>CM038147.1:203050612-205450612 GCA_021437245.1 Aegilops speltoides | reverse complement strand
AGGGAATCTTGTAATAACAAGAGCAATTGGGGATAAATTTAAGAACGACAGGTGCATGTATTTATACATAGGGATATTTTGGTGGTAGGGAATTGCAAAAGCAACGGGCACAAAGTCTCGAAAGAATATCAGAGAGTAACTTCGAAATCTTCTGGTGCAGCCCGCAATCATCTGGACTGAAGGGGCTCTCCGAGAGAAAGTGTTTTCGAGAAACTAAAGTTAGATTTTAGAAAATCATTTAGCCCAAATAGAGAGATCAGAATCCCAGAGTATAGACGAGGAATAAAAGATCCTAATACCACCCAATGGCGACGTGGGCCCGTAAGCCACACAGCCATGTTAGTAACAGTTTATGCAATGACTAGACTCAACTTTGGCCAAGGAGTTTGGAAGGGGGGTTCCTATAGGCAGTCAGCTCTGATACCAACTTGTGACGCCCCCGATTCAATCGTACACTAATCATGTACGCAAATGTGTACGATCAAGATCAGGGACTCATGTGAAGATATCACAACACAACTCTAAAAGTAAAATAAGTCATACAAGCATCATATTACAAGCCAGGGCCTCGAGGGCTCGAATGCAAGTGCTCGAACATAAACAAGTCAGCGGAAGCAACAATATCTGAGTACAGACATAAGTTAAACAAGTTGCCATAAGATGGCTAGCACAAATTGGGATACATATCGAAAGAGGCGCAGGCCTCCTGCCTGGGATCCTCCTAAACTACTCCTGATCGTCGTCAGCGGCCTACACGTAGTAGTAGCCACCTCCAGTGTAGTAGGAGTCATCGTTGACGATGACGTCTGGCTCCTGGGCTCCAGCATCTAGTTGCGACGTCCGGGAAGAAAAGGAAAAGGGGGAAAAGAGGGAGCAAAGCAACCGTGAGTACTCATCCAAAGTACTCGCATGCAAGGATCTACACTACATATGCATAGGTATATGTGTAAAGAGGCAATATTAGTGGACTTAACTGCAGAATGCCAGAATAAGAGGGGGATAGCTAGTCCTACCGAAGACTACGCTTTTCGCAGCCTCCATCTTGCAGCATGTAGAAGAGAGTAGATTGAAGTCCACCAAGTATCATGGCATAGCATAATCCTACCCGGCAATCCTCCCCTCATCGCCCTGTGGGAAAGCGATCACCGGGTTGTCTCTGGAACTTGTCTGGGTGTGTTTTATTAAGTATCTGGTTCTAGTTGTCATAAGGTCAAGGTACAACTCCGGTCGTCCTTTTACCGAGGTACACGGCTATTCGAATAGATAAACTTCCCTGCAGGGGTGCACCACATTTCCCAACACGCTCGATCCCTCTGGCCGGACACTCTTTCCTGGGTCATGCCCAGCCTCGGAAGATCAATACGTCGCCGCCCTACCTAGGCACAACACAGAGGTCAGCACGCCGGTCTAAATCCTATGCGCGCAGGGGTCTGGGCCCATCACCCATTGCACACCTGCAGGTTGCGTACGCGACCGGTGAGCACACCTAGCAACCTCCATTACAAAGGAAGTTGCATTACTCAGTCCAACCCGGTGCGCGCCGCTCAGTTGCTGACGTTAAGAAGGCTTCGGCTGATGCCACGACGTCGAGTGCCCATAACTGTTCCTGCGTAGTTGGTTAGTGTGTATAGGCCAGTGGCCAGACTCAGATCAAATACCAAGATCTCGTTAAGCGTGTTATTTTGAAGTAACCGCGGACACTGACCAGGGCCAGGCCCACCTCTCACCTAGGTGGTCTCAACCTGCCCTGTTGCTCCACCATAGAGATCCACATAGAGGGTCATCGGGATAAATGTCCTTATAGCCCCCAATCAATGAATCACTCGCGGGTACTCTACGAGCCGACCCGACCTTAGTCACCATATGTATAGTATGTATGTATGTATGTATGTATGTATGTATGTATGTATGTATGTATGTATGTATAGTATATACCCGTGATCACCCGCCGAGTGATCACAGCCCGATATTATAGCATGGTAGACGGACAAGAATATAGGGCCACAGATGATAAACTAGCATCCTATACTAAGCATTTAGGATTGCAGGTAAGGTAACAACAACTGTAGTAACAATGACAGGCTATGCAACGGAATGGGATCAACCAAAACAGTAACATGCTATACTACTATAATGCAAGTAGTAGAGGAAAGAAATAGGCAATATCTGGTGATCAAGGGGGGGCTGCCTGGTTGCTCTGGCAAGAACGAGGGGTCGTCAACTTCGTAGTCGAACGGGGCAGCAGCAGCGTCGGTCTCGTATTCTACCGGAGAGAAGAGGGGGAAGAAACAATAAATACAATGCAAACATAAGCATGACGATGCATGACATGACAATGAGCAGTGCTAGGTGTGCCCTAACGCGGTAGTAGGTGATACCGGTTAAGGGGGAAACATCCGAGAAAGTATCCCGATGTTTCGCGTTTTCGGACAGATGAACCAGAGGTGGAAAGTTACAGGTTCGCTATGCTAGGTACGTGTGGCTGACGAACGGGCTGCATATTCGGATTCGTCTCGTCGTTCTGAGTAACTTTCATGTACAAAGTATTTTCATCCGAGCTACGAATTATTTTATATTAACTTTAGAAGGTTTACTCAATTTATGGATTTATTTATATTCCAAATTTAATCAGTAAATACTTTTGCCACATAATGTAGTGCCAGCTACAGTGTATGACGGGTGGGGTCATGGTCAAGTCAATAGTCCAGTCACCAGTTGACTAGGTCAACGTTGACTGGTCAAACTGGCTGGTGGGACCCAGTTGTCATAGAGACAGGGTAAATTAACAATTTAATTAATTTAACACATTAAGTGGGGGGCACATGTCGTTGACTTAGATATTTTTAAACAGGCTTTTAAATGAAATGGGTCCACATGTCATTTTCAGTTACTCAACTAAATTTTTTTATTAGGTTCTAATTAGGTGGTTAAGGGGACGGTTAAACCGAGCGGGCGCACACGTCAGTGGGTCAACCTAGTGTTAGAACGTGCGTGCGTGTGAGTTGAGAGAACGGCGGCGCGTGCGGAGCCGGCGGCTCCGGAGACCAAAAGGGCCAGCCCAGGCGTCAAACGGACAAGCGCGATGCGCCGCGTCGAGCGGTGCCGTCGTGTGGAGCTAGGAGCGGCCGAAACAGCGCCTGGAGCGACAGAAGGCGACGACTACGGCGGAGCTAGCGGCAACTGGCGCTGGAGGGCACGGGGAGGAGAGGGGAGAGGCCAGGGGGAGCCGGATGCTCACATCGTTGTAGAGGAGGGCTCGGGGAGGCCAGATGGACCCTGCTGGTGAGGTCCGGCAGCCGGACAGGCCGGCAGGCGCGAGACAGAGCAGAGGCTTGGGGAGGCACGGCACAGGGATGACGGAGAAGCCGCGTGGCGGCGGCGGCAGCCCTCGGGTTCGGGCGTGAGTCGAGGCGGACGTGACCGAGATCGCGAGGCGCTGGCGCGGCAGTGGTGGCGGAGGCGGGCACCGGTCGAGGCCGGACAGGGAGGCGAGCTGGTCGTCGGTGAGGCAGCAGGGTCGACGACGGGCGGAGCAGGAGAGAACGGAGGGAGGAGAGGCTGCGAGAGAGGGTCGGGCATGAGGCTTTTCGCCTCTGGGCGTGCGACGGCGCGAGGGGTGGTGAGGGGAGCAAGAGGAGTGGGGTGAACGGGAGGGAGTAGGCTCGCTAGGGTTCGATCGCCCGGGGGGGGGGGGTCTCTCTTTACCTTTTCTTGTTATTTTCTTTTTTCCTTTTCTTTTGTTTTAGCTACTATTTTCTAATTAAATTAGTGTCCAAATAATTTTTGCTGAATATTAAACTTGGTACATAAATTCGTTGGAATATTCTGAGGTTGCTCAAAAAGTTTGAGGCCAACTGGGAAAGTTTATAATTGCGTTTGCATTTAATTGGACCACTTTAAATGATGTTAGTACATTCTAAAATTAGTTAGGGGCACTTTAGAAACTCTCACAACTGGGGTTTCTTCATGAAAAATATCAGTGGATTATTGAAATATTATGAACACTTTTGTTATGCAATTTGAAGAAATGATTTATTTAACTTTACCTTTAACATTTGAATTTGAACTCGGTTTGGACTAAGGTGTGGTTTAGCAAATCAATTGTGATGACATGGCACCATTTATATGTGATTACTGTAGCTTAACTACTGGCGTGTTACAAGCATATACATCCCCTATGGTGCCAATGATTGACTTTTTGAGAGCATCAAACTATCCTATCTAGCCAATTTAAATAGGCAGAATATATATATAATAAGCATTTTCAAAATACACCATATAAGTAAAAGAATTAACTAAGTGTACATCCTAAACAAAAAATTAGAACTAATTAGCGTACATGATAATAGCATATTTGAAATTCACATATATTTTCTGGGTGATTTCCATATATAACATGTTTAATTGCAAGTTACGGTTTAAAAAAATGAGAAGTACTTAAACTCCGAAAAAGGTTAAAAGGGACAGTTGTTGGGCGGAAATTACAACATGGTGCAGCCCATCTGCTAAGCGACGCTCAGGCGGTGCAACTTTATTGTACGCCAACTAAAATTTTATAGAAAAGGGCGCGATGTAACGGAAATCTAATTCGGTGCCCAGGCTCATTTGCTCCCGCTCAGAAAAAACCAAAAAAAAATTCAAAAAAATCCACCTTTTTTGTGTGGTAGAAATTTGATGCGTGAGGCCGACTCCAAATTTAAACTCATTTGAACATCTGAGCAGCTTTCGGCAAAAAAGACAAATCGTATCAGAACATTGCGTGAACAGTAAACTTTTTTACAAACCCTGATTTTTTCCTTTTTGCCGAGAGCTGCTCAGATGTTCAAATGAGTTAAAATTTAAAGCGGATCTCATGCATCAAAATATCTATCATACAAAAAAATTGGATTTTTTGAACTTTTCTAATATTTGTTTTAATTTTTTTTAGCGCAGGTGCAGATGAGCCCGGGATTGAAAGAGCGATAGCTCTATATGAATCTAAGGCGCCGGCCAACCACTTAAGCGAAAAAAGTATCATTTTTTCATTTATCATTGGCATTGGATGTAATTTGTGACAAATTTAGGGAAAATATTACGACGGACGGGCAGAAGCGCTAATGACTTTGTTAGTAGGTATAGATATATATTTAAATATATCTAAGCCACGCTGGTCACCGTAGGGGCCACATCAAATGCCGAATAAGTACTCCCTCCTTGGTCCTGAATTACTTATTTTGGATTTGTCTAGATAGGAATGTATCTAAACATGTTTCAATGTTATCTTAGCACAACAACACGGTCTTTAGAGTTCGTGTCCTGCAGCATGGTCATATCAGGATGCCGGTGGACGAGGACGTGCGCGAGCCCACCCCGCCTACGTTGTCTAAATCACGTAAATGGATTAACGGACAAGCCGCAAAAAATAAACGGACTTCATGAACACACCATGCCGAGCCTGGTAGACATGCTAGGTCCGTGATAAGCAGTCGTAGAACCAAAACGGTAGTCAATAGCGCACTTGGCATTCACCATTTGTCCTTTTAGTGAATCGTGATTTGGTCCGTCGTCCCCTTCATTATAGTCCTCCTCGTCTTTCAATTCCTTCCATTCAACCAAAAAAATTCTCTATAATAATTCGCAAATCCAAATCTACCACAGCCGTCGTCTGCCCGACCTTCCCCGACTGCCTTCTCTTGACCGTCCAATGCCACCTGGCTCTCTTGACCGTCCAATGCCACCTGGCTTCGCTCGTCTCCGCCCTCTCTATGCCAACCTGTGCCCCACTCGTCGCCGTCCAACGAGCGCGCTTTCATCGACGTGCATGCAAAGCAAAACAAGCTATCGAGCGCGACCATGTAGGGAGGGGGAGGAATCCAACATCGGTCTAAGAATCGCCAAGAGAGGTTATTCATTGCCCCAGTGACGATGACAATAGGGTGCTTGTCAGTGACGAGGAGATGATGCTCATGTTGAGGTAGCTCCTTGCGCCAATTGACGAGTTGTGGTAGGATGGAGACAGGGGCATGCTTCTCAGGATGGAGTGTGTGTAGGCATGCCGTAGAGCTACTCTAGATTCTGAGACATGGGCGAAGAAGCAGGTTTGCACGACTACATGTGGTAGCACGTATATGTGTATTTGAGCGATTTCGACTATGATGGTGGCGTGCCTCCGGCTGTAGTTAACCCTAGCACTGCCAAGAGTCTTTTAATACGCCGCCGCCCGACAACACTCAAAATGACCATTCTCAGAATACCTTCAAAATCCAAGGTGACTCAAAGGACCTTGAATGGGGTAGTTTGAGATGCCCTGCTAGGTATTTATGCATATCTTTGTTCTCGGGTCTTTTCAAAGCAGTTCGCCGATGATTACCTCTCAAATCACATGTATGGTCAAGAGGCGGGGAAGATATTCATACAACACCCACGGTACAATATTAAACTATTACTCAAGAGGACAAAGGATGGGCGGTCAATCATCCACATGCACTGGTCTAAAATTGCAAAGACCTTCAACATCATTGAAGGCGCAATACCTGCCTTTCGCTTAAGCAGTTTTCCGGATGAGATTCATCTGTCTATCTACCATATATGATGCTAATTTACAGAGGTTTTAGATGTTGCATGTGAAATGTAATGGGATAGCTAGCTATATGTCTATATGGTGTAACTGAGTGCTGAAGTTGTATGATGTTGTACTCTGATGTATTTCGATTATGAAATCCTAGTTACCTTAATATGAAAATGAAATATATTGTGTGTTTAATATGAAATGTCAATTTGATTAATAAATGGATTAAAAATAATAATCCAATTAGCCTGCTTATTGGGTTTTCTACTGCGGACAGTTATTAAGACAACACCGTGGGTGATGACCTCAGGCAACCCACACAGTTTTCTAGAAAGTAAATGTGTTGGATCAACGAACAATCACACACAACTTTTTCTGGACAACTGTTTGTGCTAGGCCACCTTGCACAAACATTTCAACATAAAAAGTATGTGTGATGGACGTCCTATGTCATACAGTTTCTTCTAGGCACCAGATGTGATGCATTCAATAACGCAAACGATAAACTTATAAATATCGTCTGCAATGGCAACACTATCACAGACGATGTGATGCGGAAAATTGTGTGTGATGTGCATATATACAAACGGAAACGTTTATCTGGCATTCATTATGTGGAATGTTAAGTATATCTCACAAGATTGGGCCCGTATAATTGTTTAGGATGGCTCGCCGAAGCGCACACGAGCTTTTTTTGCCCCGCATGTGTGACCGGAGGAGCTATCGCTGACGGTTTCTGGGTTGTGTAGGATGGAGCCCCCTATCGCACACACAGACAAGGTGACGGTTTAAAACCCTGTCACAAAAAGGGAGTAAAAACCGTTTGTATATGACTCGCTTGCACTAGTGACATAATCACTATATGAACTACAATACAAAGCAATGATTTTGTGGTCGTCAAGTATGTGATAATGTCTTCATAGTCGGTCCGTAAATAGAGAGTACAAATGTGAAATGACGATTCTTCCTAACCTAGATCTACGCAGAACCATGTTTTCAATTGGCTAGACCAAGTACACTCAACTGTAAATGCTTGTACGGTGCCTAAATTGTAATACTTCAAAGGAACGCCATGTGATTAACAACATGCGAATAAATTACGACATTCGATCGCGAGACTTGTTGGTGAAGGGTCGTCGGGGTCAGAGGCCGAAGATTGATTTGTATTTGAAATGGTGTCGTGTTATTTCAAACTTAGTTGGATTGTAATATTTACATTTGAAATGGTGTTGCATTTGAATATTTTAACTCATCAAAGATTTGATATGCTATTATTTTGAGTGATGTGGACTTAATAAAAATGAAAACGAATGTTCGAGGGCAGGGTTGAATAACCGGCACCTGTATCCGCGTCCATGGACAAATAATGGGTCTGTTTTGAAGGTCGGCGATGAAGATGCCCTAGCTCCCTCTTCTAAGCCCCTCCAAGCCTCTACTGATCCTATCTATACCGAGATGTCTGCCGGCGCCAACTGTCATGCAACTCTTGCCGACGGCGATGGAGAGTGGAGGAGAAAGGGAGCTAGGCCGCATGTCGGATGACTGTCGCGGTGTAGTCTAAGAGAGACATCCGATGGCAATCCACAATTTTCCAGAAGTCAAAATTCAATCATGTAAAAATATAACCTACCAAATTTGGTACTACGTAACACGATTGCATATTACTGGACAGTTAGTGGATAGAGCTTGACTTTAGACAACAGTACGTTGGTCAAAGTTGGAATTTAAGCAACAACCTAGAGAAATACTACCCCATTATGGTTTACTCGTACCTCTCGTATTTTAGATCATATTTTGACCATAATTTTAACTAACAAAATATAAAACTATACATAGCAAAATTAATATCACCAAAATCTACATTCAAATATGAATCCAATAATATGTGTGTGTGTGTGCGCGCGCGCGCGCGCGCGTGTGTGTGACATGCATTAGCCTTGTTGTAGTCAAATATCAAGTCAAAATTTGCGTCAAAATATGATGAGATTAATAAACCCAAACGGAGGTAGTAATAGGTACTCTCTTCGTTATTGGACCCCTCGTATTTTTGGTCATACTTTGACCATCGTAAAACTAAGAAAAAAAATTATATGATACAAAAAGCATATTGTTGGATTTTTATTTGAAAAAGGTTTGAAACAAAAAAGATGTAAGAGACACACAATTAAGGCACACAAATAAATCCACTCTTCATGCAACGTTATACAGAATAAGGGATCAGAATCAATACTTAGACCTGCGACATCACAGATCGATAAGCTAGAGATGGCCTAGCTAGTTCATCTCGGTCAATCAACACTAGCAACTCCCCCGCAAGGAAAAAAAAAACACTAGCAACTGGTCTTCCGCCCCATTTATTCGAGAAAGACAAGTAGACAACCATATATCCATGCGAATCTAGCACAGAAGCACTCCATTTCCGTCGTCAAAACGAGCAAAGAACACACTAGCCGAGCCGTCACCTAGATATGGCAGAAACATCTGTAGTGGTAGGCGCTGTTCATCGGATCGGTGGCGTCGACGGGGACTCCACGAGCGCTGCACCTGTGCCGGCAACCCCGGCACTCGTTGTACGTGCACGTCGGAGCCCTCGACCCCACCAGCCGCCGCCTCTTCCCGCTCCGCTCCCTCAGCGCCGTCGGCCAACTCCCCGCGGCAGGTGGTCCTCCTTCTGGTCTCGTTAAGCCCTGCATCATATGTATGTTCATACAAGAATGGCGTCCAAAATCAAATAACAGCTGGTCTGAACTTTCCCAGAGCATCCTTAATTTCATCGTACTACTATACATACTCACGGAGATGGGATGAGAGGAAGATATACATGTACTCCTATTTCCTATCCTAAATGTAAAAATAGATCTTTTTTTGCGGGGATGTAAAAATAGATCTAACAGCTGGCTTGCTTGCTTGCTTGCAGTGGTCCTGAGTGTGATTTGCATGGAGCTAGGCATCATTGGATTTGATAATACATAATCACTTAATCAGAGAGTGTACGTGGGCATGCATCCGCGAAGTACACCGGCCATGCATATGCATTACCTGATGTTCTGTCTCGAGAGTCCATGCCGAGAACGGACGAGCAGAGCTAGAACACCACCGCCACCTTCCGTGCATGTAGAATACATGATAGAAGAAGAAGATACAAATCAGTGAGCTACTACCAGCCTTTGAATGAGTTAATTAACAAGAGAAGGCAGGCAGCAGTAGAACGTGTGCATGCATGCTAAGAGTACGTAGAACGCACCAGTGATAAGCAGGAGGAGATAGCACATCAACAGCAGCCTATTTCTTCCCACTCCAGTCATTTTCTTTTTCCCTTGAGAGTGACCTAGCTAGGTACATGTGATCACTCGAACAGAAGGCAGGCTGGTTTATATAATATTGTCCATGTGCCTCTTCAAGGAGGAGTAGAAGTGAACGATAAAAAGATGAAGGAAGAGAAAGGAGGGGTCTCGAAAGGAAGGAAGGTAAAAAGCTCGGATGCATGGTACCGTAAAGAGAAAAAGACAAGGCATACAGTGCACGATTCGTACGTTCTATGGTTCTGGGGGCTTCCAGGAAAATTACGAAACTACCCGCCATGAATGTGTGCTCGTGATACCTCGCATAGTTGTATTTCGTATGTTCTAGTTTCAAGGTATCGAAAGCTGCAGATCGTTTATAAACATGTGACCGAAGTTAATTAGTCGATTGAGCGTGTAAGCCAGGCCACTGTAAATGCTCCACGCCTCCTCCTTATCTTGTACCGGTGCTAAGCCATACCACGTAAGGGGGCAAAGTGACATGACAGGGTCACAGGGTAATTAAGTAGGAGAGATTGTTTTAGGGTCTCTAGAAAAAATAAATGAAAAACTGTCTCTCTCATTGCGGGTATGATAAGTTAAGTACTCTTCTTCTTGTTACCCCTCTTCTTGTTGCATTGTAGTCCCTTTGTTTCTTTTTGTCTATACATAAATCTTAATTATTTGAGGTCAAACTTCGTAAAGATAACTTTATAGAAAAATATATTAACATTCACAATAAGATATCGCGATATCATGATGCATCATGAAATCAATTTTCATAATACATAACATTAGTGTTGTCGATGTTCATACACTAAAAATATAAATTTGATCAAACTTTGTGTAGTTTGACTTCAAACAAATCTTATACTCCCTCCGGTCCTTTTTACTCTGCACATTGCATTTGCCGAAAGTCAAACTTAGCTAAGTTTGACCAAATTTATATTAGAAATTATTGGCATCTATAATATCTAATAAAAATAATATGAAAATATATTCCGAGATGAATCTAATGATGTTGGTGTTGTTATGTAAATGTCAACAATTTTTTATATAAACTTGGTCAAAGTTGGATGAGATTGACTTCAGACAAACCTAATATGCAGAGTAAAAAGGACCGGAGGGAGTATGCGAACTAAAACCAAACGGAGGCAGTATCATAATGCCACCTTATTTATTTATTTATTTATTTGTAGAATCTTGATCCGTCACGTGGATGGTCGGCGGCGCGATGAGGGCTCCGGTGAGGGGATGGAGGATCTCCGCTGGAGTACCAGTGACGGCATACGTCTGAGGCTCCGGGCGATTCCAGTCAGCCGCAAGATCAAGATGACGTGGCTTCTGCTGAAAATCGCGTCAGATTGCGGTCTTGGCGGGCGATGGCAACGTCTCTGACGTAATTTCCTTCTCGAGGCATCGTCATTGCAGGTCACGTCAACTCAATTGGGATGTTCCAGAGGAAACCCTAGATCTGGGCCTACCGAATCGGACGATGACGACGCCTTTGATGCCGTTCTTCGCCCTAGGGGCATCGTTTTGAAGCAAGTGTTGGCTGGAGGGGACAAGAGAAGGCCGACGACGGATCTTGGTGGCATGATGCTGCGGAGTTTCAGCGACGGGCACATGCGGATGGATACGTGCAGGATGGTGGCGTTGCCTGCGGCGTGGTGGCGTCGACGGCATGCCTGGCTAGGTCGATGCATCAGTGCCTGCTCTAGAGATGGATCGGTGGAACACAACGGCGGTGCCCTCTTAGAGTGCATCGGACCGGTGTGTGCCCCAGCAACGCGGCTTGGTTGGGGCCTCTAGCTTTAGAAGTTAGGATTTGGTGTGATGTCTGTTTGGTATTTGGCTCGGACAATCAGCACTTGTTCATCAAGTGGATAGGATTAGCGATGGATGTTGCTAAGATGGTGGCTTCAGACTATCTGATGTATTACTTTGTAGGATCTTTGTGAATAATTACTAAAATGGCTGCATGCATCGCCCAGGGGTCATCCTCCTTTTCAAAAAAATCATTATGACTTGGTCTTAGCACTATGACCAGGCCTTAAGACTTTGTTGCTAAGACCCCTTTTGACAATACTTGAGGGTTGGTCTTAAGGCTATTATTTGGCTCAAGTCCCACATTTTTTTAACATTGGAGACACCCTGATGGTATAGCCCTCTTATGGATATGTCATGTTGCTATGTCATCTAGAGACATTACTCATTGGGACTCATATAATGAGGTTTGCTTTTAGATGAGTCATTTTCCCATCTTCTCTCTTACTCTTTCTCCAAAAAAAATTCTTAGGGATACATGTAGAGGCGGACTCTTGCACGAGATCACACTCATCTCTTTTTCTTGTCTCTTCCTTGTGTGGGCAAAAGTGTCACTTGTGGTAAGAAATTACTGATAATATGAGAACTATGCATACGGTTACATGCAGAGATTACACTTGATCCAAGGTAGCAGAGTAAATGTAAAGGAAATAGAAATGGTGAAGTGAAAGTGATGACTAAGCGGTATGTTTTGGCTTTTTTTCCTTGTTTTTGTCATGTTTGTACTATATACTGGATACATTGAAAAAATGAATGTGTCCATCACAATGATGCAGATGCTGGGGGCATACTCTTCATTAAAAAAAGATTAGCCAACCCTATTATATAAGTGATTGATAATGATGACTCTTGATGGCATGAAAACCATATATAGCTAAATGATAACAATATTATTAGCCATGTTTTAAGATAACTGATGGCTCTATCTTCCTTCTCCTCATTAATTGAGCTGCATGTAGACTAAAAAACTGATGTGGCAACAGTCCTAGTGCTTGATTCTTAGGCAAGTCATAGTGGATGTAACATAAGTAGTAACATGCATGCCACATAAGCAAAAAAAGTGATGTGACAAGTAAATTAAGAGAGAGACAAACAAAGTAACATAATATGTTACCATCACATAGCACTTTCCAAAAAAAATGAGTCTACAAAGTAATAAATTAATGTCTCTATGCTACCACACCTATGACACTACCCATTATAGAGGTAGTAACATAGACTAGTAACTTATGCATGTTACTAGCCTAAGTTACTCCTCACTATGGCTATAGCACCTCTTCATGGACAAAATGTTAAGGTGGCACAATAATTAAAGAGGAGAGAGAGAGGTGAGTTGTATTTTAGTGAAGATACAACTCTTAGCTCAGTTCCCTAACCAACGAAATTAATTATCTCATCCAGTATGACTGCCATTGCATTTTTTCTGCTCACAACTAGCACAATGTTAAGAGCATGGTTAATAATACAGCCAACAGTCAGTTATAAGGAGTTGCCATGTCATCTAAAGCCAACCTCATAGCCGACATGTACAATAGTAAGTTTCATATGTGTACTATTTTATTAGTAGTTAGCCCACCTTACAACCTCACAAAGCGTCTTGGGGCTGTATTGCAGCTGGATTCTAACCAAGAGCCCGCTTCTCTTCTCTCTCCTCTTCTCTCTTCTCCAACTAAGCAAAGATATAATATTATAGTCCTTAAAGCCTACTTATGTCACCTTATTGTACTTGCTTTAAGATGCAAGCATGATCCCTTGAGTCAATCAATGCAATATGACTTAAAAGACAATGCATTGAAGTGGTTGTTTCTTAACAATATACTCCCTACGTTCCTCTTTTCTTTGTGTATAACTCTCAATCCAAATACCAAGGAGCTCTTTGGATAAGACGTTTTGGACTATTTTGCCCTTAAGCTGGTGCTATCTGCATGGGAGGATTGGCTCGCTCCTGCCGCTGCTTCGCTCGGCTCACTCGACCCCGCAGACGCCCAATATCCTCTCTGCATGCAGCTGTCTATCAATGCAGAGGAGTAATTGCTAGGAAACGGAAGGGAGGGTAAAGTAGGAAAGTAGTGCTTGTTTCGGCTCATGCGCATAATAAATAGCAAAAACCACAAAAGGTTATACTCAAACTATTTAGGATCAGAGAGTAGCACATAGAATTGTCGTACACTTAATGTTTTTGCTATTTTTTATAACCGAGCAATAACTATTTCAATATAAACTTTCAGAATCATCCAATCAAACTTAAAGATAGTTTTTAGTTCAAATAAGATCTTCAGCTCATGAGAGAGCAATGACCGACTAGTCAAAGCTCGCCTTTGGATGATTGCGAGTGTGAAAATAATGGGTGCCATCATACTGGGAGAATAATCGTTATGTATCTTTTTTTTTGCGAGGGAATCATTTTGTATCTTGAGGCTTGTAACCAACTCTTAATTCCTCTTTGAAATTAATAAAGGCAATTTTTTGCCTCCATCTAAAAAAAAGACTGACGAGTCGTAAAATGGAATATCACTAGGTTGTGGTAGGATCTATAGTGGTAGAGATTCACGCAGTGATGGTTCGCTGTGCTCACAATATACAATGAGCAAAACAACAAAATGTACGGAGCCTGGGCAACAAAGCGCCTCCGCTGAGGACGTTTACAGTAGGACATGTCGAAGAGGATCTTTCAACGCACATGGAGAATCCAGGCAGCATCCGTCCCATTCCCATGCGTATATGAATACGGCCTGATCGATTCTGTTGCACTGTCTTGGTGTTGTCCGTTAACCAAGAGGAAACCGGGTGCTGTCTTACCGTTTACCCGGCCACTCCAGGGTAGGCAACAAATACGAGATTCCAAATCCAGGCAGCATATGCAGCCAGCGGCCGTCGCGACGCTTCCACGTGACCCCGGACCCCAGGGACGATAAAAGGCGCTATCTGGTGCATGCAGCGGCAATTTGCACTGCTCTTTCTGCGACCAATTTAATCCGCTGAGAGATTTGAGCTGCAGGAGCTATGTATGTATATCGAGAGCACGCCTCCCTGCACCGATCTGACGGGGCAGCAGCGTGCAGACCAGGATGGCGCCACTGGCCGCTGGCCAAGGCCAAGTACAGTACCGCTCCTGGACCATGTCAATGCCACGTGACGGCAATAATTACCGGCTTGCAAAACAGCAGGGCCGACTGAGAAAATGCCGAGCGATAAGTCCAACTCCAGCGCAAGATGCCAAACGGACTTCCGTTTTACACGGATTCTGTCCATTTGGATAGGTTAATAGGGTCGTGTCCGGGCCTGTTCTGGAATGTGGTGACCGTGCGACCAGCGCGAGGCCGTATCCTTTGGCCCTATCCTGGTCGACACGGCCAAAAATGCCCATACCGTCGTATTTCAATGTTCAAAACAAGTTTGCACGTTTAAATAAAAATAATTTTACAACCCAATCAAAATTGTCTCTAAATAAAATAGTTTTACAACCATATCAAAATTGTCTTGAATGAACCAATACATCTATTGGTTGCCAATGTGAGCCCATACGTGCTCAACCAAGTCATTTGAAGATCTAAATGAGTGTGCCAACCACACATTTCACGATAAAATTGGTCAAATTGTTCAAACGTGGTCGGTTCTTGGTGCAGGGGCTCAACATTTTCACCTTGATAATCAAATCCTTGGTCGAAGATGCTGTCATCACGCTCGTTCTCGACGATTATGTTGTGCATGATCACACAAGCAGTCATCACCTCCCAAAGCTTCCCTTCATCCCACGTGAGCGAAGGGTTTCGAACGATACCCCATCGGGATTGAAGCACATCAAAAGCACGTTCCACATCCTTTCTAGCACTCTCTTGCATTTGGGCAAATCTCTTTCTCTTCTCACCTTGGGGGTTCGAGATTGTCTTCATAAAAGTTGACCATTGAGGATATATACCATCAGCTAGGTAGTATCCCTTGTTGTACTGGTGGCCGTTGATCACAAAGTTGACAGGTGGGGAGTGGCCTTCTGCAAGCCTTGCGAAGACTGGAGAACATTGCAGCATGTTGATACCATTGTGAGAACCTGCCATGCCGAAGAATGAATGCCATATCCAAAGATCCTGCGAAGCCACCGCTTCTAATATGACAGTGCACGCTTTAACATGCCCCTTGTACTGGCCCTGCCAAGCAAATGGGTCATTCTTCCACTTCCAGTGCATACAATCTATGCTGCCAAGCATGCCTGGAAAATCTCTAGCTGCGTTGGTCGCCAACAATCTCTCTGTATCAGCGGCTGTTGGCTGCCTCAAGTACTCAGGACCAAACTCTGGCACTACGGCCTTGCAGAAGTTGTACAATGACAGCAGATATGTGGACTCACTCATACGCACATACTCATCCACTAGATCGCCTGGAATTCCATATGCAAGCATGCGGATGACCGCGGTGCATTTTTGGTAAGAGGAGAATCCAAGCTTGCCAAGGGCATCTGTCTTGCACTGGAAGTATGGGTCATGAGCAACCACTCCCCCTCTGATATGATTTAACACATGCCTTGCCATACGAAAACGGCGAGTGGAGAGCAATCCTCCCACTCGGGGGGCTTAGCTGCGACTCCGTAATCGCCTAAGTTAAAAAACACTTCGAGTGGAGAGCAATCCTCCCACTCGGGGGGCTTAGTTGCGACCCCGTAATCGCCTAAGTTAAAAACATTTCGAGTGTAGAGCAATCCTCCCACTCGGGGGATTAGCCGCGACCCCGTAATTGCCTAAGTTAAAAAACACTCCGAGTGGAGAGCAATCCTCCCGCTCGGGAGCTTAGCTGTGAACCCGTAGTCGCCTAAGTCACAAAGGCGTAGACTAAGCACTACCTCTGAGCTACGCACAAGTACAATGTTCCGTCCCTATCCGTAAGGACAACATGGCGTCGACTGAGCACCACTTCTGAGCTACGCCACAAATACAATGTTCCGTCCCTATCCGTAAGGACGACGAGGCATCGACTGAGCACCACCTCTGAGCTACACCACAAATACAATGCTCCGTCCCTATCTGCAAGGATGACGAGGTGTCGACTGAACACCGCGTTTGAGCTCCGTCACAAGTACAATGTACTTTCATTCGGCAAAGGGTAAGAATATCAAATCTACTCGGAACCAAAGCACAATCAGAAATAGTTTGAAAAAACATAGCAAAAGCCATGATATTCAAAGAAATCCAAGTTCGGATAAACCCTGCAAAAGTTTAGAACTACAGCAGGCAAGAGTACTCAGGCATCAAGCCTAAAAGAGTTTAACGATTACACGATCACTCGACATTCCGAGGCAAATAAGTGTGGGGCATAATGTTTTTCAGTCACTCGTCAGGACAAGGGCTGGCTGGATCACAGAATCTGTCAAGATCAATGCTGTCTGCAATGCGAGCGGCAGCTTAAGGAAAGTGTCCATGAAGGACTGGAAAGTGTGCTTCTTAGTGCTCACAACCTTGTGGGCCGCCAGCTTGTCTTCTCTGGCGTCTTTGCAGTGCACTTGGACCAATGACAAGGCAACATCAGCACCACAGCGCGCGGACGATTTCTTCCATTCTTGAACTCGGCCACGGATCTGATTCAGTCGAGTCATCAGCGACTCGAGATCTTGTGAAAGTTCCGCCTTAGGCCAGAGTTCAGCGTCAACCCGAGTCATCGCCGCCTTCAATCGGGCAAGATAAGCAACAACATTGTCCATGCGTGATTCCAACTGTAGCAAGTTCATCGCGACATCATCTTTGACAGGACAATTGATGGGGTCAAGACCCATCTCGACCCTCCCAGTCTCAGCTTCAAAGTCCTGACAAAGTTCTGCGTAGTCGGAAAAAATGGTGAGTCGACAGTATGACAAGATGTACCAACCGACAACAATTAATCAGTCAAATGACAATACCTTCGAGCTTCAGGACCAGTTTTGCAGCAAGTTGTCCTAGATAGGACTCCAGCTTGCCCTTCTAGGCTTTGAGGCTTCCGACTTCATTGGTTAAGTTCTCCTTGTCATTCTTCAATTGCTCGACCTCCCGATTGGCCTCGGAGATGGCGGTCTTCAGCTTCGAGTTCTCCTCTTCCAACTTGCCGACCGAAGCCAGCTTCTTGTCCGCAAGCACTGTCTTCTCTCGTGCCTCCTTCTAAGCAGCAGCAAGATCGAGATCCTTCTTCTCCAGAGCCTCCTTCATTTTCTCTAAATAAACAACACTCTTCATACGAGCATGAAGTTGACGGTTTTCACTACGCACATCTGTTCGTGTGAAGTCACTCGGTTCAAAGAGACTGAAAGAAAAAACACTGGGAAGTGCGAGCCACAAGGTGGATAGGTGAAGATTGGTTACCTCCCGTGATGGCTGTTTCTTCCTGAGCAGTCTTGAGGTTCTTCTTCGCCAGTTCAAGATCAAGATTGAGGCTGATTTGCTTCTTGTTCAACTCAGAAAGTTGAGCCCCAATATCACAAGACCTCTGTAGTCAGCAAGAGAGATATATCAGTCGACAGAAACAAAAGAGAATCATAGTGAAAGTTGCTCTAAGACTATTGCCGAATCAAACATTCAACAGTAGTCTCGGGGACTACACCCAGTGGGTGCACTTAGCGTGCCCCCACTGGTTTGGATAAACACTAAGTATGGTCTGCCCAACATGAGTCAAAAAAAGGTGGATTCTCAGACCCCAGCCGACTGCCAGCAGTCGACCGTGGTCTCGGGGACTACACCCAGTGGGTGCACTCTGCGTGCCCCCACCGGTTCGGACGAACACTCAACTCAGCATGAGTCGAGCGGAGTGGAAGACCTATTTGGTGGAAGGTTATATGTTCAGATACATTATGCTATTTAATACCTCTCTGATCTTGAGCATTATTATCATTTGTGAGTAGTTACTTTCGTTCTTGAGGTCACGGGAGAAATCATGTTGCAAGTAATCATATGAACTTGATATGTGTTCGATATTTTGATGATATGTATGTTGTCATTTTCTTAGTGGTGTCATGTGAATGTCAACTACATGACACTTCACCATATTTGGGCCTAAGGGCATGCATTGTGGAGTAGTTATTAGATGGTGGGTTGCGAGAGTGACAGAAGCTTAAACCCCAGTTTATGCGCTATTCCGTAGGGGACCGATTGGATCCAAAAGTTTAATGCTATGGTTATTCTTAATACTTTTCTCGTAGTTGCAGATGCTTGCGAGAGAGTTAATCCTAAGTAGGATTTTTTTCAAGTAAGAACAACACCTAAACACCGGTCCACCCACATATCAACTTATCAAAGTACCGAACACGAATTAAGCCAACTTGATGAAAGTGACTAGATGAAATTCCCGTCTACCCTCAAGAACACTTTGCTTATCATAAGAGACATTTTTGGCCTGTGCTTTTCCTCAAAAGTATTGGGCTACCTTGCTGCACTTTTGTTACTACTATCGTTACTTGCTCGTTACAAATTATCTTGCTATCAAACTACTCCGCTACTTACAATTTTAGCACTTGCAGACATTACCTTGCTGAACACCACTTGTCATTTCCTTCTGCTCCTCGTTGGGTTCGACACTCTTACTTATCTAAAAGGCTACAATTGATCCCATATACTTGTGGGTTAGCAAGGCTATTTTTTGGCGTTGTTGCCGGGGAGTGAAGCGCTCTTGGTAAGTGGAAATTGGTAAGGAAACATTATTACTACGTTCTGAAATTTATTGTCACTCGCTACTATCGAAAACAATCCTTTGAGGGGTTTGTTCAGGGTATATTCACCTCGACCGGAACCACCATTAGTTGCCCCTCAACCTACTGCACCTACTGAAATTATTGAATATGAAATTCCTTCGGGTATGTTATAACAACTGCTAGGTAATCCTTATGCAGGAGATGGAACCGAACATCCTGACATGCACTTGATATATGTGGATGAAATTTGTGGATTGTTCAAGCTTGCAGGTTTGCCCGGAGATGAAGCTAAGAAGAAGATTTTCCCTTTATCTTTGAAAGGAAAAGCATTGACATGGTATAGTCTGTGAGATGATATTGGATAAATTGGAATTCCATCAAAAAAATTATCCTATGCATCTAGTTCATCATAATCGGAATTATATATATAGTTTTTGGCCTTGTGAAGGAGAAAGTATCGCTCTAGCTTGGGGCGGCTTAAGTCAATGTTATATTCATGCCCCAATCATGAGCTCTCAAGAGAAATTATTATTGAGAATTTTTATGCTCAGCTTTCTCATAATGATCAATCCATGCTCGATACTTCTTATACTTGTTCTTTCATGAAGAAGACTATTGAATTCAGGTGGGATCTTTTAGAAAGAATTAAACACAACTCTTAAGATTGGGAACTCGACGAATGTAAAGAGTCAGGTATTGAACCTAAGTTTGATTGTGTTAAATCTTGTATGAATACTGATGCTTTTCAAAAGTTTAGCGCTAAATATGGTTTTTGACTCTTAGATAGTAGCTTCCTTTTGAGAATCTTTTTCTACTCATGTTGATCTCCCTAAGGAGAAGTGGTTTAAATATCATCCACCAATTAAAGAAGAAGTTAAAGAACCGGTAAAAGCTAAAGAAGAAACTATCATTTACAATGTTGATACAGTTGTTCCCACTGCTTATATTGAAAAACCACCTTTCCCTGTTAGGATGAAGGAACATGCTAAAGCTTCAACTGTGGTTAACAAAAGTTATGTTAGAACTCTGCCTATGTTGTCTCAACATAGCCGGTCCCAAGCCCGGGTAAAGGAGGAGGGTTGTGACAGGCTTGGCGAGCCAACGTAAAAACTCAGCCACTCTTATGGAGATGAAAACCAAAAGATTTTCGTTGGGGCGTAACCCTCTCAGCGACGCGCTACATCGGAACACGGGTGTGGTGGACAATGGGCAAGGGCCGGGCCGTCACCCCCAAGGTGGCGCGCCGTATCTTGATTCGGATACGGTGGCAAGTGAGCGAGGATCGGGTCGTCACATCCTTAGTGGCGCGCTACACCGGCACCCGGATGTAGTGGAAAATGAGCAAGGGTCTTCGCATTTGACTCGACGAGTGCGAAGGGTAAGGAAGCTAGCCGACCCTAGGAGTATTCGCTTAGGTAGCCTGGAACGTAGGGTCTCGACGGGGAAGCCGGGAGCTAGTTGATGCAGCGGTGAGGAGAGGTGTTGATATCCTTTGCGTCCAAGAAACCAAATGGAGAGGACAGAAGGCGAAGGAGGTGGAGGATACCGGCTTCAAGCTATGGTACATGGGGATGGCTGCAAACAGAAATGGTGTAGGCATCTTGATCAACAAGAGCCTCAAGTATGAAGTGGTAGATGTCAAGATATGTGGGGACCGGATTATCCTGGTCAAGCTGGTAGTTGAGGACTTGGTTCTCAATGTTATCAATGCGTATGCCCCGCAAGTTGGCCACAATGAGAACACCAAGAGGGAGTTTAGGGAAGGCCTAGAAGACATGGTTAGGAGTGTACAGATTGGTGAGAAGCTCTTCATAGGAGGAGACCTCAATGGCCATGTGGGTACATCTAACACATGTTTTGAAGGGGCACATGGGGGCTTTGGTTATGGCATCAGGAATCAAGAAGGAGAAGATGTCTTAAGCTTTGCTCTAGCCTACAACATGATTGTAGCTAACACCCTCTTTAGAAAGAGAGAATCACATATGGTGACTTTTAGTAGTGGCCAACACTCTAGCCAGATTGATTTCCTCTCGAGAAGAGAAGATAGGCGTGCGTGCCTAGACTGTAAGGTGGTACTTGGAGAGAGTGTTGTACCCCAGCATAAGCTGGTGGTTGCTGACTTCTGCTTTCAGATTCGTGTCCAACGGGATAAGCGTGCCAAAGTCGCTAGAAACAAGTGGTGGAAGCTCAAGGGGGAGGTAGCTCAGGCGTTCAAGGGGAGGGTCATTAAGGAGGGCCCTTGGGAGGAAGGAGGGGATGCTGACTATGTGTGGATGAAGATGGTGACTTGCATTCGTAAGGTGGCCTTGGAGGAGTTTGGATTGTCCAGGGGAAGGAGAAGCAAAGATAAGGATACCTGGTGGTGGAATGATGATGTCCAGAAGGAGATTAAAGAGAAGAAAGATTGTTTCAGACGTCTATACCTGGATAGGAGTGCAGACAACATAGAGAAGTACAAGATGGCGAAGAAGGCCGCAAAGCAAGCTGTTGGTGAAGCAAGGGGTCGGGTGTCGGTGTCAAAACCGGTAGATCTCGGGTAGGGGGTCCTGAATTGTGCGTCTAGGGTTGATGGTAATAGGTGACGGGGGACACGATGTTTACCCAGGTTCGGGCCCTCTCTATGGAGGTAATACCCTACTTCCTGCTTGATTGATCTTGATGAATATGAGTATTACAAGAGTTGATCTACCACGAGATCGTAATGGCTAAAACCCTAGAAGTCTAGCATGTATGATTATGATTGCCTCTATGGACTAAGCCCTCCGGTTTATATAGACACCGGAGGGGACTAGGGTTGTACAAAGTCGGTTACAGAGAAAGGAGTCTTCATATCCGGGTGCAAAGCTTGCCTTCCACACCAAGGAGAGTCCCATCCGGACACGGGAGAGAGTCTTCTGTCTTGTATCTTCACGGCCCAACAGTCCGGCCCACGCTACATAGTCCGGCCATCCGAGGACCCCTTAATCCAGGACTCCCTCAGTAGCCCTGAACCAGGCTTCAATGACGAGGTGTCCGGAGCGTGGATTGTCTTCGGCATTGCAAGGCGGGTTCCTTCTCCGAATACTCCAAAATAGTCTTTGAACACAAGAATCATGTCCGGCTCTGCAAAACAAATTCCACACACAACCGCAGAGAGTATAATATTTTCACGAGTCCAATCCGCTGACAACTTTTTGTAGCATGACATCACATCATCGCCCGACCATTATTTCGAACCGTTTTTAGCCTGCCGCTCCATATTTGGAGATGTAGTTTCATTGGCACGTCTTGTCAAAGCAGAGATCGTGTCCCCTTATTGCGGGATTCTCATCAATACGGGTGTGGGTAACCCAACCGTTCAGTTGGCATGATTCCTTCGGAATAGGTAGGTTTTGAGGCCTAGGAGGGGGCGTTTGATATTCATCGCATTTATAAAGGGGCTAAGACCCATCTTTTCTCCTTTACGCCAACCTTTTCTTCAACCTTTACCCCCTCAAGTTCCAGCACCCAAGGTTCAATTTAATCACTTCGCGCTTCCCAGTCATGACCGGACCCAGCCCTCAAGGCCGGTGGGTGGCTTCCTCTTTCACAGGGGAGGATATTGCGAACCTCCGGGCAGCAAGATACCTGACCGCGGAAATCCCCCACATGCTTCCTGCTCAAGGGTAGGTTATTCCTACTCCTAGATCTGGCAAGAGGGTCGTATTCATCTCCCACTTCCTCCGAGGGCTAGGGTTCGCTCTTCATCCCTTCGTCCGAGGGCTCATGTTCTATTACGAGCTAGATTTTCATGATCTACCTTCGGACTCCTTTCTTCACGTCTCGGCGTTCATTATTGTGTGCGAGGCCTTCCTCCGTATTCCCCCACACTTCGGCTTGTGGCTCAAGACCTTTAATGTGAAGCCGAAGGTAGTCGACGGGAAGTAAGCGGAGTGCGGTGGCGCTGTAGTAAGTAAACTCACCAATACTCCTTGGCCAAAAGGCTCCTTCACAGAAACTTCCAACCTATGTCAGCGGGAGTGGTTTTACATCACTGAACCCCGTGGTACCAAGTGGGCAGCTACACCTGTGTTCCGATCTGGCCCTTCGTTACAGCTTGCATCATGGATTAATAAGGGGCTGGACTGGGGATCAACTGATGAAGTGCAGACGCTGCAAAGCCACATTCAGAGCCTCATTGAAAAGGACACTGGTCTTATCAATGTAATCCAAGTAATGCTAATCCGTCGGGTCCTACCGTGCCAGCGACGGCCTCTCCGCATGTGGGAGTTCAATCCGGAAGGACCACGAACCCTTCAGCACTTCTCCGACATGACGCTCAGAGGAATGTGGAATTTATTCTTTGGGACATGAAAACAGTGTCCGAATACCACAGAGGACATCAGCCTTGGCGGCAACCATCCGGATACCTCGGTAAGCACTTGACTTCTAAACACAGCTTAGTTAAATTTCTCATAACAACATACTGAGAAAACCATACTCGGCTAGGGCTAGATAAAGAAGGCGGAGAGAATTAGATGTTCGGCCCCTCTTCCCGAAGACTCAGCTGATCTGGTGTTAACAAGGATGCTGGTTCCGGCACCATATCAAGTGCCGACGAGGGAAGACAAGAAGGAGAGCAAGAAGGCCCAGGGTGGCCCCCATTCTAGAGGTACGCCAAGCTCCTCGTCCGGGGAGATTGGAATTCCCTCTTCTGAAGATGAAAGGGAAGGAGAAACTGACATCCCTTCTCCCCATGGGAAGAAGAGGACCACCTCCGAAGACTTGAAGATAAAGGCTTCTAAGCGAGGGAAGATATCCCTGTCAGGGGGTTCTGGTTTAGGAGGCGATGTTGTCACGCAGTTCCTCCGTAAGGACAAGCCCTTAGCTGAATCATAAGTGAACAAGGGTGTCTTAAACATATCCTGTTCTTTCCTGGTTGCAAGGGTAAATTTTAAAATATATGTTTGCAGTCTGGCATGCAGCCTTCCTCAACAGTCCTCCTCCTCGAGGGATCTTCTTTCGGAGATGATGGAGAGCAAGACGCCTCCACAGATCTCCCCGCCCAATAGGGCAGACGACCCTGTGGTGTCGTCCCGGAGGATCTCTCCCGATCAACAGGTGGTGCGAGGGACAATGAAGACTAGGCCCGAAGGTGACACTTCGGCCGTCCCGGGCCCGGGGTGTGCGGCCCATGTGGGGACCAACAATAAAGGCCCCGGACTATCCGATTTACAACCAGAGATGACTCTAAGGTCGAGTAAACATATTCCTTTGAAGGGAGCCCGTACCCCTACAGCTGCTTCCAGGGATCTGGAGGCGTCGGATACCTTGATGAACATATTGCGACATGCGCCCGTCTGAGAGGAACATCGTACCTTGATGGTTACGACGGTTGAGAAGATTCTGTCCGTGAAAAGCGGATTGAATGAAGCCTTTACGGGCCTGCTAAGAGGCTTCGAGGTACGTAATATAATATTTTCAATTGTGCTATCAACGCGAAATGCGCCTGTGTATAGATAGTAGCCCCTGAGACTCTGGTTGGCATCCAAAGGGAGGCGATTAGAGGATCAAGAAAGATATCCCCAGGAAATAATCTGTCTAATTGGAACACAGGTTGTTACATCCCTGGCGACTACCCAAGCTAAAGAGGTTGCAGATCTGAAGCAAAAACTTGATGTGGCAGATGATGACATCGCGCTTATTAACAGGCGGCTCGACGAGGCGCAAGGTATGTCTTTGGGGTAGTCAGTATATGCAAGTACCATAATATGAGCATGACGCTGAGAATTGTATACTGAGATGTGCATAACTACAGATAGTTCCACCGCAGTTGAGACCCTTCGGGCTGAGCTTGCCCGGGCCAAGGAGCAAGCCAGGATGAGTAATGCGGCTGCCGAAAAGACAACTGCTGGATTAAAGGCCGAACAGGCTGCTCGGCGCCAGTGCGAGGAGAGAATATCTACTATGGCGCTTGAGCTAAAGGATGCCACTAGCCGATGCAACTTTCTCGAGAAAGATAACAAAACCAGAGCGGTCGATCTTAACAAGGCCTTACAAGAGGCGAGGGAACCATGGTCCTAGTCTAGAGCGGCTCGGGAGGAGATCCGACAAGCTGGGGAGATCGCGGCTGGTAAGCCCTTCTTATTACAAACTAAATTCGGCGATCCGAAGTATGCCATGCTTAATCAAATGTTGAGTTCTCTAGACACATTTTTGGACTTGCCGAAGAGTGTCTCCGATGCGACGCAGTTTTTCCAAGCGCTAGAAGGACATGCAACAGAAAAGCTTTTCTGGTCGCAATTCAGCATGCCAAAGCATCCGCTGTTGCTGAATGAATAGATGGCCCAGTGGGCCGAGCTCCACAAGATATTCGGATCTGCCATCAAGGACGCCATGGTCCGGCTGTGGCCAACTGAGCCGATTCCGAATAGTTACTTCGGTTTGGTGCAGCGACTTGTTGATATGGCACCGCATATCGATGTTGTTAAGCGGTCAACGTGCATAGAAGGTGCACGGATGGCCTTTGCCCGCGTCAAGATGTACTGGGCGAAGATGAAGGCTACCGATATTGCAGCCAAAAGTCCACCCAAGGGCAAGGACCATCACATGCTAGAGCATTATTTTGAGGATGTCCTAGAGGGTGCCCACTTGATGGAGGGTCAATGCTCGAAATATATTATGTTCGAGTGAAATGTATCAAAATTGTAAAAACAATATTATGATATATTAGGGCTATGTGTTTTATACTTTTTGCCTAAAAAGTTTTTGGTGCCTCCCGTGCGGCCATTTTTTGTATAATCTGAAAGTTTACCAGTCGTCGGCTTCGGCGCCCTCGCATATAACGCGGGGGTGTTCGGAAAAGCACTTGATCACTCTTGACCCAACGTCTTGGTCCATTAAGGAGGTGTCAATGCGGCGAACCAGGCAATCGGACTATAGGGCTTTAACACTTTCACTTAGCCATAGGAGTTTGACGGTGGGTCTACGATATAGCCCCTGGTATGTATGCGGTTATCCGAATACGGTGCGTTTACATACGTGACTAGAAGAACGGTCCTTCATGTAATACGAAAGGAATCGCGAAGATTCCGTTGAGTCATTGAGTGGTTGACTAGCTCTCGCCACATCATGACAGTCAGTTTTCGGCTTTCTCTACTGAGGTGCTCATCCGGACAAACCAGGACACAATAGCAGTAGTTCTCCCTTTACTACCCTAGCCGATAGAGCGGAACGTAATGTAGTAAGCACAGGAGCCGGGCAACCCAACTATTGACCAAATACATGATTCAGAGCTGATGCATATAAGGCCAAACTCGCGACGCCGAAGTGTGCTATAAAGCTATTCGGACTTGTTGGCGACTCATACATTGCCATATCGAGCCCCTGGCAATATATGCCGAGGTGCGTGCGTGGAATAACCACAGAAGCAAAATTCAGGTTTTTGAGAAAAAGCGAATACTGAATACGGGTTATGTTGACTAGCATCTGAATGATACGTCAAGCGCGATCCTTACAGATTATAATGCTACTACCAAGGCTATTTGACATGCCGGGGGTCGAAAGCTGAGAAAAAGGGCACGTTACAGGTTTGAAATAAAGAGCGCGGTCTACAAAAATCATTTGGACCTCCTGTCGCACTACGCTGCCTTGCCTTGGTTAAAGGACTTATCAGCAAATATGGTCACCTGTGGTAAAAGATAAAAAATGGTTAGAAAAATAAAAAGACTATGAGAGTGCGGATAGTGTTATAGGTCTGTCCGCATTGTGCCTCCGCCGGTGACCAGGGTATTTTAAGTGTATAATTTTGTGCGTGGGATAGACTTCGTGGCTATATGGGGCGGACGACGGAGGCCGAACTGCTAATCCAGCTCTAAGATTGATTGGTCCTATCTAATGGTGACCGGCGGCTTGATGGCCAACGAAATGTGCGGCTTGATAAGGCCGCTTTGTACTTCGGCCGCAGTAGCCGTAGTATGCTCCTCTGTACGGAGGGAGCATTCCGTATTTCCGTTTATCGTGATGGTGCCGCGTGGAGTGAGCATCTTAAGTTGGAGATAGGTGTAATGTGGGACCGCATTAAAGCGAGCAAAAGCGGTACGCCTGAGTAGTGCATGGCAGCTATTGTGGAGCGGGACAATATTGAAGGTCAAGCCTTAGCTTCGAAAGTTGTTTGGCGAGCCGAAAACGACTTCCAATGTAATCGAGGCCGTGCAGTGAGCTTCTATGCCGGATATTGTTCCCTTGAAGGTAGTTGTTGTGGGCCTGATTCTTGAAGGATCAATGCGCATGTTGCAGACAGTGTCTTGGTAGAGTAGATTAAGGCTACTGCCGCTGTCCATAAGGACTTTTGTGAGATGGAACCCATCAATAATTGGATCGAGGATGAGAGCTGCCAAACCTTCATGAAGGATACTAGCTGGGTGGTCCTTGTGATCAAAAGTGATCGAGCGGGCCGCCCATTGGCTTAATTTTGGGGCGGCTGGCTCTATGATGCCGACGTCCCGTAGCGCGTGCTTGCAGTCCCCTGTAGGGGTGTGCGTCACGTGTACCATGTTCACTGTCTTTACTTTGGGGGGGAATTGCTTCTGACCCCCGGTGTTTGGTTGGTGAGTCTCTTCGTCATCACTGTCACTCGGAGGCCCCTTTCGCCTTGTGTTCGGCATTAAGCTTGCCGACTTGTTTAAAAACACAACATCTCATGTTGGTGTGATTGGTTGGTTTAATGGGGGTGCCATGAATCTGGCAGGGCCGATCCAGTATCTTGTCTAAATTGGATGGTTCGTCTCTGTTTGCCTTGAATGGCTTTTTATGTTGACCGGGTTTGGAACCACTGAATCCGGCATTGACCGCTATGTCTTGCGTTCCTTCAGTGTTATTGTGACGTTTGTGTTTATTGTGTTGTGTCTTACCGTTGCCATCTCGAACTTCGGGATCATCGGTGTTGTTGCTTTTATGAGCGAGCCAACTGTCTTCTCCCGCACAAAAGTGGATCATCAGAGTGGTAAGGGCAGCCATGGATCTTGGTTTTTCTTGACCGAGATGGCGGGCGAGCCACTCATCTCGGACGCTATGTTTAAAGGCCGCGAGGGCTTCGGCGTCCGGACAATCGACAATTTGGTTCTTTTTTTGATAGAAAGACTGTAAGGGAACCCCCTACAGTATAATTGGTGCAACAAACCCAAATTGCAAGTACCATGCCTTGAACCTGGGTGGGTGGGAAGGCATCAGCCCCTTCCCACCACTAGGCTATGCCTTAGTCTGCATAATTTGGTTCTTTTTGATTAAGAACCTAGTCCAGAGCTTCCTGGCAGACTCCCCGGGCTGCTGGATAATGTGACTTAGGTCATCGGCGTCCGGAGGCCGAACATATGTAGCTTGGAAGTTATCGCAGACGGCATCTTCCAAGTCTTCCCAGCCGCCGATGGAGTTCTCAGGGAGGCTGTTCAGCCAGTGCCGCGCTGGCCCCTTTAGTTTTAGTGGGAGGTATTTGATGGCGTGGAGGTCATCACCGTGGGCCATGTGGATATGGAGGAGGAAATCTTTAATCCATACTGCGAGGTTTGTTGTCCCATCGTATGATTCGAAATTCATGGGTTTAAACCCTTCCGGGAATTCATGTTCCATTACTTCATCAGTGAAGCAAAGGGGGTGTGCAGCGCCTCTATATCGGGCCAAGTCGCGACGTAGCTCGAATGGAGTTCGTCTGCGGGTTTTGGCCCGGGCGTGGTTATGTTTGTCACGTCCGGCCGGATGGCCATCATCGCGCATTGGGGCACGCCCCCGCGATCAGATCGATCGGGTCTGACCTGCTCTGTTTTCCAGGTCATGTCATAGGTCATATGTGTATCCCCGAGCTGTTGTGTCTCTGTTTTTACGGCGAGGTAGTGCGGGCTGGTGTTCGGCTTGAGTTGCCGCTTTGTCCCGGCCACGTGGTGGTCGATCAACCGCATTACACACTAGTAGGACGGGCTCCAGCGCCTCGTCATCGAATTGGGGTAACAATTTGCGTTTCGGGTAACTTTTGGTTGGGCGCTCGAGGCCGTATTCCTCGGCAACCATGATATTAGTCCATCTATCATTGAGTAGATCTTGATTAGCTTGAAGCCGCCGCTGCTTCTTTTTCAGGCTTCTTGAAGTGGCTATTAGCCGGCGCTTAAAGCGCTCCTGATCGACGGGCTCCTCAGGCATGATAAAGTCTTCGTCGCCGAGGCTCGCCTCATCCTCGGAGGGTGGAAGATAATTACTGTCCTCCAAGTCTTCGTTAACAGCCTGATCATTAGGGTTGACTCGCCCATCCTCCCGTTCATCCTATTCGGAAGTTGGCTCAACGGGGTGTTCGTTGTCTTCGACATCGTCTGGAGTATTATTTTCTCCTGTGTCGGCCCAACAGTTAGGCATGAAGGAAGGCGAAAGGGACATCTATAAGATGGCCAAGATCTGAGAGAGGAAGATAAGGGATATTGGCCAAGTCAAATGCATCAAGGATGGAGCAGGCGAACTCTTGGTGAAGGACGAGGAGATTAAGCCTAGATGGCGGGAGTACTTCGACAAGCTGTTCAATGGGGAGAATGAGAGTTCTACTATTGAATTGGACGACTCCTTTGATGAGACCAGCATGCGTTTTTTGTGGCGAATCCAGGAGTCTGAGGTCAAGGAGGCTTTAAAAAGGATGAAGGAAGGCAAGGCGATGGGCCTTGATTGTATCCCCATTGAGGTGTGGAAAGGTCTCGGGCACATAGCGATAGTACGGCTAACCAAGCTTTGCAACCTCATTTTTCGGGCAAACAAGATGCCAGAAGAATGGAGACAGAGTATATTAGTACCAATCTTGAAGAACAAGGGGGACTTTCAGAGTTGTACTAATTACCGAAGAATTAAGCTGATGAGCCATACAATGAAGCTATGGGAGAGAGTCATTGAGCACCGCTTAAGAAGAATGACAAGCGTGACCAAAAATCAGTTTGGTTTCATGCCTGGGAGGTCGACCATGGAAGCCATTTTCTTGGTACGACAACTTATGGAGAGATATAGGGAGCAAAAGAAGGACTTGCATATGGTGTTCATTGACTTGGAGAAGGCCTATGATAAGATACCGTGGAATGTCATGTGGTGGGCCTCATAGAAACACAAAGTCCCAGCAAAGTAAGTACTTTACCCTCATCAAGGACATGTTCGATAATGTTGTGACAAGTGTTCAAACAAGTGATGTTGACACTGATGACTTCCCGACTAAGTTAGGTCTGCATCAAGGGTCAGCTTTGAGCCCTTATCTTTTTGCATTGGTGATGGATGAGGTCACAAGGGATATACAAGGAGATATCCATGGTGTATGCTCTTTGCGGATGATGTGGTGCTAGTTGACGATAGTCGGACGGGGATAAATAGGAGGTTAGAGTTATGGATACAAACCTTGGAATCGAAAGGGTTTAGGCTTAATAGAACTAAAACCAAGTACATGATGTGCGGTTTCAGTACTACTAGGTGTGAGGACGAGGAGGTTAGCCTTGATGGCCAGGTGGTACCTCAGAAGGACACCTTTCAATATTTGGGGTCAATGCTGCAGGAGGATGGGGGTATTGATGAAGATGTGAACCATCAAATCAAAGCCGGATGGATGAAGTGGCGCCAAGCTTCTGGCATTCTCTATGACAAGAGAGTGCCACAAAAGCTAAAAGGCAAGCTCTACAGGACGGCGGTTCGACCAGCAATGTTGTATGGCGCTGAGTGTTGGCCGACTAAAAGGCGACATGTTCAACAGTTAGGTGCGGAGATGCGTATGTTGAGATGGATGTGTGGCCACACGAGGAAGGATCGAGTCCGGAATGATGATATACAAGATAGAGTTGGGGTAGCACCAATTGAAGAGAAGCTTGTCCAACATCGTCTGAGATGGTTTGGGCATATTCAGCGCGGGCCTCCAGAAGCTCCAGTGCATAGCGGATGGCTAAACCATGCAGAGAATGTCAAGAGAGGGCGGGGTAGACCGAATTTGACATGGGAGGAGTCCGTTAAGAGAGACCTGAAGGATTGGAGTATCACCAAAGAGCTAGCTATGGACAGGGGTGCATGGAAGCTTGCTATCCATGTGCCAGAGCCATGAGTTGGTTGCGAGATCTTTTGGGTTTCACCTCTAGTCTACCCCAACTTTTTTGGGACTAAAGGCTTTGTCGTTGTTGTTTGTAGAACACCCAAACCATTTGAACAAATCAGAGTTGAACCTAGTGTTGCTATGGTTAAAGATCTCTTAGTTGATAATATTGATGGGCATGTTATTTACTTCTGTGATGAAGCTTCTAGAATTGCCAAACCTGAAGGAAAAGATAAACATAGACCAGTTGTTGGCATGCCTGTTGTCTCAGTTAAGATAGGAGATCACTATTATCAGGGGTTATGTGACCTAGGTGCTAGTGTGAGGGCTATTTCTTTTTCCTTATATCAAGAAATTAAAGATGAAATAGCACCTGCTGAAATAGAAGGCATAGATGTCACTATTAAACTTGCTAATAGAGATACTATATCAACAATTGCGATTCTTAGAGATGTTGAAGTCTTGTGTGAGAAAATAAAATACCCTACTAATTTTCTTGTTCTTAGCTCCCCACAAGATGACTTTTGTCCCATTATTTTTGTTAGACCATTCTTGAACACCGTCAATGCCAAAATAGATTGTAAGAAACAAACTGCCAGTGTTAGCTTTGGTGATGAATCTCATGAATTTAATTTCTCCAAGTTTAGTAGACAATCTCATAAGAAAGATTTGCCTAGTAAGGATGAAATTATTGGTCTTGCTTCTATTGATGTGCCTCCTACTGATCCTTTGGAACAATACTTGCTAGACCATGAAAATGAATTGCATATGCATGAAAGAAATGAAATAGATAGAATCTTTTTCGAACAACAACCTTTGCTTAAACACAATTTTCCTATTGAAACTCTAGGAGGTCCTCCTCCACCTAAAGGTGATCCTGTGATTGAATTAAAAAAAATCGCTAGACACTTTGAAATATGCTTATCTTGATAAGAAAAAGATATATCCTGTTATTATTAGTGCTAACCTTTCAGAACATGAAGAAGAAAGATTATTGAAAGTTCTAAGAAAGCACAGGGCTGCTATTGGATATACTCTTGATGATCTTAAGGGCATTAGTCCCACTCTATGTTAGTACAAGATTAATATGGAACCTGATGCCAAACCCGTTGTCGATCACCAACGTCAGTTAAATCCCAAGAAGAAGAAAGTGGTAAGAAGAAATATTAAAACTTCTGGAAGCAGGTATAATCTATCCTATAGCTGATAGCAGATGGGTAAGTCCTGTTCATTGTATCCCTAAGAAGGGAGGTATTCCTGTTGTTCCTGATGATAAGAATGAGCTCATTCCACAAAGAATTGTCACAGGCTATAGGATGGTAATTGATTATAGAAAATTAAACAAAGCAACTAGAAAAGATCATTACCCTGTGCCTTTTATCGATCAAATGTTAGAAACATTATCTAAGCACACACACTTTTGCTTTCTTGATGGATATACTGATTTTTCACAAATACCTGTTTTACAACCTGATCAAGAAAAGACCACTTTTACTTGTCCTTTTCGAACTTTTGCTTATAGACGTATGCCTTTTGGTTTATGTAATACACCTACTAACTTTCAAAGATGTATGACTGCTATATTCTCTGATTTTTGTGAAAAGATTGTTGAGGTTTTCATGGATGACTTTTCTGTTTATGGGAAGTCTTTTGATGATTGTTTAAGCAATCTTGATCGAGCTTTGTAGAGATGTGAACAAACAAATCTCATCTTGAATTGGGGGAAGTTCCACATTATGGTTAATGAAGGTATTGTTCTGGGCCATAAAATTTCTGAAAGAGGCATTGAGGTGGACAAAGCCAAGGTTGATGCAATTGAGAAAATGCCATGTCCTAAAGATATCAAAGGTATCCGTAGTTGTTCGCACACGAACATGTCACCGTGTACCTCCAACACTGAGGGTGATGCACCGCAGCTCACGTCGAAGGAGACCCGCCGGAAGCGCGGTACGCAAGATAATCCGGCGGGTGCTTTTGTAGACCCGAAACCCCACACGCCCGGGAGGGACCCCGTCAGGGCGCGTGATGGCTATGGGCTGCCCTAGGTCGGCCTGACCGCCCCTAGGGCCTCGAGGTTCGCCGCCCTGCAATGAAGAAGAACAAACGAAGAACAAGGAAGAAGAAGAACAAGGGAGAAGGAAAAGTAAAGGTAAAAGATGTAGATAGATTTGTTCGATTGTGTGTTGTTGTTCAATCGGCCGTCACCTCTTGTCTATAGAGGCGGGTGGACTTCCCGTACAAGAAAAGGACTTGCCTAGCCGTCCAAATCATCAAAACCTAATAAAACACGGACTATTCACGACCCCCGGCCCGGATGTCCGGCTCAAGGCCCGGATGATCCGGCCTAGCCCAGTTTCTTAACAACAGCTTACTGTTTTGGCTCTACAATCCATATATGACCTCGGATTTGGACGTTTTTATATCCAAATCAACCGTCTCGACGAGACGCACAACTTTCATGTTGAACACCTTTTCATTCGAGGCCATCTTGAGGGTGTTTCGGGCCGTTTTCTAAAGTCTGCAGCAGAAAAACGTGTCCGGACACCCGGACGATTGCCCGGATTGTCCGGTCTTTACCCGGATCATCCGGGAGTTGATCCAGATCATCCGGCTTCAAATTTTAGTTTATGTTGTTTCGGTCAATTTTTCGGCACTCGGCCGGATGATCTGGACCCCGGTCCGGATGATCCGGCCATACAGTGCTACAGCGCACAGTTTTGACTGTAACTTTTGCATACGAACCCGGATGGGGACGATCTTTATATCAAAATCGTCCGTCTCGACGAGACGAAGAACTTTTCTGTGGTAAATTTTTCCATCAGAGGCCATCTTGATCAGGTTTGATGCCATTTTCTAATCTGGTGTCAACACGAGTATCTCCGAAATTGGCATATCTTTTACACTTGAGCTCCGTTTTGATCCATCTTCACATTTACTTTGATTATCTTGAAGAGAGCCATCAAATGGTGACATGAACTCATAAATTTGACCTCATCTTGCTACAGCCTCAAGTCACTCTTTGCGATCATGCCCTTTTTGAGCGTCAACACATGCCCCCCTGTTTTTCGGCAAAGTTAGCGCGCCGAAAAATAACTTGCAAAACGTTTGTCTAAGGACGATGTCAACACTCCATCGGCCATTTATATGCTTAGGGCGATAATTATATATCGGCCATTATTTTTTTGAATCCTTGATGCAAGCTTGGGCGAAACCTTCTCAACTTCATTAACAACTCGATGATAAAGTTTCATAGATATGTATCTCAAGGTCATCCTCTGAATCATATAGTTCACCCTTTTGATAGGATTTTGCAGATAATCAACAATAAACTTTCTCCAATCATTACCTTCGTCTGCATAAAAAAATTCATTAGTGGCCGAAGCGGTGGACTTCGGTTCGGCCTTACCTCCTTTGACGAGACTAAGCATCGGCTATTGACAGAAATGCAACACACCATGATTAACATAGCAGCCGGATGCTTGCTGTGCCAACTCTTTCGAATTGTCATGTCTGGAAATATGAACAATTTTATAGCAACTCAAGGTAAATTTTGCATCTAGACATACCTTAAGATAAACTATAAGTGATTCGTCAAAACATTGATAACCCTTGGATATTTGTTGCACTACTCATAACGAATCACTGAAAGCCTCAATATGTTTAGCACATATGACAAAAGTTCCAAACCGAATAACATTGCAGATTCGGCTTTGATTATTGTGCAATAAATATTTTAAGAGGCATGAGGCTTCACATAATAGAACCATATGGAGATATATAAACAACACCAACACCATGGCCATTGTTATGAATTCAACTATCAAAACATAATCTCCATAGTACTTGTCTCGCTCTCCATTCGAACTAAGGACGATGTAAGAATATTACACCGGCCATGATCGGATAGTTTCTTAGGACGACAGTTAATTATCGGCCATTATCATGAGGTCCATATAGAATTCATCAATTAAAGCATGTATAGCCAAAATAAACAAATAAAATAGCAATAAAATATTTTGGCCCCTTTGTCTTAGCAACAAAAATGTAACTAACCAAATGTATAGTGATTTGGTAATACTCTGTCATGATATAGAAAATTATGTTGCATCCATGGATCAAAATAAGTCCATGGAGGGTAACTGATCATACCTGTGGATGAATTCCATGGCAAAGGCATCAATGGCATTGTTGAAGAAAATGGATGATGTGCTAACCGAAGATTTTGATGTTGTGATGTGCACCTTCGGCTTAATTGTTTGTGGCTTTCATTACTTTCCTTCTTCACTTTTATTGTACTTGTCGCAACAGAAGCATGCACATCATTTTTGTCTTGATTGATCTTCTTGGGAACCCATGCCATGTTCCTCTTTCTCAGCTCTTGTGCACTAAGATTTTGTAATTCCTTCTTTTGCCAATACGATAAGCCAAGTGGGCATCTCGGCTGTGATTCTATTTTGACCAATGGCAATTCTTTCTTGGCCTTGTGCACTCTCAACTTCTTTTCTTCAGATTTGGCACTTTGACTCTTGATAATTGGTTGCTTCATCTCATTGCCTTTAGTAGCCAATGTCAACACTTTCATTGGCTCTTTTTAATTTGAGATCAAATCTGAAGTAGCACTCTTACGACCATCTCTTTTAACGCGGTAAACTTGTTTGACCACCTCTTTCTTCTTCCTTGAGCTCTGGACCGATTCCTTATGATTAAAAAGGTCTTTGACATGTGATTGTTCAGATGTTGATCTTCTTGGAGCTGCATAATATTGGTGAGATGGTCTAAAATAAGATGGAGAATGTGCCCTTGTATCATACCTGTCCCATGATGAATATGTATCTATATGAGCATAGGGAGGCATCCACGGCATTGGCATTGGCGGCCCAAAATAAGGATATGAATATGTTGCATTAAAATTCGCACTTTGCCAATACCGATCCTTATATTTGCGCCTTGGGGGTGATCTTGGTTTCTTTGCATGATTTGGCCGATAAGCATTCTTCTCTTCACTCTTCTTTTGATATTTATCCAATAGTTCAGCGAAGGTGATTTTTGATCTCTTACACTTGCGCTTATTTCGGCCTTTGTTTTCTTTTGGTTTGCTTCCATTGATCATTGGATTTGCTTGCTGCCCCCCAGTCCTTGGCGTCTCCATTGTAGCTTCGATGGAATTTTTGCCCTCAAGGTTATGTTCATTATGCTCTTCAACAAATTCTTTACTTGAAAGCTCGATCCCATCACCTGCTGTTTTTACCTTCTCTTTAAATGGATCGGCTTGAAGCAGCCGATGCAAAAACTTTCTGCCATCGGGACCAATCGGAATAGACTGGTCATTTCTTGGTGTCTCAACAAATTTCAATCGTCCTTTATCAATGGCCGATTTAACTATTTGACGAAACATATTGCAATCCTCAAAATTATGTTTGAACGAATGATGCAACCTACAATACATTCGTCCTTGAATTGATGGCTTGACATGGTGATCAAGAATTCTAATGTAATTATTTTTCAACAACAAATCAAAGATTTGATCACACATGTTTGAATCAAAGGTATACCTTTTGTTTTCTAGCCGATCTTGTTGTGAGAACGGCTTTGGAGTTAAGCAAACGAATGGTTCAGATTTGGCATCTTCCCATTCGGCTATGAATTCTTGTTCACATTCTTTTTCCGATGTCCTTAAATAAGAAACTATACTAGCATCGGTTTTCCCAAAAGATTTTAACCTTGGCTTTGAATTTCTGAAATCAAAGTAGTTAGAACATACACGTCTCAATTGAGACCATGCGTAAGCCAAGTATGAAGCAAGCAAAGCTACCCAATTAGATATGAACTTGAAATAAAGCAATGGGAAAAGCTTTGGTTGCAGTAATAAGTCACTATCGGTCTCTTTGAATGGTACAATATATTGACCGATATGCTTAGTAACAATTTTATTGCTAACAAGTATATTGCCCTTCTTCATTGGTCTTTGAAAATTACTTATTAGAATTTTTTAATAGATGCATCAACAATAAAGTTGTGACCAAATCTGAAAATAGGTAAATTACTTGCTAGACATACCTCTTCAAATATGTTGGGAGAGCATGATGATTGCATATGATGAATAATATCGTGCTTTATACGGATGACCGCCCAACACCATGTCACAATTTTCTTCTTGATTTCGTGCATCATAAATTTGAAGATCTTTGTCAACCGAACTTTGTTCGGCTACTTGTTCTTGTCCTTGAAGCTCATCAATTTCTATGGCACGAAACTCATAGGGCAGGAAGTAGGTTCCCTTAATTTCGGAAAAATCAAGTATGGTCGTTTTGCCATGCTTTCCATGCCCTTTCTCAATACCGCTTGCCTCTTTGGATTTGATGGATTCAGAATATATACTACTTGATTCGGCTTTTTCAACCGAAGCACTTTTATGTTTTGAATTATCCATCTTTTCATTGATACTATCAATTAGCAATGCTTCTTTTATTTGAGCCAATTCTCCTTCAATTTATTTTTGGCGGCGAGCGGCAAGATTGGCTTTAAGCTTTTTCTCAACGTCAGCCCACTCCGGATATGATCGCCCCCCAATGCTTTTAGATTCTTTCGGCAATGACACATGGGTGTTGCCGAAACTTTGCAAATTTGTAGGGGGTGTATAATATGATGTAGTACTAGGTGAAGGCATATGCATTGTTGTAAAACCATATTTTTGCTCGCCAATTTTATCAATTGGCAAAGATTCATCTTCTTGCAAAACTCTAGCTTTTATTGTGGCATAATCAGGAAATAGCCCCTTTTCATGTTGTTCAAGGCAAAGAGCACTAATCCTCTTATTTTGGGCTAAACTCTTCAATGCAGCCACCACTACCTCATCTTCTACAATATTGGGCACAACCGCTCCAGTAAAATTTACATTTATTCGGCTATGACCAGGAAGGTGTGAAGCCGAATTATAAACATCTACAGTTGTGTATGGTGCTGAAAAATTATTGTCATGAGGTGTAGCATATGACGGTTGGGAATAACTGGCCGAATAGCTAGTAGTAGCATGGCCAATTCTCTCGTTCATCGGCATGGTTGGATTAGCATATTGCACATTACTTGCTGATGAATAAAAGGTTGAAACACTTTCTTGCATGGCATTGGAAATCCTAACATGAGGTGTTTCAAATTTATTAACCAAACTCACCATTTTGTTCATCGGCATATGGATTTGTGGGGTTGCCGATGCATGAGAGTTTGGATACATATGTTGTACGTTGCTAAAATCATAAGAATTTGAAGCATGAAAATTGTTTTGCATCGGCCCTTGCGCATAATTAGATGCATGATTGATAAAACTAGGGCTAGCCGATACATTATGCTCATTAGGTGATCTAGCAACAACATATGGATTATTTCCATCTACAAAGGGGAATTGGGTATTCATATTACCTTTGTAGATTGCAGCAACTTGATGACGATCTCTTCGCAGCAAGAACGGGTCGGAGACCGTTCAAGCTTCGTCCCCAATGAGTCGCCAAAAGTGTGTTCGCACATGAACCGTCACCGTGTACCTCAACGCCGAGGGTGATGCACGCAGCTCACGTCGAAGGAGACCCACGGAGCGATGCACGAAGACAATCCGGCGGGTGCTTTTGTGAACCGAAACCCTACACGCCGGGAGGGACCCGTCGGTATGCTGCGTGGCGGCTATGGGCTGCCCTAGGTCAGCCTGACCGCCCCTAGGGCCTTGAGGTTCGCCGCCCTGCAATGAAGAAGAACAAACAAAGAACGAGGAAGAAGAAGAACAAGGGAGAAGGAAAAGTAAAGGTAAAAGATGTAGATAGATTTGTTCGATTGTGTGTTGTTGTTAAATCGGCCGTCACCTCTTGTCTATATAAGAGGCGGGTGAACTTCCCGTACAAGAAAAGGACTTGCCTAGCCGTCCAAATCATCCAAACCTAATAAAACACGGACTATTCACGACCCCTGGCCCGGATGTCCGGCTGAAGGCCCGGATGATCCGGCCTAGCCCAGTTTCTTAACAACAGCTTACTGTTTTGGCTCTAGAATCCTCATACGACTTTGGATTTGGACGTTTTTTATATCCAGATCAACCGTCTCGACGAGACGCACAATTTTCATGTTGAACACTTTTTCATCCGAGGCCATCTTGAGGGTGTTTCGGGCCGTTTTCTAAAGTCTGCAGCAGAAAACGTGTCCGGACACCGGACGATCGCCGGATTGTCGATCTTTACCGGATCATCCGGGAGTTGATCCAGATCATCCGGCTTCAACTTTTAGTTTCTGTTGTTTCGGTCAATTTTGGCCCTCGGCGAGATGATCTGGACCCGGTCCGGATGATCCGGCCATCTGATCTTACAGCGCACAGTTTTGACTGTAACTTTTGCATACGAACTCGGATGGGGACGATCTTTATATCAAAATCATCCATCTCGACGAGACGAAGAAGTTTCCTGTGGTAAATTTTTCCATCAGAGGCCATCTTGATTAGGTTTCATGCCATTTTCTAATCTGGTGTCAACACGAGTATCTCCGAAATTGGCATATCTTTTACACTTGAGCTCCGTTTTGATCCATCTTCACATTTACTTTGATTATCTTGAAGAGAGCCATCAAATGGTGACATGAACTCATAAATTTGACCTCATCTTGCTACAGCCTCAAGTCACTCTTTGCGAGCATGCCCTTTTTGAGCGTCAACAGTAGTTTCCTTGGTGATGCTGGTTTCTGTAGGAGGTGTATCAAAGACTTTTCTAAAATTTCTAGGCCTCTTACGAATCTTTTGCAAAAGGATATTCCGTTTGTGTTTGATGATGATTGTATGGAAGCCTTTGAAACACTAAAGAAAGCCTTAATTACTGCACATGTTGTTCAACCACCTGATTGGAACTTGCCATTTGAGATTATGTATGATGTTAGTGATTATGCTGTTGGTGCTGTTCTAGGACAAAGAGTTGATAAGAAACTGATTGTTATTCATTATGCTAGTAAAACTCTAGACAGTGCTCAACGAAATTATGACACTATTGAAAAAGAATTCTTAGGAGTGGTGTTTGCTTGTGATAAATTCAGATATTACATTGTTGATTCTAAGGTAATTGTTTACACCGATCATGCTGCTATAAAATATCTTATGGAAAAGAAAGATACTAAACCTAGACTCATTAGGTGGGTTCTTCTACTACAAGAATTTGATTTGCATATCACTGATAGGAAAGGAGCAGAGAAACCCGTAGCTGATAACTTGTCTAGGCTTGAAAATATTCTTGATGACCCACAACCTATTCATGAGAGCTTTCCTGATGAACAACTAGCTGCAATAAATGTTTCCAAAAGTACACCTTGGTATGCTGACTAAGCTAATTATATTGTTGCTAAATACATACCACCTAGCTTCACATACCAACAAAAGAAAAAAAATTCTTCTATGATTTAAGACATTACTTTTGGTATGACCTACATCTTTATAAAGAAGGAGTAGATGGTATTATTAGATGTTGTGCACCTGAGCATGAACAGGAACAAATCCTACGGAAATGTCACTCTGAAGCTTATGGAGGACATCGCGTGGGAGACAGAACCGCTCATAAGGTATTGTAATCTTGTTTTTATTGGCCTACTCTCTTGAAAGATGCCCATAAGTTTGTCTCATCTTGTGATGAATGTCAAAGAATAGGTAATATCAGTAAGCGTCAAGAAATGCCTATGAATTATTCACTTCCTGTTGAACCATTTGACGCTTGGGGATTTGATTTCACGGGAGCTTTTCCTTCCTCTAATGGGTATACACATATTTTGGATGTTGCTGATTATGCTACTAAGTCGGTAGAAGCTATTCCAACCAGTAGTGCTGATAACAAAACCTATATTAAAATGCTTAAGGGAGTTATTTTCCCAAGGTTTGGAGTCCATAGATATTTAATGACTGATGGTGGTTCACACTTTATTCATGGCACTTTCCGTAAAATGCTTGCTAAATATGATGTTAACAATAGAATTGCATCATCTTATCATCCTCAGTCTAGTGGTCAAGTTGAACTTAGCAGTAGAGAAATAAAACTAATCTTACAAAAGACTGTCAATAGGTCCCGGAAGAATTGGTCTAAGAAATTAGATGATACACTTTGGGCTTATAGAACAACATATAAAAATCCTATGGTTTATGGAAAAGCTTGTCATTTGCTTCTTGAGTTAGAACATAAAGCATATTGAGCAATTAAGGAACTCAACTATGATTTCAAACTTGCTGGTGAAAAGAGGCTATTTGATATTATCTCATTATATGAATGGACAACCCAGGCTTATGAAATTCAAAGTTATTTAAAGAAAAAGTTAAAAGATGGCATGACAGAAGAATCCAAAAGAGTGAGTTCAAAGTTGGAGAATATGTTCTTTTGTACAACTCTCATTTTAGATTCTTTGCAGGAAAACTCCTCTCCAAATGGGAAGGACCCTATGGCATCGAGGAGGTCTATCGATCTGGAGCTATCAAAATAAATAGTTCCGAAGGTACTAACCCAAAGGTTGTCAGTGGGCAACGAATAAAACACTATACCTCAGGTACCCCATTAATGTTGAAAGAAATATTATCCAAACTTTGACAATGGAAGAACACATAAAGGAAATCTTCCAGAACACTCCAGAATCAGAAAAAAGGGAGGTATGTGATACGGTAAGTAAACAGACTCCAAAAAATCCGCAAAAATATTTTTTGTCAGTTTTGGAATATTTAAAAAATTAGGAAAATAAGAAACTTCCAGGAAAGTGACCTTGGTGGGCAAGATACACCAGGGCGCGCCTGGCATGCCAAGCGCTCCTAGGTGGGTTGTGCCCACCTCGGGTACGTTCCGGACTTCATTTTTCTTCCTTTCTGCTTGTTTCCCAAGATAAAAAATCTTTATATACCTCCCAAACCTGTTGAACTTCGTATCGCGGAGAAATCTCCTGTTTTCTTTTCTCTCTGTTTTCCTGACAGATATGGAATTATGTCGTCCCAAAACTCGAAGGGTGAGAGCTATGTTGCAGATTATATCGCAAAATCCAAGGTCTATGGGGATGTGGAGCACTATGGCTGGAGTTCGGAGGAAGAAGAAGACTATGATCCAGCGGCTCGACCAGTCGGGGCTTCATGCCAGACAGGATGAGGCCGTTTGTTTGCTCCACCTGGCCGTTTGACAGCGGGTGGGAAACGAACGCTTGGTCTAGTCGGATACCCTGATTTGCGCAGAAATGGGCCAAGGCGCCTTTGGCGAAGTTGGTGCCATTGTCGGTGATGATGCCGTGTGGGATGCCGTACCGGATGGTGATGTCGGCGATGAATGTGATGGCTGTCGGTTTGTTTAGCTTCTTGATAGGCTTGGCTTTGATCCACTTAGTAAACTTGTCCACGGCCACCAGCAGGTGAGTCATGCTTCCGCGTGCTATCTTGAAGGGGCCCACCATGTTCAAGCCCCACACGAAAAATTGCTAAGTGATGGGGATGGTCTTGAGGGCGGAGGCAGGCTGGTGCTGCTTGGTGCTAAACTTTTGGCACCCTTTGCACTTTCGGACCAACTCGTTGGCATCGTCCAAACTAGTCGGCTAGAAGAAACCATGGCGGAAGGCCTTGGCGACAAGAGCCCTGGAGGCGGCATGGTGGCCACATTCGCCTTGATGAATGTCTCTGAGGATCTCCATGCCCTTCTCCGGCTCCATGCAGCGCTGGAAAACACCAGTCACGCTGCGCCTAGCCAGCTCACCGTTGACGATGGTGTAGGCTCCTACCCGGTGTTGGATCTGCCGGGCTGACACTTCATTGGCTAGTAGCACGTGGCTCACCAGAAAGTCACGGATGGGCTGCGCCCAAGACGGTGCTTCCACCACTGTGAAGAAAGCAACTAGCAATAGGGTGGTCGGGTAGGGAGGCGGTGTGCTTGAGCCGGTTGCTCCTGATGGTGTCGATGAAGTCCCTGGGCCGACTGCAGCAGCCCCCAGGCCGCTTGCTAGAATCTCTGGGCCGGCTGCTGGTGTTGCAGCCCCTGAGCCGCCTGCTGAAGTCCCCGGGCTAACTGCTGAAGCCCCTGAGCCAGATCCGACTGTTGTGGGATCAGTCGGCACGAAGATGGACTCAGATTCTGGTGAGGGCTTGATAGATGGATTGCGTAGGCACTCGAGGGAGACGCCAGCTAGTATGGCCTACCGGGTGGAGCCAATGCGAGCAAGGGCATCTGTTGCATCATTGTCGGCTCATGGCACGTGGAGGAACTCGCACCTGTCAAAGTGCCCGCTCATCTGCTGGACAAGGAAGCGGTAGCTTGCCATGTTGGCATCCTTGGCGTCCCAGTTGCCGGACGACTGCTGGACCGCCAAGTCCGAATCGCCGTAGCATAGGATGCGGTGGATGCCGATCTCCTTAGCCAGTCGTAGCCCAAAGATGAGCACCTCGTACTCGGCTACATTGTTGGAGGTGGCGAAGTGGATCTGCAGCGCGTACTTCAACTTGTCGCCTTTGGGAGAGGTGAGGACGATGCCGGCTCCCAGGCCGGTGCGCATCTTTGAGCCATCGAAGTGCATCCTCCAATGCGTGGAATCTGGCGCTGGTTGCAGGTACTGGTACTCGGACCAGTCGACGAGGAAGTCGACCAGCGCTTGGGACTTGATGGTGGTGCGGGGCAAGTAGAGGATGGTGTGGGAAGCCAGCTCGATGGCCCACTTCACCACCCGGCCTGTAGCATCTCGATTGCTAATGATCTCGGCAAGGGGGTGGTGCGGATGACCGTGATGGAGTGCTTAAAGTACTGCTTTAGCTTCTTGGCGGCAAAGTACACACCGTAGCACATCTTCTAATAGTGGGGGTAGTTCTGCTTGGAGGCGGACAAGACCTCGCTCAGGTAGTACACCGGCCTCTGGACCGGCTGCACCTTGTCGGCTTCTGGGCGCTCGGCGATGATCACCGTCCTAATGACTCGGTTGGTGGCGGTGATGTAGAGGAGCATAGGTTCCTTAGCAGACGAAGCGGCAAGGATAGGCGGCATTGACATCATGCGCTTGAGCTGGAGGAAGGCTTCGTCCGCCTGGTCGGTCCACTCGAAGCAAGTGGTTTTCTTCATGAGCTGGTACAGGAGGAGTGCCTTCTTGCCCAGCTGGCTGATGAAACGGCTGAGGGATGCCAGGCACCCGGTGAACTTTTGGACGTCACACAACTTGGTGGGTCTCTCCATCCGCTCAATGGCCTTGATCTTCACGGGGTTGTATTTGATGCCGTGTTCAGAGACAAGGAAACCAAGGAGCTGGCCGGCTGGTACTCCGAAGACACACTTTTCCGAGTTGAACTTGATTTGAAAACAACACAAATTGTCAAAGGTCTCCTTGTGATCCTCCATGAGAGTGTCGCGCTTCTTCGTCTTCACCACAATGTCATCCACATAGACGTGGGCATTGCAGCCGAGTTGCTTTAGGAGGCACTTCTGCATGCAGCGTTGGAAGGTGACGCCAGCATTCCTCAAGCCGAACGTCATGGTGATGTAGCAGAAAGCGCCGAATGGTGTGATGAAGGTGGTCTTCAAGCGGTCGGCCGGATCTAGCTTGATCTGGTGGTAGCCGGAGTAGGCGTCCAAGAAGGACAGCAACTTGTACTCGGCCGTGCAGTCTATCACTTGGTCGATCCGTGGCAGAGCAAACAGATCCTTGGGGCAGGCTTTGTTGAGGCTCGTGTAGTCGATACACATGCGCCACTTGTTATTCTTTTTCAAGATGAGGACTGGGTTGGCAAGACAGTCCGGGTAGAACACTTCCAGGATGAAGTCGGCTGCCAGAAGCCGGGCGATTTCTTCACCAATGATCCTTCTCTTCTCTTCTGATAGGCGGCAGAGGGGTTGCTTGACCGGTATAGCATCCGGCCTCACATGGAGCTTGTGCTCGGCAAAATCCTTTGGAACACCCGACATGTCTTTGGGAGACCACGCAAAGATGTCCCGATTCTCACAAAGGAAATCGATGAGCTCGCCTTCCTATTTGCTGCCAAGGTTTGACCCTATGACAGCGAACTTCTCTAAGTGCATCGAATCCAAGATGATCCGCTTGGTCTCTTTGGCCGGCTGGAAGGAGGCCCCGGCTTCCATCTCCTTGGGATCAGTCGGCACGGCTGGCTGCTCGCCGGCCATGGCTACCACCCGGTCAAGGAGGCACTCCTCTTGAGTGATGACGATGGACTCGGCCAGCCGGCTGTTGGTGGCGGCGCACTCTAGCGACTTCTCATAGTTGCCGGCAACAGTGATCATGCCCTTGGGACCCGGCATCTTGGCCTTCAGATATGGATAGTGTGGGACCATCATGAACTTGGCCAGCATAGGTCCGCCCAAGAGCGCATGGTAGGGGCTGTCCAAGTCCACCACCTCGAACCAGATTGGCTCACGGCGGAAGTGGGTCTTGTCGCCGAACAGGACATCAATCTTGATCTTGCCGATTGGAGAGCAGGAAAGGCCGGGAACTATGCCATTAAAGACAGACTGGCTGGGCTGAAGCTGCTTGGCCTTGATGCCCAACCGCTCCATGGTTTGGCGGTACAGGATGTTGATGTTGCTGCCGCCATCTATCAAAACTCGGGTGAAGCGGCAGGTCCGCCTGTCCGTTTAGAAGGTGGACTCCAGCACCTGGGCGTACGCACCTGGCGATGGCATCACAGCCGGGTGGTCTTCACGGCTCTAGGTGACGGGCTTTCCAGACCAGTGCATGAACTACGGGACCTCTGAGGTGACAGCATTCACCTCGCGGTGCTACTGTCGCCTGCTATGCTTGTCGTCGGCTTCACTGGTTAAGCCGACGTAGGTAGCGTTCTCGTTAGGGAACTCATCTTGAAGCATGCCGACAGCTCGGGCCGACTGCTGAACAGCCGGAGCAACCTGGCCGGCTGGTGGAAGAGGCGGCAGCGCCTCACCCTTGGTGATCCGGGTTAGCCAGGTGCACTTCCAGGTGGTGTGGTTGGACGGCTTTGCACCGTTGTGGAACTTGCACGGGGTATCAAGAGCTTGCTCAAAGGAGAAGGCTGGCTGCCAAGCGCCCTTGCCGCCCCGCTGACGCTTGGGGCCGGGCTGCCCAGCTGACTGCTGATCCTCGACAGCTGCCACTTGCCGGTTGTTGGAAACCAGATGCTGGGCCTTGCGCTTGTTGTCGTTCGACTGTTGGCGTTGGTTGGTGTCACCAGACGACATTTGAGAGCCTGGCTGGATCACCTTGCTGAACGTGTCAACCCGGATCTCCGACTTCATGGAGGAGTCGGCTGTGGCGTACTTGTCGGCCACGACCAGAAGCACTTCCAAGGTAGCTGGCTCGTCGCACAGAAGCTTGTGCTTGAGCAGGGTGCCCTCTCTGCACCCGATAGTGAAGTACTCGATGGCCTGCACCTCGTGGACCCCCTCGCAGGAGTTGCGCAACTCGGCCCAGGACGTGAGGTAATCGCACGTGGACTCGGTTGGCCCCTGGACGCACATGGAGAGCTGGCGAGGCTTGGGGGCCGCTTGTACGTGCTAGTGAAGTTGCAGACGAAGGCGTCGCTGAAATCCAACCAGCTATTGATGATGTAGGGCTTGAGGTTGTTCAGCCATGTCCGAGCGGTGCCCTGGAGCATGAGCGGAACATACTTCACAGCAACATGCTTGTTGCCGTTGGCGATGCTGACGGCTGTGGAGTAGTCAGTTAGCCAATCCTCCGGCTTCACGAACCGGTGTACTTGGGAGTGTCTCGAGGGAGCGTGAACCCTTTGGGAAAGGGCTCGTTATGGATGCGGGGGCGGAAGTAGGCCCGGCAGATCATGTCCTCCCACTCTACTGCCTGGGACCGAGCCAGCTGCTCGATCCAGCGACGGGCATCATTCTCGCCGACTGCTTCATGGGGGCCTAGCCGACCACTGAGCGTCGGGTGATCAAGCGGCTGCGGCAGAGTGGTCGCCCTCTCCCTTCGAGGAGGCGGGCGCTCTTCCGGCCGGTGCCGAGCCTCCGGGTTCTAGAGCACTTACTGGCTATCCACCATCACGCGGCGTGAGCGCCGACTGTTGCTAGCAGCCGGCTCTGGATCTTGCTGATCGCGGCCCCCACCGCTAGGGGCCCGAGAGGTCGCTCCATTCTTGCGACGGGGCAGGTGGGTGTCGACCAGTCGGCCGGTTCCCGCCGTGCGGTTGCCCATGTCCTACTGCGTGTTCGCAGTGTTGATGAGCTCCTAGAGGCGCTCCATCTGGTCGTGCAGCTCGTGGCCCTCCAGGTGCTTGAGCTCGTTTGCGGCCACCTGGGTGGCACACACGTTTTGCACCGGGGTCTCATAGACGCGGCGTCCGATTCCCGGCATGCTGGCGATCGCAGTGTCGTGTTGCCGGATGGATGGGGCCAGAAGTATGTCGTAGGGTCCTAGAAGCGGGAGTGAGCACAAGCTCGGACGGACACAAGATGTACCCAGGTTCAGGGCTCTCCTAAGAGATGAAACCCCTACTCCTGCTCTGCGGGGTCTCCGCATGATCAGTATATCTCAAGGAATACAATGGTGCTCCTAGAGTAGTTTAGCTAGAGGAGGAAGAAGGGCAAGGCTAGCTCTCTTCTCTCACTAGCTGTGGTGTGTGTGGAATGGAGTCGAAACCCTTTGCATGGGTGAGGCCTGGGGGGTTTTATAGGCCAACCCCTAGGGGTACAATAGTAATCTGGCCGGGTGGTAGGTCCTAGCTGTCAGCGTCTATGGAGGCCGGGTTCTCCGCCGGCTGCCGGGGCCCGCCTCTGGTGGGCCCTACCGGCTGCCGAGGAACCGGCGGATAGGTGGGGCCCGCCGCCTGCGGGCCCCATCGGCGGCTCTTCATTGTTGCGCTGCCCATGCTGACGGAGGCCATGTCGGGCACGCCATGGCTATAGTGCCGCGTCGAGCGGGTCGGCGGCCGCTTGGCGGCGCTTACTGTAGCCATGCGGCCGAGATTTGGGGGTGGCATGGTACACTGTAGCCATGCTCCAGCTTGTTGCTTGGTCGGGCGCTGACTCCAAGGGAAGGGGGCGGGCCGCCTTCTAGAGGCCGGCCCGCACCCATGCCGCCTTTTGGATATGCGCCGTCTTCTGGGAGCACACCGTCTTCTAGAGGCCGACTGGGTTGCACCAGCCGACTTTGGAAGCCGGACGTGAGACTTGTCGGCCTGCGGGGCTCGGCTTTCCCCAATGTCTTGAAATGTTGTTAACTGTAGATGAGGCTACCCAGGGTCTATCGCCCCGACAGAACGACTGCTTCTTCGGGGCTTGTTGTCACGCCTTCTACTTCACGGGGCGCGTGTTGGGGCACACCATGAGGTGGTGCTCGATCACTCCTCGCGGGACGCCCACAAGGTCCATTGCCTGCCATGCAAATACATCTTTGTTTGCGCGGAGGAAGCTGACCAACGCCTCCTCCTGATCACGGGGGAGGCCGGCACCTATGGTGAAGGTAGCACCCGACTCCCCGTCCTCGTCGATCGGCACTTGCTTCGTCTCGGCCTGATCCTGAGAGAACCACGGCTTCTTCTTTGCCGGGGCAGCCCCCGGGCCCTCCGGAGCACTCCCCGCGCTTGGTCGTGCGGCCGCCACGGCCTTAAAGGTGAGCTTGAGGGCCGTCAGCGCATCCCCAGTGTCTCCCGCCATGGTGAGGACACCACTGCTTCCTGGCATCTTCATGATGTTGTAGCCAGGATGAGTCGCAGCCATGAACTTGGTGAGGGTCGGGTACCTGAGGATGGCGTTGTACGGGAGCCCAATGCGTGCAACGTCGAAGTCGAAGAACTCACTGCGGTAGTTGTCGCGCATTCCAATGTTGACGGGAAGGCAAATCTGCCCCAAGGGGCAGGTGGAGCCGCCGTTCATTCCGGGTAAAGGATTGGTGGAAAGGAGCCGACCATGAGGCACGTGGAGCAGGCCGAACGCCTCCACGGAGAGGATGTTGAGGCCAGCGCCACCGTTGATGGTGGGGGTGCAGAGAGGCCAGCGCCGGTTGTGGTCTTGGGGTGATCCCTGGAGTCGAAGGTGAGATCGGCCTTGGGCGCCGCCCAACCCAAAGGGGCCCCTCGGGAGGATGGGGAGGCCCCCATCTGGCGGAAGAATTGCTTGATATGGCGTTCCGAGGCTGGTGCTTGCGACCCGCCGAGGATGGCCATGACGGCATGGGGCGCTGGTGGCGCGAAGTATTCGATGAACATGCCATGCAGCTCTTCCCAGGAAGCCACCGAGGACTACGACAGAGTGAGGAACCTAGTGCGTGGCGTGTCTGCGAGAGCCATAGGGAGCCAATTCGCCATGGCCTTGCCATCGCCACCGGCTGCCCTATGGCCTCCGCGTACGCCTGGATGAACTCCAGGGGTCTGTTGTGCCATCGAATCGCGGCGACAATCCCGGCCTGAACTTCGACGGCCATCGCACCCGCCGCAAGGTGGGCGCGAACGCCTGGTGACCCGCAGTGCACTCGGACGTGCCCAGCTGCCCTCCGAGCAGGACGACGGCCTCCATGAAAGTGAGACGACCAGAGGATTGGAAGGCGCAGAGGGCGAGGGAGAGATCTTTCGACACGCCCCAAGCTGGCGCGCCAAATGTCGGATTCTGGGCTCCGCAGACCAAAGAAAGGTTCAAACTTTGCACTACAAAAAATATACACTTCCGTGATGATACGTGTTTGTCACAGTAGGTCGTGTTTTTTGTCATGCATGTACATCCATGACGATTTTATGACAGAATCAAGATAGTCATACCTGTGCTGTCGTGGAAGTGTTCCATGACATTACCAAAATTATCATCACGGAAGTGTCCACTTCCATGACGATAAATCACGCGTAACAGAAGTGCTTTCGTCAAGGGTGACCGACACGTGGCATACCTTAATGTAACGCCGTTAAGCTATCGGGTCTGGTTTTGGATCCCATAACCCGTTAACAACCCGACCAATGGGGATTTTCCGTGTAAAATCATCATTGGCTGGAGCAAACTGCGTCTTGGCTCACCGTTGGGGCAGATGTCATCCACTCATTGGACGAAGGCGCCTATAATCTGGCGACACTTAGCACGGCCCAACAGAGGCCCATTCTGTGAAAAGGCGGCCCGTTTGACTTGGTCAAAAGGTGGTGGGCCGGCCCACGGAAAGCCTGTTAATGGCATGTTCGCATATAGCCCATTTACAGCCCGCTAACCCAGGGCCCGTTACGACCTCTCTGAATTAGGCCCAGTAGTGTCATCTAGGCCGTCCAATATGACTCCAGCCAGTTTTAACTTCCGGCCCATGTGTGGCCCATGACTTCTTTCGGCCCATATGAGGCCCTTTGTAACTCTTGGCCCATTAACGGCCCGTGGTGAAACTAGCCCGTAATGAACAGTGTATCACTTTATACCCATTAACGGCCCGTTATTCCATTGGGCCGTTTCCAGCCCAAGTTATCTTTCGGCCTTCTCAGGGCTCATTGATTCCTGGTGCTCATTTGTAGCATTCGGTTACATATGGCCCGTTACTATCATTTTCTGCTTGTGGGCCAAATTCAGCCCGTCGTTACAGTTGGCCCGTTTGTGGACCGTTAATACGTTGGGCCGTTTTCATGTCAAAAAACCCGTTGGGCTGTTTTCATAGAGTTATCAAATACGGCCTATTAACGGCCCGTTATGGTCCATGAATAGTACGACCCATGATTGGTGAAATGATGATACGCCCCGTAGAAGGCCCATGGATCCTAAGGCCCGTATGAGGCCCATGGATCGTACGGCCCGTAGAAGGCCCATGGATCGTACGACCCATAGAAGGCCCATGGACCCTACGGCCCGTAGAAGGCCCATGAATACTAAGGCCCGTATAGAAGGCCAATGGATCCTACGGCCCGTATAGAAGGCCAATGGATCCTACGGCCGGAAGAAGGCCCATGGATCATCTGACTGCAGGAGGCCCATGGTTCTGACGATCGGTGTGTTGCCATGATTATTTTGGCCTAGTTACCAAAAATAGGCTATTGTGGCCACTAGAAAAACACGAAAAAGAAGCTGCGGTGACTACAAGCAAACAACTAAACAAGACAATAAGGAAATAAATAAGCAAGCAATTAACGCTAGCCTATTACCGCTATTACACATATTACATCCACTGGGCATCAAAGTTTGCCACCAGTGCAAATATAGGGAACAAATCAACATATTACATACACTGGTCATCAAAATTGGCCACCAGTGCAAATAAACGCGACAACAAAACAAGAGCATAACTGAAACAACTTCAGAAGAGCTCAAGAAACGTTATCCTGGGTATCCACCATGCTGGCAATAAGCTTAGCAAGCTTATTAACTTTGTCCTGTTTGGCGCTAAAATCCTCCAACGCTTGCTGTTGCACTAGAAAGTATGCATCTGAATGCTCTAGGGACTTCATGATCCTTCCGCTTCTTGCCGAAGACACGGTGATTGATGTCTTTCACTTGTAGTTGAGACTCAAGAAACCAAACTGATTCGATACGGTGAGTTTGAATAGCTTGTGCAAGCGGTAGTGGCGATAACTTCGAACACTAAACCAAGAGCGAGAACTTTGGGGTTGTCTCATTGTCTTCAAGATAGTCTTCCTTAGTTGTTTTATCGGCCGTTGGAGACCAACAAGGATGTGTCACTCTCTGAACCTTATCGCATTACTTCCTTTACCATTGCTTAATAAGGCACTCTTCCCCAATATTACATCGACATTCTAAAAGAAGAAACAAGCGGACACATAACAAGTTTAGCATGTACTAGTATATGAAACTCATTTGGTGAACAGTTCATTAGTAAGGTGGGCGAGATTAAACTACCAAGTCTTCTATTGCCAAGTACTAGTACATAATAAAAGTATCAAACAAACATATATCTATGTCCTATGGTCACTGCATTGTCTTGCCAAATCAAAATAGAGACACGGTTCAAATCGTATCAGTTCAAGACAAAGAAGCAATGAAAGAATACAAAGCGTGAGAAACTACATGACACAACAAGATTTTAGATGGGTACCATGGGTCTACATGTACAACAACACTATTGGCTCTATTGTGATGCTAGTATTGTGCATGATATGAAAGTCAATTGTATACACAATTGAAATTGAAATCAACAGAGCTATTGATAAGAGCAAACCTGTTAAAGAAACATGCGTGAACATACCTGCTGTGCCATTGGAGTTTCGATTGGATCCTTCAATTTAAAAATAAGTCTGTATGAGTAAATACAGTGATACAAGAGCAAAACAATCATAGTTAAAAAAGGCGCGCCTAAGCGAGCGCTTAAGCGCGCCTAGGCTCTACGCGTTGGCAAAACGCATTGCGCATAACTATGCTTAATCTTTACATAAATGCGCATAAGCATGCGCTTTGGTCAGTAAAGCACAAGGCGGTGGCAAAACACACAATTAACGCCTAGCGCTTTTTTGAACTATGATAGCAATGGAATCTTAAATTAGAACAGTTGTTCTTCAGGTTTAGGCACTTTTTCTACATGAACAGAGTACAGTAAGACGCTAGAATATAATACTTCAAAATAGAAAATGAGCTCATAGACCTTACCACATTCTTGGTTTGGGACCAGTAAAGAACAAGGCGTTCCCAGTCATCATCCAGTAAATGTGTCTCAGGAGAATGTAAGGGATTTTGATGAGTTTCTTTCTTTGGTGAAATCGTCTTCTTGAGTAATTCGATCGCCACCAAGCATCCTTGAAGATAGCAGAGGTATTAGCACAGGTTACCTCATCTGAGTTTCCAAATTGGTCCTTCTCTATAGAGAAAAATGGGAAAATTTGCTGTATTATAACCATCATGGAGGTAGGATGTATGGGACGAAGCAAAGTAATTGCCATGAATAACATTACTTACACATAACTCCTAGACAAACACCTGCAACTGGCATTTTCCTTCATCTTCAATATAATATTTCCAAGATGGGAAGATACGCACATATGATTTAACAACATCAAATGCGATAGATGCTAAACTACGACTAGCTGGTTGTGCTTCCTCCACAGGAATAGGCGTACTAACTGGTGGAGTTGGGGTTATTTGTGATAATCTTGGCCCTTTGGGCCTTTGGAGCTGCCTTACTAACTGCTCTTGTTTGGGAGCTCTATGGTAGAGATGGTGCTGTGTCAACAGGAACTGGATTACTATCGGTTGGGGTTAGATTGGGTGAAGCTGGTTCTCTGTCCATCGCAGCAGGGGTACAATCTGTGAGAGTTTGGGTTATGTGTGGTAGGGCTGGTTCTTGTGCATGTACAACCGGGGTGCTATCTCCACCAAGAGGTAGCACTGTTTTATTTGAAGACCGTGCTTTTAGTGCGCTAGATACTGGTATCACCCGCTCCAATTCAAATGGCTGATAAATAGGAAACGTAGTTGAATGTACAGACATTGTATGAGAGACAGATGCAATAGATAGTGTGGAAAAAAGAGGCCATGAAATAGTTGACATGTATATTGTTTAACTAAAACGGATAGCATGACATAATTTCACATATATGATGTCTATCTAAACTGGATAGCATAGCATAACATAATTCAAAGATATGATGAATAACTAAATAGGATCGCATGACAGAATTCACCTACATGTTATCTAAGTAATCAAGATCGCATCATTTAATTCACATATGTGATTTATATGCTAAATAGAGGGCATTAAATATGATGTCTGAACTAAGAACATGGTGTTGAATATTGTGTATATGATGTCTAAACTATGGAATGCAAGACACCATATGCATGATATGAGCAGTATAACCATGCCAAGTTAGAGCATACACCTCAGTGGGGGAATAGGAATCTGTCTCTGAATCCATCTCTGAGGAGCTATCGGGACCCAACAAGAGATCTGCTTCGACAGGTAGCACTGTCTACTCTAAAGGCCTTGTTTTCACTCCAGATTTTTCTGTCTCCCACCCAAATGGCTGATTCACAGGAAGAGTAGTTTAATGTACAAACATTGTCGACAAATGGAAATGTAATGAAGAAAAAGATGGGCAAGATATCATTCAAATATATGATGCCTGGTTAAACAGGATGGCATTGCACATTTCACATATATTATGGCTGGCTAAAAGACATGAGACTGCATAATTCCCATATTGATATAGAAACTAAACAGGTGGCATTATAGAACATGTCTAAACTAAGCAGATACCATATATGATGTCAAAAGTAGGCACCGCAAGGCAACATATGCATGATATGACTAACATCATCATGCCAAGGTAGAGCAAACACCTTGGGAGGTAAATAGGAGTGGTCATCGGCGTCTGAATCCGCCTCAGAACAGATATCTTCCTCTGGATTACAATCTGGAGAGGGGTGGGAGGGTTTGCCATTGAACCCACCATGGAGCGATGTCTGCATGACATTGTATTGCCACATAAAACTCTTCTCTTTTCTCTACATGTTCGGGATATTTGTGTACAATATCTGACATGCATACGAAAAAAATATGGTGAGATTATGTAAGGAGAGCATGCAGAAATTTAGAGTGATGGTAACAACCAGTAGATGGATCCAAAAATAATGATAGCAGGCTGATGATTGCTTTAATTTAATAAAAAGACAGATGATGATTGCTTTACTATTTGTTTCCCACACAAGATGAACAACATAGGCATACCCTAGGTGAACCAGATATTAGACAGACATACTATTCATTGCTGCCTTGATATGTGCCCCACAACTAATTTAGAACTCATGTTTGAACATTAATTTGGACCTGACTAGGGAGTCCAAGAGCTGAAAAGGACGATAAAGTAGCAGGTAAGTTTAAGCAATGTATAACATAAGCAGAAACAAAAGAGTGCGACCTCTCTTGTGGACCCGTGTACTCCTCAGGTTCATCTGCTGAGTAGATGATGGTGATGCCGTTCTATGTGGGTGTCGGCGGGGAAGGAGATCTGAGGCGGCGAAAGGCGGTCAGAGTCGTGATGTTTGGTGTGGTGGATGCTTACATCGATGGAGCAGCTCGGTGAGGTGGACGACGTCGCGGCAGGAGCAGGACAAACCACACAAAGTTCCCTTCGACACGTACCTGTAACTGAAGTAATTCTGTAAGGGCTCATTTGGTTTGCATGATTCTTAAAATGCAGGGATAGGAAAAACAGCAGAATAGGATAGGAATGCACATGGTAAACAGAGCATTTGTAAAAACATGATTTCTGTCAACTTGGGTGTTTGGTTTACAGGAATTGGAAGAGCAGAGGAATGCAAAGAAACATGGCCAAAATAAAGTGAAACCATATGAAAGCGTGTACAGTTAGAATGTTATTCTGGTACTAATGCACTTGGTCTTGTTTTCATGCATAGGATTTTGAAAAGTAGGTCCAAGTGGATGTTTTGCTTCATTCCTTTCAACAAAATGCATGAATAATTGAATAGTAGAGTGCCATTGGAAAATTCCCTATTGCTATGTTTTTCCGTTGAACCAAAATAGCCCTAATGGATCGACATGAATGTATAGTAATAAGTGATGCAACAAGTGTACAACCTCTTTGCCGTAGCCGTGTCGACCTCAACATCATTGGGTTGGTCATTTGAGCGATTAAGGTAGAGGTGGCTGTCGGAGGTGTGGAGGAAGATCGAGGAATCAGAGCGGCGTCTAGGGCCTTTGCTCTGTTGTGATGGATCGTTACGTCGTTGGAGCAGCTCTGTGAGCCGTAAGACGTCAAGGCTGAAGCAGCACAAGACAGACATCGTCAATCTCAAGTGGGATTCTAATAGCATCTCCAATAGATGATGTAAAATAGATGTATAATTTACATCACCAATAACCACCTGACTACAACAGATGAGGTAAAAACTGTTGACTCTGAACTTAACTATCAAAACTGAAATTTACTATGGAATCAATACTCTTGTGGCCCGAACACAATGGTAGCAGAGAGGCACTTGACATGTAGTTTAGGGAGGGCCTGCAGTTCATCTTCAACCTGCACCCCCCTGAGCCGCCAGCCACCACCGGCCAAACCTCCGCCTCGCCGCCCCGAAACAACTCCCCACCGCCGCCCCGGTCAGCTCTCTAGGCCCGCCCCCACCCTGAACCCTAAGATAGATAGTGGGGTACCTCTCCGGCGAGCCCTCGTCCCCGCTGCGGCTGGTTCTTCCTTAACTCCGGCGAGCCCCCCCGAAAATCGATTGACCCAAAAGTCGATTCAGTCGACTGAAGTGTGGCTAAATCAGAGCAAACCCGAGACGACGAGCGAGGGAAAGAGCAGCAACAATTTGGGCGTCTGCGAGCGATCGGCGAGCAAGCAGCAGCAACAGCGTGAGCGAGAGCCGGAGCAGCAGCAACAGATCCGGCTGGTATGGACGCCACCGCTGAAGGGGCCTCGCACTAGGGGATAGCCGCCATGGAGATGTCGCCCGTGGCGCCGGCTGCAAGGTAGCCGCTCCATGGGGGTGCGGGATGGAGCACCGTCAGCGCCGGGAGGTCGAGTTTAGGAGAAGGTGTGATGCGATGAGTGTACAACCTCTTTGGTGGCGCCGAGTAGGCCTCGGCTTCGTCTGAGTCGGTGAGGATGCTGCGGTTCCGGTGGAGCAGGTTAAGGCGGCGCTGTGGGGATGGAGCAGCCGCGATAGATGAGGCGATCGTCGGAGCAGCTCCTTGGAGGTGGAGGACGCGGTGGCTGAACCGGTGGGACGACAAGATGGATGACGGACCCTCATCCGGGGAGGTGGACGAGGGACGTCGATCTGTTGCGGTGGACAACGTCGTCGGGGAAGAGGCTCCGGCTGGGCAGCGGTGAGGTGGCGGACGGAGAAGGGTGGGGTTTCGCGGCTGGAGCGGAGAGGTTATGGCGGCCTGGGATTTCGAATGGTGAAAAGGGGGCGATGGGAGGGGGTGAAGCATGACTTAGGGACACGCTTGTCCAAAATGTAGAGTGTGTTACAAAAGTACCCCCCACCGATTTGAACTAGAGGCCCTTTCAGCTCAGGGTTAGAAGGGGGATTTCGCGTGTCGGGATTTGGCAGCTCGAGGGAGTTTTCGCGCGCGTTGTAATTTCAGGATAGCAAGGCGCGGGTTGTGAAGGCGCCAGTTTTGGGAGCACGATATCTGAATTTTCGGGATATAACAAGACGTGGGTTGAATTTTAGGGACAAGCCTAACGTGTAGTAATATTGTACTTGTACGTACCAAATCAATTCGCACTTCCCTCAACCGAAATGAAAACAAAAAAAATAAGACTATTCACACCACACAAAGAGAGAGTCTTGCCCCGTTTTACTATACAAATGCTATTCAAAGCTACTCCCTCCTTCCATCTATATAGGGCCTAATGCGTTTTTCAATGCTAACTTTGACCAAATATTAGAGCAATAATATATGACATGCAACTTACACAAAGCACACCGTTAAATTCGTCTGTGGAAGGTTCTTTCAATGATATAATTTTCACATTGTGCATGTCAGGTACTATTAATCTTGTCAATAGTTAAAGGCGGTCTTAAAAATCTCATTTCACCCTATATAGATGGAAGGAGGGAGTATGAATCTCATACCAACATTTTAGTGCATTCCAAATGTCTATACTATCGCTGCAATTCGAACTAAATTTGAATTCGTTTCTCTATTTCAATAAGAATCTACAATCATGATTGTTGCCAACTTCAACCATCATTCGTGTATTACCTTAATAACACACCACATGATTACTATAGAGATAGATATGAACTATGTGTTCTACATGAACTCGAATTCTATTTTTTGAATACACATGTTGTTGATTCCAAATAATAGTACATTTGATGTACTAACTATATATTCATAATCTAAACCATGTTCCATACGTACACCGTGTTTATCACACAAAGTATAGTGCCCCGCCCCCTACATTATGACAAGTATTTAGACCTGAGTTGCAAAAGCCACACATTAGCCCAAATTATAATCAATGTTCTACATTATGATATCTTCTTGAAGTATCATATCCACTTTTTTATAATGAATTATGATCTTTGTTCCTCTTTTACACCTTCACGATACTCTTCTATTTGTAGCTACCTAGCGCTAACTTTCTATCGTGCATACACACGCCCGCCCCCTCTCACCCACCCTTAGCGTTCCCTCCATCGCGCATGTTCATTATTTCTCTTTAGGTCGTCCACCAGCGGTGTGTGTAGGCCCACGAATCCTTCTTTCCGGCACACACCTGTCGATATACCTCTCTAGCCAAGTGTGCCTATAACATACACATATATACTTCCCCTCTTCTCTTCTCACCGTCCATGCCCCCCTATGTCCAATACGATTCCACGCAGGTGCACACTCCCGCCCCTCTTTTCATTGATCACATACTGCACTCCTCCCCCCTCGACATGGTAGGCCTCTCGCACCACCTCCTAGCCACACCCTCTCCCCTATCTCTCTCCGAACCTTATTTGCTTCTAACACATGCAGGCGTGTATATGAACTGATCTCCCTACATATAGCCAGGTCGACTATAATTCGTTTTCACCAAGCACCGATACACTTACCTCGCTAGTTATGTCTCTCCCTTTCTCGGACACACAACGGTTGATCTTCCTATGTAGTTACGTATGCTTACCACAACCATATCCTCTCCCCTCATCATCCTTGAATACCTCCCTACCCGTCTCTCACACGCACGTGCATAAACAGACAGACATCCCCCGCCCTCTCTTATTGATATTGCACTCATACCCTCCGTTTGTCTAGCAGGCTTCTCCCACCATTTGTGAGACGCCACTCCACCACCAACCCTCCGACGCTCTACCTTTGTCCTTTTCCAACCTTATTCCTCTGCTACACATATCCATGGATGTCGATCGATCTCCCTCAATACATAGCTAGGTCTCTCTCCTTCCCCACACATATACTAGTTGATCGGTCTCTGCCCCCCCCCCACACCGATAGTCGAACGTTGTAGGTAGGTATCCATGCCATGGAGAAAAACTGCACCTCTGCCCTCTCAAATTCCAGTAGGCTAGTCGCCCTGTATATTTGACGTGGGCAAACACAAATTCGATGGCACTCTTTATCGATCGTGTAGCCACACACTTCATCCATGTTTTCAATTCTATTGATATCTCACGTCCATGACTCCGTTTCACACACATTGCATATGTTACGTTTTTCTGTTTGAGATATCATTAACACATTGCCTCTGTTTCGCACAAACCATCTCTCTCACACCCACCCACGTACGTACCTGCACCTAAAGAAGAAGTGCACGTAGGACACACGTACTCACGTCTCGTTCCCGGCCACACCCGCGCGGGTACACGGTGGAGTTCATTTCTGTACGAAAAGGCAGCCCACGTGATAATTTGACGTGTGTAGCGGTTGTTTACTCGAAGGAGGGTCGGGTACCACGCCTAGACGGAACAAAGTTCGACTTGACGCGTTAGCATTAAATAAAGTTATATATTCCTCAATGACATGTACGGAATATAAAACGATTGCCGTGGGGACAATGGAAAAATGGGTTTGTCTCTCGTCACACCATCTCACACAAGGCGGCCGTAGCCTCTATCTCTCTCAGCGTTGGTCAGTGATCCGGCCTTATCCCATCCGCCGGTGGAAAGGGAGGATGTGCATCGTCTCTCCGTTCGACGGCGTTGAGGCAGCACGTCCTGATCTGCGGTACCCGCCGTTCTCTCTGGCCAAGCTCCCGCGCGGTAGGGCCTTCGCCACTTGCTCGCTGCCGCAGTATGGGATGATCGCGGCCGCCGGTGCCCTCCTAGTAACATCCCGATGACCCTCGGGTACAGCTTTCTCCGGCCTTGCTCCACTGCCCATCTTCCCACGTTGCTGCATGTGGATCTTCTTTAGTTGTTTGCTTAAATTGTATCTCGGCCGGCATACTTTCCATCTTGCAATCTCGTCCTCAAACCATTTTTGATAAACTACCATGTGCTATCTTTCCCTTATTACATGGAACATGCTTATTTTTTGTCGGCGTATGTGTCTTCAACTAGTGTTATTGGGAAGCAATTGTTTCCTTTCAACCTCCTTTTGCAAACAGGGCTATCCATTTTCACCTCGTTGCTATTGCGACCTTTTGGTGAACGGCACAAATCACTTTTTTCTAAAGAGTGTTTTGTGCAGTTCCGCTAAAATGTCACACGGGCAATGTTTTAACATTTCTGTGGGACTGCGGAAAGGGAGATTGGTTTTGCTATCCTCCTCATCCAACTCCGTGCCTAATCTTCTCCAACAAGAAGTTAGTCCTAAAGAGAGATCATAGAGGTGATCGGCTTCTATTTATGTGTGTTATGTTTCATCATCTAGTTCCACTATTATTGTAATCACACTGACTGGATATCTTTGCAAACAGGGATGGTCCGCTCGATTTTAGTGGAGCTGCACAAAATGATCGGATTGTGGTGTCCTTCTTACACCTCTTTTTTGGCTACAGAGGTGGGTGAAACTAGCTGCCAAGCAATGAACACTGTGCCAAGGAAATGGAGCCATGCCTACGAACAACATCGATCAATTATATTTTCTTTCTTTATTTGTACACCTTCTCACAACTTTGTCTTCAGTTGTGATGTGAATATTGACGCTGATCTGCGAACCATTGAGATGCATTAGCCATGGTAGTTTCATTTGTATTTGATGGAATGTTGTAACGAGATAATCTCGAGGCAAGACACATGAATCCTAAGTTGAATCCTTTTTTTTCCTGTGGGAACCAAAGTTGAAACCTTCATAGCATCACAGTACAATTTCATTAAAATTATGCGTACATATAAACAAATCCTGGAGGATTGATAACAATGCCAGAAACAATTCAACTTCGTTTCACCGACATGTTGGACATCCTTCATCCGGCTCCACCTGCCATGCAGTGATGTTGAGTGCACAACACAACTTCAGGGAAAGATTCACCCCAGTCATTGCACCGTAGTAGTAATGACTAGTGAGCAGTCAAATAATAGAGCCCCACCTTCGCCACAGTAAGTTGCTCAGACGAAGCAACCATCATTTCTCTGTTCCTTGAATCCGTTGGTACTCCCATATTCCCACAGTAATAAGTTGCTCAAGCGAATCAACCATCACTATATCCGCTCACGTGTGATGACCACAGGAGCTATCCATTCAGATTGCATGTTAAAAAAAATAAAGGTCGATAACTAATGCGGCAAACTTTCAAAAAAAAAAACTAATGCGGCACCTCTGGCCAATGCGACCAGATCGCATTTTGCACGACAAATTACACACCATGTTTCGTTGACATGTGGTCCTGTTCCAACATATCAGTGAGATGATGGCGAGTCCTTTTTTCTACTAGTATTTCCGAACGGACGTGTAGGCCGGGGAGCCTCTTCGTGTACCGTGGCAAACTGGCAACCGTCCACCGACTCTTCGCCTTTCCCTCTCGATTTGGAACTATTGTCGCACAATCTTCCTCTCGCTCCTCCATTTTCCTTCAGCCCTTCACCCTTCCTTCTACCATTGTTCGATCGTCTTCTCCATGGAGGGAACAGGCCGGAAATGACCCCGTTATTCTTGCCCCGATCTGAAAGATGACGTGGTGGAGGAACTCATTGATCGGTGCGATGTCATGACCTCGGCTAGCATGGCAGGTTTGTTCAAGACCATTCTCGACTCAACTAATAACATCATTACAAGGAACCCAAGGGTCAAGGAGCGGTTCGATATCCCCTATCTGCTTCGTCGTGACCCTGATGACTACTAGCGTGGGGACGACGGAGGCCTCGCCTTTTGCAAATTGATGACGCTTGATAATGATACGTATGATGTTAAGATGCCATCGCTTGAGGGCAAGGATTGGGCAGGTGCAAATGGAGATTGGGTTGTTTATATTGGGTCCAACTGCGAGTGGGAACTTGTGAATGTGTACACTCATCACCGGGATCCACTTCCAAAAATCTCGGCAGACTGCCCAGAGGTTGAGCACACCGGTATTCTACGCACGTTCATATATGATCATGGTGACTGTCTTCTACGGAAGATAGCAATTTTTCGAGTTCCCAACCGCTCTTGGAATTACAAGAACTATGAATTTGTTGCTATCCGACAAGCTTGTTGCCATCCTTTGTGGTTTGACTCGATGGATATTGCTCAAAATTCAGTTTCTATACACGGATGTGTGTTGTGATGCAATTCAATACGAGGGTCTTGTGTTTGCTTCCACTGCTCATGGCACTGTTTTTGCATGGGATCCTCGTAGTTTCGGTACATTTGTCTTCCACCGTAATTATAATTGTTTCATCCACATGTATGCGGGTTAGCAAGTTTCCCTTTACTAATTGACCTTCTTCTTGTGTTTCCAAGGTCCTGTGAACCTTCCACCACCTATACTTGAAATTTTTTTATAACCAAGGGGGAGATGACGATAATGATGATCACGAGCATGAGGACGAGCAGAACGTATATACTCAGTGGCGCCTGGCAACTAATTCCGATGGATCATCTCTTCTTGTCAGATATCTGAGACCGAGTTTGTTACTACTGAGGGAGCACGTGTTGTCTCCCATGGTCGCACTCTCCGGACCTATTCCAACACCCGTTGTATGGTATTCGGGATGGATACTAGTGTGCTAGCGCCAACACCTTCTCCCTGGTACAGAATTGATAGTCTAGGAGAAAACTCGCTCTTACTTGGACAAAACTATTCTATGATGGTGAAAGGCGATCCAACTGCTGTTGACACAAGGTTACTAGTACCATTTATGAGAAGCAACTATGTCTATACCTCGGACATTTGGGTGATTCCTACCCTAGTACTGATATAGTGGGCCACTTCAACCTGAATGATCAGTCCTGCGTTGGTTTCGAGATCGACAATAGATGGCCCGTCCCAAAGAATCACTTGTGGTTCAAAGCAAGCGTTCCCAATGCCGAGGATTGGTTGAGTTGAAGTTCATTTCATTGCTTGTTATTTGTTGTGTGACAAAAACAATACTATTTATAATGTATCCTCGTTGTCGATGTGGGTTGATGACCTATTGTATGTAATAAAATGATATGCCTGTGATAAACTTACTAAATTTATGAATGGCTTTCGAGTTGCTTCTCTGAGTGAGTGGTGCGACGAGGCAAAAAATATTTTCCGAACACATTATTATACGTGCATTGCAACAGGTTACTGGATGAGGCCAATCAACAATAGTACTACCTCCGTCCTACTTTATAGGTCCCCTTTGTAGTTTGTGCCAAATTTTGACTAAAGATTTAACTAACAAAATGTTAATGCATGTCAAGAAAAATTATCTCATTGGATTCGTATTTGAACATAGTTTTCAAAAATATAATGTTTGATGACATGCGTGAACATTTTGTTAGTTTAATCTATAGTCAAAATTTGGCACGAAATACAATGGGGACCAATAAACCCGGACGGAGGTAGTAGTACACTATCTGTACTAGCTTCACATTCTTCGCGCGTCGGGCAGGTGTTTTTACTGTAGCCATATGTTAATGTGTTCGCTGTGAACACAGCTTCGGTGCATTAAAGGCACCTACCTTTGGGTCACTGACGTGTGGGCCAGCCACTTGTTGGGCCCACATGTCATAGACACAAAGGTAGGTGCCTTAAGGCACCGAAGCATCATCCGTTTGATGTACGTAACTAGCACATCGAATCCTCGATACTAGTACTATATAAGTAGTAGGAGTAGTAGGGTGGCATGGGCCAAAACAAGCATTCACGTCCAGGAGTATGGCACACGCCACCACCACGACATCCATCTGACACCATATTATTTCTTGGAGTCCGTGCTTGAGCAATCTCTTCAACCTCGTCGTTTCTCTAACTTCAGCCATCGCGCAGCGGGCGAGGTGGGGGTTTGCCGATAGTCGGTTTCCTCAACTGCGGTCCTACTTGTAAGTCCAACTCCAACACAGGACCCCAAACGGACCTCCGATTTGCACGAACTCCAATGATAATTTTGACTAGAAAAGCAAGACCAAGGAAAACAAGAACCACAAGAATACATTTTACTACTCCTGTAAGTTGGATTAGTGCCTTCTCGATGCATTCATTGTTGATCTGCAATGGCTCGATCTTGCATGCTTCTTTCTTCTTCGAGTGTAAAGAAGTAGACATTTCTTCCTCGCATCTAGTCTCATGTCTAGCCTCTATTCTAGTAGGAGTATCAACAAGTGCACTAGTCTCATCTCTAGCCTCTATGCTAGCTGAAAGTGCTAGAACATCTACTAAATTGCGCTCTATCAATATATCGATGTACTCTTCTTCCCAATACCAAAACTTGCATCCATTCTAGAACACAATAAAATTTTTAAGTTAGCACAACTAGTCTAATCCGAGAGCACAACCGAAGATTTGGTCGGGTTCTTCCTCCTTTTGCCGACATGTGGGACATCCAGCATCCAGGTCGTGTCATGCAAGAAAATAGAGTTGTAGTTGAAGCCACGTGATGTGCATCTTAGGTTAAATTGTAAATAGAGTCTTACTACTCTTGAGTAACTCCAAAAGCGGCCACCGAAGATCTTTATTGGATTTGTTTTCATCACCAGCACATCGAGGTGAAAGATGTGCAGGTTCAGTGGGTCCTCTTGCGTTTTCACTGACATGTGGGACCGCATGTGAGCAAACAGACGATGGGCTCCGCGCGTCCGCTAGCTGGCTGAGAAGAGAGATAGAGGAGGGCCGAGCATGGACTCCAGGAAATTTGTTCTATGTAACCAGCACCTCGATATTCGCGTGTGGTTGTTTCTAGAATGAAAAAAAGGAGGTACCCTACTTATGTTACTCCCACTACGCCTAGCCTAAGGTTAGTAGGTGACCTTGCGCTTGGCTCTTCGCCTCTTCCGGAAGTCGATGGTTCTACAGTAGTGCTTCTGGCAATCTGACACCAAATGAAGTGCTGCACGTCCATCGCTTGTAAGCAAAAGTTTCTCCTCGTGCTGCGAGCCATCGCGCACGCGTTGGCGAGGGAGAAGGCATAATCAAGCTTCTCGTTGTTCTGCGAGTTGACGAGACACATCAAAGTTATTTAGTACGTACTCTCTCCAAAAAAGGGCTGACCATGTCATTGCTACCATCCCGTGCTCCTTCGTTGAGTACATGCGCTATTCACGTGCCATCGAGGAGAAAAAATATTGCATAGGTGCCATCGAAGTGCACGACTCACTTACGCACTGCTTATCTGATTATCTCCATTTTCTTGCATGACACGTGCACCTTGATGCTAGATGTCTCGCGTGTTAGGAAAAGGATGAACAAAGCTCACGTAAAAGAAAAGAGTTGAAGAGCATAGATTCCCGACGACCGAGAAGGAGCAAGGAACCTCGCGGTGGAGCGTCTGCAAGGAACCTTGCGCGTTTCCTCCTGTATTTTGCCGCCTGCCCACCTATAAACAAATAAAAGAACATGAACTTTTCGCTAACCACTAGAAACGGTACATTAGGATGCTAAGTTGAAGATGTTTTATACTCCCTCCATTTCCAAATATAAGTCTTTTTAGAGATCTCAATAAGGGGCTACATACAAAACAAAATGAGTGAATCTACACTCTAAAATATGTCCACATACATCTGTATGTTGTAGTCTATTTGAAATGGCTAGAAAGACTTATATTTAGGAACGGAGGGAGTAGTTTATATTGAATTATTGATAACCACACAACAAGCCACGCATGTACAAGACGCATGCAGCCACGCATGTACACAAGCGAACGCACTAAGAGCATCCACAATGTAGTGGTTTTCAGCCTCTATAGCCGCCTCTAAAGGCTTGGAGCCCGCCTCTACACACTGCAGACATTGCCTCTAAGTTTTTTAAGCTTGGCATCGATGCTAGCCTTGGAGGCTGCCTCCAAGGATTAAACAACGACATGGTCCTACTAGTCAGTGTATGGCTGTGGCTAGGCCATGCAAACGGATCAATACATTCTTCATTGTTTATTCTATTGTGGGACCATTCCTTAGACTCAACAGCTGATGCTACACACTACGTGGTTTTTAGATCTAATTAGAGGCTGAACGTGGGGCCCAGGATAGAGGCAGTCCAGCCTCTATACACTGCTGATGCCCTAACTCCATGTGATCCAACTCATGCACATACGCGCACATCATGAAGCACACAACGCACGTACACAACACGTGCATGCACACACGCTCGGCCGCAAAATGCACGTGAATAACACATGCATGCTCACACACTCGGCTGCATGGAGGCGTGCGCCATCCGCAGCAACGTCCGGTTCGTCGTGCTATGGTGAAGCTCGCACGCAACGGTGCATACACATCTATTGCAGCACCTCTTTGCCGTCCTTGCTCAACTACTAGTCAGAGACGATTACGACCGCAGCCTCGGCCTTAGAGCTAGCATCGATGGAAAAACACGCACGCTGCACGCACACGAGCACGTACAGAGTGCCCACGACGTGGTGGTGGTGCGTCCCCAGTCGCCTCTACTCCTTCTGCGCACGTTGTCTATCAAGGCGGCTGCATGCTAATGATGATGTGGGTGAGATCTTCTAGGACTCAGATGATGACGAGGAAAATTATGAGACACAAGGTGATGTACACCGTCAAGGTCCACGGTCAAGGGGGTGCTAGTAAGTGCTTAGATGTGCTTAGAGCAAGTACAATAGAGTTGAGTCAGCGGGCTATAAGGAATGAACTATTATATTTCTGCTTAGTTGGAGGAAAGAGAAGAGGAGAGAGAAGGTAAGCGGGCTCTTCGTGAAGAGCCAGCTCTAGCACGTGCTCCTAGGCACTTTGTGAGAATGAATGGTGGGCCACATAATAAAAAAGTAGAACACTCTTTTGATCTACTATTGTACATGTTGACTATAAGATGGGCTGTAGATGACATGGCACTGGCTTATAGCCAGCAGCTGGCTATACTATTAACCATGCTCTTAGATGAGGTGCTAAGTGCATTAAGTGGCTTTGTAACTCAAGTCTTCAATGCATAGGTGCTTAGTTTATTGGTGCCACATCATATTTTATGCCTATGTGGCAGGCTTTGCAGCTATACATGGTGGAGCACTGGGAGAGGCCAAGGCTGGTCATAGTGGGGAGTAACTTATACTGTAAATATTACTACGTTACTCTAAACATCTCTATAAACCGGAAAGGAGGGAGTAGTAACATAGACTAGTGTCATATGCAGAGTATGGGAGTGCATGATGGCCCTGTTTGGATCCGAGAGTTAGAGTTAGTTTGGGTTAGTTAGACTCAACTAACCCAAAAATATCCAAACAGGGAGGGTTAGTTTGGGTTAGATGCATCTAACCCACTCAAAAAACTTCGGACCGATCCCAAGTTGGCTTCTTACCTTCTTGGCCCAACAAAACCCTCCCCCTGCCAAGGCTCCCGCCTGGCGCCGGTGAGCCCACCGCTCCACATTGATGGCAAGTCAGGGCGACGCGACCTCTCATTGCTTCCACCGTTGAAGTGGCGCGCCCCCTCCTCCTAGCGCCCCCTCCTCCTAGCGCCGGTGGCCACTCCGGCCCCGGCGGCCACCAGCCTCCTACCTGTGGCCACTCCGGCCCTGGTAGCCACCTTCCCTGTCCTTGATGGCGCCGTTTGACCTCAACTTCGACCGTGGGAAGCGATTCCAGATGGAGATGAGAACCAAGTTTGGCCACCCAGTGGTGTTCTCCCCCGGCTTTCGCCAAAAGGAGTTCACAATGGTGGTCTCGTTCTGCCGTGCATCATTCAAGCTTGATGTGCACACGGTTAGTATTTCCCTCCTTGCCATGTTTGGAGGTTATGCACAAGGCTTTCGTGTCCGTCTTCTTCGGGATAGAACTTATAAGTTCTCAGTAGCCTCAAGATCAGTGGGTTTTGAGATCTATAATGCGGGTAGAATCAAAGAAAATGATTTCGAGGTTGTTTTCAGCCTGTGGAATTTCGGTGGCCCAAACTGGATTCGTGAAGAAAAGCTTTATTATCAAGAGCTAGATAAAGAATGGACTTTGGTTGGTAGAGGTGGCGGGGCCATCGTTTCCAATTCGGTGATCACGGAGTTTCTCCGACGTGGTTAGAGCGAATAATTCTGTCTTTGCGAGATTATCGGGTCTCAATCAGGGGGACAATTCACTTCGCATTGAACAACATTCAACGCAATTTAACGCTGCTCCGGAGAGGCCACAACGGTTGCATAATGAGGTGCAATGTTACGTGCCACGCCAGAATGTGGTTTGCCATGCATGCGGGGCCAACGGCCACATTGCTCGTTTTTGCACTGCTCCGAATTTGACTGGGCTTTGGCCTTTTATTCCATTCAACACCTTCCCAAGCCCTCCAGATGCCGCGTGGGCGAGGCCAAGTAGAGTCCTGGTTCCATTTGTATTGGGCGGCGGCGCCAACTAGGCAAGTACCATCATTTAAGGAGCTAGTCAAGGATTTATTCCAAAACTTTCAGCGAGACCTCGCTTGCCTCCTCGCATTCCACTCCACCGCCAACTCTGTCTTCTCCACCGCTGCCACCCCAACTCTGCTTCTACCTCGACGAACTCATGGCGTTGCCATTACTACCAGAGGGTGCTCGGTGGTTTCCGCCATTTCCACGAGAGATGGCCAACATTCCTATCGATCCTCGGCCTTTTGTGCCTCATGGTTTTCAAGTTCAAGCTATCCGGGAAGAACTGGGTTTCTCGGGCAATAGTACCTCATCGACCCAGCGCCATGAGGATTGGGCGATTGCCAACATTCATCCCCATCCAAATGAGGTATTTTTCCAAACGTCCGTGATGTTACGCAAGAGTTTCGCAAGATGAGGCCCAAGTTGGATTCAGAGAGATTCAGCCTTGCCCGTTCGGGAGGCATATGTTCAATTCGGCATGTCGAGATCGTGACAGCTTGTTCGGCAAGGGCCACATGCTTTCGGTGATGTCTTTATCTCCTTTACAAAACACGATGAAGGTAGAAAGCTGGCGCAGCTGCATTTCAACAGGTCTGCTGGCTGCTTTTAGGGGGGTACCATTTGATTTTGTAACATCGAGGATATTGCGTCGACCATCTCAAGCTGGGAAAAATTATTAGTTGGGAGAAAGAGGATGCCCTAAAGGGTAAAATTCTGGTTAAGGCTAGAGTTACAGAGCTTGATGAAGTTCCTAAAAGCATCAGATGGTCTGAAGGGGAGAGATTTGAGGAAGATTCCTGGACCTGCTCTGTTGAGATTCTTCTTGAGGAAATGCTTGGTGGTGGCCCTGCTGATGAGGATGATATCCCACCTGATGGTGTTGATCCACACCCCATTCCTCAACATGCAAATGACTTCCCAGGTTTTCAGCCAATTCCAAACCACAATATTCAAGCGCAGAACCAAGATTGGGACGCTTGGGAAGAGCAAGATGATCAAGAGCAACACTGGGCTTTTCCACAGCCAGAGCCTCCACAACAGCAGCAGCAGCAGGTAGCCATTCCCATTTTGCCAGATGAGGGCGCTCCAAATAGCAGCATCACTACAACAGTCTCTCTTTCTGATGGACTGCTGTCTCTGACTCACTCTGCCAGTGAGGAAGTTAATCAGGGGTATCATGCTCTTCCAGTTGGCCAAGGACTGATAAACATTGCTATTGCATACAATGCAGTTGAAGAAGATGAGGAGCAGGCGTTGCAGAACAATATAGAAATTGAACAACAACAAATACCTGCTTTGCACCCTATTATTATACCCCCAGCTCCTGTTCTGGATGCCCAAGTGGATCCACAGTTGAACCAACCAAATGGAGTGGAACCCAATGATGATGAAGCACCTAATGTAATAAGCACAGTCAATCTCACACAGCATGAGGAAAAGGGGGAAGAAGTTGCTCCTCCTGCTCAAATCCTATCCACTGACAAGGGCAAGGAAGATGTTCCTATTCCTTTTGTGGGTACATCTACAGACATCCACAACTCAGGTACTTATGGTGCTTTCTCTCTGCCTAGTTCTCCCTCTAGGATTGATTTACATGAGCTGGCTCAAAATCATGCTTTGGATATTATTGATGGTTCTCATTTAATGTCTGAAGAGGGTCTGGGATTATGGATCAAACATTTTGCACCTGCAACACAAGGAGCAGAGAACTCCTTCAAAATTGATATACCTGTAAGTTGGTTCAATTTCATCATACACTTGCTGTTAACACCTGATAAATTTAGTTGGACAATGCACCTGCTAAAGTCTGATGTATGGAAAATATTGACTGCCAATTGTACTCAAGAGGACACTATGCTATTTCATATACCTGATGGATGCTCTACTACTCAGGCACCAATTTGCAAAGATTTCATACTAGGGCTGGGAAAAGAAAATGAAGGTGTGAGTCCAGCAGCACACTCTTCCAGTGGAGCAGGTAGCCCACTACAGCAAGTCTCTCCCAACAAACTTGCTCTGGGGGAGGCTGTCTCAAGGAAGAGAAGGGACAAGGAACCTCTGGTTGAGACTGAGGTAAGAAGAAGTGACAGGATTAGAAAAGAAAACATGGGTTATAGAAGGAAAAGCCGTGACACAAAAGCATGTTTGCCATGTAATGCTATTCCACCTGCTATTCATAATACAGTGGTTAAAAACCTAACTAAATCTTTCTGTAAGGTGGCTGAAGAAGAACTCCATGGAAAGCTGTCTAAGAAGCCCAAAAAGAAGGGACAGGAGGAGGTGGCCAAGGTGTCCAAGGTCACTGGGCAGGATGGGGCATCAAGCTTACCTTAATGATGCTTTTGTCATATATGTTGAGTTGGAATAGCAGAGCAGCTTGCTGTTCTCTTTTGGAATGTACTCTCTTAAAGCCTGTCTGGAGCATGTTTCTAGTGAAAGATTTTCTGTACTCAGGATGTAATGGATTGATATGCAACCTTTGCTGCTCTATTATGGAGATGCTGTTTGAAAACCATATTGCTGCTATCACCTTATCTGTGAATTGCTCTGCGACCTGTGTGTATGAGAGGCATGTTTGTTTGTCAACTGTGATAGTGGTGCATCTCTTTAACTCAATCTGGTTTAAACACCTAGGGCTGGACCTGGGTGATCAAATACACAAAGATCAGGTTATTAATGAATAACAACAGAACATGGAATATTCTGAATTGGAATGTCGAGGTATTAATTCTCCGAAAAATGGTTGGCTATTAGGCAAAAAGTGGAAGAAAGTCTTGCTGATATAGTATGCCTTCAAGAAACCAAAAGAGAGATATTTGATTTAACTTACATACGTAACATTTGCCCTAAGACATTCAATAAATTTGAGTTCCTTCCCTCCATTGGGGCTTCAGGAGGCATCCTTCTGCTTGGAATGGTGCTTTATTCATTGGGGAATTGATGTTCACAAATAAATTTTCACTATCCTTGAAATTCACTTGCAAAACATCCTCCAGTCTTGGATTCTCACAAATATTTATGGCCCTGCAATCATGAAGAAAAGATTGAATTTATTCAATGGTTTCAAAATATTCAAATGCCAAGTGATGTGGACTGGATTATCATGGGAGACTTTAATTTCATTAGAAAACCAGAGGACGAAATAAACACGGAGGTGATGTAAATGAGATGCTTATGTTCAATGCAGCCATCGGTGAATTGGGATTAATTGAACTTCCCTCAAAGGAAGGCAATTTAGTTGGAGTAACATGCAGACAACCCTTTATTGGAAAAACTAGACTGGTTTTTCACCTCTGCTGCTTGGATGACCACCTACCCGAGACACTCTGCTCCGCCAATGGCTAAACCTATTTCGATCATCTACCTCAGATGATAAAGATTGGCACAGCAATCCCAAAATCAAGAGTGTTCAGGTTTGAAAATTCTGGCTCAACCACAGCTATTGCAAGCAGGTGGTTTCGATGCTTGGAGCATCCGGTGGGACACATTGACAGTGCAAAAAAGATAAATGCTAAGTTCAAGAATGTTAGAAGAGCTCTAAAACTTTGGGCTAAATCTTTATCTTGCCACAAAAAGCAGATTGCAGAGTTGAATGATATTATTTTCCTATGGGATTTCATTGAGGAATACTGAGGGCTTTGTCCTTTGTTTGAGAACAACTACAGAAACATTATGAAGGACTACCTCCTCACTATACTAAACAATCAAAAAGTATACTGGAAACAAAGAGGGAAAATTAAAGGAGTCAAGTTTGGAGATGAGAATACCAAATTCTTTCACACAAAAGCTACAATCAATCATAGAAATAACAAAATTGCTATGTTGCTAAACAAGGACCAAGTGGAAATTACTGACCATGAAGGAAAGGCAGCAATCCTATGGGAAGCATTCAAGAACAGGTTGGGTCAGAAGAATGGCCACTCTATGCACTTTAATCTTGAGGAATTGTATGAACAAACAGTGGACCCACTACTCTTCAATGACCTGGAAAAACCATTTCTGAGAAGAAATTGAGGATGTGGTTAAGAATCTGCCTAATGATAAATCCCCTGGTCCTGATGGTTTCAATAATGAGTTCCTCAAGAATTGCTGGGATATTATAAAAACAGATGTTATTGATCTTATAGTAGCTTTTCATGCTGGAAATGTTAACCTTGAGAGCATTAACTCATCCTTCATCACCACGATTCCTAAGAAAGAAGTGCCACTTACCCCAAATGATTTGGGCCAATTTCTCTACTAAATGGGGTACTCAAGATAATCACCAAGATTCTCGCAAGCAAAGCACAGAGAGTAATTCTGCACATGGTTCACATCAATCAATATGGTTTCCTAAAAGATGAGTGATTCAGATTGCCTAGGATGGGCTTATGAATACATTCACCAATGTCATAAATCCAGAGAGGAAATTTTGGTTATTAAACTGGACTTTGAAAAAGCATTTGATACAATTGAGCATGAAGCAATATTGGATATATTTCAAGCTAAAGGGTTTGGTCACAAGTGGATCTCTTGGATGAAAAGCTTATTCTCAACAGCCACATCTTGAACTTCTAAATGGAGTACCAGGGAAAAATTCTACATCAAAAGGGAGTAAGACAGGAGATCCTTTTCACCACTAATTTTTGTCTGGCAAGCAGATATGTTACAATCTATATTAAGCAGAGCAATGAGGTTGAATCTACTAGCTGCACCACTACAAGTGAACTCATGCCCACACTTCCCTATTGTGCAATATGAGATGACACTCTGGTGATTATGCAGCAGATTCTAGGCAACTGCTCGTTCGAAAGCCTTCTTGAACACTTTTGCATCAGCTACAGGACTCAAAGTGAATTATGGCAAGTCCTTTCTGGTTCCTCTAAACATCAATGAAGATAGGATTGAGATATTCACAAACACACTGCAATGTGCAAGAGGACACTTCCCTTTCAATTACAGGATTACCATTAGGTATATATAAGCCTTTGTGGAGCAATGTTTGCCTCTAGTCAATAAAGTTGCAAAAAGATTAGCAGGACTTTCCATCTTCATGACTCAGGCAGGCAAATTAATGCTGGTGAAGTCAGTGCTAACTTCTTTAGTTGTGTTCTTCATGACATGCCTGGACATTCCAATAACTATTAAAACCAGATTGTAAAATATTTAAGGCAATTGTCTTTGGAGAAGCCGGATATGGAGGACCGCAGCTGCTCTAGTTGCTTGGACTCGTGTGCAGACCCAAAGATCGTGGAGGCCTAGGAATCTGGATATTTTCACTCACAACAAAACTCGCTTATGAAGAACCTACACAAGTTTTACAACAGCATGATATACCTTGGTTAACTTAATATGGGAAACATACTACGTTGATGGGCAGTTACTGTGGGACAACATGGTGGGTTCTTTTCGGTGGAAATCAAACTTGGCACTACGGATCACTACAAAGCTATTGCTAGGTGCAATGTGGGAGATGGAGTCCGTGCTTATTTTTGGGATGATCTTTGGCACAGGCTGTACTCAAGCACAAGTTTCACCACCTGTACACTTTTGTCAGAAATCCACAAATGAACATTCAGCAGGTACTTCAGACAGAGTATCTTCAGGACCTATTCTTCTTACCTTTGACAACAGAGGCATATGAGGAGTTCTTAGCAATGGAGGATATTTGTATCTCTTTGAGACAATCTGAATTTCTGGAATCCTTGGATACTTGGAGCTACATCTGGGGTAAAGACACATATTCTTCCATCAAAGCATATAAGGTATTAATAGGTCATAAACAAACACCTCCACATTTCACTTGGATCTGGAAAAGCTCATGTCAGCCAAAACACAAAGTTTTTTTCTGGCAACTCTTGCATGATGAGTTAACACTAGAAATTTGCTCGGAAGGAAGAACTTTGTCTTTGGAAGAATACAACTGTGCGATAAATGATTGTCAACAGGAAGAAACCTTACATCATCTCTTCTCGGGATGCCCATTTGTGCAACAATCTTTGGGACTATATATGTCCAACAAGATCACAAAACACATCGATTCTGGAAGCATTTAGGGATCTAAAGGACAAACCGCAACACCCTTTTTATATGGAGATCATCATCCTAGGAGCATGGGCAATTTGGATAAGCAGAAACAACAAAATATTTGAGAACATCACACCATCCTTTCAGGGTTGGAAATTCATCTTCATGGAGGAACTCAAGCTTTTAAGATTCAGAATGAAGAAGAAGCATTTGACCCAATTCAACCTTTGGCTAGAGGCATTGTTATAATTTCACTTCTTTTCCATAGCTTTTCTTTTTCTCTTTATTTCTTTTTCCTTCTTTCTTTCTTCTTCTTTCTAGTTTTCTTTTCCTTTTTCTTTTTTCTTTTTCTTTTTTTCTTATTCACTTTTTCTCTTTGTGGGCTTACCTCAAGCCTACCAGACTATATGCTGCTTTAACTATTAATATAAAAATTGCAGTGGGGTTTTACCCTACTGTTCATAGTCAAAAAAAGTGGCGCGCCGACCGAGGGCACCGCCCACTGCACACCCGGCATTTCAGACTACACAGTGGACAGTAACTTTAGAGCAAGTACTACAATTAGATGACATAAGCAGGCTATAAGGATTTAAATATAGTATTTGTGCTTAGTTGAAGGAGAGAGAAGAGGAGAGAGAAGAGAAGCGGATTGTAAACGTGTAGCCGGTTGTACTCCAACATACTTTGTGAGACACAAGGGACTAACGGACGCCTTAATTACTCCGTGTCTTTTGAGACAAACCTTGGTGGGGCTATTATTGACTTTTTTGAGCTATTATTGACTTGGACGTGGGGTTTGGGGGCCAAAGGCCTACTATTATACTCGCACAACCGACCTGACATGCTCTACCCTAGCCACCGCTGTATCATATGGTTTCGCACCGTTCCAGATCTTAGCACCGCCACGCAATTCTTCTCCAGCCCTCCTTCCAGCGTGCACCGTGTGAAGGGACAACAGTCCTCCGAACCCCGCCTTTCGTGATCCTGTACGGGAGAAGGGCGATCTGGTTTTTGGGGAGCACACTCCTATGACTGCTGCTAGCGACGCTTCCTCAACGACAGCCTTCTTCCCCGACCTTAGTAACCTCTTCATCAACGACATGAGTGACAACATCAACCACATCAGTTCTGCTCCCGCTATACAGTATGTCATTCTGTCCTCCTGGTTTAGTCCGCATCATTACTTTGATGTTTGCAATTGTCGTCATGATCTATTTACTGCTGATTCGGATTAAATCTCATACTAAATTGCTCATATATTCAACAATCCAATCCAAAAACCTGATTACAGGCAATTTACTCCGAGTGGTTTTGCTGTGCTTTTGAAGCCGCCTACTATTAAGGGGGTGCAATATAAAAGGTGGCACACAAGAGCAATTTATTGGTTTCAGATCATGTACTGCTATGACGCCACTAAGGGTAAGCCCGAGGGTGATCTTAATCCTACACAGCAGGAAGCTTTTCAGAACATGGATACCCTCTTCAAAGCCGCCCTGCTGAGTGTTCTTGACGATTCCATTGTGGATTCATATAACTCGTTTGACAGCGGCAAAGACATGTGGGCTGCGCTCGAGGCCACGTTTGGTCCCTCGGGCGCTGGCAACGAGTTGTACGTCATGGAGCAATTCTGTGACTACAAGATGACTGATGAGCGCTCTGTTATTCAGCAGACTCATGAGATACAATCACTCTCTAAGGAACTTGAGTACTTTAAGTGTCTGTTGCCGGACAAATTTGTTGCTGCGACCATCATTGCCAAGCTTCCACCTTCGTGGAACGATTTTGCTACTTCTCTGAAAAACAAGAGACATGAGTTTTCTGTTTTGGATCTCATTAGCAGTCATGATTTTGAGGGGAAGGGCGAGAGCAAAAGACACACGTGCTCGGGTCGCTGAGGGAGCTTCTAGTGCCCACATGGTACACGAGAAGAACTTCCAGCCCAACCAGCCCCAAAACAACAAGAACAAATCTCAGGGGAAAGGCAAGCTTGATGCAAAGAACAAGCTGTCACATTCTACCAACTTCAAGAAGAATTCTCATAACGGGAAGGGATACAAACCTCAATTTTGGTAGCACCACATAAAATTTATATGGCTGCATCTACCTGCTGTCAGCTAACCTCATGGTGCTCCAGGTATTCCTACATTCGTAACTAGGTAGAATGACCACCGCAAGATGAAATTAGCTTCTTCGTACGTTGACTTGCTGAATGCAGTGCGGAACGATCCTGTCATGTGTGGAGGAGCAAACAAGTAGTGCAACCGAAGGTGGAAATCAACCAAGGACTTATGAAATTATATATAATCTTCCTCAGGCAGGTCAGTATCCTCTTCGTCCAGATGATCGTGTTTTGTCATGCCGAGCTATTGATATGTGCTACTGTTTTGCAACACCATTTAAGTATAGCTACTGTTTTCCTATCTTTTCAGATTCAGGACAATGAATATTCAGGGGAACTGCACAATATGGACTCATGTTGAGTCATCTCTATTGCCTCATGTGTTTGCTGCAAATGTGTCAGCATCAATTGCAAGATGAGGCAGCTAGCTAGCTGTGGAGTTGCCAACATGCTCAAAGTGCTCGCAACATTGAGAAGAAACAAGAATGCCCAGGAAATTAATGCGTGCGGAGGGAGGCCCTTTGCTCGGAGAAGCATCGACCGATTTTCTTTATTTCCACACCTTCTCACAGCTTTGTATTGGTTATAGTATGGTGAATCATTGAGATGCATAGACACGCTGAACTTTTTTCTGAATGTTAGTATGCATATCGTATCTTCTGAAGCTTAGTTTAATGTGAGTGTCTGCAAACAGAGAAAATAAATCTCCTTAATTTACTCCATAACCACCCTATTAAATAGGCCTAGAAACAAACCAGGCGCATGCAGTGGCCGGCGGGCACATGCATCTTGCATGCATGGCCAGTCAGCCAAGTCCATGCACCAGCTCCAATGCAGCAACGCAAAATAAGAGAGCGGTTCTTGGGAAAAAGCGAGTAGTTAGTGCCGCGGGCCTTATAAACATGAACAGCTCGCTCTCCCGCTTCCGTCTCCCCCCCAAATCCCCCCGCTCCCCAATCTTCCTCACTCGTCCAGAAAACCCCGCTCACCTTCTTCCTCACTCGTACAAAAAACACATGCTCCTCTTCTTCCACTCCTACAGAAATCCCCAACCCTCCTTCTTCCCCACTCGCACTACCACTAGGCTCGTCTCTGGCTACTCTGCTCAAACCCATGAGCTCGACACGATGCCCACAAGGAAAATGGAGTCGTCTGGCCCCAGCGCCAAGAAGATGAGGCTCCCGCTAGTGGCGACGCCGGTTGTAGATCCCGCACCCGGTAGCGCGGGGAGAAGCGGCGAGCCCCCCCCCCCCACTGGATCTGAGGAACCGGTAGAATCTCCGGTGGACCGCATCAGCGATCTCCCGGATGCCATCCTTGAGAAGATCATGTCGCTTCTCCCCACCAAGGATTGATGCTGCACACAAGTCCTCTCAACTCGGTAGCGCCCTCTATGGTGCACCGTGCCCCTCAATCTCGACTGCCGTCAGATATCTGTCCTTCCTGAATTTGATCTCCTTAGAGCCATCGTCTCTTCTCACCAGCAGGGCCCCATTCAATGCCTCTACATCCCGACACGCTACCTACTGTCCATACCCAGCAAGGTGGACGCTTGGCTGACATCCCCTAAATTCGGAAAACTCCAGCAGTTTGAGTTGTACCATTACCACAAAAGTTTCATACTACGAACACACCAAGAATTCGTTCCCACACCACTGTTGTCCATCTCGCAGTTTTCCTCCTCTCTCCACATCGTCACCTTCACCTGGTGCCATCTACCAGACGATCTGGTACAAATGCTTCGACTCCCACTGCTAAAAAAACTTTCGCATGTGGTAGTTTATCTATCGGAGGCCTCACTGCACAGCATCATCCATTCCAGTTGCCCTGCCCTGGAGCGCTTGCTGATTGTTTTGGGAATAGAAACCGGTATCAGTTGTCTCCAAATAAAGTCGCCTCACCTTAAAAGCATTGGAATTTGTTTTAAAGGACAACAGCTCATCATCGAAGATGCCCCTTCACTTGAAAGGTTGCTCCTTCATAGTTGTTATACCCTTCGAAATAATCGCTGTCTCTGCTACCAAACTGGAGACCTTGGGTGTAATTGGTGACCCGTTTAATAATCACAAGGAGTTGGTGTTTGGCTCCTCACTTTTTAGGTACCGTATATTATCATCTACACATTTGTAATCATATGTTGCATTTTTCATTTGTGCGCATAAGTGTTATATCATCTTGGAGTACACTTTGGGTACTAATATTATGTTATATGCTCAATGAAGAGTTCGTCCATTGATAGCCTATCAATGCTGCTGGATTCTGTCAAGATCATATATACCAGAATGTATAGTTTTGATCTGGACATAATTATTGGCTTGCTGCGATGCTTTCGATCTCTGGAGAATTTATACATAGAGGTGATGATTTCATGCACATTGAAAGCCCGTATATATTGTACTAGAATTAAGCATTCAATTTGTCGTTCTTTCGACATACTCTTTTTAGACCTTAATCTGTTTTCAATCTTCATGTCTACTTAGGCAGAACCACATGAAGAAAAACATATAACCAATCGGTGGCATAATAAGCACAAGGATTTTCCCAGTTCTCATGACATTCGTTTCAGGACAATAACGATGGGAAAATATGCATCCAACCAGGCAAACATAAGCTTTGTCACATTCTTCCTGTTGAATGCAAGGTTACTATTGTCCACGGGGCTTAATTTTTACAGCAAGAGATTTCTCACGGACGGACATGTTGAACAGCAAAAAAAGAAGTTTCAGGTGGACAAATGGGCTTCTAAACGTGCTCGGCTTCTATTTACAACAAGTTGTAGTCATCTTGGAATAATTTTTTTTGCACAGGATGTTGATTTTATGGATCAGACCGATCCATTTGTTTGTGACTGCAAAAAAGAGTGCTTGGGTTAGATGTTACTGTCATGTTCAATCTGGGTTTTGTCTAAAAATTTGATGAAAAAATAATCCTTGAGCTTTTTGTACCATTTGTATGCTTGAGTTGCATGTTGTTACCCTTGTACTCCCCTCCACCTGCCACTACACTGCCGCATCTTCCATGGCTGTTGTTTGTTCCTGTCTGAGGCCTCGCCGTCGTTCTCCGCCTTGGTTCGCTTGCTGTGCCCGCCGCCGTCTGGCGTTTTCAACATGGTCAACAACCAAGAGGAACCAGGAGGTGACTGTACGTGGAGAGGCTGACAGTAGGGCCCCACCAGGGTCAATGCATCTCGCAAGCAGGTGCCTCGTTATTACAAGCCAAAAAAAATACTTCCTCCTAATTGTTTGACAACTAGGTCCCACACCATTGTCAATGTAGTCAATAAACGAGAAAATTACACAACGAGCGGATAACACCAGGGACCCAGCAGCTCACCCGGTTGTTTTTTAGTTTCAGAGATGGAGCTCAACTGCGCGCTGTGCGGGGGCTGTGGCCCGTTAGCCCATGCTTACGCTTTTATTAAGAACATGACGAGCCCAGTTGATATATTTTTCTTTCTGAAATTGGCTAGCCCAGTTCTTTTTTTGGAGAATACAAAAACCGAGGCCTACTTGCTTTTCTCAGCCCTGCTGGGCTGCAAATCATTCAAGACGAGGAGGGATGTAAGTTGTAAGAAATGGGCTTCTCCAGAATATGGGCTATAAGTTGTAAGAAATGGGCTGTAAATTTTTAAACCAAAGCCAACCGGCAATTGCATTAAAATATCATTTTTAGGATTTCTTTACTCTCTACTCTTATAAAAACCAAAGCCAACTGGCAATTACATTAAAATTTCATCTTTTCTCCCACAAGATAAACTACTCATACAAATGCATCTTCATGTTTCGTGCAGCGAACGGGCACCCTGCTAGTTAAGATTCTAAATTTCATTCATTTTTTTGCGGAGAATTGTTTTTTGAATTTTATTTTGATATAAGTTTTTGAAAATAATTTTTAATGTGACTCAAAGTTTCGTGATTAAAAGAGTTCGGACCCCACCGAAATATGCAAAATTTCATTGAATTTTTTAGAAGTGCCCAGAATATATGGTCTGTAATGCTAATAAAAAGAATACGGGCTTCAAATATCCTTAAGAATTAGCAAATGGGCTGTGAACTATTGAAAGTAATGGCTAATGGGCTGTATGCTGTTTTCCACAGATTTGGAGGATGACTTCTGGGCCTACTAGGTTGACGATGACGATGTCCTAAAATTTTTTTTGACGCATACGCAAGGCTTTGTCAACTTAGTCAACACACAGCAGTGACTGTTGGATGTCCATCCAACGGCCGCCGTGCTTCTTCAATCTCTCGATCTTCTGCCGCCCGCCCAAACCAGCGCCGACGGACTGCTGCTCCCTCCTCCCGTGGCTGGTGTCTTTGCCTTGAGCCATCCTCTAACCACCCACACATCCTGTTATTTTCCGGCAATGTCAGCCTCACCCCGCAGCCGACCAGTCAGCGCTCGTACTCCCCTCAGTGTGGGCACCCACTGCGGTGGCTTCACCGGCTCCGGGTGGTTCTCTTCTTGGGCCTCGCCCTCGTCCACCGCGTTTGTGCTCTCGGGGCGGCGGGGTCAACATGGTCAACAAACAACAGCCATCAGAAGAGGCTGACAGTAGGGGTCCACACAGGGAAATGCCTCCTTATTATGCGCAAAATAATGATTCCTCCACCTGATAGCTAGGACCCACCGGAAGGGCCTCTGTATTTTGCAAAAAAATGTTCCCCCCGCTGTCAGCTCGGACCCACCGGAAATGCCTCCTTATTACACAAAAAAATGAATACTCCCCCTGCTAGCTGGGACTCACCTTGGTGGGAAGCTGACTTGTGGGCCTACTAAGTTGACGGGGACGGAGGGCTTTGTCAACTTAGTCAATATGAACGATTCTAGCTCCAGTGACCGTACGATGTCCATCCAACGGCCGTAGTGCTTCTTCAACCTCTGGTCTCCGTGCTCCAGCCGCCCAAAGAAGCGTTGGTCGTGCCGCATGCTCCTGCCTCCCGTGGCCGGCTGTGATGCCGCGGAGGCCTCACCGCCCCCTACTACTCCCACCGCTGGCCAGGCCATCCCTCTACTCAACCACACCCCCTGTTATTCTGCGGCGACGGCAGCCTCACACCGCAACCGAACCAGTGAACCCTCATACTCCTCTTCACGTGGGCATCCACTGCCGCGTCTTCCCCGGCTCCGCGTCGTCCCCTTCCTAGGCCTTGCCGTCGTCCACTGCCGTGGTGCTCTCGGTGCGGCGTGGTCAACGTGGTCAACGACCGACTTCCATCGGAAGAGTATTGTACTGGAGAGGCTGACAGCTGGGTCCACGGCAGCCGCAAGGAAGTGCCTCCTTATTACGCACAAAATAATTATTCCTCCACCTGACAGCAGGGACCCACCGGACGGGCCACCGTATTTCATGAAAAAATGATTCGCCCCCTGACTGCTGGGACCCACCAGCTACATCTTCGCATGGAAGGAAGTACGTCTAAAAAAATGATTCGCCCCCCCGACAGCTGGGACCCACCATCTACATCTTCGCACGCAAGGAAGTATCTAACAGTCGGGGCCCACCTGGTCAAAGCATACATAGTGTTGTCATTCTGGTCGCGAACATGTACGTACATACTGTTGGATGTAGAGGCGCACACATGTCATAGTAGAGGCGTGCACGTGTCGTAGTAGAGGCGTGCACGTAGCATGTACACGTACGTACAACAGCCAGTGTGCAAGAATGAAAATACGGCCACGTATGTGTACATACGGGCGGGGTCTCGAACGCCTACTCGCGCATACGTACGGCCAGGGCTCGTGTACATGGCTGGGTCAGAATGGAGAAACAGCGTCGTCGTCATGTTCATGGGGAGCCAACCGGCTGGGTCAGAACGGAAAGCATCGTCGTGTTCATCGGGAGGGCTTGGACGGAACAAGCGATGGAAACGAGGCCTGTCATACCGCAGAACGGAGAAAACGGCCTTGTGTTCGACCGGCAACATTCGACACGAGATCCTGTTCATAGGGAGGGGTCTGGCGTACCGCAAAATGGAGAAAACGGACTTCCTACCGTCGAAACGGGGGTCCTGTTGATCGAGAGGGGTGTGGCGTACCGCAAAACGGATGAAACGGACTTGTGTTGGAGCGCTAAGGCCGAAACGGGGGTCCTGTTAATTGGGAGGGGTGTGGCGTACTGTCACGCCCTGCATTTTGTATCATTTTCATAATAAAGCATAAAAATTTGGACCACTAAAAACTTTTGCATTATTTGGCCTTTTATCTTGGAGTTGGTTTTCTCTCTGTGATTTTTCTAGTGCTCTTTAAAGTCAACACAACTTCACCTTCTATACTTCATCCCCTTGCCCCAAGCTTCTGCCCAATGATCATGCCACGTGTATAGATGTTTTTAAATGTGATTTAAATGTGATTTTAAGCATTTAAATATACCTTTGCAAATCCATTTCTCCTATTCTGCTACTCCAAATCCAAAACTAGGAATTTTCCCCTTCTTAGTTTTCACCCTAGTATTTAACAAAAATGAATTGACATTTTTCGGAGCACTTTGGTTTTTCTGTTTTATTATTGCCTTATGTTTCTCGTTATTATTTTGTGATGATAGATTGCGTTGCTGACGAAGGAGTTGGACCAGAAGACTTTGAAGACCCAGAAGACTTTGTTGAGCCAGGCAAGCAGCCCTTTGACCATGTCTATGAAACCCTTTTTATGCATGTCATATAGCACCATATTGTTGTTGCAACGGAATCATGATGAGATGGTAACCACTTTGATGGTTTGCCACCGTACTTCCTCATTGATACTTGCGTTGTGTATGACCCTACCTTCTTATGAGGGTTATGCCGGTGGGGGTAGATAGGATGCTAAGTAGTGCTACGCAAAAAGGGATGGGGATATGCATGGTGATGCAGACAAAGTATTTTCAAAAGACTTTTCGAAACCCCATCGGGTGCCACTTATGCCCGGGGGAGATGATGAGTTGGGTAGCCACTTGATGACAAAGTGGTGTACCTAGGCCGATACTAGCTCGGAGTCCGAATTACTGGTGATGGGGGAGAGTTGGTGCTCTCTCTCGGGACGGGGTCGTGCCAGGTAGGGCGGCCATGATTGTTTTTACAGGGCACCGGATACACCGTTGTGTCCCCTCTCGGATGAGTCTCGTATGATGTACATCATGAGTATACGGAACAACGAGTGGACTCCTTGTTAGTGTCATCTAGGGAAAGATAGTGATCGGGTGCTTACCCCGGGTACTTGAGGTATCGCGGGTCGTGGATGACACGGAAGTTCCCCGGATCTTGTGGGTAAAGTGTGCAACCTCTGCAGAGTGTAAAACTATTCGAATAGCCGTGTCCACGATCAAGGACAGTTGGGTAACCGCTCTTGGGCTACGTCCACATGTTTACAAACCAGTGTGTGTGTTTGGATAAGTGGGAAGATCTATGTGGGTCAAGTCAAAGGACTTGACATGATTGAGTTGGGTTGATGCCCACTCTATTTATGTTGATATCTGTAACCTGTCCTCATGGTTACTTGAATTCTCCTGATGCATGTCTTACAAGTTGTTAAACATGTCATTGCACTCAAAACTAGCTTTTTGCAAAAATTTACCTATATCATGCATTGTTGTGCCTTGTTCCAAAACATGGGTTGCTTGCGAGTACATTCAAAGTACTCATTGGCTTGCCACTGGTTATTTAATTGGCCAGGCATGGAAGAACAGGAGTTCGAAGAAGAGTTCTTTGGAGACGAACATGCGAACTAGGACGTTTCCCATTCAGAATGCGTGTAGGGTTAAGGCAGATGGCATGGGTTCTACTTATCGACGAAGATTTCCGCTGCTTAAGTTTATTTGGTATTCAGCCCTTGTGGCTTTATCTATGTAAGACTTGACCATAATGGTCATAATTTGTGTAAGACGGTATGTATGGATGTAAGACTCTTGTTATTCAGCTTCTGTGTGTTCAGTGAGCATTGATCTCTGGGATCACTATACACGTGCATTCAGTGATCATGACTTATGAGTCGGGGTCCCCAAATGTACCGCAAAACGGGACTCCATATGCTACTGTTCATCTCCACCGTCGACCTCCTCCAGCCTCCATGGGCTACCGTCGACCTCCTCCAGCCTCCACGGGCTCCTGTTCATCCAGCCTCCACCGCACGCTACTCCACTGGCCACTGTTCAACCACCCCTCCACGGGCACCCCTCCACCGTCTAATGTTCATCCAGCCCTCCACGGGGTCGTCCTATTCATCCATCCCTCCATGGGGTACTGTTCATCCAGCCCCAACCAGCTCGATCGATCGGGGTCCTGTTCATCCAGAGGCAACGCCACGGGGTCCTGTTCATCCACCCCCACCGCTCACTGTTCATCCCCCCCGCAACGCTCACTGTTCATCCAATCGACCGGCTTTAGTTAGCAGCAGTAGCGAAGGAATCGCTCGGTCGGGTTTAGTTAACAGCCATCAATCGATCGCTCGGGTTCAGTAACGGTATCGTGCAGTGCAATCGCTCGGGTTTAGTTAGAGCCCAACGTCTCGCTCGGGTTCAGTTAGAGCAAATGCCTTGCAGACATGCACGTCTGTGTACGAGAGAAACGCGCATCGCTCGGCCCTCGACCTCCCACCGTAACCGGGAACTCCTCGAAATTTTCCTCTCCCTCGCTTCTACCACGGTTTTTTCCGTCATGGACGGCACAAAGAATGTCATGCAGCTGTGTCTCCGGCCCGCCCAGGACGAAAAGCCCATTTTCTATCATGATTTTTTGTCATAGAAGTAGGAGCCCACCACATCTATGATGATACTGAAGGAAATATGCCCTAGAGGCAATAATAAAGTTATTATTTATTTCCTTATTTCATGATAAATGTTTATCATTCATGCTAGAATTGTATTAACCGGAAACATGATACATGTGTGAATGCATAGACAAAACAACATGTCACTAGTATGCCTCTACTAGACTAGCTTGGTAATCAAAGATGGTTATGTTTCCGACCATGAACAAGGAGTTGTTATTTGATTAACAAGGTCACATCATTAGTAGAATGATCGATTGACATGACCCATTCCTTAGCTTAGCACACGATCGCTTAGTATGTTGCTCTGCGTTTATCCATGACATATACATGTTCCTGTAACTATGAGATTATGCAACTCCGCTTACGGAGGAACACTTTGGTGCTACCAAACGTCACAACGAATCGGGTGATTATAAAGGAGTACTACAGGTGTCTCCAAAGGCGATGTTGGGTTGGCGATTTTGAGATTAGGTTTTGTCACTCCGATTGTCGGAGAGGTATCTCTGGCCCTCTCGGTAATGCACATCATCAAGCCTTGCAAGCACTACAACTAATGAGTTAGTTGTGAGATGATGTATTACGGAACGAGTAAAGAGACTTGCCGTAACGAGATTGAACTAGGTATTGGATACCGACGATCGAATCTCGGGCAAGTAACATACCGATGACAAAGGAACAACGTATGTTGTTATGCGGTCCGACCGACAAAGATCTTCGTAGAATATGTAGGAACCAATATGGGCATCCAGGTCCCGCTATTGGTTATTGACCGTGAATAGTTCTAGGTCATGTCTACATTGTTCTCGAACCGTAGGGTCCGCACGCTTAAGGTTTCGATGACAGTTATTATGAGTTTATGTATTTTGATGTACCGAAGAAGTTCGGAGTCCCGGATGTGATCACGGACATGACGAGGAGTCTCTAAATGGTCGAGACATAAAGATTGATATATTGGAAGCCTATGTTTGGAGTTCGGAATGGTTCCGGGCGAAAACGGGAATTTACCGGAGTACCGGGAGGTTACCGGAACCCCCCGGGGGGTAAATGGGCCTCGGTGGGCCTCGAGGGAGAAGAGGAAGGGCCGGGGTGGTGGTGGCGCGCCCCCCCAGTCCGAATAGGACAGGGAGGGGCGGCGCCTTCCTCTTCCCTCCCCCAATCCTATTCCAACTAGGAGAGGGGGAGTCCTACCCGGTAGGAGTAGGACTCCTCGGCAGCGCCTCCTCTGGCCGGCCGGCCTCCCCCCTCCCTCCTTTATATACGGGGGCAGGGGGGCACCCTTGGACACACAAGTTTGATCTTTAGATCGTTCCTTAGCCGTGTGCGGTGCCCCCCTCCACCATATTCCACCTCGGTTATACCGTCGTGAAGCTTAGGCGAAGCCTGCGCCGATGAAACATCAAGATCGTTACCACGCGTCGTCAGGTCGACGAAACTCTCCTCGACACTTGGCTGGATCGAGTACGAGGGACGCCATCGAGCTGTACGTGTGTCAAGAACTCGGGGCGTCGAGTAACGGCGCCGGATCGGTCGGATCGCGAGGAGAACGACGACTACTTCCTCTACGTTGTGATCGCTTCGCCGGGTCTACAAGGGTATGTGGACAACACTCTCCCCTCTCGTTGCTATACATCACCATGATCTTGCGTGTGCGTAGGAAATTTTTTGAAATTACTACGTTCCCCAACAGTGGCATCCGAGCCTAGGTTATTTCTATGGTTTGATGTTTTGCACGAGTAGAACACAAGTGAGTTGTGGGCGATACAAGTCATACTACCTACCAGCATGTCATACTTTGGTTCAGCGGTATTGTGAGATGAAGCGGCCCAGACCGACATTACGCAGACGCTTTACGCGAGACTGGTTTCACCGCCACGAGCACTCGTTGCTTAAAGGTGACTGGTGGGTGCTGTCTCTCTCACTTTAGTTGAACTGAGTGTGGCTACGCCCGGTCCTTGAGAAGGTTAAAACGAGTCTATTTGACGAAGTATCGCTGTGGTTTTGATGCGAGGTGAGACTGGATCTTGCTTAAGCCCGTAGCAGCCACGTAAAATTTGCAACAACAAAGTAGAGGACGCCTAACTTGTTTTTGCAGGGCATGTTGTGATGTGATATGGTCAAGACGTGATGCTATATTTTATTGTATGAGATGATCATGTTTTGTAACCGGTTATCGGCAATCGGCAGGAGCCATATGGTTGTCGCTTTATTGTATGCAATGCAATCGCTTCTGTAATGCTTTACTTTATCACTAAGCGGTAGCGATAGTCGAGAAGCATAAGTTTGGCGAGACGACAACGATGCTACGATGAAGATCAAGGTGTCGCGCCGGTGACAATGGTGATCATGGTGGTGCCGCAAGATGGAGATCATGAAGCACAAGATGATGATGACCATATCATATCACTTATATTGATTTGCATGTGATGTTTATCCTTTATGCATCTTATCTTGCTTTGATTGACGGTAGCATTATAAGATGATCTCTCACTAAATTATCAAGAAGTGTTCTCCCGGGTATGCACCGTTGCCAAAGTTAAATCGTGCCTGCACACCATGTGATGATCGGGTGTGATAAGCTCTCGTCCATCTACAACGGTGCAAGCCAGTTTTGCACACGCAGAATACTCGGGTTATACTTGACGAGCCTAGCATATGCAGATATGGCCTCGGAACACGGAGACCGAAAGGTCGAGCATATAGTAGATATGATCAACATAAGATGTTCACCATTGAAACTACTCCATTTCACGTGATGATCGGTTATGGTTTAGTTGATTTGGATCACGTGATCACTTAGATGACTAGAGAGATGTTTTTCTAAGTGGGAGTTCTTAAGTAATATGATTAATTGAACTTAAATTTATCATGAACTTAGTACCGATAGTATCTTGCTTGTTTATGTTTGATTGTAGATAGATGGCTCGTCTTTGTTGTTCCGTTGAATTTTAATGCGTTCCTTGAGAAAGCAAAGTTGAAAGATGATGGTAGCAATTACACGGATCGGGTCCGTAATTTGAGGATTATCCTCATTGCTGCATGTAAGAGTTACGCCCTGGATGCACCGCTAGGTGCAACTCTTGCTAATGCAAGCTGCAGATGTTATGAACGTCTGGCGAGCAAAGTGATGACTACTCTATAGTTCAGTGTGCCATGCTTTACGGCTTAGAACCGGGACTTCAACGACGTTTTGAACGTCATGGAGCATATGAGATGTTCCAGAGTTGAAGTTGATATTCCAATGTAATGCCCGGATTGAGAGATATGAAGTCTCCAATAAGTTCTATAGCTGCAAGATGGAGGAGAATAGTTACATTAGTGAGCATATACTCGTAATGTCCGGGTACTACAATCACTTGACACAATTGGGAGTTAATCTTCCGGATGATTGTGTCATTGATGTAATTCTTCAATCACGCCACCAAGCTACAAAGGCTTCGTGATGAACTATAATATGCAAGGGTTAGTAAAGATTATACCGAGCTCTTCGCAATGCTAAAGGCTGCGGAGGTAGAAATCAAGAAGGAGCATCAAGTGTTGATGGTCAATAAGACCACTAGTTTCAAGAAGAAAGGCAAAGGGAAGAAGAAGGAACTTCAAGAAGAACAGCAAGCAAGTTGCTGCTCAGAGAAGAAACCCAAGTCGGCCCTAAACCTGAAATCGAGTGCTTCTATCGCAAGCGATAGTCCTTTGAAGCGGAACTGCCCCAAGTATTTGGCGAATAAGAAGGATGGCAAGGTGAACAAAGGTATATGTGATATACATGTTATTAATGTGTACCTTACTAGAGCTCGTAGTAGCACTGGTATTTGATCTCGGTTCATTGCTAATATTTGCAACTCAAGCAGGACTACTGATTGCTTAACTCGCAAAGGACGAGGTGACGATCGCGTGGGAAATGGTTCCAAAGTCAATGTGATCGCGGTCGGCACGCTACCTCTACATCTACCTTGGGATTAGTTTTAGACCTAAATAATTGTTATTTGGTGCTGCGTTGAGCATGAACATTATATCTGGATCTTGTTTGATGCGAGACGGTTATTCATTTAAATCGAGAGAATAATGGTTGTTCTATTTATATGAGTAATATCTTTTATGGTCATGCACCCTTGAGGAATGGTCTATTTTGATGAATCTCGATAGTAGTGATACACATATTCATAATGTTGAAACCAAAAGATACAGAGTTGATAATGATAGTGCAACTTATTTGTGGCACTCGCCGTTTAGGTCATATCGGTGTAAAGCGCATGAAGAAACTCCATCTTGATGGACTTTTGGAGTCACTTGATTATGAATCACTTGGCACTTGAACCGTGCCTCATGGGCAAGATGACTAGAACACCGTTCTCGGTACTATGGAGAGAGCAACAGATTTGTTGGAAATCATACATACTGAGATGTATGTGGTCCAATGAATGTTGAGGCTCGTGGCGGATATCGTTATTTTCTCACCTTCACAGATGACTTAAGCAGATATGGGTATATCTACTTAATGAAACATAAGTCTGAAACGTTTGAAAAGTTCAAAGAATTTCAGAGTGAAGTTGAAAATCATCGTAACAAGAAAATTAAGTTTCTACGATCGATCGTGGAGGTGAATATTTGAGTTACGAGTTTGGTCTACATTTGAAACAATGCGGAATAGTTTAGCAACTCACGCCACCGGAACACCACAGCGTAATGGTGTGTCCGAACGTCGTGAATCGTACTTTACTAGATATGGTACGATCTATGATGTCTCTTCTGATTTACCGCTATCGCTTTGGGGTTATGCTCTAGAGACGGCCGCATTCACCTCGAATAGAACACCGTCGAAACCGCTGAGACGACACCTTATGAACTATGGTTTGGCAAGAAACCAAAGTTGTCGTTTCTTAAAGTTTGGGGATGCGATGCTTATGTGAAAAAGCTTCAACCTGATAAGCTCGAACTCGGAGAAATGTGTCTTCATAGGATAGCCAAAGGAGATAGTTGGGTACACCTTCTATCACAGATCCGAAGGCAAGACATTCGTTGCTAAGAATGGATCCTTTCTAGAGAAGGAGTTTCTCTCGAAAGAAGTGAGTGGGAGGAAAGTGGAACTTGATGAGGTAATAGTACCTTCTCCCTTACTTGAAAGTAGTTAAATCGCAGAAAACGGTTTCGAGACACCTACACCAAGTAGTGAGGAAGTTGATGATGTTGATCATGAAACTTCAGATCAAGTTACCGCAGAACCTCGTAGATCAACCAGAGTAAGATCCGCACGAGTGGTACGGTAATCCTGTTCGGAAGTCATGCTACTAGATCATGATGAACCTACGAACTATGAAGAAGCGATGGTGAGCCCAGATTCGCAAAATGGCTTGAGGCCATGAAATCGAGATGGGATCCATGTATGAAAACAAAGTATGGACTTTGGTTGACTTGCCCGAGGGTAGGCAAGCAATAGAAAACAAGTGGATCTTCAAGAAGAAGACCGACGCCGACGGTAATGTTATCGTTTATAAAGCTCGACTTGTCGCAAAAGGTTTTCGACAAGTTCAAGGGATTGACTACGATGAGACCTTCTCACCCGTAGCGATGCTTAAGTCCGTCCGAATCATGTTAGCAATTGCCGCATTTTATGATTATGAAATTTGGCAAATGGATGTAAAGACTGCATTCTGAATGGGTTTACGGAAGAAGAGTTGTATATGATGCAACCGAAGGTTTTATCGATCCAAAGGAGCTAACAAAGTGTGCAAGCTCCAGCGATCCATCTATGGACTGGTGCAAGCATCTCGAGTTGGAATAAACGCTTTGATAGTGTGATCAAAGCATTTGGGTTTGTATAGACTTTGGAGAAGCTCAGATTTACAAGAAAGTGAGTGGGAGCTCAGAGCATTTACGATATTATATGTAGATGACATATTGCTGATCGGAAATGATATAGAATTCTGGATAGCATAAAGGGATACTTGAATAAGAGTTTTCAATGAAAGACCTCGGTGAAGCTGCTTACATATTGGGCATTAAGATCTATAGAGATAGATCAAGGCGCCTAATTGGACTTTCACAAAGCACATACCTTGACAAAATTTTGAAGAAGTTCAAAATGGATCAAGCAAAGAAAGGGTTCTTGCTCGTGTTACAAGGTGTGAAGTTGAGTCGACTCAATGCCCGACCACCGCAGAAGATAGAGAGAAAATGAAAGATGTTCCTATGCTTCACCATAGGCTCTATCATGTATGCAATCTGTGTACTGACGATGTGTGCCTTGCTATAAGCCTAGCAGGAGGTACAAAAGTAATCCAGAGTGGATCATTGGACAGCGGTCAAGAACATCTGAAATACCGAAAAGGACTAAGGATATGTTTCTCGATATGGAGGTAACAAAGAGCTCATAAAACGGTTACGTTGAGGCAAGCTTTGACACCGATCCGGACGATTCTAAATCGCAGACGGATACGATTTACACTAAACGGAGGAGCTGTCGGTTGGTGCAGTTCTAAACAAAGCGTCGAAAGGGATCTACATGTGAAGCGGAATACATAGCAGCTTCGAAGCAGCTAATGAAGGAGTGCGGATGAAGGAGTTCATATCCGATCTAGGTGTCATACCTAGTGCATCGGGTCCAATGAAAATCTTTCGTGACAATTTGGAGCAATTGCCTTAGCGAAGGAATCCAGATTTCACAAGAGGACCAAGCACATCAAGAGACGCTTCAATTCCATCCGGACTTAGTCCGGTGGGAGACATAGAGATTTGCAAGATACACACGGATCTGAATGTTGCGGACCGTTGACTAAGCCTCTTACACGAGCAAAACATGATCAGCACCAAGACTCCATGGGTGTTAGAATCATTACTATGTAATCTAGATTATTGACTCTAGTGCAAGTGGGAGACTCAAGGAAATATGCCCTAGAGGCAATAATAAAGTTATTATTTATTTCCTTATTTCATGATAAATGTTTATCATTCATGCTAGAATTGTATTAACAGGAAACATGATACATGTGTGAATGCATAGACAAAACAACATGTCACTAGTATGCCTCTACTAGACTAGCTTGGTAATCAAAGATGGTTATGTTTCGACTATGAACAAGGAGTTGTTATTTGATTAACAAGGTCACATCATTAGTAGAATGATCGATTGACATGACCCATTCCTTAGCTTAGCACACGATCGTTTAGTATGTTGCTACTGCGTTTATCCATGACATATACATGTTCTGTAACTATGAGATTATGCAACTCCCATTTACCGGAGGAACACTTTGGTGCTACCAAACGTCACAACGTAATCGGGTGATTATAAAGGAGTACTACAGGTGTCTCCAAAGGCGATGTTGGGTTGGCGTATTTGAGATTAGGTTTTGTCACTCCGATTGTCGGAGAGGTATCTCTGGGCCTCTCGGTAATGCACATCTTTGAAGCCTTGCAAGCACTACAACTAATGAGTTAGTTGTGAGATGATGTATTACGGAACGAGTAAAGAGACTTGCCGTAACGAGATTGAACTAGGTATTGGATACCGACGATCGAATCTCGGGCAAGTAACATACCGATGACAAAGGAACAACGTATGTTGTTATGCGGTCCGACCGACAAAGATCTTCGTAGAATATGTAGGAACCAATATGGGCATCCAGGTCCGCTATTGGTTATTGACCGTGAATAGTTCTAGGTCATGTCTACATTGTTCTCGAACCGTAGGGTCCGCACGCTTAAGGTTTCGATGATGGTTATTATGAGTTTATGTATTTTGATGTACCGAAGAAGTTGAGTCCGGATGTGATCACGGACATGACGAGGAGTCTCGAAATGGTCGAGACATAAAGATTGATATATTGGAAGCCTATGTTTGGAGTTCGAATGGTTAGGGAAAACGGAATTTACCGAGTACCGGAGGTTACTGGAACCCCGGGGTAAATGGGCCTCGGTGGGCCTCGAGGAGAAGAGGAAGGGCCGGCCAGGGGGTGGCGCGCCCCCCCCCCAGTCCGAATAGGACAGGAGGGGGGGGCGGCCCTTCCTCTTCCCCTCCCCCAATCCTATTCCAACTAGGAAGAGGGGGAGTCCTACTCGGTAGGGAGTAGGACTCCTCGGCAGCGCCTCCTCTAGGCCGGCCGGCCTCCCCCTCCCTCCTTTATATACGAGGCAGGGGGGCACCCTTGACACACAAGTTTGATCTTTAGATCGTTCCTTAGCCGTGTGCGGTGCCCCCTCCACCATATTCCACCTCGGTTATACTGTCATGAAGCTTAGCGCGGCCTGGCCGTGAAACATCAAGATCGTCACCACGCCGTCGTCTCGTGAAACTCTCCTCGACACTCGGCTGGATCGAGTCGAGGGACGTCATCGAGCTGTACGTGTGTCAAGAACTCGGGGCGTCGGAGTAACGGCGCCGGATCGGTCGGATCGCGAGGAGAACGTCGACTACTTCCTCTACGTTGTGATCGCCCGCCGGGTCTACAAGGGTATGTGGACAACACTCTCCCCTCTCGTTGCTATACATCACCATGATCTTGCGTGTGCGTAGGAAATTTTTTGAAATTACTACGTTCCCCAACAGATACCGGGTTTTGTCACAATTATCGTCATAGAAGTGTCATAAGTATGACAGAAAAAAATTTGTTCGGCCCAAAATGTCACGGATGTGTCTTTTTTTGTAGTGTTGGGGTGTGTGTGAAGAACTCAACATCTCTAGCCGATCGACCCGCTGCTCTCAAGGCCCAGCTCGATGAATGGGAAGAAAATGGACACGGCAGTTTACCTAGGTTCGGGCCAGCTTGCGGTGTAAAACCCTACTCTTGCTTTGTGGTGGATTAGCCTCGCGGGGGCTGAGGATGAACTAGTACAAGGGAAAGAACAACCTCAGGAGGCTTGCTCTTGTGGTGGTGGCGGCTTCGAGGAGCTATCTCTCTAGGACTCCCCCCTTTTGTATGGTGGTGGCTAGGCTATACTTATAGTGGCCTCTGTCCTCTTCCCCAAAACTTAGGCGGGATGGGATCCCACAGTGGCCAATTTGAAAGGGGACAAGTAGTATATCTTTTCTTGACGAAAGTGAAAGTGCTAGTATTCGACTAGAGGGGGGGGGGTGAATAGGTGATTTTTATGAAAGTCTTCAAAACATGGATGTTTCGAAGACAAACAATAGAAATGAACCTATTGATATGCAGCGGAAGGTAGACTACACTAGACAAGCCATAGTCAAGTAAGCAATGAAGTGAAAGCACGAAGACTATAAGCATCTAGGTAGATTGGATCAGGATGGAAGATAGTATGAAGCCAAACAGACAACAATCTTCACTCAGTGAAGTCAAACCGATAAGGCCAGTAGGCAAAGAATTCACGAAGACAAACAGTAAGTAAAGCAACAGAGGTAGGATAGAACCAGTTGCTCGGAGAGGACAAGGGATTTGTTCGACCAGTTCCAGTTGCTATGACAACTGTGCGTCTGGTTAGGGAGGCTGAGATTCAAGACCACGTCTTCACCTTATTCCCCTTGAGCTAAGAACAGTTAGTCCTCGCCCAATCACTCTGGTAAGTCTTCAAGGGAGACTTCCAAACCTTCACAGACTTCATTCATCGGCAATCCACAATGACTCTTGGATGCTCGAGCGCGACGCCCTAATTTGGAGGATTCACAGTCCTCAAGTGTAATAAGTCTTCAGATCACGCGGACAGAAAGACTTCACTGATGCCTAACACCCTTTGGCTCTGGGTGTTTTGGGCTTTGTCCTCACAATGACTCTCTCTCTCAAAGGGTTCGGAGGTGGGTTGCTCTCAAATGACAAAAGCCGTGCACTAACTTTGAGCAGCCACCAATTTATGGTGTAGGGGGTGGGCTATTTATAGCCAGGAGGCAACTCGACCTGATTTGTCCAAAATGGCCCTGGGTCACTAAGGAACTAACACGTGTCCAACGGTCAGATTTCGAACACACGCGGCAGCTTGACTTGGGCTACAAGTAAAGCTGACTCATCCAGCTCTGGATAAGATTTGCTCTCATTGTCTTCGCTCGAAGACATAGGATTTGGTTGAGCATCACATGAGTCACTCTGACTTTGTTCACCTGGAATCCACTTAACAGTACGGTGGTTCCTATGACTCAACAAAGAAGAAAAGGAATGTCACACCCTGATTTTCATGACACAACACTTAAGCTAGTAAATCATGATAAAATGTGGTTTTACAAAAATTGTTGAGTGTTTTGGACCTTGCCTTGATTGGATTTTGTGTGTTGTTTGCAAGTGCTCTAAAAATCAAATAAATCCTCATACTCTTATACTCCTGCTTGATCCAAAACTTCTGCCCAATGATCATGCCATGTCTATAGTACAGTATAGAATTTTCTTATAAAAATAAATTGGCCAGAAAGTATTTTCTAAATTTAGTTTTCCAAAAACCCCTAAGTTGAGGTTTGCACTACAAGTACTTAATTTTGGTATGATTTTTTTAAAAAGTATGTTTGACTCCTATTAGGTATAGGACTCCCATAAACCACAAAAATATAATTTTAAAAGTTATTTTCTTATTTTGTTTAAAGGCTTTTTCTTTAGGCCAGAAATGGTCTTTAATAGGTTAAAATTATTTTAATACTTTAAAAAATATTTGGGAAAATTTAAGGAAACTCAGTGGACATATATTGTCCATATATATGAGTTTCAACACATGGTCATGTTCAAAATATTGGTCAAATCCCTCAAAAACCCTTTCTGGATATTTCAAGCTTTTGAAATATTTACAAAGGAAATATTCTCAAAAAAATTCCAAGCAAATTCTAACATGTCACATATGACATGTTTGATGATATTGCCAAGTCTCATGTCATCGAGAATAGTATAACCCCATGAAATCCCCTCAAAACCATTTCTGTCCATTTTGAAGTTTGAGCAACTTTACACTGCTAAACATGTCCAAATGTTCTCCAACTTGGTTCACATGCTCATATGGTCTAATTATTCATCTAGACCAAATGGCACAAGTTGGCGAGAATGTTATCTTGATCAAAGTGCCCCAAAACCCTTCCTATCCAGAACCAAATTTGAACAACTCTACATTGCCAAGTGTCTCCTTTTGATCCCAATTTTTGTGGACATGTTCAAATCATCACATGATGACACTACAACAAGTGGTGCATCAAGGCGAAAAGATTTGCATGACTAAATCTTGGAAAATCCATTTCTGTTGATTTCTAGGGTTTACAAAAGTTGCATTGGCAACTTTTCCCAAATAAACTCAATCTTTGTGGAACCTGTTATTATCTCATGCCAGATAACCCTGTCAAGCCTCATGACAATAGGAGTTTATCTTCTTGCCCAAACCAGCAACAAACACCTTCTGCCATTTTAGTAAAACCCATGTTTTGACCCCTTCCACTAATCTCCATGAGTTCTACTTTTTACCACAGCCCCTCCTAGACCCCTTGCACCTCCAGTAACAATGGCAAATCCACAGCTCAATTATTGGAGGGGTGAAACCCCACTTTCTCTCTCTGGACAGCCCATTTCCCTCTCTCCCTTAACCTCTCTCCTCTCCTACTGGCTATCCAGGGCATCCAAGGCTCTCTCCCCTTTGTTTACTCCTCCCTAAACAACCTAGACACAAGTGGCCACGCCCTGCAAGCCAAAGGCATGCCCTGACATGCAATTGGCGTGCTCCAGAGCGCGCTACAGTGCACACCCGCACTGTAGCCACCCCCAATCCGCAGCTTCTGGCCACCTCAGGCCTGCCCCTAGCGCCAGTCGAGGTGCCTCGACGTCCGGGACACAACACGCTGTAGGCCTCCTCCTTCATCTCCCTCCTATCGCCTCCCTCGCACGCGCGCCGATCGCCCGTGAGCTCCAGTGAGGGGCTTCACATGCGTGAGCTCTTTGGCACTCCCCCGCATCTTCTCTCCCTCTCCCTAGTCCTAGACCACCCACAGGAAGGCCCCTGGCTCAAGGTCGAGCCCTCCCGCGGCCTCCAGTGACCGCTGCGAGCTCGACGGCGCTCAGCCCACGGTGCACCGCGCCCCTCCTATTTAAGGCCACCCCAGACCCCGTTCTCTCCATACCTTGAGCTCTCTTGCCTTCTATCGAGCACCAGCAGAGCCCCAGCTCCCCTTCCCCTCTCTGTGCTCGGGACCGAGTAGAGCGCCGCCGCCTCGGGTCACCGGTGTTTGCGCGGTAAGAACCTCCTCCGGCGCTCCTTTCGCTCGATCTGGAACCACAGTGAGACCCTGACTCCTTCCCCCTCCTTTTCCCCTTCATTTGAAGCAAGAGGCAACCGGTGCGACCACCTTCCGACACGCTGCCGCCCTGCCTCCTCTTGCCGGCGAACCATTGCACCCCAGGGAGCACCTCCACCTCAACCCGAACGTCGACTCCACCCTGAGCACGCCCGTGCCTCAGATCGCCCAACCGTGAACCACATCGCTGCTGGTGAGCTTGCCGCTTCCCTGGCCGCGAGGTTGAAGATGACAGGCGAGCCCTGCCTGTCATCCTCACCTCTCTCTCCTTCCCCTCTCTGTCACTGACCACCGGGCCCCAGCCATCAGATTTGAACGCGGGTGTGCGCGCGCACCAGTTCGCCTGGGCTGGCGTGGCTCTGGGCCGGCCCATCTGCAGACTGAATTGTCCGGCCAGACCTGGCCAATTCTTTTTCTTTTTCTTTATCCAGTAGATTCAAAAATCCCTAATAAATTCATATCAAGTCCAAATTTGATGATTCAAATTTCTGTGACTCTATAAATCATGCCCTATTAAATAGGGGTAAATCAACATTTTTACCATGCCCTATTTCAACTAAATCTATTAAAAGGCCAATTATTCACATTTGTCAACTACAAAAATCCATATTACATTCATTTCAACTCCAAATTTAGTAAAACCAATTTCTAAATGTTTTCTAAAATCTTACCTAATTTAATGGGTACTTTTACTCATTTTTATAAAAAGGCATTCTGTAGACAACCTGCAGGTCCATTAAATCCATTGATTCCATCATATCGAAATTTTCAGAAATATTCACTGATCCAATACCAATGAAACCACTCTGGTTATTTTTCATATAACCAGGGAAGTCCTAGAAAAGTCAACTTCATATTTTAGAGCACTTTTATTTTTTGCCTTGTTGTGTTGCTTATTGTGATTACTTCCGACGTTAGTAGACGAAGTAGCCGGAGTATTTGGAGAAGGACCAGAAGACTTGAAGACTCTGATGAACCAGGCAAGCAATCCTTTGACCATGTTTGAGAAACCCTTTTTATGCATGTCATATAGCACTTGTATTGCTTGCATCGGAGTCATGATGATGAGGTGACCACTTCGGGTGGTTTGCCTCCGTTACCGTTACTTCCTCGTTGATACTTGCATTATGCATGACCCTACCTTCTTATGAGGGTTATGCCGGTGGGAGTAGTTAGGATGCTAAAGTAGTTGCTACGCAAAAGGGGACGGGAATATGCATGGTGATGGAGACAAAGTATTTTCAAAAGACTTTTCGAAAACCCCGTCGGGTGCCACTTATGCCCGAGGGAGTTAATGAGTTGGGTAACCACTTGGTGACGAAGTGGTATACCGAGGCAAGTGTGTGTGTTGTTTTCAAATCGGATTGGTTTAAGTTGCGACCGTTATTCCAACCTTACATGCGCAACCACTCTACCCTTATATGGGAAAGGGCATTATTGATTACCTAGGCTGATACTAGCTTGGAGCCTGCATTACTAGTGATGGGGGAGAGTTGGTGCTCTCTCTCGGGACAGGGTCGTGCCAGGTAGGGCAGCCATGACTGTTTTCACAGGGCACCGGATACACCATTGTGTCCCCTCTCGGATGTTACGATCTTGAGTGAGTCTCATATGATGTACATCGTGAAGATACAGAACAACAAGTGGACTCCTTGTTAGTGTCATCTAGGGAAAGATAGTGATTGAGTGCTCACCCCGGGGACTTGAGGTACCGCGGGTCGTGGATGACATGAAAGTTCCCCGGATCTTTTTGGTAAAGTGTGCAACCTCTGCAGAGTGTAAAACTATTCGAATAGCCGTGTCCACGGTCAAGGATAGTTGGGTAACCGCTCTTGGGCTACGTACACTGTTTACAAACCAGTGTGTGTGCTTGGTTAAGTGGGAAGAACTACTTGGGTCAAGTCAAAGGCCTTGACATGATTGAGTTGGGTTGAAGCCCACTCCCTTTATGTTGATATCCGTAACCAGTCCCTATGGTTACTTGAATTCATATGATGCATGATTTACTAGTTGTTGAACATGTCATGGCACAACAAAACTAGCTTTCTGCAAAAATTCACCTATGTCATGCATTGTTGTATCTTGAACCAAAACATTGGTTGCTTGCGAGTACATTCAAAGTACTCATTGGCTTGCCACTGGTTATTTTATTGGCCAGGCATGAAACAACAGGATATGGTGAAGAATACTCCGGTGACGAACATGCGAGCTAGGACGCTTCCCAGTAAGAATGCCTGTAGGGCTAAGGCAGACGGCATGGGTCCAAGTTATCAACGAAGATTTCCGCTACAATGTCATACTCAAGACTTGACCATAATGGTCATAATTTATGTAAGACGGTATGTATGGATGTAAGACTCTTGTTATACAGCTTCTGTGTGTTCAGTGAGCATTGATCTCTGGGATCACTGTACATGTGCATTCGGTGATCACGACTTATGAGTTAGGGTCCCCACAAGGAAACTACGAAACAACAATGTCTTCGTACTCCATAATCTTCACTCAATGTCTTCTCATGTCATAGTCTTCAATGTCAATGTCTTCACAGACCACCATTGTCTTCAATGTCTTCACACATTTTTAGGGGTCATCTTTGGTAGGGAAACCAAATCAATATGGGACTACTACCTGTGTTATCCTGCAATTCTCACAAACACATTAGTCCCTCAACCAAGTTTGTCGTCAATACTCCAAAACCAACTAGGGGTGGCACTAGATGCACTTACAATCTCCCCCTTTTTGGTGATTGATGACAAACTGGTTGAAGTTTTCAACGGGGATAAAAGTATGTGAAAGTTTAGTGTTGTGAGTATTGTCTTCATACACAAGACGAGGCTCCCCCTGAAGATGTGCATATAATTGATTGGCGTTTGAATGCAAATGCACATGGCAGGTTTTGCTTTGTGGAGGCCATCATCAAAGTGTGAAGACATTGCATTATGCATATAAGAATTAACAAAGATAATGATATGCATAATGACAAATGGACGTCTGCAGAATGACTTCATGCGGGATTTATTATCGCATCACAAAATAGCAAATAAAGTAGCAGACGACCATCAAGTTTAAGTGTTACAACTCAGAGAACCAAATGTATCAAAAACGAGAGTTGTAAGACTTGGCAAAATAATGCATCCACCCATAAGGACCCGCTTGAAGACTATCAACTCATATGCTTCTCCCCCTTTTGTCAGTAATGACCAAAAAGGTTTGAAGACATAGAGGGTCTACTTGTTCCCAGAAGGAGCAGGGTCGATGTTAGAGTTTGGTGGTGCAGACGGGCCTGGTGCAGTGTCGATACACGCTGAAGTGGTTGTTGGTGATGTAGCATCATCTTCATCATCGATGACTCTGGCATTAACAGTTGCTGCCGAAGAGGAGTACTCAGAGTCTTCGAGTGAAGGAGTCCAACATAGGGTAGCATTCCTGGGAGGAGTGGAATCAAACTTGAATCTCTCTATGAAGCTATCTTGCTGAAGATCATCTTCAGAACTGAGGAGTGTCAGACTCTTCCACGAACGCCGACAGGTTTCATGAGTGACAAATGCATTCTTTGTGGCGATATTGCGAATGCGATTAACATCCATCTAGAGAATCTGCATCTGACGCTTCAGCCAGTAATGATGCTTATCGTGTTTCTGATGCAAGGCCACGAGAAGCTCTTGGTCATTGAGCACACAAGATCTCTTCTGAGGCCTTGGAGCAATAGTGCTTTCAGTGGCTTCAGTATGGGCACGACGAGGTGCACGTGAATTTCCAGCCAAAGGATAAACACGAGTGGCAGCATGAACTCCTTCAACATGTTGAGAGAAACTTTGACGATCGACATTGTGAAGATAAATTTCCTCCTTGGCAGGCTCTGGCTTCGATAGACATATCAACCTCTGGCAAGAATATGAGATGGTTGCACGTAGAGGGTTGATAGTTAACAACAGAGTGAAGCTTGATCAGACGCATTACCCATGGAGCATAGAATTTCAGACCAAATATATCTGAGCCAGATGCAGCAGAGCATTGAAGCCGATGCCATTGAGAATATAGAAGACCAATGTCTTCAGTGAGCCTTCAAGCTTTGTTGAAGAAGAATGTACTTTGATGGGCGTTAGAGTTCGCCTGATAATGTGATAGATGGTGCGGGGCAGATACTCTAGGTCTTCAACAAAGAATTCCTTAGGATATTCAACATCTTATGGCAGAGGCTTCATCATACTCAACATTTGGCTCATGTTGGGCTTAGGCTTTTGGAATATGCTTTCCAAGGCATTGCAGTGAAGCTGACAACCAGGTTCATATAGTTCACCTGGAGTGGGCAGGACAGTAAGCTCAATGAGATCAAGAGATTTGGCTTCATGGTGCACATTGCCTGTCATCCACTCAAGGACCCAAGTTTTGATATCCTTGTTGTAGCCGCGAATGTGAAGTGTAGCATAGAATTGTAATAGAAGCTGTTCATTCCAATTTTCCTTGTCGGCCATGAACTGCAGAAGGCCAGCATCTCTGAAGCGATCTAAGGCTTCTTCCAAACGGGGCAGTCCAGCAATGGCTTCGCAGTCAAGATGCATATGAGAAAAAATGCACCCTTGATTGTATAAGACACAGAATAATAACTGCGCTGCTGATAGCTCCAGAACTGATCAGACAAAATTCTAGGCTTTGAATATGGGTTCTTGGCTCTATGAAAGAAAGTTTTGTGTTCAATCAAGCCATTTCCGTTGAACGATCCTGGCGCAGATGCAGTACCTAGAAACCTTGGCAGCCTTGGTTTTGGCTTCTGAACCCGAGGCCTGTGCTCCACGTGATAATCAAATTGAGGTCTGGGAGCAGGCGGAGGAACCAGAATGGGCCATCTGACAGTGACAAGCTCGCCTTGATAATATGCTTGCTCAATTGTGTGTGGCCTTGGAGGCGGTACAGGAGCAGTGGCATTGACAAGGGATTCAGGCTGCACATTGGTGGCAGGTGCGTCATTGGCTTCAGACACCATGTTCACTGTAGGTGCCACGTTAGCTTCAGCCATGACAACATCATTGGCTTCAGTAGTGTTGTTGGTGGTCGCATCAGTATTTTGAACCTCCAGTTGAGTAGTTGGAGGGTCGGGCACAGACACGTTCTCCTCGAGAACATTTTCTTGATTAGTGGGGGGTGTGACAACACGCTCTTCTTCTTCACGGGGTTCTTGATTTTCATCGGGTGATGCTGCTGGTATGTCTTCAGCAGCTTTGGCTTCAGACTTAGAGACATTCATAGTAGGAGTGGCTTCAGGAAACACTTGCCGTGCTACTGAGTTGGGTTGCACTTCTCCTGCTCGATCGCTCGACACAACAACTTGTGGCCTTGGTCCTTTGCGAAGCCTACGGAATGCAGGCGTCGCTCTTGGAGTGGGAGTTGGATGGACCACATAGTCATCATCATCATCAAGTGCCGGATTAGTGAATTGAGGTGGGGGAGTACTTGGTGAGCTTCGACTTGGAGTTTCTGGTTGGGGGCGATCAGCCCATGATGCATCCTGAGCAATTGGCGTCAGGGGACAACCAATGCTAATTATTTCGCTGTTCGTGAGAACAGGCGATGATACCATATGGTGCTCGATTTGAGGAAGAAATTCATCATCTACTACATTGTCTTGGGGACCAATGCCTTCAGCTGTGGTGGGGTTAATAGCTAGAACTTCTTCAGCTTCAGGAGCCTCTGTGGAAGCAGGATCGTGAACAACTAACTGACGCTCTTGGTGGGGGGATGCAGGACAAGCAACTGATAGGGGCTCGACAAAAGGGGGCTCTGAGGGAGCAGCCTGATTCTTCTTTGAAGACTTTGTCTTCCGCTTCTTGGTCAGTGGAGCATCATCAGAAGCATTCTTGTTCTTGCGTTTTCTGGCTTCAGCCTCGGTTGCCCTTGTCTTCTTCAATTCTGAAGCCACTGTGGGGACCTTAGGCTTCGATCCTGTTATGCTGGCAGGGAAGACAATCTAAGGTGCTTCTTGTCTTGATACCTCAGCTTGAGTCATAGTAGGCTTCCTCATTTTGGCAGCCATCTTGGGGTCGATGCCTGGACGCCCAAGGGCCTTGCGCTTTTCAGCTTCATTATGAGCGTGAGCACATTTTGCGGCGACATGTCTCATCCACTCTCTTGAACCTTTTGCCTCTTCACGTTTCTTGTGAAACGCTTCCTTGAGATCATGCATCAGCTTCTTGAAATTCTAAACATCAGTGACATTGAGCTTGGCCATGTGCTTCTTGAACTGAGCCTTTTTATAGTCAATCTTGTTCTTGAGCTCGACTATCCTCTGAGCCAGAGCCAGCTCATTTGCAATGGCACTGTGGAAAGCGACACTAATGCCAATGGGAAGTTGAAGATCATCGATGCTGAGATCCGGATTGGCAAACCACTTATCAATGAAGTTGTTGAGGATGTCCACATCAAAGAGGGGCAAATCGTTGAAGATTTCCGCTTCTTGTTTGCTCTTTATCAGCAGCTCAAGAGCATCTTCACCAGAACGACAGCTGGGGTCAGTGCTTGGCCAGAACTCGGGATGGGCTTCTTCTTTTGCATAGACTTCTCGGCCTTCTTGGAGATGCGAGAGAGGTCTTCAGATTGCATACTTGATGCAGGAGGGGAAATTGCCAATGGCTTCACACTTGAAGCTTTTGGTGCAGCAGAGGGTTTTGAAACCTTAGTTTTCTTCTACTTCTGTGGCCTAGGAGGAGCTGGCGCTTCATCAAAATCTGCGTCATCAGCTGAGTGATCCACATTAGCACCTTGGACTGCAATGTGAGTGATGAGGCCTTCGAGGTTGTAGAAGGGGTCGATTCTGTTTTCATTTGCTTCACGGGTACCATCATCCCGAGGAGCAGATGGACCGGGGTTGAAGTCAAGTCCAAATGCCTTCTTGTTCTTCACAGCAGAATCTTTGGCAAACTTGAAGTTGCACTTGAACAAATTGTCTTCTCGACACCATAGCAGAGAAGATGGGTCAGCATTCTCTGGTTGTGGTCCGCGAACCATGCACGGATAGAAGCCTTGATCAATAGCTTCAGACAGGGACTAGGGTTGAAGATTTTTGTATAATATATCTCCCCAGGGCTGCTTGATGGCATTCTTCTCAGCATACTCAGCCGTGACAAATCTGTACTTGTACCACTCTTCAGCCCAATATCTTTGAATCCATTGGATTCGAGTTTTGCATTCACCATAAGTCTCTTTAGGGTCTGTCTTGTACATTTCATGCAGATCTGGTGGCAAATCTTGGGATGTGTTCCCCCGACGCTGTCTGCCGCCATTTCTAGCTGACTTCTCTGTTGCCATGAAGCTTAACCTGAATGACTTCAGAACTTTGGACGACTGTTTAGACAAGAACTGGCTTCAGGAGAATTTATGTGACTCTATAAGAATTCTGCAAATGAATGCAGACTATGAGAACCAAGGGATTCTCCCATGACATGTACCTGTGATAGCATTAGAGGTCTGAGGTAAGGGGAATAGGTCATATGCATTCTCAGAAGATTTTGAAGATAAATCAGTTTGAAGATATTGACCTCATAATGCGAAGACATTCACTTATTTGTTATGAGTTGGTTCTAGATTTGTACGAATCCAAGAATAGGTACAAGTGAGGAATCTAACTAGTGGTGAAGCATAAGTGAATAGACTAGGCAAAAAATGAGATGTAGAACAGGGTAGATTCAACTTTGGAACCATAGAAAGCACTTTTGGTAGAGAAGGATGAATCTATCAGATCAAAAAGACAGTAAAAAGTAAGTTTTAATTACCACACGAAGGACTGCTAGACAGAACGGAGTTGGAGGCCGAGCAGTTCAATCTCCTATGCCCTAACTTGGCGACGGAAGACACCTATGGAGGCGGTGGAGAAGACGAGGTCCGCGGCCGGCGTGAGGACGGCGTCGGTGAGGTCGCGGCAGCTAAGCACTTCGTTGCCAGCGTCGTCACGAGCTAGCGGAGGCGCTAGGGTTTTGAGCAAGGTGCGGAGGTGGAAGAAAGATTTTGACCGTGATGTGATGTGTATTCATAAGGAAAGGGACAGCACAACACAATTACTCAGGTGCCCCTGGCGGTTCACATCTGATGAACACGTGGCAAACATGCAACGCATTGGAAGTTGTTCCATGTTCCCGCGCACGCCTTGATTGTCGGATGGTCATTCCAGCTTCTCCGGTTTTCAGGCAATAAGGATGCAACATTAAAAACAGATTAAATGCTTGTCAGATTGACATCAACTGACAAGGACTCAGTGAAGACAATCGACAGGTTTCAATAGAATGCATATGGTTTGGACAGATAGAGTTGAGGTACAAGCATAGACATGTTAGGGTCCGATCACATTCACTTAGATCAAAAGATTCAAGAGTGAAGGCATAGCTATAAGTGAATGTTGTAGAGGACAGAACACAAATATGTATATATGTATATGAACCAAATCAACATTGTGAAGATAAATCACGAAGATAAAATAATGTTGAAGACAATCCAAATCCGAAGACTTTGCAATTTTAACGCCAAGAGAAACACTTCAATAAGAATTTGGTGGTGGCGTTACCCACCGTATAGGAAGTATTAGACCCGGACACGGCGCACAATTATCATGGTGCTCCGAAGTCAAATTCCACATTAATGTATTCACACTCAGAAGGTAAGTCTTCATTAATTGAAGATATACGTTACTTCGTGTGTTGCACATCTAAGTCATCAACATGCATAAGCGTTAGGATGTGTGTCCATGCACAGGACATTCGAGGATTCTAGGATATTTAGCTCACACCGCAACTTGCAAAACCTTTTCTCATCCAAGGGCTTAGTGAAGATATCAGCCAATTGCTCTTCAGTGTTAACGTGAATGATATCAATGTCTTCTTTGTTGACATGATCTTTGAGAAAATGATGACGGATCTAAATGTGCTTTGTCTTCGAGTGCTGAACTGGATTCTTGGAAAGCTTGATGGCGCTTTCATTGTCACAGAAGAGTGGCACATTCTTCGTGTTGATGCCATAATCCTTAAAAGTTTGCTTCATCCATAGAAGCTAAGCACAACATGATCCAGCAGCAATGTATTCAGATTAAGCAGTGAAGAGTGACACACAGTTCTACTTATTTGAAGACCAACAGACAAGTGATCGACCGAGAAAGTGACATGTTCCTGAGGTGGACTTGCGATCAACCTTGTCACTAGCATAATCAGCATTAGAATACCCAATCAGATCAAATGTTGAGCCCTTTGGATACCATAATACTATCATTGGGGTGTAAGCCAAATGTCGAAGAATTCGCTTCACCGCAAGGTGATGCGACTCCTTTGGTGTCGCTTGGAATCGGGCACACATGCAAACGCTAAGCATTATATCTGGCCTAGATGCACATAAGTAAAGTAAGGGACCAATCATGGAGCGGTTGTCGGTGTTCTGGGAATGGGGGTCCCCAGACTTGCCTGCATGCGGCCTGCGGCGTGGCTCGAGTGGTGGCCCAGTACGGCCCACCTTCATCAGTGCAAAACTCAAGACCCTCGCGAGGGGCCAAGCCTCGCGGGGCGGACGACACAAGGCTTGCTCAGGAGCGGCCTCGCCAGGCAGGCTCGCGAGGAGGCGGAGTGATCAAGGCAAGGATACCTCATGAGGTGCTCGTAACGTAAGTCGTGACGATCGAGACCAGGCGGGCGCCGGCCTGCGCAGTGTCCTTGTTTCCTCTTTGGTGCAAAGGGAGCAAGCACAGGCGTGGAGTACCGAGGCATCAGGCAAAGGTTACTATTTTAGTGCAACGAGACCAAGACCAGCAGAGCGACAGGATGGAGGTCACTCTGGAGCCCGAGACAACGTCACCACCAGTGCCTTTGGAAGCCGAGGACCAACTTTAGTTAGGATAACTTGTACTAGATGTTCCCCTTCAAAGTGGCCGTTTTTGGCGCCCTTCCCGCTCAATATTTGGGAAGAGGACCAGGGCCCCTATAAATAGGGCTAGTCACCACAGTAGGAAGGCATCCAGAATATCACCTAGGGACGGGAAGATTCACCCCAAGTAGAGCACCTCATCAGCTCAAGAACACCTCTCGCGAGGCAGTTCTTCCTTGTACTGTTCATCATTAGCCCCTGAGGCAATCCACCACACCACACATTGGAGTAGGGTATTACACCACAACTGTGGCCCGAACCAGTATAAATCTTGTGTCCCTCGTGTTGTTCATCGTTTAGCTTAGATTCTCGTGAGGCGATCCGACGTGGATTGGTAGGAGGAAGACCTTCGCGCGCACCCCAGAGTTTGAACCTTAAGGGACTGCCGGAACCCAACATTCGACATTTGGCGCGCCAGGTAGGGGTGCGCCGGAATCTTTGTTCCGCTGTTCCATGTTCGATCACCCGTCGCGTCCATGGCTGACGCTCACCGGGCTCGCGCCGAGCGTCAGGCTGCTCTCGCCGCCCGTGTTGCCCAGACTGCTCCCGTCGGCGTGTGTCCCGTCGTTCCCTGTCGCCTGCTGCCAACGCCGCCACCGGCCCGGCGGGGAACGAGTAGCAGGCCTCGTTGCTGCATCCTTCGGTGCGGTGGGAAGGTCGCACCGCTACCCGGTCACTGACTCTAGCTGGTTCGCCATCCCACGCCCGTCGCGCCCCCGCGGACGCGCACGCCACATTGCTCCTGGCGCATGAGATCCTGCACTACCGTCCCGTCGACGACCTCTACGAGGAGTGGCTCGCTCGCATCACCGAGCTCGTCAGTGCCGCAAGGGGGCTCCCCCGCGCCATCCCTCTCGCTGCGTCACCCTCCGTCCTGCGCGGGTGGTGCAGCCCAGGAGGTGCCTCCGCCACCTCCTCCCCAAGAAGGCGCCCTGGCTCCAAGGCGCGTAGCCCCAGGACGAGATCCACCCCGTCCGGCGCCCGCACGACAAGAAAGGAGTTGCCAAGAAATCCCTCGTCCCCAAGAAGGTGCTCGCGTGCTCCCAGCACCAGCACGCCATGACTGCGTCCCTGCACCAGCACGTCAAGACCCCACGCTGCTCTAGGCAGCGGCACGCAGGAATCCCCGGGAGCAAGCCCCTCATCAGCAGAGATCTCCGGTGGCCACCGCAGGCTGCCGCGCCTTCACCACCGAGCTACGCAGTGTCGCCTGGCCGGGCAAGTTCAAACCTGACCTGCCCCCTCGCTATGACGGCACTACCGACCCCGCGGAGTTCCTGCAGCTCTATGAGCTGGGCATCGAAGCCGCCAACAGGGACGAAAAGGTCATGGCAAACTGGTTTCCCATGGCACTCAAGGACGATGCCCGCACATGGCTCCTGAACCTGCCTCCTGGCATGATCTCCTCCTAGGACGAGATGCACACTCGCTTCATCGCCAACTTTCAGGGCACTCATGACCGTACGCTAGCTGTGCGTGACCTGCGCCGCACCAAGCAGCAACCCGGGGAGACCTTGCAGAAGTACATCCAGCGCTTCCACGGCGCTCGCCTCAAGATTCCCAAGGTGACCGAGGTGGCCATCATCTCGGCGTTCTCTGACGGCGTCCGCGATGTCAAGATGAAGGAGGAGCTGTCAATCCCCAAAGATATGTGCACGTCTCTGGAGTTGTTCAACCTGGCGACCAAGTGCGCAAGGGCTGAGGAGGGACGCCTCTCCCTTCTCGAGCTCCCAGCAGCAGATCCATGAGAGAAGAAAGCCAAAGCCAAGGATGTGAAGCGCAAGGGAGCAGTTGTGCTCGCAGCAGAGCCGGACATGAAGTGCGGCAGGGACCAGCTGGAGTCGTCCAAAGGCAGCCGGTACTGTGTGTACCACGATCTCCACACCCACAACACCAACGAATGCCAAGAGCTTAGGGCCGTGCGATAAGGCCATGTCGGTCGATGCCCCGAGCGCAACAATCGGGGCTACTGCCGAGGCGGAGGAAGAGGTGGAGGACGATGGGACGACCGAGGCCCTCGCCAAGGGTGGCGTGACCGGCCTCGCGAGGACCGCTGGCAGGATCAGCCTCGTGAGGGGGCTTGGAGGGATCAGTCTCGTGAGGATCGCCCACAAGGCAACGCAAGACTTCCTCCTCTGCCACCACCGCCAAGAAGGAATGACGACCACCATCAGGACGAGGGGGCTAGGGGCTTCCAGGAGCGCGTGCAATCGCTTGCATCTCGGGCGGCGCCCAGGCCCCAGCCTCTCAGCGCATCTTCAAGCAGTTTGCTCGCGAGGTGAATGCAGTCCTTCCCAAGCTTGAGGCCACGCGCCCCCTGAGGTGGTCCACGTGCGCCATCACATTCAGCTTAGCGGATCAGCTCAAGTGCGCGGCAACGGCCGGTGTCCTCCCATGCTCTGCTCCCCAGTCATCAGCAATGTGCAAGTTGCCAGGACCCTCATCGACGGCGGAGCAGGACTCAACATCCTGTCCATCGAGACGTTCAACAATCTCCAAGTGCCATCCGATCAGCTTCAACCAACCAAGCCTTTCTCAGGAGTCACTGATGGTTCCACTGTCCCGATAGGGTAGGTCCGCCTCCCTGTCACCTTTGGGCAGTGCAAGAACTACCGTACCGAGCTCATTGACTTTGACGTCGCCCACATTCGCCTGCCATACAATGCCATCCTCGGATATCCCGCTCTGGCCAAGTTTATGGCAGTGACTCACCATGGCTACAACGTCCTCAAGATGCCAGGAAGTGGCGGAGTCATCATGGTCCCCTGTGAAGAGAAGGACGCGATGTGCTCTCTTGAGCGCGCCTTCCAAGCCGCGTCAATCGAGGACCCAGACAGCAAGAGTGGAAACCTTCCTGAAGCAGCTCCCAAGAAGAAGAAGACATCACCTAGCTCAAGGCCTCAGGAGGAGGCACCTCCAGATGCGCCAAATCAGGACCCACGCCCATCCAAGGGGCGCCACGCTCCGCCACATAGGAAGGCGCGCCCGGCGCCCTCCTCGGGCAAGGCTCGGTGGCTCTCTCCTAGGGAGCCACTGACTTTGCCCAGCTCACGAGGGAGGCGCTCGGGCACCACTTGGAAGCGTGCTTTGCAGCATGTTTCCTTCAGGAAAGCATAAGACAAGGAGGGCCCAGCCCTCAGGAGTTCATCACCAAGGTCGCTCAGGAGTTGCCGGAATCGAGAGTCATGCGCGGCGACTGCCGCGTGCCTATTGTAGCTCCCCATCCAGGCAAGGATGGCGGGCTGCGCGTCTGCATCGACTACCCAGGGCTCAATCGAGTCGCGTCTCAGGAGTGCTTCTGGCCTTCGCACGTGGGGCGTTGCAAGGGTCCACCGCACAACTATGTTCGCATGCCCTTTGGCTTGCCGAACGCGGCTGCTTCTCACCAGCGCCTTATGAGGAGCATTCTGGAAGCTTAGGTGGCCAAGCACCGCGCACTCCTGGAGGAAATGGAGATGGACCTCGCCGAGCCGCCCGGTCCTCCTGAGCCTCCCGAGGCTTGGAGCTCAGAAGGCTAGTGAGGATTGGCTTCTTCACCACGCACCGTCAGCTACTCTGACGCTCGCCCTGCAATGGTATCAGGTGACTTCTCTCAAGTTTCATTACAGCTGGGAGCGCCCTCAGGGCTGCATCATTCCCAAGTCGCGTGGGTCTGTCCCCGTGGCATTTATCCGTTTTGTTTATGTCTTCAGCTTACCTTGTTGGGGGCGCCCCTCGGGCTGCATCATCCCCAAGCTGCTTGAGCCTAACCTAGTGGCGTGTACCTTTCTATGCATCTATGTAAATTGATTTGCCTCTTCGTGCTTAACCTGCTTGAGATAATCGCCTGCTCGATTGACACCTACCTTTGGAGCCGCTTGCTCTGGCACGGCGCTTGCGCATGGGTCCGTCCCTGCAACGTCGATAAATCTGAGTGGTCGAGCTCTGGCCGCTGCAGCCCCGCAAGGCGCTACCTCACCGGGCCCTCAGTGCCACAATCACTCCCTCGGAGCAACCAATGGCCGACTGGCAACCGTAATGGCATTCCTTGTTTCCCTCCTGTTGATGTACACGATCCACCTAAGGAATGGCGTGGGGGACGTCGTGAGCCCCCTCTCTCTCTCTCTCTCTCTCTCTCCCTCTCTCTCTCTCTCTCCCGTGCAATAAGCTTGCACGTTAAAAGGGGGGCGCCTGAGCATCATGACTCAGGAGCTCTTACTAGCTCTCCAGCCCTCACCCCCTGGCCTTGACCCACGGCATCGCGACCTGTCATACCAGCGGCGGCTGAGCTCGCTCGAGGGCCGGGACCTGAGGACGTAGAGCATGAAGGAAAGTGCGGGGAAGAGGGGAGAAGCTCACAAGGGCCTGGCTCAGCGACACCCCAGCTGCCGGCGCGCAGGCCCGGCACCTCGCCAAAGAACAACTCCAAGCTCACGAGATAAGTCACGCCCCTAGAAAAGCTAAATCAACGCGATGCTAAACCCTCGCCTAGTGCGGATCTGTCACGGCAACGTTGCCTTCCTTTCTTGCCTAGCGGAGGCTGCTTGAGTGCTAAAGGGGACCTCCTGAGCATCGCGCCTCGGGGGCTCTTACTGGACCTTGGGCCGCTAACCTCCTGGCCTTGACCATGGCATCGCGACCTGGCATACCAGCGACGGCTGAAGCCTGCCTGGGACCAAGACCTGTCAGCATAGAGCACCAAGCCCTCGTGAGGTTAGAAAGGGGGAGCCGAGCCGAGACAGGACAAGCATCTCGCATCGCTCCATAATAAGGATAATATTCACAAAAGACATGGCAGACGCCTTACATACCCCCGCGGGGTGTTTCTTCAATTCCTCGCAGGGAACAAAAGGTGCCAATCCTAAGGAATGCTAACTACGCGCGCCTCCATAGGAGACGCCATCATCAACAGTGGGCCGCCAAGCGCCGGCGCAAACCCCATCCAGATCAGCGGCGTCGGCGGCATGATGCAGTTGCCCTGCTCCGAGCGCGGCGCGAGCTCGGGGGCTCGTAGCTGTCGTCGCTCGTCTCCAGAGTCACGAGAAGCTCGGGAGAGTCGCTGGACCCCCCGACTTCTCCGCTGCTACCATAGGAGCTGCTGGGGAAGCGGTTGGCAGGCCTGGCCCTCGCCACTTCGATGCCCTGGCTGCCTTCCTTGGGGCAGCACTCCAGTCGGCGTCCTTCCACGTCGAAGACCTTGAAGAACATCAAGGAGGCGCCATCGTATTCAAGATGAATTACGAGGGCACCCCCTGTCTGGCAGACCCGGGCATTCTTGCCCCAGCCCCGGGTCATGTAGACCTTGCCCGGAGCGACAACCTCGACCTCCGCTCCGGTCGAAAGGGTACTGAAGTCAGCATGCTGCAGCCAGAGCTCAAGAGGCTCCCTCGGCGGCATCTCGAAGGCGAAGGAGGGAGGAAGGCGGATCCAAGAGCTTGGAGGCATGGTGGCATGAAGCACAAGCTCGCGAGAAGAGCCCTCGGCATGGACCCCAGGGGTGAGGACGCGCACCGCCGTGACTCGTTGGCGTCGCCGGCGGCGCAGGCGATGCCACTCGGCGTTTTCCTCTCCGAGGCCCTCAGCCCGGGCATAAAAGGGCAGCGGAAACGCAGGTGGCAGCCACTCGTACCAAGGCCTCAACGTCTCCTACCACACGGCCACGTCGCGGTGGCCGGTGACCAGCCGTTTCCTCGGCGGAAGCGGGTCGGGACCCTCTCGGGGGGCCTTCCCTTTCTCTTCCGCTGAGAATCGGCGGATCGGCGCCATTGGCATGAAGTGGATCAAGGGCGAGGAAGGAAGAGTGAAGTAAAAAATAGATGGACTGCGGGGGCTCTCGCCGGTCCGTACTTATAGCCCAGAGGAGGCCAGCCGTCGACATCCACAATCGCAAGTAATGATGACTCATTTTTGCATGCAGGGACTTTCTCACGAGGGACCAAGCCTCACGGGGCGGACGACACAAGGCTTCCTCAAGAGCAGCCTCGCTAGGCAGGCTCGCGAGGAGGCGGACAGATCAAGGCAAGGATACCTCACGACGTGCTCATGACACAAGCCGTGACGATCGAGACCAGGCGGGCGACAGGCGGGCGCCGGCCTGCGTAGTGTCCTTGTTTCCTCTTTGGCGCAAAGGGGCAAGCACAGGCGTGGAGTACCGAGGCATCAGGCAAAGGTTAGTGTTTCAGTGCAACGAGACCAAGACCAGCAGAGCGGCAGGATGGAGGTCACCGTGGAGCCCAAGACGGCATCACCACCAGTGCCCTTTGGCAGCCAAAGACCAACTTTAGTCAGGATAACTTGTACTAGATGTTCCCCTTCAAAATTGCCGTTGTTGGCACCCTTCCCGCTCAGTATTTGGGAAGAGGACCAGGGCCCCTATAAATAGGGCTAGTCACCACAGTAGGAAGGCATCTAAAATATCACCTAGGGACGGGAAGATTCACCCCAAGTAGAGCACCTCATCAGCTCAAGAACACCTCTCCCGAGGCAGTTCTTCCTTGTACTGTTCATCATCAGCCCCTAAGACAATCCACCACACCACACACTGGAGTAGGGTATTACGCCACAACGGTGGCCCGAACCAGTATAAATCTTGTGTCCCTCGTGTTGTTCATCGTTTAGCTTAGATTCTCGCGAGGCGATCAGACGTGGATTGGTAGGGGGAAGATCTTCGCGTGCACCCCAAAGTTCGAACCTTAAGGGTCTGCCAGAACCCAACATCCGACATTTGGCACACCAGGTAGGGGTGCGCCGGAATCTTTCTTCCACTGTTCCGCGTTCGATCACCCGTCGTGTCCATGGTCGACGCCACGGGCTCGCGCTGAAGCTCGGGCTGCTCTCGCCGCTGCCGCCAGATCGCTTGCTCCGTCGGCGGGTGTCCCCGTCGTTCCCCGTCGCATGCCGCCAACGCCGCCACCGGCGGTATAACTTTTGATCGAACTCTTTACCATTTTCGTCAGGACCTAGATGACTTTTGGTTGGCATTGGCATCGTGTAACCTTTGCAGTCTTGCATTCCAAACTTCTTCAGGCATTCTTTGAGGTATTTCTCTTGTGATATGAAGATGTCGTTTCTCTGCTGACGGATTTGAAGACCAAGGAAGAACTTCAGCTCACCCATCATGGACATCTGATATTGTTCTTGCATCATGTGTCCAAACTCATCGCTGTATCTCTTGTCAGTGCAACCGAAGATAATGTCATCCACATAGATTTGGCACACAAACAGTTCACCATCGTATGACTTCGTGAAGAGGGTTGGATCTAGTGAACCAGGTTTGAAGCCTTTGCTCTTCAAGAAGTCTTTGAGTGTGTCATACCAAGCGCGAAGAGCTTGTTTGAGGCCATATAGTGCCTTGTTGAGCCTGTACACCATATCAGGATGTTTTGGATCTTCAAAGCCAGGTGGTTGTGCAACATACACTTCTTCAATCTTGTCATTGAGAAAGGCACTCTTCACATCCATTTGATACAGAAGAATATTGTGATGGTTGGCATATGCAAGCAGTATGTGAATGGCTTTAAGTCTTGCCACAGGAGCAAATGTTTCATCGAAGTCAATCCCTTCAACTTGAGTGTAGCCTTGAGCAACCAGACGAGCCTTGTTTCTGACAACTTGACCATGTCCATCTTGTTTGTTGCGATATATCCATTTGGTGCCAATGATATTATGCTTGCGAGGATCAGGACGCTTGACTAGTTCCCAGACATTGTTCAACTCGAACTGATGAAGCTCTTCTTGCATGGCTTGAATCCATTCAGGTTCCATGAAAGCTTCATTAACTTTATTGGGTTCAGATATTGAGACAAATGCAAAGTGCCCACAGAAATTTTCCAGTTGTGTTGCTCTTGAACGAGTGAGTGGACCAGGTGCATTGATGCTGCCAATGATCTTCTCAATCTGTACTTCATTTGCAACACGGGGATGTACTGGACGAAGATTTTGCCTTTGCAGATCATTGTCTTCAGCTTCAGCATTAACTTCAGGCTGAGCATTGTTGTCAGGTTAACTTGGTGCGATGATGAGTTCATCTTTAGCCTGAGGTTCGGATGGTATGATCTCTCCAGTACCCATGAGCTTGATAGATTCACTAGGAGGAACTTAATCTAGCACATTTGGCAGGTGCTCTCTTTGCGAGCCGTTAGTCTCATTGAACCGCACATCCACAGTATCAACCACTTTATAGTGAAATAGGTTGAAGACTCTATAGGAGTGCGAGTCCTTTTCGTAACCAAGCATAAAACCTTCATGTGCTTTCGGTGCAAATTTTGAAGTGTGATGTGGATCCTTGATCCAGCACCTAGCACCAAATACTCTAAAGTAACTGATGTTTGGCTTCTTACCAGTTAGCAACTCATATGATGTTTTCTTCTGAAGCTTGTGAAGATAAACTCGGTTGATGATGTGGCATGCAGTGTCAATGGCTTCAGGCCAGAACTTTCTTGGAGTCTTGTACTCATCTAGCATCATCCGAGCCATCTCGATGAGGGTTCTGTTCTTGCGCTCCATGATGCCATTCTGCTGAGGTGTGTAGGGAGCAGAAAACTCATGAGTGATGCCAAGTGTATCAAGGTAAGTGTCAAGGCAGGTATTCTTGAATTTTGTGCCGTTGTCACTTCTGATGTGCTTGATCTTGACACCGAAGTTCATCATGGCACGATTGGCGAAGCGTCTGAAGACATCCTGCACTTCATTCTTATAGAGAATTATATGCACCCAAGCATATCTTGAGTAATCATTAACAATAACGAAACCATAGAGACAAACAGTGGTAGTAAGAGTAGAGTAATGAGTAGGGCCGAATAAGTCCATGTGAAGCAGCTCGAAGGGTTGAGATGTCGTCATGATTGTCTTCGAGGGATGCTTGGCCCTAGTCATCTACCCAGCTTCACAGGCACCACACAGATGGTCTATCTTGAACTTGACGCCTTCAATGCCCACGACATGCTTCTTCGAGAGAGAGTGTACAAGTTCCTCATGCCCTCATGTCCTAGCCTCCGATGCCAAAGCTAGCACTCTGAAGCTTTTGCTAGAAGACATGTGGCAAGCTGTGGTCCTGCTGAGAAATCTACCATATACAGATCATCTTTTCGATACCCTTCAAAGACTAGAGATTTGTCAGATTCCATAAGGAGAAGGCAACGATATTTTCCAAATATCACAATCATATTCAAATCACATAGCATTGATCTGAGACATATTGTTGAAACCAAGGGATTCAACAAGCATCACTTTATCCATGTGCTGATCCTTTGAGATTGCAACTCTACCAAGACCCAATACCTTACTTTTACCAGTGTCAGCAAATGTGATATGACTCTTATCAGACGGTTGAAGAGTTGAATCCATTAGAAGACTGTAACGCCCCGGATTCGATGCGCCAGGTGTCCGCCAGTTATTCGCCGTCTTTGCCATGTCATTTGCTTGCGTGTTGCATTTTGCCATGTCATCATCTGCATTTCATATCATGTCATCATGTGCATTTCATTTCGCATACGTGTTTGTCTCATGCATCCGAGCCTTTTTCCCGTTGTCCGTTTTGCAATCCGGCACTCCTATGTCCTCCGGCGTTCCCCTTTGGTCTTTCGTTGTGAGCGGGTGTTAAACTTTCTCGGAATGGCCCGAGGTTTGCCAAGCGGCCTTGGTATAGCACCGGTAGACCGCCTATCAAGTTTCGTGCCATTTGGAGGTCGTTTGATACTCCAACGGTTAACCGGGTAACCGTAAAGCCCTCTTTGAGTTGCAGCCCAACACCCCTTCCAAAGTGTCCCAAAACCCATCTAACTCCCCTCCATGCTCTCGGTCGTTCGATCACGATCGCGTGGCCAAAAACCGCTCCTCATTTGGACTCTCCTAGCTCCCTCTACCTATAAATAAGCCTCCCCCTCCGAAATTTCGGGTCCAAACCCTAATTTTCTCCTCTGCGCCGCGCCGGACATGTCCGGACCCGGCCGGACGCATCTCCGCCGCCGCCCCAGCCAGTGGCACGCCGCCACGTGGCCTCCGCCGCGCCCAGCGCCCTGCCTGTTGGCCAGGGGGCCCGCCCGCCTGCTTCCCGGCCGCCGCCCGTCATGGACGCCTGGCGCCGCCCGCCAGCGCCAGCCGCGGCGGCGCCCTGCCTCCCGATCGCCGCCCTCCACCGGAGACCGCCGCCGCGCCACCAGCCCGTCGCCTGCCGCCGCCGCCGCCGCCATCCAGCGCCTCTGCCGGAGTTGCGGCCGCCGTCGCCTCGGCTTGCAGCGCCGCCACTGCCGCTTGCGTCGCCGCCCTCGCTCACTGTTCACCTGCCGAGGCTCGCATGCCGCCCGACCTCCGCCGCCCTCCGGCGACCAGCGCCGCCAGCGTCGCGCCCTGTGCTCGGCCCGCCGCGGCCATCTCGGCCCGCGCCCGAAGCTCATGAAGCTCGCGGCCTCCTCCGCCGCCGCTTACGCCCTCGCCGGCTCCCGCCTCCGGCCGCCACGCCGCTCGCTGGACTCGTCGCCGGCCGGATCTGGTGGATCGGGAAGAGATCTACCAGCCCCGCCAACCAAACGGCGCGCCGCCCCGAACCACTCCGTCCCGCTGGACCGCCCCGTCCCGTTTCCCGCGAGGGTAATTTCCACTAAGTCCTGAAATGTTTCCATAATCATGCCATATTCATCATGCTGTATCTCTACATCTGTAGCTCCGTTTCGTGCGTATAATATGTCAAATTATTCGCCTCGACGAGTAGATCATTTCATTCCATTGCATCATTTTCATTTGAGCTCATCTTGATGCCTGAAATGCTGTTGGAAGAGTGCATGTTGATGTTAATCTGCTGAAACTGTTATAACTTGCTTATTTATCATTTTTGCCATGATTGATGTGTGCATCCTATGAGGTTGATGTCTACAAGTATGTTGATCTATGCCATGCCATCTTTCCAGGGGTGCCAACCATGTATTTTTGTAAGTTGTGTGCTGAGTGTATCAAGCTTGTTAAGTAGGGTAGTTGCTGTTGCTGTTTTCCTGACAGATTCTGTTATATTTTGTTGCTATATTAACATGCTTCTACTAGCCATCCTATGCATAATCTGGAGATGCTCTATAAACATGTTTTGATCTACATGTCTTGCTCTATCCATTCATGCCGCTGATTGCAATTATAGCCTGCTGGAACATGTTGTTATCTTGCTCGAAAGTTGCTTGAAAATGTTGCTGTCAACCTGTTAACATGAAGTTCAATGTTTCCATGATTGTTTCCTAGTGATCCATGAACCCTATGACCTTGCTCTTGCCATGCTTAGCTTCATAAACATGTCTTCTTATTGTTGGTTGCCTTGCCATGCCATGTATTGCTCTGTGGTGAGTGGTTCAAGCTCACGAACATGCCTACTTATTGTTGTTCCTGCCATGTTTGAATCTGTAATATAACTTGCCATGTTTACATGGGTGCCATCATATTTTCTATGCCTTTTTGGCTTATGGTCAGTAAGGGACTTTTGATCTATGCAATTAGTAGATTCATGCCATGCCTTTGTTTACCATGATATGTTCCTGTAACATGTTGTTTGATAGCTCTAAACATTGCAACCTGATGTTATTTCCTGATAAGTCTGAAACTGTTATTATTTGCAATCTTCCCATGTCCTTTTGAGCATGTTCTAGATGTTTCTGGAGATAGCTCAGTGTTCATGTTTTGTTATGCTTTACCAGTACTTCATGCCCATGCCTTTTGTTATTATGTTGAGATGCTGTAGCATATTGTTTTGATGCTTGCAATATGCCTAGTTGCTGTTATGGACAGATTGTTGTTATGACTTGTATAGTGTGTGTGTGTTGCACCGTTGCTCCGTTTTGAGTGTGCTCTATATGAAACTTGCTTTTTTTTGCATGTAGCTTCACATTATCATGTTGCATCCTTGTTTTGGTGTGTTTGCTTGATGTTTGGGTGCATTTTGCATCAATGCCATGTTTAACTTGTTTTGTTCATATCTTCTAGGCCGTAGCTCCGAATCTAATGAACTTTATATGTAACTTGACTAGAATTTCGTGTAGATTCTCTTGGTGCATTTTAACTTGCTGTTTAACAACTTGAACATAAGGTTTATTCAGTTCTGGACCAATTTCGAAATTTGCATATGAGGACTTACCGGAATTGTTATATGTTGTTCCCGGCCTCATTTAAACTTGCCTTGATGTGTTGTTCTTGTTTGCATCATCTCTTGCCATGAGTAGCCTCATCTAGCTCTCTCATGCATCTTGCTTGTTGTGCATCATGTCTTGTTCATGTGTGGTGTGTTTACCATGTTGTGTGCTTCTTCTCGATAGTTCCCGTTTCGTTACGATCGTGAGGATCCGTTCGTCTACGCTTGGTTCATCTTCGTGGCTTCATCTTCTTAATGGACTCGTTCTTCTTCCTAGCGGGATTTCAGGCAAGATGACCGCTACCCTGGATCTCACTACTATCATTGCTATGCTAGTTGCTTCGTTCTATCGCTATGCTACGTTACCTATCATTTGCTCTTCAAGCCTTCCCAAATTGCCATGAACTTCTAACCTTTGACACCATTCCTAGCAAACCATTGTTTGGCTATGTTACCGCTTTTGCTTAGCCCCTCTTATAGCGTTGCTAGTTGCAGGTGAAGTTGTAGATTTCTCCATGGTGGACAGGATTTTGGTTGGGATATCACAATATCTCTTATATTATTAATGCATCTATATACTTGGTAAAGGGTGGAAGGCTCGGCCTTATGCCCGGTGTTTTGTTCCACTCTTGCCGCCTAGTTTCCGTCATACCGGTGTTATGTTCCCGGATTTTTATGTTCCTAACGCGGTCGGGTGATTTATGGGACCCCTTGACAGTTCGCTTTGAATAAAACTGGTCCAAAGAAGGCCCAACCTTGGTTTTACCATTTGCCTCACCACCACCTACTTTTCCCTTGGGAGTAATTAACCCAAGGGTCATCTTTATTATAGCCCCCGGCCAATGCTTGTCTAAGTGTTGGTCCAAACTAGAGCACCATGGGACCATTCCTTGGCAACTTGGATTCGTCGGTATCAGACGCTTAGCTCATCCGGTCGTGGCTCGAGACGAGATCTGTGCAGCTACTATCGGGATGTCGGCACGCGGGAGGCTTTGCTGGTCTTGTTTTACCATTGTCGAAATGTCTTGTAAACCGGATTCCGAGACCGATCGGGTCTTCTGGGAGAAGGTCTATTCCTTCGTTGATCGCGAGAGCTTGTCATGGGCTAAGTTGGGACACCCCTGCAGGGTTTAAACTTTCGAGAGCCGTGCCCGCGGTTATGTGGCAGATGGGAATTTGCTAATGTCCGGTTGTAGATAACTTGACACCAGATCCGAAAACGCATCAACTGTGTGTTTAGCCGTGATGGTCTCTTCTCGGCGGAGTCCGGGAAGTGAACACGGTTTTTGTGTTATGTTTGATGTAAGTAGGTGTTCAGGATCACCTCTTGATCATTGCTAGCTTCACGACCGTTCCTTTGTTTCTCTTCTCGCTCTCTTTTGCGTATGTTAGCCACCATATCATGCTTAGTCGCTGCTGCAACCTCACCACTTTACCCCTTCCTTTCCCATTAAGCTTTGCTAGTCTTGATACCCATGGTAATGGGATTGCTGAGTCCTCGTGGCTCACAGATTACTACAACAACAGTTTCAGGTACAGGTTATCCGATGATCATGACGCGAGAGCGATGTTTGCTTGTTTTGGAGTTCTTCTTCTGCTTCTTCGATCAGGGGATAGGTTCCAGGTCGGCAGCCTGGGCTAGCAGGGTGGATATTGTTTGAGTTTCTGTTTATGATTCATCCGTAGTCGGATGTTGTTCTTGTATGTTGTATTGTTGTATTCATGTGGCATTGTATGCCTTATGTATGTATCCCCATCTATTATGTAATGTTGATGTAATGATATCCACCTTGCAAAAGCGTCCCAATATGCGGGTCTATCCTTGGTGGGACCTTCGAGTTCCTTTTGGATAGGGTCGCATATTGGGCGTGACAAGTTGGTATCAGAGCCTCGACCGAACCTAGGAGCCCCCTTGATTGATCTTGTAGTTTGGCCGTTGTTGAGTCTAGAAGAAAAAATGTTTTCGGAGTCTAGTTATATCGGAGAGTAGGAATTCTTTTTACTCCTCAGCCCCTTTGTCGCTCTGGTGAGGAACCTTGACGTAGGTGTTTTGAATTACTCCTCTTCTCATTCAAAATTTTCTTTAGGTTCATGCAGTTGGTTTTTCGATCGTTGTCCATCCTCTTTTGTCCGGTGCATTCCTCGTCAAGCTGATTCGAACCCCTTTGTCTTTGGGAGATCAATCCTCGGCTCTTTTCGATTGATGTTCTTTCCCTGACCGAAGTTGTCCTTGTTTTTCCCACCTGCCCTCCCTTTTCTTCTTTGAACCGGAGTACGTAATCGAGTATCCATCCTACTTGTGCGAAGTCTTTGCTTTCTTTCCTCAATGATTTTAACCGGTGTCTTCTCTTCAAGATATTCGTCGGTTCCCCTTCCAGTTGTCTGTGTTTTCCCGCCCTCCCACCCTCTTCTTCCCGGAGTCTGAGTCTGTTTCAAGCATCTATTTCATTCGTGTGGAGCCTCTTCAGTCTTTTGTCAATTACTTTCGACCGGTGAATTCTCGTTTTGTTCGACATTCTTCATCTCTTTTTCTCTTCCGGTGGACTCAATTCTAGTTTTTCGGGTTGATCATATTCTTTTCCACGAAGTGTTTTTCCCTGCTCGTTCGCCTCTCGCCAGTTTATCCTTCCGAAGTGTTCAAGATATCTCAGGAGATTCATCTGTGTTCCAATTAATTCGAGGTTGTCACCTCATTCAAATATTTCAATTGTTCCGATGCATCATCTATCTGTTCAACATCCCTTTCCAACGGTGTTTTCTCTTTAGTGGGCCCTAACCCGCAGGTCTTTTCCCAGGATCTTACCTGACTCTTCTGATTTCCCCGGAGTTATTCTCAATTCTTTCAAGTCTAACTTAAGTATGATTTCATCAGTCAGATGCTTTTCTAAGATCGATTTCAAATCATTTCATTGTTGCCTCAACCTTTTCGCTTTTCATTCTCCCGGAATATCTCAGTAATTTTGGTGGTGGTTCTCGTCGTCATTTGAAGACCGAAGAAGAGTTTTTCCTCTAAATCTTGACCGTTCCCCCGGAGATTCGCGGTGCTAGCTCGATGTTATCCTATCAAATTGTTTCAAGTCTTGCAAATTCTTTTCTTCCTATTTGGAGTATTTCAGGAGTTGATTTGTTTTTCGTTTCACCGGAGGCCATCATTCCAGTTATCGTTCTCTATTTATCCCGATGCTTCGTTCAAGTGTTCTTTAATCATCTCGGGTTTTTTCCTGTTCTTTTGCATCTAAATTCCATCTAGCTTATTGGTTCTTCTAATTCTTCCCGGCGATTCATTCTCTTTCACCACTCTTTTCCGAATTCTAATGGTGGTTCTTTAAGATTCTTTTCCTCGATTGTCATTTTAATCCATTCATTCTTTTCAATCCTACCGGTGGTTCATGAAGACCTTCTCAAGTTTGCGATATGTCACTTCTCAATCCTCTTCAAGAAGATTAAGCGGTATGCAAAATCCATTGCTTGTCATCAATTTAATTTGATGAAGGATAAGCATACAATAAATCTTATTCTTATTTCATTCAAGTGAGTAATCCCTTCCTTCAGAGTTTGTTCTCGATGAATAAATTCTGGTTTCAAGTGGTTCATCTTTCTTTTCCGGAGTTCAAATTTCCTCGGCCATCTCGTCGAAACCTCCATCTAATTCAGCGCAAGGCTCATCTTATTCTTTCATCCTTCATTTCCATCTCATCATCCTTTTGTCACCGGAGTTCTTCACGGTGGATCATCATGATTTAATTCATTCTTCAAGAGTTCATCAAGTACTATTCCATCCTCTCTAGTTCTTGTTCTAATCCTTCCATTTTCAGCCGGAGTGCTGCCTAAATCCTTTCAGTCTTACCCGTTTCTTTTCTCATTCTAACCACTCCGGTTAGAACGAGTGATTTCATAGTCTATTTGATTCCGTGAGCTTTCGATTCTCGTCATTCTCGTCGCTCCTCTCTTCTTCTCGAGTGCTCTCGATTCTTTGCTTCTTCTTGCTTCTCCTCATCCCTTTTCCCTTCCGTCTTGGTCCTAAGATCTCGGGACGAGATCTCTTGTTAGTGGAGGAGTGTTGTAACGCCCCGGATTTGATGCGCCAGGTGTCCGCCAGTTATTCGCCGTCTTTGCCATGTCATTTGCTTGCGTGTTGCATTTTGCCATGTCATCATCTGCATTTCATATCATGTCATCATGTGCACTTCATTTCGCATACGTGTTTGTCTCATGCATCCGAGCCTTTTCCCCGTTGTCCGTTTTGCAATCCGGCACTCCTATGTCCTCCGGCGTTCCCCTTTGGTCTTTCGTTGTGAGCGGATGTTAAACTTTCTCGGAATGGCCCGAGGTTTGCCAAGCGGCCTTGGTATAGCACCGGTAGACCGCCTGTCAAGTTCCGTGCCATTTGGAGGTCGTTTGATACTCCAACGGTTAACCGGGTAACCGTAAAGCCCTCTTTGAGTTGCAGCCCAACACTCCTTCCAAAGTGGCCCAAAACCCATCTAACTCCCCTCCATGCTCTCGGTCGTTCGATCACGATCGCGTGGCCGAAAACCGCTCCTCATTTGGACTCTCCTAGCTCCCTCTACCTATAAATAAGCCTCCCCCTCCGAAATTTCGGGTCCAAACACTAATTTTCTCCTCCGCGCCGCGCCGGACATGTCCGGACCCGGCCGGACGCATCTCCGCCGCCGCCCCAGCCAGTGGCACGCCACCACGTGGCCTCCGCGCGCGCCTCGCGCCGCCCGGCCACTCCGCCGCCGCAGCCCGTCCGCGGGACGCGCGGCGCGCGCCCGCCTTGCGCCAGCGCCGCTTGCGCCCGCCTCCGTCGCCTCCCTCCGCCCGGCGGCCGCCGCCGCGCCGCCAGCCCGTCGCCGACGCGCCGCCGCCGCCATCCCGCACCTCTGCCGGAGTTGCCAGCCGCCGCCGCCTCGGCCTGCAGCGCCGCCACTGCCGTTGCGTGCCGCCGTCCCTCGCCCCCTGCTCACCGCCGGAGGCTCGCGGCGCCGACCTCCGCCGCCCTCCGGCGACCGACCAGCGCCGCCAGCGTCCGCGCCTGCGCTGCCCCCCGCCCGGCCATCTCGGCCTCGCCCCAAGCTCCGCGAGCTCGCCGGCCTCCTCGCGGCCGCCACGCCCTCGCCGGCTCCCGCCTCCGGCGGCCACGCCGCTCGCCGGACTCGTCGCCGGCCGGATCTGGTGGATCGGGACGAGATCCACCAGCCCCGCCAACCAAACGGCGCGCCGCCCCGAACCACTCCGTCCCGCTGGACCGTCCCGTCCCGTTTCCCGCGAGGGTAATTTCCACTAAGTCCCGAAATGCTTGCATAATCATGCCATATTCATCATGCTGTATCTCTACATATGTAGCTCCGTTTCGTGCGTATAATATGTCAAATTGTTCGTCTCGACGAGTAGATCATTTCATTCCATTGCATCCTTTCCATTTGAGCTCATCTTGATGCCCGAAATGCTGTTGGAAGAGTGCATGTTGATGTTAATCTGCAGAAACTGTTATAACTTGCTCATTTATCATTTTTGCCATGATTGATGTGTGCATCCTATGAGGTTGATGTCTACATGTATGTTGATCTATGCCATGCCATCTTTCCAGGGGTGCCAACCATGTATTTTTGTGAGTTGTGTGCTGAGTGTATCAAGCTTGTTAAGTAGGGTAGTTGCTGTTGCTGTTTTCCTGACAGATTCTGTTATATTTTGTTGCTATATTAACATGCTTCTACTAGCCATCCTATGCATAATCTGGAGATGCTCTATAAACATGTTTTGATCTACATGTCTTGCTCTATCCATTCATGCCGCTGATTGCAATTATAGCCTGCTGAAACATGTTGTTATCTTGCTCAAAGTTGCTTGAAAATGTTCTTTGTCAACTGTTAACATGAAGTTCAATGTTTCCATGATTGTTTCCTAGTGATCCATGAACCCTATGACCTTGCTCTTGCCATGCTTAGCTTCATAAACATGTCTTCTTATTGTTGGTTGCCTTGCCATGCCATGTATTGCTCTGTGGTGAGTGGTTCAAGCTCACGAACATGCCTACTTATTGTTGTTCCTGCCATGTTTGAATCTGTAATATAACTTGCCATGTTTACATGGGTGCCATCATATTTTCTATGCCTTTTTGGCTTATGGTCAGTAAGGGACTTTTGATCTATGCAATTAGTAGATTCATGCCATACCTTTGTTTACCATTATATGTTCCTGTAACATGTTGTTTGATAGCTCTAAACATTGCAACCTGATGTTATTTCCTGATAAGTCTGAAACTGTTATTATTTGCAATCTTCCCATGTCCTTTTGAGCATGTTCTAGATGTTTCTGGAGATAGCTCAGTGTTCACGTTTTGTTATGCTTTACCAGTACTTCATGCCCATGCCTTTTGTTATTATGTTGAGATGCTGTAGCATATTGTTTTGATGCTTGCAATATGCCTAGTTGCTGTTATGGACAGATTGTTGTTATGACTTGTATAGTGTGTGTGTGTTGCACCGTTGCTCCGTTTTGAGTGTGCTCTATATGAAACTTGCTTTTTTCATGTAGCTTCACATTATCATGTTGCATCCTTGTTTTGGTGTGTTTGCTTGATGTTTGGGTGCATTTTGCGTCAATGCCATGTTTAACTTGTTTTGCTCATATCTTCTAGGCCGTAGCTCCGAATCTAATGAACTTTATATGTAACTTGACTAGAATTTCGTGTAGATTCTCTTGGTGCATTTTAACTTGCTGTTTAACAACTTGAACATAAGGTTTATTCAGTTCTGGACCAATTTCGAAATTTGCATATGAGGACTTAGGAATTGTTATATGTTGTTCCGGCCTCATTTAAACTTGCCTTGATGTGTTGTTCTTGTTTGCATCATCTCTTGCCATGAGTAGCCTCATCTAGCTTTCTCATGCATCATGCTTGTTGTGCATCATGTCTTGTTCATGTGTGGTGTGTTTACCATGTTGTGTGCTTCTTTTCGATAGTTCCCGTTTCGTTGCGATCGTGAGGATTCGTTCGTCTACGCTTGGTTCGTCTTCACGGCTTCATCTTCTTCATGGACTCGTTCTTCTTCCTAGCGGGATTTCAGGCAAGATGACCGATACCCTGGATCTCACTACTATCATTGCTATGCTAGTTGCTTCGTTCTATCGCTATGCTGCGTTACCTATCATTTGCTCTTCAAGCCTCCCCAAATTGCCATGAACCTCTAACCTTTGACACCATTCCTAGCAAACCATTGTTTGGCTATGTTACCGCTTTTGCTTAGCCCCTCTTATAGCGTTGCTAGTTGCAGGTGAAGTTGAAGATTTCTCCATGATGGACAGGATTATGTTGGGATATCACAATATCTCTTATTTAATTAATGCATCTATATACTTGGTAAAGGGTGGAAGGCTCGGCCTTATGCCTGGTGTTTTGTTCCACTCTTGCCGCCCTAGTTTCCGTCATACCGTGTTATGTTCCCGGATTTTTATGCTCCTAACGCGGTCGGGTGATTTATGGGACCCCGACAGTTCGCTTTGAATAAAACTGGTCCAGAAGGCCCAACCATGGTTTTACCATTTGCCTCACCACCACCTACTTTTCCCTTGGGAGTAATTAACCCAAGGGTCATCTTTATTATAGCCCCCGGCCAATGCTTGTCTAAGTGTTGGTCCAAACTAGAGCACCGTTGGGACCATTCCTTGGCAACTTGGATTCGCTCGGTACTGTGACGCTTAGCTCATCCGGTCGTGGCTCGAGACGAGATATGTGCGGCTACTATCGGGATGTCGGACGCCGGAGGCTTTGCTGGTCTTGTTTTACCATTGTCGAAATGTCTTGTAAACCGGGATTCCGAGGCGATCGGGTCTTCCCGGAGAAGGTCTATTCTTCGTTGATCGCGAGAGCTTGTCATGGGCTAAGTTGGGACACCCCTGCAGGGTTTAAACTTTCGAGAGCCGTGCCCGCGGTTATGTGGCAGATGGGAATTTGTTAATGTCCGGTTGTAGATAACTTGACACCAGATCCGAATTAAAACTCATCAAGCGTGTGTTTAGCCGTGATGGTCTCTTCTCGGCGGAGTCCGGGAAGTGAACACGGTTTTTGTGTTATGTTTGACGTAAGTAGGTGTTCAGGATCACCTCTTGATCATTGCTAGCTTCACGACCGTTCCTTTGTTTCTCTTCTCGCTCTCTTTATGTATGTTAGCCACCATATCATGCTTAGTCGCCGCTGCAACCTCACCACTTTACCCCTTCCTTTCCCATTAAGCTTTGCTAGTCTTGATACCCATGGTAATGGGATTGCTGAGTCCTCGTGGCTCACTGATTACTACAACAATAGTTGCAGTGTACAGTTATCCGATGATCATGACGCGAGAGCGATGTTTGCTTGTTTTGGAGTTCTTCTTACGCTTCTTCGATCAGGGATAGGTTCTGTGTCGGCAGCCTGGGCTAGCAGGGTGGATATTGTTTGAGTTTCTATTTATGATTCATCCGTAGTCGGATGTTGTTCTTGTATGTTGTATTGTTGTATTCATGTGGCATTGTATGCCTTATGTATGTATCCCCATCTATTATGTATTGTTGATGTAATGATATCCACCTTGCAAAAGCGTTCCAATATGTGGGTCTATCCTTGGTGGGACCTTCGAGTTCCTTTTGGATAGGGTCGCATATTGGGCGTGACAAAGACTTCAGTCACAAGTCATGTGGTTGGTGCAACCACTATCCATAATCCGTTCTGAAGCATGAGGTGTCATAACCTACATGACAGTTTGGGGGATAGCCTTCACCAAGCAAGTTGTGAAGCATAAACATTTGATGAACAAGTGGAACATAGAAGTTCAGATCTTGGTTAGGATAGATAGGATGAGTGTCAAGGAATCCCAGGACGAAATACATAGTAAGACCATTTGGGCATTTTATCTTGCGCCCCACAAGATGTTTAAGGTCCCCAGCATAAGCATCAGACACCTTTGATTTCCGGCTGGAGAACTTTCCCTGCAAAAGAGAGTTAAGTTTTCCTAACCACACACATTTTCAGGGGTGGCTTAGAAGCAATGACTCTAAGTGCAGCATCTGAGAACTTCGGCTTTGAAGCCCTAGCAAATAGCTTTGCAGGAGGAGAATAATACTCACAGGAATAAGCAGAAAAGTTCTTAGATTTATGAACATAGTGGTTTGATGAAACACGCTCATATTCAAAGGTCTGAGTATGATTTCCCTGCAAAACATTGGCGTTAGGGTGACTTAGGTGAGTCCTCTGTTTGTATGAAGCCTTTCTACCATATGAAGCTTTTGGTCTGGGGTTTGTCTTCTTCCCAGGTGGTGTCATAACGACATTCATGGGAAGACTCTCAAGACACTTTTTTGGCACCCAGATCTTCTTTAGAGGTGGTCCATTCCTGTAGTTAGTACCAATATACCTAGCAAACACTTCACCATTCTGATTCCTGAACAGTTTATAGTTTGCATCAAAGGATTCATCAATGATAATTAGGTTAGCACTAGTGAAGCCAGATAAGGTAGATGGATCTATTGAAGGTCCCTTAGCAGCAACCCATGTGGTTTTGGGGTACTGCTCAGGCATCCAGTAAGAGCCATCAACATTCATTTTCCTCTCAAACCCAACACCCTTTTTCCTAGCATTTCGGTTCAGAATCTACTTTTTAAGGTCATCACATATTGTCTGATGCCCTTTAAGACTTTTGTACATTCCTGTCTCAAGTAATGACTTCAACCTAGCATTCTCATTAGCAATAGTAGTGGTATCCTCAGATGAGGGGTTAGTTACCACATCAGCAGTTGAAGATATTGCAACAGTAGTAGCAGTTGAACATTCAGCAATAGAGACAACATTATCATGCTCAATACATTTTAGACATGGTGGTTCAAATCCTTCCTGAGTGGAAATGATCTTTTGAGCGCGGAGTGACTCATTTTCCTTTTGAAGATCTTCATGAGCCGATCTCAATTTCTCAAGTGCCTGCTTCCTTTGAAGATAATCATAGGAAAGCTTTTCATGAGAGGTTGAGAGCGATTCATGACGACTTTCCAGTTCCTCATACATAACATGAAGATTTTTTATGTCTTCAATTAAGAACTGAGATCAGGTCATTTCCGCATCCAACAGGTCATCACTTTTGTCTAACAGTTTTTGAATATGTTCCATGGCATTTTTCTATTCAGTTGCAATTTTAGCAAGTGTTTTGTAGCTAGGTTTAGATTCACATTCAAAGTCATCTTTACTTGATGTTTGAAAGTAAGCATCACGTGAGTTTACCTTGGCACCACGTGCCATGAAGCAGTAGGTGGGGGCAGAGTCATCCTCATCCTTGGCATCAACGTTGGTGACGAGGCCATTGTCTTCAGTGTTGATTATGGACTTGGCGACGTATGCAGAAGCTAGAGCCAGGCTTGCCGCTCCAGAATCAGATTCCTCCTCGGACTCCACCTCTGCCTCATCAGATGCAGACTCCTCCTCTGAATCCATCTCCTTGCCAACAAAAGCACGAGCCTTGCCAGATGAGCTCTTCTTGTGTGAAGAAGACTTTGACGAATACTTGGAAGAAGACTTTGAGGATTTCTTCTTCTTCTTGTCATCAGAATCATAGTCCTTGCTCTTCTTCTTCTTCTTCTTTGTCTCGTTGTCCCACTGTGGACACCCAGAGATGTAGTGACCAGGTTTCTTGCACTTGTGACAGGTTCTCTTCTTTTGATCACGAGAGGAAGCTTCATCATTCCTTGAGCTGGATCTTGAAGACTTTCTGAAGTCTTTCTTCTTGGTGAACTTCTGGAACTTCTTCACAAGCATAGCAAGCTCCTTTCCAATGTCTTCAGGAACACCAGAACTGTAGTCAGATTCTTCTTCAGATGAGGAGACGACCTTTGCCTTCAAAGCGCGAGTACAGCCATAGTTGGGACCATAGATATCTCTTTTCTTAGAAAGCTAGAACTCATGTGTGTTGAGCCTCTCAAGTATGTCAGACGAATCGAGAGTATTAAAGTCAGGGCGCTCTTGAATCATCAGGGCCAGGGTATCAAATGAGTTGTCGAGAGACCTCAATAGTGTCTACCATTTCATGCTTGGTGATCTCAGTGGTGCCGAGTGCATGAAGCTCATTGGTGATGTCAGTGAGGCGATCAAATGTGAGCTGGACATTCTCATTGTCATTTCTCTTGAAGCGTTTGAAGAGATTGCGAAGAACACTAATCCTTGAATCTCCCTGTGTTGAGACGCCTTCATTGACCTTGGAGAGCCAGTCCCAGACTAGCTTTGATGTTTCCAGAGCACTCACACGACCATACTGCCCCTTGGTCAGATGACCACAGATGATGTTCTTAGCACTTGAGTCCAGTTGCACGAACTTCTTGACATCAGCAGGAGTGACACCTTTACCAGTCTTGGGAACGCCATTCTTGACAACATACCAGAGATCGACATCAATGGCTTCAAGATGCATGTGCATCTTATTCTTCCAGTAGGGGTAATCTGTGCCATTGAAGACAGGGCACGTAGCGGAGACTTTGATTATCCCTGCAGTAGACATAGCTAAACTCCAGGTGGTTAAACCGAATCACACAAAACAAGGGAGCACCTTGCTTTGATACCAATTGAAAGTGCTAGTATTCGACTAGAGGGGGGGGTGAATAGGCGATTTTTATGAAAGGCTTCAAAACATGGATGTTTCGAAGACAAACAATAGAAATGAACCTATTGATATGCAGCGGAAGGTAGACTACACTAGACAAGCCATAGTCAAGTAAGCAATGAAGTGAAAGCACGAAGACTATAAGCAGCTAGGTAGATTGGATCAGGATGGAAGATAGTATGAAGCCAAACAGACAATAGTCTTCACTCAGTGAAGTCAAACAGATAAGGCAAGTAGGCAAAGACTTCATGAAGACAAACTGTAAGTAAAGCAAGAGAGGTAGGATAGAACCAATTCCTCGGAGAGGACAAGGGATCTGTTCGACCAGTTCCAGTTGCTGTGACAACTGTACATCTAGTTAGGGAGGCTGAGATTCAACTCAGAAGACAGTGTCTTCACCTTATTCGCCTTTAGCTAAGAACACTTAGTCCTTGCCCAATCACTCTGGAAGTCTTCAAGGGAGACTTCCAAACCTTCACAGACTTCGTTCACCGGTAATCCACAATGAATCTTGGATGCTCAGAACGCGATGCCTAACCGGCTGGAGGATTCACAGTCCTCAAGTGTAATAAGTCTTCAGATCACGCAGACAGAAAGACTTCAGTGATGCCTAACACTCTTTGGCTTGGGGTGTTTTGGGCTTTGTCCTCGCAAGGATTCTCTCTCAAAGGGTTCGGAGGTGGGTTGCTCTCAATCGACAAAAGCCATGCACTAACTCTGAGCAGCCACCAATTTATGGTGTAGGGGGTGGGCTATTTATAGCCAGGAGGCAACCCGACCTGATTTGTCCAAAATGACCCTGGGTCACTAATGAAGTGACATGTGTCCAATGATCAGATTTCGAGCACACGCGGCAGCTTGACTTGGGCTACAAGTAAAGCTGACTCATCTAGCTCTGGATAAGATTTTCTCTCATTGTCTTCGCTCGAAGACATAGGATTTGGTTGAGCATCACATCAGTCACTCTGACTTTGTTCACTTGGACCCCACTTAACAGTACGATGGTTCCTATGACTCAACAAAGAAGAAAAGGAAACTATGAAACAACTATGTCTTTGTACTCCATAATCTTCACTTGATGTCTTCTCATGTCATAGTCTTCAATGTGAATGTCTTCACAGACCACCATTGTCTTCAATGTCTTCACACATTTTTAGGGGTCATCTCTAGTAGGTAAACCGTATCAATATGGGACTACTACCTGTGTTATCATGCAATTCTGACAAACACATTAGTCCCTCAACGAAGTTTGTCGTCAATACTCCAAAACCAACTAGGGGTGGCACTAGATGCACTTACAGAAAGGTGGTCTTCGCCTGCAAAGCTTCTGATCGTGACATCGTGGTGGGCTCGACGATGACATCCATCCTGCCGTTCTGGCAGTCCTGGTCTTGTTGCACACAAGTGGTAACCTTTGGTTGATTCCTTGGGACTCTGCGCCTGTGCTTGCCTCCTTAGCATGAAAGAAAAAACTTGCCGCTCTGCGCCCGCTAGCGCACGCCTAGCCTTGGTCGTCATGGTTGGCGTCACCTTAGCCTCATGAGGTGAGTTCTTGCATAGAAATCTCCGCTCCTTAGGAGGCCGCCTGGGGAGGCCGCTCCTTCAGGAGGTCTTGATGTCATCCGCCTCGCGAGGCTTGGCCCCTCGCGACGGTCTTGACTTGCTGATGCTGAAGATGGATCATACCAGGACGTTCGATGGAGCCACGCCATGGGCCGCAGGCAGGCAAGTCTGGGTACCCTGGTTCCCAGAACACCGACAAACACTCTTTGGGTTCTGGGTGTTTTGGGCTTTGTCCTCGCAAGGATTCTCTCTCTCAAAGGCTTTGGAGGTGGATTGCTCTCAAACGGCAAAAGTCGTGCACTAACTCTGAGCAGCCAACGATTTATGGTGGAGGGGGTGGGCTATTCATAGCCCGGAGGCAACCCGACATGATATGTCCGAAATGGCACTAGGTCACTAAGGAACCGACACGTGTTCAGTGGCCGGATTTCAAACACACGCAGCAGCTTGACTTGGGCTACAAGCAAAGCTGACTCATCCAACTCTTGATAAGATTTTCTCTCATTATCTTCACTCAAGGACATAGGATTTGGGTTGAGCATCACATTAGTTTTCTGACTTTGTTCACTTGGACCCCACTTAATAGTTCGGTGGTTCCTATGACAAGAAAGAATAAAATGAAACTACGAAAGCAACTATGTCTTCGCGCTCCATTGTCTTCAAGTGAATGTCTTCACACGTCATTATCGTCGACATTACTTCATGAACTACCATTGTCTTCAATGTCTTCATACATTTTTAGGGGTCATCTCTGATACGTAAACTGAATCAATGAGGGACCTCTACCTGTTTTCTCCTACAATTCTCACAAATACATTAGTCCCTGAACCACGTTTGTCGTCAATACTCCAAAGTAACTAGGGGTGGCACTAGATGCACTTACAGTAGTTATGATGGGGGCAGCAGGAGTACACCAAGTAATCTGCCTAAAGCTACAACAAGGACAAGGAAGAAGAGAACCTTAGAGAGTGAGGACGAGGATTTTGTAGCCAATGAGGAAGTCACTTCAACAAGGAAGAAAAGTGCTAAAGAAAGAATATGGCACTGCAACTGCTACCATACCAGTTCTCAAGAATAAAGCCCCTGCCAAAAGAGTTCCTATGTCAAAAGCTAGAAAATCTACAACTCCACAAGAGACTATGCCATTTACTCTTGAACAATCAGATGATGATGATGCTGTTGTTGGTAAGAAAAATAAGAGAGCTAGGAAGACCACTGCCACAGTGATTGGCAAGCCTTCCATGAAGAAAGATAATGAAGAAGAGGAGGAAGAGGAACTAGTTGCACCTCCTGCCAAGACTCCGAAATTGATGCATGATGCTATGAAGTTTGCCAACCCCTCCAAGTCTAAGCCCAAAGCTCCAGTTCCTGCACCAAAGAGATCAACTAGGAACATCCCAGCTGCTGAGAAGAGCAAGGCCCCAGTGCCATAAGTTCAAGAGGATGAGGAGCCACTAGTGCTCAGGAAGTTGAAGCCAAAGATTCGAGATCATGGTGATGGACATCCAGTTGCTGAAAACATGAAGCTCGGGAAAGACAAAGGTCTGAGAGAATGGAGAAAAGAGGATCCATATTCTGTGAGGAGGAGAATAGCTTGTGATTATCATTTCCATACACGTGAACAGCATGATTTCTATGAGACGGTGCTACTCGACAAGAAGCCCATCATAAGCAACATGAAGTGGGTGGATTGGAAGTATATAGATGTAAATGAAGACTACTTCCCCCATATTCATGGGAGCCTCAGACTTACTGGAGTTGATGCTTTTGCTGGAAATAAGCTTACAAAATGGAATGATGAGATGGTAATGCAATTCTACTCCACAACACATTTTTATCCGGATGGCAAAATTGTGTGGGTGACTGAGGGCACTAGATAGTCATCTATCTCTGAGTCGGCTGCTCTCATTAATGCCCCAGAGGAAGATGAAAATTATGTTGATGTCTATGGGAAGAGGGTGGATCACACCACTATGGCACATATGTACAAGACCATTCCTGACAAGGATTTGGGAACACACAAGCTTAGATCAATATATTATTTGCTTGCTGGTTTGGCCACCACAAATTATATTTTGAGGCACACTCTGTTGCCCAAATCTGGATATGAGAGAATGATTTGTGGCCACTCCATCAACTTGCTTCACTTGTTTGATGTCCCGCAGAAATTAAAAGTCATGAGCTAGATTGTTGAGACAATCAAAAGGATAGTTGTTGACCAGAAGAGGTCATGTGGATATGCACCACACATTAAGATGCTTATCAACTCCAAGGATGGTACATGTACATATCTACTTGACAGTGAACACATTCCTCTTCAGTCAGAGTTCGAAGACAATGAAGTGGTGATGGATGCTTCCCATCCTACTTCAGTTGAGGCTCAAGAGAAGGCTGAGGCAGCAGCAGCAAGAGCAGAAAAGGCAGCAAATGCACCGAATGCCCCAACAACCAATCTCAAATCTAAGCAAGACCAGATGACATATCTGTTGGAAGCAACACTAAGAATTGAGCAAAGTCTGGCCAACTTAATTAGCCAGGAACTAAGAGAGCTTAGAGCGGATAGGAGAGGACAAGATGTACAATCTAGATGTCAAGGTCACTGAGATACAATCTGTTGTGGAGAAGCTAAGAGATGATGCTGAAGATGGCAATGAGGACACTACCACTAAGAGGTTTCAGACAGTGCCAAGGGCAGCCAAATCCTCAGCTTTGCCAGTAGCAGACACCAGGACTACTCACTCTGCACCTGCCGCCACTCCTACAGTGCCACCCCTAGTATCAACACCACCAGCTCAGCAGACATCCGCCGAGGCATTTGCGGAAGCGGTTCTTTCAATGACATCTACGCACACTGGCGCAACAAGCCAGAAGACCCCTTTAGGAGCTCCCAGAGATCGTGCCTACAGTGTCGCATAACACTATACCTTTTTTGAGCTTTTGGTAACTTGTTGCCAAAGGGGGAGAAAATGTATAAATCATAGGCCGAGAGAGAGAGAGAGAGAGTCCCGTTCTTTTGCTCGTCAGTTTTTATTGCCTATTGCTACTTTGTCCGTTTGATTCATGCTACTTGTTGTTTTATGCTCGTGAGATACTTTGTGTGGTTGTGTGATTGATCATACTATGTTTAATGTGTGACTCATGTTTATATCTCTATGATTATTGATGTATGATCATTCACTTATGTATTTGGAGATGCATGCATGTTATTTCACTCTTATCATTTTGTGTGCTCCACCAAGATATATGTGACATGGAAGAGTGACCCATGATCCTAATCGATTGTGCATTTGCATTCAAACGGAAATTTTAAATAATGCAGAAATTTAGGGGGAGCTCTTGCTTATCACATACTTCTCAAAGTGACTATGTATTTAATTCTTTTTATCATTTGTTGAAGCTTTGATCTATATGTTGTCATCAGTTACCAAAAAGGGGGAGATTGAAAGTACAACTAACACTACAAAAAATACACTTCCGTGATGATACGTGTTTGTCACAGTAGGTCATGTTTTTTGTCATGCATGTACATCCATGATGATTTTATGACAGAATCAAGATAGTCATACTTGTGTTGTTGTAGAAGTGTTCCATGACATTACCAAAATTATCATCATGGAAGTGTCCACTTCCATGACGATAAATCGCGCGTCATAGAAGTGCTTTCGTGAAGGGTGACCGACATGTGGCATCCACCGTAACGGGATGCTGTTAAGCTATCGGGTCAGGTTTTGGATCTGATAACCCGTTAACAGCCCGGACCAATGGGAAATTTCCACATGTAAAATTCTGATTGGCTGGAGGAAACACGTGTCAGCTTGTCAGTGGGTCAGATAGGTGCCTATGATATGTCGACACGTGCGAAGGCCCACCACTGGCCCATTTAGCTTACAAAGGCCGACCAGTTTGACTTGGTCAAAAGTTAGCGGGTTGGCCAATGAAAAGCCTGTTAACAGTCTCTTGGCAAATAGCCCATTTTACGGGCCGGTAAGTCACGGCCCGTTAGGGCCTAACAGAAATCGGCCCAACAACGTCATGTGGGCTGTCGAATATAACACCAGCCCATTTCACTTTCGGCCCATGTATGGCCCATGACGTCTTTCGGCCCATATGAAGCCTCCGTATCTTTAGGGTCTTTAGAGGCCCACGGTGACTCTACCCCATAATGAACAGTAAATTTCTTTGTACCCGTTAACGACCCATGATTCACATGGGCCATTTCCAGCCCCTGTTAGCTTTCGGCCTACTGATGGCCCATATGTTCTTGGGCTCCTTTCCGACCCTCGATTACTTCTGGCCCGTTACTAGCCTATTCCCCTAATGGGCCAAATTCGGCCCATGGCAAGAGTCGGCCCGTTTCTGGCCTGTTAACCCGTTGCGTCGTTTCCGGCCCGTCCTATATTCTGGCCCATTAACGACCCGTTATGCCTGTGACAGAATTAAGCCTTTGCTGTCCTCCGTCCTGTTAACAGCCCGTTACCGTGGTGGGCCGATACCAATTATGCCCATGTAGACCCATTTATCCGACGGCCCGAGGCCCACCAATTCTACGGCCCTGTTGGAGGCCCTTTTATCAACGGCCCGTAGGAGACCCATGGATCCTACGGCCCCTAGCAGGGTCAAGGTTACCACGGTCCGTATATGGCCCATGGTTGTTGCGGCCACTGGCAAACTAGGGAAAAAGGAGACTAGGAAATAAATAAGGCCGAAACTAACGCTAGGCTATTAAGGCGATTGCACAGATTACATCCACTTGGCATCAAAGATCGCCACCAGTGCTAATATAGGGAACACCCTACACTATACAAAAATGGCTTGCTGTTTTCTTCAGCCGGTGGCTGCACGTTAAGAACAAATTTTGTATCGCACAAAAAAAAAATTACAACTATAAAACAAAAGGAAGGTTGGCATGAAAGTTAATAGTCTAGTAGATAAATGCACCACTAGAAGTTCAGAAGCTTAGTTCATTTCGTGTTATATTGTCCGATGGAGCACCATAACCTTCGCTTTCATTTCTCCTAGGCTCTTGAACAACATAGCAAATGTCTGATAGTCTGGTTTCAAAACCATGCATATCTTGATGACATCGAACAATGTCTCTCCTTGTTTCACAAAGGGTCTCTGTTAGGGAATGGACTTGTGTCTGGAGCGCAGATATAACATTGTTTTGAGCTTGCATATCTTGATCATGAGGCAGTTTGGATGAGATTGCCTTAAAACTAACCAAGTATTATGCAGGAACATGCTTTTGGCACTGTTAGTGGATAGGTACTGACCAACTGCAGCAAGAGCTGACATTGTGGTTATAGTTGCCTCGCCACCTTCAGAAGGTGGCGGTTTCACCATTTTTTCCATATCTTGCTAAAAAAGTTGAGTTTTTACATTAGTAGTACCAGAACAAAAGATATTAAGGAGGCAGCAAAACCAAACAAAATTGCTTTGGTCCATATACGGAACTTACTCTAGTGAACCCATGTAAAATATTAGTTGTATTTTATTGCAAAGTACATAATAAAACAAGGTTCCAAACATATGACGATGTACCATCGCTAATGTATTTGTCTATTTCTTCACATTGTATTGACAGCTAAGGATAAAGAGACGAAGTTTATAATACGATAAGCATAGTATGACATCATTCATATCACAAAACAACCGAGAACAGACAAACAGGCAATTGTAACGTTGTGTGGGCAAGTCTAGCATGGAACTAGATTACAGGTCAAGATCAAAGGAACATCACTCCTCTCTTTTAAACCTTGTAAGGTGCAATGATACGCTAAGACAATTGTGTATAAAATTGAAAAGAAAAATAGACATTGGCTGCAAACCATGCAGTTCAAGGCACAAGTCAGAGTAAGTAGTAGTTAAAAGGCATGAGGATTAAGGACTTACAACAGCGGCTTTGACTGGTGTAGTCATGCCCTTCTTCTTACTGGTGTGACAGTCCTTGAAGATTTCCAAAGCATTTGGTTCAGGTACTTTTTGGTCCTTGCGGGCTTTCCTCTGCATTTGGAACAAGTCAATATAGATCTGATAATATGGTATAGCGAGAAGAGTGAAACAGCAGCTAATTACAAGAGCCTCACAGTGTGCAATATAGCTACGAGATCTTGTCGTCTGTTGGAATTTCACTTTCGTGCGGTTATAGTTCAGCTACAATAAGATAGATTTGTATGGCTCGGATCAGACCAGTGTTTAACGAAGCCTCTCCAGTCTTCATCCGATATATTTTCCACTTGAGATGTTTGGGCAAGTTCACTGTTAGCCTTTCCTTCAAAGTGAGTTTTCCTCAAGTTATACCGATACTGTCGTAGAGCAGACTTGAAAACATGGGTGCAAGCTTGTCTGGTTGCATCATCTTGGCTATCCAACTTGAACCTCATCTATTGAAAATTATGGGAGTCTCATTATCAGCAACCTAGAAAGCATGGGACAGAGCAAGATGATATTACTAGTTTCCATACATAACCATACTTACAGATAAATGGTCGAGGAAGGAGTTGAACTGGGTTTCGTCTTTGTCATTCCTGTACTAAATCCATGTTGTGAGGATACGTACATGACACCTAACGGCAACCGCTACCTCCGATACTAACTTGGCTGACTCTGCAGCATCACGTGGCCTTTTTAAACCTGCCTCAAAACGGATCTCCATTCTTCCTCCTCTAGATTTAGTTAACCTATCGAGCATTATCCTTGATGTTTGTTTCCTCTTGCGCCTAGGTGCTAGTCCAACAACGAACGTAGGAAGTGTTAGTGTACATCAAACTGTGAGACTACACATAAAGAAGCATGCAACTGTAACTTGACTCCAGCAAGTACCTTCTTGTTGTTGAAGCTCACAAGGTTCATCTGACCTTGCCAACTCATCTTGTGTCAATAGTGCTTGGGAAGTAGTGTTAGGTGGCAAGGGAGCTTGGGAACGTGATGCTAGCTCAGTTGACGCACGAGTAACTCGTGCAGCTGGTAGTACTGTGGAAGGTGTTGCAACAACTAGGGTTGTCTCTGCTTGTTTGGTGGCAGCTATTTGTTTCTATTTGGCTTGTTCTACAGCTCGTGTAGCACGGGATACCTTGTTTGTAGAATTTTTCGCTGGACTTTGACCTTCTATTGCACCATCAGTACCAGCAGAATCTGCAGGATTCTTCCGCTTCCCATTCCCTGTCATTCTGTGTTGCTTCCTCTTTCTCTATGCCATGTTAAGTCAAGCCGACAAGAAAAATGAATAACAATTTAGTTCTTCAGAACAAATTGATGCGTGATATAGACGAACTGAACTTTGATGTTAGACAACCACATGATAGGAGGATGTAATATGTACGAAAAACAGGACGGAAGAGATAACCAGAACTATGATGTGTAAACTAAGCAGAAGACATTTCACTAAATTAGAAGCAATGCAATGGAAGGTAGACACCATATGAAAGATGCTACAAATATCGCTCTCCGAAGTTAACAGTGTCTCATCATAAATGGCGTTTAAACAAATGTGAAGCAGTACAAGAAATAAATCATATGCAAGATGCAAACAACATCACACTACCAAGTTAGAGGCATCTCATCATTAGTGCCATTGCATATTCACAGCATTGCATATTCACAGCTTATGATGTGTAAACTAAGGAGAAGGCATTTCAACAAATTAGAAGCAATGAAAGTTAGACACCATATGAAAGATGCAATGAATATCACTCTACCAAGTTAAAATTGTCTCGTCATAAGTCCCATTTCAACAAATTAGTAGTACAAGCTAGAAAAGAATGCGAGATGTAACCTATATCACACTCCCAAGTCAAACATGTCTTATGATAAGTTATTGTTGTAGGTTACACAATAGTAGTAATTTGATGTAAGAACATGGTGTGATAGACAGATATTGTATGTTCTAGAAACAGGAACACGTGTCTTATTCACAAGTATAATGTGTAAAGTAAGCAGATGGAATTCAACAAAATTAGAAGCAATACAAGCTAGACATCACACATAACATGCAACCACATATAACAGTGCCAAGTTGGAGGGAGCACCTATGATGGTGCACTGAGACGTGCTCATCATCAACACATCTACGTTGAGTGTCTATGCATGTGTTGCCTTGCAAATCATCTTGGGGGGTGGAGGAGTAGAATCTGTAGAGGCCTTCCGTTTGGAAGGAGCACCTTTATCCGCTGCCTTGCTAACTTCCTTCCACTTTATTGATTTTGAATTGTCAAGTAAAACCGACAAGAAAAATCAATAAAATTCTCTCTTCAGAACTCATTCCTACATGATACTGACAATCACTACCTTGATGTAAGACAAACACACGATACCAGGATGGAATATGTACGAAAAACAGGACGGCATGGCATGTTCACAACTGTTTGTGTAAACTAAGCAGAAACCATTCCAACAGATAAGAAGCAATGCAAGCGAGACACCACATGAAAGATGCAACCAATATGACTCTGCCAAGTTAAAAGCGTCCCATCATAAATGGCATTTCAACAAATTAGAAGCAGCGCATGTTGTAAATCATATGAAAGATGCAACTAATATCGCACTGCATATACTAAAGGTGTCTCGTCATATTGATTGATGCGGGATACAAAAAAATAGTTTTACGTAAGTACATGCTTAATAGACAGATGTACTATGTACTAAAAACAGGAAGGCATGTCACATTAATAGGTGTAATGTATAAACTAAGCAGAATAGCACATGCAATTTAACCAGATTGGAAGAATTACAATCTAGAAACCATATGCAACATACAACCACATATCACGCTGCCAAGTTAGAGCAAGCACCTACGATGCTAGTGTAGGGGAAATGCGGTAATCAACTGTAGAGCTACATTCACTATCTTCATCTAGCCTTGCTGTTTGTTGAGAATCATGTCGGGAGGCTGACGCTGCATTCTTTAAATGAGGATCTTTACTCATAGTAGTCCACTTGTCTGACTGCCTCAACATAGGCGATTGATGAGGGATACACAAGAACATTAGTTTGATGTAAGAACATGGTTAATAGACAGATGTACTAGTATGTACCAAAAACAGAAAGGCATGTCATACTGAAAGGTATAATGTGTAAGCTAAGCAGATGCAATTTAACCAAATTGGAAGCAATACAAGCTAGACATCCGGCTGGAGTGATGAGCATGATCATCTAGGACCAGAGAGCCTGGTGGGAGGCGGGCTGCTTCGCTACCATCATGGCTTTTTAGTTGGCTTCCAGGTGATGCCTGTCTGTGCTGGGCTTGTCGCTGGCTCGGCCCGTGCCCTGACTAGCTATTTGTCTTCTAGTGCTCATGGGATGGTGGTTCATGTAAAAAATATCTTTCCTTATCTTAATAAAGACCGACTTCGGCCTTTCGAATACAAGCTAGACACCATATGGAACATGCAACCACATATGACACCAAGAAGTTAAAGCAAGCACCTGGGATGGTGGTTCATTGCGAGCAAGGTCATCAACTCCAGAGCTATGTTTACTGTCTCCATCTACTAACACTGCACCCTTTATAGCGCTGAAACGTGTCTTGCCTACCCGCACATGAAGCTGGAGAGACTTCTCCCTTTTCTTTTCTGCTTCTCTCAAGGCAGCAGAGTCTGAAATACTCTTGCATAAAAACACAATAGTGAGAGTACGGGTGAAGTGTGTGTAGAACTAGTGCATTGTAAAAGTAGCAGATAGCAGGTGGCTGAAAAATAAACGACAGGAGACATATGATAGCTCTACAACATTGCATGGCAGACAAAATTAGATTCTACTCCGTATGATTTTGTAATATATCAGCATAGGAAATGCAGGTACTCCTCCAGCACACCACCACATGTGGTCATATCAAGATAATAGTCGACTGAAAATAAATAGGTCAGTCAAATTTTTTTTATGAACCGTTCGATCTATAAGGAATGGGTAGATGGCCTTCGTCCACCCCCCTTGATCCTTGTTGACGATCTTTCTTGAACCGCCAACCACGGCCCAGACCCTGCCTCGCCGCCCCGCCCTCCCCTCGACATCACACCACCGCCGTGCTTGGCAGCGCCCCCAGGCCATCCCTTTAATCCCGGCCGACCTCCAGATCGGGCGCCAGCAGCTCTAGGCCCCACACGCCCCTAAGATAAACACCGAGGTGCTGCTTCCCCGGCGTAATAGGCGGACTAGCGCCAGTTACGCTAGGGAATGCTTCCGTTAATTGGGAATCAACTGACCAGGAATTGAAATCCAGGGGGCGACGGACCTCTAGCTAAGGTGAAATAGTATATGAGGAGAAACCTGTGCATCGCGAGTTACTAGGAACATCTAGTATCAAGAAGAAGCGGTCAACTAGTGTCTTCTGTGGGATTAATACCGTGCAAGCAGACACGTAAGATTTGCACAAATAAGGGAAGAGGAGTATCATTTCCGGTTGCCAGTGTGGTCTCCTCCATATGTCGCGGCGAACTTCTTTTTTTCCTGGGGGAACCGATGTTTTGGAGGACGGCAGATTCTTGGACGAACCCATGGCCAAATTGTTGACTGTGTTGCCGTGGCCGTATGTCGGTGGAGGGGAAGCAGATCTGAGGAGGCGAAGGACAGCGTAGCAGGAACAGCTCCGGTGCGGTGGACGGTGGCGAAGTTGGAGCAGCAGCGGTGAGGTGTAGGATGGCGTGGTTGAACTGGCTCGGGTACGGACGGCTCGGCCTCGGCTTCAACAACTAGCCGTGGAGGTCGTTGCGGTTGAGGTTGCAATGGACGACGATGTTGGGGTATCGGCTCTGGCGTGATGGAGGAAGGCGACGGTTGATGGGTGGGATGGGGTGGCGGACGGAGGACGTCGGGGTTTCGCGGCTGGTGGAGAGGTAGTTTTTGTGCCCATGGAGTACGAATGAGGAATCGCATGGGTGGGCGGGTGGGAGCTAAGGGAGAACCATGTTTCGGTCTAGGACACGCTTGTTTTTTGGCTTTTTTGAACAGATGGGACGCGCTTGTTTGAAATTTGAGGAAAGTACAAACTTTGCCCCCCCCCCTCTTAAATTTCGGACCTAATACGGGTCATGGGTAGGATGGTAATCCCAGGTGTCCCAAATAGTGGGCGGGAGCAATTTCAGCCGCGCGCATGTGTGCTTAGGCGGCCATTGTGTATGAATGTTTTTCGGAGGCAGTTGTGTGGCATCTAGATGAAGCTACAAACCTACCCCGGTTTAGACCTTTGGACATCGGGCCGGTAGGTTTCACGGGTCGGAGTTATTAGAAAAGTAATTTCCTTGTACTACCAAACATTGGTCTCACGTGGTTTTGGGCGAGTAGAGGATCTTTTAGCGCTTCGTTCGAAATTTTGAAACAGAAGCATTCACGTTTAGAGTACTCTTGAACTTTGAGGATTGACCTAAATAGACAACAATAAATTTGACCTTGTATTTTTTGAAAACCTCATTAAATTATCCTTCTTTTTGAAATTTCGACACTTGAAAATCCTATAACTATGATTATTTTGGAATGAAGGAGCTAAATTTGAATCTATTTTGTACACAACTACATATGCTATTATGTACAAAATCAGAGCAAAGATTGGTGCCTGCATAATTTAGGTATGATTTACAAATGCCTGATATCGAATTCAAATAATTGAATGGACTTCATGCTGAATTCGATATTTTTAAACCACCTTAAGTTGAATTCAAATGTATGCTAGTTCATAGGTAGCTATTTGTAGTGTTCATTGTGTAACTTTTGTATGTATAATGTGCTTTACACACACAACATGAACTATACTCACGTTTATATTCGATTGCTAAAGCGATGCATTGTCTGGAGTTCAAAATACTAACTATGTGGATAAATTATGTCGAATAATAACATAGACATGCTCAAATTCGATAGAATCTAGATGTTTGATGGATCAATGACCGTTTCTTACGCGAATTGCAAATATCATGATCCCATCCTAATATTTGGATACAATTTATATCTTTAATCAATGTGTACATCAGTCTTTTACGTGTAGTTTCACACTCCATCGGTGGTCTCGCACACATGCTCACACACTCTCTCCTGTGGTGTCTTTCTCGCAGAAATGCTCTCGATATAACCCTCCCTCCCTCTCGTAACCATTTACGACTGTTTTAACTAACCTTTATCACAAGCACTCTTCCTCTCACAAGCATATACACGCACAATCCCCATCGACCCTTTCTATATACATAGACCTGCCTACGTGTCTCCTGTATGCACATTATCTTTAGGCTTGTCTCTCACACATTGTCTCACACCTCTCTTCCTAATCGATGAGTATGATTCTAGGAGAGCATTATGTAGGATGCCCCTTAAAGTTAGGTTGGATGAATAGTAATATCAGAGATAAGGGGTTAGCTTAGTCCGAGAACCTAGGGTTACAAATCCTAGCCGGCTTTATCAGTGGACAAAGAGTCCTTAACACTTCTGCTATCTTTGTCTTGTACGACTAGTCATCCATGGGTCTCCCTAAATGCGTCACGAGCCGACCAATGTGGCGCAGGACGGAACCGAACGAAGGGCTTCACCTCGACCCACCGGACCTCACATGGTGACACACCCTCTGCCCCCACGTCTCGTTATGTTCTCACACCCACACATACCAACACATACACCACACAAAAAATCTCCTAGTGCCTCTATCCCCTCCCCCTTGCATATACACACTCAAGGGAATCTCTCACTGTGACATCATATTCGTCTCTCTCTCTAGACCACTCTCATTTCTCGTGCTATCTCTCCCACGACCCCCCCTCCCCCCGCCGTCCCCTCTATCCATGCCTCTCTTGAATACATAATACACACACATACCTCTCTAGGCCCTGCCAAATACATCAACTACACATTCACACATGTTACATCACGTACCCCACTGATCTAAAAAGCCCTCTCTTCACGTTTATTTCGAATACAACATTACTTTTGAATAAAGTGTAGACAAAAAATTATTTTAGAATTTCTACATATATACAACATTACAAAGTTATATGGAGGAGTATGAACGCTAATTTGCACTGCATGGTGCCCACAATGATATTTATTCCGCAATGTGAATTTTCATATTTTTCTACTTTATATAAAGTTAGTCATAATAAAGAGAAACGAAGAGCATCTCTCTCCCCATAGCATACCCCCCCTCTACGCCCCTTTCATGTATGCACACAAACTATCTCCAGGTCCTCTAAAAGTAAGCCCCCGGCACATTCACGCATGTTTCATCTTTCTCTCACGATATATACAGTGACGATCATTGTATTTGAAGCGAAAGCACGATACATACATTGGACTTCAGAATCCACTCATTACGGTCACCATTTACGTTTTGTGGTTATTATACACTCACGGGCTCACCGTACAGCTTTGTATTTGCTCAAGACACGACTAGTTGACCAGTTAAATGTTCCACGTGGCACCTCTAGTGTTGCATCACATTATCTCACTACCATTGGGCCCACCTGTCGGCTTGTATCTACTCTACACTCTTATGAAAAACAGAGTTGGTGATGATGGTGTGCCTGCCATCCTGCAATATAGTCGTCTGTTTTATATCTGACGGATAGGAAGGAAACTATGGCAATTTTGCAAAAAGGTACCCACACACCTCTCCACATTTGCAAATAAGGCCTTCCCTCGTTCATCCTTTTCTCTCACAAGATAAACTAGTCATACAAATGCATCTTGATGTTACGTGCAACGCACGGGCATGTTGCTAGTAAGAATGAAAACAAACGACAAAAAAATATTGGACGGTGGTTCGAAGTCTTGACCGCGGGCACAGCGGACAAGGTGGCCTTGTATTGGTATGTTGAGCCATCTTGTTTAACACACAGGAGCTGGTGTGGTGATTGTACACACACGCACGCATGCACAATAACTGCATGCACGCAACACTAACACGAACACATGCAGCCACGCACGCACGCAACACTCACATGTACACACGCAGGCACGCACACACGCAACATTCACACGCACACACACGCACACATGCATGCACACACAAGTACACCACACGACCAACACACACTCTCACGCTCAAGTGCTCAATCTACACATGCACGTGCACACATCAGGCCCTGATGTACACATACATAACCAAGTGATTCCCGCGCACGGGTTGGAGTCTTGTCGCGCCTGCGTAAATTTGTGTTTATCTGACCTTTTCCCTGTGCGAACTGACAGGTGGGACCCACAAGGAACATGGTCAATTTAACTAGTCAACATGGTGACACGCAAACTATTTGGCCGGTCAACAGAGTAAAATCCAATGCTGAACGGTGAGCAAGTGACCGTATAATCACCGCAAAATGTATATAATGACCATAATCAGCTTATTCTGAAGTTCGGTGGCTGTATTACGCTTTTCTCTTTGTAGGCCCTCCAAAATTACATCTCTACACATTCTCGCATGTTACATCTAACAACTATGCAATATAGCACTACTACTACACTCTAACACAAGAAATCATATGTGTTTTTAGTTTTACTAGATATCATATTGTTCCTTACTTATTCAGTTTGCATACATTAAAATTGCCTTTGAAATGTATGGCCAGTATCATCTACCTTGCGGGAAAAATCCCGCCCTTTCCTGTTTAATCGGGTTTGTATCTATGGATCATGTGAAATAGCAAAACTATAGTACTATACAGTACAAGTGACAATTCACTGGGCCGCCGTGTCGTGTACTCCTCCGTCGTAAGAGTGGAGCGCTCGCTTTCATAAATCTTCTAGTCCCTTTCGCCAACATGTGGGACATCAAGCTGTCGGTTCCATGTGCCATACCGAAATATAGTGCAGAGCGAGCGGGGTGAAGCACCCCAATCATGGCGCCGCGTAGTAATGAGCAATGAGGCATCAAATCACAAAGCTGCACCTTTCTCGCAGTTAAGTTGGAGGGGCGAAGTAATAATGCTAAAAAAAGAAGTTGGAGGGACGAAGCAACCATCATTTCACTCGTTGTTGAATCTGCTTCTCCCTCATCTTCAAGTTAACCACGTGTTGCTTCCGCCATTGTTCTGCCACATGCAGGACGCGGATCGGCTTGGTAAAGCACTGACACGCGGGACCGCATGTTAGCAAACCACCAGGACAACGTCCTCTAAAAATAAGAAACCTCCCCTGTCATCCGCTCGGTAAAATCACCTCCTTTTTACTAATCTTGATTCTATAATTTTTTAGATCAATATAGTTGAGATTTGTATAGATAGCACACAGGAGCAAAACCAAGTGGTACGGTTAAGGGCATCCACAATGTGTAGCGAAATGTGAAAATAGCTTTTGGCATCGATGGGAACCATTGTGGATGGTGCTGCCAAAGCCAAAAAGATGGAACCGAAGCTCCCTGATTGATTGATTGATTGAAGGAATGGAAAAATGCAACGTCTCTCCTCTTTCTCCCGTGCTTGGACGCATGTATAGTATAGAGCACAGAGTCTACTCCCATGTCCCTTACATCACAAATCACAAAGCAGTGAGGCATCAAATCAAAAACCACGGACGAAGAAACCATCATTTCACTCTTCGCTGACTCTGCTTCTCCATCGTCTTCTTCGAGAAACCACCTCACCGCACTAAGCTAGACGGACGACGCTATTGTGTACTAGAAGTACTAGTACATTTACGCGTCCTTTGGTTCAACGGACTTCCGGATGCAAATAAGGCAGTTGTCTCGGCTTGCAGGCGGCACTTGCGAAGACTTACCGTGGTCTCCCTCAATGGTGTTCTCCGTCGAACACACTTCGCCAAACCACAACGTTTGAGATATCGTCAACACCACCGCAATGGGGAAGGAAGTCAAATATAGTTACTACCTACATTTTTTGTACACAAGGCCAGTATATCAAAATTACAATTTGCAAAAGGCCACTAACACTAATCGAGGCTAAATTGATAGAGTTTGCCTCATACTAGCAACCAAGGACATTAATATACCCTTGCATGCATGCGGAGGTGAGAAGGTTGGTTTGCATGGCGCTGCATTAATCAAGCGATGAGGAGTGAGAGGCTTTGGAGAAAAAAATATGCATTAATTGACACATCAAACGAGGATTTGTATCGATTAATCCCGCAAAGGAAAACCCCGCCTTTTCTTTTTTAACACTAGTACTCCTAGTACGTACGTACTTATCCTGTTTGGGTCTAGGCCTTACATTGCCATACTTCGTCACACATTTTTGCCAAGCTTGCCAAAAGTTTTCAAAATGAGAAGGAGGTACACTTGCGCACGGCTGTCGCGGTCGCACCGCACCCTCACACAGTCGCTCCTCCACGCCGCGGTCGCATTGCGCCCTCACACGGTCGCTCCTGCATGCCGCAAACCCAACCAAGGGAACACACCCTCACTAACATGTGCTACCGCATGTGAACAAACCAAACTCATCCATCCTACCACTGACACATAATTTTCATTCATACAGTATGTTTATCCAACCGCATGTTGGGGTGGATTTGTACGGCCCGTGCGGTGGTCTGTTGGGGAAGAAGAAGAGGTGAGGAAGAAGGGTTAGGAGATGTAGGATATTCATCCAACTGCTTGAAATGGTAGACTGACCCAAATGATGAAAGTCAGGCGACTTGCATAACAATATATGTTTTTACACAGCAAAAGATCCATAAAAACAACAACATGAAGAAAAACTATGTCGGTGTACTAAAGTAGAGGTACCTTAGTATCCCGAACTTGTGCACGGGCAGTCGCAGCACCCCGCGGCAAGGCTTGCCGGACGTCCGCCAAGATCCTCCGTAGCTCATATTTATGCCATTCAAGAACAAAGTGTTTTAACTAAGGAGACAAGGCCCAGGCAAGAGGAGCTTGCCGGGAAGGACAAGGCCCCGGCGAGAGGAGCTTGCCGGGAGGGCCAGCCAAGAAACTTACCGCGACGCGCCGCGCGTCCCGGCAAGACCCGGCGAGCGACAAGCTTTCGGGTGCGACAAGACAACGGCCGCGGCAAGGCACTTGCCGCGGCGAAGCCACCTCTGCATGCACGCTCCAAGCGCATCCAACGGCGATGTCGCCATTGTGGTCGTTCTTTGGTGCACGTGGCGGTATTTGTGCAGCCAAGCGGTGTGGTGGCAAGTGGAGATGACGAGAAGGCCATCGTGGCGATCGGTGGCGCCCTAACGGTCGTTCTGCACTATTTGGGCGACCGGACGGGCATTAAATGCCCTTGTCCCCTGCCGTCGAGTTAGGTAGGGGGGCATCAGAGATAGCGGTTGTACCAACCCCTCTTTTACATTTTTACCCATGCTCGCATTGCACACTGTCGGTGACCCCTTTTAGCCTATAAAGGAGGCCCATGCATAGCGTAGAGGGGTTCGACTCATTGAAACTACAACACACCCACGCTCTCAAGCAAGAACAGAATAGAAACACAAAGCAGCAGTAGGAGTTTTATCTCTCCGGAGAGCTCCGAAGCTGGGTAAAATCCCTCGTGTGCTTCGCCTCGATCTGCTCTTCATGCGCCCTCCGCTCCCTGCCGGTCCAAGAAGGGGCCCTGCCCCATAGGTGTTCGTTTCCCATGACATCTTTGGCGCGCCAGGTAGGGGGCGTCGAGGTTGTGTGTAACGCCCTCGATGCGGCTATATCTCCCACGTGTCGAAGCACGACTTAGAGGCATAACCGCATTGAAAGCAATGTCGCAAGTGAGGTAATCTTCACACAACCCAAGTAGTACATAAGGGAAAGAGATACATAGTTGGCTTACAATCGCCACTTCACACAATTACATGAATAAAGCATTACATCATCCAGATATAATCAAGGTCCGACTACGGAACCAAAATAAAAGAAGAACCCCAAATGCGATAAAGGTCCCCGATCGACCCCAACTGGGCTCCACTACTGATCAACTAGAACGAAACAACACAAAGGGCAAAATCTTCATCGAGCTCCTCCTTGAGCTTGGTTGCGTCACCGCTCGGTATCATAGGCACCGCAAACTGGTTTTGGAAGTATCTGGTGAGCCACGAGGACTCAGCAATCCCATTACCATGGGTATCAAGACTAGCAAAGCTTAATGGGAAAGGAAGGGGTAAAGTGGTGAGGTTGCAGCAGCGACTAAGCATGATATGGTGGCTAACATACGCAAGTAAGAGCGAGAAGAGAACAAGCGGAGCGATCGTGAAGCTAGCAATGATCAAGAGGTGATCACGAACACCTACTTCGTCAAACATAACCCGAAACCGTGTTCACTTCCGGACTCCGCCGAGAAGAGACCATCACGGCTACACACTCGGTTGATGTGTTTTAATTCGGATCAAGTGTCAAGTTGTCTACAACGGACATTAACAAATTCCCATCGCCACATAACCGCGGGCACGGCTCTCGAAAGTTTAAACCCTGCAGAGGTGTCCCAACTTAGCCCATGACAAGCTCTCGCGATCATCGAAGAATAGACCTTCACCGGGAAGACCCGATCGGTCTCGGAATCCCGGTACATCAAGACATTTCGACAATGGTAAAACAAGACCAGCAAAGCCGCCCGATGCGCCGACAATCCCGATAGGAGCTGCACATATCTCGTTCTCAGGGCAACACCGGATAAGCGAAGCGTACAGGTACCGACGTAACCCAAGTTGCCAAGGGATGGTCCTGCACGGTGCTCTAGTTTGGACCAACGCTTAGACAAGCACTGGCCCGGGGGGGCTATAAAAAGATGACCCCTGGGATGCGCGACTCCCAAGGGAAAAAGTAGGTGGTGGTGAGGCAAATGGTAAAAGGCAATGTTGGGCCTTGCTGGACAAGTTTTATTCAAAGCGAAGCGTCGTGGGGGTCCCATAAATCACCCGACCGCGTTAGGGACGCAAAATCCGGGAACATAACACGGTATGGCGGAAACTAGGGCGGCAAAGTGGAACAAAACACGGGCATAAGGCCGAGCCTTCCACCCTTTACCAAATATATAGGTGCATTAATAATATAAGAGATATTGTGATATCCCAACATAAACCCTGTCCACCATGGAGAAATCTTCAACTTCACCTGCAACTAGCAACGCTATAAGAAGGGCTGAGCAAAGCGGTAACATAGCCAAACAACGGTTTGCATAGGAAAGGTGTCAAAGGTTAGAGGTTCATGGCAAAATGGGATGGCTGGACAAACAGGTAATAGGTAGCGCAGCATAGCGAAAAAACGAGGCAACTAGCATAGCAATGATAGTAATGAGATCCAAGGTAGCGGTCATCTTGCTGAAATCCGCAAGGAAGAAGAACGAGTCCATGAAGAAGACAAGCGGACGAAGTCGAGCGAATCCTCACAACTCGGAGCGAAACGAAGCTAACGAGAGGCAACCGGAAAGAAACAAACAGACATAGTAAACGACCATCACATAAACTTGGCATGATGCACAACCAAGGATGATGCATGTCGGTTTAAATATGCATGGCAAGGCAAAGTGCACAAACAATCCTACAAATTAAGTGGAGCTCAATATGCAACGAGTTGCATATTGACAAAACACCACGACAAGTTATTTAGTTCGATCTCATTTATGTACCCATCAATATTAAATGTTGATTAACATGGCAAGGGTGAAGCAAAACAAAACTACCTACCTAGGCAAGTTTAAATGAGGCGGAAACAACAAAACAACAAGTCAGGAAAAACCTCATATACAATATTCAAGTTTGGTACTGTTCTGCCCTAAACACCATTTTAATGTTGTTAAACAGCAAAATAAAGTGGACCATGTTAAACTAGGCATTTTTCCACCCCATTTACATATAAAGAACATTTAAATCCGAAGCTACGGTTAATTAGTTATGAAATAAAACATTTTAGCATGGCATTTAGCAAATTTAAACAAACAGCATTTTAAACATTTTTAACATAGATGAAAATGGCATATTATGAAACTAGATGAAAAACTAAGCATTTTTCATATATGAAGTTTTACATATGATGCACCGTTTGTGAGATATTAAATGCATGAAGTGCAAGGGTTTTACAGAACCGACATTCTCTGGATAAATAGACAAATCGCAGATCTGAAAAAAAAAGGTACATGGGCGAATCTAGCTGGCCCGAATGTGCCTGAGAGAGGATCTGGAGGGCTGCTCACCACCGGCCTTGGGCGGTCGGTGGAAGAGCAGAGGTGGAGCCGGGCCTTGGAGGCCGCAGCCGGTGGGGCTTCTTCTTGCTGCAGCAGCCCACGAGCTGGCGCAGTGGTCATCAGCCAACGCGAGCGGGCGGAGCGAGCAAGGCTAGGCGCGATGCCCAGGACAAGCAAAGCAGAGGCCACAACGGCGGCTTAGCGCAGATGCAGACGGCGCCGGGGACGGGGAACCGGACGGAGGCGGCAAGATCCAGCGGCCCTGGCCGGATCTGGCTGGGAAGGGAGCAGGTCGGGGTAGGAGTCACGGATCCGGCAAGGGACGACGAACTGGCGGCGGCCAAGGTGGTTTCGTCTCTGCTCGAACGAAACAGAGGCAACGCACGGCGAGGGACTTGCAGTCAACTCGAGCGAGCGCTTCGGCTGAAAGCGAGGGCATGCGGCGCCGAACTTGGCGGGGCTCCGGTGGCCAGCGACGAAGACGAACTTGGCGACGAGCGTGCACGGGGCGAGGCGGGCTGATCCGAGCACGAGACGAGGCGGCGGGTCGGCGTGCTTTCGTGAACGAGGGCGCCATGGGAGGAGCTTCGGGGTAGGAGGCGCCGGAGCTAGAGGTGGAGGGCTCTGGAGCTCCGGTGGCTTCTGATCGCCATCGGCGGGCTGACGGGTGGTGCCGGGGTCCTTAGCCCAAGCGTCTGTGGCTGTGCTTTCGCTGGGGGAGAGATGGGGAAGAAAGGGAAGGGGAGCAGGAGAGAGGGCGGGGGAGCTGGATCGGGGCTCCTCTGCTGGTGGTGCTCGTAGGCGGAGGGAGCTCCGGTGGGGATTGGCTGGCTGGGGATAACGAGGAAGGAGGAAGGAGCACGCTGGTGGTTGGCCGATGGAGAAATCGAGGAGGATTCAGTGGAGTGGCGGCGGCGTGGGGATGGATGGGACATGATCCCTAGATTTTAGGGTTTGGACTGATTATATAGGCAGGGGACTAGGTAGGGACTAATCCGGTCCGTCCGATTATAATCGGGCGGTCGTAAATAAATAGGTTAGATAGCCCGATTAATAAAACGGAGATATTTTATAGACGTTAGGGGATGATCCGGATCCAACGGTGACGACTGAGCGGTTCGGGTTCGGGGCAGTTTTCGGACGCACGCAAGAGGGTGTGCCTTTGTGCAAAGAGGGTTCAAGCGGTCGGGCGACAAAAGAATGGTTGGTCAAGAAAGGTCAACGGACGCAATGGAGAGAAGCGAGAAGCGGCAACTACGAGCGGATGCAAGTTTTAAAATATGACGGCAACGGAGTGCCGATGCAATGTGAATGATGCGATGAGATGAAAAGCCTGACATGAACAAAATGCAAAACGAAAGACAAAAACCCAACCACGGAGAAAATAATATATGGCATCTCCGGAAAAGGCAAGAGTTGGAGTTCTGAATACGGAATGTTGTACAGGCGTTACAACACTCCACCACTCGAGAGGATCTCGCCCCGAGATCTAGGATGGCACGGAGAAAAGCGAAGAGGAAGAGGAGAGGTAAAACTAAGTTGCTTCTTTGTGAGCAGTGAAACCATGAACCTTGAGAGGTTGAGCAATTTAAAAGAAAGAGTACAACAGAGATGAACGAGATTGCAAACAATTCGGTAGAAAAGAGGAACAATGAGAATTATGAGAATTTGAAGGTTGAAAGACATGAATCAAGAGTTTAATGGACAAGATAGAATTCGATACCACTCCGGTTAAAACAAGATAAGAGAGGAAGAATGATGTAATTTGGGCAGCACTCCGACTGAAAATGGAAGGAATTGAACATGAACTTGAGAAGATAAGATGGTACTTGATTAAATCAACAACACACTGCATACGGAATTGAAAGAATGGCACACGGGGTAAGAAACATTACAAACCGCACTCCGGTTGAGAAGGAAGGCAAAACTTGATAAGATGAGCGAACTCAAATGAAAACACGACACTCCGGTTAAATGGATAAGCACGAAAAGAACATGATCCCCAAAATGAGATGATGGGTGAAGAGCACAACATCACAATGCCTCTATGTGAAAGAATAGAAGATAGATCATTGGAATAACAGAATGAAAAAGAAAATGCCAACTTCTGCCACAAATGAGCTTGGAAAGCATCCTTGCAAAGAAGAATTGAATGGAGTTGTTGGAAAATCAACAACGAAAAGCACAAGCTTGTTATGGTCTTAAGGAATGCATCTCAAATTATGAGGTGACAACCTGCCAAGCACGGGGAAAGAATTTCATTGATACGAACAAGGAGACGAGAAAGCTATATCACCGGGAGGATAAAGAAGAACTTGGGTCATTAATAAGCACCAAAATAGCAACGTTACTTAGGGAAGGCTTTAGGTGAAATCTATACCAAGATAACTCCAATGAAGAGATTGATGGATTTAAAATATCTCATTCTTGACAACATGTGAATCACGAAACATGAATGGAAATTGTCAAGAATGATATAATACCACCTCAAAAGCTAAGGTAGAAGAATTGCACTTCGAAATGCAAGAAGAAGAATACTTGAACGCCTCAAAACAAAACATGTGTTGAGCACCATGTTTAATTTTGAGTATAGCTTGGCTGATCTTTACTTCAAGAGAAATCTTGAAGAACAATTGAAGAGTGAAAAGAATCCTTGAGGAACCACCATGTAGAGCCTCCATGAAGAACTCCGGTAAACAAAAGGGTGATAGAAAGAAAGAGAAGTTGAAAACACAAGGTGAATCCTTGCAATGATTTAGCTGGATCTCCGTGATAATTAGAGCTTGGAACTCCGGGAAAAAGAGAAGATGAAACAAATGAAACCGAGAATTTTAAGGGCCTCCGGAATAAAGAATTAATCACTTGGATGAAACAAGAACAAAAATTATGTTATGCGTACCCTTCACCAATTAAATTGATGACAAGCAACGGATTTGGCATACTACTTATTCTCGTAGAAAGGATTAAGAGAGATATATCAAAACTTGAGAAGGTCTTCAACGAACCACCGGTAGGATTGGAACAACAAATGAATTGATATGATAACAAAGAAGAGAGATCTTGAAAGAACCACCGTAAGAATTGAAATTGAACGTAGCAAATGCACAAATCACCGGGAAGAATTGCAAAATGAATGAAGATACTTGAGGGTATTTAGTTACAAATGAACGAATAGATCACGAGCTGATTAGAGAATACTTGAATGATGCACCGGTATGATTTGGAGAACGAGAGTTGAAAGCTTGAATGAAAAATACTGAGATGATGGGCTTCAAAGAATGAAACTGAAAAGACACCTAAAATGCTCCGGATGGTTGAAAAAGATTCTCACAATCGAGAACAATTATGAGAGGATGGCAACAAGCTAGCACCATGAATCTTGAAGAGAATAGAGCAAGATTAAAGAGAAACTCTTCTTCGGTCTTCAAATGATGAGAATGACAACGAGAAACACCACCAAGAATTATTGAGGCACACCGGAAGAATCAAAAGCGAAGAGGTTGAGCCAACTATGAAAATAATTTGAAAGCTCTTGGAGAAAAGCATATGACTGATGATAACTCATTATTCGTCAAACTTGGAGAAGAATTTAGGATAGCTCGGGAAAATAGAAGAGTCGGGTAAGATCACAGGGAAAAGACACGTGGGTTAGGGCCCACTCAAAAGAACACCGTTGAAAAGATTTAAGCGAGATGTTGCACGGTTGAATTAAATGACTTGAATGAGATACCAATCTCAAAGAGCTTGAGCGAATGCGAGTGGAAACACGAATCTTGAGATATCTTGAGCACTCGAATAACAAATAGCGAGAAGTAGAATGATAATGAGGTGCACCGGCATGAGAAAACATTGAAAAGAGGAAAAGAATATGATGAATATCGAAAGCTTGAATAGGATCCACCGGAGAAGAGACAACAATGAAGGATGATGAACTTGAAGCTGTTGAGCATCTTCATGGGAAATCACCGGATAAGAACATTGACGGAAAAGAATGGAGAAACTTCACAAAAATAAAAGGATACTTGGTAAAGAAATCTGTGTCCTTGAAGAAAAAGGGTGGGAGGGCGGGAAAACAAAGACAACTTGGGATGAACGAAACAAACACCGTTGAGAAAACTTGGATTTGATCTTGCGGATGGGAAAAAAGATGGGATCCACTTGAAGAGAAGCACACCGGTTGGAAAGGAGTGACATGACAATCTCGATTGTCGAGAAGGATTGGTATTCACATCGGAGTATGAGAACACCATTTCGGAAAGGTATGGATTCAACATTTGACTTCGAAGCAACTCGAATACCACAATTAAAACAAAGGATTGGCTTGCAGAATAAGCCGGAACAAACATATGATAGAGATTTCGTCCGAAGTTTTCGTGGTGGGGCCTACACGGGCTCAATCGTACAGCACCATCATGTACAAGGTAGTGCACATGACATCTGAAGCGTCCCAGTCGGCATAGCCAAGGACTCTTTAAGACACAATGAGACCATGTAAAACCAACCGTGAATAGGCGGACCACTAGGCGTCGAACCCCAATTTCATATCATACATCCGTCGAAAAGATATCCTAAGAGCTACTTGAATTCCCACCTATAAAACTCCGTAACTTTACGGTTATGCAATCTGGTGTTGGGGATACAGGGAGCAATATATCTCACCCAAACTAACAATCCCTACATCCAAGCTGTATCCATCCGTCAACACATAACCAAGAAACCTTGAAATCGTGTACCTCAACCTTGAAAAGCATCCGTTATACGAGTCATGGCAATACTCCGTACTCACCTCGAGATTGGGTTAGCGGGTTATCTCACCAACAAGCGCATAAAAGAGATTTTCGATGTCGGTACTAAACTCGGTATTCGAACGCAGCGATAAAATTATGGCGACAACACCTCGGAGCTCAACTCCCGGGACACCGCCACAACCCTAAATGTCGAGGCACCAAGAACAATGTTCTCGTCATAAGAATATCGGACGATTCCAAGATACCAGCGTGATCCTAAAAAAATTTAGTGAAATTTAAGAAGAGAAGAGTCAAAACTCTACGTCAGGATACCTCACCAGAAGGTCGAAGGGACTGGGGAGTAAAAAGAATTCCTAAACTCTCCGATATATATAATCCTAAATGACTCAAAACATTTTTCTAGACACAACTCGGCCGCTAAAAGCGATCAGCGGTGGGGCTCCTAAGGTCGGGAAGGCTCGATTACCAACTTGCGCCCTCGATGCGGCTATATCTCCCACGTGTCGAAGCACGACTTAGAGGCATAACGCATTGAAAGCAATGTCGCAAGTGAGGTAATCTTCACACAACCCAAGTAGTACATAAGGAAAGAGATACATAGTTGGCTTACAATCGCCACTTCACACAATTACATGAATAAAGCATTACATCATCGAGATACAATCAAGGTCCGACTACGGAACCAAAATAAAAGAAGAACCCCAAATGCGATAAAGGTCCCCGATCGACCCCAACTGGGCTCCACTACTGATCAACTAGAACGAAACAACACAAAGGGCAAAATCTTCATCGAGCTCCTCCTTGAGCTTGGTTGCATCACCTGCTCGGTATCATAGGCACCTGCAAACTAGTTTTGGAAGTATCTGGTGAGCCACGAGGACTCAGCAATCCCATTACCATGGGTATCAAGACTAGCAAAGCTTAATGGGAAAGGAAGGGGTAAAGTGGTGAGGTTGCAGCAGCGACTAAGCATGATATGGTGGCTAACATACGCAAGTAAGAGCGAGAAGAGAACAAGCGGAGCGGTCGTGAAGCTAGCAATGATCAAGAGGTGATCTGAACACCTACTTCGTCAAACATAACCCGAAACCGTGTTCACTTCCGGACTCCGCCGAGAAGAGACCATCACGGCTACACACTCGGTTGATGTGTTTTAATTCGGATCAAGTGTCAAGTTGTCTACAACGGACATTAACAAATTCCCATCGCCACATAAACGCGGGCACGGCTCTCGAAAGTTTAAACCTGCAGGGTGTCCCAACAGCCCATGACAAGCTCTCGCGATCATCGAAGGAATAGACCTTCACCCAGGAAGACCCGATCAGTCTCGGAATCCCGGTACATCAAGACATTTTGACAATGGTAAAACAAGACCAGCAAAGCCGCCCGATGCGCCGACAATCCCGATAGGAGCTGCACATATCTCGTTCTCAGGGCAACACCGGATAAGCGAAGCGTACAGGTACCGACGTAACCCAAGTTGCCAAGGGATGGTCCCGCACGGTGCTCTAGTTTGGACCAACGCTTAGACAAGCACTGGCCCGGGGCTATAAAAAGATGACCCCTGGGATGCGCGACTCCCAAGGGAAAAAGTAGGTGGTGGTGAGGCAAATGGTAAAAGGCAATGTTGGGCCTTCTTTGGACAAGTTTTATTCAAAGCGAACTGTCAGGGGGGTCCCATAAATCACCCGACCGCGTTAGGGACGCAAAATCCGGGAACATAACACCGGTATGACGGAAACTAGGGCGGCAAGAGTGGAACAAAACACCAGGCATAAGGCCGAGCCTTCCACCCTTTACCAAATATATAGGTGCATTAATAATATAAGAGATATTGTGATATCCCAACATAAACCCTGTCCACCATGGAGAAATCTTCAACTTCACCTGCAACTAGCAACGCTATAAGAAGGGCTGAGCAAAGCGGTAACATAGCCAAACAACGGTTTGCATAGGAAAGGTGTCAAAGGTTAGAGGTTCATGGCAAAATGGGATGGCTGGACAAACAGGTAATAGGTAGCGCAGCATAGCGAAAGAACGAGGCAACTAGCATAGCAATGATAGTAATGAGATCCAAGGTAGCGGTCATCTTGCACGAAATCCGCAAGGAAGAAGAACGAGTCCATGAAGAAGACAAGCGGACGAAGTCGAACGAATCCTCACAACTCGGAGCGAAACCGAAGCTAACGAGAGAGGCAACCCGGAAAGAAACAAACAGCATAGTAAACGACCATCACATAAACTTGGCATGATGCACAACCAAGGATGATGCATGTCCGGTTTAAATATGCATGGCAAGGCAAAGTGCACAAACAATCCTACAAATTAAGTGGAGCTCAATATGCAACGAGTTGCATATTGACAAAACACCACGACAAGTTATTTAGTTCGATCTCATTTATGTACCCATCAATATTAAATGTTGATTAACATGGCAAGGGGTGAAGCAAAACAAAACTACCTACCTAGGCAAGTTTAAATGAGGCCGGAAACAACAAAACAACAAGTCCGGAAAAACCTCATATACAATATTCAAGTTTGGTACTGTTCTGCCCTAAACACCATTTTAATGTTGTTAAACAGCAAAATAAAGTGGACCATGTTAAACTAGGCATTTTTTCCACCCCATTTACATATAAAGAACATTTAAATCCGAGCTACGGTTAATTAGTTATGAAATAAAACATTTTAGCATGGCATTTAGCAAATTTAAACAAACAGCATTTTAAACATTTTTAACATAGATGAAAATGGCATATTATGAAACTAGATGAAAAACTAAGCATTTTCATATATGAAGTTTTACATATGATGCACCGTTTGTGAGATATTAAATGCATGAAGTGCAAGGGTTTTCAGAGTGACATTCTCTGGATAAATAGACAAATCGCAGATCTGAAAAAAAAAGGTACATGGGCGAATCTAGCTGGCCCGAATGTGCCTGAGGAGAGGATCTGGAGGGCTGCTCACCTGGGCCTTGGGCGGTCGGTGGAAGCAGAGGTGGGAGCGGACCTTGGAGGCCCGCAGCCAGGCTAGGGGCTTCTTGCTTGGCTGCAATTTCACGTGCGTGGCAGCGCGGTCAACGCGAGCGGGCGGAGCGAAGCAAGGCTAGGCGCGATGCAGGTGACAAGCAGAAGCCTAGGCAACGGCGTGCTTGAATCTGAGCAGCGGCGGGGACGGGAACCGGACGGAGGCGGCAAGATCCAGCCTGGCGGATCTGGCTGGGAAGGGAGCAGGTCGGGTAGGAGTCACGGATCCGGCAAGGATTTAGGCAATGGCGCGGCCAAGGTGGTTTCGTCTCTGCTTTCGAACGAAGCAGAGGCAAACGCCGGCGAGGACTTGCAGTCGGCTTCAGCGAGCCTTCGCGGCGAGGCATGCGGCGCCGAACTTAGCGGGGCTCCGTATGCGGCGACGAAGACGAAGCGGCGCGGCGACGAGCACGGGACGAGGCAGGGCTGATCCGAGCACGAGGCGAGGCGGCGGGTCGGCGTGCTTTCGTGAGCGAGGGCGCCATGGGAGGAGCTTCGGGGTAGGAGGGCGGCGGAGCTAGAGGCTGGAGGGCTCCTGGAGCTCCGGTGGCTTCTGATCGCCAGTGTGAAGGGTGACGGGTGGCCGGGGTCCTTAGCCCAAGCGTCTGTGGCCTGGCTCGCACGGGAGAGAGATGGGGAAGAAAGGGAAGGGAGCAGGGAGAGAGGCGGGGAGCTGGATCGGGGCTCCTCTGCTGGTGGTGCTCGAGGCGGAGGGAGCTCCGGTGGGGATTGGCTGGTGGGGATAACGAGGAAGGAGGAAGGAGCACGCTGGTGGTTGGCCGATGGGGAAATCGAGGAGGATTCGTGGAGTGGCGGCGTGGGGATGGATGGGACATGATCCCTAGATTTTAGGGTTTGGACTGATTATATAGGCGGGGGACTAGGTAGGGACTAATCCGGTCCGTCCGATTATAATCGGCGGTCAGTAAATAAATAGGTTAGATAGCCCGATTAATAAAGCGGAGATATTTTATAGGCGTTAGGGGATGATCCGGATCCAACGGTGACGGTGGCGGTTCGGGTTCGGGCAGTTTTGGACGCACGCAAGAGGGTGTGCCTTTGTGCAAAGAGGGTTCAAGCGGTCGGGCGACAAAAGAATGGTTGGTCAAGAAAGGTCAATGGGCGCAATGGAGAGAAGCGAAGCGGCAACTACTGGCGGATGCAAGTTTTAAAATATGACGGCAACGGAGTGCCGATGCAATGCGAATGATGCGATGAGATGAAAAGCCTAACATGAACAAAATGCAAAACGAAAGACAAAAACCCAACCACGGAGAAAATAATATATGGTATCTCCGGAAAAGGCAAGAGTTGGAGTTACGAATACGGAATGTTGTATCCGGGGCGTTACATTGTGCGAACCTGATCCGGTGTTGGCGCGCGCTACATCATCATCTTCATCGACATGCCACCGAAGAAGAAGGCTTCGGAGGTTGTTGGTCCGTTTGCGTCGATTCCACCGCCACTGGAGCAAACGGGCGGTGGAGTAGACGCCGGCGGAGGAACGGGCGCCGACGGGGGAACTCACATCGTCACCAGATCCAAGGACAAGGCCCCGCAAACTTCGGCGTCTGTACATGCGCCGCGCCCCTCTCAGGAGGCGCGGGATCGACAACGCCATGGTGCTCCTAGCACCGTGCTCGCGTTAGAATAAGGCCAAGCTGGTGGATCGCGGGACGCTCAAGGCCAACATACATGCCAGCATGTTGGCGCGAGCGTGGCACGGTCGCCTAGACGAGATGTTGCTCCTTCTAACACTGTTAGAAGTTTGAGCATATCCCGCTCCTCGCGTCGTTCGCCCCGCCGCCGAAAACCCTGATAAAGCGTTGGCTCGAGCCGCTGCTACTAGACTACCCTCGGCGCGGACAAGATCGGCGGCGGAGCATCACCATCCAGAGCCTCATCGGCTTCGCCAACGGCGACAAGCCCCGGCAACCAAGCACGTCGAAGCCGCGGCAAGACGCCCAGGCGCAAGCCGATGGCGACAAGACTGGTGGGGGTGCCACCACCGTGCACTCCCCGCCCTGAAGGCCAAGATCGCCGACTCACCGGGCTAATCTCGACACCGACTCCACCGCGTCGTCGGACCCACGAGCTCGTCGCGATCAATGCCAAGTTCTCCAAGAACGACGACAAGAAGACGCTCGTACTCGCATCGAGCGTCGAAGAAGCGGCGTCGGTCGGACCAGCGCTGGACCCTTGTTGATATGCATGCGCCGAAGAACGAGGCGACTTGCCGTCTGTGATAGGTTGCCTGCGTTCACCCGTGAGCTGCGGCGAATCGATGGCCCAATACCAGAACTTCAAGCGGGCGTGCCGAGAAGCGGCGGCGGGATACATCCGTCGGAGTTCCTCAGCGTCTACACCATCGCGGTGCAGGCTGCGGGCGCGACGAAGATCTCGCCAACTACTTCCCGTTGGTGCTCAAACCCAATGTCGAGATCTTGGCTCATGCACTTGCGGACAACTCCATCTCCTCATGGCGGATCTGTGCCATCGGTTTGTCGGCGCCTTCACAGTGACCACAAGCCCCATGGCGAAGCGATCTTCATCTGCTGCGCCCGAAGGAAGGAGAACCCTGCACAAGTACATACAAAGATTCAGCGGTGCAGCGCAACATCCCGAGCGTCCACCGCCGCGGTCATCAACGCGTTCCATCAGAACGTGCGAAACCGCAGGATGAGGGAGGAGATGGTGATGTGCAAGATTAGAGATGTCAGCGAGCTATATGCTCTAGCCGACAAGTATGCACGTGCTGAAGAGGGGAGGAAACTCCCCGGAGAGAACGCAGGAGTAGAAGGATCTGACAGTGAGGATGCCACCCCGGCAAAGAAGAACCGGAGGCGGAATAACAGAAAGAGGAAAGCTAAGGATGTGCTAGTTGTCGAGCAGTCCGGCAACGGAGGTGGTGCCGAGAAGGCCAAAGCTGGTGACTCCGGCGAGGCTGTGGTAGCCGCCGACAAGCAGGACGGCTCCGGCAAGCAGTACTGCAAGATTCACCACACCAAGGGCCATGATCTCCAGACTTGCAAGAAGGTTGAGCAGCTCGTTCAGCTGCAGAAGGCTGAATACGAGCGTCACGACAAGGAGAAGGCCCAAGAAGGTGGTGGAGGATCCGGCAAGAAGCGTCCCGCCCGGGGAGGGCGCCGCGGCAAGGCTAAGCAGCGGCAAGGAGATAGGCCTCCCCGCGGCCGCGACAAGGATGAAGACGAAGACGAAGATGAAGAGATGGATGAGGATGAGGCCGACGAGCAAGAGTTTCAGAAAGCAACAGAGGTTTTGTGCGTCGACGGCGGTGCTTATCTGCACACCTCGCACCGCCAGCTCAAACAGTGGGTGCGGGAAGTAAATGCAGCAGAACCGTCAGTTGAATCGCGCAAGCCCCTGAAGTGGTCTAGCACGCCCATCATCTTTGATGTTGAGGATCACCCTGATCGCATAACTGCGGTCGGGTGCTTGCCGATGTTGGTTTCGCCAACCATCCGCAACCTCAAGGTCACAAAGATGCTGGTTGACGGCGGGGCCGGCTTGAATCTGATCTCTTCCGTGGTGCTCAAGAAGCTCCAGATCCCCGACAGCGAGCTCGAAGAGACTGGTACTTTTCAAGGAATCAACCCGGGAAGGAGCAAGCCGAAGGGGAAGATTACACTGCCAGTGACATTTGGCAACGAGCTGAACAGGACAGAGAAAGTCACCTTTGACGTTGCTGATTTCCCATTGCCATACAATGGGATACTCGGCCGCCCGATGCTCGCCAAGTTCATGGCAGCCTCTCACTACGCCTAAAACGTGCTCAAGATGCCCGGTCCGATAAGTGTCATTTCTGTCCCCGGCGACAAGAAAGATGCCCTTATCTGTACCGACAAAATCTACCGGGAAGCAGCAGCCGCAGTAGATCGCAAGACACTTGCCGCTGAAGCTTCCAGGGGGAAGAAGAAGACCAAGTCCGGCAAGAGTAGCCCTGATGCCCACTCCGGCAAGCGCACCTCTTCGGAGTGCTGCGCTACCGTCGAGGACGCACCATCGAGCTCCACCGGCAAGTGCAAGAAGGCAAAGACAGCTTCACCAGAGACCAAGAAAGTGGCCGCCAAGGAGGACGGCACTAGTGTACCTTCACCATCAGTGCCACGCTTGACCCTAAATAGGAAAGCGCGCTCGTTGCTTTCCTACGGGCGAATGTCGATGTGTTTGCATGGCAACCATCTGACATCCCCGGTGTTCCCAGGAAAGTAATTGAGCACCACCTTGCCGTTTGTCCTCACGCGCGGCCCGTCAAGTAGAGAGTAAGGAAACAAGCAGTGGAGCGACAAGAGTTCATTGCGGAAGAGATCAAGAAGTTAGAAGCAGCAGGCCTGGTCTGAGGAGTACTCCATCCAGCGTGGTTAGCCAATCCACGTAGTAAATGCGCAAAGCGAGCGGGAAGTGGAGGCTTTGTATTGACTTCACTAATGTTAATAAAGCTTGTCCCAAGGATCCATTTCCCTTGCCGCGCATTGACCAGTTGTCGACTCCACGGCGGATGTGATTTGCTTTCATTTCTTGATGCATACTCGAGGATATCATCAGATCTTCATGGCGAAGAGGATGAAGAAGACGCATTCATTACTCCATGTAGCACGTCTTTGCTTTATGCGGATGCCTTCGGACTAAAGAATGCTGGTTCAATGTTTGCAAAGTAGTCGGTCATGCTTTTGAGCCACACTGCTGCAGGAATGTAGAAGCATACATGGATGACATAGTGGTCAAGAGCAAGGACAAAGAAACTTTGATCCAAGATTTGGACGAGAACTTTGCAAATCTGCGCAAGATCAATCTCAAGTTGAACCCCGAGAAGTGCGTGTTTGGAGTCCCCTCCGGCAAGCTTCCCGGGTTCTTTGTATCTCAGTGGGGGATCGAAGCTAATCCCGACAAGATCAAGGCCATTGAGCAGATCGAAGGCTTGCCGGCTGCGTTGCTGCTCTCAGTAGGTTCATCTCTAAGTCCGCTGAGCGCGCCCTGCCATTTTTCAAAATTTTGAAAAAGGCAGGTCCAATAAAATGGACTCCGGAAGCGGAGGCTGCGCTACAGGACTTGAAGAGATACCTGTCCTCCACTCCGATACTTGTCGCACCTAAGCCACAAGAGAAGTTGCTGTTGTATCTAGCGGCAACCAATCAAGTGGTTAGTATTGCGTTAGTAGCGGAGAGGGAGGCGTATGATGAGCCAGCAACCACGGCAAGCGAGTCCAGCGACAAGCAGGGGGCTTCCCCGACAAGCTCTGGTCCCGACGAGGATGGATCTGTGCAACCACAGGAAGAGAAACAGAAGAAGATGGTGCAGCGCCCAGTTTATTTTGTCAGTTCCCTTCTACAGGGGGCTAGGTCAAGGTACTCTGGTGTGCAGAAGTTGCTTTTCGGCCTTCTCATGGCCTCGAGGAAGCTGCGCCATTATTTTCAAGCACATGAGATCACAGTTGTCACTCGCTTTCCATTGAAGAGGATATTGCAGAATCCGAAGCAAGCAGGCGGGATTGTCGAGTGGGCCTTTGGGGCTATCAAGCTTTGGCCTCAAGTTTGAAAGTACTTCAACTATCCAAAGCCGAGCGTTGGCAGAATTCATAGCAGAGTGGATACCAACACCTGATGAAGAAACTCCGGAGACGAGCATCCCCGCCAAGGAAGCAAGCAAAGAGTGGGTCATGTACTTTGATGGTGCCTTCTCGCTGCAAGGCGCCGGTGCGGGCGTGCTGCTTATCGCACCCACCGGAGAGCACCTCAAGTACGTGATCCAAATGCACTTTCCCAAGGAGCAAGCGACAAATAATACTGCAGAGTATGACGGTTTGCTTGCCGGCCTCAGAATCGCGGCAGACCTTGGGATCAAGAAGCTCATTGTCAGGGGTGACTCGTAGCTTGTCGTCCGCCAAGTGAACAAAGATTATCAGAGTCCGTTGATGGAAGCTTACATTGATGAGGTGAGAAAGTTGGAAGAGCATTTTGATGGCCTGCAGATGGAACATGTTCCGAGAGCTCAGAACGACATTGCAGATGGCCTGTCAAAATGCGCTGCATTAAAGTTACCTGTGGAACCAGGGATCTTTGTGCTCAAGCTAACTCAACCGTCTGTAACACCATCGACTGGACAGAACAAGAAGAGGAAGTTGGTTTCCGGTGAGTACTTTCCGGCAGAGCTCCCCAAAGCCGCCGCCAAGAAGGTCCCCAAGATCAACACAAAAAGTGCTGAGGGGCAGACTGCTCCGACAAGCCCTAGGGTTTGTTTCGTTGAAGCAGACGCCCCCGACAAGTTTTGCTCCGGCGAGCTTGCCGGGGAACATCAAGCTCCGGCTGAGCAATAGATTCTTGCCGTGGAAGCAGATGTTCCCGCAGCAGCGTTTGCGCCTTTAGTCCTTGTTGTCGAGCCACAGGCTCCGGCATGGGCGCAGCAGATTGTCCGTTTCCTTCAGACAGGAGAACTTCCCAAAGAGCAAGAAGAAGCGGAGAGAGTAGCCCGGCAATCAAGTATGTATCAGTCTGTCGATGACATCTTTGTGCATGAAGAAAGGTTCAACGGATTGAAATTGAAGTGTATTCCGGGAAGAAGGGCGAGAGCTGTTGGCGGAAATACATGGAGGCATATGTGGTCATCACATTGGCGCAAGAGCACTTAAGGCAAAGCCTTCCGACAAGGTTTCTTTTGGCCAACAACCCTCTAGGATGCAAGCGCACAAGTAACCAAGTGTGAAGCGTGCAGTTCCACTCCAGCGGATACATCAACCAGCTCAAGCTCTCGGGCGATCCCTTTATCCTGGCCATTTTGATGCAGGGGCTCGACATCCTCGGCCCCTTTCCCGAGCTGTCGGGGCTTTGAGTACTTGTATGTGGCAATCGACAAGTTCACAAAGTGGCGGAGGTGGAAGCGATGAGAAAGGTGACAACACGATCGGCGGTCGGGTTCTTGGTCGATTGTTTGCAGCCGGAGTCCCTAACAGGATCATCACCGACAATGGCACACAATTCACGAGCCGCACCTTCATGCGTCGTCCAAGATCTTGGCGCCAAGATCTGCCTTAAGCCTGTTGCTCACCGAGAAGCAGCGGTCAGCGGAAGGGCAAATCTTGAAGTGCTCTTGCGGGCTCAAGACGAGAACTTTCGACGAGCTGCACAAGTCACGGAAGAAATTGGATAGAGGAGCTGCGGTGGTTCTTTGGTCGTCGGGGCGGCCAAATCGAGCCCCTGGGCCAGACACCTTTGCTCTTGTCTCACGGGCGAGGCGGTTCTCCCCACGGAACTTCGTATCTGAATCACCTCGAGTGCTCGCTTATGATGAGCTTGAGCAAGAGCAGCTGCGGCAAGATGACGCGCTGCTCCTTGAGGAAGATCATCTTCAGGCTGCTGTATGAGCTGCTCGCTACCAGCAAGCTTTGCGTCGCTACCATGGCCGCAAAGTTAATGCCAGAAGCTTCGAGGAAGGCGACCTAGTTATTCGGCGCGTTCAATCCGCCAAGAATTCCAACAAGTTGACGCCGAAGTGGGAAGGCCCTTATCGGGTAAAACGAGTCACTAGGCCCGGCGCTATCCGCCTTGAGACCGAAGATGGCTTTCCGGTGAGCAACTCCTGGAACATAGAGCATCTTCGTAAGTTTTACCCATGAGGCGCGGTTGCCGGAACCAGCTGTTCCGGCAACCACCTTTTGTACAAGCCTTGCCGCTGTTGCATGTAACCCTTTATACAAAGCCGGGCGCAGATCCCGTGCATAAATAAAGATCATATGCTCTGCAAATGTTCTCAAATTTCATGCTTTCTTTCCTTTTGCATGTATTATCTGACACTTTGTGCAGCACTTGCCCCCGGTAAGTAATAACGAGCCTTAAAGCTCCATATCTTTATTTTCTCTTCTTTCTTTTTCTCAAAAAGAAGGTTCCTTCGCCCACAAGTTCACCGGGGGGGAAGGAGAGGATAAAGGTGTGGACCAGGGGTCGTTCAAAGAAGTATAGCCTTGCCGGGACGCAGATGACAGAAAAGCTAAGTTGCCAAAGTTTAAGCACAATCAGTTTTAAAATTTTAAGTTATCTTCCTTGAACGACCGTGCTTTGTATGGAAAACCTGTGCACGGAGGAACCGACTCGTGGCTAGTTGAGCCCTTACTTTGTTTCGAGTCCGCTCAACAATGTAAGTGTCTTTGCGACTAGTTCCGACAAGGTTTCTTGCGAAAACAACACCGACGAGCTGCTGATGTTCACTTTTCGATGCTTCGCGGCAAGGTGCCAGCGCCGGCAAGTTCCCTAAAAGCGTGAGGTAAAAACATACAAGGGATAGAATCAAGTAAAGGAAATAACATAGCAAATACTACCGAATAAAGTTATATTACAATAAATAACTTGCGGCGCTCTAATGGATTGTTCTGTGACATGTCCGGCGGCAAGAAAAAGGAGAAAAGGGCAGCCTAGTCTACACGATCGCCGTCGACCCCGACTTCATTCACCTTGTCCACAATGGGTGCGACAAGGGCTTTGAAACTCTGCAAGATCAGCACCATGGCAGCTTCTTGAGCGTTGGTGAGGTTGAGGTCGGATGCGGAAAAGCACCTTCACCAACACCTTCTCAAGACTACAGCACAGATAGCGCGCCTTCGTCGGCCAGCTGCTTTGGGATCCTTTCCGGAGTTCTTTGGAGAGCCGTCTACGCCCTTGAAGAGCGAGTAAGCTTGGTGCTGGGCTGGAGGTTCTCGTCGGAGGAGTACCCGAAGCCCGCCAAGTCCAGTTGCACCAGCTCCTCGTTGATGGTTGCAAGGATGTTGACGAGGCCCTCTGTCCAGAGCTCCACCATAGCCCTGAAGGTGTTTTGAGTCTCGGCGGCCCTCGTTAGCAGCTCCTCGTTGCCCTTGATCTCTTTCTTCAAGTCATCTTCTCGCTTCTTGGCGCCGTCCAGCGTCTCCGTCAGTGTGGCCAGCTTCAGCTCCAGATCAGCATTTGAGTCCTTGGCGGCGTTCAGTTCCTTGACCTTATCGGCGAGTTGAACTTGCAGATCGCCATGAGCAAGGGCATCCTTCTCGCGTTCGCGTTGGAGCGCGGCGAGCTCCTCATTCTTCCCTTTCAGATCAGCCTCCAGCTGCGTCACTTTCACTTCCAATTCCTTCTTGGCGGCCTCGGCAGCTGCGGCAGCGTCGCCGCCTCCTTGGCGCCCGCCAAGTGATTGCTCGCGTCTGGCGAGCTCCTCCTTATAGCTGTCAGATTGACTTTCCGCTGCGTCAGTTCACCCTCCGGATGGACACCTCCTCGGCGGCAAGCCTCTGTTGCTCCTCGGCTTACGCCTTCTCAAGGATGAAGGCCTTCGCGCCTCGACAAGCTGCGCCCTTTCCTCCGCAATAGACCGGAGGGCCTCTTGAATTCTTGACTCTGGAGCTCCTCGCATGCTTCTCTATGTCAACTCCGCTTTGTGCGACAAGCGCTTCAGGGACTCAATTTCGCTTGCAGGCGGCAGTAGAGCGACACCAACTCCGGGCGATTGCTCCTCCTCGGACTCACCGCTGCTGCTTTGCTTGGTGCGTCAACCCTTGTCGGCCCGTGAGGCGAAGCACCTCTCCGTCAAAGCCTCTCCCTCAGCCAGGCGCCTGGGCTCGATGCCCAAGGAAGCATGAAGACACCCTCGCCCGGCCTTCAAGTAGGCGCGGTCTTAGGCTCCTCGGGGCCAGTCTTTGCATCAGCAGCGGAGGGTCGGCGGTCGGTGTTAGCGCCTTGCGCTCCTGCGCCCTCGAGGGTCGTCGGTCGATCGCCATACCCTCGCCCGGCTCCTGCGCCCGGCAGCCTTGGCGTCCTCTTCGCCCGGCCCGCGATCGTCGGCGCGGCCTCTTCCGGCGGCGGCGACATCTTGATGTTGCGCGTCGTCCTCCTCGCCCGGTGGCCTCGGTCTCCATCAGATCTGTGGGAGGGGGATCTGAAGACAGGAAGAGGAAGGAAAAGTCAAGCAAAGATCCAAAAAAGAAGACCAGAAGAAGAAGAACCCAAGGAAAATTTCCGACAAGGAGGGTTACTGTCTTTGAGCTCTGTGACCATAGGCTCCACCACGAAGGTTCGCTGGTCCGCCCTTGCGGGAACTACCCCTTGGGGACCTCTCCCTTGCGGGGGCGCTCCTTGTCGGGAATCGCCCCTTCTTGGCGTGGTCGAAGCGAGGCAGCACCTCTGGAGGCGGCCACAGTTTGCTCTGATGGGCTGCTCTGCTCCTACACAAGCAAGTCAACAATCAAGATATCGTGAGAGAAAGAGCACCCATGCACGCCCCATAACGGAAGTGAACAAATACTTCTGTTGGGGGGCTGTCTTTGGGGCTGCTCGAGAGAGAGGTGCAGGTCCGTCAAGGTGGTCTCGGACGTGTCCTCTGCCATCATAGCAGGATCGTCCTCGATGACAACCACGGGGACCTTGGCCCTCTTTGCTGCTCTCTCGGCCAGAGTCCTGAAATGGAACGAAGTTCAGAGGGAAGCAGATCAGATGCAAGACCAGAAACAGCATAAATCGAAGAAATACAAATACAAAAGGAAGAAAGTCTTACTCCTCCTCCTCTTCTTCCTCCTCGTCGGAGCTGAGCGTGGAAAGGTCGAAGTCCGGTACCCTTTCTGCGTGACGAGGCGGAGGAGTAGGCTCCCTTGGGCGCTTGGTGGGAGCTGCGGCGAGATCGAGTGGTGGCGGCTGAAGACCCTCTCCGATTCTTAAGCACGGCATGAGATGCTCCGTGTCGCGGTACTTGGCCAGTGATGGGCGTGTCCCATGGGCTTGACAGGCTGTTAGCCCGTCTGCCGCCCTCTTGTGTCTCTCGGTCCTGGCGCCTCCTTAGTTGGTGGGGGCTGCGTTGAGGGCCCCGTCTGCGGCAAGCTACTCGAAGATGGCTGGCCACTTGCGCCCCTGGCAGGCTCGCTCGCCTCGGCTTCGGGCTCCCCCTTGCCAGTGACCTCCCCGCCAAGGTCCTCTCGGTCGGCAAGGCTTGCCGCCTCGGCCGCCTCTGCCTCCTCCAACGTGAAATCGAACTCTCCCGCGGCGGCGGCTGCCGCCGCCTCTTCGGCCCTGGTGGCGATGTACCGCATCTCGTCATCGGTGGTGTCGCGGGCAAGGAGCCTCTGCTCGTCGTCACGGACTGCTACCTCCACCAAGCCGTCGAAGAATTGCCACACAATGTCGTCGGAGGGCTCCTGCCAAGTCGGGATAATCCCGTGCGAGTCGCACTCCGGCATCATTGCGCGGATGCGATCAAGCTGGGAGTTATTGCACAACGGGATGACGCCCTGCGGCAAGCTGAACCACTCCGGATGGTTGGCGTCGTGCTTGAACAACTCCTTGAGCATCCCATCCAACTCCAAAACAGTGAAGTTAAAATGGAGGCCTGGGCGCAGCCTCATGATATTTGCCGGGCCTCCGAACAACCAGGCGGGCCTCCCCTCACTGCGAGAGGCGTCGCGGCGGAGGAAGTCGTGCCAGCAGCCCCTGATGAGCACAGCAAGCTGAGTCGCGAGAATCCGGGTGGTGGCGATCTTCAACTTAGCATCGTCCGCCGCCAAAGCGCTCCAGTCGCCGCCGCGCACCATTCGGGTTTGGCGCAAATTGGTGAAGGACTGCGGATCTGCGTCGACAATCCAACACCATTCAGCCCTCCACTCATCCCACTTGCTGTGGAGCTCCCCCTCCAGATAGACCTCCTTCTTGCTGACCCTCGAGATCCAGGAGACCCCGCCAGACAAGGGCTCTCCTTTCTCGACCGGGGCATGAAATAGTGGCGGAAAAAACAGCGTTAGGGTGGATTCCGGCGAAGTTCTTGCAAAGATCTTGTGAAAACCGCCATTATCGGAGCGGCGTTGGGGTGAAGTCAAGGAGATGGAGCCGTATGTGTTCATGATATCTTGAAGAAATCGGAATAGGGGAGGCGAGCCCACAATAGAAGAACAATGGGAAGAAGTAGTACCCTTTTGGGCACGCTTGAAGTAGAAGCCGGCGGAGAATGCGGCGTCTTGTGGATCGCCAGCGTCTCCGTCGACGGAAGAGTAGAACTCCTCCGCAGCGCCTTGGGGTGAGCTCGGGAAGTGCTCGCTCCTTGCGCAGCGCCTCAAGCCGCAGCGCCTCGGCCAACCGTACTCTTTCGGTCTTGAGCCATGGCGGGGTGGTGGGGGAGGCGGGGCGTTAGAGGCGGCAGCGGCCACGGGCGGCGGGGCGCTGCTCTCTTCGGCTTAGGAAGCGGAGGGCGGCGGAGCTTTGAGAAGGAACGCAAGTGGCGAAGGTGGGGAGCGGCCCTGTTTCCTCTGCTTATAAAGAGGAGGCGAATATTCGCCTTTCTTGATTAAAAATTGCCACGATCTCTCCCACGGCCGCGCGTTTGGCGCATGCCGTTCTGGGAGGCGCGGTGAATCTGAGTTAGATTTGGTATGGACCCAGGCGCGCGTGCCGTGCCTGTTTTGGGCTGGCCCAACAGCGCTTCGGCACCGTGTATGGCCCGAGCCGGGGCTCTGTTGGTGTACTAAAGTAGGGGTACCTTAGTATCCCGAACTTGTGCGGGCGATCGCAGACACCCAGCGGCAAGGCTTGCGGGCGTCCCAAGATCCTCCGTAGCTCATATTTATGCCATTCAAGAAGAAAGTGTTTTAACTAAGGAGACAAGGCCCGGCAAGAGGAGCTTGCGGGAAGGACAAACCCGGCGAGAGGAGCTTGCCGGGAGGGCCAGCTCAAGAAACTTGCATAGCGCGCCCAGCGTCCGGCAAGACCGGCGAGCGACAAGCTTTGGGTGCGACAAGACAACGGCATGACAAGGCACTTGCCTTGGCGGCTCGATCTGCATGCGCTCCGGCGCATCCGACGGCGTGTCGCCACGAGGTCGTTCTGGTGCGTGGCGGGTAGCTGTGCAGCCAAGCGGTGCGAGGTGGCAAGTGGAGATGACGAGAAGGCCATCGTGGCGATCGGTGGCGCCCCTAACGGTCGTTTCCTACACTGTTTGGGCGACCGGACGGGCATTAAATGCCCTTGTCCCCTGCCGTCAGAGTTAGGTAGGGGGCACTGTAGATAGCGGTTGTACCAACCCCTCTTTTTACATTTTTACCCTTGCCTGTGTTGCCACCTGTCGGTGACCCCTTTTAGCCTATAAAAGGAGGCCCATGCGCAACATAGAGGGGGTTCGACTCATTCGAAACTACAACACACCTACGCTCTCGAGCAAGAACAGAATAGAAACACAAAGCAGCAGTAGGAGTTTTATCTCTCCGGAGAGCTCCGAAGCTGGGTAAAATCCCTCGTGTGCTTCGCCTCGATCTGCTCTTCGTGCGCCCTCCGCTCCCTGCCAGACCAAGAAGGGGCCCTGCCCCATAAGTGTTCGTTTCCCACGACAAACTATCACTACTCGCGGGACGAGACGGCCTTGTCGTCTGGCTGCCGGTGCGAAACAGCCGTAGCTGTCGATGTGTGTCTCCACACCGTAGTTGTCCTCGGCCTCCAGCTACTCATTCATGCGGAGCGTGCGGGTGCTCTGCACGGACAAGAGCACCGCCCGGTTCAAGTCGAGGATGTCCGGTTCCGCCTGCAGGAGGGCCTCGATGGCAGCAGCATCCGCGCGCTCCATGTCGAGTTGAGCCTCCGCCGCCCGGTTCAAGTCCAGGACGTCCGGTTCCGCCTGCAGGAGGGCCTCGATAACAGCGGCATCCGTGTGCTCTGCGTCGAGTTGAGCCTCTACCGCCCGGTTCAAGTCCAGGACGTCCAGTTCCGCCTGCAAAAGGGCCTCGATGGCAGCGGCATACACGCGCTCCGCCTCAAGTTGAGCCTCCGCCGCCCGGTTCACATCCACGACATCCAGTTCCGCCTGCAGGAGAGCCTCGAGGGCAGCGGCATGCGCACACTCCATGTCGAGTTGAGCCTCTGCCTCCCGGTCCTCCTTTAGTATCTCCAGGTTGAACCGCTAGTCCGCCTACACCATGGGGGACCCGGACACCGGCACGAAGTTGACGTCCATCGTCTCATACCCATCGGGGGCCTTCTGCGCCGCGACCTCCGCCATGAACCTTGGATCGGATTCCTCCTCCTTGTAGCTTGGCTCCAAAGAACTTGGAGATTGGCTCGCCGCAAAGTGAGCTTGGGAATGGAGGTCTATGGCGCCGACCGCCACCGTGATTTCTGCGCAGCGCTCCGGCGTCAACATCTTGTAGTACGTGATCTTGCAGCGCACCATGGCTTTCCGGCGAACTAGAGGACGCTTGATGCGGGCTAGGGGATCGAAAGGTGGGGGAATGGGCTGGAGATTAGGTGTGGTATTGGGGCAGTGGCTGGCGTAGGCCGAGCAGCGAAGGTTCTGGTGTGAATAGTGGTTCTGGTGATGACCGGTCGATCGGTTTTGACTATACATCGCTCTTGTCGCGTTGGTGTTGCACCCTGGCACGCTGGACCCTCCATTTCGCTCACCGAATGGAACGCGCTTCGTCTTGCATTTTCTCTCACTTGTGGGACCACAGTTGAGAGCAAACCGACGTCCCTCCCCTCCCCTGCCCGCGTCATTTATACTACCACTCCCTCCGTTTTATGCGGAGTAAATAAAAACAGAGGGAGTATACTACGGATGAGGATCCCCTGACGTGGCCGAACCCATTGAGTAACTGACATGCGGGGCCTAGCAAGCATGGGGTCCACTAGTGAGTGACCGAAAGGGAGGGTAAGGCAGGGATACCTACGTCATAGGATCCACTTCCACTACTACTCCCTCCTTCCATTTACTATACAGGGCCTAATGCGTTTTTCGAGGCTAACTTTGACCAAATGTTTGAGTAATAATATATGACATGCAACTTACACAAAGCATATGGTCAAATTTGTATGTGAAAGGAGCTTCCAATGATATAATTTTCACATTATACATCTCATGTACTATTAATCTTGTCAATAGTCAAATGCGGCTTTGAAAAACGCATTATAGCATGGTTAATAATATAGCTAGCCGATGGCTATAAGGAACTGCCATGTCATCTATAGCCATCATATATATACACTCATACAGTAATGTGGGCTATAAGGTTAGCTATTTCCTGCAAAAAATAAAGGTTGGCTATTGTATTAGTACTTCTTTCCATCTCCTCTCTATCTCTTTCTTCATATTTATTGTATTTAATTAGGAATGCATATATAGCTAGGCTCTTGCATGAGAGCTCACTCCACTTACTTTTTCACATCTCTCTCCTCCACATAGGCCCTATATAAATGGAAGGAGGGAGTACTATGAGCACTGCATACTCTAGTATAGATGTTGTAAGTACTCCACTAGTACTATTGGACAGTGAGCTTAAAAAAAGTTACTATTGGACTGGCTATACGTGGCAAAATCCTAGTAGGAAGAGCATGCGCGAGAACAAGCACATTCACGTGGTTGAAAACAATTTGGAAACCATTTATGTGTGAATACAAATCTAGGAGTATGTACGAATCTAACAATATTGATTGGGCGTTGTTGAATGTTGATACTTTTTTCTGTAAGTTTGATCAAAGTAGAGATACTTTGACTACACATAAAACCTTATATGTAAACTAGAAAGGATCGGAGGGAGTATATTGTACGTTCAAAAATGAAACGAACATCGAATACCCTTTATATATGATATGCGGATGCTATGATCACTGGTGCAAAATTTTGAATCCGCCTCAGGTATCACACATGCCCCCACTCGTTCTCTCTCGATTTCATCTCGGGGTACGGAGATCGATTGAAAGAGGGCTAGGGTGGGTACAATACGTTCGTCTCGCTTACGAATGTACAATATACTCCCTCTGATCCCCACAGACCCCCCCCCCCTCGCACGGGTCATTTCTATCATAGAAATAGACCAAACCTTTATCTCCTTGCACGACACGCAATTGATCTCTCAACATCAATCGATCTCGTCAACATGTGTCGGGGCATGAACCGAATGGGATGTCAAAACTAAGACGCGAAGCAACATGTAGTGGAGGCAAAGTGAAACTTTAAATGAACCCTTTTAATTGTATGCATGTCGGACAAATTACAACATTGGAAATACAAGCATGGTCAGGCCCACATGCGAATGATACTCGGCGGAATGTTCAAATGAGGCATGCGGGAGGATGGACTCGACCGGAGGGCGGCATGATCAATGGAGAAGAGGGTTGGAGAGGAATGAGAAATAAGCAAATGCCACATGATTATACTTGAACGGCTCAAATAAACAATAAGTTGTCTCGCTTGGCCTACATAGTGAAAGGCCTAATGCGCTTGTGAGCACCGGCCTTCGAATATGGCCGGGAAAACAGGGAACTGACATGTGGGGCACACCTATCGAGACGACGTAGCACAGACTAGTCCAATGGAGGAGCTGGCCCACGACCTCCTCGCCACCGGCAACCGTTCATGTGGGTCGTGGGAGCCAGCAACGTGGCGCAGCTCCAGCACCGCCTCTGGACGCGGCGACCGCGGTGAGCGACACGCTCATCGTCCCTGGACACGGTTGGTTTCAGTGTGCCCAGGGTGGCTTTAGCGCTTTCGCACGACCAGCAGATCAAGGGTATTGGGTTTGTGCCCAAGGTTGCCCCATCAAAGAATTGGCTAGCCAAAATTTTGGTTGAGGTTTTGGTTGCCCATGATTTGGCCGACATTGGCAAGAAAAATGAACTAGAGTTGGCTAGAGTTCATTGGCATGCCAAAAAAATGGCAACCATCCAAATAAAGACCAATCTTTGGGTCATGACCAAAATTTTGGTAAGGTGCACTTTGGCCACAATCCAAACACACCCCAACAACTGGCTCGTCGAGGATGCACAGGGCGCTGCGACACGTCCGCGGAGTGGTGTAGCACGGCCAACTGCATCCCCAGGACCTGAGACCATGTCGGGTTGTCTTGCTTCTTCAATGACATGTGGGGATCGCATGTGAGCAAAGGGCATCTCCAACGTTGCCACGACCGCAGCTGACTGCCCTGGCACACCAAAAACCCTCGTCCCTCGCACCATCGCGCGGTGTGTTCCCAGCCGGCACCAGCTGCCTGCATTCATGTCGTCTGTCTGTATGCCGTCGTTAAGAGGCTCGCTGCCCTAGGAACCAACGCCGGCGACTTAGTGACGCACCCGAACACTTGGCCTCACCGGAATGCGCTACTTAAACGGCAATGCCCAGCTAACCTCCACACCATAGCGCATCGTCCTCCTACCTGGCACCACATCCGCCATGATCGCGAGCGTGAACGCTCTGCGGTAGAGCTTGTCTTCGGGGATGAAGCTCGAGGTTGCCGCCCTCGCTCAAGTCGCCTCTCGCGACGCAATAGCGGCATAGCCGGGCCATGCGGATCACGACCGCTGGCGGTGGTACGCTGGTGGTGACAGCAGGAACACCGTTAGCCACGCGTCCTACTTGCCGTCGTCCAACGTCCGGCACCGCCGAGGTCGGGGACTCCTCCAAGGATGAGTAGGGCATGGGAGGCGGCAGGGCATGGTGTGCCAACTAGCCAGTCCGTATCCCGTCTTCTACTCTTCCTTGCCGGAGACCGCACCTTCACTTCATGGGTCTTGAACCCCGCCCCCATACATAGAGATCGCAAATGGAGGACGTCTGTCACCGCCGTAGAATAGGTTTAGGGTCGGGTTTCTTTTACTTTTTTGTCCTATAAAAGTTAGAAATGTAATGAAAATCTGCCTGTTTGCATTAATCTCGGCCGGTGTATATGAACTTTCACAATAATATAGTATATTGTAGGAGTACTAGCAAGATGCCCGTGCTTTGCACGGAACATCAAGATCTTGTGGGAGAAAAGGATGAACGAGGGAAGGCCTTATCTGCAAATGTGGAGAGGAGTGCGGGTAAATTGTCATAGTTTCCTTCCTATCCATTAGATATTGATCGGACGGCCTATATTGCAGGATGACAGGCACACCATCATCACCAACTCTGCTTTTTATTGAACCGAGACAAAGCTAACATGCGAAGTAAATAAACACATAGGATCTACATACACAATTTATCTTAGGCACTCCAATAGTATGTCCACTACACATTCACGCATTTCACATCTTCCTACATCTACGATAACCTACGAAAGGGTTAACGTAAATTGCCTCTCTCTCTCTCTCCTCCCCTGATTCATGGTGGTGGGCCCCTCCCTCCCCCTAATCTACAATCAACAACTCACACGTTTCACATTACGTTAATTACGTCACTGGGATTACGTAGGTGTAGCATTACTCGTCCTAAAAAACCCAACTAAGCCAACCTCCTAGCATACCGCGCGGGAAAAGACCCGGCCGCGCCATTTTAGTCGTGATTACCGAATTACTAGTAGCAGTATCCATGGATCGTGCGAAGCACCAAGTTTTTCTTTTGAGGGGGTGAAGCACCTAGTTTAAAAGGAAAAAAGGTGGTACACTCACAGCACCCCTGTCGCGGTCGCATTGCACCCCACACGCGTTCGGTCCTGCACACGGCTCACGCAAAAGGAACGCGCTTCAGCTTGCCTCTTCACTAACACGTGGGACTGCACTTGGAGAAATCGACCATGCGCCAAACTCCCCCCCCCGCTATCAAAAATCCCCAAAAATTCCCCAAATCCCAAATTCAACCGCCCTTCGGGCAACTAGCCAATAATATTCCCCAAACCCACCTCCCCCGTCCCCGTCCACTCCATTCGCTCCGCCAAAGCCCCTCTCCCTACAGCGCCGATATGTCGGTGCCGCGGTTCGTCGAGGGTACGCACGTCGATCCTCTCGCTCCCACAGTATGCTCTCATAGACTATCGTCCTCTAGCCGCGCCGCCATCGCTGTCGACATTCTTATGGAGGCGCACGGCGGTCAGTGTCGCCACCACTGGCGATGTTCGTGTGGAGACGCATGGCGGTCAGCTTCTCCCACGGTACGTGCATTCTAGACTGAGGCCCCGTGCATGTCGGTGTAGCGTTGAATGTTAGGCGATAGAAATTTGTTAATCTCACTGTTTCCCGAAGTAGTTTATAATCAATATGCTCTGCTTAAGAAGCTTACTTTCCCTGTTCTGCACTCAATCTGCTTAGCTGAGATGGCATGCCAAGGCCGATTAGTTGCTAAAATATCTTGCCATATATTTATTGCGACGTAGATTGCCATGGTCTAGTAGCCAATCTGTTAGGTGAAATAGCTCTACACCATTTTATACTCGATCTTTGTAGCTGCAATGGCCTTCGATAGTTTGATGGTTGTGTGCTCGGCCTCATTAGCTGCTGAAATAGCCTGCCATAATTTAGCACTCAAATCTATTTGCTGAATTAGCTTTACATATATTTCATTACTTAGATCTGCTCGTCCAAATATCTTGCCATAGCTTTAGACATCGACCTAGGTATTTTTTTCTGGACTTCATAAAAAAGCATATGTGTTTTTCCAATAATATCTAGTAGAAGAACTAATTTGTATGTCTAACAGATGGACAGGACTTGGATAACTTCTGCTCAAAGATTCTTCGGTGCATATGTCAAGGGGGTTGAAAACTTCATGAACTTTATCAAAGCTGAGTATGGTGGTCCGAAATCAGATGTGCTCTGCCCGTGTAGCAGTTGTATGAATTCTGTTACAAGACCCCAGTCAACTGTGCAAAATCATCTACACTTGTTTGGGATGTCGGTCACATATACTAGGTGGGTTCATCATGGTGAAGCTGTGAACGTTAATTTTATTGACTAGGTGGAAGCAGCAGATCACCATCTTGATCTGCCTGATGCTTAGGTGGAAGAGGATGGGGAGGTGGTGGTGGCGGAGCCAGTGAGTTTGACCAACATTGAAGCAATGCTACGAAATGCTCGTGCATTTCATGAACTTTCACCTGCAGAAGAAAAATGGTGGGCCCGCATGTTGGAACAAACCAACGTGGCTATCACCCCAGGAAATAAGTTGTTAGTATTCTCAGCTATGGTCACCTTTCTTCAGGTGAAGACATCTGAGCAGATGACCAACAAATCATTCAATGCGATGTTGGCTACTTTCCGCAAATCTTTCCCAAATGCGTCTGAGCTGCCACACACCTACAGTAAAATGAAAAATTTCCTTCGTGCAGTTGGAATTGGATATGATATGATCCATGATTGTAAGAATCATTGTGGTCTGTTTCGGAAGGATTATGCCAACCTAGGTGAATGCCCGAAATGCAAATCATCAAGATGGAAAGATCGTGATGCTATGAATAGGATTCCTCGTAATGTTCTGAGACATTTTCCAATTATACCAAGATTGCATAGGTTGTTTCATGATGCTGAAACAAGAGAGGATGTACTGTGGCATTCTAGGAACCATGAGTACAGAGATCAGAATGTAATGAGCCATCCATCTCATGGTAGTGAGTGGAAAAGCTTCAATCATAAACACAAAAACTTTGATGCTGACCCGAGAAATATTAGACTTGGCTTAGCTTCAGATGGATTTAACCCATTTGGCCACAGGCGCCACATATAGCATGTGGCGATGCTTATTATCCTTACAACATGCCTCCAAATGTACGCACCAAAGAATCAAACTACATGATGGCCTTGCTCATCCTAGGTCCAAAAAGTCACGGAAAGGATTTTGATTTATTCATGGAGCCTCTTGTGGAGGAAATTCAACAGACTATGGAGGGTGTTCTCACTCGAGACCTATATAGCAGCTCACCGGCTGATTTCTTTTCTGTGTTTGTTATAATTTGGTGCATCCATGATTATCCGGCTTTGGGCACTATGTCGGGGTGAGCGACACATGGTTACAATGCATGTGTTATTTGTGTGAGAATCATTGTCATCACATAATACTTAGCAAGATCTGTTACATTGGACATCGTCGTTTCCTTGCCAAGGACAAGCCGCATCCTAGAAAATACTGAAGACATGTGTTCAATGCAAAGCATGAAAACCGTGATGCGCCAAAGAGGCTCACCGCTGATGAGTTGCAAGTGGAATTAGAGAAGGTCAGGCATATTACACCGGGAAACCATACTCGTAATGGTAGCGGGAAGAGGAAGCATGGCAGGGCAGAAGAGAGATTATTATTTACCCGTAGGTCCACTTTGTCAGACTTGGAGTATTGGAAAGATTTGGATCTGCGGCATAATCTTGATGTGATGCACATTGAGAAAAATATATGTGACAGCATTATCGGCACACTTCTTAATATTGAAGGCAAGACGAAAGAGACCTTAAAATCTAGGATTAATTTGACACACCTGGGTATCAGACAGGATTTGCAGGTGCAAGATGAAGGTAAACCATGGGATATGGCACCAACTGTGTACGTCTTGGACAAGGTAAAAAAGAAAAGAATTCTACGAGGTCCTGTCACGTGTGAGATTCCCACATCGATTTGCTTCCAACCCTGAACGGAGAGTCGGTGCAGATGGAAACAAGGTACAAGGGTTGAAAACTCATGACTGCCACGTCCTACTTCAAAAGGTTTTACCTGTTATCCTTAGAGGATTGGGCCGCCCTGACTTATACAGAGTAGTTGCAGAGTTGGGACAATTCTTCAGGGAACTCTGAAGTAGAAATATCAGGATAGATACTTTGGAGCATATTAGAGACAAGATGATCAATTATAATATAGCGGGGTTTTTACGCCCCAAACTACGGATGTCGTGTTCTCCACGGGGATCTAGAACTTCGAAGCACACATTCGAAACATTCAAAACAACTGAATAGATGAATCAGACCGTAGTGACAACAAGCAGCCACTGGAACAAGGTAAAAAAATAATATGCAGCAAAGGTAAAGGGTTCAGAAAAAGGACTTTCTCTTTTTAGTGGTTTGCTTGTAATCAAACAGACAAGTAACACTAGCACATGGAAGATGGTTCAGACATCACACACAACTCATGCAACCAATTAAAGTGACAGCAGCTCACAGGAGAATAACTACTAACTTAATATCCAGCAAAGGGTCACAATAATTCAGCAAGGATACATGAGGGTTCAGCAAAGGTGCACAGGTAACAGAGTAAATTTAAGACCCAACAGTGCATATATTCAGAGCACAAGAACAAGAGAAGAGAGAGGTTCAGAGCCTATGGGTCTTGATGGTCTTCGATTTGAAGCTGTAGATGTTGCAGGCGAAGAAGAGTAGCAGCAGAGGCACGTTGGAGACAATCTTGCATGGAGCACCAGAAGGCCCGACGCCCCTGGCCTCTCAGCAGCGAGGAAGAGGAGAGAAGGAGTGGTAGAGATCATCGGTGAGGGAGGTCGCAGCAGCAGGAGTTGGAGCTGAGTAGCGGCGGTCGATCTTGAGGTTGGAGATGAGGAAGTGCAGCAGATCGGTGTCATCGTTGGAGAGGAGCGGTGGATCGCCAGTCAGATCGGGGCAGCTTCGTGGTGGATCGGGCGCCATCGCCAGTCTCCCGGCACCCTCTTCTCCCTCTCTCTCTCCTTCGATCTGGTTCTTCTGCTGGCTCCCCTCGATATGGTGGTGGGTGAGTAGCGAGGAGGGCGAGAGAAAGGAGTCTTCCTGATCTGTTTTTCTTCGTTGGTGTGGTCTGGTCTCTCTCCTCTCCCTTTCAAGCTGGTGTTATGATCAGCCGCTGGAGGAGCCAGCCACGCGTGGAGTCAGACACCACGTCTGGTGTGTCGCGCCAGACCCCAGCTCCTCTGGTTCTTTTCGGTTTTGCCCCCTCTAGAACTGAACTCTTCTCCAAGTTGATCCCCGCTTTAGTGTTGAAAGCACTTTCGACAAAATTTGGGTGCCTAAACGCACCAGTCCTACAAAAAATGAATAAGTTTTGTAAAAATATCATAATAGGAATATTTCTGTAGGAATGAATACTTTATGAGTGATTACTGTGATCATATGTTTAATTTGTGACTCAAAAAGGCTAAAAATACTATATGCATAAATGTGCTATCAGGGCATCTTAGAGACAAGATACCAACTATCCTATGCGACCTTGAGAAGATATATCCTCCAGCCTTCTTTGATGTGATGGTGCATTTGGTTGTTCATCTACTTGATGAGGCACTACTTAGAGGTCCAGGTACCCTATTGAAAGGCGGCTAGGCACTTTCAAGGGCTATGTTAGGAACAGAGCTGGACCCGAGGGTTCCATTGCAGAGGCCTACATTGCTACAGAAGCATTGACATTCTGCTCAAAATACATTAAACCGCTGATCAGCTTAGCAAAGAGGTGGGTGAAGACAATCCTTGGCTCAATGTTTATGATTATCCTGTTCGAGTTACAAGGAAGAGTCGACAAGAGGAAAAACCTAAAGATTTGGACAAAATGGTTTGGTATGTGTTGAATAACTGTCCTGAGATACCACCTTATATCAAGTAAGTGCTAAGTACTGCAGCTTATACATCGTAATCTACTAAACTTGCAACACATTCTTATATATTTAGATGTTTGACGCGATCACTAGTTGTGTAGCATCTACAAAAAGGAGTTACTGCCGCAAAATCCAAGAAGCATTGACAAACTGGTTATGGTAGGATTTGCAAAATGGTTCAAGAGCCATGTAAGCTTTTGAATTGCACTGTCAGTTTTTTTAATATATTGAGTACATAAGATGATCAGCTTGTCTATTTTCTAACCATAGGTTAAGAAGATGCGGGAGGATGGGCAGGCAGTTGATGATGCCCTTTACTCACTAGCAATGGGTCGTGATACTCGGGTAAGACATTATGAATCTTGCGTTGTTGGAGATGTGCGCTACAACACCCTTGCATGCGACGAAGGCAGGAAGACACAAAACAGTGCCATCATGAGCACGGATACGTACGACAAAGAGACAACTGAAATGTATGCTAACATAACAAACATTGTTCAGTTGCAGTATATCTCCAGTTTCAAGGATCATCGGTGTGTTGTTCTGTTGTGCTGTCGTTGGTATAACCTGTTTTCCAGGATCGCAAAACCCAGAGATGATGATTATTCCAAATCCATCAATGTCAAGGCGGCGTGCCAGACCAACGAGCCTTTTATTTTGGCAAATCAAGCAACACAAATATTTTTCTTAGAAGACACATTTGCACGTAGCGATAACTAGAGAGTATTGCAAAGGTTTGAGCAGAGGAATTCGTTTAATGAAGTTGCACAACAAGATGATGCTTACACTGCTCCTGATGTACAAGATAACACAGTTGTTCCTAATATCTTTGAGAACCATCACGTCAAAGACACCGGCGAAACGATTGCATGTCGTGCTATGGACATACAAGAGTTGATCAAGAAGAAGCCAACGTTCGAGGACAATGAGGATGAAGAAGAAGATGGCACCGTGGGGAATTATGATTCAGACTGATACACATGGCGAAGATGTTGACGCTGCTGCTGCGGATGATGATTAGTTTGCTTTTGTCGTATTTGCATGTCAGAAGACGTTTTTTATTTACTATGTGAAATTGTGTTTTCTATGACAACTGAAACCCGATGAACGTGTTGTTTAGTATTTTGCTATGAGAACATCACTTGTTATGTATGTTGATTTGTGTTTGGTGATTGTATGACGACTAAAACATGATGACATTGTTGTTTAGTTGTACTCATATTTGGCTATGAAACTTGAATTTGATGACATAGTTTGTTGTTGGACTGCAATTTGCTCGACGTCTTCGAATGGGAACAAAGCTGGCCCAACAGGGCCTCCGCTAATTTATTTATCTATTAGCAAAAGGGCCTCTGCTATTTATTTATTTATGAGCAAAAGGAGACACCGCTTGATTTTCGTTAATAGAAATCATTATATGTTCACAACACAATGCCCAGCTTGCTACACAGGTTTCATTCATTACTTGTTTCAGCAAAGTGCTCATGTCATAGACACTAAATACATCACTAGTGCTACATACACTGCAAATAAAGAGACAATCATCTTACAGAGCACATCGATTTTGCCCATTATATTCACAAGCTCTTTCATCTCCTCATTGCTGTCAAGGTCATTCAGCAGCTGTTGCTTGGCCATGATCAGAGGAACTGCATCTTTAACCTTCTTCTCTGCATCTTCCTCTTCTACCGTTCCTTCAGTTACTTGTCCAACACCCCAACCCGTTGGTATTGGGATTCCTTGGCTAACCAAATAATCAACGTAGTTGCATTCCACCACATCAGCAACTTCCAAAAATACAAATCACACAAATCTTCCCTTTTCTGCATGAATCAAATTGGAAGATCATCAACCAAACTATTAAAAAAATCAGCAACTGAAAGCAGCAGAACAACACTTAAACATATTATTACCCCATGATTCGGGCATTTGTAGAAGACTCGGCCAGGGTTGAGGATTGTGGTTGAGATGCGACGGATAACTCTACGTGATTTGCAGCAGTGGCACCACACCAACGGCAGCGGGTTGAGGTGAGAAACCGGCTGCGGTGCATGTGCCGACGGGGGTGTGATGAGACCCACAGGCGATGGTATGGGTGGCGACTTGGCGCATATCTGGTTGTTGCCTACTTAAGAGCAGGTAGATGAGCAGCCAGCGGACATGGTTGCTGCGGCCAGAGCTTCTGATGCTAGGCAGAGTAAGTAGAGAAGAAGAGAAGCGAACGTTGGATATGTTAGTTTCATTACTTGCAGAGTAGCATGGCACCATATATAGTCATAGTCTACGTTTGGATCCGAACCAGCTACAGGAGCACGTCTCTCTTTTTTCTAAAACTCAACAATGTCTCTTTACTGGTACACTAACTTGTTCTGTACGCCTTCTCAAGTCTTTGATTTTCTTTCTTTTTTTGCGAGGAAGGAAGGAGGACAAAATTGAGAGTTCCTGGGACTCGAACCCAAGACCTCTCGGTTGAAAACTAAGGGTGCTAGTCACTTATGTGGGAAACGTTCCCTGGGAGGAGGACAGTAGACGAAAGGATTTTCCTCGCAGTTTTAGTTGCGACACAAGATCGAAAGGTCGCAGTTTCGGGAATGTTATTAGGCGAACGAGTCTAGTTTTTCTTTTCTTCCTATATATAAAAAAGTATGCTACTTGGTGTCGGCTTAGTCAACAAACAATTGTGCCAACCTTGACCGTTGGATTGACATTCAACGTCTATCATGTTTCTTCAGTCTCTTCTTCCTCCAGCCACCAAAGCCAAACCAGTGCCGGCGGGACCACATGCTCCCGCCTCCCACGGCTGGTTGTGCTGCCGCGCACGCATCATGGCCACATCGCACCCTAAAACTATGCGCATCTTCCCCGGATCCTATTCGTTCCCGTCTGAGGCCTCACCATCATCCTTCGCCTTGGTTCGCTCACCGCGGCGCTGCCCTCCGGTGTTGTCAACATGGTCAACAACTGAGAGGAATAAGGAGATGACTATACATGGTGAGGATGACAATAGGGACCCAGCAGCGCACGCAGTAATTTTGTTTTTTCGGGACGGAGAAGGGTATCAACTAGGTTGTGCGGGAGCTGTGGCCCGTCTAGCCCAGGCTTTTATTTCATATGTTTAGCACATGACCAGCCCAGTTTGTTTTTTTCCTTTCTGAAAATGGCTAGCCAGATATATATTTTTTTGCAGAACAACCAACGTAGGCCTACTTGCTTTTCTACGCCCTGTTGGGCCGGAAATCTTTCAAGACGAGGAGGGATGCATTTTGCCCAGAAAATGGGCTATAAGTAATAAGAAATGGGCTATAAGTAATAATAAATGGGTTGTAAAATGAAAAAATACAATAAACAGGCAATTAGTTCCAAAACACTTTTTTTCTTTCGGGTTTTGATATTTTAAATTTCATTGTTTTTGTGCGGGTAAAATTTCATTGAATTTAAATTAAGGTATATTAAGTTTCAAAATTAATTTGAATTTGGCTAGATATTTCGGGCTATATGCTGCTTGGGACAGATTTGGAGGCTGACTTGTGAGTCTACTAGGTTGACGTGTAAGAAAGGCTTTGTCAACTTAGTCCACAAACGATTCTAGCAGCAGTGACCATTGGATGTTAATCCAACGGCCGTGCTGCTTCTTCAATAACTGATCTTCTTGCTCCAGTCGCCCAAACCAGCGCCGGTGGGACTGCCTGCTCCCGCCTCCCGTGGCTGGTTGTGCTACCGCACCGCCACACCCTACTCCATTGCTGGCCAGGCCATTCCTCTACTCACCCACACCTCCTGTTATTTTCTGGCAACGGCAGCCAGACCAGTAAACCCTCGTACTCCCCACCGCGTGGGCAACCACTGTCGAGTCTTCGCCGGCTCCGTGGCGTTCCCTTCCTAGGCCTTGCCGTCGTCCATCGCCATGGTGCTCTTGGCGTGGCCTGGTCAACATGGTCAATGAACGACATCCATCGGACGTGGACTGTACGTGGAGAGGCTGACAGCTGGGTCCACGGCCGCACACAAGGAAATGCCTCCTTATTACGCGCAAAATGATGATTCCTCCACCTGACATCTGGGACGCACCGGAAGGGCCTCTGTATTTCGCAAAAAAATGTGCCCCCCACTGACAGGTCGGACCCACCAGCTATATCTTTGCACGCAAGGAAGTGCCTCCTTATTAAGCACAAAAAAATGAATACTCCCCCTACTCGCTGGAACCCAGCATAGTGGGAGGCTCACTTGTGGGCCTACTAAGTGGACAGGGATGGAGGGCTTTGTCAACTTAGTCAATATGAACGATTCTAGCTCCAGTTACCGTACGATTTTCATCCAACGGCCGTAGTGCTTCTTCAACCTCTGGTCTTCTTGCTCCAGCCGCCCAAACCAGCGCCGATCGTGCCGCGTGCTCCTGCCTCCCAAGGCCAGTTGTGATGTCGCGGAGGCCTCACCGCCCCCTACTACTCCCACTGCTGGCCAGGCCATCCCTCTACTCACCCACACCCCCTGTTATTCTGCGACGACTGCAGCCTCACACCGCAGTCGAACCAGTGAACCCTCGTACTCCTCTCCGCGTGGGCATCCATTGCCGTGTCTTCCCAGCTCCGTGTTGTCCCCCTCCTAGGCCTCGCCGTCATCCACCGCCTTGGTGCTCTCGGCGCGGCGTGGTCAATGTGGTCAATGACCGACTTCCATCGGAAGAGTACTGTACGTGGAGAGGCTGACAGCTAGGTCCACAGCCGCAGCAAGGAAGTGCCTCCTTACTACGTGGAAAATAATGATTCCTCCACCTCACAGCAGGGACCCATCGAACGGGCCACCGTATTTCACAAAAAAAACAATTTCCCCCTGACTGCTGGGACCTACCAGCTACATCTTCGCATGCAAGGAAGTGCGTCCATATTACGGGCAAAAACAATGATTCGCCCCCTGACTGCTGGGACCCACCAGCTACATCTTCAGACGCAAGGAAGTGTATGACAGTCGGGACCCACCCAGTCGAAGCGTACGTAGCATTGTCATTCTGGTCGCGGATGTGTATGTACATACTGGTCGATGTAGACGCGCATGTGTCGTAGTAGAGGCACGCACATAGCATGTGCACGTACGTAAAGTGGCCAGGGTGCAAGAAAGTAAATACAGCCATGTGCGTACATACGGGGGGGTCTCGAACGCCTACTCCTGCATACGTATGGCCAGGGCTCGTGTACATGGCTGGGTCAGAACAGAGAAACTGCATCGTCATCGTGTTCATTGGGAGGCAACAGAATGAATCGTGTTCATCGGGAGGCAATGGAACGCGTGGGAGCCAACCGGCTTGGACGGAAGAGCCGATGGAAACGAGGCCTAGCGTACCGCAGGTTAGAGGAAACAGCCTTGTGTTCGACCGGCCACGTTCGAAATGGGATCCTGTTCATCGGGAGGAGTCTGGCGTACCGCAAAATGGAGGAAACGGACTTCTGTTGGACCTCCTACGGTCGAAACGGGGTCCTGTTGATCGGGAGGGGTGTGGTGTACCACAAAACGGAGGAAACAGACTTGTGTTGGAGCACTACAGTCGAAACGGGGGTCCTGTTCATCAGGAGGGGTGTGGCGTACTGCAAAACGGGACTCCACGGGACATTGTTCACCTCCACCGTTGACCTCCTCCAGCCTCCACGGGCTACTGTTCATCCACCGTCGACCTCCTCTAGCCTCCACCTGCGACTGTTCATCCACGGGCTCCTGTTCATCCATCCTCCATCGCGCGCTCCTCCACCGGCTATTGTTCAACCAGCCCTCTCCACGGAGTCCTGTTCAACCACCCCTCCACGGCTACTGTTCATCCAGCCCTCCACCGGCTACTGTTCAACCAGCCCTCCACGGGGTCGTCCTGTTCATCCAGCCCTCCACGGGGTCCTGTTCATCCACCCCCAACCAGCTTGATCAGGGTCCTGTTCATCCAGAGGCAACACCACGGGGTCCTGTTCATCCACCCCCACTGGGAACTGTTCATCCACCCCCCCCCCAACAACGCTCACTGTTCATCAAGGGAAGGAGGCAGCAGGGTTCGATCGGCTTTAGTTAGCAGCAGTAGGAATCACATGGGTTCAGTAATGTAGCTAGTGCAATCGCTCGGGTTCAGTTAGAGCCCAATGCCTTGCTCGGGTTCAGTTAGAGCCCAACGCCTCGCACACACGAATGAGAGAAACACGCATCGCTCGGCCCTCGACCACCCACCATAACCGAGAACTCCCCAAAATGTTCCTTGCCCTCGCTTCCACCATAGTTTTTTCCGTCATGGACAGCCCAAAGAATGTCATGCAGCTGCGTCTCTGGCCCGCCCAGGACGAAAAGCCCATTTTCTATCGTGATTTTTTTTCATAGAAGTAGGAGCCCACCACATCTATGATGATACCGGGTTTTGTCACAATTATCGTCATAGAAGTGTCATAAGTATGATAGGAAAAAAATTCTTTCGGGCCAAATGTCACGGATGTGTCTTTTTTGTAGTGTAATCCCCGAGTGGTTTTCGTAATTCATAACAACATATAGCTCATTGAACTAATATCCACACAGGATAAATATTTCAGGATGTTCAATGATTGGCATGGCATGAACTAGAGATGTGGACCCATCAAAATGCTAAGGACAAAGATTGGCAAAAGATCAAGACTCTTCATCTTTATTTTAGTGAACCAAGATCACATTGAGTCCATAGGAAAGCCAATACTATTAAAAGGGGATGAGGTGTTGCTTAATGACTTACTTTCTCAAGTGCTTAGTGATATTGCTCCAAAACCCTCAGCCACTTCCTCCATCCAAATATGTCCAAACCCAAAACTCCAACTTGACCCCACCGATTCTTTCTATCTGGAGCCACAGAGTTCATATGACATAGCCACTGCCAGAAACCCTAACAGTTCGGTCTCACCGATACGAATCTCGGTCCCACGGTGATGGCCTTGCCAGCGCTCTGTGACTTGTTGCATTTACTTCGGTCTCACCGAGTTATGCAATCAGTCTCACCGAGTTGGCTTGATAGATTCTCTGTTGCTTATTGCTTCATCTTGGTCTAACCGAGTTGATGCAATCGGCGCCACCAAGATGATGTTTGTCCTAAGCCCTAGCACATCAGTCCCACCGAGTTGTTCGAGTCGGTCCCACCAAGATTCCTAATGTTCACATTTTTGAACTGATCGGTGCCACCGAGTTTAACCATTCGGTCCCAACAAGATGAGTCAAATGTGTGTGGTTGGATTTTGTGTGGAGGCTATATATACCCCTCCACCCCTTCTCCATTTGAGAGAGAGCCATCAGAACGTGCCTACACTTCCACCATTCATTTTCTGACAGAGAACCACCTACGCATGTGTTGAGATCAAGAGATTCCATTCCTACCATTTGAACCTTGATTTCTAGCCTTCCCCATGTTGCTTTCCACTCAAATCACTCTTCCACCATAGCCAAAGCTGAGAGAGAGTTGAGTGTTGGGGAGACTATCATTTGAAGCACAAGAGCAAGGAGTTCATCATCGACACACCATCTATTACCTTTTGGAGAGTGGTGTCTCTTAGATTGGTTAGGTGTCACTTGGGGGCCTCCGTCATGATGTGGAGTTGAACCAAGAAGTTTGTAAGGGCAAGGAGATCGCCTACTTCGTGAAGATCTACCCGAGTGAGGCAAGTCCTTTGTGGGCAAGGGCCATTGTCGGTGTCAAAACCGGCGGATCTCGGGTAGGGGGTCCCGAACTGTGCGTCTAGGCGGATGGTAACAGGAGACAAGGGACACGATGTTTTTACCCAGGTTAGGGCCCTCTTGATGGAGGTAGAACCCTACTCCTGCTTGATTGATATTGATGATATGGGTAGTACAAGAGTGGATCTACCACGAGATCAAGGAGGCTAAACCCTAGAAGCTAGCCTATGGTATGATTGTTGTAATGGTTGTCTGTCCTACGGACTAAAACCCTCCGGTTTATATAGACAGGAGAGGGCTAGGGTTACAGAGTCAGTTACAATGGTAGGAGATCTACATATCCGTATCGCCAAGCTTGCCTTCCACGCCAAGGAAAGTCCCATCCGGACACGGGACAAAGTCTTCAATGTTGTATCTTCATAGTCTTGGAGTCCGGCTAACGATGATAGTACGGCTGTCCTGACACCCCCTAGTCCAGGACTCCCTCAGTAGCCCCTGAACCAGGCTTCAATGACGATGAGTCCGGCGCGCATATTGTTCGGCATTGCAAGGCGGGTTCCTCCCCCGAATAACTCATAGAAGATTGTGAACACCAGGATAGTGTCCGGCTCTGCAAAATAAATTCCACATTCCACCGTAGAGAGAATAATATGTACACAAGTTCAATCTGCTGACGTATTTTGTGGCATGACGTCATACCACCACCAAGCCTTTACTTGAATCTTTTTTTATTATACCACCTCAGCGCGTTTAGCGAAGCGGTTTCCTTGGCACGTCTTGTCGAAGCAGAGATCGTGTTCCCCTTATTCCGAGATTCCCATCGATATGGACATGGGTAACCCAACCGTGCCCGTCGCCACGCCCCCTCTATCGGAGGCAAGTCCCGAACGGTCACAGGGACGGCTCTTGCTATTCTCCCTCTTTATAATGGGACCAAGGCTTGTTTCTTTTCTTCAATCCTCAATCGAATCTACTCCTTGCCCCGAGTTCCAACACCCAGAGCCCCAGATTCGAGCGCTTCGGACCTTCAACAATGTCCAGCTCCGACCTCTGAGGGCGGTGGATGCCCTCCTCCGTTACGGAAGAAGGCGTGCTAAAGCTGCGAGAGGCCAAGTACGACTTACGAGATTTCGCTGACAGTTGCCCTTGAAGGGCAAGTCATCCCACCCCGAGCCGGCGAGTATGTCGTGTTTGTATCCCACCTCCGTCGGGGTTTAGGCTTCCCGATGGATCCTTTTGTGAGAGGGCTCATGTTTTACTATGGGTTGGAATTCCACGACTTGGCTCCGGAGTCCATCCTCCATATCTCTTCATTCATTGTCGTCTGCGAAGCCTTCCTCGCCGTTACCCCTCACTTCGGCTTGTGGCTTAAGACCTTCGATGTGGAGCCGAAGATGGTCGAGGCGTCAAGCGAAGTCTTGGCGAGGCGGTTTAAGCGAAGGGTCGACGCTCCATGGACCGAGGCTCTTTTCAGAGGAGCTCGGCTTGGCAGCGAGGTGGTTCTACATAACCGCTCCTGGCGGCGGCGAAACCACCGCCCATCTTCGCTCGGGCCCTCCACGGTGATGTCATGGGTCGACCAAGGGCTCAGCCAGGGGCCATCAAAGGATGTGCCCCTAATGCGGGGCGGATTCGAGACCTCCAAGCGAGGGAGATCGATCTGGTCGTGGTGATGCAGAGTCATCTTGATTAGGCGTCTCCTGCCGCAAGCGCCGCCCTCTCCGGCTGTGGGAGTTTAATCCGGAGGGACCACGGATTCTCCAACACTTCATGGGTATGACACCAGCGGAGATGTACAAATTATTCTTGGATCACGAGGCGTGTCCGAATTGACCGAGGGCGCCGGCCTAAGCTGCAATCGCCGGATACACAAGTAAGTAGCTCCGTATCCGGACATACCGTTTGTTTGCCTTTCTATGATTAGCCTTTTGACCAATTGCCCTCTAAGCGAGTGGATAAGCGCAAGCAAAACTGATCTGATGTCGGCCCCCCCCGAGAGACGCGCGGATCCGTCTTTGGTCGAGATCTTGGAGGTTGCGCCTTGAAGAAGGCGAAGGGAGAAACAGAGGAACTACCGCCTTAACCAAGGAGGCTTGCGGGGAAGGGGGGATCGAGAATCCCTCCTTCTAAGGGGAGAAGAGGACCGCTTCCGGAAACCCGGAGGCCAAAGCCCCGAAGCGGGGGAAGAAATCTTCACCAGAGGTTCCTGCATCCGGAGAGGCTCGCCGCCACGATCTCCCTAAAGAATCAGCCCTCCAGCGAGCCGTAAGTAGAAAAAAGGGAGTTTTGTAATAAGGGAAATCCCTATTTGTGCTTCTGAGGATAACTTAAGTTTTTACCTTGTAGTTCGGATCTCCGTCCTTCTCAGATGAGCTCGTCTTCGGGGGAACTCCGTCCGGAGATGATGGAGAGCGAGACGCCTCCATCTGCCGCACTGTCGGATAGGGCGGACGAGCCTGAAGTGTCATCACGGAGGGTATCCCCGAGTCCAGCAGGGCCGAATAGTTCGGCACCAACTGGTGTGCGGCCGAGGGAGCTGAAGGATCTGCTTGAGAGGGCGTCTATCTCAGAAGGTCACCGTATACTGACAAGTACGATGATTGAAAGAATTTCATCCACTGAAGGCGGATTGCGTGATGCCGTCAAGGGTTTGCTGGCGGGATTTGAGGTACGTAAAAATGACATACCCTTTGACAGTTTTACACATAAGGTGCGCCCTGTATAGATAGTAGCCCCTGAGACTCAGTAGGGTGTCGAGAACGACAGCGTGCCGAGGATCAAAATCCCAGGTATTGATTTTCGCCTTTCCTATGCAGGTGGCGGATAGTTTGGTGGCTAGCCAGACTGATGGAGTTGCCGAACTAAAGCGGCAGCTCGACGCTGCGGATGCGGACATCGCGCTGGTCAATAAACGACTTGATGAGTTGCAAGGTAGTTTTTTTCTCTGTGGTCACCTAGTAAGAGAGCTGAAGCCCACTCCTTACAACATGTGTGCTAAATGCAGATGGTGCGCTGCTGTGGAGAGCCTTCGGGCAGAACTTTCTCAAGCCAAGGAGCAAGCGGAAGGAGTGATGTGGCTGCCTCGAGGCGGTCGAAGAGCTAGAAGCGAAAAGGCTGCACACCGCCAAAGCGGGAGGAGATGGCGAAATGGCCGTGAAGTTAAAAGATGCTACCGACCGCAATGAGGTTCTTGAAAAGGCGCCTAAGCGGGCGAAGACCTCGGGAAGGCCACCTGAAGCCAAGGATGCCCGTTACGCAATCACGGGCTATAAAGGAGGAGCTGCGCCGGGCGGAGACATTGTTCTTTGGCAAGCCCTTTACTGCTGCGCCGAAGGTTCTGATCAAAGTATGCTCGGCTTGGCGGTTGTGGGGTCCGGAGGATCCTTATATGGACTTAGCGGCGAGTCGCGGCGGATGCCGTTGTGCACTTCTGAAGTCGGAAGGATCACAAGACGGAAGATCTGTTTTGGTCTCAATTCCATAGTCGGGCGTTCCTTCCGCTGACCGCTCGGTTGGCGAGTGGGCTGAGCTGAATAGATTGTCGGACTTGCCATGGCGGATATCGTGACTCATATCCGGCGGATAGGCTAAGCGAAGAGTTATTTTGGCTTATTGCAGCAATTTCTTGGGGCGGTGCCGCATATCAAAGCGATAAGCGGTCGGCCTGCATAGAGGGTGCGGATGGCCCTCGCCGTGTGAAGACACATTGGACGAGATGGATGCCGCTGCTGCGACCGAGGAGTTACGGCGAGCGGTTACCCGCCGAGCACTATTTTGGGGAAGTTCTGCGTGGTGCTCGTGTAATAGAGTCGCAGTGCTCAAAGAATGTCATGTTCAAATGAGCGTTTTGGTTTGTAAAAGCGATGTTTATGATATAAGCGCTTTTTGGTACTTGTGCGTTCAAGTAGTGAAATATCTCTGTCTGCGGACGTGTATGTATCGTGTGTATAACTGAAAGGTGGCGATCGTTAGCTTCAGCCCCACACACAAGATGCGGGGTGTTACTTAAAAATAGCGTATTTTCACACTTAATCCGACGTCTCGGTCCTGTGAAGGAGGTGGTAGCGTAGCAAACAAGGCAACCGGACTATAATGCTTTATCACTTTCACTTAGCCATAGGAGTTCGAGGGTGGGGCTACGATATTGCCCCTAGGGGCACAGCGCTCTCGAATTAGGGGCGGCGTATGTGCTGACCGAAAGCGGTCCTTCGTCAGCGGTGGAATTCTAAACATTCGGTAGTCGATCGAGTGGTTGACCGGTCTCTCATTGTATCATAATGATCGGTTTTCGGCTTTCTCTCTTGAGGTGCTCGCTTGCGGCGAACCGGGCACTGTCGCGATAGTTCTCCTGGTGCCACATTAGCCGATTATACGGAGCGTAAGGCAGCAAAACACGAGAGCCGGGCAAACCCAACATTTGACCAAAGACATGATTGGAGCTGATGCATATAAGGCCTAACTCGAGGCGCGAACACTCCCTAAGGTATTCGGTCTTTATGATAGCGGGCAGAACAATGCCCTAAGCCCCTAGTGTCCGGTACCGCAAGGTCCTCTGACGGCCGATGCCAAAGCGTCGATCTCCTCTCTGGTTATAATGAGAAACTAGGGATATATAGCAACAAGAGCGGATAAAAAGGTTTCTGTGAGGTCTTAATCTGAAAAGAATCCTTGCAGCGGGTCCCTCTTGCGTCTGCGCTGTGTCTCCGTTGTCTTTGTATCACGGGCCGGGTGTAACACGCTGTTCATCTGTAAAAGAGAGGAACTTAGTTTGAAAAGTAATCGTGCAAAAAATGAAAAAATCGAAATATGAATGAATGCATAAAGCTGAGCTTATATTAGCTCATATGCGCTGCCCCTTGTAAAGGGGTGTGCGGCTAGGGAGCCCCTAGCTTATTTTATGCCGGACTCATCTAGCCGTGTCCGGGGTCTTGAACGACCTTTTAATGAGATGATGCCGCGTGGACCGGGCATTTTAAGTGTAAGAGACGCGTAGTGTGGTATTGCATTAAAGCGGACAAAAGCTTCACGTCCCAATAGTGCTTGATGGCTACTTTTGAATGGGGGGACATGAAAGATTAGCTTTTCGCGTCGGAAGTTGTTGGGTGACCCGAACACAACTTCTAGTAGTAAGGAGCCTGTGCACTTGGCGTAAGGACCTGGCGTCACTCCTTTGAAGGAAGTATATCGAATTTTAGTAAGGTCTATCCCCAACTTGCGGATTGTGTCCGATATAGCAGGTTTAAATCGCTGCTGCCGTCCATCAGGACTTGTGTAAATTGTAGTCCGTCGATTATAGGATCCAATATCAGAGCAGTCCATCCTGCGTTTGAATGCTACGGAATAGTCCGGTGGTGAAAGTAATTGGTTTTGACATCCAACCTCGAGGTTCGGCTGGGGTGGACCGTGCGATACTGCTTTGGCGGGTGCCGCATTGTTGTTCCGTATCATCACATGAAGTGAGTTCTTGTTTTGACTTCTTGTGGGAAAGTCTTTTGTTTTCGGCGCTCTGCTGGTGGGGTTCGTCGTCATCCTCGCTTGGCGCGTCGAGCCCCTTGTGTTGGCGTTGAGTCGGCGGACTATTTGAAGACCCAACAATCTCGGTGGGTGTGGTTTGCGAGCCTTCCGGAGGTTGTGGATTTGGCATATCCGATCCAAAATTTTGTTTAAGTTGGATAGCTCATCCTTTGTTGTCCTTAAGAGGCGGTGTTTTGTTGTTGACATGAGCTTTTGAATCGGCGTTGACCGCCATGTTCTTTGGGCTTTTTCTTTATTTGGCGTTGATCCTTTCTGCGTGGTGGTTTCTGTTCCATCTCGATCTCGGATGTACTCGGGTTCTGGTCTTGCATCTTGCTAGCTTGGCTGTCTTCCCCAGCATAAGCGGGTCATGAGGCTTGTTAGCACGGCCATTGTTCTCGGCTTCTCTTGGCGAGGTGTCTGAAAACCATTCGTCTCGGACATTATGTTTAAAAGCTGCTAAGGCTTGGCGTCCGGACATTCGACTATTTGGTTCTTTTGGTAAGGAACCTGTTCGAAATTCTTGCTGACTCTCCGGGCTGTTGAGTTATGTGACTTAAATAAATGCGCATCCGTGAGGCGGACATAAGTCCCTTGAAAATTTGCTCTAACGCGTCCTCGAGCTCTTCCCAACTTCCAATAGTATTTTCTGGGAGGCTTTTGAGCCAATGCCGAGTTGTCCCTTTGAGCTTGAGGGGTAGATATTTTATGGCGTGGAGATCATCTCCTATGGCCATGTGTATGTGGAGGATGTAATCCTCAATCCAGACTCCAGGGTCTGTTGTTCCGTCGTATGCCTCTATGTTTACGGGTTTGAACCCCGCTGGAAATTCATGATCCAGCACCTCATCGGTGCAACATAGTGGGTGTGCGGTGCCCCTGTATTTGGGTGTGCCGTTGTCTTCGAACACTCGGCGTATTGTGTTGCTTCCTGGGGCCCTCTTTTTTGGCCCATAAATGGACCTGACCGGGTCGTATGTTTTCCGAGGATCATGAGTCGGCTTGTGTGCGGCGCCGCTTATCGCTTTTGGCCTGTCATCTGGTCGTCTATCCGGCCAGGAGGCCTCTTTGCCTTTTGACTGTAGGGGCTCTATGGCCTCCTCGTCGAATTCTGGCAGCAGCTTGCGCTTCGGGTAGCTCTTTGTTTGGTGGCCATTGCCATATTTGTCCGCGGTCTTGAGTACTTTGCTCCACCTCATTCCGAGTATGTCTTCTGCTGTTTTGAGCTTCCGTTTTTCCTTCTTCAGACTTCTTGCAGTGGCGACGAGTCTTTTGTGAAGGTTCTTATGCTCCGGTGGTGTGTCCGGCGTGAGGTCGTCTGGACTGTTGTTCTCGCCGGGCATGGATTGATTATCTGATTCATCCTGTTCGGATGGTTGCTTGGTTGCATGTTCGTCGTCCACTGGTTTTCCTTGCTCCATTGCTGGGTCATTAGGAGTGCTGTTTTTGTCGAGGCGGGACTTAGGGCGGCGTCTGCGTCGCCGTTTTGGTTGTTTGTCGGCGAGATTATCCTTTGCCGCGTCCCGTTGTTCCTTGTTATCGCTTCCTTTTGGGGTGTCCACCATATATACATCATGGGTTGGGGTGGCCTTCCAGTGCTCGGTAAGCGCTGGTTCTTGGTAGTCTCCGGCATCGTCGTCCATACCGTCGATGTCTTGAAGTCGTAGTCTAACATGTCGGTTAGATAAATCGACGGTGGCTACAAAGTGGGTGGTGGGTGGGCTTTGAATTTCTTCGTCGTCCGCATCCCAACCATCGGCGCGATCCGGCGAGGCTCTCTGATAACGAGAGATGCTTTAGCGAATTCAGGATGTCGCCAAAGGGTGAGTGCTGAAAGATGTCCGCGGCGGTGAACTCCATGATCGGCACCCAATCGGATTCGATTGGCAGAGGCGCAGGAGGTTCGGGGTCCGGCAAGGAGTCTGGCGCCTCGGAGTCACGAGTTTTATAAGGGACGAGGTTAGTATTCGGCTCCATCGCCATAGGAGTTGCAGCTCCTGAGGCGGTGTCCAGCCACCTGTCCTCGATCTGCGCGGTCTGCTCCGAACTATGGGTCAGAGCAGACTCATGTGCGGCCTCCAGGGCACTGTCCGGCGGCAGAGCTAAATCATGCCCATCGTGGCAAAGACGGCATGCTCGGTGTGGCTCGAATCCGTCGAAGATCAAATCTCGCGGATGTCGGCCGTGAAGTTTAGGCTTCAAACCTGACACGATGGCGGGCGTAGCTTCGATCTGCTCGGATGGCCAAGTGAATTGGCCCGCGATGCGAAAACCGCCGAATCTGAAGATCTGCCGAGGAGAAAAGTCTCACCACGGGCGGCGTTGTTGTTGATTGAAGAAGCCATCAAGCCTATCGGTGGCGACACGGAGGAACTCTCAATGAAAGCACCAATGTCGGTGTCAAAACCGGCGGATCTCGGGTAGGGGTCCCGAACTGTGCATCAAGCGGATGGTAACAGGAGACAAGGGACACGATGTTTTTACCTGTGTTGGGCCCTCTCGATGGAGGTAAAACCCTACTCTGCTTGATTGATATTGATGATATGGGTAGTACAAGAGTGGATCTACCACGAGATCAAGGAGGCTAAACCTAGAAGCTAGCCTATGGTATGATTGTTGTAATGGTTGTATGCGTCTCACGGACTAAAACCCTCTGGTTTATATAGACACTGGAGAGGGCTAGGGTTACACAGAGTCGGTTACAATGGTAGGAGATCTACATATCCGTATCGCCAAGCTTGCCTTCCACACCAAGGAAAGTCCCATCCGGACACGGGACGAAGTCTTCAATCTTGTATCTTCATAGTCTTGGAGTCCGGCTGACGATGATAGTCCGGCTGTCCGGACACCCCCTAGTCCAGGACTCCCTCAGCCATGGTGGGATAGACAAGGTTGCTTCTTCATGGACCCTTCATGGGTGGAGCCCTCTGTGGACTCGCGTAGGCATTACCCTTTGTGGGTTGAAGTCTCCATCAACTTGGACGTACGGTAGCATCACCTATCGGAACCATGCCAAAAATCTCTGTGTATCCATTGTGTTTGCCTTCTCCAAACCCTTCCATTTACATTCATACGCAATATTTTACTTTCCGCTGCTATACTCTTAGAATTGCATGTGTAGGTTGATTGCTTGACTTGTGTTGATTGCTAAAATCTGCTAACAACTAAAATTGGGAAAAGGATAGATTTTTATTTGGTCAAGTAGTCTAATCACCCCCCTCTATAGATACTTTCAATCCTAAAGTGGCCGAATCGAATAAGACCTATTCATCGTGTTAACTTGTCAGACCGATTAATTGGCATGTTAGACCAATTAATCGTTGCTGGCCCATTAACTTCTGGGCAAACAAATCCTAAAATTTTGCCCCGTAACCCCTCCCATTCCCTCGCTCCTCAATAGCTCGGGTTCGACCAAACAGTACCATATTTTGGTATAGTACATAGCCGAGAGCATGAGAGTATGGTATCATACTTAAAAACTAGATATATGTTGGCAAGTTCCTATTTAATCTACCATTAATGGTCGACCGATTAATCCAGTTAATAGGCCCATTCACTGATTAGTCGCTACTCCCAAGCTGTCTGAGCAGCTACCAGTTACCAATTTCTTGAACAATGGTAATAACAATAGCAATAGTAACAGTAATAATAGCAGTAGCAGTTTTGTAGTGATTGTAACAATAGCAACAACAACGAAACTAACTTAGCAAAGATCAATATGAGAAAAGCATAGGTATTGGATGATCGATGAGTATTTATGTTGGATAATATTCATTATATAATAGTCACAACCTAGAGCGATACATAATAGCTCCAATTCATCAATTCAATGTAGGCATCTTTTTTGTATATAGTTATACGTGCTTATAATAAGAACTTGCAAGGCATCTTTTGTCCTACCCTCCCGTGGCAGCATGATCCATAAGGAAATCTAAGGGATATTAAGGCCTCCTTTTAATATAGAACTGGAACAAAGTATTGACACATGGTGAATACATGAACTCCCCGAATTACAGTCATCTCCAGAGAGTATCCCAACTATTATCACTTTGGGGTCTACGGATCAGAGCAATAACAAGTGCATATAACTAGCAGATAGGATCAGGAACTCAAATATATTCATGAAAACATAGAGAGTTTAGATCTGAAATCATGGCACTCGGGCCCTAGTGACAAGCATTAAGCATAGCAAAGTCATAGCAACATCAATTTCAGAACATAGTGGATACTAGTGATCAAGCCCTAACAAATTGACTCGATTACATGAAAAATCTCATGCAACTCCATCACTGTCCAACAAGCCTACGAAGGAATTACTCGCTCCTAGTGGTGAGCATCATGAAATTGTTAATGAAGAAGGGTTGTTGATGACGACGACGACGAATTCCACCCTCTGAAGCCTTGAACGGACTCCAGATCAGCCAACCCGGTGAAGAACAGGACATGGTGGTGGCTCCATATCATAGAACACGATGATTCCTTCTCTCAATATTTTTTATATATTCTGGAAATATTCTCCGTAAATTTTCAGCCTAATCTGAGAACTTTTATTTCTGCACAAAAACAACACCATGGTAGTTCTGCTAAAAACAACATCAGTCTGGGTTAGCTTCATTCAAATCATGCAAATTAGAGTCCAAAACAATAGAAAAAGTGTTTGGAAAAGTAGATACATTTGGGACGTATCGGTCGCCCAAAGGAAATGGTGTGATTTGACCAATCCAGGAGTTGGGGGACTCCGGGAACGAGTGCGTAGACCTCCCACAAGGTTTGTTTTTTGGCTCGTTTTGACTCTGGACCTCAAAAGATCATGTTCACCGCATGTGCCTTAGTGTTCTCCTTGTGGTGGCCTATTGTGTTCCTTTGGGAGGTCGTGCATGGGCAGCGATCGCCCTCATCGTCTGAGTTGTCTCTGCCCCTAGCGTTTTGCTCCTAGGTGAGCTGCTCGTTGAGGTGGCGCACTCGCGTGCCCAGTGTAGTGCTTTGTAGGCCCCATGGTTGTGTTATTTCTAGGGACCCCTCATGATTACTTCATAGGAGCGGGATGGGTGTCTTGTTGTGCCTTCACTCTTTCTCTTTTTGCTGCTTCTATCAGCGGCCTCCCTTGTGGCGCTCACGTCTATGGTCGCTCCTTTCGCTTGCGGTTTTGTATGTAGTTGTGGCCACGAGTGATACGGCCCCCACTGTCGCACGTGTCTGTTGGCCCTGCTGGACGCTGGTAGCTGCGACCTGCGTGGGCGGTCTCTTTGCCTGTGGCGAAGACATTTGCAATCTACCAGGTCGGGTAACTTTGATTGTGCCTTTTTTCTTTCTAAGCATGGGGTCGAGTGCCCCACCGACGAATGCTTCGACGGACATTCCGTCGGAAATCTGTGGTATGGCATTCTTCTTCTTGATCCAACGGGTGATGTATTGTGGACTAGCTCATGTTCTCCTTGTATTATATATTGTGCAGGTCTACGATACTTCCGGGCCGATCATGCCTTCAAAGTTGTTGAGTAACTCATGCTCGTCTGCCCAGTTATGAATGGAGTTCGATGGGAGCCCGTTCAGCCATGTTCGCGACAACCCTAATAAGCACAGCGGGACATGGCGGAGGGTGTCGGTGTCAAAACCGGTGGATCTCGGGTAGGGGGTCCCGAACTATGCATCTAAGTCTAATGGTAACAGGAGGCGGGGGACATGATGTTTACCCAGGTTCGGGCCCTCTCGATGGAGGTAATACCCTACTTCCTGCTTGATTGATCTTGATGATATGAGTATTACAAGAGTTGATCTACCATGAGATCGTAGAGGCTAAACCCTAGAAGCTAGCCTATGATTATGATTGTTGTTGTCCTATGGACTAAACCCTCCGGTTTATATAGACACCGGAGGGGCTAGGGTTACACAGAGATGGTTACAGAGAAGGAGATCTACATATCCGAATTGCCAAGCTTGCCTTCCACGCAAAGGAGAGTCCCACCCAGACACGGGATGAAGTCTTCAATCTTGTATCTTCATAGTCTAACAGTCCGGCCAAAGTATATAGTCCGGCTGTCCGAGGACCCCCCCAATCCAGGACTCCCTCAGTAGCCCCTGAACCAGGCTTCAATGACGATGAGTCCGGCGTGCAGATTGTCTTCGGCATTGCAAGGCGGGTTCCTTCTCCGAATACTCCATAGAAGATCTTGAACATGAGGATCGTGTCCGGCTCTGCAAAATAATTTCCACATACCACCGTAGAGAGCACAATATTCCACAAATCTAATCTGCTGACAACTTTTCATAGCATGACATCACGCTGCGGCCCGGTTATTACGAACTGTTTTTCCTAGCCTACCACTGCACGTGTTGCGAGGCGGTTTTATTGGCACGTCTTGTCGAAGCAGAGATCGTGTTTCCCTTATCACGTCATTCTCATCAATACGGATGTGGGTAACCCAACTGCGCTTGTTAGTATGAATCCTCGATTTTAGGCAAGTTCCAAACGGCCACGCGGAGGACGCTTGATATTCACCCTCTTTATAAAGGGGCCAAGGCCTGTCCTTTTCTCCCCACGCTCGATCCTTCCCTCCCCCCACCTCGAGTTCCAACACCCAAGGCTTAGGCTAAGCGCTTCGGACCTTCAACCATGTCCAGATCCAACCTTCAAGGCCGGTGGATGGCCTCCTCTATCACAGAGGAGGACATTAAGAAGCTTAGGGAGGCCAGGTATCTGACAGCCGAAATCCCGCACAGGCCTCCTGCTCAAGGGCAGGTCATACCTACTCCCGAACCCAACGAGAGCGTCGTATTTGTTTCCCACTTCCTCTGAGGGCTAGGCTTTAGTCTTGATCCCTTTCTTAGAGGGCTCATGTTCTATTACGGGCTAGATTTCCATGATCTAGCTCCAGATTCTATCCTTCACATCCCGTCGTTTATCGTCGTGTTTGAGGCCTTCCTCCACGTCACCCCACACTTTGGCTTATGGCTCAAGACCTTCAATATGAAGCCGAACATGATATATGGGCGACATGCAGAGTGCGGAGGCGCTATAATAAGCAAATGCGCCGACGCCCTATGGCCAAAGGGTTCCTTCCCGGAGGTGTCCGACTTATGGCAACGGGAGTGGTTTTACATCATAGCTCCCCGAGGTACAAAGCGGCCGGCCGCCCCCGCCTTCCGCTTGGTCCCTCCACCCCAACTGGCGTCATGGGTCAACAAGGGGCTGGACTGGGGGCCAGTTGATGACGTGCTGACATTGCAAAGCCGCACCCGAGATCTCCTCAAGAGGGATGTCAGTCTTGTCAAGGTAATGCAAGTAATGCTAGTTCGTCGGGTCCTGCCATGCCAACGTCGATCTCTCCGTATGTGGGAGTTCAACCCGGAAGGACCATGAAATATTCAACAATTCTTCGGCGTGACGCTCGAAGAGATGCATGGATTGTTCTTCGGATCACGAATAAAGTGTCCGGACACCACCGCGAACGCGGGTCTCAACTGCAACCGTCCAGATGCCCAAGTAAGTAATTCCACGACCGAACATGCTGTCTTTTTATTTGTCACAACATCATTCTAAAAAATTGCTCTCGGCCAGGACTGGATAATAAAGGCAGAGAGGATCAGGTGTTCGGCCCCCCTTCCCAAAGGCTCACCGGATCCTATACTAACCAGGATGCTTGAGCACGCACCTTATCAAGTGCCATCAGGAGAAGATGAAGGGAGGAATAAAGAAGCCGAAAGCGAGCTTCACACATTACACATCCAAACCGAGGGAATTAGCGTCTTCGCGAAGGAGGATAATCGGGGAGGTGAATCTAGAGTCCCCTCTCCCCAAGGAAAGAAAAGGGCCGCCTCTGAAGATTTGGAAACGGAGGTTTCCAAATGAGGGAAGAAACTTTCACCAGGGGGCCCCACCCCGGAGGGCGCCCTTTCCGCACAGCGCCCGCAAGGTGGCCAGCCCTAAAACGAGCTGTAAGTGAACAAAAGTACTTTGGTAAATATATCTAGCTCTATCTCTGAGAACAATAACCGAGACATATATCTTGCAGTCCGGCTTGTAGCCCTTCTCGACAGAGTTCGTCTTCGGGGGATCTTCTTTCGGAGATGATGGAGAGCGAAACGCCTCCTCCTGCTTCCCTGCCTCAAGGGGCGGATGACCCCGAGGTGTCATCACAGAGGACTTCTCCTGATCCGCAAAGGCCAGAAGGTAACTCTTCGGCCGCCCGAAGTCCGGAGTGTTCGGCTCCCAGGGAGAGCAACAGAAAGAGTTCGGGATTGTCCGGTGCACAACCGGACACATTGATGGGTCTTCTGGAGCAAGCGGCTATCTCAGAGGCGCATCGTACCTTAACGGGTACGGTGGTTGCGAGGAATTCATCTGCCAAAAATGGGTTGAATGAAGCTCCTACGAGCCTGCTAAGAGGCTTTGAGGTACGCAAAGTAACATATATGTATTCTTGATAGTACCGCACACGCTAGGTGTGCTCTGTATAGATAGTAGCCCCTGAGACTCTGGCTGCCGTCCATAGGCGGCAAATAGAGGATCATAGTCCTAGGTAATGACCGTGCTGCTCTTATGTGCAGGTGGCTGAGGGTCTGGCGGCTGGCCGGACTGCTATTATTGCCGAACTAAGGCGGCAGCTTGACGTGGCGGATGCCGACATCGCGCTTGTGAACAAGCGGCTTGATGAGGCACAGTGTATGTATTTTCGTGTGGTCAGCAAATATTAAGAGGAGCATGATGCTAGTATCTATAATATGCTGTGACTGCAGATGGAGTTGCTGCCGTGGAGACCCTTCGTGCGGAACTTGCCCGATCCAAGAACAAGCCACGATAAGTGATGCGGCCGCCCTAAAGGCCACCGAAGAGTTAAGAGCCGAACAGGCTGCTCATCGCCAGAGCGAAGATAAATAGCCAAGATGGCTGTTGTGCTGAAAGATGCCGCCGGCCGATATGAGCTCCTTGAAAAGTAAAGCCAAGCGAAAGCGGCTGGACTGAAGAAGGCCTTGGAAGCAGCCAAGGAAACTCGCTCTGAAATTAGAGCGGCAAGGGAGGAGCTTCATCAAGTCGGAGATATCACGGCTGGGAGGCCCTTTTTGTTGTGGACGAAGTTCGAAGATCCGAAGTATGCCCCTCTGGATCAATTATGGAGTGTTGCAGACGCATATTTGGACTTGGCAAAGAGTGCTGCTGATGCGACTGAGTTTTTCAAAGATCAGAAAGATCATGAGGTGGAAAGGTTGTTCTGGTCGCAGTTCAGTGCTCCAACGCGTCCGCTGCTGTTGAATGAACAAATGGCCGAGTGGGCCGAGCTCCATAGGTTGTCCGGGCTTGCTATGAGGTCTGTCATGGATCATTTTTGGCCGAAGGGACCAAGGCCTGACAGTTATTTTGGTTTAGTGCAACGATTCCTTGGTGTTGTGTCGCATATCGACGTTGTGAAGAGGTCGGTGTGCATAGAGGGTGCGCGGATGGCTCTTGCCCATGTTAAAACATATTGGGCAGGGATGGAGGCCACCGCTATAGCTACTTGGGGTCCAGCGGGAGGCCAGGACCCGGCTGAGCACTATTTTGAAGAAGTCCTAGAAGGCGCCCATTTAATAGAGGCTCGGTGCTCGAAGAGTACCATGTTTGAGTGACATGTATCTGAATTGTAAAAACAATGCTATTTTGATTATAAAGGATGTGTTTATACTTTTGCCTGAAAGTGTTATAGTGCCTCCTGTGCGGCCATTTATGTATGTATATAACCTGAAAGTTTGCAGTCGTCGGCTTCAGCCCCCACGCATATAATGCGGGGGTGTTCGGAAAAGCGCGTACTCACACTTGATCCAACATCTTGGTGCATTAAGGAGGTGATAGCACGGCGAACAAGGCAATCGGACTATATAGCTTTAACACTTTCACTTAGCCATAGGAGTTTGACGGTGGGGCTACTATATAGCCCCTGGTACTTCCGCGTTCATCGAATACATGCGGCAGACGTATATGACCGAAAACCGGTCCTTCGTTAACGCGGAGGAATCGCGAAGATTCCGCCGAGTCATCGAGTGGTTGACCAGTCTCGCGCTTTATCATGATGATCAATTTTGGCTTTCTCTCGAGGTGCTCGTCCAGATGAACCAGGGCACAATCGTAGTAGTTCTCCCGATGTCACCTTAGCCGATAGAGCGGAACGTAAGGTAGCAAAACACGGGAGCCGGGCAAACCCAACTATTGACCAAAGACATGATTCGGAGCTGATGCATATAAGGCCAAACTCGCGACGCCGAGCACTCCCTAAGGTAATCGGACTTTACAACATATACTGGGTTGAGTAACACCCTCGATAAAGAGCCCTGAGTTTCCAGGTACGTGCATTAGTCTGGCGTGACGAAATGCCAATAATGTCAGTATCCCTCTCAGTGTGTTAAGTGCCCGGAGGGTATGAAGCAACCAGAGACAGTAAAAAAAGGTTTACACATGGTCTTAATCTAAAAAGAAACCTTTGAGCGGGGCCCTGCTGCACGTCTGCGCCTTTGTCTCCATTGTGCCATATCCTGGAAGGGTGTAGCACGGGAATCATCAGTAAAAAAGAAAAACCCAGGTGAAAGACTTCGTGCGAAATATTGGTTATTCTGAATGAACCATGAAAATGCAATATGTTATTGTAGTAATAGGGTCAAGCCGAACTATGGGCCTTTTTACATGCGGGCAGCCCCTGGCACCACCTATGGGGGTATATCCATCGACCCAAGCTCAGGTTTATCTGGGCTACTACAACTGGTGGTGCGCCGGACTCATCTAACCGTGTCCGTGGTCTTGACGACCGATCATTTATTCTAGTTGGAGAGGTCATTCAATGTTCGGCTGATACAGCCGCCACATATTCTTCTGCACGTAAGGAACGCTCTGTATTCCCGCTAACTGTGATGACGCCACGCGGACCGGGCATCTTAAGTTTAAGATAAGCGTAATGCGGTACTGCATTGAAACGAGCGAAGGCCGTTCTTTCGAGTAGTGCGTGATAGCCGCTTCGGAATGGAGCGATGTCGAAGATTAATTCTTCGCTTCGGAAGTTGTCGGGAGAACCGAATACAACCTCTAGTAATAGAGAGCCTGTGCAGCGGGCCTCTACGCCTGGTATTACTCCTTTAAAGGTAGTATTACTTTGGCTGATTCTTGACGGGTCTATCCCCATTTTGCGGACGGTGTCCTGATATATCAGATTAAGACTACTGCCGCCGTCCATAAGGACTCGGGTGAGATGGTATCCATCAATTATTGGGTCGAGCACTAAGGCAGCCGATCCTCCGTGCCGGATACTAGTCGGATGATCCCTGCGATCAAAAGTGATCGGGCAGGCCGACCAAGGATTGAAGTTGGGGGCGAGGGGCTCTACAGTGTATACGTCTCGGAGTGCGCGTTTGCGCCTCCTTTTTGGTATGTGAGTTGCGTAAATCATATTCACTGTTTTGACTTCTGGTGGGAATTTTTTCTGTCCCCCAGTGTTCGGCTGGCGAGGCTCATTCTCGTCTTCACTTGGCGTCTCCCTCCCCTTGTGTTCGGCGTTTAGCTTGCCGGCCTGCTTGAAAACCCAGCATTCTCTGTTGGTGTGATTTGCAGGTTTTTCGGGGGTGCCATGAATCTGACATAATCTGTCTAGGATCTTGTTTAGGCTGGACGGTCCATCTCTGCTGCCTTTAAATGGCTTTTTTCGTTGACCAGGTCGGGAGCCCCTGAATCCGGCGTTTACCGTCATGTTGTCTGGGCTGTCTTCATTGTTTCGATGCTTGTTTTTATTGTGTCGCGGTTTCCCGTTGCCATCCTTGACTTCGGATGTGCCTGGGTCGCTGGTGTCGCTATGGGCCAACCAACTGTCCTCACCCGCGCAAAAGCGGGTCATGAGGCTTGTTAGGGCTGCCATTGTCCTCAGTTTTTCCTGGCCGAGGTGTCTGGCGAGCCATTCGTCCCGGACACTGTGTTTGAAAGCCGCTAAGGCTTTGGCATCTGGGCAGTCGACGATTTGATTCATCTTGGTAAGAAATCTGTTCCACGGCTTATGGGCTGACTCTCCGGGTTGTTGAATTATTTGACTTAAATCGTCTACATCTGGAGGTTGGACATAGGTCCCTTGAAAATTAGCCCTGAAAGCATCCTCAAGTTCTTCCCAACTACCAATTGAGTTTTCGGGGAGGCTTTTCAACCAGTGCCGAGCTGGTCCTTTCAACTTGAGGGGTAGGTATTTGATGGCGTGGAGATCATCTCCGTGCGCCATGTGGATGTGAAGGATAAAGTCCTCAATCCAGACCCCAGGGTTTGTCGCTCTGCCGTATGCCTCTATGTTCACGGGCTTGAATCCCTCTGGAAATTCATGATCCAGCACCTCATCGGTGAAGCACAGGGGGTGTGCGGCACCCCTGTATTTTGATGTTTCATGGCATTCTTCTGACGGTTGTAGTGTTCGGTTTTGATTCCGAGCTGTTATTCGGTTGGTATAGTCGTTTGGGCGGCCATGATCCTGTGCCGGAGCGCGCTTCCTAGATCCATAAATGGACCTGGCCGTACCGGCTTTTTTTCCAGGTGCTCACGTAAATCATGTGCTGACTTATGTGCGGCGTCATTAGCCGCCCTGTCGCGGCCACGGGGTGGTCGGTCCGGCTGATCGGCCATTTTATTTTTCGGTTGAATGGGCTCTATAGCCTCGTCGTCGAATTCGGGTAGCAGCTTGCGCTTTGGATAGCTCTTTGTGTGGCGATCGCCACCGTATTTTTCTTCAGTGTCGATCATTTGTTCCATCTACGGTTGAGTGTATCCTGCGCAGCCTTAAGCCTTTGCTTCTGCTTCTTCAGGCTCCTCGCGGTGGCAATAAGCCTTCTATGGAGGTTCTCTTGTTCTAGGTGCCTTTCTGGGATGATGTGTGCATCGTTGTACGGACTGTTCTCCTCTCCGGAGACAGGTTGATGAGTTTTAACCTTGGCATCGCCATGATCAGACATAGGCTCCGGACTATGTTTGCCGTCCCCTGGCTCATCCTGCTCCATCGCTGGGTCCATGGGGTCGTCATTTCCTTTGGAGTCGACCAGGGTATTGTTCTTTCTTGCGCTGTTATCGTTGTTTTTGCTGAGGCGGGATTTGGAGCGGTACTGACGTCGTCGCTTTGGCTGCTTCTCAAGAGGGTTACCCTCCGTTGCATCCTCCAGTTCCTCGTTGTTATTTTCTTTGGGTGTATCCATCATGTATATATCATATGATGAGGTGGCTGTCCAGCGCCCTTTAGGCAGTGGTTCCTATTCTTCTCCTGCATCGTCGTCCATACCGTCGATGTCTTCGGAGCCGAAGTCAAGCACGTCGGTTAAGTCATCGACGGTGGCTACCAAGTTGGTGGTGGGTGGGGAACAAATTTCTTCGTCATCCGCTTCCCACTCAAGCCGTACATAGTTTGGCCAAGAGTCTCCTGACAGAGAGAAAGATACTTCAATGAATTTAGCACGTTGCCAAGAGTGAGTGCTGAAAAATATCCGCAGAGGTAAACTCCATGATCGGTGCCCAATCAGATTCGATAGGCACGGATGCACGCGGTTCGGAGCCTATGGCCGAAGACGAGTCCGAGGGTCCGATGACACCAGCCTCATGAGAGGTGAAGTCTGTGTTTGGCTCTATCGCCGCTGAGTGTGCGGCCTTTGTGGCGGGGTCCATCCACCCGTCCTCGGATGGCGCAATCTACTCTGGATTTGAGGCCAAGGCAGCTGTAGGTGCGTTCTCCTGAACACCGTCTAATGGCAGATCTAAGTCATGCTCATCGTGACTGTTCGGCGCACCTGGCACGGGCTTGAATCCGTCGAAGATCTAGTCTCCGCGGATGTCGGCAGTGTAGTTCAAGCTTCCAAACCTGACCTGATGGCCAGGGGCGTAGATATCGATCTGCTCCACATGGCCAAGCGAGTTGGCCTGCAGTACGAAGCCCCCGAATACGAAGATCTGTCCGGGGAGAAAAACCTCACCCTGGATCGCATCGTTGCGGATGATTGGAGGAGCCATCAAGCCTTATAGTGACGGCACAGTGGAACTCTCAAGGAAAGCACCAATGTCGGTGTCAAAACCGGCGGATCTCGGGTAGGGGGTCCCGAACTGTGCGTCTAAGGCTAATGGTAACAGGAGGCGGGGGACACGATGTTTACCCAGGTTCGGGCCCTCTCGATGGAGGTAATACCCTACTTCCTGATTGATTGATCTTGATGATATGAGTATTACAAGAGTTGATCTACCACAAGATCGTAGAGGCTAAACCCAAGAAGCTAGCCTATGATTATGATTGTTGTTGACCTACGGACTAAACCCTCCGGTTTATATAGACACCAGAGGGGCTAGGGTTACACAGAGTCGGTCACAGAGAAGGAGATCTACATATCCGAATTGCCAAGCTTGCCTTCCATGCAAAGGAGAGTCCCACCCGGACATGGGACGAAGTCTTAAATCTTGTATCTTCATAGTCTAACAGTCCGGCCAAAGTATATATTCCGGCTGTCCGAGGACCCCCTAATCCAGGACTCCCTTAGAGGGCGTTGCAGATATCGCCACGCGCCAGCTCGACAGACGTCGGGTTTTGTGGTATTTGTTGCCCGGATATTTCTCGACCCCGCACACGATGAAGGGTTGGGGGAACTAACGTCTGATGACCTAATACGTCTCCGACGTATCTATATTTTTTTATTGTTTCATGCTATTGTATTATCAACCCTATATACTTTTATGCAATTTTATATCATTTTTTAGAACTAACCTATAACCCTAGTGCCTAGTGCCAGTTGTTGTTTTCTCCTTGTGTAAGTGCATCTGGTACCCCTTAGTGATTTTGGTGTATTGAAGACTTATAGGTTAAGGGACTAATATGTTTGTGAGTATACACATGCTCTATAATTCGATGAGGAGTTTGATATTTACGATGAAAGTCGACCCCTAAAAATGTATGTCTTCAGCTGAAGACTTTGGTTCTCCTAAAGATTTTGTAAGTGTAGAAATTGGTGTGACCTTGAAGACTTGGATACTCATGCGAGGATTAAGAAGCATGAAGACTTCGTAGTTTCATTTTCTCTTTCTTGAGTCATAGGAAACACCGTACTGTTAAAGGGGGTCGAGGTAATACTAAGGAAACTGATTTCCAAGTGATGCTCATCTCAAAATCCTACACCTACCCAATCCTTTTGAGTGAAGCCATTGGGAATCTCATATCAGTTCAGTCAGTTTCTTTAGAGACAGAGATGAAGATCTTCTGGTCTCTGAGGAATTTTTCTGACTGAGGAGTTAGGAATTCGCCAGTGCGGATTGCCTATACAGTGAGGAACATGATAGCCCTGAGGAATTTGAACCTGAAATATCCGACCGTTGCTGTGCTATGCGCCAGCTGTCCAAAAATATCTTCCACCTAACGGTCATATCATTGAAGGGCATTTATGTCTTATCATGTCGGGCTGCTCCCTAGGCTATAAATAGCCGCCCCCTACAAACACTAGCTGGTTGGCTGCTCCGCGAGAAACTGACACTTGTCATTGAGAGCATCCCATCCTCCGAGGACTTTGAGCAAAAATCATCAAGTGAGGAAAACCCAAACACCTACAGACCCAAAGTTATTGAGCATCACTGAAGAGATTGGTCCTGTGTGGAACCGATGCTTGTTACCTTTGAGGATTGTGTATCCTCTAGATGGTTAGGCGTCATGGTATGATTATACAAGAGGAATTGTGGATCACCGAGTGACCAAGTCTATGAAGGTTTGGAAGTCACCTATGAAGACTTACCACGAGTGTTGGGCGAGGTCTGTGTGACTTTAGCTCAAGGAGAATACGGTGAGGACTGTGTGTCCGGGACTGTGTGTCCTCGAGTTTAAATACTCAGCCGCTCCAACCAGACGTACAACTGTCATAGCAGTTGGAGCTGGTCTACCAAATCATTGTCTTCACCAAGCCAACTGGTTCTATTTCCTTAGCCCTTTCATTCCTCATTCATGTGTTGATGAACCTGATCATTACTGTTTGAAGACTTTGACTGAAGACTTTCTCTATTTCCTCAATCCAATTTCTTCAGTCACATAGTCTTCAGCCTGCTTATCCTGTTTTCATGCTATCCGTACTCTGTGCTTGTTTTCATTTCATCATGATGACTATGTTGTTGCTCTGTTATGCATATACCTGAGTACTTATTCCGCTGCTAGTGTGTCGTTGCTTAGGAATTTCTTCACCTAGAAATTCCTCAGTGACGAATTTGTAGAAATCGCCAGTTCACCCCCCTCTAGCCGATATAACGCACTTTCAATTGGTATTAGAGTAAGATACTCCCTTGTTCTGTGTGATTTTGGTTTAACCACCTGGAGTTCTAGTTATGTCGACTGCAGCAATGAAGAAATTGAAATGCCCCATCTTTGACGGTCATGAGTATCCCAAGTGGAAGGCCATGATGAAGAAGCGACTCATGGCCATGAATAGCAAACTGTGGACCATCACTGAGATTGGTATTACCGATCTATGCAAGATGGCGGAGGCTGATGATATTCGCAAGTACACTCTACTTAACCTCATGGCGAAGGATATCATCTGCTCCTGTTTGTGCCAAAATCAATTCAGGAACATCATGCATCTCAACCATGCGAAGCTTATCTGGGACCGACCCTCTGAGGTCTATGAAGGTCATCAAACTCGTCATGATCCTTGGTTTGAGGATTTCAAGGAATCACTCAAGGAGATGACTTTCGCTCCAGAATCATCATCCACTGCACCATGCCTTATGGCAAAAGGTGCCAAGGTAACTGAATGCTACCTTTCTGAATCTAGTGATGATGAATCTAGTGATGAATTTGGACCACACTAAACTTGCTTCCCTTGCCACTTAACAACAAAGAGCTCTTGAAAAAGTTCAAAACATGCTTGATGAAAGCGATGATATGTTGGGTGAGGAATTGAACCGAACTAAGACTTTGACTGATAATCTTTAGAGACTTCAGTCTAGGTTTGACAACCTTCAAAATCATCATAACACTCTTTTATCTGATCATGAGAAGCTTTCTTATGAATTTCTTCAGAGAAAGCAAGATCTTGATAAGTTACAAGTGAGTTCTAAAGATCTTCAGAAGGAAAACGATTCATTGCTTGCTCAACAGATCAGTTCCATTCAGGAAGAATTTATTCCACCATGTCTGAAATGCATTGAGCGTGAATCTGCTAATTCTTCACCTGAATGTTCAAATGCTTCTATTGCTGCAAATTCTTCAACTGTCTCTGTGGTCACAAATTCCTCATATGAGGATACCACAAGTATCACTGACGATAATGCAGGGTTGAAGGAATTGTATGTGACAGGCATATACAAAAGCCTCAAAGGGCATCAGACTCTTTGTGATGTGCTCAAAAAGCAGATCTTGAATAGGAACCCTAGGAGAGAGCGTATTGCCTTTGAGAGGAAACTCAATGCTGATGGGACCTACTGGAAACCTGAGTAGTACCCCAAAACCTCATGGATTGCTGCGAAAGGACCTTCCGTAGATCCATGCACATTATCTGTCTTTATTTGTGAATCTTCATATTCCTCTGATGAGTCATTGGACTCCAACTATAAACTATTCAACAATCAGAATGGTGAAGTATTTGCTCGATAGGTTGGAACTAACTGGAGGAACGGTCCCCCTATGAAGAAAATCTGGGTTCCCAAAAGGTGCCTTGAAAATCTTCAGGTGAATGCAATCATGACACCACCTATGAAGAATAGAAACCCCAGATCAAATTCTTCATATGGATCAAATTCTTCATATGGATCAAAATCTTCATATGGATCCAAGTCCTCTTATGGACCAAATTCTTCATTTGGATCAAATTCCTCATGTGGATCCAAATCCTCATATGGACATCATCGTGCTAACACTTCTATTTCGCATGCAAAGTCTAAAGGCTGTGAATATGTGCATTATTCCTCAAACCATTATGTTCATGAGCCCTAGAAGAATTTCTCTGCTTATTCATATCCTTATCCTAACCCCTCTTCTGTGAAAAAAAGTGCACTGGCTTCAATGCCATCTTTTTCTTATGGAGCTCGCAGAATGATGAACTCTTTGCCACCCCTTCAAATGTGGGTGGTGAAGAAAAAGAACTAATCTCTCATGCAGAGTCAGGTCTCCAGACGAACTCAATCGTCTGAAGAATTTGTTGGAGACCTGAATGTGCTTGAATGGACGCAAGCTACTCATGAAGAAATGAATTACTCATTTCTCACGTCCTCATATTGCTATATATGTTACTGTTGATGAAATTGATATCATATTCTTCACTCATGAAGTATATGGGTTTATAAGTTGCACTAATTCATCTGCAGGATGAACAACCCAAAGCTACTGAGTGGGTCCTCGATAGTGGATGTACAAATCACATGACCGGTGACAGGAACTTATTGATGGACACTACTTTATCTCCATCTCATCTGAAGCATATCACCTACGCTAACAAAGGCAAAAGCAAGGTACTGGGTCTAGGTAGGGATGCGATCTCAAAGGATAGACACATGGACAAAGTCATGCTTGTTGAGTCCTTAGGATTCAACCTCATGTCTGTCTCAATGCTTTCTGGTCTTGATATGGTTGTCGTCTTTGGCAAATATCGTTGCATTGTGCTAATGGAATCTTACAATTCCAAAAGTCTTCGAAGGCTTTAGGAGAGGAGACTTGTATATTGTTGATGTCTACTTGCAAAAGCTTCAGAAGGCTGGTTATGGCATCGACGACTTGGTCGTGCTAGGATGAGGAACTTGCATACACTCGCGAAGAAGAAGCATGCCACTGGCATCGAGGATGTCACATTCCTCAAAGATCATCTTTGTGGGGCTTGTGAGGCTGCAAAGATCACCAGAGCCAAGCATCCCTCAAAGACTATCATGACCACTTCTCGTCCCTTTGTTACTTCACATGGATCTCGTTGGCCCTACTCATTATGCCATGTTCACTAATTCTGCATCATTATATGGATTTGTCATTGTTGATGATTATTCTCGTTACACTTGGGTGCATATCATCACTTACAAGAATGAAGTGCGGGAAGTCTTCAAACGATTTTCGTCAAGAGCATCTACGAACTTCGGTGTGAAGATCAAGCAAATCAGGAGTGATAATGGAACCGAGTTCAAGAACACTGGTCTCGATGAATATCTTGATATACTTGGTATTACTCACGAGTTATCTGCTCCCTATACTCCTCAGCAGAATGGCGTCGTGGAGCGCAAGAACAGAACTCTTGTTGAGATGGCTCGCACTATGCTTGATGAATACAAGACTCCATAGCATTTTTGGCCAGATGCTATTGATACTGCATGCCACATCATCAACCGGGTATATCTTCACAAATTCTTCAAAAAGACCTCATATGAACTCCTCACTGACAAGAAACCCAATGTAAGTTATTTCAAAGTCTTCAGTGCTAAATGCTGGATTAGAGATCCTCACCACCGCTCTAAATTTGCACCGAAAGCACATGAGGGTTTTATGCTTGGTTACAGAAAGGACTCGCACACCTACAGAGTCTTCAACACCTATCATCACAAGGTTATTGAAACTATAGATGTGCGGTTTGATGAAACTAATGGCTTGCAAAGAGAGCACCTACCTCCTGTGCTAGATGAAATGTCACCTTAGGAATCCATCAAGTTCAAGGCTACTGAGGATGTCATCCCTACCGAAGAATCTACTGAAGAAGTCATTCCGGACCGTGAAGAAAATCACGCTGGTGCTTCTGATGAAAATGGTCCTGAAGAAATTGCTAGGCCAAATCAATGTCGTCAACCTGCTCATCCTCGCCTTGCAAATGAAGTGCACATTGAGAGAATTATCAACAACATCAGCGCACCAGGTCCTCTCACGCGCTCAAAAGCTTCACATTTGTCTAACTTTTGTGGGCATTTTGTGTTTGTCTCTATCACAGAGCCAACCAAAGTTGATGAAGCATTCATGGAATCTGAGTGGATTCAAGCTATGCAAGATGAATTGCATCAATTTGAGCTCAAGAATGTGTGGGAGCTTGTCAAGCGACCAGACCCACGCAAGAGCAACATCATCGACGCCAAATGGATCTACCATAACAAACAAGATGAAAATGGCCTTGTGGTGAGGAATAAGGCTCGTCTTGTAGCTCAAGGCTACATATAGGTTGAAGGAATTGATTTGGATGAAACTTTTGCACCTATTGCTAGACTTGAAGCTATTCGCATATTGCTTGCTTATGGTAACCATCATAATATCATCTTACATCAAATGGATGTGAAAAGTGCATTCCTCAATGGTAAGCTTGAGGAAGAACTATATGTTGCTCAACCACCAGGTTTTGATGATCCAAAATTTCTAGATCACGTCTATAGACTCAACAAGGCCCTCTATGGCCTCAAGCAAGGACCTCCGGCATGGTATGATACATTGAAGGGATTCTTCATGAAGAAAGGCTTCAAACCCGGTTCACTTGACCCAAATCTTTCACCAAAGCATATGATGATGAATTATTCGTGTGCCAAATATATGTTGATGATATTATCTTTGGCTGTACTAACCAACGTTACAGTGACGAAATTGCCTATATGATGAGTGAGGAATATCAAATGTCCATGATGGGAGAGTTGAAATTCTACATAGGTCCTCAAATTTGTCAACAACACAATGGCATATTCATATCCCAGGAGAAATACCTCAAGGATGTGTTGAGGAAATTTGGCATGCAAGATTGCAAAGGCGTCAAAATCCCTATGCCCACAAATGGCCATCTATGCACCGATGAAAATCGTAAAGACTTCGATCAAAAGGTATACCGCTCCATTATTGGCTCTTTATTGTATCTATGTGCATCTAGGCCAGATATTATGCTTAGTGTTTGCATGTGTGCCCGATTTCAAGCTACACCGAAGGAATCACACCATAAGGTTGTGAAGCATATTCTTTGATATCTAGCTCACACTCCAACACTTGGATTATGGTATCCCAAGGGCTCTTCTTTTGATCTCATTGGATATTCTGAGTCTGACTATGCTGGTGATCGGGTGGATCGCAAGTCAACATTAGGCATATGTCATTTCCTCGGACGATCCTTGGTATGTGGTCCTCGAAGAAGCAGAAATGCGTATCACTCTCTACTGTTGAAGCTGAGTACATTGATGCAAGATCTTGCTGTGCTCAATTGCTATGGATGAAGCAAACCCTCAAGGACTATGGCATCAATGTGAAGAATGTGCCACTCTGATGCGACAATGAGAGTGCTATCAAGATTGCTCACAAACCAGTTCAGCACTCGAAGACAAAGCACATCCAGATTCGTCATCATTTTCTTCGTGACCATGTGTTGAAGGGCGACATCTCCATCGACCACGCGAATACTGAAGATCAGCTGGCCGATATCTTCAAAAAGCCCTTGGATGAGAAGAGATTTAGCTAGTTGCGGTGTGAGCTAAATATCTTAGAATCTTCGAATGTTCTTTGAAATGGACACACATCCTAACACTTATGCAAATTTGATGACTTAGATGTGCAACACACGAAGTAACGTTTTTCTTTAATCAATGAAGACTAACCCTCTAAGTGTGAAGAAATTAATGAAGAATTTGATTCTCAGAACCCTACGACAATTGTATGCGGTGTCTAAAATCATCATTCTTATACAGTGGGTTACGCCACCAACCAAAGTTGAAATTCTTCAATTTGAATTTTGTAATTTCTTCAGTTTTTCAAATTCTTCAACGTTGCCATTTCCCCAGTCTTTCCGTCATTGTTCTTCATTGCTATGTATATATTTGAGTTTTTCATGTCCTCTACAGCATTCACTTATAGTTACTTCAAGTTGCCTTTCATCTAAGTGAATGTGATTGGACCCGTTTGCCCTCTATGCTAAACTCAACCCAGTATGTTCACAAATTCTTCATGTATGTTCTATTTGAAACACGTTCAAAATCTTCACTGTGTCCTTGACAGCTGAAGAATTTGTGAACGAAACGTTAAATTTTCATATCTAATTTTTTCGCATTTTGTCGCTCAAATCCTTCCGCATCCCATGTTGGATTAAACAACTCACCCACGATCTCACACGATCTCCACCTCTCTGTAGTGGGTGACACATGTCGCTAGGATGGCAAGGGTCAGGGGCACGTTCGTCCAAATTCTTCAGATGAATAGTTTTTCACTTCCTTATAATTACCCCTCCCCTTGCACCTCAGTTCATTTACACCGCTCGATCTCTCCCTCTCCCGCTCGAGCTCTCTGACCTAGCGCCGCCGCTAATCTCCATCATCGCCGGTGAGGAAGAGCTTAGCTGCCTCGACCTCGTCGCCCTCGTACTCGCGACGGCCATGGAAATCTTCACCTCCGTCGTTGCCGTATATGTCTTCCTCCGCCAAGTTAGGGCGTGGAAGATCTGAACGGACGAGCTTATCCAGTTCATCTCTTTGTTCATCGTGTTCTTCGTCAAGGGTAAATAAAACTCTCTTTTACTGCCCTTGTTGATTCTGATGATTTACACAAAATATTCAAAAGGTGTTTATTCTTCAATATTCACATTCTTAAACACCATAGTTACATTTGTTCTTGATCTTTCTCTCTAAGATGTACTTTTCTTCAAGATTCCTCAATTGTGTGGATTTCCAATCTATACAACTCTGGAACCTAAGACAGGAACTCTTAGTGAAATTCTTCAAGACTCCCTGGTCAAATTCCTCAAACTTGATTCTTTTAAAAAAACACATTCTGAGAACGCATATGACCTCTTCAAATTCTTCGCACCTATACTCTGTTCACAGGTACATATGTGTGCTGCCGAATCACTAGGTTCTCATCAACTTAACTCATTTGCAACATTTCTTCAAGAAAAACTGCATACTTCCTCAGAGACATCTATTGTTCAGAATCCTCAGCTAAAGAAAATGGCTGAAGAAAAGCGTCCTTGGAAGGGAGGCAAGAGGCCTGAGACAAACACAACGTTCGAAATCCCTAAAGATATCTATGCAGATTACTACACTCCTGATGAGGCCACTCATGGCAAGGAGAATAAAAATCAGCGCAAAGTGTGCATTCGGTGGATTGAACGAAGATGGGCATGGGAATGGAGGGATTACCGCTATGTAACTCCCAAATGCATGAAGAAATTCGCAGTAAATCCTCCATGCCCAAGACCTCCACTGGCACCAAGCCAAGAAGCTGATCCCTCTAGCATCATAAGAGGTGAGGAATTTCCTAAAGAATGGTCCAAACGCTAAAGGAAATTGGCTAAAGTAGCAAAGGAGGCAGTGAAGAAATTCAACAAAGATTTTGCTACTGCTACTGCTGAAGCATCTGCTATTCAGCCTAAGAAGGCTATGAAGAAGAAATCTGATGTGAAGCCATCTTCCTCTGCAATGCCCTCACGGCCCAGCTCCTCGAAACTCTTAGGGTCTTCTGCTCAAGCAAAGCCCTCAGTTGCACCTTCAAAGTCCTCAGCACCAGTGCATCTTGCCACGTGCCAACGGACCACAGGTTTTTCAATTGCTTCAGGAGCTTCAGCAAGTTCCTCAGCATAGCCGTAGCTGCTGAAGAAAAAGGCCACTGCTGGATGTTGCACAAGGCCAAGTCCTCACAAGAAGCAGGTCGCCTTTGAAGTCCCGTCCATTGAAGATGAAGCTGATGATGAAGAACTGGCTCAAATCTTCAGAGACCGACAAAACCGGGCCGCTAGTGCCAAAGGCAGTGCCGTGTCGCTCTTGCTGGATCCGAAGAAGATCCTCGACTACATTAACCTGTGGCATTAAGATCCCAACACACCCCTTCCTGATCTAAACCTCACACCAGGCCAAAGTCACGTGTTGACTGCTTTCATTGCTAAAGAAACATGGAAATTTGAGAAGGCCAGATCAATGAAGAAAGCTCAGTACAGAAAGGAGCATTATTTGAAGAAAAATGTTCTGAAAATGACAACTAAAGAACTTGTAAAAATTCAGTCAAAAATCAAAGCTCTCGGTGATGAATTTGACGCATATAAAGATGATTGGCTAGGAGCCAAAGTCAGATTCGTCAAACTGGCTAAAGGCCTCAAGCCCAAGGTTGCTGCTGAAGCGCAACAAGATGTTCCTCAGGTTGAAGCATCTGCTCAGCCCACTGAATAACATGTCAGCACCGCTGATGGAACTCAGGCTGCTAAAGAAATTGAGAGTGCCAGGGCTGATGATGATATTCCAACTCCTGATGAAACTGCCAGGGCAACTGACACAGTTGTGCCTGAAGAACAAGCCAGGCCAGCTGAAGAATCTGTCGCTACGCCTGAAGAATCTAAACCTGCCAGGGCAACTGACACAGTTGTGCTTGAAGAATCTGTGCCTCTTTCATCTGCTCCTCCTGCACAATCTTCATAGATGGAAACCACTCTCCTTCCTTATGCATCAGAAGCGAAGAAAACAAAGGCTGCCGAAAGGGCAGCAGCTAAGAAGAGGAAAGCATCAGATGCCTCAGAGTCTTCAGCTCTGAAGAGAGTGAAGACTTTGACGAGCTCTTTTGAGAACCCCATTGATGTTGTTCCACTGAATGACATGCCATCAAAGGAAATTGTTCCTTTTGGTGAAGAATATGTCATCACTGATGACATTGATGAAGAAGATCCTTCTACTGCTATGTCAAAGCAGTTGGATGAAGAAATTGAAGTGGATAATATCCCTTCACCGCTACTAGTATCATCGCCGCTGCCTCAGCTCACTACTGAAGAGGCCGGTGTTGAAGAAGTTGAAGCTAACGAAGAGGATGTGGACATAGGGTCTACGACTCGAGTAATGAATGATGATTTTTGGGAAAGCCATCATCCCAATTCTCCTATGTTCACTCCTTTGCAGCAAATTCCTCAGTCCCCCGTGCACACTGAAGAAATTCACACGGGATCTGATCAAGGTCAAGCTTCACTTCACTCCATCCCTGAAGAAATTCCAGCCACTAGAGCTGATGAAATTGAGAAGAAGACAGCAGAAGAAACTGCTTCAGAGATTCCTCAGCATGCTCCAGAGGCTGCACTTTAAATGGCTGTGAAGACTACAACTATAAATCTTCAGCCCAAGCCACCGAATCCTCACTCCAAGAAGCAGAAGTTCAAGGTTGATGACTTCTTTGCTGAGCATCATTTCTTCTTAGATTTCAATCCTTATGGCGTTGCTCGTCTTTGCCGCAAGCGCTTCTGGACTTCTTCTCAGATGAACTTCTATTCCTCGCTGCTGTTTGACAAGGACAAAGTTTTTGACCATGAGCATCTTCCTCATGTGGATATGGAGTCACTTTCGTGCTTTACTCCAGTCCTCAGTGTTCTTCACGATGCAGGACTACTCAACTTTTGCATCGACATCTGCGATTGGAGTGAAGAGATAATTCTTCAGTTCTATGCCACTCTGCATCTGACGGGCAATGTCGACGATGTGAATTCATGGGTTTTGGACTGGATGACTGACAATACTCATCACAAAGCTCTGGCCTCTGAATTGCTTCATGTCGTCCTGGTCAGTCCGCCCACTAAAGGAGCTCTGAAGCTATATGAGGAACCTGAACTGTCAAATCATCTGATGCAAGTGATGATGAAGCCTTTGAAGGCTGGCCAAGCGCCAAGGACAAATTTCCTCGTTAACGATCTGTTGTATGTGCCAAGGACTGTCTATTGCATTATGTCCAAAACCCTCAGCCCCATTAAAGGCCACAACTCTAAAGAAGAAGAAGTTGTTGGCATCATGAAGAACTTGCTTTTCAACATCATGCATGGTATTCCAATCAACTATCATGATTTCTTCATGAGGACCTTGGCCAATGCTGCTTTGTCACCTTTTGAATTGAAGCCTTACGCTACCTGGATCATGAAATTCATCAGATCAAGGACTTCAATTCACTACAAGGCCTAATTTCAAAATCATCTCGGCTATTTGCCCCTGATCGAAGCCCTCAAACGGACTATTTCCTCAGCTGATGAGAAGGGCAAGGCTGCAGTTATTGATGAAGGCACTCGTCCTTTGGATGGACAGTTTTGAAAGGCAGCATCCTACTCCACTAATGATGACTCTACCACACATGATACTGCTCCAAATGCTTCAAAGCAAAATCCTCAGGTAACAGCTCACATGTGATGACTGATCATGAGCTACTTCTAAGTCTTCATCGGAAGGTGGACAGAAATCACAAGTGGGTCAAGCATCAGTTTGGTGCTATTCTTCACGGCATGACAGTCACTCAAAATATTGTGAAGAAGAATCACTATTATCTGCATCAAGTCTTCGACCGCACCTAGGCTAATCTTTCACATGTCTACACCGATGATAACTCAAGAAGATGGACTTCCAACAGGACTTTGACTGGTCTCAGCCACCTTCGAAGAAATTCAAGAAGGTCAAAGTTCCTCTGTTGGTCGTCAGTTCATATTCTTCATCGCATGAGAAGGACAAAGCTGAAGATTTGGACGACACTACAGCAGGCCCTGCTACAACGGACGACCCCAACAACGCTGGCGCTCCTCCATCGACATCATGATGAAATTCTTCAGGGGCGATATTCCACACTTTTCGTCCCTTTTGGTCATTTGATGACAAAGGGGGCGAAATTTGAGTTAGTCTTCAAGCGGTTCTATATATGGGCATTTTTTTTGCTAAGTTACAACTCTCGCTCTTTTAAAGTATTTGTTGGATCGAGTTGTAAACTTAAGTCCGATGGTGGTCTGATACTTTTGCTCTGTTTTTCTGCATGCTATTTCCTCATATATGTTAATGCATGCATGATGAATTACATCAGTCACCATATTTCATCATGCATTTCAAATTCTGCATTCGATATGTTAAATGCGTGTATGAATTACAAGATATAGGGGGAGATCTCCATGATATTACTCTACAATGTGCATTGCTTTTTGAAAGCAAATTCCTCACATATGCACATCTTCAAGGGGAGTTCTTCTATATCTTGCAATCAAATTCCTCAATATTGAGCACTTTCAATTGATATGTTTATCCCCATTGAAAACTTACATGTTTGTCATCAATCACCAAAAGGGGGGAGATTGTAAGTGCATCTAGTTCCCCTTACTGATTTTGGTGTATTGAAGACTTATAGGTTAAGGGACTAATATGTTTGTGAGTATACACAGGCTCTATAAGTCGATGAGGAGTTTGATATTTACGATGAAAGTCGACCCCTAAAAATGTATGTCTTCAGCTGAAGACTTTGGTACTCCTGAAGATTTTGGAAGTGAAGAAATTGGTGTGACCTTGAAGACTTGGATACTCATGCAAGGATTAAGAAGCATGAAGACTTTTGTTTTCGTAGTTTCATTTTCTCTTTCTTGAGTCATAGGAAACACCGTATTGTTAAAGGGGGACGAGGTAATACTAAGGAAACTAATTTCCAAGTGATGCTCATCTCAAAATCCTACACCTACCCAATCCTTTTGAGTGAAGCCATTGGGAATCTCATATCAGTTCAGTCAATTTCTTCAGAGACAGAGCGAAGATCTTTTGGTCTCTGAGGAATTTGTTCTGACTGAGGAGTTAGGAATTCGCCAGTGCGGATTGCCTACATAGTGAGGAACATGATAGTCCTGAGGAATTCGAACCTCAAATATCAGACCGTTGTTGTGCTATGCGCCAGCTGTCCAAAAACATCTTCCACCTAACGGTCATATCATTGAAGGGCATTTATGTCTTATCATGTCGGGCTGCTCCCTAGGCTATAAATAGCCGCCCCCTACAACCACTAGCTGGTTGGCTGATCCGCGAGAAACTGACACTTGTCATTGAGAGCATCCCATCCTCTGAGGACTTTGACTGAAAATCATCAAGTGAGGAAAACCCAAAACTCAAACCCAAACACCTACAAACCCAAAGTGATTGAGCATCACTGAAGAGATTGTTCATGTGTGGAATTGATGCTTGTTACCTTTGAGGACTGTGTATCCTCCAGACGGTTAGGCGTCATGGTCTGAGCATCCAAGAGGAATTGTGGATCACCGAATGACCAAGTCTGTGAAGGTTTGGAAGTTACCTGTGAAGACTTACCACGAGTAGTAGTAGTAGTAGTAGCAGCAGCAACAGTAGTAGTAGTAGTAGTAGTAGTAGTAGTAGTAGTAGTAGTAGTAGTAGTAGTGATAGCGATAGTAATGTAGTGTGATAATAGCGATATGATAGTACTAATAGTGATAGTAGTAGTAAGTGATAGCAATGATAGGAAGCAGGAGCGGCAATGACGAGTAGATAGTAATGTAGAGGAGGAGGAGGAAGCGATAGTAGTAGGAAGCGATAATAGCGAGTAGTAATAGAGAGTAATAGCAATGATAGTAGTAGTAGTAGTAGTAGTAGTAGTAGTAGTAGTAGTAGTAGTAGTAATAATAATAGCAGACAACAGTAGATAATGTGACAGCGATAGTAGAAGCGATAGTAGTAGGAGCAGTAATGTGAGAGTAATAGTGATAGTAGTAGTAGTAGTAGTAGTAGTAGTAGTAGTAGTAGGAGTAGGAGTAGTAGTAATAGCAGCAGTAGTAATAGTAGCAGCAGCAGCAGCAGCAGTAGTAGATGTAGATGCAAGCAGGAGTTGGTTTACTTGTCACGGACGTAATGCCTATGTACATGATCATGACATGAATAAGGTCATAACTACGCACTTTTCTATCAGTTGCCCAACAGTAATTTGTCTACCCACCATATGCTATTTTTATGAGAGAGACGCCTCTAGTAAAAACTATGACCCCTGGATCTATTTTAATCATATTGCTAAAATCAAAAATATCTTGCTGCAATTTTTACTTTTATTTTTCTTTGCAATTTATCTATCTACTACTATCAGATTTGATCCTTGCAATTAACGAGTACAAGGTGATTAACAACCCTCTTACCCGCGTTGGATGCAAGTATTTGCTCCTGTGTGTGTATGTACTGTCGACAGTTGTTTGCCTGGATCTCCTATTGATTTGATAAACCTTGGTTCTCTACTGAAGAAAAATACTATCCGCTACTATATTGATTCTCCCTTCCTCTTTAAGGAAAATCTCAACTAAGAATGGCAATTTTATCCATGGACATGGATACCCAACCCGAATGGACAGGGTTTGGATGCGTTTTTGTGTCCATGGGCAGTGTCCAAACCCAACCCGATTAGTCGTGGTAGGGCATGGACATAGTTCTGTACCCGTGGGCGTGCCCAAACCCGACCCGATATTGTGACACGTGGAGCAATATTATCTGATGCTCTGCCACGCCGCACTATCATGCCTTACCCCATCGTAATTTCCTTTAATATAAACAAGAAAAGAAAAGCAAATTTCCATCCGTACATAATTTACTCAGCGACCCATCCCATTCTCCTCGTTAAACGATCCGTCGTTTCATCTCCCCTTCCCATTTCTCATTAAATATTCACCCTTTCGTCTCCTTGAGTTTACTCCTAACGCAGAGGTGCAGAACACAATGTGGCGGCGCGGCGGTAGGGCACAGCATGGCGATGAGGCACATGAGACCAGGAGAAAAGCCTCATGGGTAGACGATAGTGGGGAGGCCAGTGCAGACCAGGGCGAGGAGCAGGACCACGCGGGATAGTCGACGGCCGCGCCAACATCCTGCGTTTGGGGTAATCTTCTTCTTCCTGTTAGTCCCTCCGTTCCGAATTACTTGTCTTAGATTTGTCTAGATACGGATGTATCTAGCACCAAAATGAGTCTAGATACATCCGTATCTAGACAAATCCAAGACAGGTAATTTAGACCGGAGAGAGTACTAATGTTCATCTATTTTTTGTACATGGAGATGCTTGTTCATCCAGCGAATTCAAGGAATTTGTTTGCTTCTTGTCCTCTATATCCGTGCACATGCTTGGAGCAGCAAGTCAACGATACATCTCTCTCTCTCTCTCTCTCTCTCTAGAGTGTAGGAGCCCATGCATTATACGTACAAGTTTGACCATAATAATTCCAAACATATGCTCTTTTGTGGCTTTATGCAAAGTATTTCCTGGAATTTATTATTGGTATATCGACATGTATCATTACTTAGGTGCATGTTTGGTCAAACTATGGTTAATTAGTTACTAGTTAACTATAGCTATAAGACTGCAAATTAGGGACCAAAATACTTTCAAATTTGTACTATTTAGACAATATGTATATTGTTCACCTGAGCTGATGCTGTAGACTTTTTTTTTGCATGGTACAGTAAAGAATCTGATTTGATATGTATTATTATGTCAGGTCAATGTCTTCTTGCAGCACAAGGCTACGTTGTCTCCAGCTCGTACCCCTACATGGCTATGTGTTCTCGTGCTATGTTATTTTCTGAGAATTTGAGGGCCTTTTGATGTTGTGCTAAGCCTTCTTGTGAGAAACGTATAATGGGAACTGACATGTTGTGCACTTCAGCTTATTTGATATTGTCTAAATTGCTAATCTAAGAATTGATCTGCGTTTTGTTGTTTCTTGAGGTATTATGAAGTCTTGAGAGCACCTGATGGATATCCATACCCACTGGATATCCACCGGGTTTGGACATGGACATAGTGTTTTACCCGTGGATTTTTTTCGTGGGTGGACAAAGGATGCCTTCATGGACATGGATATGGATTCAACATTGTTCAACCCGAGCCGAGCCCGACCCATTGCCATCCTTAATCCCAACACAGCTCATAGGTAGCAGAAAGAATTTCTGGCGCCGTTGTCGGGGAAATTCATCAAACAACTCAAGGTCCCTACATATATATTATCACTTACTTATTCTACTTTTTATTTGGTTTTATTATTTTCCGTTAAAAAATAAAAAATACCAAAATACCTTGTGTACTATCTTTGCTTTTATTGCTATCATGTTGACTCGATAAATTAAAAATAAAGCAAAGAGATATATGAATCCTCATCCACTTGCTAATATTTTTAAACTTGCTGTTTATTGTAAACCAATAGCTAATAATGAAGAAGTGATAAAAGAAAATGCTATTGGAATACATTTATTGAATGAAAAGCATTATTGCAGTGTCCAATGTTGTTGATATAAATTCCACGAAAGTCAAGTGTGCTAATGATCATGATTGGGGTGACGATCATGATGCTATTAGTATTAAAAGTGGGTTTGGAAGAGTGTCAACTTTAGATAATCCCGCTATTTCAAAGAACAATCATTCTTATGATTTTTTATAAAAGTGGGTTTGAAGAGGTCATGACTTTAGTTGATGTTAATCTCGCTATCTTGAAAGATTATAAAACCTGTATGCATGTGAATCATGAAGAGAATATTTTATATGATAGCTATGTTATTGAATTTGATTGTGATCCTACATGTAATTCTTTTGAGAGAGGAAAGTACGGTTATAAAAATCTTCATGTTACGTAGTTACCTCTCTTGATGTTTATATTGTTATGTTTCGCCCTTCTTTCTTGCATTATGCTAAATATTGCTTGGTTTGATAATTCGTTTAATTATGAAATGCATATACATAGGAAGTGTGTTAGACTTAAATTACCATTTACATGCTATATGATGCTCTCTTTTTGCTTAAATTCTTGTCTTTTAACTAGATGTGTAACCTTTAACCTGACCCATTGAACCGACGTTGACCGTTGACTTTTTTCAAGTTTGCAAATTTTTAAAAATTGCCTATTTCAAAAAAGTTCACAAATTCATAAACAGTACACAAATTTGAGAAAAGTTAATGCAATTGAAAAAAAGTGATTTCCAAAAAGGTTCATCAAATTGGAAAAGGTTGACAAATGTTTGAAAAAAGGTCATGGATTTTGAAAAACAATCTCGAACTTGATAAAAGTTCATCGACTTTGAAAAAAATGCTCATTGATTTTGGGGGGAAAAGTTCACTAAAAATTGTAAAAAACTGAAAACATTTTACGAGTTTAAAGAAGTTCACTAAAATGTTAGCAAAAGAAGTAAATAAAGTTCATACATTTTTAAAAAGCTCATGAAATTTGAAAAAAGTTCACACATTCAAAATATTAAAAGAAAATAAACTAAAATAAAAAACAGAGTAAAACTGAAGAAAATGGGCAAAACAAAGAAGAAAAACCAAAGTCTGTTTTTAGTGTTACAAATTGACGCACAACCAGGATAAGAAACACAGTAGGTAAGCATGCAAGTTGTGATTCCATGATCCCCAAGGCGTGAGAGGCTGCTGGATCGGGAGCTCAAAACCTTATTGCAGTTTGGGATAAGCTAAGTGCTATGGCTGGGAGTATGCCGAGGTGGGCTCGGGAAGTGTTTGGTTCCATTCGACGCAAGATTGCTTCACTGAAAGTGCAACTTGTTGAGGCAAAGACTCGGGCAACTGCTACCGATCTCTCACTAGAGGTCCGGGATATCGAGGAACAACTGAGGGAGGTTTATGATAGAGAAGAAATTATGTATAGACAAAGATCTCGTGTGGACTGGCTGTTGGCGAGGGATCAAAACACGAAGTATTTTTCAAAATCGAGCAACGCGTCGCAAGAGAAAGAATACTGTTAGAGCTCTGGTGCAGGAGGATGGAAGTAGGTGTGTGGTTGATGAGGACATGCGCAATCTGGCGGCCAATTTCTATGAGAACTTATTCACTTTCAAGGGTTTGGTTGGGGCACATGATCTCCTAGAGAACATTGCACTGGCAGCGTCAACGGATATGAATTTGAAACTTACTGCGCCTTTTGTTGATGAGGAGATCGAGGCCGCCCTATTCCAAATGGGTCCAACAAAATCGTCGGGTCCGGACGGCCTTCCGGCGATGTTTTACCAAAGGCACTGGTCTTTGGTCAAAAATGATGTGTGTTCGGTTGTTCGAGATTTCTTGTTGGGGGCTGCCACTACGGAGACTTTTAATTCGACGGTGATCGTTATGATAACGAAGGTAAACTCTCCAGAGTTGATGTACCAATTTCGGCCAGTTAGCCTTTGTAATGTGTTGTACAAGATCGCCACAAAAGTTCTTGCCAGTAGATTGAAGGCTATCCTACCAGTTTTGATATCGGAAGAGCAAAGTGCTTTTGTTCCGGGTACGCTCATCACGGATAATGTTTTGGTAGACTATGAGTGTGTGCATGCTATTCGAATGAGGAAGAGGAAGAAGAGTCTGTGTGCTGTCAAGTTGGACTTGATGAAAGCATATGACAGGGTGGAGTGGGCCTTCCTTGCACAAATGATGAATCAAATGGGGTTTGATCCTCAATAGATTGAAATGGTCATGAGATGTGTCACCACATCAAGCTTCAGAGTTAAACTTAATGGTGGGCTTTCTAGGAGTTTCATTCCTTCGCGTGGCCTTCGGCAGGGGGATCCCCTATCTCCTTACTTGTTCCTGTTTTGTGTCGAGGGATTTTCTGCTTTACTGAGAAAGACTCGGGAAAATAATCAGATCAAGGGTGTTTCATTTGGGGGCGCAGGCCCTCATGTGACTGAAGGAAATATGCCCTAGAGGCAATAATAAAGTTATTATTTATTTCCTTATCTCATGATAAATGTTTATTATTCATGCTAGAATTGTATTAACCGGAAACATAATACATGTGTGAGTACATAGACAAACAGAATGTCACTAGTATGCCTCTACTAGACTAGCTTGTTAATCAAAGATGGTTAAGTTTCCTAACCATAGACAAAGGAGTTGTCATTTGATTAACAAGGTCACATCATTAGTTGAATGATCTGATTGACATGACCCATTCCATTAGCTTAGCACCCGATCGTTTAGTATGTTGCTAATGCTTTTATCCATGACTTATACATGTTCCTATAACTATGAGATTATGCAACTCCGTTTACGGAGGAACACTTTGGTGCTACCAAACGTCACAACGAATCGGGTGATTATAAAGGAGTACTACAGGTGTCTCCAAAGGCAGATGTTGGGTTGGCGTATTTCGAGATTAGGTTTTGTCACTCCGATTGTCGGAGAGGTATCTCTGGGCCCTCTCGGTAATACACATCACTGAAGCCTTGCAAGCATTACAACTAATGAGTTAGCTGTGAGATGATGTATTACGGAACGAGTAAAGAGACTTGCCGGTAACGAGATTGAACTAGGTATTGGATACCGACGATCGAATCTCGGGCAAGTAACATACCGATGACAAAGGGAACAAACGTATGTTGTTATGCGGTCTGACCGATAAAGATCTTCGTAGAATATGTAGGAGCCAATATGGGCATCCAGGTCCCGCTATTGGTTATTGATCGGAGACGTGTCTCGGTCATGTCTACATAGTTCTCGAACCCGTAGGGTCCGCACGCTTAACGTTTCGTTGACGATATAGTATTATATGAGTTATGTATGTTGGTAACCGAATGTTGTTCGGAGTCCTGGATGAGATCATGGACATGACGAGGAACTCCGGAATGGTCCGGAGATAAAGTTTGATATATGGGATAATAGTGTTTGATCTCCGGAAGGGTTCCGGAATTCACCGGAAGGGGTTCCGGATGTTTCCCGAAATGTTTGGGTACGAGAACACGTTATTTGGGCCAAAGGGGAAAGCCCACGAGGCTTATGGAAAGTGCAAAAGGAAGTTTTGTGGAGACCAGAGGCTAGACGCCAGGAACCCTGGCGTCTAGGGGTAGACGCCGGGAACCCTGGCGTCTAGCCCCGAGTCCGTAGGACTCTTGCCTTTCGAGCAAAACCGACTTTGAGGAGGCTTTTACTCCAAGTTTCGACCCGTGGCTCAACATATAAATAGAGGGTAGGGCTAGCACCAAAGACACATCAAGAAACACCAAGCCGTGTGCCGCAACCCCGCCCCTCTAGTTTATCCTCCGTCATAGTTTCCGTAGTGCTTAGAAGAAGCCTGCGGAAATTGTTCTTCACCAACACCGCTACCACGCCGTCGTGCTGCGGAACTCATCTACTACTTACCGCCTTCTTTGCTGGATCGAGAAGGCGAGGACGTCATCGAGCTGAGCGTGTGCGTAACTCGGAGGTGCCGTGCATTCGGTACTTGGATCGGTCGGATCGTGAAGACGTACGACTACATCAACCGCGTTGATAAACGCTTCCGCTTAGCGATCTTCAAGGGTATGAAGATACACTCCCCCTCTCGTTGCTATGCCATCACCATGGTCTTGCGTGTGCGTAGGAAATTTTTTGAAATTACTGCGTTCCCCAACAGTGGCATCCGAGCCTAGGTTTTTATGGTTTGATGTTTTGCACGAGTAGAACACAAGTGAGTTGTGGGCGATACAAGTCATACTACCTACCAAAGCATGTCATACTTTGGTTCAGCGGTATTGTGAGATGAAGCGGCCTGGACCGACATTACGCAGACGCTTACGCGAGACTGGTTTCACCGCCACGAGCACTCGTTGCTTAAAGGTATTGGTGGGTGCTGTCTCTCTCACTTTAGTTGAACCGAGTGTGGCTACGCCCGGTCCTTGAGAAGGTTAAACGAGTCTATTTGACGAAATATCGTTGTGGTTTTGATGCGAGGTGAGATTGGTTCTTGCTTAAGCCCGTAGCAGCCACGTAAAATTTGCAACAACAAATTAGAGGACGTCTAACTTGTTTTTGCAGGGTATGTTGTGATGTGATATGGTCAAAACGTGATGCTATATTTTATTGTATGAGATGATCATGTTTTGTAACGAAGTTATCGGCAATCGGTGGAGCCATATGGTTGTCGCTTTATTGTATGCAATGCAATCGCATACGTAATGCTTTACTTTATCACTAAGCGGTAGAGATAGTCGAGAAGCATAAGATTGGCGAGACGACAACGATGCTACGATGGAGATCAAGGTGTCGCGCCGGTGACGATGGTGATCATGGTGGTGCTGCGGAGATGAAGATCACGAAGCACAAGATGATGATGACCATATCATATCACTTATATTGATTTGCATGTGATGTTTATCCTTTATGCATCTTATCTTGCTTTGATTGACGGTAGCATTATAAGATGATCTCTCACTAAATTATCAAGAAGTGTTCTCCCCGAGTATGCACCGTTGCCAAAGTTCGTCGTGCCCAGACACCACGTGATGATCGGTGTGATAAGCTCTACGTCCATCTACAACGGGTGCAAGCCAGTTTTGCACACGCAGAATACTCGGGTTATACTTGACGAGCCTAGCATATGCAGATATGGCCTCGGAACACGGAGACCGAAAGGTCGAGCGTGAATCATATAGTAGATATGATCAACATAAGATGTTCACCATTGAAAACTACTCCATTTCACGTGATGATCGGTTATGGTTTAGTTGATTTGGATCACGTGATCACTTAGATGACTAGAGATGTCTTTCTAAGTGGGAGTTCTTAAGTAATATGATTAATTGAACTTAAATTTATCATGAACTTAGTACCTGATAGTATCTTGCTTGTTTATGTTTGATTGTAGATAGATGGCTCGTGTTGTTGTTCCGTTGAATTTTAATGCGTTCCTTGAGAAAGCAAAGTTGAAAGATGATGATAGCAATTACACGGATCGGGTCCGTAACTCGAGGATTATCCTCATTGCTGCTGAAGAGTTACGCCCTGGATGCACCGCTGGGTGCGAACTGCTTCTTTGGAGCAACACCGGATGTTGTGAACGTCTGGCGAGCAAAGCCGATGACTACTCTATAGTTCGATGTGCCATGCTTTACGGCTTAGAACCGGGACTTCAACGACGTTTTGAGCGTCATGGAGCATATGAGATGTTCCAGGAGTTGAAGTTAATATTCCAACAGAATGCCCGGATTGAGAGATATGAAGTCTCCAATAAGTTCTATAGCTGCAAGATGGAGGAGAATAGTTACATTAGTGAGCACATACTCGGAATGTCCGGGTACTACAATCACTTGACACAATTGGGAGTTAATCTTCCGGATGATTGTGTCATTGATGAATTCTTCAATCACCGCCACCAAGCTACAAAGGCTTCGTGATGAACTATAATATGCAAGGGTTGGTAAAGACTATACCGAGCTCTACGCAATGCTAAAGGCTGGAGGTAGAAATCAGAAGGAGCATCAAGTGTTGATGGTCAATAAGACCACTAGTTTCAAGAAGAAAGGCAAAGGGAAGAAGAAGGAACTTCAAGAAGAACAGCAAGCAAGTTCTGCTCAGAGAAGAAACCCAAGTCGGACCTAAGCCTGAAACCGAGTGCTTCTACCGCAAGCAGATCGTCCTCGGAAGCGGAACTGCCCCAAGTATTTGGCGGATAAGAAGGATGGCAAGGTGAACAAAGGTATATGTGATATACATGTTATTGATGTGTACCTTACTAGAGCTCGCATAGCACTGGTATTTGATATTGGTTACATTGCTAATATTTGCAACTCAAAGCAGGACTACGGATTGCGAACACCGCAAAGGACGAGGTGACGATCTTGGCGTGGGAAATGGTTCCAAAGTCGATGTGATCGCGGTCGGCACGCTACCTCTACATCTACCTTCGGATTAGTTTTAGACCTAAATAATTGTTATTTGGTGCTGCGTTGAGCATGAACATTATATCTGGATCTTGTTTGATGCGAGGCGGTTATTCATTTAAATCGAGAATAATGGTTGTTCTATTTATATGAGTAATATCTTTTATGGTCATGCACCCTTGAGGAGTGGTCTATTTTTGATGAATCTCGATAGTAGTGATACACATATTCATAATGTTGAAGCCAAAAGATGCAGAGTTAATAATGATAGTGCAACTTATTTGTGGCACTGCCGTTTAGGTCATATCGGTGTAAAGCGCATGAAGAAACTCCATACTGATGGACTTTTGGAGTCACTTGATTATGAATCACTTGGCACTTGCGAACCGTGCCTTATGGGCAAGATGACTAGAACCCGTTCTCGGTACTATGGAGAGAGCAACAGATTTGTTGGAAATCATACATACTGAGATGTATGTGGTCCGATGAATGTTGAGGCTCGTGGCGGATATCGTTATTTTCTCACCTTCACAGATGACTTAAGCAGATATGGGTATATCTACTTAATGAAACATAAGTCTGAAACATTTGAAAAGTTCAAAGAATTTCAGAGTGAAGTTGAAAATCATCGTAACAAGAAAATTAAATTTCTACGATCGATCGTGGAGGTGAATATTTGAGTTACGAGTTTGGTCTACATTTGAAACAATGCGAATAGTTTGCAACTCACGCCACCGGAACACCACAACGTAATGGTGTGTCCGAACGTCGTAATCGCACTTTACTAGATATGGTGCGATCTATGATGTCTCTTACAGATTTACCGCTATCATTTTGGGGTTATGCTCTAGAGACGGCCGCATTCACACTGAATAGAACACCGTCGAAATCCGTTGAGACGACACCTTATGAACTGTGGTTTAGCAAGAAACCAAAGTTGTCGTTTCTTAAAGTTTGGGGATGTGATGCTTATGTGAAAAAACTTCAACCTGATAAGCTCGAACCCAAATCGGAGGAATGTGTCTTCATAGGATACCCAAAGGAGACAGTTGGGTACACCTTCTATCACAGATCCGAAGGCAAGACATTCGTTGCTAAGAATGGATCCTTTCTAGAGAAGGAGTTTCTCTCGAAAGAAGTGAGTGGGAGGAAAGTAGAACTTGATGAGGTAATGGTACCTTCTCCCTTACTTGAAAGTAGTTCGCAGAAACCGGTTTCTGAGACATCTACACCAAGTAGTGAGGAAGTTGATGATGTTGATCATGAAACTTCAGATCAAGTTACTACAGAACCTCGTAGATCAACCAGAGTAAGATCCGCACTGAGTGGTACGGTAATCCTGTTCGGAAATCATGCTACTAGATCATGATGAACCTACGAACTATGAAGAAGCGATGGTGAGCCCAGATTCCGCAAAATGGCTTGAGGCCATGAAATCGAGATGGGATCCATGTATGAAAACAAAGTATGGACTTGGTTGACTTGCCCGAGGGTAGGCAAGCAATAGAAAACAAGTGGATCTTCAAGAAGAAGACCGACGACGACGGTAATATTATCGTTTACATAGCTCGACTTGTCGCAAAGGGTTTTCGACAAGTTCAAGGGATTGACTACGATGAGACCTTCTCACCCGTAGCGATGCTTAAGTCTGTCCGAATCATGTTAGCAATTGCCGCATTTTATGATTATGAAATTTGGCAAATGGATGTAAAGACTGCATTCTGAATGGATTTACGGAAGAAGAGTTGTATATGATGCAACCAGAAGGTTTTGTCGATCCAAAAGGAGCTAACAAAGTATGCAAGCTCCAGCGATCCATCTATGGACTGGTGCAAGCATCTCGGAGTTGGAATAAACGCTTTGATAGTGTGATCAAAGCATTTGGGTTTGTCTGAGACTTTTGGAGAAGCTCAGATTTACAAGAAAGTGAGTGGGAGCTCAGAGCATTTCGATATTATATGTAGATGACATATTGCTGATCGGAAATGATATAAAATTTCTGGATAGCATAAAGGGATACTTGAATAAGAGTTTTTCAATGAAAGACCTCGGTGAAGCTGCTTACATATTAGGCATTAAGATCTATAGAGATAGATCAAGACGCTTAATTGGACTTTCACAAAGCACATACCTTGACAAAATTTTGAAGAAATTCAAAATGGATCAAGCAAAGAAAGGGTTCTTGCACGTGTTACAAGGTGTGAAGTTGAGTAAGACTCAATGCCCAACCACTGCAGAAGATAGAGAGAAATGAAAGATGTTCCTATGCTTCACCATAGGCTCTATCATGTATGCAATGTGTGTACCAGACTGATGTGTGCCTTGCTATAAGTTTAGCAGGAGGTACCAAAGTAATCCAGAGTGGATCATCGACAGCGGTCAAGAACATCTGAAATACCGAAAAGGACTAAGGATATGTTTCTCGTATATGGAGGTGACAAAGAGCTCATCGTGGCAGTTACGTTGATGCAAGCTTTGACACCGATCCGGACGATTCTAAATCGCAGACCGGATACGATTTACACTAAACGGAGGAGCTGTCGGTTGGTGCAGTTCTAAACAAAGCGTCGTGGCGGGATCTACATGTGAAGCGGAGTACATAGCAGCTTCGGAAGCAGCTAATGAAGGAGTCGGATGAAGGAGTTCATATCCGATCTAGGTGTCATACCTAGTGCATTGGGTCCAATGAAAATCTTTCGTGACAATATCGAGCAATTGCCTTAGCAAAGGAATCCAGATTTCACAAGAGGACCAAGCACATCAAGAGACGCCTTCAATTCCATCCGGATTTAGTCCGTGGGAGACATAGAGATTTGCAAGATACACACGGATCTGAATGTAGCAGCACCGTTGACTAAGCCTCTTCCACGAGCAAAACATGATCAGCACCAAGACTCCATGGGTGTTAGAATCATTACTATGTAATCTAGATTATTGACTCTAGTGCAAGTGGGAGATCAAGGAAATATGCCCTAGAGGCAATAATAAAGTTATTATTTATTTCCTTATCTCATGATAAATGTTTATTATTCATGCTAGAATTGTATTAACGGAAACATAATACATGTGTGAGTACATAGACAAGCAGAATGTCACTAGTATGCCTCTACTAGACTAGCTTGTTAATCAAAGATGGTTAAGTTTCCTAACCATAGACAAAGGAGTTGTCATTTGATTAACAAGGTCACATCATTAGTTGAATGATCGATTGACATGACCCATTCCATTAGCTTAGCACCCGATCGCTTAGTATGTTGCTAATGCTTTTATCCATGACTTATACATGTTCCAATAACTATGAGATTATGCAACTCCGCTTATCGGAGGAACACTTTGGTGCTACCAAACGCCACAACGAATCGGGTGATTATAAAGGAGTACTACAGGTGTCTCCAAAGGCGATGTTGGGTTGGCGATTTGAGATTAGGTTTTGTCACTCCGATTGTCGGAGAGGTATCTCTGGGCCCTCTCGGTAATACACATCATCGAAGCCTTGCAAGCATTACAACTAATGAGTTAGCTGTGAGATGATGTATTACGGAACGAGTAAAGAGACTTGCGTAACGAGATTGAACTAGGTATTGGATACCGACGATCGAATCTCGGGCAAGTAACATACCGATGACAAAGGAACAAACGTATGTTGTTATGCGGTCGACCGATAAAGATCTTCGTAGAATATGTAGGAGCCAATATGGGCATCCGTGTCCCGCTATTGGTTATTGATCGGAGACGTGTCTCGGTCATGTCTACATAGTTCTCGAACCCGTAGGGTCCGTGACGCTTAACGTTTCGCTGACGATATAGTATTATATGAGTTATGTATGTTGGTAACCGAATGTTGTTCGAGTCCGGATGAGATCATGGACATGGCGAGGAACTCCGGAATGGTCGGAGATAAAGTTTGATATATGGGATAATAGTGTTTGATCTCGGAAGGGTTCCGAATTCACGGAAGGGGTTCCGGATGTTTCAAATGTTTGGGTACGAGAACACGTTATTTGGGCTAAAGGGAAAGCCCACGAGGCTTATGGAAAGTGCAAAAGGAAGTTTTATGGAGACAGAGGCTAGACGCCAGAACCTGGCGTTTAGGGGTAGACGCCGAACCCCGGCGTCTAGCCCCGAGTCCGTAGGACTCTTGCCTTTCGGCAAAACCGACTTTGAGGAGGCTTTTACTCCAAGTTTCACCCTGTGGCTCAACATATAAATAGAGGGTAGGGCTAGCACCAAAGACACATCAAGAAACACCAAGCCGTGTGCCGCAACCCCGCCCCTCTAGTTTATCCTCCGTCATAGTTTCCGTAGTGCTTAGGCGAAGCCTGCGAAATTGTTCTTCACCAACACCGCTACCACGCCGCCGTCGTCTGCGGAACTCATCTACTACTACGCCTTGCTGGATCGAGAAGGCGAGGACGCCATCGAGCTGAACGTGTGCGTAACTCGGAGGTGCCGTGCGTTCGGTACTTGGATCGGTCGGATCGTGAAGACGTACGACTACATCAACCGCGTTGATAAACGCTTCCGCTTAGCGATCTTCAAGGGTATGAAGATACACTCCCCCTCTCGTTGCTATGCCATCACCATGATCTTGCGTGTGCGTAGGAAAATTTTTGAAATTACTGCGTTCCCCAACAGTGACACACTTACTCTTTGCCGATGATAGTATTGTCTTTTTGGAAGGGTCAGAGAAAAGCATGCAGGCTCTTAAAAACATCTTGGTTAGGTATGAGGAGGCCTCTAGTCAAAAGGTAAATCTTTAGAAATCTTCTATTTTCTTTGGTAGGGGATGCTCGGAAGAGAGGAAAGGCCATTTGAAGCATGTCTTGGGTGTTGATTCTGAGGCTCTAAATGAGAAGTACCTAGGTCTCCCCACGCAGGTTGGGAGGTCAAACGATGGTTCTTTCAAATATGTGATGGAGAGTTCTAAAGGGAAAGTGACCGGTTGGAAGGGCCAAGGTCTCTCAAAGAAAGCTTGAGAGGTTCTAATCAAATCTAGTTTGCAAGCTATACCAATTTTCACCATGAATTGTTTTCACCTCACAAAGAAAATGTGCCGGAACCTGACTTCGATCTCCTTGAAATTCTGGTGGGGTGCAATGAATGGTGAAAGGAAGGTACATTGGGTCTCTTGGGACAAGATGTGTGCGGCAAAGAGAGACGGGGGGAATGGGCTTTTGGGACCCGGAAGCATTTAATCAAGCTCTTCTTGCAAAACAGGCTTGGAGGATCCTATCTACACCAACCTCTCTTTGCTCTAGAGGGCTCAAAGCACGTTATTTTAAGGAGGACTCAATCTTGTCGGCCACATGCCCACAAATGTGTCCTTCACTTTCGGAAGTATATTACATGGTCGAGATCTTTTAAGAGAGGGTTTAGTATGGAGGATAGGAGATGGATCCCGAGTCAACATTCATCACAACAAATGGATTCCTAGATATGGGTCTCTTCGGCCACTGGGCCAGGAGTTCACTATGGGGGTGACTAAGGTCGCTCACCTACTTAATGTGGAAGGAGATGCTTGGGAGTGGGAAAAGATTGACTATGTTTACAGCCACTGATGTAGTGGACATTAAGCAAATTGTGATTGGAGGACCGGGTGCTGAAGATTTTGTGGCTTGGAACTATACTAGGAATGGGTTGTTTTCTTTAAGATATGCGTATCACCTTTGTATGTCAATGAAAAAATGCAGAACGAGGCAGCCAGAACCTTCAAGTACTGTTCAGCGGCATAAGGGGCATATGGCTCTGTGGGATGCTAATGCTTCGAGTAAAGCAAAAAATCCATATCTTGAGGATGATCGAAAATGGGCTTGCTGTTGGTGTCGAGCTGCACCGTCGATGCATCAAGCCAGGTGTTGTCTGTGTTACTTGTGGGAGAGAGGAAACAATGATTCATAGATTCTGGGCATGCCCGCATGCAACTCTCTTCTAGCAGATGTTTTGCTCTAAGAAGGGTGTTATGCTTGATTCTCCTCCGAACGGAATGACCACTCATGGCGATTTTGCTCGCTGGCTGCTAAGCTGGTTCGCTGGGGCGTCGGATGATGAGCGGGCAACTATGATTCAGGCAACGTACGGATTATGGTTAGCTCGGAATGAAGCAAGGGATGGTAAGAGGATTGCAACACCATATGATGTTATGGAGTCTGTAGCACGCCATATGCAGAAATGGAAGGAGGCTCATCTACCACAAGTCCCTTCTACCAAGAGAAACAGGTTCAGAGGTGGGTTGTGCCTGAGGAAGGATGGATTAAATTCAACTGTGATGGGGCTACTTCCAGAGTGGGAGCGAAGGCAGGTGGTGGTGCTGTTGCCCGCGACCACACTGGTGCGTTCATGGGGGGCACTTGTGCTTGGTTCCTAGGAATTGTTGATCCTGAAGCGGTTGTGGTTCTTGTCTGTAGGAAGGTTGTTAAATTAGCTATAGAGATGAATGCTGAAAAGGTGCATATTAAGCTGGATAGTAAAGCAGTGGTGCACATGCTCAATCAACCGGAGATGATCTACTCGGTGACTGGTCCTTGGACCCAGGAGATTAAAGGACTTCTGCATACAAGAAATGAGTTTAAAATTTCTTGAGTTAGTCGTTCGGCAAATATTGTTGCACATAAATTAGCTAGAGTAGGTGTGGGTGATGAACTTTGTAAGATTTGGTGGGGTGTTCCCCCTGACTTTGTTTTCGTTGTAATCTTGGATGACATTCCGAGCTATGTCGGTTAATTAAAGGCAGTATTACTCCTAAAAGAAGCATGCAAGTTGTGGTGTCCCAAGTGGTTATCATGTGTTCAGTATCGCTAGGTTTAGAGATCTAGTCCCCGTGTACGCCCATTTTTTGATGTTTGAAGAAACGAAAAAAGACAAACATCAAAAGGACGTAAATGGGCCAACCAGAGGGGGTGTGCACCGGTTTGTAGAGTGACCTGTAACTGTGGCTGAGGGCACCAAATAGGAAATGAGTTGATGCTCACTCCTATTCACATAAGCTTCCCAAGCTTTAGAAAATCACAGGTGATGCAGTCCGCTAATGTTTAGTTGCACACGAGACTTGTCTAAAAAAATGGTTAGCCATATGTCTGGCTTATAGCGAGATCAGTGTGCTCTCACACCATGCTCCTTCCTAAATGGGCCGTCCTACTGAAGCTGGAGGCCAAGCCCTTGTTTTTTGTTTTTTCACGTTTTTCTTATTATTTTATTTTTGTTTCTACTTGTAAATATTCTAGAAAATATATTACAAAAACATTACATAAAACAATAGAGAAAAATGGTCACCAAGTATTTCAAAAATGTTAAATGTGTATAAAGAAAATGGTTCTCATGTATATGATTTTTTATACAAAAAATGTATGATATATGGGAAAAAAATTATCATGCATTTTAAAAAAAAATTATCAAGCATTTGACAAAAAATTTAAACAAGTATTTGAAAAATATAAATCAAGCCATTCAAAAATGTTAAATATGTATAGAAAAATGTTGAACATTTATTAAAAACATCAACTTGGATGTGCAAAATGTTAGTCAATCATTTTTAAATGTTAAAATATATATATAGAAAGAAATGGTGACAATGTATTCAAGATTGTCAATCTTGTATTTCAAAAATGTGTATAGAAAACATGTTGACCATGTATTAAAAACAAGTTAACCAAGCATTTGAAAAATCTTAAATGTGTATAAAGAAAATGTTTCCCATGTATCAAAAATATATCTATAAATATAAAATGTGTATCAAAAAATTGATCATGTATTTAGAAATGTTAATCAATCAATTGAAAAAAAATGTTATACAGGTATTTGAAAAATATTGATCAAGCATTCAAAATATGTTAAATGTGTACAGAAAAATGTTCATGATTTATTTAATTTGTCAATCATTTATTCAAAAATGTTAATCAAGATCTCAAAAAATTAAAATGTTTATAAAAAAATGTACTCCATGTTTACAAACAGAAATTAATCCCATATTTGAAAAAACAATTATCTATATTTCAAAAATGTGTACATAATTTTTTTTACCATGTATTAAGAAATGTTGAACTCGTATATAAAAAATGTTAAACATATAATAAAAATAGCATGATGTGTACAAAAAAATTATAATGAAAGCCAAAAGAAACAAATAAAAACGAAAAAAGAAAAAAAGAAACAAAAGAAAAAAGGAAAAAAGGAAAACTGAAGGAACAAGTGCAAAAAGAATGGAACACTGTGATAACCAATAAAGAAACAACGAAAACAAAAAGGGTTCAAGATTTAAAATAAAAACCAAATAAAAGTTCAAATAAGAAAGAAAAGAAAACTGATGAAAACCATGAAAGAAACAACAGAGAATAAAAGAAAAGCAAAAGAGAAATCAAAAAAATTAGTAAAACAAACAAACAAATAAAACCAAACAAGAAACGAAAGAAAACACGACAAAACCAAATCGAACACACGAAAAATTAAGCTTGAGTTGAAGAAAAATGAAAAATGATGAAAACCGACAAAAACCACAAATGAAACAAAGAAACTAGAATTATTCCAATGAAAAAATAAAAATTGGGGAAGAAACAAAAGAAAAACAAGAAAACCAAAGAAAAATGATGCAAAAGAAAAGGAAAGAAGAAAACAAAAAACCCAAAGAATAGCTAGAAAAGAAATAAAAAACTGAAGAAGAAAAGAAAGAAAATAAAAACCATAAAGATTGAGAAAAATCTGATAAACCCATTGAAAAACTTATAGAAACAAAAAAACAAAGAAAACCGCGAAGAAACAAAAGAAATCCAAACTAAAATAAAAGAAATAAAGAATGAAAAAACGAAGATACTAGACGAACGCAGCGTCGGCTCAATGAAAACCCGATCAAACAAAAAAACATACAAAAGTGGACTGTCCCAATGATTACATGTGGGGGGAATCTTTCAAGCGAGGGTGGCATATGTGTCGCTTAAGAACTACGTTGTAGACTTAACTTGTTGGAGAATAGACAAGGGAGCTCATATCTGCCGTTCTCTGAAGCAGAATGTCGACTGCACGCACGGGCAGGTCTCCCGACAGGGCAGGCCCATGTGGCTAGCAACCAATACAACGTAACCCGTAGTGGTCGAAAAAATCTTGCTCTCTACAAAGTTCGAACCCAAAACCAGATAGCTCCAAAGAAGTACTGCTAGCTAGTTGACCTACAAAGCTAGCTGGTTTTATACTGCAGTGCAAATTGTTAAGAATCAAACCCAGCGCAGATCCAAACGTTTTTAAAAAATTGAACGCAAAATTTATTTTGAGAAAAAGCGTGAGTGTTGTATGAAACCGCGAACACTTTTTGAAATTGTGAATAAAATTTGAAAAAACTAAAATATTTCAAAAATGCGAGCATTTTAGAAGCGGGAACCAAAAAATGTTTATGTTTCTTTTTTTTGGGGGAGTTAAAACTGGATCATTCTTCAATTTCCAAAACATTTCTGGACATGCAAACATTTTGAAGAATGGGAATACTTTTCTAAACTACCCAAAAAAATATCAAAGTCATGAACACTTTTTATAATTGGCAAACATTTTTGGGAAGCCTCAAACAAAATTTGAAACACGAACATTTTTTAAATTTTCCAACAATTTATGGAAAAAATTAAACTGCTGAACAGAACTGACAACACGAATATTTTTTTTAAAATTTGCAAACAAATTTAGAAACTGTAGCGCATGCATAATCTCGTAGTTGAGCCGGCCCATCTCCGTGCCTACGTTGCTCGCCTCTGTGAGAAGCAGCGACAACTTGACGCCACGAGCGTCTATTAGAAAATTCCCTAGACAACGCATGTGAGTGTCACATAGTAGAGGCCACGCCTGCATGCAATGCAAATGGACCAACCCACTCTGGCACAAAGGTGATCTTTTACCCTCTTTGATGTTCTAGTCCAGAGTTTTCCCTAAAAAAGAAGATGTTATAATCCATTTTTTCTTTAAAATTTAAAAAACAATTTTAAAATAGAAAATATATATCTATAAAAAAATTCAGTGCTAGTCTAAAAAAGTTTGGTATATATTAAAAATATGTTTATCATATATTAAAGAACTTCACCATATATTAGATTTTTTTGGTGTGTATTAAATAAAGTTTAGTGACTACCAAAATCATTATATATTAAAATAAATCATTTTATATTGCATAAATGTTTAATGTATTTTTAAAAATATTCAATGTGTATTTATAAAACATTCAACATATATTACAAGAAAGTTGACTCTATTAAAAAATGTTCACCATATGCAGAGAAAATCACCATACATTAATAAAAATAAAAGGATTGAAAACATAAAGAAAAGCCTGAAAATAACCAAAATACCCTAAAAAGTGAAACAAAGAAAAAAATACCCTAAAAAGTGAAACAAAGAAAAAAAACAAATGAACAGAAAAAGGAAGCAGCAAACTGGGCTGGCCAACCTACGGTCAAAGCCACGCCTATTTGCCCCCTCGGGTGGGTATACAGGATCTGCCGTTGGAGATTGTGTTAGAGCATCTTCAATACTTCGTATATTGATAAAATAACGACCATATAGGTGAAGTCGGGCCCAAAAAAATTCCAACAGTTTCTATAAATGCGCAAAAAATTACGAGATCTCGTAAATTCTCTTGGACTTCCCTCCATCTATGAAAAGCCGTCATCCATTGTTATGTAAGTGTCAAAAAAATGACTTATATTATGGGACGGAGGGAATAGCTTTTTACATGAGCTATTGGAGACGCTCTTAGTAGCTCTAAGCGCCTTGCATTGAAACGGCTTAACCGGTGGTCTTCGATCAGGTGCACCAAGTGAGCGAGTAACCGTTGATGGACTCTCTACACGTTGTAAATGGTGACGCTACGACAGAAGAAGGTAGAATGACACAAAAGTTCATTGCAGATGCTGATAAAAGGAAAGTATAAATTGTACATCGAATGAAATCGAGAAGGAATAAGAGGAGAGGGATTTATACAAGCACTTACTCTTACTCTTTGGTTTGTTGCACAAAACACCACATATTGATGTAGTTGTAGGTAGCTCTAATCCACCATTTGATCATGTTGACATGATTTGTAAGAGCATCTCCAGCCGCGCCCCCAGAACGGCCTTCCTAGACGTTTTTTTTTCGCCGGCGCCGAAAAATCGGCCCAGCCGCGCCCCCAGGAGCCCTTTTTCGCCGACTTGGACCGAAATCAGCGCCGGCGTACCCAGGCCGAACCCGAAGCGCCGGGTGGCACCCGGGGGCGCCGGGGCGAGCGTTTTTGGCGACTCGGTTCCCGCGGGAATCCATGCGAAGGCTGCCGCGCCGGTCAGCCTCAATTGATGCTCACGGGCGGCGCAGTGAAGACACCACCGACGCGCGTCGCTCGCATGCGCCACGTGTCCGCCCGCATGCCGCCCACCGCCACCCCGGCTCCGGCTATAAAAAAGGCACCCCTTCCCCGCCGGTGAGCACCACACCCTCCCCCTCTCCATCCCGCGAAAGCCTTCTTCCCGCCGACGAGCTCTCCCCCACTGCCTTCCACCGCCGACGAGCGAAATAGCGAAGATACCAGCGACGCAGTAGCGGCGAACGGCCGCCGCCGACACCCCAGAGCCGGAGGCGCGCTTCTTCAGGCAGTAGTACCAGCGCCGCCCGACATGCGCGTCTGGCGTGGAGGTTGAGCGCCGCGGCGTCCAGTGCCGCCGTCCCGAAGAAGCAGCTGGCGGCGGAGATCGCCGCACGCTTCGCCGACGGAGGAGCAATGAACGAGCCGAGGTACGCGCCGACAATAAACGTTAGGACGCCAGACAGCCCGCCGCGAGGAGCAGATCGCATCCACCAACGGCGTCATCCCCCGCGGCCGCTTCAACTCTGAAGGACGGCGCGAGTGGTGGGGCGTCCCCGGCCGCACACTCGACGTCGTTCTCGACCACATTGAGACCGGCAATGTGCCGCTGCTGGAGTACCCGGCGCGCCCCTCATTCTCTCGCCGCCGCGGTAGTTCCTGGATACCGCGGCGAATGGAGCCGGGGTCGTCCTCCTCGTCAGGCTCGCCCCGTCAAGCCCTAGCCGGAGGAGACACCGCTCGGACGTCACGTGCGGAGCGGCGCCCTCGTCATCAAAGAGTCGTCGCCTGCGACGACACCGACGAGGCGCTCCCTTCGCCTTGTCCGGCCGAAGCCCGAGCCGGACACGGCCCCCGTGAATCCGGAGCACGCTGGCATGGTGGCACCCGACGACGAGTCCGCCCTCAAATGGGAGAGGGAGGACTACGTCCGCGAGCAGGTGCGCCAATAGCGTCGGGCTTACCTGGAGACCCAGGCCCGCAGCCGCGCCGAGGCCCGTCGCCGCGCCGAGAGCGTGGTCGCGCCGAGGAAGGCGGCGTTATCGTCATCGACAGTGAGGACGAGGTCGAGGCCGGGCCGTCATGCGCTGTCGGTGACCCGGGCGAGGGGTGCAGCAGGGACGCCGCGGGCGAGGCGCGCGACGACGACGACGATGACGACGGCGGCGGCGACTACACCCGCTTCTACAGGCTTCGCGGCATGTAGAAGGCGGCGGTGGCGACACTAGCTAGGCGTTTTAAGTTCGTTTTTATGTTAGTTCACGCATGTTTTACGCTTTTGTACAGATTTGAACGAAAAATGGTAGAGTTAATGCAAAAGTCGCCCAGCTTGAAAAAAAAACAAGGCGAACTTCGCCGAACCCGCGGCGATCGTGGGCGTGCGACTGAAAACGAACCGAGCCCCAGGGACCGAACTAGCGCGGGCTCGCCCCCAGGCCGCTATTTTTCGGCGCCCTGGAGGGCCGAACGGCTGGAGATGCTCTAATAGGTGGGTCTTGTTTGTATGTGCACACATGGCCAAAAAACATGCCAAGTCAGTCAGCTCTGGCTAACTAAACTTAGTATCTCTCTAAAAAATGAGTTAATTTTTCGGAATCAATACAGACGAGAACGTTTGGTTCCTGGTGTATATACACCCTATATGAAAAAATAAATTAGCAATTCAACAAAAAGTCAAAAAAATCTGAAAATATTTTTATAATAAACTTGACCTTCTATTATACTTGTGAGAAAAATTCCACAAAAAGAAAATAACCCATTAGACTTCTTTTCAAAAAGGACAAATTTTCGGTCAAAATAGTGTGAGTAGTGAGCTATAATAGGAAATAAATTTTGTCTTTTTTCCCTGAAGTCAATGTTGGGGTTTTTACATGAAAATTTATATACCAGTGCAAAACAAAATCAAGTTTAATCTAAAAATACTTTTGAACTATCTTGACTTTTTGTTTAATTATTAAAAAAATCCCTATATAGGATGTATATACAATCAGGAACCAAAGTGTATTTCCGAAAACAATACTCGGTATATATATGTTTATATAAAAAGAAATCCTACTCTTTGAACGTTCGGATCAAAATAACCTTTGCTTTGGAAAGCAGGACCATGTACTGAACATGGATCATTAGCCAGTTAGTTTTTTTAAACAGAAGGACTTGGCAAAGTAACAAGACGATCAGCATGCTGTCGCTGTCTTCAAGAGACAAAGCAAGTTTCTGATTTAGAGGTTGATACCATTAACAAAATTTTAGCCTGCTACTCGTTACTGATAATAACAGCATGTTCATATCATAAAAGTAACAGATGAGTAAACAAGCTCCCAGAGCAAACAGTTTCCAACAAGCAAAGCGACCATAATAGCACTGGAAGAACATTTCACTCGTCCTCCTGGCTGCGAAGCCTAGCAAGCTTGTTTGTGACAACAATATCCAGCTGTGCAGCACGCTCCACAATGTCCTTCCGCTTCTTGGTAGAGACGTTGTGGGCGATCTCAGCACAGTATGTCCTGTTGGCAATAAAAGCAATGCAAGAGTTAATCTGAAAATAAAGAATGTTATTCTCTAAAAAAAATGTTGACACCAATCAGCACAGTTCAGAATCAGAAGAGTGAAGAACCATCTAACTTGAGAACATCAGGTTCTTGACACCAATCAGCACTTCATATTGACAGTGTAACTGTGTAAGTTACCTGTTGTGCATCATAAGCAGCTCCAGCTCGGAGACATTGTGGACAACAAACTTCTTGAACTTGTTTGGCAGGTAATGCCTGGTCTTCTTGTCAGAACCATAGCCAATGTTGGGCATCAAAGTACATCCCTTGAACTTTCTCCTCACCCGGGAATCGATACCCTTTGGCCTGCGCCAGCTGGTCTGTAGATATAGAGGCGTGAAATTTTCGGTTTAAGCACAAGATAAGCAGTTAAGCACACGTGTCACTAAGAAAAACATGTCAAGAAGACACAGAACTTGAGCATATAAGAAAGACAAAAGAAGTTTAGCATACGCTTCTGCTTATGTGTTGTCTAAAGCACGATGCCAGTCAGGAATAACCTACAACTACAAGAAACTATACATTCAATTTTTAAGGTATTCGTTCCAAATTATAAGATGTTCTAATTTTTTTTCTGATTACATCACTACACCACTTTTTTATGTCAGTAAAATTATGAAAGTAAAAACATAGTATAAAGTGTACGTATAAATGTAAATTTTGTGTTTTTATGATTCATATCTTACTTTTCTTATACCCTTTTTTGTGTGGTGAAACAATATAAACGTAATTATTCGTATACCAAACATAATAACTTAAAAAAAACTTGGGTGTAAAATAACTTATTCTACATGTTTCGGTGTGTTTGTTCACACATTAGTCCATATGTAGTCCATATTGAAATATATAAAACATCTTATAATTCAGAATGGAGGGAGTATGTTTTGAAGAAAAGCACTCCATGCAAACAACGGATTTTTTAAGATGTTGAGTGTAGCAAAACAGATGCTACATCTTGAAACATCACTTCTTTGGCAGGTGCACTTGCTACCACAGATTCATTGAACAAAAAAGTAATACAAGAAGTTAAATGCAGGAGAAAAAAAATGGACTACAGCCACCAATTAAGTATAACAGGGAAAGAATTCGTTTGCTGGAAGGATCAGACAGAAGGCATAATCATGTGAAAGACAAGATTTTCTTCAGCAACCAGTGGATAACAAGTGTTGGGAGAAATCTAGGCAAGCACTCATACTCAGAATGAAGCCACGCCTTTAATATCCAACCCACTTCATGAAAATCATGAAGTTATTGCTGTAGAAGAGTTTGCGACAGCCACAATGCTATACTCATGCAAGGGCTAGTGTGCTCTCTTACTTCATCCCAATGCTCACTGAAGAAAACGTTCTCTTCCTCAGACCTTTTACTAAGACATCATTTCCTTCCTTTCAAACCGCAAGATAGAAACAGTAACCAAAAGAACAGGAAAGCTCAAAATTCGGCATCACCTTTGCACTAAGTGTTCAAATGATGTGTCAAGTCCAGATAAGCAAGGTTGATTGAACATGCACTAATTAGTTTTCTCCTTTAAATTAACTACGGCTCCCAACACAAAAGAAACAGCAACACATTACTACAGGCTATGCCTTCCACTTTCCTACCATTTCGAAGAACCATTGCTAGTATAAATTAGGAATACACCGCAACTACAACGACCAACAACAGTCACGCTTAGAACTTAGCATCAGAAACTACTCGGAAAGGCAAACCAACTACACCGGCGCACAGCAAGCGCGATCTAGAACCGGAACACATCATCTGGACTGAGCAACCAAAACACGTGGGCGTGGTACCTACGAATTCCACTGGGTAAAAGTTTGGTATAAGTGGCTACCTTGAGGCCGATGTAGCGGTCGCTATGGGCCCTCTTGAAGTGCTTGACCCTCTTCTTCACGATCTTCCTCGTCAGAAGCGGCACCGCCATCTCTGATCTGCCGGGCAAAACCAACAGAAGGACTTTGAATCACATGGAGAAAATAGCATCGCAAGGAGAATCAGGGTGCGAGCTCTGCTACGGACTGCTTGCCGGGGTACCTGAGAAAGCGGACGACCCTAACTCGAACACGAAGCGAGGAGGAAGAAGAACGGCGGCGGCGGCAGGGTTCTATTTGCAAGGCGGCGCGGTGTTTATGCCTTCCGCGAACCCTAGGTATGTGGGCTATGATGGGCCACAGCCGACTAGCCCACTACGAGAAAGATGCACTCTTGTTTTTCGGCCAACGCTAGACGGTAGGCTGCTATCGCGGCCGAAATCACTGTTTTGACCTTGTCAGGGTTATTAATCGCAAAATGAACCTGATGTGAAAGTATTTCACGTTTTGACTCTTTTAGCAACGCCAGGGACCGCGGCGTTTCGGGTGAACATAGAAACGCCGACCGAGCTAGCGTTTCTTCCTCGCCCATCGCCAGCCGAGTTAGCGTTGCTGTCGACTGGCGGGATTGAAACGCCGAGCCGACTAGCGTTTCTAAACGCCAGACACCGATGGCGTTTCGGTGCAGATATTTTAGGTGGCCGTGGTGCTTGCACCCACCACTCACCTCACTCTCTTCTCCCCATTGGCCTATCCAGAGCTCTTGGCCTTTTCCCTTTGTTTCACTTAGCCCCTCTCAAATCCTTGCAAATCGATTGGGTTGGTCCGTGGATCCGGTGTCATTTTGGTTCATTGAGGTAACCTCCTTCATCTCACAAATTTTGATTGGTTGGATTTGCCCATTTGGATTGATTTGGTCTTGTTGTTCCTAACCCTAGTTTTGAACATGGATATGTAATGTATTGTTCCTAACCCTAGTATTGTTGTTCCAATGGTGTGTTGCATTGTGATGTTGTTGAGCCTACCTTATTGTTTGGTTTATGACTAATGTTAAGATTTAGGGTTAGGGTTATGCCTAATGTTAAGATTTATGGTTAGGGTTAGTGGTTTTGTTAGAAATGTGGTATATTTAGCATTGTACATTTTTAACCTTATGTTCTCCTTTTTTAGATGGACAAGATTGTGAATATTCATTATGTTGACAAAGAGGCATTCATGAATGTGGATATTGTTGACAAGCATGAGGAAGTATTGATATTTCTTGAGACTCCTAGTTATGAAGAGGTTGTGGAAGAAACACGGAGAAGATTAAAGTGGGTGGATGCAAGTGACCAAGTTGAATTAGTAGGAAGATATGATGTTGGGTCGGCACACAAGTGTCGAATGAAGACAATGCCTATCAAGTCCAATTTGCCTTGGGTTGCATATAAGGAGGTTGTTGCATCCTCGGCGGTCAAGTCACTCAAGTATTTGCAAGTAAGGTGGTGAAGGCTCCTCTCTTTCGTCTTGACTTGAACCAAACCTTAGTAGATGATGTGAGCCGGTTAGTAGTGTGCCACCTATTGTTGAGCATAAAGTTGAAGTGAAGCCAATGAGTATCCCCAATATGAGTTCGGAGGTAGTGCACCGATGAAAGATGATGGTGATGACTCCGACGAAGAGTATGAGAGGCATCACAACATTATTGGTGACGTAGAGGCGAAGTAAGGCATCGTGACATGGATCGACATTATCTATCGGCGATGCTTGTGTGGATGACTCGGATGATGAAGGCCGGTGAATGAGTTGGACGAGGATGGCTTCACCGAGAAAGAAGCGAGTGGTACACAAAATTCACCGGTAGGGATCACAAAGTTCCTTGTTTTGTGATGTTAGCCTTGCGAGATAAGGCTATAGTTGACGGTGGCATGAGCAAGACAATTGAGGCTAGACGGTTCCCAAGTAGTACACCGATGCGATTTCGATGTCGTACATGAGGAAAGGTTTGATGTTCGAGCACATGCTAGAATTCAAGATGTGGTTGTCGAGTATTTGTCAAACACCACAGGCCTTTCATAGTTGTTCATTCGGATTTGCACAAAGCGATACACCGTGAAATGTGAGGTAGAAAGATGCAAATGGAAAGTGAATGGAAGACTCACGAAAGATGGTTGGTGGAAGATAACTAGTTGCAAAGCCACTCACCAATGCACACCGCCGGCCGTAGAAGCACGGAAGACACACCGTCAACTAACCTCGGAATTCATTGGTTATAAATACCAGAAGCATATAGCCGAGGATCCCACCATTAAAGTGAAGTTGTTGATGAGTTGGATTGAAGATAAGTTCGGATATAAGGTCAAGTATGGGAAGACATGGAAGGCCAAGCAAGTCGCTCTCAGAATGTTGTACGGTGGATGGGAAGAGGCTTACAACAGGCTACCCAGGTTGCTGGGAGCGATGTCTTATAGAAACCCAGGAATGTACCATTATGTCCAAGATATTGAAGGAGTGTTCCGTCGTGCCTTTTGGACGTTTGGCCCATGCATTGCAGCTTTTGAGCATTGTCGACCGGTTACGTCTATAGATGGGACATTCTTGACAGGAAATACAAGGGCACACTCATGATAGCAATGGCACATGACGCTAACGATCGGTGTTGCTGTGGCATTTGCTTTGGTCTCCGTGGAGAACCAAGACAACGGGAATGGTTCATGAGACTTGTTAGGAGCACGGTCATTCCTCCGAACCGGGAGGTATGCATCATATCCGATCGTCACCAAGGCATATTGGCGGCCGTGGATATTCATATTCCAGGGCATGCGAGGCTTCACCACCGATGGTGTCTGAGGCACTTCGTTGCAAACTTTTACAGAGCTTGCAAAAACAAGGATCTTTGCAAGGATCTTAACTCCGCATGTATAGCCTTCTCCGTTAAGTCATTCACCAAGGCCACCACCAAGGCCTTCTTCGTCACACGCTTGAACAAAATCTATGAGAAGGCAAACAAAGGTGGAAAAGATTTCTTAGAAAGGAATATTGATGAGAGACACAAGTGGTCACGGGCATGTGACGAAGGAGGCATGAGATATGGTGACATGACAAGCAATCTTGTTGAGTGCTTCAACTTTGTCTTGAAGGGTGCCCGTCAGTTGCCGGTGACGGCAATAGCGGAATATACCTTTTACAAGCTAAATGAGTATTTTTTGAAGCACTCGATGAAATCGACAAGTTGATTCTTGATAGTGAGAAGCCTCCCAATGAAATATATCCGAAGAAGGTTGCCGAGTGGCTGGAGTTTGAGAGAGACAAGTCAGCCATCCAATGAGTCACTTGTTTCGATAATGTAGAAATGAAATACCAAGTGGATGAGCCAGGTGGGACAACTAGAGATGGACAATCATATGGTGCTCGCTCATTTAAGGTGGCTCTTAGGACAAGACATTGCAGTTGTGAGCGGCCTAGTAAGTACCATCGCCATGCTCACACATGATGTCGGGCGGCCCGCATCAGAACGTGGATATCTCCGATGGAGTAGTTGTAAGGTTGCATGAATTGAACCTGCAAACTCATAAGTTAACATGGGCATCAAGATTTCAGCCTTTTCTGGACGCATCGCAGTGGCCAGAGTATCACGGTCCTAACATTAGGCCTGATCCGGATATGATGGTACAACCCAAGGGTAGAAGGAGAACAAAGCGATACAGGAATGATATGGATGACCTCATGTGCACCAGAGAGTTTGGTAGTGGACATTTCATGGAGCCACGTGATAGGAACCAATGCGGTGGTTGCAATGAATCGACACACAACAAAAGGACTTGCAAAACAAACAAAACTTCTAAAGGGCACAATGCTTCTTCAAGTGGTGGCCTTGGTGGTGGCCAAGGTTCCGGTGGTGGCCTTGGTGGTGGCCAAGGTTCCGGTGGTGGCCTTGGTGGTGGCCTTGGTGGTGGCCAAGGTTCCGGTGGTGGCCGAGGTTCCGGTGGTGGCTTTGGTGGTGGCCAAGGTTTCTGGTCTACATTGCAACGCCAATGTGGCTTGGCGTTCCTTTAGTACAGAAGCTTCCTAGGACACACAGAGGAAACGTTGCCGTTCACAGAAGAAACGCCAGGAGTGGCTGGCGTTTCCTGGACACACAAAAACGCCAAGGCAGCTAGCGTTTCTCACCTTGTGTGCATAACTCTGCCCGCCATTTGTTCCCGCCAACGCTTTCCCGCCATGTGTTCCCGCCAACTCTTTCCCGCCATCTGTTCCCGCCAACTCTTTCCCGCCACCTCTTTCCCGCCAACTCTCCCCGCCATGTGTTCCCGCCAACTCTTTCCCACCACCTATAAAACCACCTTCAGACGGAGTTGGCTAAGCATTCCAGTGTAGTGTAGTTGAGATGTCCCATTATCCTTTCGATCGTAGTTTTCACCCTGGGATGAGCAGGACTCTTCTGAGCCTAGCTACCGATTTCGGGATGGACAATAGGATAGTTCCATGGGACGAACTCACCGGTAGTGACACCATAATGAATGAGTTGGCTCACCAATTACGTAGGGCTGGGTGGCCTGAAAGGACGTATGAAGAGGTACATAAAGAACTTCTTAGGATACATGAAAGGTGGAAGAAGGTGGTGGTGCCGAAGAGTGAATCTTTCAGAAGGCTTTCAGCAAATAAACCATTATTATGGATTGAGGAGAGCGAGGACGAAGATGATATCTTCATGCCACCGCTTCCGGGTTCTGCATCTTCAAAGGGCGAGAGTTCTTCATCGTCGAAGGGCAAGGTTTCTTCGTCGTCGAAGGGCAAGAGTTCTTCATCGTCAAAGGGCAAGAGTTCTGCATCGATGGAGGATAACGATGATGACTTCATGTAGTTTTATGTTGTATGTCGTATGTTATATGTTGTATGTTGTATGTTTAATTTAGATGTACTTCTATGTAGTTGTTTGTACTGTCTTGGTGACATAGAAATAACATGATGATGCAACATATGATGTTGTAGTTTCACAATATAAATGCCAAGTACATCAACAGTATAGCAATAAGACATTTTTTGATGACATAGAAATAATTAACAAGTCTTGGTGACATAGAAACAACAATTCTTGGTGACATAGAAATAACAAGTCTTGGTGACATAGAAACAACAATTCTTGGTGACATAGAAATAACAAGTCTTGGTGACATAGACATAACAAGTCTTGGTGACATAGAAACAACAAGTCTTGGTGACATAGAAATAACATGATCCAGCTTGCATAATAATTAACAAGTCTTGGTGACATAGTTCACCAGATATAGAACTAACAAGCTCGCATCAGTCATCACTTCACTTCTTGCCTCTTTTCGCAGGCATCTTCCCTCTGTTGACGTAGCCCTCTGGAGTGCTCTGCCATACAGGACGTCGAATGTTCCTTGAGCTAACTCGGCGTGTTTCTTGAAAGTAATGAGAAGGTTGAGTTGGCTGTGGAGCATCATCCATCTGCGAAGCCCCAAGCTCCACATAGTCCGGATCCGCATCGTAGTCTGTCTCCTCCTCTTCATCTTCCTGCTCATCAATCCGTGCTCATTTGGAAGAAGGACGTGCTCGGTGGAAGAAGGGCGTGCTTGGCTCAAGATGGACGAGCGGAAGAAAGAACATCCATCAGATATCGAAAGCACGCACGCACATCCGTTGATGCACCGCCATGGCAAGAGAGTAAAGCGCTAGTGTTCGACAACGATTCACAACCTTCGCAGAGGTAAATGATTGGCATGTAAATATGCAAAAATAGTTGACATGATATAAAATATATGTTCATATTAAAAGGCCTCTAACTCAGAGAGTACTCCTAACGAGACCGTCTGCTTTCTCTACGGTCTTGTGCCAAGCACCACATTGCTCTCATTGATACATCTCCATAGCTCCGCGTCTCTGAATAACACTTAAGTGACACACCACTCATGAAGAAATGCAACATGTTCAAAAAGAGACAAAAGGCATACCACTCGGTCATGCAGAGGGCCATAATCTAGGTGCGCTCCAATGGTCTCCCTAATAGAGTTGTTGAATGCACCATCAGCAGCCTCACTTGGCATTAGTTCCAAGCAATCGGCACGAGTCCAAGCACCCTTAAGGATAACTCTGTACTCTTTTGAAGCCACTCCAAATGCCTTAAATATGCCCCCTCGTCGTTGTCAGGTGTGTGATCATCTTCAACTCGGGCATTCCTCTGAGCATTCCACATGTCCACCCACATAAGATGGTGATCCTCCCAATTAATGACACTCTTGTTGTGTTGCCGGCTCGTCCTACAAAGCATGAGAAGTATAGGTATCAATTTCATTTTTCAGTGGTTACACATTGAACATCATATGGTACAAAAACTCTCACCTATGTAGCACCACACTTGTCTCAACATAATCCGCGGGTGCATTGTTGTACTCCAAATTGCTTTGAAACACGATGTGGAAGATGCCACTCCACCGCAAAAAGCATATCATGGGGCAACGACACGCCAAAGATGTTGGTCACGAAGGCACATATTGCTCAAAGGGGCGCCTAAGTACCATGTACGACCTCCAATTAACTGTCACAACATGTCACTAGCTCATGCACAACAACAAAAATCTGAATTGATAGCAAGGCATTTGATAATTACGGTTGTAAGTAAGCATGTCAAGCTCGCTTATGTATGCCTTGTACCGCCCGATGGCTGCAATACTAGACACTTGGACATTAGCCCACGGTATGCGATAGTGGGATACCGCTCCTCATCCCCGCCAAAAGGCCACTCCCAAGGTTCTTCTGGGCAATGGTCAAGTTACGCCCACAGGATACGCTCCTACATCCAAATCAGAGGGCCCAAACAAAACCACCAAGACAAGATTTCGCTTACTCCTCATGCATGCTCCGTCCAAGCGCACATTTTATACACATTAAACAATGACATGCAAAAACTCTTTCATATAATGAAAATTCATCAAATTAGCATTACCCGATGGTACAAGAAGGCTAGTGCAGCCGACCCCAACTCCACTTAACATCCCGCCATTTGAAGAGGGTCCAAGAACATCCACGAGGTTGTGTCTCCCGTCTTGTCAGAAACACCACTTGGGTCAAAAGATTCCATAAGTAAGCCTGGCGTACCTCTCCACAACAAATGGATGGCATTCTCTAGGCACTCGTAAAAATGTTCTTGTAGCCACGAGAACAAAACACCAGATGGCCTAGGATCCTTCTTTGTTTCATGAATCCACGGGGAGGTTCAACACCAACCAAACCTGCAACCCTTTGTCGCCACCCCTCGGACTTCACCTTCCCAGAAGAGCTCGCCTCGATCGGAAGACCAAGATCATCGCAATATCCTCCAAAGTGACGGTCATCTCACCAAGAACAAGGTGAAAAGAGTGCGTCTCCGGCCTCCAACGGTCCGTAAGGGCGGTAATGGCCGTCGAGTTCAGCCATGGTGGTGTGCCTTTAAAGTTGAGCACAAACTGGAGAAGATCCATTCTTCTAAAATATGGCTCTTAGCGACGGTCATACACAAGTGACTCACATGGGTTGTGGCCTCTCAACCGTAGTACTGGAGGAACCTACAAAAATCACACGCACAATTTATATACTTCTCTAAACTACTCACAATGTGAGAATCGACAATGTAGATACATAATTACCTCCCCTCTTTCCACAAGCACAACACGATGCTTCTCCTCGTAATAATCATCAAGGCCGGGATATTTATCCGGCTCAAACATCCTACAAAATAAGGTACATGGATTTGTTATGATATATGCTTAAAATTATGACCACATCATATACAAAATTATGTGAGAACTACTACAAATTATCCCTAAGATATAAATCACGAACCACATTACCAACACCAATTCTTTTCAACCTATTTTATCCTAAATAATCTATCACAACTAATTATTAACAAATGATAGGTTCAACCTATTCCTAAATAATGGGCTCTCTCTAAATCCAATACTATACAAATTAACTAAGAATACTTCAACAAGATATCCCCAAAATATTCATCAAACAAATCACTAATAACTCATCTTAGGGTTCCACCATGTTTGAAATAATGCATCTACAATAGCCAATCTTGACTGAAAATAAATGGAGGATTGGGAAGAGAATACCTCAAGCAACTCGGGGTGCTTGATCTACTCGTTTGATGGCCAATATAGCAGATCCGGGAGGATTTGGTGAAGAAGAGAGAAGGGCGGCGCGCGATTCGTAAATCCGAGAACGGCCAGGCGATGAGTGGACTCGGGGTTAGGCCCGCGTTCCCATGGCGCATAACTTAATCCATCCGAAATGCGAGGTCATTGGCGTTTATATGTGCCACGTCGTAAAACGGCGGTTTCGGATCGATCATGGGCGAGGTAGAAACGCTGGCTGCCATGGCGTTTCTTTGTTGGCGTGAAACGCTAGCTCGGTCGGCGTTTCTATGTTCACCCGAAACACCGCGGTCCCTGGCGTTGCTAAAAGGGTCAAATCATGAAATACTTTCACGTCGGGTTCAGTTTTCGACTAAAATCTGTGATAAGGTCAAAACAGTGAATTCGGCCGCTGCTATCCATCCGATCGAAAGTCGTGAACCGTCAGATCTCGCGTCCTCTTTCTTTCCCTTCCTTATCATTCTTCCCCGCAAGCACAAGGGAACAAAAAAACCACGAGCGCCATCAACTCATGCCCATGCGACCTCGAAGCTTCGCTGGTTTCCCAATGCTCGTGGCTCGCAGTCGCCGTCCATGGGTTGCAGCAGAAAAAACAAAGCAACGCCACTTTAAAAAGCAAAACACATGGTTCCAACAAAAAATTGATATGGCTCCAGCAAACGATAAAGTGGTTGCAGCAAAAATGTTATGATTCCAGCGAAAATACATTGATATGGTTCCAGGAAAAAACACACATGTTCCCACAAAAAATAATATAGCTCCAACAAAAATGAAAAGAACAATGCAGCAAAAAAATCATGGTGCCGCCGTCATAGCCGCCCCAGCACCATCCTTGCCGATTGCAGCAAGTCAAAATGCTGGTTCCAGCAAAAAACTGTGCAGCAAAAATCATGGCACCCGCCGCCATGCTCGTCCGGTACTATCCTCTCCTGTTGCAGCAAATTGAGAAAATGGTTCCAGCAAAAATCCAAGGGGTTCCAGCAAAAAAAAAGACAACAGCTTACCACAACCACCGTTGTCGCCGGCCATCATCATCCTCGCAGGTTGAAACAAATACCCGCACTGGTCGAAGCAAATCCCCATGCCGGTTCCAGCACCGCATTCTCACCGGGGGCCAGTGCGTTTCCTCAGCGCGTCGCCGTCGATCCGAGGGCACAAACAGCCTCCGCCGCAGGCCGGCCACTCCACGGCCTCGCTCCATGGGCATAGTTCGCCACGGCCGCACGTGCAGCTCCCCGCTCGCATCGGCTCAAGCGTCCCTCAGCTGCAGTCACCGGCGCTGGGATTCTAGGGATTTTGAGACAGAGAGGAACAACGGCAGGGAAGAACTGAATACATACTTGCGTGAGGGTGGGGACAAGGATTCTGTGAAGAGCGGTGGTCAAGCGGTTGAAGGAAATATGCCCTGGAGGCAATAATAAAGTTGTTTTTTTATATTTCCTTATTCATGATAAATGTTATTATTCATGCTAGAATTGTATTAACCAGAAACTTGATACATGTGTGAATACATAGACAAAACTATATGTCCATAGTATGCCTCTACTAAACTAGCTCGTTGATCAAAGATGGTTAAGTTTCCTAGCCATGGACATGAGTTGTCATTTGATAAACGGGGTCACATCATTAGTGGAATGATGTGATGAACAAGCTTAGCATAATGATCGTTCAGTTTATTGCTACTGCTTTCTTCGTGTCAATTATATATTTCTCCGACTATGAGATTATGCAACTCCCGGACACCAGAGGAATGCCTTGTGTGCTATCAAACGTCACAACATAATTGGGTGATTATAAAGATGCTCTACAGGTATCTCCGAAGGTGCTTGTTGGGTTGACATAGATCGAGATTAGGATTCGTCACTCCGAGTATCGGAGAGGTATCTCTCGGCCCTCTCGGTAATGCACATCATATGAAGCCTTGCAAGCAATGTGACTAATGAGTTAGTTGCAGGATGATGCACTACGGAACGAGTAAAGAGACTTGCCAGTAACGAGATTGAACTATATATGAAGATACCAACGATAGAATCTCGGGAAAGTAACATACCGATGGCAAAGGGAATAATGTATGTTAACATTGTGGTTTGATTGATAAAGATCTTCGCAGAATATGTGGGAACCAATATGAGCATCCAGTCCCGCTATTGGTTATTGATCGGAGAGGTGTCTCGGTCATGTCTACATAGTTCTCGAACCCGCAGGGTCCGCACGCTTAATGTTCGATGACGATATGTATTATATGAGTTAAGTGTTTTGGTGACCGAAGGTTGTTCAGATTCCCGGATGAGATCACAGACATGACGAGGAGTCTCGAAATGGTCGAGAGGTAAAGATTGATATATTGGAAGGTTATATTCGGACACCAGAATGGTTTCGGAAAGGTTCAGGTATTTTTCGGAGTACCGGGAGGTTACCGGAACCCCCGGGGGAATTGTTGGGCCTACATGGGCCATAGGAGAGAGGGGAGGCAGCCCCCAAGGGGTGGCCGAGCCCCCTCCCATGTGGAGTCCGAATTGGACTAGGGGAGGGGGCGCGCCCCCCTTTCCTTCTCCTCTTCCCTCTCCCTTCCCCTTTTCCCCTCTGTGTGAACGAAAAAAGAGGGGGGTGAATCCTACTAGGAGTGGAGTCCTAGTAGGACTCCCCCCTCCCTTGGCGCGCCCCTTGTGGCCGGCCTCCTCCCCTCCTCCTTTATATACGGGGGCGGGGGGCACCCCAAAGCACCTCAATTGTTTAGCCGTGTGTGGTACCCCCCCCTCCACCGTTTACTCCTCCGGTCATATTGTCGTAGTGCTTAGGCGAAGCCCTGCACGGATCACTTCACCAACACCGTCATCACGCTATCGTGCTGACGGAGCTCATCGAATCCTTCGTGCCTCTGCTGGATCAAGAGTTTGAGGGACATCATCGCGCTGAACGTGTGCAGAACTCGGAGGTGTCGTACATTTGGTACTTGGTCGGTTGATTCGAGAAGACGTTCGACTACATCAACCGCGCTAAGTTAACGCTTCCGCTTTCGGTCTACGAGGGTACGTGGACACACTCTCCCCCTCTCGTTGCTATGTATCTCCTATATAGATCTTGCGTGAGCATAGGAATTTTTTTGAAATTGCATGCTACGTCTCCCAACAGTGGCATCCAAGCAAGGTCTATGCGTAGATGATATGCACGAGTAGAACACAAAGAGTTGTGGGCCGTGATCGTCATACTGCTTACCACCAATGTCTTATTTTGATTCGGCGGAATTGTTGGATTAAATGGCCCAGACCAACCTTACATGACCACGTTCATGATACTGGTTCCACCGACAGACATGCAACTAGTTTTGCATAAAGGTGGCTGGCGGGTGTCTGTTTCTCCAACTTTAGTTGAATCGAATTTGACTGCGGTCGATCCTTGTGAAGGTTAAAATAGCAAACTTGATAAATCACCGTTGTGGTTTTTGTGCCGTAGGTATGTACGGTTCATGCTAGAAGCCCGTAGCAGCCACGTAAAACTTGCAACAAACAAAGTAGAGGACGTCTAACTTGTTTTTGCAGGGCATGTTGTGATGTGATATGGTCAAGGCATGATGTGATATAAATTGTTGTATGAGATGATCATGTTTTGTAAAAGTTATCGGCAACTGGCAGGAGCCATATGGTTGTCGCTTTATTGTATGAAATGTAACCGCTATGTAATTGCTTTACTTTATCACTAAGCGGTAGCGATAGTCGTAGAAGCAATGGTTGGCAGGACGACCACGACACTACGATGGAGATCAAGGTGTCAAGCCGGTGATGATGGATATCATGACGTTGCTTTGGTGATGGAGATCATGAGCACAAGATGATGACGGCCATATCATGTCACATATTTTGATTGCATGTGATGTTTATCTTTTATGCATCTTATTTTGCTTAGTACGGCGGTAGCATTATAAGATGATCCCTTACGAAATTTCAAGGTGTAAGTGTTCTCCCCGAGTATGCACCGTTGCGAAAGTTCTTCGTGCTGAGACACCACGTGATGATCGGGTGTGGTAAGCTCTACGTTCAAATGCAACGGGTGCAAGCCAGATTTGCACACGCAGAATACTCGGGTTAAACTTGACGAGCCAAGCATATACAGATATAGCATTGGAACACTGGAGACCGAAAGGTCGAACGTGAATCATATAGTAGATATGATCAACATAGTGATGTTCACCATTGAAGACTACTCCATCTCACGTGATGATCGGACATGGTTTAGTTGATTTGGATCATGTATCATTTAGATGACTAGAGGGATGTCTATCTAAGTGGGAGTTCTTAAGTAATATGATTAATTGAACTTAATTTATCATGAACTTAGTCCTGATAGTTTTTCTGCATGTCTATGTTGTAGATCAATGGTCCGTGCTACCGTTCCTTTGAATTTTAATGTGTTCCTAGAGAAAACTAAGTTGAAATATGATGGTAGCAACTACACGGACTGGGTTCGTAACTTGAGGATTATCCTCATTGCTGCACAAAAGAATTATGTCCTTGATGCACCGCTAGGTGTACCACTTGTCCCAGCAACTACAAACATTGTGAATGCCTGGCAGACGCGTGTTGATGACTACTCGTTAGTTCAGTGTGCCATGCTTTATGGCTTAGAATCGGGACTTCAAAGATGTTTTGAACGTCATGGACCATATGATATGTTCCAGGAGTTGAAGTTGATATTTCAAGAAAATGCCCGAGTTGAGAGATATGAAGTCTCCAACAAGTTCTATAGCTGCGAGATGGAGGAGAACAGTTCTGTTAGTGAGCACATACTCAGAATGTCTGGGTACCTATAGCGCCCAAGATGCAATTCTATCCCAATCACGTGATGAACTCATGATTGGGGCACAACCGCATTTCGAGCGGATAGCAAGGTGGATATCATTACAACATACCATGTACTGAATAGATGAGAATACAAGATAAAGGCTTACACTAGCCACAAGCTACAACATGAATACAACAGTTAATCAATACATAGCAATCACCATACAGAAGAGCAGGATCTGACTACGGATGAAATCAAATGAAAAAGAAGAACGACATCCACCCTGCTAGCCCAGGCTCCCCGACCCAGAACCTATTTCCCTTGATCGAAGAAAAAGAACTCCAAAAGCAATCAAGCATCACATTACCTGTACCTGCAACTGTTGTTGTAGTAATCTATGAGCCACGAGGACTCAGCAATCCCATTACCATGGGTATCAAGACTAGCAAAGCTTAAAGGGTATGAAAAAGGATAAGTGGTGAGGTTGCAGCAGCGACTAACCATGTATGATGGCTAACTTACGAATACAAGAATGAGATGAGAAGCTATGCAAATGGTCGCAAACTACTAATGATCAATAAGTGATCCTGAACTACTTACGTTCAAACAAAACCCCATCGTGTTCTCTTCTCGACCCACTCAAAAAGAGACCATCATGGTTACACACGCAGTTGGGTACTTTAGGTCGAATCTGGTGTCAAGTTCTCTACAACCGGATATTAAAAACTCCCATCTGCCACATAACCACGAGCACGGCTTTCGAAAGATCAAACCCTCCAGGGGTGTCCCAACTTAGCCCATTACAAGCTCACAATCCGCGGAGACAATCCTTCATCGCGGGACATCCGATCAGACTCGGGATCCCGGTGCACATGACATTTCTACAATGGTAAAACAAAACCAGGAAGACCTCCCGGTGTGCCGACAAATCCCGATAGGAGCCACACGTATCTCGTTCTCAGGGCACAATGGATGAGACAAGCTACAAGTAAAACCAGCCCTCGAGTTTCCCCGAGGTGGCCCCGCAGGCTGCTCGGTTCGGACCAACACTCAGAGGAGCACTGGCCCGGGGGGTTGATTAAGAAACTAGGGGTCCGGAGAAAATCCCCTATTTAAGTTTTAGTTGTTATTAGGCAAAAGGTAAAACCAAGGTTGGGCCTTGCTGGAAGAGTTTTATTCAAAGCGAACTCTCAAGAGGGTCCCATACCCCTCACCTTGTTAGGGACGCAAAATCAAGGAACATAACACCGGCATGACGGAGACTAGGGCGGCAAGAGTGGAACAAAACACCAGGAAGAAGGCCGAGCCTTCCACCCTTTACCAAGTATATAGATGCATTAATTAAATAAGAGATATTGTGATACCCCAGGATATCCATGTCCCAACATGGAACAACCTGCAACTGCATCTGCAACTAACAATGCTATAAGAGGGGCTAAGCAAAGCGGTAACATAGCCAAACAACGGTTTGCTATGAAGGGTGAAAAGGTTAGAGGCTGTCATGGCAATTTGGGAGGCTTGATAAACAAGTGGTAGGTGGCACGACATAGAGATAACATTGGGACAACTAGCATAGCAATGATAGTAGTGAGATCCAGGGTAACGGTCATCTTGCCTGAAATCCCACTAGGAAGAAGAACGAGTCCATGAAGAAGACGGACGAGCGAAGACGAACCAAGCGTAGACAAAGGAATCCTCACGATCGCAACGAAATAGGAACTATCGAGAAGAAGCACAACCGGAAAGAAGCAAACAACATGGTAAACACATAACACATAAACATGGTGTAAGGGCATATTCATTCCCCAGTGGTTTTGGTGATTGATGACAACGCTTGTGCGGACTAATCGTGTGCTTTAAGTTATTTCAGAGAATCATTCATTGGCACGAGACGATTTCCTCCCCTCAGGGTTTTACTCAAGACGGTGTAACTCCTGCGTTTTGTTGTTGGTGGACTAGTTCCGTAGGAGTCACCGTACTATTAAGAGGGGATCCGCTTTGGTAAGACCGGGTGGAATCAACGCGTGCACATCCCTCTCACACCCGTCGTATTTCCTTCGCACCTTTGGAGCTGTTCTTCTCTTCCGGTTCCCTCTTCGTCTGTGCGGCCAGTAGTACCGCGATCTACAATGTAGTACCACCAAGCCCCACAATGGTAGTATTACCGCCGAGCGGTAGTACCGCCGGGGCTCGATCAGAGATACCGCTGTAGTACCGCGCCTACTACCGCCTCGATTCGGGACGATGTTTTCTCGTGTCGAGTTTTGCGGCACTACGGTGATAGTGGAAGCGGTAGTGCCGCTCCTACTCCATGTAGTACCGCCTGGGGCCGATGGTCTGGTTTCCCCTTAGCGGTAGTACTGCTGAGGAGGGAGCGGCAGACTGGCTCTCGGTGGTATACCGCCTTCCCAATGGTAGTACCGCTCTGTCTTGGGCTGCTCTGGGGTAACGGTTGGATGTGTTCCCCACTATATAAAGGGTCTTCTTCTTCCTTGTTGACCCACCTCTTTCCCCCAAAGCTCCATTGTTGCTCAAAGCTCCATTTTCGCTCGATCTCTCCCTAGCCAATCAAACTTGTTGATTTGTTCGGGATTGGTTGAGAAGGCCCAGATCTACACTTCCACCAAGAGAAATTTGATTCCCCACTTATCCCTTATGGATCTTGTTACTCTTGGGTGTTGATCACCCTAGGCGGTTGAGGTCACCTCAAGCCATACTCCATCGTGGTGAAGCTTCGTGGTGTGGTTGTTGTTGTTGGGAGCCTCCGATTGTTGTGGAGATAGCCCCAACCTTGCTTGTAAAGGTTCGATCGCCGCCTTCAAGGGCACCAATAGTGGAATCACCAGATCTCACATTGTGTGAGGGCGTGAGGAGAATACGGTGGCCCTAGTGGCTTCTTGGGGAGCATTGTGCCTCCACACCGCTCTAACGGAGACGTATTCCCTTAAAAGGAAGGAACTCCGTAACACATCCTCGCCTCCACCGCTCCACTCTTGGTTATTTCGTGTTTTACTCTTGCAAGCTTACTTTTTGTTTCATCCGTTGCTTGCTTGTGTAGTAGTCTTTATTGCATCATATAGGTTGCTCACCTAGTTGCACATCTAGACAACCTATTTTGTTGCAAAGTTTAATTTGGTAAAGAAAAGGTTAAAATTGTTAGTTGCCTATTCACCCCCTCTAGTCAACCATATCGATCCTTTCAATTGGTATCGAGCCTCGTTCTTTATTAAGGACTTTGCCGTCTCAAGAGTATGGTTGACACCAACGATGGTGCGGAGGAACACTCCGTGTGAATCCCATCTCGTCTTCGTCGAAGGGGAACCTCGGTCTCTCGTGAGGAATTCAATGTGGCTTTAGACACATTGAAAACCTCCATGACGGCCGAGGTTAAAAGCATGTTTAATGATTTTCTAGAGGGACTTAAACTATCTACCGCGCCTATGAAAGTGGGTGATCCTACTGACAAGGTGACGGATGCTATCTCCGACAAGGGGGAAGCTAACAATGAAAAGAGTCCTTCTACTAGTGGTAGAAATGGCACCGGCATCTTTGCCCATGTGGAACCTCCTATCTATAAAGGACCGATTCCCTCCACTCATTTAAATCATGCCGGTCCTCCTCCTAAGTATGTAAAAAATGAAGATTTTGATTCTTGGGTTTATCGCCTGCTTACATTTAAAACATGTGAACACTAACCTTTGGAGAATCATTGAAGAAGGTTTCTTTCCTCATGACCCGAGCAACTTCACCCCTCGAGAAGAAGTGGACAATCAATTCAATGAGAGTGCTCTGTTCATCATCCAAGACGCTATCCTTCCCGAAGATCTTCCTCATCTCGACCTCATTCCATGGCTAAAGACGATGGAAGTGTGTCGAGCGTATGTACAGAGGAAGTGCTAGCATTCAACGCCCAACTATGAAGTGGTGCAAGATGAAGCCGATGAGTTTATGGCGAAAGAGGATGAAGAACCCGTGAACTATTCGAAGAGTGACCAAACTTGCGGTTGCACTCCGAGATCATGGGAGTAAGGACACGGATGACAACTGGATCAAACGCAAGTTTCTCAAGGCTATGATGCCTTACAACAAGGCCATGTCCTCCGTCATCCGCCAAAGACCGGACTTCCACTCCATGACCTCTAGCGAAGTATTGGATGAGTTTATTGCAATGAACATCTTGGATAAGACCGCCGACAATGCGGTGCCGTTCCCAAAGGGCTATAGCCCAACCTTGCTCAAGGCCAAGGTTACTATGGAAGAAGAGGAAGACGTGGAAGATGAGGAAAGCAACCCGAAGACACCAAGTTTGACTACCATGAGCACATGGCCCTTGCTTCAAGACAATTTTGGAGCAAGAAGAGCTCAAGACCCAACTTCAACAAGAACAACTCAAGTGGCATCAAGGGCAAGCAACGAGTTAGAACTTGCTTCAACTGTGGCAATGTAAGCCATTTCGCTATGGATTGTCCTTACGAGAAGCGGAAGACAATGGTGGCAAGTTCATTCGAAAGACAAAGCCAAGTCCTTCCCCAACAAGAACAACTTCGCCAAGAAGACTCCCACTCGTGGGTTGGTGGTTCAAGAAGAATACCAAGAGGATGACGATCATGATGAAGATGAAGAAGCAACGGCCATGGCATCCATTGCCATTGCTACTCCCCGGGTGTCTCTCTTCGAATCACCCAACAAAAACATCACCGCTAGATGCCTCATGGCTAAAGCTTCAAACAAGGTAACCCCCAACATCACAACCACCATCATTACTCATCCCTCCTCGGAGGATTGCATTGATGGACATGTTGAGTCTAATGAGGAAGTGAATGAATTTGAGTCTTTTATGAGTAAGCTCAAGGGAAAGTCCAAGAAGCACTTTGTTGCTCTCTTGGAACAACTTGGTGAGGCCAATGACATGATCGAGGCTCACGAAGAAACCATCTCCAAGATGGAAGGTCATAGTTGTGACTATGCCGATGAGATATCGGATCTCTAATGCTCTTGAGGAAGAGCGTGTGCATCGCTTGACTCTTGAGGAGTCACACAATGATGACCACGCTAAGTTAAAGAAAGATCTTGATCATGCTCTTGTCATGTCTCGTGTGCTAAACTCCGAGAAGGATAAACTTGGGGTTGATCATGCTAGACTCAAAGAGGAGTTTGAGATACTTGACAAGGCCCACAAGGTCTTGAAGGGTACTCATGCCAACCTCAAAGAGTCTCATGCTCAACTCCAAGTTGCTAATCAAGGAAAAGGCCACCTTTCCTCATATGGTATTAATTGATAATGCATGTGCTACTAACCCGTGTTGTGAGCATGTGCATCTAGTGGAGGAAAATGCCAAGTTGAAGGATTAACTTGAGAAGGGCCTTGTGACTTGCATTCAAGGTGAGAAAAACCTCAACGACCTTTTGAGCAATCAAAAGGAAGTTGTGGGGAAAGAAGGAATTGGGTTTGCACCCAAGTCCAAGAGCAAGAAGAAGAAGAACAACAAGGCCAATCGTCCTCCTTCCCTCAAACAATCATTTGTGAAAGAGGGAGAGGGTGCTTCTAAGAAGAAGAAGGAGAAAGTGAAGGAAGTTGATGTCCAAAAGGGCAAGAGCATTTCCTCAAACAAAGCCATGACTTTAACCCCTCATATGTGTTGTGCCGTGCTAGTGATGGACATGTTTATGCTAGATTTGTTGGTTCTTCTTATGAGTACATTGAATGGTCTATTTGGGTTCCCAAGACCCTTGTTACTAACATCAAAGGACCCATTACTAAATGGGTACCTAAAACCAAGCATTGATCTCGTGTAGGTGTTTGCTTCGGTGGGGATCATGGTTGCTCGATAGTGGAGCAACAAATCATATGACCGGAGCAAGGACTTGGTGGTGGACGTGCAAGAGATTCCATCTATGCCCACCAATGTCGAGTGGGGTGATGCATCGCATTCTAAGGTCTTGGGCCTCGCAAGGTTGTCATTTCTCATGATCTAACGATCGAGAAAGTCATGCTTGTTGAGTCCCTTGCATTCAATTTACTTTCCGTTCGTCAACTTGCACTCATGGGCTTTGCTACATTCTTTGATATTGATACCGTGGCCCTCTTGTGGAGCAAGACTCTTAAAGTAGTTTCGTTGGGCATGTCGAGAACGGTCTCTATGTGGTTAACTTTTCGAGCAACCCACTAAGACCGCGACATGCCTAATGGCTAAAGTTGACGTGGGATGGCTTTGGCATTGCCGCTTAGCCCACGCCAATATGAGATCTTTGCAAAGTCTTATCAAGGGGACCATGTCCGTGGACTAACAAATGTTAGTTTTGCCAAAGATCGTGCTTGCAAGGCTTGTATCGAAGGAAAGCTTCATGAAAGGCTCACCCTCCTTCAACCATCATCTACTCAAAGAGACCCTTGGAGCTCCTTCACATGGATCTTTTCGGCCTCCATCCTTTGATAGTCTTGGAGGAAGAAAGTATTGCTTGGTGATTGTGGATGATTATTCAAGGTACACTTGGGTATACTTCTTCAAGAGGAAGAGTGAGACCCAACAAACCGTCATCAACTTTGCAAATGAAGCTCAACGTCAACATGATGCAAAGATCTTGACAATAAGAAGCGACAACGACACCGAAGTTCAAGAACTACACCTTGGATGAGTTTCTTAGTGATGAGGGGATCAAGCATCAATATCGCCACCTTATACCCTCAACAAAATGGTGTTGCGGAGAGGAAGAGCCGGACGTTGATGGATGCGGCAAGGACCATGATGGCGGAGTTCAAGTCTCCAGACAACTTTTGGGCGAAGCCATCAACACCGCATGTCATGCATCCAATCAGCTCTATCTTCGCAAAGGCTTGAACAAGACTCCTTATGAGATACTCACCGCAACAAGCCCAACCTCAAGTACTTCCGTGTTCGGTTGTAAGTGTTTCATTCTCAAGAAAGGTGTTCGTTTGTCTAAATTTGAGGCTAGAGCTCATGAGGGCATATTTGTTGGTTATGCTACAAACTCTCATGCTTACCGTGTCCTCAACAAGTCCACCAGACTCATTGAGGAGACGTGTAATGTGGAGTTTGATGAAAATAACGGCTCCCAAGTGGAGCAAAGTGGTACTTGTGATGCAGGTAATGAAATTCCTCCCCAAGCCATAAGAAGAATAGGTATTGGTCAAATCCTACCCATTGAGGAACCCCTTGTGGCCGAAGGAGAAGGACAATGCTCTACTCAAGTAGAGCCATCACCTCATCAAGACCCACATGCTTCCGAAGAACAAAGTGAAGGCCCTCAACCTTGTGAACAAGATCAAGGGCAAGATCAACCTCAAGATGGTGGAGAACCTCTAAATGATGTGTAGGATCGTTGAAGGCAAGAGTGTCTAGAGGGGGGGGGGGGTGATTAGACAACTCGACAAGATAAAAGTTTATGCCTTTTGATTAACATAAGTTCATAGCAAATTCACAATGAAGGGAAAGTCAAGCATCATGCATACAAGTCGAGCAACATACTAAACATGCAATTCTAGAGTATAGGGCAGCGGAAAGTAAATTGCATGAATAGTAAGGGAGAGATTGTGAAGAGCAAACGCAATGGGAGACACGGAGATTTTTTTCTCGTGGTTCCGATAGGTGGTGCTATCGTCAATCCACGTTGATGGAGACTTCAACCCACGGAGGGTAACGGCTGCGCGAGTCCACGGAGGGCTCCACCCACGAAGGGTCCACGAAGAAGCAACCTTGTCTATGCCATCATGGCTTACGCCCACGGAGGACTAGCCTTACTCGGGGTAGATCTTCACGAAGTAGGCGATCTCCTTGCCCTTACAAACTCCTTGGTTCAACTCCACATCATGACGGAGGCTCCCAAGCGACACCTAACCAATCTAGGAGGCACCACCCTCCAAAAGGTAATAGATGGGGTTGGTGATGATGAACTCCTTGCTCTTGTGCTTCAAATGATAATCTCCCCAACACTCAACTCTCCTCACCGATTTGGCTGTGGTGGAAGAAGGGATTGAGTGGAAAGCAACTTGGGAAGGCTAGAAATCAAGTTTCATATAGTGGGAGTGGAGCAACTTGATCTCAACACAAGGGTAGGTAGTTTTCTTCTAAATGTAAGGTAGGAGTGGTAGTTCTTTCGATGGCTCTCTCCACGAATGAAGAGGAGGTGGAGGGTATTTATAGCCTCCACATAAAATCCAACCGTTACACACATTTGACCAATCTCGGTCGGACCGAAGTTGACAACTCGGTCGACCGAAAGTTCAAATCTTGTGAACGTTGGGATTTTCGTGGGACCGAAAATACAATCTCTTGCTAGTCCGATTCTTCCAAAGTCTAGGGTTTGCCAATCTCGGTGGGACCGACTTTCTCATCTCGGTGACACCGATTTGAGTACGTATGTTCTGAAGCTTGGCAACACCAATTTCGAATGACCGAGTTTGGAATCGGAAAATCCGAGATTCTTAGGGTTTGGCTATATGGTCGAGGTGGTTCATCTCGGTGTGGACTGAGTTTGGAATCGGTGGGACCGAGATTACTTATGAGTTTATGTTGGAATGAAAGATTGCTGATAGTTTGAGAGATAAATCACTAAGCACTTAGAGCAACCAGATCATCATCATAACCTCACCCCCTTTTAATAGTATTGGCTTTCCTATGGACTCAATGTGATCTTGGATCACTAAACCAAAAATGGAGTCTTGAGCTTTTGCCAATCCTTTCCTTAGCATCCTAGGGGTTCACCTCTCTAGTCCTTTTGCCATGCCGAGTGATTGACTTTCCGAGACATACTTGATAAAAGCATTAGTCCAACCACAAAGTATGTTGTCATTAATTACCAAAACCACCTAGGGAGCAAATGTGCTTTCAATCTCCCCCTTTTTGGTAATTGATGGCAACACACAGAAAAAGATATCAAAGCTTACTGAAAGAAAGACAGGTTTAACATTAAAGCTTTGACAAACATGTAGTACACAAGCTCCCCCTACAAGTGTGCAAGATTTTAGATTTTGGTTTTGGACTACCACAAGCACACATGAGAGAAAAGCAAGATGTCTTTGCATGCAGCTTGGCTATATGCATCGAAGCGAGATGAGGGTAATGAGAGATGATGCATATGTGCATGGTGATTTCTTGCAAACAAGTATTCACAAGCAAGTCACCATCATGCACATCCTGCAAGATGCATATACTTACCTTGAAGTTCCTTGGTGATGTACTTGAAGAAATAAACTTGGGAAAACACGGTTAGATAACACAAGAGTAGTTCTTCAACCAACAAAGAAGAACATCAAGAGTACCAAGCCAGGATGACATGTATAAAGAGTGTCTCATGTTGAGCACTAGCTTGAATCAGCCAACATGTCTCCCAAGACTAAAAGATTTTCAATGAGCTCTGAGAGATTTTGCTTTTCATAAAATACCAATTGTGATCTTTTAAGATGCCAATCGTATAAGATACCAATTGTACTTTTCAGAAGATACCAATGGTGAGAGCAAGAAAAACAAAATCAAGAGAATAATGCCAAAAGTATTATCACAGTGAAATATATGGCAAAGCTTTGATGTGATCCTCTCCCCCTTAAGGTAAGAATGTTTTTCTTCCTTTAAGATATCTTTCTCCCCTTATCCTCCAATCTTCCCTTAAGCTCCTCCCCCTAAATCTTCTCCCCCTTTGACATCAAGTGCCGAAAAGGACAGTGAACCCGGAAGGACAGGAAAGATGGAAGGAAAGAAGTGGGTTCATTAAGAATCACAACTGAGCAAATTAAGTATGTGGAATGTAAATCATCTAGATGAGCTGTAGAAGATGATATCCTGGTGAATGTAAATCGGTGACACCGAATTGATATGGATCGGTGAGTCCGAAAGTCAGAGACTTAGGGCAGATCCCTTTTTCGGTCAGACCGAAATGATTGAATCGGTGACGCCGAGTTTAATTCCAAGGAAATGCAGAAATAATTCAGATCACTGTGCAAGAAATGTTTCAGAAGATTTGCAATGAATTTGTAAATAATTTTCAGGGAATTTTTCAGAGCTAAAAGATATACACAAGAACAGAAGAAACAGAAATGAAAAAGATTGCTAGATGAAGTTTTTTTTTTTTTTTGAAAATAAGCAAGGAAATTCAATGAGAGAGCATAAGAGAAAAACAGAAAAACTCCAAAACATATGTACTTCATCTAGATAGGGGTCGGCGACAAAGTCACCTATGTTTGAGTATATTGACTTAGGAGTCAAATGAGAACATTTGATCATGGGTCATACTCATCGATTAAGCTCAAAATGGGGTTACCATTTTTCGATTAAGCATTTGATGTGATCACATCTTTTGAAGCTGCTTGTACTCATGACTTTGAGCAAAGCTTTTTCAAGATGTGAAAGACATACCTTGGGCTTGTTGTTGCTTGTTCTCATGTAGGTGAACTTGATGTTGATGCTCATAGAATGTGAAGTTGGAGCACCATCTTCAAGTGTGTAGTTCATCTTCCTACATGGGTTAGGCAAGCAAGGAAATACTCAAGAATATCCAATATGACATGAGTGAAGTACTAGAAGTATATGGTGTCAAAAAGGATATGTGGAATTTTGTTCCTTGAACTCAACATCCCAAAGAGCTAGATACTTGGTTAATGACAAGATTACTCATGATTTGAGTGAGTGATAATCTTGTTGAATGTAGTCCATCCAAGTACCTGCAAGGAGTTAGATGCAATACAAGGGGGCAAATGTGTCCAAGACATATGATCATCATTATAAGAGAAATATCAAGGATTAGTCAATTAGGCTCATGCCTTGCATGCATCAATGAAGTTTTCACTCCAAGTTTGAAGCATCAATGATGTTCAACTCACTCCTCAAGCGACAAAACACTTTCTCATCAAGTGGTTTTGTGAAGATATCTGCAAGTGTTTGTCAAGACTGAACATGCTTAAGATCAATGTCACCCTTAGCAATATGATCACGAATAAAGTGGTGACGAACTTCAATGTGTTTCGTGCGAGAGTGTTGCACGGGATTGTGTCCAATCTTAATTGCACTCTCGTTGTCACAAAGCAAGGGAACATGTCTTGCATGTATCCCATAGTCTTTAAGCATTTGTTTCATCCATAGTAATCGAAAGCACAACACGAACCAGCAGCAATATATTCTCGCTTCGCAATGATAATGATATTGAGTTTTGTTTCTTGGATGACCAAGATACAAGGGATCGACCGAGAAATTGACATGTACCCGAAGTTGACTTTCTATCTATCTTGTCTCCCGCATAGTCCGAGTCGGAATAGCCAACAAGATCGAAAGAGGCCCTCTTAGGATACCAAATGCCAAAGTTAGGTGTGTGTATCAAATATCTCACAATTCTTTTAACAGCTTTAAGATGACATTCTTTAGGAGCAGCTTGATATCGAGCACACATGCATACACTCAAAGCATTATATCGGGACGAGAAGCACAGTAGATATAGTAGAGAACCAATCATGGATCGATAAACCTTTTGATCAACAGTGTTCTCCATCTTTAGTCAAATCATTATGTCCATTAGTAAGCATGGGGGTTCTCATACCTTTGCTCTCTTGCATGTTGAACTTCTTGAAGAGATCCTTAGTGTACTTAGTTTGTGAGACAAAAGTACCCTCCTTAGATTGCTTGATTTGCAATCCAAGGAAGAACTTGAGTTCACTCATCATGGACATCTCATACTTCTCTGACATAAGCTTCCCAAACTTCTCACTAAAATCAGGGTTAGTTGATCCAAAGATAATATCATCGACATATATTTGGCACACAAATAGTTCACCGTCAACCCTTTTGTGAATAGCGTTGAGTCAATTTTACCAATTTCAAATCCTTTTTCAAGAAGAAAGCTAGTCAAGCATTTGTACCAAGCTCTAGGGGCTTGTTTAAGACCATAAAGAGCTTTGTGCAATTTGTAAACATGATTGGGCTTTTTAGGATTCACAAATCCGGGAGGTTGTTTCACAAATACTTCCTCCTCAATTTCACCATTTAGAAAAGCACTTTTAATGTCCATTTGATAGAGAGTAATGTTATGATGGTTGGCATAAGCAAGAAGAATGCGAATGGACTCAAGTCTAGCAACGGGGGCATAGGTCTCACCATAGTCCATTCCTTCGACTTGTGTGTAACCTTGTGCTACGAGACGAGCCTTGTTGCGGATGACTTGTCCATCCTCATCTTGCTTGTTCCGAAATACCCATTTGGTTCCAATGACGTTTTGGTCATCATTGGGCTTCTCTACCAAAGACCAAACGTTGTTCCTCTCGAAGTTGTGCAGCTCTTCATGCATAGCGTTCACCCAGTCCGGGTCTTCAAGCGCTTCTTCTACCTTCATAGGTTCAAGACTTGAAATAAATGAGTAATGCTCACAAAAGTTAGCTAAACGAGTTTTAGAGCGAGTGATTCTCCCGGAGTCGATGTCATTCATCATTTGTTCCACGGGATGGTCTTTCTTGACTCTTTCTCGAACTCGGGATAGCTTTTGTCGTGGTCGTGGCTGAGCTTCCTCATCATCCTCATCTTCTTCTTCATCTGTGTTGTTGGTGTTGTCTTGAGGTGGTGGAGAAGGAGGTTGTGGTGGATCTTCTTGTCGCACTTCCTCATCTTGGTGAGTTCCACTTGTGGACGCCTCCATGTTGCCTTGAGGTTCACCTTGCCGTGAGGTAGGGGGCTCCACATATGTAGATGAGGTACTCTCCTTCACTTCCATGGGACGAATCTTTCCAATGGATAAATCTTGAATGGCTTCCGATGAGTCCTTGTCTCCTACATCAATAGGCATTTGCTCTACTTATGAGCCATTAGATTCATCAAACTTCACATCTACCGTCTCTTCAACCTTCGGGTGAAATTATTGTAGACACGCTAGGTGTGAGAGTTTGATCCATAACCGAGAAAAAGCCTTCATGAGTTTTAGGAGCAAATTTAGACCGACGATGCTTATCAAGAATATAGCATTTTGAACCAAAGACACGAAAATATCCCACTTGGGGTTTGTTACCCGTAAGGAGCTCGTATGAAGTCTTGCCGAGAAGCTTGTGAAGATAAAGTCTGTTGATGGCATGACAAGCTGTCTCAACGGCTTCACCCCAAAAGTTTTTGGTGTCTTGTATTCATCAAGCATTGTCCTCGCCATCTCAATGAGCGTTCGGTTCTTCCTCTCAACAACCCCGTTTTGTTGAGGTGTGTACGTAGCTGAGAACTCATGTAGAATCCCTTCCTCATCGAGAAAAGAGTCCACATGGCGTTCTTGAACTCCGTTCGTTGTCACTCCGAACCTTCTTGATCTTCACCTCAAATTGATTCTGAGCCTTTCTAGCAAAGGTTTTGAAGATTTTCTGAACCTGCAATTTGTCATCAAGTAGAAATACCCACGTAAATCTGGAAAAGTCATCAACAATAACTAGACCAAAGGAGTTACCACCAAGGCTTTTGTAAGCATTGGGACCGAAGAGATCCATATGAAGAAGCTCGAGCGGTCTCCTTGTGGTCATGATATTCTTCACAGGATGACTTCCACCTACTTGTTTACCTCGCTTGACATGCCTGCAGAGTCTATCTTTGTCAAAGAAAACATCTTTAACACCAAGAATGTGATCTCCTTTGATTAGCTTATCTAAATTTCGTGATACCAACATGTCCAAGCCTTCTATGCCAAAGCCAACCTTTAGCAGATTTAGCGATAAAGCAAGTTCTAGGTTGAGCTTTCTTAGTGAAATCGACAATGTATAAGTCACCTCTACGAATGCGGTAAAGACCATGTTATGATTGTCACTCTGAAAAACTTGGCAATCTACTTTGGTGAATAGCACATTGAATCCAAAGTCAGCTAATCTAGACACGGAAAGTAAATTGTATCCAAGTGATTCAACAAGCATGACATTTTAATGGAGCTATCATGAGATATGGCCACCTTACCAAGGCCAAGTACCTTACCCTTGGAGTTGTCTCCAAAAGTCACATACTTGCGTGGACCATCGTTCTTTGCAAGCTCTCAAACATGTCTTCATCTCCGGTCATGTGATCGGTGCATCCACTATCAAGAATCCATTCTTTGCCACCGGATATGTAGTCTCTCATATTTGCCATTAGATCGAGACTCTTCATGATCTTGTCTAGCTCGGTGTCCGAATCGTCATCATGCTCATGCTCATCATCATATTGACCCATAGATAATTCATCATCAATACCTAGGTCAATTTGACGATGACTTGCATCGTTTTATCAACGTGATAATAGTCATCGGAATGCAAAACAAGAGCATTTCTTATTGAACATTGATAAAACGGGATCACCCTTCTTTTTCATAAGATCACGAAGCTCAAAGAAGCATTTATCAAAGTTAGGATCTTTGGGGCAACATATCAAATTCAACAGTCTCGTATAGAATTTCATCAAGACCTCTCAACGAGTAGTCCGGATAAAGTTCTTCCAAGAACTTCCACATAGCATGGGCGCACTCAAAGTTCGTGACAAGCTCAAGCAAGTTATCAGGCAAACCTCTAATGATAAGATTGGCAGTTCTAAGGTTACGAAGCAAATCAAGCTCTTCATCTACAGAGGGTGCAAGGGTCAAATGGTGGTACATATGGGGTTTCAACATATTTGCATAAGTTGTATATCTTAAAGATAGCAAGCATTTCAATCCTATCAATAGGCATTTGCTCTACTTATGAGCCATTAGATTCATCAAACTTCACATCTACCGTCTCTTCAACCTTAGGGTGAAATTATTGTAGACACGCTAGGTGTGAGAGTTTGATCCATAACCGAGAAAAAAGCCTTCATGAGTTTTAGGAGCAAATTTAGACCGACGATGCTTATCAAGAATATAGCATTTTGAACCAAAGACACGAAAATATCCCACTTGGGGTTTGTTACCCGTAAGGAGCTCGTATGAAGTCTTGCCGAGAAGCTTGTGAAGATAAAGTCTGTTGATGGCATGACAAGCTGTCTCAACGGCTTCACCCCAAAAGTTTTTTGGTGTCTTGTATTCATCAAGCATTGTCCTCGCCATCTCAATGAGCGTTCGGTTCTTCCTCTCAACAACCCCGTTTTGTTGAGGTGTGTACGTAGCTGAGAACTCATGTAGAATCCTTCCTCATCGAGAAAAGAGTCCACATGGGCGTTCTTGAACTCCGTTCCGTTGTCACTCCGAACCTTCTTGATCTTCACCTCAAATTGATTCTGAGCCTTTCTAGCAAAGGTTTTGAAGATTTTCTGAACCTGCAATTTGTCATCAAGTAGAAATACCCACGTAAATCTGGAAAAGTCATCAACAATAACTAGACCAAAGGAGTTACCACCAAGGCTTTTGTAAGCATTGGGACCGAAGAGATCCATATGAAGAAGCTCGAGCGGTCTCCTTGTGGTCATGATATTCTTCACAGGATGACTTCCACCTACTTGTTTACCTGCTTGACATGCACTGCAGAGTCTATCTTTGTCAAAGAAAACATCTTTAACACCAAGAATGTGATCTCCTTTGATTAGCTTATCTAAATTTCGCATACCAACATGTCCAAGCCTTCTATGCCAAAGCCAACCTTTAGCAGATTTAGCGATAAAGCAAGTTCTAGGTTGAGCTTTCTTAGTGAAATCGACAATGTATAAGTCACCTCTACGAATGCCAGTAAAGACCATGTTATGATTGTCACTACGAAAAACTTGGCAATCTACTTTGGTGAATAGCACATTGAATCCAAAGTCAGCTAATCTAGACACGGAAAGTAAATTGTATCCAAGTGATTCAACAAGCATGACATTTTTAATGGAGCTATCATGAGATATGGCCACCTTACCAAGGCCAAGTACCTTACCCTTGGAGTTGTCTCCAAAAGTCACATACTTGCGTGGACCATCGTTCTTTGCAAGCTCTCGAAACATGTCTTCATCTCCGGTCATGTGATCGGTGCATCCACTATCAAGAATCCATTCTTTGCCACGGATATGTAGTCTCTCATATTTGCCATTAGTGAGACTCTTCATGATCTTGTCTAGCTCGGTGTCCGAATCGTCATCATGCTCATGCTCATCATCATATTGACCCATAGATAATTCATCATCAATACCTAGGTCAATTTGACGATGACTTGCATCAGTTTTATCAACGTGATAATAGTCATCGAATGCAAAACAAGAGCATTTCTTATTGAACATTGATAAAACGGGATCACCCTTCTTTTCATAAGATCACGAAGCTCAAAGAAGCATTTATCAAAGTTAGGATCTTTGGGGCGCAACATATCAAATTCAACAGTCTTGTATAGAATTTCATCAAGACCTCTCAACGAGTAGTCCGGATAAAGTTCTTCCAAGAACTTCCACATAGCATGGGCGCACTCAAAGTTCGTGACAAGCTCAAGCAAGTTATCGAGCAAACCTCTAATGATAAGATTGGCAGTTCTAAGGTTCTGAAGCAAATCAAGCTCTTCATCTACATGAGGGTGCAAGGGTCAAATGGTGGTACATATGGGGTTTCAACATATTTGCGCAAGTTGTATATCTTAAAGATAGCAAGCATTTCAATCCTCCACGAGTTATAGGACACTCCATCAAGAATAGGCACTCTATGACTAACACTCCCAAACGTAGACACGTCCATCTTCCTCCAATGGTGTGCAAACCAAAGCAATGGAAACCAATGCTCTGATACCAATTGTAGGATCGTTGAAGGCAAGAGTGTCTAGAGGGGGGGGTGATTAGACAACTCGACAAGATAAAAGTTTATGCCTTTTGATTAACATAAGTTCATAGCAAATTCACAATGAAGGGAAAGTCAAGCATCATGCATACAAGTCGAGCAACATACTAAACATGCAATTCTAGAGTATAGGGCAGCGGAAAGTAAATTGCATGAATAGTAAGGGAGAGATTGTGAAGAGCAAACGCAATGGGAGACACGGAGATTTTTTTCTCGTGGTTCCGATAGGTGGTGCTATCGTCAATCCACGTTGATGGAGACTTCAACCCACGGAGGGTAGGCTGCTTGAGTCCACGGAGGGCTCCACCCACGAAGGGTCCACGAAGAAGCAACCTTGTCTATGCCATCATGGCTTACGCCCACAGAGGACTAGCCTTACTCGGGGTAGATCTTCACGAAGTAGGCGATCTCCTTGCCCTTACAAACTCCTTGGTTCAACTCCACATCATGACGGAGGCTCCCAAGCGACACCTAACCAATCTAGGAGGCACCACCCTCCAAAAGGTAATAGATGGGGTTGGTGATGATGAACTCCTTGCTCTTGTGCTTCAAATGATAATCTCCCCAACACTCAACTCTCCTCACTGATTTGGCTGTGGTGGAAGAAGGGATTGAGTGGAAAGCAACTTGGGAAGGCTAGAAATCAAGTTTCATATAGTGGGAGTGGAGCAACTTGATCTCAACACAAGGGTAGGTAGTTTTCTTCTCGAAATGTAAGGTAGGAGTGGTAGTTCTTTCGATGGCTCTCTCCACGAATGAAGAGGAGGTGGAGGGTATTTATAGCCTCCACACAAAATCCAACCGTTACACACATTTGACCAATCTCGGTCGGGACGAAGTTGACAACTCGGTCGGACCGAAAGTTCAAATCTTGTGAGCGTTGGGATTTTCAGTGGGACCGAAAATACAATCTCGGTTAGTCCGATTCTTCCAAAGTCTAGGGTTTGCCAATCTCGGTGGGACCGACTTTCTCATCTCGGTGACACCGATTTGAGTCTGAATGTTCTGAAGCTTGGCAACACCAATTTCGAATGACCGAGTTTGGAATCGGAAAATCCGAGATTCTTAGGGTTTGGCTATATGGTGAGGTGGTTCATCTCGGTGTGGTGAGTTTGGAATCGGTGGGACCGAGATTACTTATGAGTTTATGTTGGAATGAAAGATTGCTGATAGTTTGAGAGATAAATCACTAAGCACTTAGAGCAACCAGATCATCATCATAACCTCACCCCCTTTTAATAGTATTGGCTTTCCTATGGACTCAATGTGATCTTGGATCACTAAACCAAAAATGGAGTCTTGAGCTTTTGCCAATCCTTTCCTTAGCATCCTAGGGGTTCACCTCTCTAGTCCTTTTGCCATGCCAGAGTGATTGACTTTCCTGAGACATACTTGATAAAAGCATTAGTCCAACCACAAAGTATGTTGTCATTAATTACCAAAACCACCTAGGGAGCAAATGTGCTTTCATGATGCCCAAGGTCAAGTTCTCCCCCTCGAGCAAGTTCAAGATCAAGAGCAAACTCAAGCTCAAGAACAAGCTCAAGACGGCGCCCAAGATGATCAAGTCAACCCTCCTCCCTCCACATCCGAGGAGGAATTAGAGTGTCGCGCCGCGAAGATTGCTTCCAAGCTCACCACTCAAGGGCATCTCATGGAAAATGTAGTTGGAAGCCTAAGAAAGGGGGTAAGCACTCGTAGACAATTAGCAAACTATTATGAACATCACGCGTTTGTCTCTTGTGTTGAACCCCAAAAGGTCTATGAGGCGCTCGAAGACTCGGATTGGATCAATGCCATGCATGAAGAACTCAACAACTTCGAGTACAACAAAGTATGGAGATTGGTGCCAAGGCCATCGGGGAACCACAATGTCATTGGAACCAAGTGGATCTTTAAGAACAAGCAAGATGCTCATGGGAACATCATTCGCAACAAGGCAAGATTGGTAGCACAAGGCTACTCCCAAGTCGAGGGTATCGACTACGGTGAAACCTTTGCTCCCGTTGCTCGTCTTGAATCCATACGTTTGTTGATTGCCTATGCTTCTCATCACAACTTTAAGTTGCAACAAATGGATGTGAAAAGTGTTTTTCTTAATGGTCCTATTAATGAGTTGATTTATGTCAAGCAACCCCCGGGGTTCGAGGATCCCTACTTCCCGGATCATGTGTACCAACTCGATAAGGCACTCTATGGCCTTAAACAAGCCCCACGTGCGTGGTATGACCACCTTACCGAGTTGCTACAAGATCGTGGATTTGAAGTAGGGCTAATCGATCCCACTCTTTTTACTAAGAAGGTCAACGGGGAGTTGTTTGTATGCCAACTATATGTTGATGATATTATCTTTAGTTCTCCTAACAAAGCTTTCAATGAGGAATTTGCCGCTCTCATGACCTCCAAGTTTAAGATGTCATCTATGGGAGAGTTGAAGTTCTTCCTTGGTTTTGACATCAAACAAAGAAGAGAAGGAACCTTCATCAACCAAGCCAAATACACTCAAGACATGCTTAAAAGATTCAAGCTAAGTGATGTCAAGACGGCATCTACTCCAATGCCTACCAAGTGCCAACTTGACATCGATCCCAATGGTAAAGCGGTGGATCAAAAGGTATATCGCTCCATGATTGGCTCCTTGCTTTACCTTTGTGCATCTAGACCGGATATCATGTTGAGTGTGGGGATGTAGCACGTTTTCAAGCCGCACCAAAGGAAAGTCACTTTGTGGCGGTCAAGCAAATCTTTCGATATTTGGCTCATACCCCAAACTTTGGCTTATGGTACCCAAGAGGAGCAAACTTCAAGCTTGAAGGTTTCACAGATTCCGATTGGGCGGGAGACAAAGTGGATAGGAAGTCCACTTCCGGAGGGTGCCAATTTCTTGGTTGCTCTTTGGTAAGTTGGTCTTCCAAGAAGCAAAGTTGTGTGTCTCTCTCGTCCACGAAGCGAGTATGTGGCGGCGGTAGTTGTTGTGCTCAACTTCTATGGATGAGGCAAACTTTAAAGGAGTACGGTGTCATTTGTGACAAAGTGCCTCTTTGGTGTGATAATGAAAGTGCCATCAAGATTTCTCTCAACCCGGTGCAACACTTCAAGACAAAGCACATTGAGATTCGGTATCACTTCATCCGGGATCACATTAGGCGAGGGGAGATCGAGCTCAAGTATGTCAACACTCATGATAACCTTGCAGATATTTTCACGAAGCCCTTGGATGAAGCAAGATTTCGCGAGTTAAGGCATGAGCTAAATATCATCGATTTGAGCAATGTGACTTGAACCCGTGCACCCCCCACCACACTCAACTTATTGTCTAGTTTCGATGTAGGCATGGACATAGGGGGAGTGTTGTTCTCTCAATGAACTCTCCCTCCCCCCATTATGCATAAAACGATCAACTCTTTCACATTAGCCATTTTTGATGGTACTTGTGCTTCAAAGACGAGTTTTGGTCATGGGCCCAAGGATAATTCTTCGCGGTGCCATACCAATTGACTCAAACATAGGTGGCTCCGGCCACCGCCCTCTCTTAAGAGAGGCCAGAGCCCACTTTTCTTTTGTTTTGTTGCCTTGAAGGTGTGGGTTCCGTTTTCGTTACTCGTGTTCCTGACTTCTTGTTGATCTTTGTGTGTAGTATCTTTGCATTCCCGTGTTTTGTGCGTTTTTTTTGGTCTAGAGGCGTTTTGGTTCTTTGGCGGTACTACCTTGTTGGCGAAGCGGTACTACCTACCGCCAACATGTGTATTACCATTGAGAGGCACGGGGTGGGGGGTTATATCGGGGCAGGGGGAGTTTCTTCTCCCCATACCCATTCGCACACCCCCACGCCTGTTCTTTCTCTCTCGCAAAGAACCGGCGCCATGAGGGCTCCGGCGGATCTCCCTCTCCGGGCCGTCCCTCTCCATTCCGTTCGGTGGAAACGATCCCCACCTCGTCCTCTTGCCATGGATGCTGGTATTGCCCCTGTTCTCTTGTTCTTTTTGTCTAGGTTTCCAATCTAGCATTTTAGGGGCAGTAGCGATTGCATCTCTAGATTTTTGGCCAAATCTAGGCTTGAGTTGGATGGAGAATGCTTCTAGGCAGTATGGATTGATGTTTGGTTGGAGTATATTTGAATTTGGTTGGACGGTAGTGCCGGATCTGACCACGGTAGTAGGAAACTGCTGTTTCCCCGCCCCGAGCGGTACTACCACCCCACCAGGGCGGTACTACCGCTTGGAGCGGTACTACCACTCTAAGTGGAGCGGTACTACCGCTCAAGGCGGTACTACCGCTATCAGATCATGGTACTACCGCCCTTCACCAAGTTCCACTGTATTACTGCCTCTCAGTGATCTTTTGCTCGTGTTCTGTGGCTTATTCTTGTGCTTTCGGTTGTTTGCGTGTTACTGCTGTGTGGTTCGGTGATGAGGTCCTCGAGCATCGGGCTCGTCGTATCAATCCCGGACGCAACGCCCAAGCGCTACCATACTACCGAGCCTGCGGAGGATCCTCAAGTGCTCCACCTCCACCTCCACCTCCACCTCAACTCGGAAGAAGCGAGTCAAGCCAAAGCCCGCAAGACAGTGCGAAATGCCGCCAAAAGAGTTACGGGCAAGCGCGCCAAGAATTCCATATGATGTTGACCAAGACCCCACTTTGGTCAACCGTCCGTTCTCGAACAGGTTTGATTTGCTATCTTCTTCGATGTCATCAAAGCAAAGAAGAACTTCTATGTCAACGTGCACTCCATCGACATCGACCATATGGAGCAAGATCCGGACTACTTTGGTGAAGCACTTGGATGTGCACTCAAGCGAACATTCTTGAGATTCGAAATTCAACAAGGACTTTGATGCTGATATTGTGGCCCAATTTTATGCCACGGTTCACCTTGGGACTGATGAAGGCAGGACTCTCACCTGGATGACCAATGGCAAGCTGCTTTCTGTCAAGTGGAAAGCGTTCATGCAGCTGATTGGGGTGCAAGATCTAGGGCTTGAGTCTCCAGTTGGCTTTCGACCCCACGCCCGCACCCATTGCACCCACAAGCAAGCTCTCTGGCCCTACTGCACTCTGAAGGTCAACCAGGAGACACAAAAGGAAACCTATGAGCTGCCTGCCTATCTGGATATCCTTCACCGCATCTTGAGAGACTCTTTTTCCTCGCATTGGGAATTTGGACCAGTTCACTCTTATCTTGTGGATATGCTTCTTTCCGCGCGCGTGAGAAGGAAAATCCCTTGGAGAGTCTTTGGATATCTCTCATGTTATGTGGTCTGCGAGCTGCTGTGCGCTATCTCGGCGTAAGTGCCCGATCTATGGTCCGTTCATCATGCTACTCATTGAGAAGGCTTGGGATCATGTATACCCTTTGGTGCCTCTGGAGTGTGGAGAGTTGATCTCTCACGATGTCAAGCGTCTGAGGAAGAAGGATCACACGGGCACTCCGGCCCCTAAGACTGGAGGTCCTTCGTCTGTTGCTGCCATGGAGACAGAGGAGGAGCCTGCCGCTGATGATGATGAGGATGATGACTACATACCTTCTGCTGCAGAGCCCTCGTGGGCTAAGAAGCTCAAGTCTAAGATGAAGAAGATGTTCTGCATGGAGGCTCACGGCTAGTACATGACCCATGTGGCTGAGAAGAAGGCTCGCGGTCGTCACAAGGAGCTCATGCGTCAGTTGGGTGCTACAGTCAAGAGTGGTTCTGAGGACCAGCTTACTGAGGAGGAGGAGTGGATTCAGCAGCACTGCCCATGGACCGATTCTGAGGCCGAGCACTTCCAGACTGACGACGGTGGTGCCGATGATTCTGCTGGGCTCTGATGTGTGTGTGTCTCTTTTGCTCTCACCTGGAGCAGTAGCATCACTCCCTCTCCTTTTTGGTGTCTCGATGCCAAAGGGGGAGAGAGTTTAGGGATTTGCGAGTGTGTCTTTGTCGTCTCTTATCCGTGTCTTGTCGTGTTTTCCTCGCATTTGCATTTGCTTTGGTTGGTTTGTCTGTGAGACCTAAGTTCGAGTAAGACTTAAGTTCGAGTCATATGGTGTAAGACATATGCTACCTTCATTTTCAGTAACTTTATCTATGTCTATCTAGCTCATGAGTTGCGTTCTTATCTTGTTATATCATCTATGCTGCTCTCATACACCATGCTTTGTTTATCGGTCTCTAACATGTAGGGGGAGCCTTGTTCCTAGTATGTGTTCTGTGCAGTCCAAAGCACTTATCTAAACTAGCACACATCTAGGGGGAGCCCATCTACACTTTAGGACCGTGGGGTTTGTATGCTTACATATATCATATCTATGCAAATCCTGTGTTGTCATCAATCCACCAAAAAGGGGGCGATTGTAAGGGCATATTCATTCCCCAGTGGTTTTGGTGATTGATGACAACGCTTGTGCGGACTAATCGTGTGCGTTAAGTTCTTTCAGAGAATCATTCATTGGCACGAGACGATTTCCTCCCTCGGGTTTTACTCAAGACGGTGTAACTCCTGCGTTTTGTTGTTGGTGGACTAGTTCCGAGGAGTCACCGTACTATTAAGAGGGATCCGCTTTGGTAAGACCGGTGGAATCAACACGTACACATCCCTCTCACACCGTCGTATTTCCTTCGCACCTTTGAGCTGTTCTTCTCTTCGGTTCCCTCTTCGTCACTGCGGCGGTAGTACGCGATCTCTGATGATGTAGTACCATGAAGCCCCACATGTAGTAGTACCTGCCGAGCGGTAGTACCGCTCTCAGCGATAATGCCGCTCCGTCGAGCGGTAGTACCGCTCGAGGCTCGACCAGAGTACCGCCGTAAGTACGCGCCTACTACCGCCTCGATTCGGGACGATGTTTTCTCGTGTCGAGTTTTGCGGCACTACCGGTGATAGTGGAAGCGGTAATACCGCTCCCGGTGGTAGTACCGCTCCTACTCATGATAGTACCGCTCTGGGTCGATGGCACTGGTTTCCCCTTAGCGGTAGTACGGCTGAGGAGGAGCGGCGAGACGCTCTCGGCGGTAGTACCGCCCTTCCCAATGATAGTACCGCTCTGTCTTGGGGCTGCTCAATGGGGTAACGGTTGGATGTGTTCCCCCACTATATAAAGGGGTCTTCTTCTTCCTTGTTGACCCACCTCTTTCCACCAAAGCTCCATTGTTGCTCAAAGCTCCATTTTCGCCCGATCTCTCTCCCTAGCCAATCAAACTTGTTGATTTGTTCGGGATTGGTTGAGAAGGCCCAGATCTACACTTCCACCAAGAGAAATTTGATTTCCCCCACTTATCCCTTACGGATCTTGTTACTCTTGGGTGTTGAGCACCCTAGACGGTTGAGGTCACCTGGAAGCCATACTCCATCGTGGTGAAGCTTCGTGTTGTTGTTGTTGTTGTTGTTGTTGTTGGGAACCTCCGATTGTTGTGGAGATAGCCCCAACCTTGCTTGTAAAGGTTCGGTCGCCGCCTTCAAGGGCACCAATAGTGGAATCTCGGCATCTCGCATTGTGTGAGGGCGTGAGGAGAATACGGTGGCCCTAGTGGCTTCTTGGGGAGCATTGTGCCTCCGCACCGCTCTAACGTAGACGTACTTCCCCTTAAAAGGAAGGAACTCCGGTAACACATCCTCGTCTCCACCGGCTCCACTCTTGGTTATTTCGTGCCTTTACTCTTGCAAGCTTACTTTTTGTTTCATCCCTTGCTTGCTTGTGTAGTAGTCTTTATTGCATCATATAGGTTGCTCACCTAGTTGCACATCTAGACAACCTATTTTGTTGCAAAGTTTAATTTGGTAAAGAAAAGGTTAAAAATTGTTAGTTGCCTATTCACCCCCCCCTCTAGTCAACCATATCGATCCTTTCACATGGCATGATGCACATCCAAGTATGATGCATGTCCGGTTTAAATATGCATGGCATGGCAAAGTGCAACAAACAATACTACAAGTTAAGTGGAGATCAATATGCAATGAGTTGCATATTGACGAAACACCACATTCATTTATTTAGTTCATTCTCGTTTATGAACAAGACAAGATTAAAAGTTGGTTAACATGGAAAGAGGTGAGGCATAATTAAGCTAACTATTTAGGCAAGTTTAAATGAGGCCGGAAATAACAAACAACAATTTCGGTAAATCCCCACATGTTATTTAGCAATTTAATGCAACAAAAATTTTAACCATTTAAATGTTGTTAACATGATGCGGATGACATATTCAAGGTTTACGCAATTTTATGAAAATGTTGACATGAGCATGTTATGAAGCATTTGTCATCGTGGCAGAACGAGAAGGGTGCCACGGCAATGACAATGGAAATGGTGCCACGGCAACATTCTGATGATCCGACAACTCGTTGAGATGTCGGTGCAAAAGAAAGTGTGGATGCGCGAAACATGCAAAAGATGGTGGGGTGATCCCGGATTACCGGGTTCCCACGGGTCGACGGCACGACAAACAAGGAGGAACATGCAGGGACCAAGTCGGACACGGTGCAAACACGAGCCTCTCATACAATACACATGCATTCGTCCACGAGCGTCGTCTTGGCGGTTATACCTTCGAAGCGTGCATCAGGATGGTTCGGGTTCGACGGGCTGTAGATGTTCACGGGTCATAGTGGAAGTAGTCGTACACGTTTTGTAGTCGAACAAGTGATGCAAAGGTGCAGCAAGGCGGCTCAATCCTTTTTATAGCAAAGTACAAGCCTGGGCGAACTCTAATATAAATCAAAGCGCTCACGAGGACACATGGGAATTACTGTCAAGCGAGTTTTCATCATGCTCATATGGTTCGTGTTCGTTACTTTGATAATTTGATATGTGGGTAGGCCGGTGCTTGGGTGTTGTACTTCCTTGGACAATCCTCCACTTATGATTAACCTCTCTCGCAAGCATCTGCAACTACGAAAGAAGAATTAAGATAAATCCATCCATAGCATGAGACATATGGATCCAAATCAGCCCCTTATGAAGCAACGCATAAACTAGGGTTTAAGATTCTATCACTCTAGCAACCCATCATCTACTTATTACTTCCCAATGCCTTCCCCTAGGCCCAAATGATGGTCAAGTGTCATGTAGTCGAAGTTCACATAACACCACTAGAGGAAAGACAACATAAATCTCATCAAAATATCGAACAAATACCAAATTCACATGACTACTTATAACAAGACTTCTCCCATGTCCTCAGGAACAAACGTAACTACTCACAAAGCATATTCATGTTCATAATCAGAGGAGTATTAATTGTCATTAAGGATCTGAACATATGATCTTCACCAAATAAACCAACTAGCATCAACTACAAGGAGTAATCAACACTACTAGCAACCCACGGGTACCAATCTGAGGTTTTGAGACAAAGATCGGATACAAGAGATGAACTAGGGTTTGGAGAGGAGATGGTGCTGGTGAAGATGTTGATGGAGATTGACCCCCTCTCGATGAGAGAATCGTTGGTGATGACGATGGCTTCGATTTCTCCCTCTGGAGGGAAGTTACCCCGGTAGAACAACTTTGTCGGAGCCCTAGATTGATTATGCCCAGGTTCTAGCTCGAGACGGCGGTGCTTCATCCCGAAAGCTTCCTTCTGATTTTTTCTAGGTCAAAATACATCATATAGCATAAGATGGGCACTGGAGACCTGACAGGTGGCACACAAGCCAGGGAGGCGCCCCTAGGGGGTTGGTGATACGTCTCCAATGTATCTATAATTCTTGATTGTTCCATGCTGTTATATTATCATTCTTTGATGTTTTACAATCATTTTATATCATTTTTTGGTACTAATCTACTGACATAGTGCCAAGTGCCAATTCCTGTTTTTTTCTTGTTTTTTACATCATAGGAAATCAATACCAAACGGAGTCCAAACGCAACGAAACTTTTTGTGGATTTTTCTGGACTAGAAGACACAAGATGGGCCGAAGAAGTACCAAAGGGGTGCCCCGAGGGGGGCACAACCCACCAGGGTGCGCCTGGGGGCCCAAGCGCGCCCAGGTGGGTTATGCCCACCTCAGTGTCCTCCTGCACCGCCTTTTTGTTCTATAAATACCCCAATATTTCAGAAACACCAGATCCAATCTATGCACCATCTCGGAGGGGTTCATCATGTCCATTGGTGTCTCTCCGATGATGCGTGAGTAGTTCATTTAGACCTATGGGTCCGTAGTTAGTAGCTAGATGGCTTCCTCTCTCTTGTTTGATTCTCAATACAATGGTCTCTTGGAGATCCAGATGATGTAACTATTTCTGCGGTGTGTTTGTTGGGATCCGATGAACTTTGAGTTTATGATCAGCTCTATGTTTTTATCAATGAAAGTTTTTTGAGTGTTCTTTGATCTCTTATATGCATGATTGCTTATAGCCTCGTATTTCTTCTCCGGTATTTGGGTTTGTTTGGCCAACTTGATCTTTGTGATGGGTTCGACCCAACGGTGCTTGATCCCAGTAACAGAAGGGGAAACGACACGTATGGATCGTTGCTATTAAGGATCACAAGATGGGGGCTATTTCTACATAAATATATAGATCTTGTCTACATCATGTCATCGTTCTTATAACATTACTCTGTTTTTCCATGAACTTAATACACTAGATGCATGTTGGATAGCGGTCGATGTGTGGAGTAATAGTAGTAGATGCAGGCAGGAGTTGGTCTACTTGGGTGTTGTCCTTACTTGGACAAGCCTCCCACTTATGATTAACCTCTCTCGCAAGCATCCGCAACTACGAAAGAAGAATTAAGATAAATCTATCCATAGCATGAAACATATGGATCCAAATCAGCCCCTTACGAAGCAATGCATAAACTAGGGTTTAAGCTTCTGTCACTCTAGCAACCCATAATCCACTTATTACTTCCCAATGCCTTGCCCTAGGCCCAAATGATGGTGAAGTGTCATGTAGTCGACGTTCACATAACACCACTAGAGGAAAGACAACATACATCTCATCAAAATATCGAACGAATACCAAATTCACATGACTACTTATAACAAGACTTCTCCCATGACCTATCATTAAGGACCTGAACATATGATCTCGAATCGAATACCAAATTCACATGACTACTTATAACAAGACTTCTCCCATGACCTCGGGGACAAATGTAACTACTCACAAAGCATATTCATGTTCATAATCAGAGGAGTATTAATTATCATTAAGGACCTGAACATATGATCTTCCATTGAATAAACCAACTAGCATCAACTACAAGGAGTAATCAACACTACTAGCAACCCACAGGCACCAATATGAGGTTTTGAGACAAAGATCGGATACAAGAGATGAACTAGGGTTTCGAGAGGAGGTGGTGCTAGTGAAGATGTTGATGGAGATTGACCCCCTCTTGATGAGAAGATCGTTGGTGATGACGATGGCTTTGATTTCCCCCTCTAGGAGGGAAGTTACCCAGGCAGAACAGCTCTGCCGGAGCCCTAGCTAGATTGATTATGCCCAGGTTCTAGCTCGAGACGGCGGTGCTTCATCCCGAAAGCTTCCTTCTGATTTTTTCTAGGTAAAAATATATCATATAGCATAAGATGGGCACTGGAGGCCTGACCGGTGGCCCACAAGCCAGGGAGGCGCCCCTAGGGGGTTGGTGATACGTCTCCAATGTATCTATAATTTTTGATTGTTCCATGCTGTTATATTATCATTCTTTGATGTTTTACAATCATTTTATATCATTTTTTGGTACTAATCTACTGACATAGTGCCAAGTGCCAGTTCCTGTTTTTTTCTTGTTTTTTACATCATAGGAAATCAATACCAAACGGAGTCCAAACGCAACAAAACTTTTTGTGGATTTTTCTGGACTAGAAGACACAAGATGGGCCAAAGAAGTACCAAAGGGGTGCCCCGAGTGGGGCACAGCCCACCAGGGTGCGCCTGGGGGCCCAAGCGTGCCCAGGTGGGTTATGCCCACCTCAGTGTCCTCCTGCACCGCCTTTTTGTTCTATAAATACCCCAATATTTCAGAAACACCAGATACAGTCTATGCACCATCTCGGAGGGGTTCATCATGTCCATTGGTGTCTCTCCGATGATGCGTGAGTAGTTCATTTAGACCTACGGGTCCGTAGTTAGTAGCTAGATGGCTTCCTCTCTCTTGTTTGATTCTCAATACAATGGTCTCTTGGAGATCCAGATGATGTAACTATTTCTGCGGTGTGTTTGTTGGGATCCGATGAACTTTGAGTTTATGATCAGCTCTATGTTTTTATCAATGAAAGTTGTTTGAGTGTTCTTTGATCTCTTATATGCATGATTGCTTATAGCCTCGTATTTCTTCTCCGGTATTTGGGTTTGTTTGGCCAACTTGATCTTTGTGATGGGTTCGACCCTACGGTGCTTGATCCCAGTGACAGAAGGGGAAATGACATGTATGGATCGTTGCTATTAAGGATCACAAGATGGGGGCTATTTCTACATAAATATATAGATCTTGTCTACATCATGTCATCGTTCTTATAGCATTACTCTGTTTTTCCATGAACTTAATACACTAGATGCATGTTGGATAGCGGTCGATGTGTGGAGTAATAGTAGTAGATGCAGGCAGGAGTCGGTCTACTTGGGTGTTGTCCTTACTTGGACAAGCCTCCCACTTATGATTAACCTCTCTCGCAAGCATCCGCAACTACGAAAGAAGAATTAAGATAAATCTGTCCATAGCATGAAACATATGGATCCAAATCAGCCCCTTACGAAGCAATGCATAAACTAGGGTTTAAGCTTCTGTCACTCTAGCAACCCATCATCCACTTATTACTTCCCAATGCCTTGCCCTAGGCCCAAATGATGGTGAAGTGTCATGTAGTCGACGTTCACATAACACCACTAGAGGAAAGACAACATACATCTCATCAAAATATCGAACGAATACCAAATTCACATGACTACTTATAACAAGACTTCTCCCATGACCTCGGGGACAAATGTAACTACTCACAAAGCATATTCATGTTCATAATCAGATGAGTATTAATTATCATTAAGGACCTGAACATATGATCTTCCACTGAATAAACCAACTAGCGTCAACTACAAGGAGTAATCAACACTACTAGCAACCCACAGGCACCAATCTGAGGTTTTGAGACAAAGATCGGATACAAGAGATGAACTAGGGTTTCGAGAGGAGGTCGTGCTAGTGAAGATGTTGATGGAGATTGACCCCCTCTTGATGAGAAGATCGTTGGTGATGACGATGGCTTAGATTTCCCCCTCTAGGAGGGAAGTTACCCAGGCAGAATAGCTCTGCCGGAGCCCTAGATTGATTTTGCCCAGCTTCCAGCTCAAGACGGCGGCGCTTCATCCCGAAAGCTTCCTTCTGATTTTTTTCTAGGTCAAAAGACATTGTATAGCAGAAGATGGGCACTGGAGGCCTGACAGGCGGCCCACAAGCCAGGGAGGCGCCCCTAGGGGGTAGGTGATACGTCTCCAACGTATCTATAATTTTTGATTGTTCCATGCTATTATATTATCATTCTTGGATGTTTTACAATCATTTTATAATCATTTCATATCATTTTTTGGTACTAACCTATTGACATAGTGCCAAGTGCCAGTTGCTGTTTTCTGCTTGTTTTTTACATCATAGGAAATCAATACCAAACGGAGTCCAAACGCAGCGAAACCTTTAGTGGATTTTTTTTCTGGACCAGAAGACACAAGATGGGCTGAAGAAGTACCAGAGGGCGCTCGAGAGGGGCACACCCGCTGAGGCGCCTGGGGCCCAGCGCGCCAGTGGGTGATGCCCACCTCGGTGGCCTCCCGCACTGCCTCTTTGCTCTATAAATACCCCAATATTCCAGAAACACCAGATCCAATCTAGACACCATCTTGGAGGGGTTCATCATGTCCATTGGTGCCTTTCCGATGATGCGTGAGTAGTTCATTGTAGACCTACGGGTCCGTAGTTAGTAGCTAGATGGCTTCCTCTCTCTCTCTCGTTTGATTCTCAATACAATGGTCTCTTGGAGATCCATATGATGTAACTATTTTTGCGGTGTGTTTGTTGGGATCCGATGAACTTTGAGTTTATGATCAGATCTGTGTTTTTATCCATCAAAGTTATTTGAGTCTTCTTTGATCTCTTATATGCATGATTGCTTAAAGCCTCATTTTTCTTCTCTGATATTTGAGTTTTGTTTGGCCAACTTGATCTATTTATCTTGCAATGGCAAGAGGTGCTTTGTGATGGGTTCGATCTTACGGTGCTTGATCCCAGTGACAGAAGGGGAAAATACACGTATGTATCTTTGCTATTAAGGATAACAAGAAGGGGTCTATTTCTAAATAAATAGATCTTGTCTACATCATGTCATCGTTCTTATTGCATTACTCCATTTTCCATGAACTTAATACACTAGATGCATGCTGGATAGCGGTTGATGTGTGGAGTAATAGTAGTAGATGCAGGCAGGAGTCGGTGTACTAATCTTGGACGTGATGCCTGTATAATGAACATTGCCTGGATATCGTCATGAGTATTTGGAGTTCTATCAATTGCCCAATAGTAATTGTTTTGCCACCTTTTGCTATTTTTCTCGAGAGAAGCCACTAGTGAAACCTACGGCCCCCGGGTGTCTTCTTTAATATATTTGCCTTCGCGATCTATTTTTATTTGCTTTTATTTTCAGATCTATTAAACCAAAAATACAAAAATACCTTGGTACCATTTTTAGTAATTTATTTTATCTCGCGTTCCTGCGAGATCTATTTATCCAATCTACTACAATTTTATCTTTCTTTTTACCCGTGAGGGATTGACAACCCCTCTCTTACGTCGGGTTGCAAGTATTTGTTCTTTGTGTGCAGGAGCTGTTTATGTGGTGTTGCGTGGTTCTCCTACTGGTTCGATAACCTTCGTCTCATCACTAAGGGAAATACCTATCGTTGATGTGCTGCATCATCCCTTCCTCTTTGGGGAAATAACGAGGTAGTTCAAGCAAACATCAAAAGGAATTTCTGGCGCCGTTGCTGGGGAGACATCATCAACATCAACCAGGTTCCTAATCACAGATATCATCTCCTTGCAATTTACATTATTTGCCATTTGCCTCTCGTTTTCCTCTCCCCCACTTCACAAAAATTTGCCATTTTATTCGCCCTCTTTTTCGTTCGCTATTTTCTTGACAGATCTATTCGCGTTCTTACTTTCTAGTCACAATGGCTGGTTTGAGCACTCCTCCTTTGTTACCAGATTTTGAAGTTTTATACTTCAAACAAAGACAAGGAGAAAATTTGAAAGATGCTTTTATAGGCTAATGGAATCATATCGTGTTTGCAACTTAAAGGGAGATGCAAAAACTTTGCTTCAAAATTTTTACATAGGATTGGCTTTGCATGATAGACATCTTTTAGATTTTGCCGCAAAAGGGAATTTTACTGAGCTTGATGTCAATGTTGCCCATGAAATCTTAGAAGGAATTTTGGGGGTTCCACCACAAAAGAAAGAGTTTTGTTTCACCCTAGAGGGAGTTCAAATTTTGGACAAACTTGGTGATTTGCATAAGCATATGGTTGAATTGCAAAAATATAATGAACCTCTCAAACATCTCAATGGTAGTATCAATCGTTTGAACACTTTGATTACCCTTTGCAATAAATGGTTGGAAATTTTAGATGTCAAGATGGTTTCTTTCCCGGAAATCAGGGAAGCGCAAATCTCGGATTTGAAAATACCCTTACTAAAGTGGCAAAGATTATAGATGACAACACTTAGATCCATCGCAATACGCCTAGCTAGGGGCGTAAAACGATAACGCTCATTGGGAAGCAACCCAACTTGTATCTTTTTGGTTTTTTGGTTTTCTTGCTGTTTTCAATAAGATACCCAATTATGCCTCTGATTAGATGTGTTTTTGTGGTTTAAATTAGTGTTTGTGCCAAGCAAAGCCTTTGGGATGATTCGGGTGAGAGTTGATTTGATCTTGCTGAAAAACAGAAACTTTTGCGCTAACAAAAATATTCCCATTTTTAACAAAAGAGTCCTTTTGAGTTGATTCTTTTTGCAGAAGATTAATAAACAAATTTTCCTCGTTGTCCTAATTTTTCAGAATTTTTGGAGTTACAGAAGTATTCGAAATATCCAGATTGCTACAGACTGTTCTGTTTTTGACAGATTCTGTTTTCTTTGCATTGTGTGCTTGTTTTGATGATTCTATGGTTTTCTTTGAAGAGTTTTTGCCATAGAAAAGTTGGAGGACAATAGATATAATGCAAAAATAAAATATGAATAGGTTTGCAACAGTACTTATAGTAGTGGTTTGGTTTCTTATACTAACGGATCTCACGAAGGTTTTATTGAGTTCTGTGTGATTAAAGTTTTCAAGTTTTGGTGATATTACAATGGATGAATGAATAAGTATTAGCAAAAGGCTAAGCTTGGGGATGCCTGAGGCACCCCAAGATAATATTCAAGAAGTATCAAGCAACTAAGCTTGGGGATGCCCCCGAGTGGCATCCCCTTTTTCTTCTAACAACCGTCGGTATTTTACTTGGAGCTATATTTTTATTCGTCACATATTATGAGTTTTGCTTGGAGCGTCTTGTATGATATGAGTCTTTGCTTGTTTAGCTTTTTATTTTAAGTCTTGAATCCTTGCTAGACACACCTTTTTGAGAGAGCCAAAAGTTATGCTATGCTTGCTCCTATGTTTCACTTAAATTTTTAGAGCCTTAGAATTGATCTAGTGCTTCACTTGTATATTCTTGAGCACGGTGTGCTTTGTTATTTTGAAGAAATGCTCTCATGCTTCACTTAGATTTATTTGGTAGTTAGTAATTTTTTTTAATAAATTCTCTCTTGCTTCACTTAGATTATTTTGACAGAAATAAATACTATGCTCATGTTCTTCACTTATATTTGTTTGAGCTTATTAAAAGTAATATATGAAATTAGTCCCAAAGTGATAGATATCCAAGGAGGATATAATAAAAACTTTTGTGAAGATCATTCGACAAAATAAACTTGGTTCTTTGTAATAGTTTTGAGATATGACGATATGATATGTGAGTCATGTTGATGAGTAATTATGCTTTAGTAAGAATATTGGTGTTAAGGTTTGTGATTCCCTATGCAAGCATGAAAGTCAATAGTTATGCAATGAAATTACATCCTACTTGTGGTGCATTATTCGGTGTTAGTTATGCTTAATGTTCGCTTATGAGATTTTTTGTTTCTTGGTTGGACGCTTCTCAATCTTTTTGCTAGCCTTCAATTTGCACTAAGTATGATCACTACTTGTGCATCCAAAACCCTTTAAACCAGCTATGCCATATGAGTCCACTATATCTACCTATATGCGGTATTTCCGTGCTGTTCTAAGCAAATTTGCATGTGCCATCTCTAATTTTCAAAATAAATTTCTCTTTTGTGTGCTCGTACCGCTCGTGAGGCGGTGAGGGGTGGACAATATTTTCCATGCTAGATGTGTTATTCTCACGATGAGTGTTTATTCACTTGTCATTGCATGAGAGTACGGCAAATGTATTAGGGATGTCCAGTCCCGAATGAATAATGAATTTACTTTATGTTGTCAAATAATAAATTCCTTGGAAAGTGTTGGTATGGAGGGCACCCGTGGATACGGTTGGCCAAGGAAAGTGAAAGTATGGTGGAAAAAGGAATAAACTTTATTTTCTGTTTGGGAACCGCCTATGATATACCTAGCACGGAAAGTGTTGGGAACTCTAAGTTGTTTTCATTGGTGGGAAAAGTATGCCTCCCAAAATGTTTTTATCTCTCAATTTTCGCTTTGAGCTCTGGCACCTATACAAATCCCTACTTCCCTCCGCGAAGGGCCTTTCTTTTACTTTATGCAATTTTTATTTTTTACATGATTCTCCATCTTCTCTTATAAAGCACCAACTAAGGGGCACTATGATCGTACTTGAGCATTGGGTATAGCTAGTATTCGAATGTGTTTCATGAATGGATCAATGATTGAGCATAATGGGCTAGGGATCACTTACTTTAGCGTTGATATTTTGAAATACATGGTTGCTTGTTGATATGCTTGAGTATTAAAGTCTTCATGTCGAAACTATACTATTGCTTTGAACCATATAAAAGTCCAAATGTCCATGGTACAAAGAAAGGAATATGTGATGAACATGTTAGGCAGTATTCCACATCAAAAATTCGGTTTTTATCATTTAACTACTCGAGGACGAGCAGGAATTAAGCTTGGGGATGCTGATACGTTGCTCCAACGTATCTATAATTTTTGATTGTTCCATGCTATTATATTATCATTCGTGGATGTTTTACAATCATTTTATAATCATTCTATATCATTTTTTGGTACTAACCTATTGACATATTGCCAAGTGCTAGTTGCTGTTTTCTGCTTGTTTTTTACATCACAGGAAATCAATACCAAACGGAGTCCAAACACAGTGAAACTTTTTGTCAATTTTTTCTCGACCAAAAGACACAAGATGGGCCAAATAAGTACTAGAGGGGTGCTCCGAGGGGGGCACAACCCACCAGGGCGCGCCTGGGGGCCCAGGCGCGCCCAGGTGGGTTATGCCCACCTTGGTGGCCTCCCGCACCCCCTCTTTGCTCTATAAATACTGCTACGTCCATTTTGCATCATGCTTTTATATCAATATTTATTGCATTATGGGCTGTTATTACATGTTATGTCACAATACGTATGCCTTTTCTCTCTTATTTTATAAGGTTTACATGAAGAGAGAGAGAATGCTGGCAGCTGGAATTCTGGACTGGAAAAGGGGCAAATATTAGAGACCTACTCTGCACAACTCCAAAAGTCCTGAAACTCCACGAAAATCAGTTTTGGAATATATTAAAAATATTGGGCGAAGAAAGCACCAGAGGGGGGCCACCCACCAGCCACGAGGGTGGAGGGCGCGCCTCCTGCCTCGTGGGCCACCTGGCAGGCCCCCGACGTCCATCTTCTGCTATATGGTGTCTTTTGCCCTAGAAAAATCATAAGGAAGTTTTCGGGACGAAGCGCCGCCGTCTCGAGGCGGAACCTGGGCAGGACAAATCTAGGGCTCCGGCGGAGCTGTTCTGCCGGGGAAACATCCCTCCGGGAGGGGGAAATCACCGCCATCGATCCTCTCATCGACAGGGGGTTAATCTCCATCAACATCTTCACCAGCACCATCTCTCAAACCCTAGTTCATCTCTTGTATCCGATCTTTGTCTAAAAACCTCAGATTGGTACCTGTGGGTTGCTAGTAGTGTTGATTACTCCTCGTAGTTGATGCTAGTTGGTTTATTCGGTGGAAGATCATATGTTCAGATCCTTAATGCATATTAATACCCCTCTGATTATGAACATGAATATGCTTTGTGAGTAGTTACATTTGTTCCTGAGGACATGGGAGAAGTCTTGTTATAAGTAATCATGTGAATTTGGTATTCATTCGATATTTTGATGAGATGAATGTTGTCTCTCCTCTAGTGGTGTTATGTGAGCGTTGACTACATGACACTTCACCATGATTTGGGCCTAGGGTAAGGCATTGGGAAGTAATAAGTAGACGATGGGTTGCTAGAGTGACATAAGCTTAAACCCTAGTTTATGCGTTGCTTTGTAAGGGGCTGAATTGGATCCATATGTTTCATGCTATGGTTAGGTCTACCTTAATACTTCTTTCGTAGTTGCGGATGCTTGCGAGGGGGGTTAATCATAAGTGGGATGCTTGTCCAAGGAAGGGCAGTACCCAAGCACCGGTCCACCCACATATCAAATTATCAAAGTAACGAACGTGAATCATATGAGCATGATGAAAACTAGCTTGACAGTAATTCCCATGTGTCCACGGGAGCACTTTGCTTTATATAAGAGTTTGTCCAGGCTTGTCCTTTGCTACAAAAAGGATTGGGGCACCTTGCTGCACCTTGTGTACTTTTGTTACTTGTTACCTTTTACGAATTACCTTATCACATAACTATCTGTTGCCGATAATTTCAGTGCTTGCAGAGAATACCTTATTGAAAACTGCTTGTCATTTCCTTCTGCTCCTCGTTGGGTTCGACACTCTTACTTATCGAAAGGACTATGATAGATCCCCTATACTTGTGGGTCATCAAGACTCTTTTTTGGCACCATTGCCGGGGAGTGAAGCGCCTTTGGTAGGTGGAATTTGGTAAGGAAACATTTATATAGTGTGCTGAAATTTACTGTCACTTGTTACTATGGAAAATAATCCTTTGAGGGGCTTGTTTGGGATATCTTCACCCTGACCATAAGTGCAAAGAGTTGCTCCTCAACCTACTGAACCTACTGAAAATATTTACTTTAAAATTCCTTCGGGTATGACAGGAGATGGAACATTACATCCCTATATGCACCTAATCTATGTGGATGAAGTTTGTGGATTATTTAAGCTTGCAGGTATGCCCGAGGATGTTGTCAAGAAGAAGGTCTTCCCTTTATCTTTGAATGGAAAGGCATTGACATGGTACAGGCTATGTGATGATATTGGATCATGGAACTACAACCGACTGAAATTGTAATTTCATCACAAGTTTTATCTTATGCATCTGGTTCATCGTAATCGTAATTATATATATAATTTTTGGCCTCGTGAAGTAGAAAGTATCGCTCAAGCTTGGGGGATGCTGAAGTCAATGTTGTATCCATGCCCCAATCATGAGCTCTCAAGAGAAATTATTATTCAAAAGTTTTATGCTCGGCTTTCTCATAATGATCGCTCCGTGCTCGATACTTCTTGTACTGGTTCTTTTATGATGAAGACTATTGAATTCAAATGGGATTTATTGGAAAGAATTAAACGCAACTCTGAAGATTGGAAACTCGATGAAGGTAAGGAGTCAGGTATAACCCCTAAGTTTGATTCTGTTAAATCTTTTATGGATACCGATGCTTTTCGTGAATTTAGCACTAAATATGGACTTGACTCTGAGATAGTAGCTTCTTTCTGTGAATCATTTGCTACTCATGTTGATCTCCCTAAGGAGAAATGGTTTAAATATCATCCTCCCATTGAAGTGAAGATAGTAGAACCTATTAAAGTTGAAGAAAAAACTATCACTTAAAATGTTGATCCTATTGTTCCTACCGCTTATATTGAGAAACCACATTTTCCTGTTAGAATAAAGGATCATGCTAAAGCTTCAACTGTGGTTCGTAAGAGTAATACTATAACACCTACACCCCCTAAGCAAATTAAAGTTGAACATAGTATTGCTATGGTCAAAGATCTCTTGGTTGATAATATTGATGGACATGTTATTTATTTTTGTGATGAAGCTGCTAGAATTGCTAGACCCGATACTAAATATAAACATATAACTGTTGTTGGCATGCCTGTTGTTTCTGTTAAAATAGGAGATCATTGTTATCATGGCTTATGTGATATGGGTGTTAGTGTGAGTGCAATACCTCATTCCTTATACAAACAAATTATGCATGATATTGCACCTGTTGAGATAGAAGGTATTGATGTTACTATTAAGCTTGCCAATAGAGACACTATTTCACCAATTGGGATTGTTAGAGATGTTGAAGTCTTGTGTGGGAAAATTAAATATCCTACTAATTTTCTCATTCTTGGTTCCCCACAAGACTACTTTTGTCTTATTATATTTGGTAGACCCTTCTTGAATACTGTTAATTCTAAGATAGACTACAAAAAGGATATTGTTACTGTTGGTTTAGGGGATATGTCTCATGATTTTAATTTTGTTAAATTTCATAGACAATCCCATGATAAATAATTGCCTAGTAAAGATGAAATTATTGGTCTTGCTTCTATTGTCGTGCCTCCTAATGATCCTTTAAAACAATATTTGCTAGACCATGAAAATGATATGTTTATGAATGAAAGAAGGGAAATAGATGAAGTCTTCTTTAAGCAAGGACCTATTTTGAAACACAAACTACCTGTTGAAATCCTTGGGATCCTCCTCCACCCAAGGGAGATCCCGTGTTTGAGCTTAAACAATTACCTGATACTCTTAAATATGCTTATCTTGATGAAAAGAAGATATATCCTGTTATTATTAGTGCTAACCTTTCAGAGCATGAAGAAGAGAAATTATTGAAAACTCTGAAGAAGCACCGTGCCGCTATTGGATATACTCTTGATGATTTTAAGGCCAACACAAAATAAAATTGGAGAAAGATGCTAAACCAGTTATTGATCACCAATGACGGTTAAATCCTAAGATGAAAGAAGTGGTAAGAAATGAAATACTAAAGCTTTTGGAGGCAGGTATAATTTATCCTGTTACTCATAGTCAGTGGGTAAGTCCTGTTCATTGTGTCCCTAAGAAGGGAGGTATTACTGTTGTTCCTAATGATAAGGATGAATTGATCCCACAAAGAATTGTTACAGGTTATAGAATGGTAATTGATTTCCGCAAATTAAATAAAGCTACTAGAAAAGATCATTACCCTCTACCTTTTATTGATCAAATGCTGGAAAGACTATCCAAACATACACATTTTTGCTTTCTAGATGGTTATTCTGGTTTCTCTCAAATATCTATGTCAAAAGAGGATCAGGAAAAGGCCACTTTTACTTGCCCTTTCGGTACCTTTGCTTATAGACATATGCCTTTTGGTTTATGCAATACACCTGCTACATTTCAAAGATGTATGACTGCTATATTCTCTGACTTTTGTGAAAAGATTGTTGAGATTTTCATGGATAATTTCTCTGTTTATGGATCTTCTTTTGATGATTGCTTGAGCAAAAAGATGTCCCTTTTGTTTTTCATGATGATTGGGTAGAAGCATTTGAAATACTTAAGAAGGCCTTGATTTCTGCACCTATTGTTCAACCACCTGATTGGAATTTACCCTTTGAAATTATGTGTGATGCTAGTGACTATGTTGTTGGTGTTGTACTAGGACAAAGAGTTGATAAGAAATTAAATGTTATCCAATATGCTAGTAAAACTCTAGATAGTGCCCAGAGAAATTATGTTACTACTGAAAAAGAATTCTTAGAAGTTGTATTTGCTTGTGATAAGTTCAGACCATATATTGTTGATTCCAAAGTAACTGTTCACACTGATTGTGTTGCTATTAAATATCTTATGGAAAAGAAAGATACTAAACCAAGACTTATTAGATGGGTTCTCTTGCTACAAGAATTTGGTTTGCATATTGTTGATAGAAAGGGAGCTGAGAACCCCGTTGCAGACAACTTGTCTAGGTTAGAGATGAAGGAAATATGCCCTAGAGGCAATAATAAAGTTATTATTTATTTCCTTATTTCATGATAAATGTTTATCATTCATGCTAGAATTGTATTAACCGGAAACATGATACATGTGTGAATGCATAGACAAAACAAGATGTCACTAGTATGCCTCTACTAGACTAGCTTGTTAATCAAAGATGGTTATGTTTCCTGACCATGAACAAAGGAGTTGTTATTTGATTAACGAGGTCACATCATTAGTAGAATGATCTGATTGACATGACCCATTCCCTTAGCTTAGCACACGATCGTTTAGTATGTTGCTACTGCTTTTATCCATGACATATACATGTTCCTGTAACTATGAGATTATGCAACTCCCGTTTGCCGGAGGAACACTTTGGGTGCTACCAAACGTCACAACATAACTAGGTGATTATAAAGGAGTACTACAGGTGTCTCCAAAGGCAAATGTTGGGTTGGCGTATTTCGAGATTAGGTTTTGTCACTCCGATTGTCGGAGAGGTATCTCTGGGCCCTCTCGGTAATGCACATCACTGAAGCCTTGCAAGCACTACAACTAATGAGTTAGTTGTGAGATGATGTATTACGGAACGAGTAAAGAGACTTGCCGGTAACGAGATTGAACTAGGTATTGGATACCGACGATCGAATCTCGGGCAAGTAACATACCGATGACAAAGGGAACAACGTATGTTGTTATGCGGTCTGACCGACAAAGATCTTCGTAGAATGTAGGAACCAATATGGGCATCCAGGTCCCGCTGTTGGTTATTGACCGTGAATAGTTCTAGGTCATGTCTACATTGTTCTCGAACCGTAGGGTCCTGCGCTTAAGGTTTCGATGGCGATGTTACTATGAGTTTATGTATTTTGATGTACGAAGGAGTTCGAGTCCCGGATGTGATCACGGACATGACGAGGAGTCTCGGAATGGTCGAGACATAAAGATTGATATATTGAAGCCTATGTTTGGAGTTGGAATGGTTCCAAGTAAAACGGAATTTCTCGAGTACCGGAGGTTACTGGAACCCCGGGAGGTAAATGGGCCTCGATGGGCCTTGGAGGAAAGGAGAAGGGCAGCCCAAGGTGGCGCGCCTCCCCCTTCCCTAGTCCTACTAGGACTAGGAGAAGGGCCGCCCCCTCTCTCTCTTTCCCCCCAGGAATCCTAGTCCAACTAGGATTGGGGAATCCTACCCGAGAGGAGTAGGACTCCTGTAGCGCCCCTTTGGGCCGCCCCCCCCCTGGCTCCTTTATATACGGGGCAGGGGGCACCTTGGAACACACAAGTTGATCGTGAGATCGTTCCTTAGCCGTGTCGGTGCCCCTCCACCATATTCCACCTCGGTTATCTGTCGCGAAGCTTAGGCGAAGCCTGCGCGCGGTGAAACATCAAGATCGTCACCACGCCGTCGTCTTGACGGAACTCTCCTCGACACTCGGCTGGATCGAGTACGAGGGGCGTCATCGAGCTGTACGTGTGTCAAGAACTCGGGGCGTCGGAGTAACGGCACCGGATCGGTCGGATCGCGAGGAGAACGTCGACTACTTCCTCTACGTTGTGATCGCTTCCGCCGGGTCTACAAGGGTATGTGGACAACACTCTCCCTCTCGTTGCTATACATCACCATGATCTTGCGTGTGCGTAGGAAAATTTTGAAATTACTACGTTCCCCAACAGTGGTATCGAGCCTAGGTTTTTCTATGGTTTGATGTTTTGCACGAGTAGAACACAAGTGAGTTGTGGGCGATACAAGTCATACTACCTACCAGCATGTCATACTTTGGTTCAGCGGTATTGTGAGATGAAGCGCCCTGACCGACATTACGCAGACGCTTACGCGAGACTGGTTTCACCGCCACGAGCACTCATTGCTTAAAGGTGACTGGTGGGTGTCTGTCTCTCTCACTTTAGTTGAACTGAGTGTGGCTACGCCCGGTCCTTGAGAAGGTTAAACGGAGTCTATTTGTGAAGTATCGTTGTGGTTTTGATGCGAGGTGAGACTGGTTCTTGCTTAAGCCCGTAGCAGCCACGTAAAATTTGCAACAACAAAGTAGAGGACGTCTAACTTGTTTTTGCAGGTATGTTGTGATGTGATATGGTCAAGACGTGATGCTATATTTTATTGTATGAGATGATCATGTTTTGTATCCGGTTATCGGCAATCGGCAGGAGCCATATGGTTGTCGCTTATTGTATGCAATGCAATCGCATCTGTAATGCTTTACTTTATCACTAAGCGGTAGCGATAGTCGTAAGTAGCATAAGTTTGGCGAGACGACAACGATGCTGCGATGGAGATCAAGGTGTCGCGCCGGTGACGATGGTGATCATGGTGGTGCAACAAGATGGAGATCATGAAGCACAAGATGATGATGACCATATCATATCACTTATATTGATTTGCATGTGATGTTTATCCTTTTATGCATCTTATCTTGCTTTGATCGACGGTAGCATTATAAGATGATCTCTCACTAAATTATCAAGAAGTGTTCTCCCAGTATGCACCGTTGCCAAAGTTCGTCGTGCCGGACACCACGTGATGATCGGGTGTGATAAGCTCTCGTCCATCTACAACGGGTGCAAGCCAGTTTTGCACACGCAGAATACTCGGGTTATACTTGACGAGCCTAGCATATGCAGATATGGCCTCGGAACACGGAGACCGAAAGGTCGGCGTGAATCATATAGTAGATATGATCAACATAAGATGTTCACCATTGAAAGCTACTCCATTTCACGTGATGATCGGTTATGGTTTAGTTGATTTGGATCACGTGATCACTTAGATGACTAGAGATGTTTTTCTAAGTGGGAGTTCTTAAGTAATATGATTAATTGAACTTAAATTTATCATGAACTTAGTACCGATAGTATCTTGCTTGTTTATGTTTGATTGTAGATAGATGGCTCGTCTTTGTTGTTCCGTTGAATTTTAATGCGTTCCTTGAGAAAGCAAAGTTGAAAGATGATGGTAGCAATTACACGGATCTGGGTCCGTAATTTGAGGATCATCCTCATTGCTGCACGTAAGAGCTACGCCTGGATGCACCGCTAGGTGACGAGCTTCTTCTTTGGAGCAACGCCAGATGTTATGAACGTCTGGCGAGCAAAGCTGATGACTACTCTATAGTTCGATGTGCCATGCTTTACGGCTTAGAACCGGGACTTCAACGACGTTTTGAACATCATGGAGCATATGAGATGTTCCAGAGTTGAAGTTAATATTCCAATGAATGCCCGGATTGAGAGATATGAAGTCTCCAATAAGTTCTATAGCTGCAAGATGGAGGAGAACAGTTACATTAGTGAGCATATACTCGTAATGTCGGGTACTACAATCACTTGACACAATTGGGAGTTAATCTTCCGGATGATTGTGTCATTGATGAATTCTCCAATCACCGCCACCAAGCTACAAAGGCTTCGTGATGAACTATAATATGCAAGGGTTAGTAAAGACTATGCTCGAGCTCTTCGCAATGCTAAAGGCTCATGGAGGTAGAAATCAAGAAGGAGCATCAAGTGTTGATGGTCAATAAGACCACTAGTTTCAAGAAGAAAGGCAAAGGGAAGAAGAAGGGAATCTCAAGAAGAACAGCAAGCAAGTTGTTGCTCAGAGAAGAAACCCAAGTCTGGCCCTAAACCTGAAACCGAGTGCTTCTCCGCAAGCGATCGGTCACCGGAAGCGGAACTGCCCCAAGTATTTAGCGGATAAGAAGGATGGCAAGGTGAACAAAGGTATATGTGATATACATGTTATTGATGTGTACCTTACTAGAGCTCGTAGTAGCACTGGTATTTGATATCTGGTTCATTGCTAATATTTGCAACTCAAACAGGACTACTGATTGCGAACTCGCAAAGGACGAGGTGACGATGCGCGTGGGAAATGGTTCCAAAGTCGATGTGATCACGGTCGGCACGCTACCTCTACATCTACCTTCGGGATTAGTTTTAGACCTAAATAATTGTTATTTGGTGCTGCGTTGAGCATGAACATTATATCTGGATCTTGTTTGATGCGAGACGGTTATTCATTTAAATCAGAGAATAATGGTTGTTCTATTTATATGAGTAATATCTTTTATGGTCATGCACCCTTGAGGAGTGGTCTATTTCTTATGAATCTCGATAGTAGTGATACACATATTCATAATGTTGAAACCAAAAGATGCAGAGTTGATAATGATAGTGCAACTTATTTGTGGCAATCGCCGTTTAGGTCATATCGATTGTAAAGCGCATGAAGAAACTCCATCCGATGGACTTTTGGAGTCACTTGATTATGAATCACTTGGCACTTATGAACCGTGCCTCATGGGCAAGATGACTAGAACACCGTTCTCGGTACTATGGAGAGAGCAACAGATTTGTTGGAAATCATACATCTGAGATGTATGTGGTCCGATGAATATTGAGGCTCGTGGCGGATATCGTTATTTTCTCACCTTCACAGATGACTTAAGCAGATATGGGTATATCTACTTAATGAAACATAAGTCTGAAACATTTGAAAAGTTCAAAGTATTTCAGAGTGAAGTTGAAAATCATCGTAACAAGAAAATTAAGTTTCTACGATCTGATCGTGGAGGTGAATATTTGAGTTACGAGTTTGGTCTACATTTGAAACAATGCGGAATAGTTTCGCAACTTACGCCACCCGGAACACCACAGCGTAATGGTGTGTCCGAACGTCGTAATCGCACTTTACTAGATATGGTACGATCTATGATGTCTCTTACAGATTTACCGCTATCGTTTTGGGGTTATGCTCTAGAGACAGCCGCATTCACACTTGAATAGAACACCGTCGAAATCCGTTGAGGCGACACCTTATGAACTGTGGTTTGGCAAGAAACCAAAGTTGTCGTTTCTTAAAGTTTGGGGATGCGATGCTTATGTGAAAAAGCTTCAACCCGATAAGCTCGAACCCAAATCGAGAAATGTGTCTTCATAGGATACCCAAAGGAGACAGTTGGGTATACCTTCTATCACAGATCCGAAGGCAAGACATTCGTTGCTAAGAATGGATCCTTTCTAGAGAAGGAGTTTCTCTCGAAAGAAGTGAGTGGGAGGAAAGTGGAACTTGATGAGGTAATAGTACCTTCTCCCTTACTTGAAAGTAGTTAAATCGCAGAAACCAGTTTACGAGACACCTACGCCAAGTAGTGAGGAAGTTGATGATGTTGATCATGAAACTTCAGATCAAGTTCTTGCGCAGAACCTCGTAGATCAACCAGAGTAAGATCCGCACTGAGTGGTACGGTAATCCTGTTTCGGAAGTCATGCTACTAGATCATGATGAACCTACGAACTATGAAGAAGCGATGGTGAGCCCAGATTCCGCAAAATGGCTTGAGGCCATGAAATCGAGATGGGATCCATGTATGAAAACAAAGTGTGGACTTTGGTTGACTTGCCCGAGGGTAGGCAAGCAATAGAAAACAAGTGGATCTTCAAGAAGAAGACCGACGCCGACGGTAATGTTATCGTCTATAAAGCTCGACTTGTCGCAAAGGTTTTCGACAAGTTCAAGGGGTTGACTACGATGAGACCTTCTCACCCGTAGCGATGCTTAAGTCCGTCCGAATCATGTTAGCAATTGCCGCATTTTATGATTATGAAATTTGGCAAATGGATGTAAAGACGCATTCTGAATGGATTTACGGAAGAAGAGTTGTATATGATGCAACCGAAGGCTTTATCGATCCAAAGGAGCTAACAAAGTGTGCAAGCTCCAAGCGATCCATATATGGACTGGTGCAAGCATCTCGAGTTGGAATAAACGTTTTGATAGTGTGATCAAAGCATTTGGGTTTGTACAGACTTTTGGAGAAGCTTTGATTTACAAGAAAGTGAGTGGGAGCTCTGTAGCATTTTCGATCTTATATGTGGATGACATATTGCTGATCGGAAATGATATAGAATTTCTGGATAGCATAAAGGGATACTTGAATAAGAGTTTTTCAATGAAAGACCTCGGTGAAGCTGCTTACATATTGGGCATTAAGATCTATAGAGATAGATCAAGACGCTTAATTGGACTTTCACAAAGCACATACCTTGACAAAGTTTTGAAGAAGTTCAAAATGGATCAAGCAAAGAAAGGGTTCTTGCACGTGTTACAAGGTGTGAAGTTGAGTCGGACTCAATGCCCGACCACTGCAGAAGATAGAGAGAAATGAAAGATGTTCCTATGCTTCAGCCATAGGCTCTATCATGTATGCAATCTTGTGTACCAGACCGATGTGTGCCTTGCTATAAGCCTAGCAGGAGGTACCAAAGTAATCCAGAGTGGATCCTTTGGACAGCGGTCAAGAACATCCTGAAATACCGAAAAGGACTAAGGATATGTTTCTCGATATGGAGGTGACAAAGAGCTCATAAAAGCGGTTATGTTGATGCAAGCTTTGACACCGATCCGGACGATTCTAAATCGCAGACGGATCGTATTTACACTAAACGGAGGAGCTGTCGGTTGGTGCAGTTCTAAACAAAGCGTCAGCGGGATCTACATGTGAAGCGGAATACATAGCAGCTTCGAAGCAGCTAATGAAGGAGTCGGATGAAGGAGTTCATATCCGATCTAGGTGTCATACCTAGTGCATCGGGTCCAATGAAAATCTTCGTGACAATATGGAGCAATTGCCTTAGCAAAGGAATCCAGATTTCACAAGAGGACCAAGCACATCAAGAGACGCTTCAATTCCATCCGGACTTAGTCCGATGGAGACATAGAGATTTGCAAGATACATACGGATCTGAATGTTGCGCAGACCGTTGACTAAGCCTCTTCCACGAGCAAAACATGATCAGCACCAAGACTCCATGGGTGTTAGAATCATTCTTGTGTAATCTAGATTATTGACTCTAGTGCAAGTGGGAGATCAAGGAAATATGCCCTAGAGGCAATAATAAAGTTATTATTTATTTCCTTATTTCATGATAAATGTTTATCATTCATGCTAGAATTGTATTAACCGGAAACATGATACATGTGTGAATGCATAGACAAAACAAGATGTCACTAGTATGCCTCTACTAGACTAGCTTGTTAATCAAAGATGGTTATGTTTCGACCATGAACAAAGGAGTTGTTATTTGATTAACGAGGTCACATCATTAGTAGAATGATCGATTGACATGACCCATTCCTTAGCTTAGCACACGATCGTTTAGTATGTTGCTACTGCTTTTATCCATGACATATACATGTTCCTCGTAACTATGAGATTATGCAACTCCGTTTGCGGAGGAACACTTTGGTGCTACCAAAGCGTCACAACGAATCGGGTGATTATAAAGGAGTACTACAGGTGTCTCCAAAGGCAAATGTTGGGTTGGCGTATTTCGAGATTAGGTTTTGTCACTCCGATTGTCGGAGAGGTATCTCTGGGCCCTCTCGGTAATGCACATCATCTGAAGCCTTGCAAGCACTACAACTAATGAGTTAGTTGTGAGATGATGTATTACGGAACGAGTAAAGAGACTTGCCGTAACGAGATTGAACTAGGTATTGGATACCGACGATCGAATCTCGGGCAAGTAACATACCGATGACAAAGGAACAACGTATGTTGTTATGCGGTCCGACCGACAAAGATCTTCGTAGAATATGTAGGAACCAATATGGGCATCCAGGTCCCGCTGTTGGTTATTGACCTGAATAGTTCTAGGTCATGTCTACATTGTTCTCGAACCGTAGGGTCCGCACGCTTAAGGTTTCGATGGCGGTTACTATGAGTTTATGTATTTTGATGTACCGAAGGAGTTCGAGTCCGGATGTGATCACGGACATGACGAGGAGTCTCGGAATGGTCGAGACATAAAGATTGATATATGGAAGCCTATGTTTGGAGTTCGAATGGTTCCGGTAAAACGGAATTCTTAGAGTACCGGAGGTTACTGGAACCCCGGGAGGTAAATGGGCCTCGATGGGCCTTGGAGGAAAGGAGAAGGGCAGCCCAGGTGGCGCGCGCCCCCCTTCCCTAGTCCTACTAGGACTAGGAGAAGGGCCGCCCTCTCTCTCTCTTTCCCCCTCCAGGAATCCTAGTCCAACTAGGATTGGGGGAATCCTACTCCGGAGGAGTAGGACTCCTGTAGCGCCCTTTGGCCGCCCCCCCTCCCCTGGCTCCTTTATATACGGGGCAGGGGGCACCTGGAACACACAAGTTGATCGTGAGATCGTTCCTTAGCCGTGTCGGTGCCCCCTCCACCATATTCCACCTCGGTTATACCGTCGCGAAGCTTAAGCGAAGCCTGCGCCGGTGAAACATCAAGATCGTCACCACGCCGTCGTCTTGTGGAACTCTCCTCGACACTCGGCTGGATCGAGTACGAGGGACGTCATCGAGCTGTACGTGTGTCAAGAACTCGGGGCGTCGGAGTAACGGCACCGGATCGGTCGGATCGCGAGGAGAACGTACGACTACTTCCTCTACGTTGTGATCGCTTCCGCTTCGGGTCTACAAGGGTATGTGGACAACACTCTCCCCTCTCGTTGCTATACATCACCATGATCTTGCGTGTGCGTAGGAAATTTTTTGAAATTACTACGTTCCCCAACAAGAGAATGTTCTTGATGACCCACTATCTATTGATGATAGCTTTCCTGATGAACAATTAGCTCTCATAAGTGCTTCTCGTACTGCTTGATATGTCTCTAGCGTATCTATAATTTTTGATTGTTCCATGCTGTTTATTATCATTCTTGGATGTTTTACAATCATTTTATGGTCATTTTATATCATTTTTGGTACTAACCTATTGACATAGTGCCCAGTGCTAGTTGTTGTTTTGTGCATGTTTTTTACATCGCAGGAAATCAATATCAAACGGAGTCCAAATGCAACGCAACTCCTGGAGGATTTTTATTGGGCCAGAAGAAAGCCAATGGGCCAAGGAAGCACCTAAGGGGCTGCTCGAGGTGAGAAGCACCCACCAGGGGGCGCCAGGAGGCCCAGGCGCGCCCTGGGGGGTTGTGCCCACCTCGGGTGCCACCCGAACCGCCTCTCTGCTCTATAAATACCCAAATATTCCAAAAACCCTAGGGGAGTCGACAAAATATTGATCCAGCCGCCGCAGAGTCCAGAACCACCAGATCCAATCTAGACACCGTCATGGAGGGGTTCACCACTTCCATTGGTGCCTCTCCTATGATGCGTGAGTAGTTCTTTGTAGACCTACGTGCCCGTAGTTAGTAGCTAGATGGCTTCCTCTCTCTCTCTCTCTCTCTCTCTCTCTCTCTCTCTCTTGATTATCAACACAATGGTGTCTTGGAGATCCATATGATGTAAGTCCTTTGGTGGTGTGTTTGTTGGGATCCGATGAACTTTGAGTTTATGATCAGATCTATGTTTTTATCCATGAAAGTTATTTTGAGTCTTCTTTGATCTCTTATATGTGTGATTGCTTATAGCCTCATATTTATTCTCGGATATTTGGGTTTTGTTTGGCCAACTTGATCTATTTATCTTGCAATGGGAAGAGGTGCTTTGTAGTGGGTTCGATCTTTCGTGCCTGATCCCAGTGACAAAAAGGGAACCAACACGTATGCATCGTTGCTACTAAGGATAACAAGATGCGATCTATATCTGCCGCAATAGATAAATGGATCTCGTCTACATCATGTCATCATTCTTATTGCATTACTCCATTTTCTCATGAACTTAATACACTAGATGCATGCTGGATAGCGGTTGGTGTGTGGATTAATAGTAATAGATGCACGCAGGAGTCGGTGTACTAATCTTGGACGTGATGCCTATATAATGATCATTGCCTGGATATTGGCATGATTATTTGAACTTCTATCAATTGCCCAACAGTAATTGTTTTCCCACCATTTGCTATTTTTCTCGAGAGAAGCCAGTAGTGAAACCTACGCCCCCCGGATCTCTTTTCATCATATTTGCCTTTGCGATCTATTTTCCCTTGCATTTATTTTTCAGATATATTAAACCAAAAATACAAAAATACCTTGCTGCAATTTATTTGTTCCGTGATCTATTTATCCTATCTACCAATTTTTACCTCACATTATTTGCCTATTTGAGGCGCCGTACCTGAAAGGGATTGACAACGCCTTTAACACGTCGGGTTGCGAGTATTTGTTATTTGTGTGCAGGTGTTGTTTACGTGGTGTGAGGAGGTTCTCCTACTGATTCGATAACCTTGGTCTCACCACTGAGGGAAATACCTACCGTCGCTATACTGCATCATCCCTTCCTGTTTGGGGAAATACCGACGTAGTTGTAGCAGACATCACTGCTCCATGGTATGCTGATTATGCTAATTACATTGTTGCTAAATTTATACCACCTAGTTTCACATACCAGCAAAAGAAAAAGTTTTCCTATGATTTAAGACATTACTTTTGGGATGACCCACACCTTTATAAAGAAGAAGTAGATGGTGTTATTAGACGTTGTGTACCTGAGCATGAACAGGAACAGATCCTATACAAATGTCACTCTGAGGCTTACGGAGGACACCACGCTGGAGATAGAACTGCACATAAGGTATTGCAATTCGGTTTTTATTGTCTGACTCTTTTCAAAGATGCCCGTAAGTTTGTCTTGTCTTGTGATGAATGCCAAAGAATTGGTAATATTAGTAGACGTTAGGAAATGCCTATTAATTATTCACTTGTTACTGAACCATTTGATGTTTGGGGCTTTGATTATATGGGACCTTTTCCTTCCTCCAATGGATATACACATATTTTAGTTGTTGTTGATTATGTTACTAAGTGGGTAGAAGCTATTCCAACTAGTAGTGCTAATCATAACACTTCTATTAAGATGCTTAAAGAAGCTATTTTTCTGAGGTCTGGAGTCCCTAGATATTTAATGACTGATGGTGGTTCACATTTTATTCATGGTGCCTTTCATAAAATGCTTGCTAAGTATGATGTTAATCATAGAATTGTATCTCCATACCATCCTCAGTCTAGTGGTCAAGTAGAATTGAGTAACAGAGAGATTAAATTGATCTTGCAAAAGACTGTTAATAGATCTAGAAAGAATTGGTCCAAGAAACTTGATGATGCATTATGGGCTTATTGAACTGCTTATAAAAACCCTATGTGTATGCCTCCGTATAAAATGGTGTATGGAAAAGCTTCTCACTTACCTCTTGAACTAGAACATAAGGCAAATTGGGCTATTAAAGAGCACAATTATGATTTCAAACTTGCCGGTGAGAAGAGGTTATTTGACATTAGTTCACTTGATGAATGGAGAACCCAGGCCTATGAGAATGCCAAATTGTTTAAAGAAAAGGTTAAAAGATGGCATGACAAAAGGATACAAAAGCGTGAGTTTAATGTAGATGATTATGTTTTGCTATACATCTCTCGTTTAAGATTTTTTGCAGGAAAACCTCTCTCTATATGGGAAGGTCCTTACATTATCGAGGAGGTCTATCGTTTCGATGCCATAAAAATCAACAACGTCGAAGGCACAAATCCAAAGGTGGTAAATGGTCAAGAATCAAACATTATATCTCAAGTAATCCCACAAATGTTGAAACCAATGTTATTGACACCGTAACCCCGGAGGACTACATAAGGGACACTTTCCAGAATGTTTCAGACTCCGAAAAGGAATAGGTATGTGGTATGGTAAGTAAACCGACTCCAAAACTGTTCAAATAGCAATTTCTCTCCGTTTTGGAATATTTAAAGAATTAGGAAAATTAAAAGTATTCCAAAAGAGACAGGAGGCATCCATGAGGGTGGAGGGCGCGCCCCCTGGGCGCTGATACGTCTCCAACGTATCTGTAATTTTTGATTGTTCCATGCTATTATATTACCCGTTTTGGATGTTTATGGGCTTTACTTTACACTTTTATATCATTTTTGGGACTAACCTACTAACCGGAGGCCCAACCCGTATTGCTGTTATTTTTGCCTATTTCGGTATTTCGAAGAAAAGGAATATCAAATGGAGTCCAAATGGAATGAAACCTTCGGGAGCGTGATTTTTGGAACGAACATGATCCAGAGGACTTGGAGTGCAAGTCAAGAAGCAGTCGAGGCGGCCACGAGGGTGGAGGGGGCGCCCCTATCTCGTGGGCCCCTCGGGCAACCACCAACCTACTTCTTCCTCCTATATACCCACGTACCCCGAGAACATCAAAGGCGACCACAAAAAACTATTTCCACCACCGTAACCTTCTGTATCCGCGAGATTCCATCTTGGAGCCTTCGCCGGCGCTCCGCCGGAGGGGAAATCGACCATGGAGGGCTTCTACATCAACACCATAGCCCCTCCGATGAGTTGTGAGTAGTTTACCACAGACCTTTGGGTCCATAGTTATTAGCTAGATGGCTTCTTCTCTCTTTTTGGATCTCAATACCATGTTCTCCTCGATCTTCTTGGAGATCTATTCGATGTAACTCTTTTTACGGTGTGTTTGTCGAGATCCGATGAATTGTGGGTTTATGATCAAGTTTATTTATGAGAAATATTTGAATCTCCTATGAACTATTTTATGTGTGATTAAGTTATCTTTGCAAGTCTCTTTGAATTATCAGTATGGTTTGGCCTACTAGATTGATCTTTCTTGCAATGGGAGAAGTGCTTAGCTTTGGGTTCAATCTTGCGGTGTCCTTTCCCAGTGACAGCAGGGGCAGCAAGGCACGTATTGTATTGTTGCCATCGAGGATAGAAAGATGTTTTATATCATATTGCATGAGTTTATCCCTCTACATCATGTCATCTTTCTTAATGTGTTACTCTGTTCTTATGAACTTAATACTCTAGATGCATGCTGGATAGCGGTCGATGTGTGGAGTAATAGTAGTAGATGCAGGCAGGAGTCGGTCTACTTGTCACGGACGTGATGCCTATATACATGATCATGCCTAGATAATCTCATAATTATTCACTTTTCTATCAATTGCTCGACAGTAATTTGTTCATCCACCGTAAACTTATGCTATCTTAAGAGAAGCCACTAGTGAAACCTATGGCCCCCGGGTCTCGTTTATCATATAAGCTTTCAATCTACTTTTATTTGCATCTTTACTTTTCCAATCTATATTATAAAATACCAAAAATATATTTATCTTATCATACTATCTCTATCAGATCTCACTTTTGCAAGTGGTCGTGAAGGGATTGACAACCCCTTTATTGCGTTGGTTGCGAGTTCTTTGTTTGTTTGTGTAGGTGCATGGGACTTTTGAGGAGCCTCCTACTAGATTGATACCTTGGTTCTCAAAAACTGAGGGAAATACTTACACTACTATTGTTGCATCACTCTTTCCTCTTCAAGGAAAACCAATGCAAGCTCAAGACGTAGCAAGAAGGATTTCTGGCGCCGTTGCTGGGGAGGTTTTCACTCTCAAGTCAAGACATACCAAGTACCCATCTCAAACTCATCTATCTCGTATTTACATTATTTGCCATTTGCCTCTCGTTTTCCTCTCCTCCACTTCACCCTTGCCATTTTATTCGCCCTCTCTTTCCCAATCTCCTCTCTTTTTCGCTTGCCTTTTTCTATTTGCTTGTGTGTTGGATTACTTGTCGCGATGGCGCAAGATAATACCAAATTGTGTGATTTCTCCAATACCAATAATAATGATTTCCTTAGTGCTCCGATTGCTCCTCTTAATGATGTTGAGTCTTGTGAAATCAATACTGCTTTTGTGAATCTTGTTATGAAAGATCAATTTGCCGGCCTTCCTAGTGAATTTGCCGCTACCCATCTAAACAACTTTGTTTATTGGTGTGAGATGCAAAAGAAGAAAGATACGGATAATGATATTGTTAAATTGAAGTTATTTCCGTTTTCACTTAGACCGTGCTAAAGTTTGGTTTTCATCTTTGCCTAAAAATAGTATTGATTCTTGGAACAAGTGCAAAGATGCTTTTATCTCTAAGTATTTTCCTCTCGCTAAGATCATCACTCTTAGGAACGATATTATGAATTTTAAACAACTTGATCATGAGCATGTTTCCCAATCTTGGGAAAGAATGAAATTGATGTTTCACAATTGCCCTACTCATGGTTTGAATTTATGGATGATCATACAATTTTTTTATGCCGGATTGAATTTTGCTTCTAGAAATCTTTTAGATTCGGCCGCGGGAGGCACGTTTATGGAAATCACTTTAGGAGATTCTACAAAACTTCTTGATAATATTATGGCTAATTATTCTCAATGGCACACCTAAAGATCTACTAGTTAAAAAAAGTGCATGCTATAGAAGAAATTAATGTTTTGAGTGGAAAGATGGATGAACTTATGAAATTGTTTGCTACTAAGAGTGCTCCTATTGATCCCAATGATATGCCTTTGTCTACTTTGATTGAGAATAATAATGAATCTATGGATGTGGATTTTGATGGTAGGAATAGTTTTGGAAACAATGCTTATAGAGGAAACTTTAATCCTAGACCGTTCCCTAGTAATTCCTCTAATAATTATGGAAATTCCTACAATAATTCTTATGGTAATTTTAATAAGATGTCCTCTGATTTTGAGAATAGTGTGAAAGAATATATAATCTCTCAAAGGAGTTTTAATGCCTTGCTTGAAGAAAAATTGCTCAAAGTTGATAATTTGGCTAGGAACGTTGATAGACTTTCGCTTGATGTTGATTCTCTGAAACTTAGATCTACTCCTCCTAAGCATGATATCAATGAGTCTCTCAAAGCTATGAGAATTTACATTGATGAGTGCAAAGAAAGAATCACTAGATTGCGTGCTAAGAAAGATTGCTTTGTAAAGGCGTGTTCTTCTAGTTTCCATGAAAATAATGATGAAGATCTTAAAGTTATCGATGTATCACATATCAGATCTTTGTTTTGCAATATGAATCTTAATAATAATGGGACTGGAGATGAGTCAACTTTAGTTAAAAGGCGTCCCAATGATTCGGAGTTTTTAGATCTTGATGCTAAATTTGGTAAAAGTGGGATTGGAGAGGTCAAGACTTTAAACATCATTGAACCCACTATCTTGGATTTCAAGGAATTTAATTATGATAATTGTTCTTTAGAAGGTTGTATTTCCTTGTTGCAATCTGTTGTGAATTCTCCTCATGCTTATAGTCAAAATAAAGCTTTTACCAAACATATTGTTGATGCCTTGATGCAATCTTTTGATGAAGAACTTAATTTGGAGGTTTCTATACCTAGAAAACTTAATGATGAGTGGGAACCTACTATAAAGATTAAAATTAAAGATCATGAGTGTTTGCTTTATGTGATTTGGGTGCTAGTGTTTCCACGATTCCGAAAACTTTATGTGATATTCTAGGTTTCCATGATCTTGATGATTGCTCTTTAAATTTGCACCTTGCGGATTCCACCATTAAAAAGCCAATGGGAAGGATCAATTATGTTCTCATTGTTGCAAATAGAAATTTGGTGCCCGTAGATTTTATCATTCTTGATATAGATTGCAATCTTTCTTGTCCTATTATTCTTGGTAGACCTTCCCTTAGAATGATTGGTGCGGTTATTGATATGAAGGAAGGGAATATTAGATTCCAATTTCCATTAAGGAAATGCATGGAGAACTTTTCAAGAAAGAAAATTAAATTACCTTATGAATCTATCATGCGAGCTACTTATGAATTGAGTGCTAAAGATGGCACTACTTAGATCTATCCTCGCTTTTATGCCTAGCTAGGGGTGTTAAACGATAGCGCTAGTTGGGAGGCAACCCAATTTTATTTCTGTTTTTTGTTTTTGTTTCTGTTTAGTAATAAATTTTGCATCTAACTTCTGTTTAGATGTGTTTTCATGTTTTAATTAGTGTTTGTGCCAAGTAGCACCTATAGGATAACCTATGGTGATAGTTAATTTGATTCTGCTGAAAAACAGAAACTTTGTGCGCACAAAATTAGTTTTGTTAAATCACAGAAACGTGATTTTGCGTTGATTATTTTTTCTGTAGATCAACAGACAAATTTACCAGGACTTCCTATTTTTGTAGGATTTTTAGAGTTCCAGAAGTATTCGTGGGTTACATATTACTACCGACTGTTCTGTTTTTGACAGATTCTGTTTTTCGTGTGTTGTTTGCTTATTTTGATGCATCTATGGCTAGTATCAAGTGGTATGAACCATAGAGAACTTGGAATACAGTAGTTTTAACACCAATATAAATAAAGAATGAGTTCATTACAGTACCTTATCTGGTGGTTTTGCTTTCTTTCACTAACGGAGCTTATGAGATTTCCTGTTGAGTTTTGTGTTGTGAAGTTTTCAAGTTTTGGGTAAAGATTTGATGGACTATGGAATAAGGAGTGGCAAAAGCCTAAGGTTTGGGATGCCCATGTCACCCCAAGATATTCAAGAATAGCCAAAATCCTAAGCTTGGGGATGCCCCGGGAAGGCATCCCCTCTTTCGTCTTCGTTCATTGGTAACTTTACTTGGAGCTATATTTTTATTCGCCACATGATATGTGTTTTGCTTGCAGCGTCTTGTATGATATTAGTTTTTGCTTTTTAGTTTACCACAATCATCCTTGCTGTACACACCTTTTGGGAAGAAGCCCACTTGATGAAATTTATTAGAATACTCTATGTGGTTCACTTATATCTTTTGAGCTAGATAATTTTTGCTCTAGTGCTTCGCTTATATCTTTTAGAGCACGGCGGTGGCTTAATTTTGAAGAAATTGTTAGTCTCTCATGCTTCACTTATATTATTTTGAGAGTCTGTTAGAACAGCATGGTATTTTTTATGGTTATAAAATTGGTCCTAGAATGGTAGGCATCCAAGTCGGGTATAATAAAAACTATCATAAAAAGTGAATTGGATGCTATGACCAATTTGATGCTTGATAATTGTTTTGAGATATGGAGGTAGTGACATTAGAGTCATGCTCGTTGGGTGATTATGAATTTAAAGAATGCTTGTGTTGAAGTTTGTGATTCCCGTAGCATGCACGTATGGTGAACCGCTTTGTGATGAAGTTGGAGCACAATTTTATTTATTGATTGTCTTCCTTATGAGTGGCGGTCGGGGACGAGCGATGGTCTTTTCCTACCAATCTATCCCCCTAGGAGCATGCGCGTAATACTTTGTTTTTTGATGACTTGTAGATTTTTGCAATAAGTATATGAGTTCTTTTGACTAATGTTGAGTCCATGGATTATACGCACTCTCACCCTTCCACCATTTCTAGCCTCTCTTGTGCCGCGCAACTTTCGCGGGTACCATACACCCACCTTATACCTTCCTCAAAACAGCCACCATACCTACCTATTATGGCATTTCCATAGCCATTCCGAGATATATTGGCATGCAACTTTCCACCGTTCCGTTTATTATGACACGCATCATCATTGTCATATTTCTCTTTGCATGATCATGTAGTTGACATCGTATTTGTGGCAAGGACACCTTCATAATTTTCATACATGTCGCCCTTGATTCATTGCATATCCCGGTACACCGTTGGAGGCATTCATATAGAGTCATATCTTGTTCTAAGTATCGAGTTGTAATCTTGAGTTGTAAGTAAATAAAAGTGTGATGATCTTCACTATTAGAGCATTGTCCCAGTGAGGAAAGGATGATGGAGACTATGATTCCCCCACAAGTCGGAATGAGACTTCGGACTTTATAAAAAAAGAGAAAGGCCAAAAAGAAAAAAAAGAGAAAGGCCAAAGAAAAAAAAGAAGAAAAGAAAAAAAAGAGAAAAAGAAAAAAAAACAAAAAAAATGAGAGAAAAGGAGAGAAGGGACAATGCTACTATCCTTTTAGCACACTTGTGCTTCAAAATAGCACCATGATCTTCATGATAGAGAGTCTCCTATGTTGTCACTTTCATATACTAGTGGGAATTTTTCATTATAGAACTTGGCTTGTATATTCCAATGATGGGCTTCCTCAAAATGCCCTAGGTCTTCGTGAGCAAGCGAGTTGGATGCACACCCACTTCGTTTCTTTTGTTGAGCTTTCATACATTTATAGCTCTAGTGCATCCGTTGCATGGCAATCCCTACTCACTCAAATTGATATCTATTAATGGGCATCTCCATAGCCCGTTGATACACCTAGTTGATGTGAGACTATCTTCTCCTTTTTGTCTTCTCCACAACCACCATTCTATTCCACATATAGTGTTATGTCCATGGCTCACGCTCATGTATTGCGTGAAAGTTGAAAAAGTTTGAGATCACTAAAGTATGAAACAATTGCTTGGCTTGTCATCGGCGTTGTGCATGATTAAATATTTTGTGTGATGAAGATAGAGCAACAGCCAGACTATATGATTTTGTAGGGATAACTTTTCTTTAGCCATGTTATTTTGAGAAGACATGATTGCCTTGATTAGTATGCTTGAAGTATTACTATTTCTTATGCCAATATGAACTTTTATTTTAAATCATTTGGATCTGAACATTCATGCCACAATAAAGACAATTACATTGAGAAATATGCTAGGTAGCATTCCACACCATGTTTTTATCATTTACCTACTCGAGAACGAGCAGGAATTAAGCTTGTTGATGCTTGATACGTCTCCAACGTATCTATAATTTTTGATTGTTCCATGCTATTATATTACCCGTTTTGGATGTTTATGGGCTTTACTTTACACTTTTATATCATTTTTGGGACTAACCTACTAACCGGAGGCCCAGCCCATATTGCTGTTTTTTTGCCTATTTCAGTATTTCGAAGAAAAGGAATATCAAACGGAGTCCAAACGGAATGAAACCTTCGGGAGCATGATTTTTGGAACGAACGTGATCCAGAGGACTTGGAGTGCAAGTCAAGAAGCAGTCAAGGCGGCCACAGGGGTGGAGGGCGCGCCCACCCCTACAGGGCGCGCCCCCTATCTCGTGGGCCCCTCCGGCGGACCGACCTACTTCTTCCTCCTATATATACCCACGTACCCCGAGAACATCAAAGGCGACCACGAAAAACTATTTCCACCACCGTAACCTTCTGTATCCGCGAGATCCAATCTTGGAGCCTTCGCCGGCGCTCCGCCGGAGGGGGAATCGACCATGGAGGGCTTCTACATCAACACCATAGCCCCTCCGATGAGTTGTGAGTAGTTTACCACAGACCTTCGGGTCCATAGTTATTAGCTAGATGGCTTCTTCTCTCTTTTTGGATCTCAATACCATGTTCTCCTCGATCTTCTTGGAGATCTATTCGATGTAACTCTTTTTGCGGTGTGTTTGTCGAGATCTGATGAATTGTGGGTTTATGATCAAGTTTATCTATGAGAAATATTTGAATCTCCTCCGAATTCTTTTATGTGTGATTAAGTTATCTTTGCAAGTCTCTTCGAATTATTAGTTTGGTTTGGCCTACTAGATTGATCTTTCTTGCAATGGGAGAATAGCTTAGCTTTGGGTTCAACCTTGCGGTGTCCTTTCCCAGTGACAGCAGGGGCAGCAAGGCACGTATTGTATTGTTGCCATCGAGGATAAAAATATGGGGTTTATATCATATTGGATGAGTTTATCCCTCTACATCATGTCATCTTTCTTAATGTGTTACTCTGTTCTTATGAACTTAATACTCTAGATGCATGCTGGATAGCGGTCAATGTGTGGAGTAATAGTAGTAGATGTAGGCAGGAGTCGGTCTACTTGTCACGGACGTGATGCCTATATACATGATCATGCCTAGATAATCTCATAATTATTCGCTTTTCTATCAATTGCTCGACAGTAATTTGTTCACCCACCGTAATACTTATGCTATCTTAAGAGAAGCCACTAGTGAAACCTATGGCCCCCGGGTCTATCTTTTATCATATAAGCTTTCAATCTACTTTTATTTGCATATTTACTTCTCCAATCTCTATTATAAAATATCAAAAATATATTTATCTTATCATACTATCTCTATCAGATCTCACTTTCGCAAGTGGCCGTGAAGGGATTGAGAACCCCTTTTATTGCGTTGGTTGTGAGTTCTTTGTTTGTTTGTGTACGTGCATGGGACTTTTGAGGAGCCTCCTACTGGATTGATACCTTGGTTCTCAAAAACTGAGGGAAATACCTATGCTACTATTACTGCATCACTCTTTCCTCTTCAAGGAAAACCAACGCAAGCTCAAGACGTAGCAGGTGCATCCCTGCCTTATGGCCACATCATGTGCCCTCCAGACTCTGTTTTCTTGCACGATACTTCTTTGGTTGATAAAAATTCATTATATAATCTCCCGAAGGTTTTAACCACCGTACCACGGCAAGATCCCCTGTTTTCGTTTTGAGCTATTTTTTGCCAGAGTTTTCAAGGCCATGCATCATGTCGTCCTCCTCCTTCAACAATGCGGATAGCGATGCTTGGCTGATGTAGATGGAACTAAGAAGGAAGGATGCCGAGGGAGCCATGATGGAGGAGGATGAAGGAGATTCACTTGAGGACCACCCTCCGGCTTCATAGAGGGGAACTCTAGCTGGTATCTCCACTATCTCTAATCCCCATCAAGTAAAAGGGACCACAAGCAACCATGAATACCAAGAGGTTAGAGAAGGGCTTCCCCCTAGGAGTCCCTTACAAAGGTTACATCGGAACAACTTTCATAATTTGGTTCATAATTACAGAGTGGAGAACACCCCTCGTACACATATACCGTCCAATTGGGACATGTCCCGTCCAAGTGAAATCAATGCAGGGAAGAGCTCTTGGGGGCCTGAAAATAAGCATCTTATGGAGGAGATTCAAAATAATGCAAATATGCTCCAACGTGTGCTCCAAGAACTGCAAGTTCTGGAGGGTGCATTAATGAAGCTAACGGCATCATCAACAACTCCATCGTCACCGCCTCCGAAGAAAGAGACATAAATACGTGGCTATGGGCATCCCCTTGGCAATTGCCAAGCTTGGGGGAGGTGCCCGGTATCGTATCACCATCACACTTCTATCTTTATCATTTTGCTTAGTTCGATCCTTTTGGTTATATCTTGATCTAGTAGAATAAAGTTTCAGTATGATCTAGCTTTGAGTTTTGTTTTGATCTCTATCTATGTAATCAAGTCCGTGAGATATATATAATAAAGGGTAGTTTTGAGTTGAGGGCTTTTGCTATCTTTCTATGATCTTGAGGGGATTCAAGAAAGAATAAAAAGAAATAAAAAGATCGTATTGATCTTATGGAGAGTAATAACTTCACATATAAGAGTATGATGAATAAAAGTTGTTGAGAGTTGACAAACATAGTTTTGGTCATCATTGCAATTAATAGGAAGTAATAAAGAAAGAGAGGTTTTCACATATAAATATACTATCTTGGACATCTTTTATGATTGTGAGCACTCATTAAAATATGACATGCTAAAAAGGTTGATGTTGGACAAGGAAGACAACGTAATGGGTTATGTTTTCTTATATCCGATAAGCTATATTGGCATGGATCATCCAACATGTTGAGCTTGCCTTTCCCCCTCATGCTAGCCAAATTCTTTGCACCAAGTAGAGATACTACTTGTGCTTCCAAACATCCCTAAATCCAGTTTGCCATGAGAGTCCACCATACCTACCTATAGATTGAGTAAGATCCTTCAAGTAAGTTGTCATCGGTGCAAGCAATAAAAATTGCTCTCTAAATATGTATGATCTATTAGTGTGAAGAAAATAAGCTTTATACGAGCTTGTGATATGGTAGAAATAAAAGTGACGGACTGCATAATAAAGGTCCCTATCACAAGTGGCAATATAAAGTGACGTTCTTTTGCATTAAGATTTTGTGCATCCAACCATAAAAGCGCATGACAACCTCTTCCCTCTACGAAGGGCCTATCTTTTATTTTTACCTTCTACCTTCATACAAGAGTCAAGGTGATATTTATCTTTCCTTTTTACACTTTTATCCTTTGGGAAGTACTATGCGTTGGAAAGATCCTGATATATATATATATCCACTTGGATGTAGGTTTTCATAAAATATTATTGTTGACATTACCCTTGAGGTAAAAGGCTGGGAGGAGAAACTATAAGCCCCTATTGCGTGAGTGTTAGCAATTGTGAAAGACTAAATGATAGTGGAGTATGTGGACTTGCTGAAAAGCTCTTACATTGACTCTTTCCGATGTTATGATAAATTGCAGTTGCTTCAGTGACCAAGATCATAGTTTGTTAGTTTTCAATGAAGTTTCTGATTCATACCTTACATTGTGAATAGATTGTTACTTTAGCATAAGAGATCATATGACAAAATATATGTTGTTGTCCTAAAGATGATCATGATGCCCTCATGTCCGTATTTTATTTTATCGACACCTCTAACTCTAAACATGTGGATATATTTTTCAATATCGGCTTTCGCTTGAGGACAAGCGAGGTCTAAGCTTGGGGGAGTTGAGACGTCCATTTTGTATAATGCTTTTATATCATTATTTATTGCATTATGGGCTGTTATTACACGTTATGTCACAATATTTATGCCTTTTCTCTCTTATTTTATAAGGTTTACATGAAGAGGGAGAATGCTGGCAGCAGGAATTCTGGACTGGAAAAGGGGCAAATATTAGCGACCTATTCTGCACAACTCCAAAAGTCCTGAAACTCCATGGAAATCAGTTTTGGAATATATTAAAAATATTGGGCGAAGAAAGCACCAGCGGGGGGCCACCCACCAGCCACGAGGGTGGAGGGTGCGCCCTACCCCCAGGGCGCGCCCCTACCTCGTGAGCCACCTGGCAGGCCCCCGACGTCCATCTTCTGCTATATGGTGTCTTTTGCCCTGGAAAAAAGCATAAGGAATTTTTTGGCACAAAGCGCCGCCGTCTCGAGAAAAAACCCGGGCAAGACCAATCTAGGGCTCCGGCGGAGCTGTTTTGCCGGGGAAACATCCCTCCGGGAGGGGGAAATCACCGCCATCATCATCACCATCGATCCTCTCATCGAGAGGGGGTCAATCTCATTCAACATCTTCACCAGCACCATCTCCTCTCAAACCCTAGTTCATCTCTTGTATCCGATCTTTGTCTCAAAACCTCAGATTGGTACCTGTGGGTTGCTAGTAGTATTGATTACTCCTTGTAGTTGATGTTAGTGGTTTATTCGTGTAGCGGCCCGATCCAGATGGATCGAAGTCTCCGTGCTTAAGTGTCATCCTTGGATCAGTATGCTGACACACACAGTACTCGAGGATTTATAACAGAGGTAAATCACATGTATAAAATAACATAAATACTATTTACCTCAAATAATATAGCGGAAGTAACAACAAGGTTGTGGAGTCCCAACAACACCAACAGCAAAGTTGAGTGTAGTCATCACAACCCTAACGTATCACTTACTCGTCGAATAATTCCTGCAACATTTGATGTTGCAGCCGTGTAGGTCAGTACGTTGAATGTACTGGCAAATTCACACCACAGAATAATGATGAACAATATCTATCATTACATGCATATTTGGCTGGTGGGGGCTCTAAGTTTAATTTTGCATAAAGCTAATTTTTCCCTACAATAAAGGAATAAATGTTTTATTCACTGCCAAGTTTATGCCATTGTTGAGAAGGTTCCTCCAACTCAATCCCAAAAATTCCCAAATTATTAATAACCCAATACATTACTTAAACATAGTGATGAGATCAACAAATAATACACTTCTAGATACTCAAATTGTCCATAACCGGGGACACGACTAATCATGATTAGTTTGTACACTCTACAGAGGTTCCTGCACTTTTCCCCACAAGACTCGATCTCCTCCTTTGAATTCTTCGCACTGCTTGTTGTTTGAGAAGCGGATGATCGAAACATAGTCTTTTCGAAGAGGTCTTCCTAACCGATAGATAGGCCGGTACATCTACAATCCCCCTACATCTGCTAGCCTATCATGGAAAGGTTTCCCACAACTTACTCAACTATGCCAGAGCCCATAATGGCTTGTGGCTTCACATGGAAGTTTCTAGGCATGAAATATCGTATGATCCCTTTGAGCCTGCGTGGCATTCCATAGGGTGATCTCATGGGTCCTCCGGGATCCCCTTGGGCAAACACTGGTTTCTCCAGGTGCCCGGGCAAACCATTGGTTTCTCCAGGGTGCCCCTACCATTCCACCCAGAGTTGTGTTAATGTTGCCACTTTAATGTTAACCCAAAATTATTATCTCTCGCAACTTGCATGAATCTCACATACCAATCCCCATCTACAAGCATGGCTAAGCAATTTATGAGCATAACGTATATTCCCGGGGTGATCAAAGGTAATATGTTCCTACCTCATGAACTACATAGCAAAACCACGTGTTCCCAATCATACTCATGCAATCTTTGTGGGTGAAACTAATGCATTGTAAAACTGGGTATAAAAGAGTATGATCAAAGTGTAACTTGCCTTGTACTGTTGATGAAGAGTCTTCGCACTCATAATTACAGATAGTTCTACTCGTCACACTCCGATCAATCTATCGTAAGTAAGCAATTTTATCCACACATAAGCAATCACTCAAAGACACAAAAAAATACAAAGGAAGATTGCGAAAACTCCAAAAGAACCAAATCAAATTATTTTGCAAGATCAGATCCTAATTTCGGTGAAAAATTGTGGTTATGGCTCAAGATGTTAGATTATGCCTAGGGATTCAATTTGAAAAAGGAATCAATTGAAAAAACGCTATAGTTTACAAGATATGATCAAGTGAAGCTTCGAGTTCAAATTTGAATCGTTCAAATTTAAAAAGATCAAAAGTTGAAACTAATGATGCTACTGGATGTAGAAAGTCAATATAAAAATGTAGGAAAAACAACTACTAGATTGAAAATAACGGATCAAGTAATTCAACAAAGCATTGAATCTGCTTAGAATATTGTGTAACAACTCTTTGGTGGACTAGTAGAGTAACTGGCTAAGATCAAAATAGTATGTTGGAAAGATGACACTAATTGTGCGAACCGAAAGATTACTTCAATACGAATCCAATGGAGTTGGGTTCATCGGAAACGGAGGTACGGATGAAAAGATATGATCAAAAGAAATTTGAGTATGAATGTGAATAAATTTTGAATTTTGAAAGTCGCAAAATGTTTATTTGATAGATTGACTAGATTGGTGGAATTGAGACGAAAATATTGGTGTTGCCTTCGTCTAATTTGGATGAACAAGTAAAAAGTTATGGCTATTTGACAAATTAGGGTCAAGCTGTTTTACGGAAGAAAAAGAAAGATACCTTTATAAGATAGAGAAAAGACGACTTCGGAGAGAGGAGACAACTTCCAGAAGTCCCGCCGGAGAGAAGAAATATATTTTTCTTTTGTGAAGCTAGTCAAACCAAAATATTGATTTAACCCGCTATGGATGATTTTTGGGGTTCTATGGTTCTATATTTATAGGTGGAAGAAAGGCCTAGGGGTTAAAAGCTAGGCAATGTGGGACTAAATGTAGACGAAAAGAAAAAAAATAGAGGCGAAAAGAGAGGCGCTCGCATGGGCCTAAAAGTGTTTGCCGACTGCGCGCTGTACCTTTTTTTAAACAAAATTCGGCCGAAGTGAAAAATAAAATAAAAATGGCTGACTGGGCCTGGCCCATGTTGGAGAGAAAAAAATGATGGGGCGCCCGACGCCACTATGCTGCGCATGTGGGCCATAGTGAGTTCCAGGTGCACGCGCAGTTTTTGTTTTTCTAACTGGAAACAGAAAAAGAAAAACCTGAATAACGAAAATTAAAAACAAATATTACATTGGCATACTATATATCAAAATTTTCATAAAAAGATTTCCTAAATGATGAACATATTTGCAGCGGCAAATAAATTCCACAAAAGTTTAAATAAAACGAACAGTACTAGTGGTTCATTTAAAAACCAAATAAAAATATTTTAAAATACCAAAATGATTTCAAACTCATTTTTCTCTAATTTTCTACTATAGGGCATCATTTTACCCTATTTTCCATATATATTATTTTTGGAGAAAAATAATCTGAATAAAAACCAAATAACTCCAAATTGAAAGTGGGTTTCAAAATAACTTCAAAGGGACTTTCAATTTGATTCTTTGAAACTTCCAACTCTCTTTCTTAGCATTTGAAGAAGGCATTTTATCTTCTCTCATGAAACTCATTTAGTTGCATAAAGTTTCCGAATTTGAAATATTTCCAAATGGAATTCAATTATTTTCAAAACAATTTTCATTTATTTAAATGGAAGAAGTCATATCATTTCACTCTAGGGTTTTGTGATGAAATGAATATGGATTCATGGAGATCATAAATGCAAGGTGAAAGTTTGGGAAAGTCATTTCATTCCCTCTCATTCAACTTTCAAAAAGTTTCAAGTTTCAATCAATTTCACACAAGCAACCACACCACAATCAAACAAACAATCAAAACTATTCATTTAATATAACATTCCAAAATTTAGAATTTTGGGATGTTACAAACCTACCATACTTAAAATGAATCTCGTCCTCGAGATTCAGAGAGGCTAGCAAGAAATAGGTTAGGTTCGGGGTCTCCTAAAAAATCCATCGATTGTCATGAAGGTCTGGGGTGCTACCACCCTTAGAAGCATGGTTATTGTTCCATCAAAACTCAGGTACTCCATCCTTATTGTTGGCATTGTCGATCTTCTCAGATCTTCAGGATAATTCCTTCTCTGGGCTCTTCCGGTAGTGGCATAACCTTTTCCTCAATCCTTGTGTCCTTGCATCATGGTAATTAAGGTTCTTCCGAGATAGTGTGTCCTCAAAATCTTCCTTCATCGCAGGTTCTTCTAATTTCCACGAGGGCTTCTTTCATTGCTCCTTTCTTCTGCTGGATAGTTCGCTGTACCATGGTGTAAATGTGACACTGAGCAGGGCAGTGGGTAGTCCCTTCACACAAGAAACAAGTAATCTGCCTAGTTGGGTATTCTTCATCTCAGTGACTTTCTTCACAATGAAGGCATTCATCCTTGTGCTCCTCCTGGGTGTGTCCTATCTCTCCACAAATCCTGCAGGCACAAGGTTTCTTCTTCGGGTTATCACCACGCTTTCGGATGAGATGGGATTTTAACAGAGTCTTCTTGAATTCCTCCCAACCTTTTGCTCCATTACATCCTTGTATGGATTGATGCATTTTCCACCATGTTACATCACTTTTTGTAAGGTACTGAAGCGCGTACTGAACCTCATACTTCCTTGCAATCAAATTTTTCATGAAGTGATCCTCAATGTTTTGTGTCCATAGCTCTGCATCCGGCTGGGTCATCGGTCCAGAGAATACAAGTCCATCTTCATTCATCCTCTATTAGTTCCAAGGGTTTTGGGGTGAGATAAGAGAGATAGAGAGGGATACACACCATACAAACAATAGTTTTGAAGAGACGGGTTTTATTTTGTGGCCATCAGAAAAACATCAAACAAATGACAGCTCACAATCGTCGCATCTAACATAAGTATATAGCAGGGGTTTGGTCTTCTAAAGGTCAATAAATCTTCAAAGTCGTCAAACTCTTCAAATCTTCGGAGTATCCACTGTTGTAGCTTCAACACCTCTAATGCATGGTGAAATCCTCTTTATTCTGGAGTGGTCTTAGTTGTCTGAATCTTGTCCTTCTCGGATTGGGCTCATCAGTTGAATCTTCGTGTGGTAAAAGGGGGAAAGAGTATAGTCTAACAGTTCTAGGTGAGAGGAAATATTTGGTAAAGAATAGAAAAGATAAGAGTTAAAGAATCCTCTTGAAAATAAAGTTTTATAGAAATCATCTCCTAAGGGCTTGCCAGTTTCTGGGTCACGTCCTATAGTCAACATGTGCTCTGATACCATCTTGTAGCGACCCGACCCGGATGGATCGAAGTCTTTGTGATTAAGTGTCATCCCTGGGTCGGTATGCTGACACACACAGTACTCGAGGATTTATAACAAAGGTAAATCACATGTATAAAATAACGTAAATACTATTACCTCAAATAATATGGCAGAAGTAACAATAAGGTCGTGGAGTCCCAAAAATACCAACGACAAAGTGAGTGTAGTCATCGCAACCCTAACGTATCACTTACTCATCGAATAATTCCTGCAACATGAGACGTTGCAGCCGTGTAGGTCAGTACATTGAATGTACTGGTAAATTCACACCACAGAATAATGATGAACAATATCTATCAATACATGCATATTTGGCTAGTGGAGGCTCTAAGTTTAATTTTACATAAACTATTTTTTTTCCTAAAACAAAGGAATAAATGTTTTATTCACTACCAAGTTTATGTCATTATTGAGAAGGTTCCTCCAACTCAATCCCAAAAATTCCCAAATTATTAATAACCCAATACATTAATTAAATAGAGTGACGAGATCAACAAATAATTCACTTCCAGATACTCAAATTGTCCATAAACAGGGACATGGGTAATCATGATTAGTTTGTACACTGCAGAGGTTTGTGCACTTTTCCCCACAAGACTCGATCTCTTCCGTTGAATTCCTCGCACTGCTTATTGTTTGAGAAGCGGATGATTGAGACATAGTCTTTCCGAAGAGGTCTCCTTAACCGATAGATAGGCCGGTACACCTACAACCCCCTACATCTGGTAGCATATCATGGAAAGCTTTCCCACAACTTACTAAACTATGCCAGAGCCCATAATGGCTTGTGGCTACACATGGAAGTTTCTAGGCATGAAATATTGTATGATCCCTTTGAACCTGGGTGGTATTCCATAGGGTGATCTCACGGGTCCTCCGGGATCCCCTTAGGCAAGCACTGGTTTCTCCAGGTGCCCGGGTAAGCCACTGGTTTCTCGAGGGTGCCCCTACCATTCCACCAAGAGTTGTGTTAATGTTGCCACCTTAAGGTTAACCCAAAATTATTATCTCTCGCAACTTGCATGAATCTCACATACCAATCCCCATGTACAAGCATGGCTAAGCAATTTATGAGCATAACGTATATTCCAAGGGTGATCAAAGGTAATAGGTTCCTACCTCATGATTTACATAGCAAAACCACGTGTTCCCAACCCTACTCATGCAATCTTTGAGGGTGAAACTAATTCATTGTAAAACTGGGTATAAAAGAGTATGATCAAAGTGTAACTTGCCTTGTACTGTTGATGAAGATTCTTCGCACTCATAATTCCATATAGTTCTACTCATCACACTCTGTTCAATCTATCGTAAGTAAGCAATTTTATCCACACATAAGCAATCACTCACAAACCCAAAAAAATGCAAAGGAAGATTGGAAGAACCCCAAAAGAACCAAATCAAATTATTTTGCAAGATCAGATCCTAATTTCGGTAAAAAAGTGTGGTGATGGTTCAAGATGTTAGATTATGCCTATGGATTCAATTCAAAAAAGGAATCAATTGAAAAAGCGCTACATTTTACAAGATATGATCAAGTGAAGCTTCGAGTTCAAATTTGAATCGTTCAAATTTGAAAAGATCAAAAGTTGAAACTAATGATGCTACTGTATGTAGGAAGTCAATATGAAAATGTAGGAAAAAGAATTACTATAATGAAAACAACGGATCAAGTAATTCAACAAAGCATTGAATCTGCTTAGAATGTTGTGTAACAACTCTTTAGTGGACTAGTAGAGTAACTGGCTAAGATCCAAATTATATGTTGTAAAGATGACACTAATTCTGCGAACAGAAAAATTAGTTCAATACAAATCCGATGCAGTTGGGTTCATCAGAAACCATGGTACAGATAAAAAGATATGATCGAAAGAAATTTGAGTATGAATCTGAAGAAATTTCGAATTTTGAAAGTTGCAAAAAGTTTATTTGATAGATTCATTAGATAGGTGGAATCAAGACGAAAATATTGGCATTGGTTTCATCTAATTTGGATGAACGAGTAAAAACTGATGGCTATTTAAAAATTCAGGGTCAAGCTGTTTTACGAAAGAAAAAGAGCTATGGCTAAAAAAATTCTAGTCTTAAAATGTAAATACGGGGACTAATTTATAAATCTAATTATTCTACCGTACTCTAGAGTAAAAATAATAAGGTATGAAGGTATAAAAAATACAAAAAAAATACCTTTATAAGATAGAGAAAATACGACTTCAGAGAAAGGAGACAACTTTAAGAAGTCCCGCGGGAGAGAAGAAATATTTTTTTTTTGTGAAGCTAGTCAAAATAAAATATTGATTTAACCCGCAATGGATGAGTTTTCGGTTCTATTGTTTTATATTTATAGGTGAAAGAGAGGCTTAAGGGTCAAAGGCTAGGCAACGTGGGACTAAACATAGACGAAAAGAAAAGAAATAGAGGGGAAAATAGAGGTGCTCGCATGGGCCTAAATGTGTTCGGCCGCCGCACGCGCTGTACCTTTTGTTTAAAGCAAAATTCGGCCAAACTGAAAAATATAAGAAAGACCGCTCAAAAAAAAATGAAAAATATAAGAAAAAAATGGCTGGATGGGCCTGGACCATGTAGGAGAGAAAAATAAAATGATGGAGCGCCCGATGCCACTAAGCTGCGCATGTGTGCGACAGTTAGTTCCAGGCGCACGCGCAATTTTTGTTTTTCTAACAAGAAATAGAAAAGGAAAAACTGAATAACAAAAATAGAAATTAAAATTTACATAGGCATATTATATACCAGAATTTTAAGAAAAATATTTCCTAAATGATGAACATATTTTAAGCAGCAAATAAATTCACAAAAATTTAAATAAAGCGAACAGTACTAGTAGTTCATTTAAAAACAAAATAAAAAATATTTTAAAATACCAAAATGATTTCAAACTCATTTGTCTCTACTTTTCTACTGTAGGTAATCATTTTACCCTATTTTCTATATATTTTATTGTTGGAGACAAATAATCTGAATAAAAACCAAATAACCCCAAATTGAAAGTGGGTTTCAAAATAACTTCAAAGGGACTTTCAATTTGATTCTTTGAAACTTCCAACTCTCTTTCTTAGCATTTGAAGAAGTCATTTTATCTTCTCTCATGAAACTCATTGAGTTGCATAAAGTTTTTGAATTTGAAATATTTCCAAATGGAATTCAAATCTTTTCAAAACACTTTTTGCTTATTTAAATGGAAGAAGTCATATCATCTTCACTCTAGGGTTTTGTGATGAAATGAATATGGATTCATGGAGATCATAAATGCAAGGTGAAAGTTTGGGAAAGTCATTTCATTCCCTCTCATTCAACTTTCAAAAAGTTTCAAATTTCACTCAATTTCACACAAGCAACCACACCACAATCAAACAAACAATCAAAACTATTCATTTAATATAACATTCCAAAATTTAGAATTTTGGGATGTTACAATTCGGTGGAAGATCATATGTTCAGATCCTTAATGCATATTAATACCCCTCTGATTATGAACATGAATATGCTTTGTGAGTAGTTACGTTTGTTACTATGGACATGGGAGAAGTCTTGTTATAAGTAATCATGTGAATTTGGTATTCATTTGATATTTTGATGAGATGTATGTTGTCTCTCCTCTAGTGGTGTTATGTGAATGTCGACTACTTGACACTTGACCATGATTTGGTCCTAGGGGAAGGCATTGGTAAGTAATAAGTAGATGATGGGTTGCTAGAGTGACAGAAGCTTAAACCCTAGTTTATGCGTTGCTTCGTAAGGGGTTGATTTGGATCCATATGTTTCATGCTATGGTTAGGTTTACCTTAATACTTCTTTTATAGTTGCGGATGCTTGTGAGGGGGGTAATCGTAAGTGGTATGCTTATCCAAGGAAGGGCAGTACCCAAGCACCGGCCCACCCACATATCAAATTATCAAAGTAACGAACGCGAATCATATAAGCATGATGGAAACTATCTTGACATTAATTCCCATGTGTCCTCGGGACCGCTTTGCTTTATATAAGAGTTTGTCCAGGCTTGTCCTTTGCTACAAAAAGTATTGGGCAACCTTGCTGCACCTTGTTTACTTTTGTTACTTGTTACCCGTTACGAATTACCTTATCACAAAACTATCTGTTACTGATAATTTCAGTGCTTGTAGAGAATACCTTACTGAAAACCGCTTGTCATTTCCTTCTGCTCCTCGTTGGGTTCGACACTCTTATTTATCGAAAGGACTATGATAGATCCCCTATACTTGTGGGTAATCAAATACCCCAATATTCCAGAAACCCTAGGGGAGTCGACGAAAATCAATTCCGGCCGTCACGAGTTCCAAAAACACCAGATTCAATCTAGACACCTTCACGGAGGGGTTCATCATGTCCATTGGTGCCTCTCCGATGATGCGTGTGTAGTTCATTTAGACCTACGGGTTCGTAGTTAGTAGCTAGATGGCTTCCTCTCTCTCGTTTGATTCTCAATACAATGGTCTCTTGGAGATCCAGATGATGTAACTATTTCTGCGGTGTGTTTGTTGGGATCCGATGAACTTTGAGTTTATGATCGGATCTATGTTTTTATCCATGAAAGTTGTTTCAGTGTTTTCTGATCTGTTATATGCATGATTGCTTATAGCCTCGTATTTCTTCTCCGGAATTTGAGTTTTGTTTGGCCAACTTGATCTTTGTGATGGGTTCGATCTTACGGTGCTTGATCCCAGTGACAGAAGGGGAAACGACACGTATGTATCGTTGCTATTAAGGATCACAACATGGGGTCTATTTCTACATAAATAGATCTTATCTACCTCATGTCATCGTTCTTATAGCATTACTCCGTTTTTCCATGAACTTAATACACTAGATGCATGTTAGATAGCGGTCGATGTGTTGAGTAATAGTGGTAGATGCAGGCAGGAGTCGGTCTACTTGGGTGTTGTCCTTACTTGGACAAGCCTCCCACTTATGATTAACCTCTCTCGCAAGCATCCGCAACTACGAAAGAAGAATTAAGATAAATATGTCAATAGCATGAAACCTATGGATCCAAATCAGCCCCTTACGAAGCAACGCATAAACTAGGGTTTAAGCTTCTGTCACTCTAGCAACCCATCATCCACTTATTACTTCCCAATTCCTGCCCCTAGGCCCAAATGATGGTGAAGTGTCATGTAGTCGACGTTCACATAACACCACTAGAGGAAAGACAACATATATCTCATCAAAATATCGAACAAATACCAAATTCACATGACTACTTATAATAAGACTTCTCCCATTTCCTCGGGAACAAATGTAACTACTCACAAAGCATATTCATGTTCATAATCAGAGGAGTATTAATTATCATTAAGGATCTGAACATATGATATTCCACTGAATAAACCAACTAGCATCAACTACAAGGAGTAATCAACACTACTAGCAACCCACAGGTACCAATCTGAGGTTTTGAGACAAAGATCGGATACAAGAGATGAACTAGGGTTTCGAGAGGAGATGGTGCTGGTGAAGATGTTGATGGAGATTGACCCCCTCTTGATGAGAAGATCGTTGGTGATGACGATGGCTTCGATTTCCCCCTCTAGGAGGGAAGTTACCCTGGCAGAACAGCTCTGCTGGAGCCCTAGATTGATTCTGCCCAGGTTCCAGCTCAAGACGGCGGCGCTTCATCCTGAAAGCTTCCTTTTGATTTTTTCTAGGTCAAAAGACATCGTATAGCAGAAGATCGGCACTAGAGGCCTGACAGGTGGCCTACAGACCAGGGAGGCGCCCCTAGGGGGTAGGTGATACATCTCCAACGTATCTATAATTTTTTATTGTTCCATGCTATTATATTATCATTCTTGGATGTTTTAAAATCATTTTATATGATTTTTTGGTACTAACCTATTGACATAGTGCCAGGTGCCAGTTGCTGTTTTCTGTTTGTTTTTTACATCATAGGAAATCAATACCAAACGGAGTCCAAACACAGCAAAACCTTTTGTGGATTTTTTCTGGACCAGAAGACACAAGATGGGCTGAAGAAGTACAGAGGGTGCTCGAGAGGCACAACCCACTGTGGTGCGCCTGGGCCCAGCGCCCAGTGGGTTATGCCCACCTCGGTGGCCTCCCTCACCGCCTCTTCGCTCTATAAATACCCCAATATTCCAAAAACACCAGATCCAATCTAGACACCATCTCGGAGGGGTTCATCATGTCCATTGGTGCCTTTCCGATGATGCGCGAGTAGTTCATTATAGACCTACGGGTCCGTAGTTAGTAGCTAGATGGCTTCCTCTCTCTCTCTCTCTCTCTCTCTCTCGTTTGATTCTCAATACAATGGTCTCTTGTAGATCCATATGATGTAACTGTTTTTGTAGTGTGTTTGTTGGGATCCGATGAACTTTGAGTTTATGAACAGATCTATGTTTTTGTCCATCAAAGTTATTTGAGTCTTATTTGATCTCTTATATGAATGATTGCTTATAGCCTCGTATTTCTTCTCTGATATTTGAGTTTTGTTTGGCCAACTTGATCTATTTATCCTGCAATGGCAAGAGGTGCTTTGTGATGGGTTCGATCTTACGGTGCTTGATCCCAGTGACAGAAGGGGAAAAGACATGTATGTATCGTTGCTATTAAGGATAACAAGAAGGGGTCTATTTCTACATAAATAGATCTTGTCTACATCATGTCATCGTTCTTATTGCATTACTCTGTTTTCCATGAACTTAATACACTAGATGCATGCTGGATAGCGGTCGATGTGTGGAGTAATAGTAGTAGATGCAGGCAGGAGTCGGTCTACTAATCTTGGACGTGATGCCTGTATAATGAACATTGCCTGGATATCTTCATGAGTACTTGAAGTTCTATCAATTGCCCAATAGTAATTGTTTTCCCACCGTTTGCTATTTTTCTCGAGAGAAGCCACTAGTGAAACCTATGGCCCCCGGGTGTCTTCTTTAATATATTTGCCTTCGCGATCTATTTTTATTTGCTTTTATTTTCAGATCTATTAAACCAAAAATACAAAAATACCTTGCTACAATTTTTAGTAATTTATTTTATCTCGCGTTCCTGCGAGATCTATTTATCCAATCTACTACAATTTTATCTATCTTTTTACCTGTGAGGGATTGACAACCCCTTTCTTACGCCGGGTTGCAAGTATTTGTTCTTTGTGTACAGGAGCTGTTTACGTGGTGTTGCGTGGTTCTCCTACTGGTTCGATAACCTTGGTCCCATCACTAAGGGAAATACCTACCGTTGCTGTGCTGCATCATCCCTTCCTCTTTGGGGAAATACAGACGTAGTTCAAGCAAACATCAAAAGGAATTTCTGGCGCCGTTGCCGGGGAGACATCATCAACATCAGCCAGGTTCCTAATCACAAATCTCATCTCCTTGCAATTTACATTATTTTCCATTTGCCTCTCGTTTTCCTCTCCCCAACTTCATAAATTTTTGCTGTTTTATTCGCCATCTTTTTTGTTCGCTATTTTGTTGACAGATCTATTCGCGTTCTTAATTTCTAGTCACAATGGCTGGTTTGACCACTCCTCCTTTGTTACCAGATTTTGAAGTTTTATACTTCAAACAAAGACGAGAAAATTTGAAAGATGGTTGGCATAGGCTAATGGAATCCTATCGTGGGAGATGCAAAAAGTTTGCTTCGAAATTTTTATATAGGGCTGGCTTTGCATCATAGACAACTTTTAGATTTTGCCGCAAAAGAGAATTTATTGAGCTTGATGTCAATGCTGCCCATGAAATCTTAAAAAGAATTTTGGGGGTTCCACCACAAAAGAAAGGGTTTTCTTTCACCCCAGAGGGAGTTCAAATTTTGGACAAACTTAGTGATGTGCATAAGCATATGGTTGAATTGCAAAAATATAATGAACCTTTCAAACATCGCAATGGTAGTATCAATCCTTCGAACACATTGATTATCCTTCGCAATAAACGGCTGGAAATTTTAGATCTCAAGATGGTTTCTTTCCCGGAAAATTTAGGGAAGCGCAAAGAGCCTCCCGGATTTGAGAAGACCCTTACTAAATTGGAAAATATCACAGATGACAACACTTAGATTCTTACTATTTTCAATAAAATACCCAATTATGCCTCTGGTTAGATGTTTTTTTGTGGTTTAAATTAGTGTTTGTGCCAAGCAAAGCCATTGGGATGATTTGGGTGAAAGTTGATTTCATCTTGCTGAAAAACAGAATCTTTTGCACTCATAAAAATAATTCCCATTTTCAACAGAAGAGTGCTTTTGAGTTGATTCTTTTTGAAGGAGATTAATAAAAAAATCCATGTTGTCCTAATTTTTAAGAATTTTTGGAGTTCTGTATATTCAAAATATCCAGTTACTCTGATCTGCTCTGCATTTTTGATGATTCTGTTTTCTTTGTGTTGTGTGCTTGTTTTGATGATTCTATGGTTTTCTTTGAAGAGTTTTTGCCATAGGAAAGTTGGAATACAGTAGATATAATGCAAAAATTAAATATGAATGGGTTTGCAATAGTACTTATAGTAGTGGTTTGCTTTCTTATACTAACGGACCTCACGAAGGTTTTGTTGAGTTTAGTGTGATTGAAGTTTTCACGTTTTGGGTGATATTACGATGGATGAAGGAATAAGGATTATAAAAAGTCTAAGCTTGGGGATGCCCGAGGCACCCCAAGATAATATTCAAGAAGTATCAAGCAACTAAGCTTGGGGATGCCCCTGAGTGGCATCCCCTCTTTCTTCTAACAACCATCGGTATTTTACTTGGAGCTATATTTTTATTCGTCACATATTATGAGTTTTTCTTGGAGCGTCTTGTATGATATGAGTCTTTGCTTGTTTTGCCTTTTTAATTTAAGTCTTGAATCCTTGTTGGATGTTCACCATTGATGACTACCCCATCTCACGTGATGATCGGACATGGTTAGTTGATTTGGATCACGTATCACTTAGATAACTTGAGGGATGTTCATGTTGGGGACGTAGTAATTTCAAAAAAAATCCAACGCACACGCAAGATCATGGTGATGCATAGCAACGAGAGGGGAGAGTGTTGTCCACATACCCTCATAGACCGAAAGCGGAAGCGTTAGCACAACACGGTTGATGTAGTCATATGTCTTCACGGCCCGACCGATCAAGCACCGAAAGCACGACACCTCCGAGTTCTTGCACACGTTCAGCTCGATGACGTCCCTCCAACTCCGATCCAGCCGAGTGTCGAGGGAGAGTTCTGTCAGCACGACGGCGTGGTGATGATGATGATGTTCTACCTATTGGGGAACGTTGCAGAAAATTAAAATTTTTCCTACGGTTTCACCAAGATCCATCTATGAGTTCATCTAAGCAACGAGTAACGGGAGAGAGTTTGCATCTACATACCACTTGTAGATCGCGTGCAGAAGCTTGCAAGGTGATGATGGAGTCGTACTCGACGTGATTCAGATCACCGATGTCCAAGTGCTGAACGGACAGCACCTCCGCGTTCAACACACGTACGGGACGGGAGACGTCTCCTCCTTCTTGATCCAGCAAGGGGAAGGAGAGGTTGATGATGATCCAGCAAAGACGACGACGTGGTGGTGGATGCGGCAGATTCGGCGTGGCTTCGCCAAGCGACTACGGAGGAGGACGAGGTGTAGCAGGGGAGGAGGCGCCAAGCACAAGGGTACAGCAGCCCCCTCCTCCCCCTTTATATAGGCCTCTGGGGCGCCGCCCCTGGAGATCCAATCTCAAGGGGCGGCCAAGGGGTGGAGTGCCCCCAAGCCAAGTGGGCGCCCACCCCTAGGGTTTCAACCCTAGGCGCAGGTGGGCCTAGGGGCGCACCAGCCCACTATGGGCTGGTTCCTCCCACTTCAGCCCATGGGGCCCTCCGTGATGGGTGGCCCCACTGGTGGACCCGGGACCCTTCCGGTGGTCCAGACATTCGGAGACCCGAAACTTTCCGATGGCAAATACCACTTCCTATATATTATTCTTTACCTTCTGACCATTCCGAAACTCCTTGTGACGTCCAGGATCTCATCCGGACTCGAACAACATTCGGTATGCTGCATACTCATATTCATACAACCCTAAGCGCCACCGAACCTTAAGTGTGTAGACCCTACGGGTTCGGGAGACACGCAGACATGACCGAGACGACTCTCGTGAAGGAAATATGCCCTAGAGGCAATAATAAAGTTATTATTTATTTCCTTATTTCATGATAAATGTTTATCATTCATGCTAGAATTGTATTAACCGGAAACATGATACATGTGTGAATGCATAGACAAAACAACATGTCACTAGTATGCCTCTACTAGACTAGCTTGGTAATCAAAGATGGTTATGTTTCCGACCATGAACAAGGAGTTGTTATTTGATTAACAAGGTCACATCATTAGTAGAATGATCTGATTGACATGACCCATTCCCTTAGCTTAGCACACGATCGCTTAGTATGTTGCTACCGCTTTTATCCATGACATATACATGTTCCTGTAACTATGAGATTATGCAACTCCGTTTACGGAGGAACACTTTGGTGCTACCAAACGTCACAACGAATCGGGTGATTATAAAGGAGTACTACAGGTGTCTCCAAAGGCGGATGTTGGGTTGGCGTATTTCGAGATTAGGTTTTGTCACTCCGATTGTCGGAGAGGTATCTCTGGGCCCTCTCGGTAATGCACATCATCAAGCCTTGCAAGCACTACAACTAATGAGTTAGTTGTGAGATGATGTATTACGAACGAGTAAAGAGACTTGCCGTAACGAGATTGAACTAGGTATTGGATACCGACGATCGAATCTCGGGCAAGTAACATACCGATGACAAAGGGAACAACGTATGTTGTTATGCGGTCTCGACCGACAAAGATCTTCGTAGAATATGTAGGAACCAATATGGGCATCCAGGTCCCGCTGTTGGTTATTGACCATGAATATTTCTAGGTCATGTCTACATTGTTCTCGAACCGTAGGGTCCGCACGCTTAAGGTTTCGATGATGCTTATTATGAGTTTATGTATTTTGATGTACGAAGAAGTTGAGTCCCGGATGTGATCACGGACATGACGAGGAGTCTCAAATGGTCGAGACATAAAGATTGATATATTGAAGCCTATGTTTGGAGTTCGAATGGTTCCCTAAAACGGAATTTTCTGAGTAACGGAGGTTACGGAACCCCGGGGTAAATGGGCCTCGGTGGGCCTCGAGGGAGAAGAGAAAGGGCCGGCCGGGGGGGTGGCGCCCCCCCCCAGTCCGAATAGGACAGGAGGGGGCGGCGCCCTTTCCTCTTCCTCCCCCAATCCTCTTCCAACTAGGAAGAGGGGAGTCCTACTCGGTAGGAGTAGGACTCCTCCCGCCGCCTCCTCTGGGGGCCGGCCGGCCCCCTCCCTCCTTTTATATACGGGGCAGGGGGGCACCCTTGACACACAAGTTTGATCTTTAGATCGTTCCTTAGCCGTGTGCGGTGCCCCCCTCCACCATATTCCACCTCGGTTATACCGTCGCAAGCTTAGGCGAAGCCCTGCACCGGTGAAACATCAAGATCGCCACCACGCCGTCAGGTTAATCGAAACTCTCCCTCGACACTCGGCTGGATCGAGTACGAGGGACGCCATCGAAGTTGTACGTGTCAAGAACTTCGGGGCGTCGAGTAACGGCGCCGGATCGGTCGGATCGCGAGGAGAACGTACGACTACTTCCTCTACGTTGTGATCACTTCCGCTTCGGGTCTACAAGGGTATGTGGACAACACTCTCCCCTCTCGTTGCTATACATCACCATGATCTTGCGTGTGCGTAGGAAAATTTTTGAAATTACTACGTTCCCCAACAGTGGTATCAGAGCCTAGGTTATTTATATGGTTTGATGTTTTGCACAAGTAGAACACAAGTGAGTTGTGGGCGATACAAGTCATACTACCTACCAGCATGTCATACTTTGGTTCAGCGGTATTGTGAGATGAAGCGGCCCAGACCGACATTACGCAGACGCTTACGCGAGACTGGTTTCACCGCCACGAGCACTCGTTGCTTAAAGGTGACTGGTGGGTGCCTGTCTCTCTCACTTTAGTTGAACTGAGTGTGGCTACGCCGGTCCTTGAGAAGGTTAAACGAGTCTATTTGACGAAGTATCGTTGTGGTTTTGATGCGTAGGTGAGACTGGATCTTGCTTAAGCCCGTAGTAGCCACGTAAAATTTGCAACAACAAAGTAGAGGACGTCTAACTTGTTTTTGCAGGGCATGTTGTGATGTGATATGGTCAAGACGTGATGCTATATTTTATTGTATGAGATGATCATGTTTTTGCAGGGCGGCTTTGAAGAGGGTATCCATGTTCTGACCCTTGCTTGTCCTCAAGCAATTCAGTTGACAAACTGAAAGAGAAAAAGAAAAACTTTTACAAACTCTGTTTGCTCTTGTTGTTGTAAACATGAAAAGCCAACATTCAAGTTTCAGCAATTATTATGAACTAACCATACTCACAATAACACGTAGGTCTCAGAATTACTAATATCAATAGCATAATCAGCTAGCGAGCCATAATAATGAAAACTCGGATGACAACACTTTCTCAAAACAATCATATTATGATATGACAAAATGGTATCTCGCTAGCCCTTTCTGAGACCGCAAAACATAAATGCAGAGCACCTTTAAAGATCAAGGACTGACTAAACATTGTAATTCATGGCAAAAGAGATCCAGTCAAGTCATACCCAATATAAACAAATCATAATGAATGCAAACGACACTGTGCTCTCCAGCGGGTGCTTTTTAATAAGAAGGGTGATGACTCAACATAAAAGTAAATAGATAGGCCCTTCACAGAGGGAAGTAGGGATTTGTAGAGGTGCCAGAGCTCGGTTTTGAAATGGAGATAAATTACATTTTGAGCGGCATACTTTCATTGTAAACATAACAACTAAAAGATGATGATATCTCCATGCTAAACAGATTATAGGCGGTTCCCAAACAGAATGGTAAAGTTTATACTCCCCCTCCTCCACAAGCATCAATCCATGGCTTGCTCGAAACAACGAGTGCCTCCAACATTCAACGGGTCCCAAGGGGAGTTTTGTTTGCAGTTATTTTGATTTAGTTTGCATAAAGCATGGGACTGGGCATCCCGAATACCAGCCATTTTCTCGTGAATGAGGAGCGGAGTCCACTCCTCTTGAGAATAACCCGCCTAACACGGAAGATAAGGGCAGCTCTAGTTGACACATGAGCTATTCGAGCATGCAAAACAGAATGTCTATTTGAAGGTTTAGAGTTTGGCACATACAAATTTACTTGGAACGGTAGGTAAATACCGCATATAGGAAGGTATAGTGGACTCATATGGCATAACTTTGGGGTTTAAGGAGTTTGGATGCACAAGCAGTATTCCCGCTTAGTACAGGTGAAGGCTAGCAAAAGACTGGGAAGCGACCAACTGAGAGAGCGACTGAAGGAAATATGCCCTAGAGGCAATAATAAAGTTATTATTTATTTCCTTATTTCATGATAAATGTTTATCATTCATGCTAGAATTGTATTAACCGGAAACATGATACATGTGTGAATGCATAGACAAAACAACATGTCACTAGTATGCCTCTACTAGACTAGCTTGGTAATCAAAGATGGTTATGTTTCCTGACCATGAACAAGGAGTTGTTATTTGATTAACAAGGTCACATCATTAGTAGAATGATCTGATTGACATGACCCATTCCCTTAGCTTAGCACACGATCGCTTAGTATGTTGCTACCGCTTTTATCCATGACATATACATGTTCCCGTAACTATGAGATTATGCAACTCCTGCTTACGGAGGAACACTTTGGTGCTACCAAACGTCACAACGTGAATCGGGTGATTATAAAGGAGTACTACAGGTGTCTCCAAAGGCGATGTTGGGTTGGCGATTTCGAGATTAGGTTTTGTCACTCCGATTGTCGGAGAGGTATCTCTGGGCCCTCTCGGTAATGCACATCATGAAGCCTTGCAAGCACTACAACTAATGAGTTAGTTGTGAGATGATGTATTACGGAACGAGTAAAGAGACTTGCGGTAACGAGATTGAACTAGGTATTGATACCGACGATCGAATCTCGGGCAAGTAACATACCGATGACAAAGGAACAACGTATGTTGTTATGCGGTCTGACCGACAAAGATCTTCGTAGAATATGTAGGAACCAATATGGGCATCCAGGTCCCGCTATTGGTTATTGACCGTGAATAGTTCTAGGTCATGTCTACATTGTTCTCGAACCGTAGGGTCCGCACGCTTAAGGTTTCGATGGCGATGTTATTATGAGTTTATGTATTTTGATGTACCGAAGAAGTTCGGAGTCCCGGATGTGATCACGGACATGACGAGGAGTCTCGAAATGGTCGAGACATAAAGATTGATATATTGGAAGCCTATGTTTGGAGTTCGGAATGGTTCCAGGCGAAAACGGGAATTTACCGGAGTACCGGGAGGTTACCGGAACCCCCCGGGGGGTAAATGGGCCTCGGTGGGCCTCGAGGGAGAAGAGGAAGGGCCGGCCAGGGGTGGTGCCGCGCCTCCCCCAGTCCGAATAGGACAAGGAGGGGGGCGGCGCCCCCTTTCCTCTTTCCCCTCCCCCAATCCTATTCCAACTAGGAAGAGGGGGGGAGTCCTACTCCCGGTAGGAGTAGGACTCCTCCCGGCGCGCCTCCTCTAGGCCGGCCGGCCTCCCCCCTCCCTCCTTTATATACGGGGGCAGGGGGGCACCCTTGGACACACAAGTTTGATCTTTAGATCGTTCCTTAGCCGTGTGCGGTGCCCCCCTCCACCATATTCCACCTCGGTTATACCGTCGCGAAGCTTAGGCGAAGCCCTGCGCCGGTGAAACATCAAGATCGTCACCACGCCGTCGTCGTGAAACTCTCCTCGACACTCGGCTGGATCGGAGTACGAGGGACGTCATCGAGCTGTACGTGTGTCAAGAACTCGGGGGCGTCGGAGTAACGGCGCCGGATCGGTCGGATCGCGAGGAGAACGACGACTACTTCCTCTACGTTGTGATCGCTTCGCCGGGTCTACAAGGGTATGTGGACAACACTCTCCTCTCGTTGCTATACATCACCATGATCTTGCGTGTGCGAGGAAATTTTTGAAATTACTACGCTCCCCAACATCTCGGCAATAACCAACAGCGGGATCTGGATACCCATGTTGGCTCCCACATGCTCCCGATGATTTCATCGGTTGAACCACGATGTCGAGGATTCGATCAAACCTCGTATGCAATTCCCTTTGTCAATCGATGCGTTACTTGCCCGAGACTCGATCGTGGGTATCCCAATACCTTGTTCGGTCTCGTTATCGCAAGTCACTTTACTCGCATCAGTAATGCATGATCCGTGGCCAACACCTTGGTCACCTTGAGCTCATTATGATGATGCATTACCGAGTGGGCCCAGAGATACCTCTCCGTCATACGGAGTGACAAATCCAGCCTCGATCCGTGTCAACCCAACAGATACTTTCGGAGATACCTGTAATGCACCTTTATAGTCACCCATTTACGTTGTGACGTTTGATACACCCAAGGCACTCCTACGGTATCCGGGAGTTACACGATCTCATGGTCGAAGGAAGAGATACTTGACATTGGCAAAGCTCTAGCAAACGAACTACACGATCTTTGTGCTATGCTTAGGATTGGGTCTTGTCCATCACATCATTCTCGTAATGATGTGATCCCGTTATCAACGACATCCAATGTCCATAGTCAGGAAACCATGACTATCTGTTGATCACAACGAGCTAGTCAACTAGAGGCTCACTAGGGACATATTGTGGTCTATGTGTTCACACGCGTGTATTACGATTTCGGATAATACGCTTATAGCATGAACAAAAGACAATTATCATGAACAATGAAATATAATAATACTTTTATTATTGCCTCTAGGGCATATTTCCAACATCTCCCACTTGCACTAGAGTCACTAATCTAGTTACATTGTGATGAATCGAACACCCATAGAGTTCGGTGTTGATCATGTTTCGCACGCGAGAGAGGTTTAGTCAATGGATCTGCGACATTCGGATCCGTGTGCACTTTGCAAATCTCTATGTCTCCATCTTGAACATTTTCATGGATGGAGTTGAAACGACGCTTGATGTGCTCGGTCTTCTTGTGAAACCAGGCTCCTTGGCAAGGGCAATAGCTCCGGTGTTGTCACAGAAGAGTTTGATCGGCCCCGACGCATTGGGTATGACTCCTAGGTCGGTGATGAACTCCTTCACCCAAATCGCTTCATGCGCTGCCTCCGAGGCAGCCATGTACTCCGCTTCACACGTAGATCCCGCCACGACGCTTCGCTTGCAAACTGCACCACCATCGCTCCACCATTCAACATATACACGATCCGGTTTGTGACTTAGAGTCATCCAGATCCGAGTCGAAGCTTAGCGCCGATGTAACCCTTTACGATGAGCTCTTCGTCTCCTTCATAAACGAAACATGTCCTTTGTCCTTTTCGGTACTTCAGATATTCTTGACCGCTGTCCGGTGTTCCTTGCCGGGATTACTTTTGTATCTTGCTACCAAACTTACGGCAAGGTTTACATCGGTCCAGTACACAACATGGCATACATAATAGATCCTATGGCTGAAGCATAGGGATGACACTCATCTCTTCTTTATCTTTTGCCGTGGTCGGTGATCGAGCCGAGCTCAATCTCACACCTTGTAACATAGGCAAGAACCCTTTCTTGGACTGATCCATTTTGAACCTCTTCAAAATCTTATCAAGGTACGTGCTTTGTGAAAGACCTATGAGGCGTCTCGATCTATCTCTATAGATCTTGATGCCTAATATATAAGCAGCTTCTCCAAGGTCCTTCATTGAAAAACACTTATTCAAGTAGGCCTTAATGCTGTCCAGAAGTTTTGTATCATTTCCCATCAAGAGTATGTCATCTACATATAATAGGAGAAATGCTACAGAGCTCCCACTCACTTTCTTGTAAACGCAGGCTTCTCCATAAGTCTGCATAAACCCAAACGCTTTGATCATCTCATCAAAGCGAATGTTCCAACTCCGAGATGCTTGCACCAGTCCATAAATGGATCGCTGGAGCTTGCATACTTTGTTAGCGTTGTTAGGATCGACCAAACCTTCCGGCTGCATCATATACAACTCTTCCTTAAGATGTCCGTTAAGGAATGCCGTTTTGACGTCCATCTACCATATCTCATAATCATAGTATGCGGCAATTGCTAACATGATTCAGACGGACTTCAGCTTCGCTACGGGAGAGAATGTCTCGTCGTAGTCAATCCCTTGAACTTGTCGATAACCCTTAGCGACAAGTCGAGCCTTATAGATGGAAACATTTCCATCCGCGTCCGTCTTCTTCTTAAAATCCATTTGTTTTCTATCGCTCGCCGATCATCGGGCAAGTCTGTCAAAGTCCATACTTTGTTTTCATACATGGATTCTATCTCGGATTTCATGGCTTCAAGCCATTTGTTGGAATCTGGGCCCGCCATCGCTTCTTCATAGTTCGAAGGTTCACCGTTGTCTAACAACATGATTTCCAGGACAGGGTTGCCGTACCACTCTGGTGCGGAACATGTCCTTGTGGACCTATGAAGTTCAGTAGCAACTTGATCCGAAGTACCTTGATCATCATCATTGTTTTCCTCTTCAGTTGGTGTGGGCATCACAGGAACATTTTCCTGAGCTGCACCACTTTCCCGTTCGAGAGGTAGTACTTCATCAAGTTCTACTTTCCTCCCACTTACTTCTTTCGAGAGAAACTCTTTTTCGTAAAGCATCCGTTCTTGGCAACAAAGATCTTGCCTTCGGATCTTAAGTAGAAGGTATACCCGACAGTTTCCTTAGGGTATCCTATGAATACGCATTTTCCGACTTGGGTTCGAGCTTTTCAGTTGACGTTTCTTGACATAAGCATCGCATCCCCAAACTTTTAGAAACGATAGCTTAGGTTTCTTCCCAAACCATAATTCATACGGTGTCATCTCAACGGATTTAGACGGTGCCCTATTTAAAGTGAATGTAGATGTCTCTAGAGCGTATCCCCAAAATGATAGCGGTAAATCGGTAAGAGACATCATAGACCGCACCATATCCAATAGAGTGCGACACGACGCTCGGACACACCGTTTACCGAGGTGTTCCAGCGGCGTGAGTTGTGAAACGATTCCACATTTCCTTAAGTGTGTACCAAATTCGTGACTTAAGTATTCTCCTCCACGATCTGATCGTAGGAACTTTATCTTTCAGTCACGTTGATTCTCCACCTCATTCTGAAATTCCTTGAACTTTTCAAAGGTCTCAGACTTGTGTTTCATTAAGTAGACATACCCATATCTACTCAAGTCATCGGTGAGAGTGAGATCATAACGATATCCTCCATGAGCCTCAACGCTCATTGGACCGCACACATCGGTATGTATGATTTCCAACAAGTTGGTTGCTCGCTCCATTGTTCCGGAGAACGGAGTCTTGGTCATTTTGCCTAAGTGGCATGGTTCGCATGTGTCAAACGATTCATAATCAAGAGACTCTAAAAGTCCATCAGCATGCAGCTTCTTCATGCGCTTGACACCAATGTGACCAAGGCGGCAGTGCCACAAGTACGTGGGACTATCGTTATCAAATTTACATCTTTTGGCATCCACACTATGAACATGTGTAATATTACGCTCGAGATTCATTAAGAATAAACCATTGACCATCGGAGCATGACCATAAAACATATCTCTCATATAAATCGAACAACCATTATTCTCAGACTTAAATGAGTAGCCATCTCAGATTAAACGAGATCCGGATACAATGTTCATGCTCAAACTTGGCACTAAATAACAATTATTACGGTTCAAAACTAATCCCGTGGGTAAATGTAGAGGCAGCGTGTCGACGGCGATCACATCGACTCTGGAACCATTCCCGACGCGATCGTCACCTCGCCCTTCGCCATCTCCGCTTATTCCACAGCTCCGCTGAGTTACAAATATGAGCAACGGCACCGTATCAATTACCTGGGAGTTACTACGAGTAATCGGTAAGGTACACATCAATTACATGTATATCAAATATACCTTTGGTGTTGTCGGCCTTCTTATCCGCTAAGTATTTGGGGCAGTTCCGCTTCAAATGACCCTTCCCTTGCAATAAAAGCACTCACCTCATGCTTGGGTCCATTCTTTGACTTCTTCCCAAGAATCGGCTTCAGGCGCGGCAACATCTTTGCCGTCCTTCTTGAAGTTCTTCTTCCCTTGCCCTTCTTGAACTTAGTGGTCTTATTGACCATCAACACTTGATGTTCTTTCTTGATTTCAGCCTCTGCGACTTCAAAGATCGAGAACACTTCAGAATGGTCTTCACCATCCCCGCATGTTGTAGTTCATCACAAAGCTCTTGTAGCTTGGTGGGAGCGATCGAGGATTCTGTCAATGACCGCCTCATCCGGGAGGTTAATGTTCATTTGGGTCATACGGTTGTGCAACCTGGACATCTTCGAGGATGTGCTCACCGATGTAACTATTTTCCTCCATCTTACAATCTGTAGAACTTGTCGGAGACATCATATCTCTCGACCGGGCATGAGCTTGGAAAACTAGTTTCAGCTCTTCGAACATCTCATATGCTCCGTGATGCTCAAAATGCTTTTGGAGCCCCGGTTCTAAGCTGTAAAGCATGCCGCACTGAACGAGGGAGTAATCATCAACACGTGTCTGCCAAACATTAAAATCGTCTTGTAGTGCTGGGAGAACAGGTGGGTCACCTAACGGTGCTTCTAGGACATATTGTTTCTTGGCAGCTATGAGGATGATCTCGTGTTCGGACCCAAATCCGTATAGTTGCTGCCATCATCTTTCAGCTTGGTTTTCTAGGAACGCGTTGAAGTTCATGTTGACATTAGCGTTGGCCATTGATCTACAAGACATATTTGCAAAGATTTTAGACTAAGTTCATGATAATAAAGTTCTAATCAAATTATGAACTCCCACTTAGATTAGACATCCTCTAGTCATCTAAGTGTTACACGATCCGAGTCGACTAGCCCGTGTCCGATCATCACGTGAGACGGACTAGTCATCGTCGGTGAACATCTTCATGTTGATTGTATCTTCCATACGACTCGTGTTCGACCTTTCGGTCTCCGTGTTCCGAGGCCATGTCTGTACATGCTAGGCTCGTCAAGTTAACCCTAAGTGTTTTCGCTGTGTAAAACTGTCTTACACCCGTTGTATGTGAACGTAAGAATCCATCACACCCGATCATCACGTGGTGCTTAGAAGCGACGAACTGTAGCAACGGTGCACAGTTAGGGGAGAACACTTCTTGATATTGTTTTAAAGGATCATCTTATTTACTACCGTCATCCTAAGTAAACAAGATGCATAAACATAATAAACATCACATGCAATTATATATAGTTGTGACATGATATGGCCAATATCATACAGCTCCATTGATCTCCATCTTCGGGGCTCCATGATCATCTTGTCACCGGCTTGACACCATGATCTCCATCATCGTGTCTTCATGAAGTTGTCACGCCAACGACTACTTCTACTTCTATGGCTAACGCGTTTAGCAATAAAGTAAAGTAGTTTACATGGCGTTCTTCAATGACATGCAGGTCATACAAAAATTAAAGACAACTCCTATGGCTCCTGCCGGTTGTCATACTCATCGACATGCAAGTCGTGAATCCTATTACAAGAACATGATTTCATACATCACAATTCATCATTCATCACAACTTCTGGCCATATCACATCACATGATCAATCGTTGCAAAAACAAGTTAGACGTCCTCTAATTGTTGTTGCATCTTTTACGTGGCTGCAATTGGGTTCTAGCAAGAACGTTTTCTTACCTACGAATAACCACAACATGATTTTTTCAACTTCTATTTACCCTTCATAAGGGCCCTGTTCATCGAATCCGCTCCAACTAAAGTGGGAGAGACAGACACTCGCCAGCCACCTTATGCAACTAGTGCATGTCAATCCGTGGAACCGGTCTCACGTAAGCGTACGTGTAAGGTTGGTCCGGGCCGCTTCATCCCACAATACCGTTGAAGCAAGAAAAGACTAGTAGAGGCAAGTAAGTTGACAAGATCCACGCCCACAACAAAATTGTGTTCTACTCGTGCATTAGAGAACTACGCATAGACCTAGCTCATGATGCCATTGTTGGGGAACGTTGCAGAAAATTAAAATTTTTCCTACGGTTTCACCAAGATCCATCTATGAGTTCATCTAAGCAACGAGTAACGGGAGAGAGTTTGCATCTACATACCACTTGTAGATCGCGTGCGGAAGCTTACAAGGTAATGATGGAGTCGTACTCGATGTGATTCAGATCACCGATGTCCAAGTGCTGAATGGACAACACCTCCGCGTTCAACACACGTACGGGATGGGAGACGTCTCCTCCTTCTTGATCCAGCAAGGGGGAAGGAGAGGTTGATGATGATCCAGCAGCACGACGGCGTGGTGGTGGATGCAGCAGATTTCCGGCAGGGCTTCGCCAAGCGACTACGGGAGGAGGACGAGGTGCAGGGGAGGGAGACGCCAAGCACAAGGGTACAGCAGCCCCCCTCCCTCCCCCCCTTTATATAGGCCTCCTGGGGCGGCCCTGGAGATCCAATCTCAAGGGGGGCGGCCAAGGGGGTGGAGTGCCCCCCAAGCCAAGTGGGGCGCCCCCCACCCCTAGGGTTTCAACCCTAGGCGCAGGGGGTGGGCCTAGGGGGGCACACCAGCCCACTATGGGATGGTTCCCCTCCCACTTCACCCCATGGGGCCCTCCGTGATGGGTGGCCCCACCCGGTGGACCCCCGGGACCCTTCCGGTGGTCCCAGACATTACCGGAGACCTCAAACTTTCCCGATGGCGAAATACCACTTCCTATATATTATTCTTTACCTCCGGACCATTCCGAAACTCCTCGTGACGTCCGGATCTCATCCGGACTCGAACAACATTCGGTATGCTGCATACTCATATTCATACAACCCTAGCGCCACCGAACCTTAAGTGTGTAGACCCTACGGGTTCGGAGACACGCAGACATGACCGAGACGACTCTCGGGCAATAACCAACAGCGGATCTGGATACCCATGTTGTCTCCCACATGCTCCTCGATGATTTCATCGGTTGAACCACGATGTCGAGCATTCGATCAAACCACATATGCAATTCCTTTGTCAATCGATGCGTTACTTGCCCGAGACTCGATCGTCGGTATCCCAATACCTTGTTCAGTCTCGTTACCGGCAAGTCACTTTACTCGTACCGTAATGCATGATCCCGTGGCCAACACCTTGGTCACCTTGAGCTCATTATGATGATGCATTACCGAGTGGGCCCAGAGATACCTCTCCGTCATATGGAGTGACAAATCCCAGTCTCGATCCGTGTCAACCCAATAGATACTTTCGGAGATACCTATAATGCACCTTTATAGTCACCCAGTTACGTTGTGACGTTTGATACACCCAAGGCACTCCTACGGTATCCGGAGTTACACGATCTCATGGTCGAAGGAAGAGATACTTGACATTGGCAAAGCTCTAGCAAACGAACTACACGATCTTTGTGCTATGCTTAGGATTGGGTCTTGTCCATCACATCATTCTCCTAATGATGTGATCCCGTTATCAACGACATCCAATGTCCATAGTCAGGAAACCATGACTATCTGTTGATCACAACGAGCTAGTCAACTAGAGGCTCACTAGGGACATATTGTGGTCTATGTGTTCACACGTGTATTACGATTTCCGGATAATACAGTTATAGCATGAACAAAAGACAATTATCATGAACAATGAAATATAATAATACTTTTATTATTGCCTCTAGGGCATATTTCCAACACTACCGACGCAGGGCTTCGCCTAAGCACCGCTACAATATTATCGAGGTGGAATATAGTGGAGGGGGGCACCGCACACGGCTAATAGATCTCAAGGATCAATTGTTGTTGTGTCTAGAGGTGCACCCCTGCCACCGTATATAAAGGAGCAAGGGGGAGGGGGCAGCCGGCTAGGAGGGGGTGCGCCAGGAGGAGCCCTACTCCCACCGGGAGTAGGACTCCCTCCTTTCCTTGTCCAAGTAGGAGAGGGGGAAGGAAGGGAGAGAGGGGAGGAAGGAAAGGGGGGCGCCGCCCTCCTCCTTGTCCTATTTGGACTAGAGGGAGAGGGGGGCGCGGCCTACCCTGGCCGCCCCTCCTCTTCTCCACTTTGGACCCATGAGGCCCATTAACCCCCCGGGGGGTCCGGTAACCTCCCGGTACTCCGGTATATATCCGATAACCCCCGGAACCATTCCGGTGTCCGAATATAGTCGTCCAAAATATCAATCTTCATGTCTCGACCATTTCGAGAATCCTCGTCATGTTCATGATCATATCCGGGACTCCGAACTATCTTCGGTACATCATAACATATAAACTCATAATATAAACGTCATCTAACTTTAAGCGTGCGGACTCTACGGGTTCGAGAACTATGTAGACATGACCGAGACACGTCTCCTGTCAATAACCAAGAGCGGAACCTGGATGCTCATATTGGCTCCTACATATTCTATGAAGATCTTTATCGCTCAAACCGCATATTAACATACGTTGTTCCCTTTGTCATCGGTATGTTACTTGCCCGAGATTTGATCGTCGGTATCTCAATACCTAGTTCAATCTCGTTACCGACAAGTCTCTTTACTCGTTACGTAGTGCATCATTCCGTAACTAACTCATTAGCTACATTGCTTGCAAGGCTTATAGTGATGTGCATTACCGAGAGGGCCCAGAGATACCTCTCTGACAACCGGAGTGACAAATCCTAATCTCGAAATACGCCAACTCAACATGTACCTTTGGAGACACCTGTAGAGATCCTTTATAATCACCCAGTTATGTTGTGACGTTTGGTAGCACACAAAGTGTTCCTCCGATAAACGGGGGTTGCATAATCTCATAGTCATAGGAACATGTATAAGTCATGAAGAAAGCAATAGCAACATACTAAATGATCAAGTGCTAAGCTAACGGAATGGGTCTAGTCAATCACATCATTCTCCTAATGATGTGATCCCGTTAATCAAATGACAACTCATGTCTATGGTTAGGAAACTTAACCATCTTTGATTAACGAGCTAGTCAAATAGAGGCATACTAGTGACACTATGTTTGTCTATGTATTCACACATGTATTGTGTTTCCGGTTAATACAATTCTAGCATGAATAATAAACATTTATCATGAAATAAGGAAATAAATAATAACTTTATTATTGCCTCTAGGGCATATTTTCTTCAGTCTCCCACTTGCACTAGAGTCAATAATCTAGTTCATATTGCCATGTGATTTAACACCAATATTCACATCTGTATGTGATTAATACCCATAGTTCACATCGTCATGTGATCAACACCCAAAGGGTTTACTAGAGTCAATAATCTAGTTCACATCGCTTATGTGATTTACACCCAAAGAGTACTAAGGTATGATCATGTTTTGCTTGTGAGAGAAGTTTAGTCACGGGTCTAACACATTCAGAGCCGTATGTATTTCGCAAATATTCTATGTCTATAATGCTCTACACGGAGCTACTCTAGCTAATTGCTCCCACTTTCAATATGTATCCAGATTGAGACTTAGAGTCATCTGGATCGGTGTAAAATTAAAGCTTGCACCGATGTAAATTTTTACAACAATCTATTTTATCACCTCCATAATCGAGAAACATTTCCTTAGTCCTCACTAAGGATATTCTTGACCAATGTCCAGTGATCTACTCCTAGATCACTATTGTACTCCTTTGCCAAACTCAAGGCAGGGTATACAATTGGTCTGGTCCATAGCATGGCATACTTTATAGAACCTATGACTGAGGCATAGGGAATGTCTTTCATTCTCTTTCTATTTTTCTGTCGTGGTCGGGATTTGAGTCTTACTCAATTTCACACCTTTGCAACACAGGCGAGAACTATTTCTTTGACTGTTACATTTTGAACTATTTCAAAATCTTGTCAAGGTATGTACTCATTGAAAATTTTTATCAAGCATCTTGATCTATCTCAATAGATCTTGATGCTTAATATGTAAGTAGCTTTACTGAGGTCTTTCTTTGAAGAAATCCTTTTAAACACTCCTTTATGCTTTCCAGAAAATTCTACATCATTTCTGATCAACAATATGTCACTCACATATATTTATCAGAAAGGCTGTAGTGCTCCCACTCACTTTCTTGTAAATACAGGCTTCACCGCAAGCCCGTATAAAACCATATGCTTTGATCAACTCATCAAAGCATATATTCCAACTCCGAGATGCTTGCACCAGTCCATAGATGGATCACTGGAGCTTGCACATTTTGTTAGCACCTTTCGATTGACAAAACCTTATGGTTGCAGCATATACAATTCTTTTTTAAGAAATCCATTAAGGAATGTAGTTTTCACATCCATTTGCCAAATTTCATAAAATGTAGCAATTGCTAACATGATTCGGACAGACTTTTAAGCATCGATAGGAGTGAGAAAATCTCATTGTATTCAACACCTTGAACTTGTCAAAAAACTTTTTGCGACAAGTCGAGCTTTGTAGATAGTAACACTACTATTAGCGTCTGTCTTCCTCTTGAAGATCCATTTATTTTCTATGGCTTGCCTATCATCGGGCAAGTCAATCAAAGTCCACACTTTGTTCTCATACATGGATCCCATCTCAGATTTCATGGCATCAAGACATTTCACGGAATCTGGGCTCATCATCACTTCCTCATAGTTTGTAGGTTCATCATGGTCTAGTAACTTCTAGAATAGGATTACCGTACCACTCTGGTGCGGATCTCACTCTGGTTGACCTACGAGGTATGGTAGTAACTTGATCTGAAGTTTCATGATCAATATCATTAGCTTCCTCACTAATTGGTGTAGGTGTCACAGAAACAGATTTCTGTGATGAACTACTTTCTAATAAGGGAGCAGGTACAATTACCTCATGAAGTTCTACTTTCCTCCCACTCACTTCTTTCGAGAGAAATTCCTTCTCTAGAAAGGGTCCATTCTTAGCAACGAATGTTTTGCGTTCGGATCTATGATAGAAGGTGTACCCAACAGTTTCCTTTGGGTATTCTATGAAGACACACTTCTCCGATTTGGGTTCGAGCTTATCAGGTTGAAACCTTTTTCACATAAGCATCGCAACTCCAAACTTTAAGAAACGACAACTTATGTTTATTGCTAAACAATAGTTCATACGGTGTCATCTCAACAGATTTAGATGGTTCCTTATTTTAACGTGAATGCAGCTATCTCTAATGCATAACCCTAAAATGATATTGGTAAATCAATAAGAGACATAATTGATTGCACCATATCGAATAAAGTGTTGTTGTGACGTTCGGACACACCGTTACACTGTGGTGTTCCAGGTGGCATGAGTTTGTGAAACTATTCCACATTATTTTAAGTGAAGGCCAAACTCGTAACTCAAATATTCATCTCTACGATCAGATCGTAGAAACTTTATTTTTCTTGTTACGATGATTTTCCACTTCACTCTGAAATTCTTTGAACCTTTCAACTATTTCAGACTTCTGTTTCATCAAGTAGATATACCCATATCTGCTCAAATCATTTGTGAAGGTCAGAAAATAATGATACCCGCCACGAGCCTTAATACTCATTGGTCTGCATACATCAGCATGTATTATTTCCAACAAGTCAGTAGCTCGTTCCATTGTTCCGGAGACGGAGTTTTTAGTCATCTTTCCCAAAAGTCACGGTTCACAAGCATCAAATGATTCATAACCAAGTGATTCCGAAAATCCATCTTTATGGAGTTTCTTCATGCGCTTTACACCGATATGACCCAAACGGCAGTGCCACAAATAAGTTGCACTATCATTATTAACTTTGCATCTTTTGGCATCAATATTATGAATATGTGTATCATTACGATCGAGATCCAACAAACTATTTTCATTGAGTGTATGACCATTGAAGGTTTTATTCATGTAAACAGAAAACAATTATTCTCTGACTTTAAATGAATAACCGTATTGCAATAAACATGATCAAATCATATTCATGCTCAACGCAAACCCAAATTACATTTATTTAGGTTTAACACTAATCCCGAAAGTATAGGGAGTGTGTGATGATGATCATATTAATCTTGGAACTACTTCCAACACTCATCGTCACTTCCCCTTCAACTAGTCTCGCTTATTCGCAACTCCTGTTTGAGTTACTAATCTTAGCAACCGAACAAGTATCAAATACTCGGGGGCTACTATAAACACTAGTAAGGCACACATCAATAACCTGTATATCAAACATACCCTTGTTCACTTTGCCATCCTTCTTATCCACCAAATATTCAGGGCATTTCTGCTTCCAGTGACCATTTCCTTTGCAGTGTAAGCACTTAGTTTAAGGCTTTGGTCCAGCTTTGGGCTTCTTCGCCGGAGTGACAACCTGCTTGTCATTCTACTTGAAGTTCCCTTTCTTTCCCTTTGCCCTTTTATTGAAACTAGTGGTCTTGTCAATCATCAACACTTGATGCTCTTTTCTTGATTTCTACCTTCGTCGATTTCAACATCACGAAGAGCTCGGGAATCGTTTTCGTCATCCCTTGCATGCTATAGTTCATCACGAAGTTATAGTAACTTGGTGATGGTGACTAGAGAACTCTGTCAATCACTATCTTATCTGGAAGATTAACTCCCACTTGATTCAAGCGATTATAGTATCCAGACAATCTGAGCATATGCTCACTAGTTGAGCAATTCACCTCCATCTTTTAGCTATAGAACTTGTTGGAGACTTCATATCTCTCAACTCGGGTATTTGCTTCAAATATTAACTTCAACTCCTGGAACATCTCATATGGCCCATGACATTCAAAACGTCTTTGAAGTCCCGATTCTAAGCCGTTAAGCATGGTGCACTAAACTATATAGTAGTCATCATATTGAGCTAGCCAAACATTCATAACGTCTGCATCTGCTCCTGCAATAGGTCTGTCACCTAGCGGTGCATCAAGGACATAATTCTTCTGTGCAGCAATGAGGACAATCCTCAGATCACAGATTCAATCCGCATCATTGCTACTAACATCTTTCGACACAGCTTTCTCTAGGAACATATCAAAATAAACATATGAAAGCAACAACGCGAGCTATTGATCTACAACATAATTTGCAAAATACTACCAGGACTAAGTTCATGACAAATTTAAGTTCAATTAATCATATTATTTAAGAACTCCCACTTAGATAGACATCCCTCTAATCATCTAAGTGAACACGTGATCCAAATCAACTAAACCATCTCCGATCATCACGTGAGATGGAGTAGTTTTCAATGGCGAACATCACTATGTTGATCATATCTACTATATGATTCACGCTCGACCTTTCGGTCTTGGTGTTCCGAGGCCATATCTGCATATGCTAGGCTCGTCAAGTTTAACCTGAGTATTCCACATGTGCAACTGTTTTGCACCTGTTGTATTTGAACGTAGAGCCTATCACACCCGATCATCACGTGGTGTCTCAGCACGAAGAACTTTCGCAACGGTGCATACTCAGGGAGAACACTTATACCTTGAAATTTAGTGAGAGATCATCTTATAATGCTACCGACAATCAAAGCAAAATAAGATGCATAAAGGATAAACATCACATGCAATCAATATAAGTGATATGATATGGCCATCATCATCTTGTGCTTGTGATCTCCATCTCCGAAGCACCATCATGATCACCATCTTCACCGGCGCGACACCTTGATCTCCATCGTAGCAACGTTGTCGTTTCGCCACCTATTGCTTCTACGACTATCGCTACCGCTTAGTGATAAAATAAAGCAATTACAGGGTGATTGCATTGCATACAATAAAACGACAACCATATGGCTCCCGCGAGTTGCCGATAACTCGGTTACAAAACATGATCATCTCATACAATAAAATATAGCATCACGTCTTGACCATATCACATCACAACATGCCCTGCAAAAACAAGTTAGACGTCCTCTACTTTGTTGTTGCAAGTTTTATGTGGCTGCTACGGGCTGAGCAAGAACCGTTCTTACCTACGCATCAAAACCACAATGATAGTTCGTCAAGTTAGTGTTGTTCTACCCTTCTCAAGGACCGGGCGTAGCCACACTCGGTTCAACTAAAGTTCGAGAAACTGACACCCGCCAGCCACCTATGTGCAAAGCACGTCGGTAGAACCAGTCTCGCGTAAGCGTACGCGTAATGTCGGTCCGGGCCGCTTCATCCAACAATACCGCCGAACCAAAGTATGACATGCTGGTAAGCAGTATGACTTGTATCGCCCACAACTCACTTGTGTTCTACTCGTGCATATAACATCTACGCATAAAACCTGGCTCGGATGCCACTGTTGGGGAACGTAGTAATTTCAAAAAAATCCTACGCACATGCAAGATCATGGTGATGCATAGCAACGAGAGGGGAGAGTGTTGTCCACGTACCCTCGTAGACCGAAAGCGGAAGCGTTAGCACAACGCGGTTGATGTAGTCATACGTCTTCACGGCCCGACCGATCAAGCACCGAAAGCACGGCACCTCCGAGTTCTTGCACACGTTCAGCTTGATGACGTCCCTCGAACTCCGATCTAGCCGAGTGTCGAGGGAGAGTTCCGTCAGCACGACGGCGTGGTGACGATGATGATGTTCTACCGACGCAGGGCTTCGCCTAAGCACCGCTACAATATTATCAAGGTGGAATATAGTGGAGGGGGGCACCGCACACGGCTAATAGATCTCAAGGATCAATTGTTGTTGTGTCTAGAGGTGCCCCCCTGCCCCCGTATATAAAGGACCAAGGGGGAGGGGGCGGCCGGCCAGGAGGGGGTGTGCCAGGAGGAGTCCTACTCCCACCGGGAGTAGGACTCCCTCCTTTCCTTGTCCAAGTAGGAGAGGGGGGAGGAAGGGAGAGAAGGGAGGAAGGAAAGGCCCCCCCCTTTGTCCTATTCGGACTACAGGGGGAGGGGCATGCGGCCTGCCCTGGCCGCCCCTCCTCTTCTCCACTTTGGGCCCATGAGGCCCATTAACCCCCTGGGGGGTTCCTGTAACCCCCCGTACTCCGGTATATATCCGATAACCCCCGGAACCATTCCGGTGTCCGAATATAGTCGTCCAATATATCAATCTTCATGTCTCGACCATTTCGAGACTCCTCATCATGCCCGTAATCATATCCGGGACTTTGAACTATCTTCGGTACATCATAAGATATAAATTCATAATATAACCGTCATCTAACTTTAAGCGTGCGGACCCTACGGGTTCGAGAACTATGTATACATGACCGAGACACGTCTCCAGTCAATAACCAATAGCGGAACCTGGATGCTCATATTGGCTCCTACATATTCTACGAAGATCTTTATCGGTCAAACCGCATAACAACATACGTTGTTCCCTTTGTCATCGGTATGTTACTTGCCCGAGATTTGATCGTCGGTATCTCAATACCTAGTTCAGTCTCGTTACCGGCAAGTCTATTTACATGTTACGTAATACATCATTCCGTAACTAACTCATTAGCTACAATGCTTGCAAGGCTTATAGTGATGTGCATTACCGAGAGGGCCCAAAGATACCTCTCCGACAATCGGAGTGACAAATCCTAATCTCGAAATACGCCAACTCAACATGTACCTTTGGAGACACCTGTAGAGCTCCTTTATAATCACCCAGTTATGTTGTGATGTTTAGTAGCACACAAAGTGTTCCTCCGGTAAACGGGAGTTGCATAATCTCATAGTCATAGGAACATGTATAAGTCATGAAGAAAGCAATAGAAACATACTAAACGATCAAGTGCTAAGCTAACGGAATGGGTCATGTCAATCACATCATTCTCCTAATGATGTGATCCCGTTAATCAAATGACAACTCATGTCTATGGTTAGGAAACTTAACCATCTTTGATTAACGAGCTAGTCAAATAGAGGCATACTAGTGACACTATGTTTGTCTATGTATTCACACATGTATTGTGTTTCCGGTTAATACAATTCTAGCATGAATAATAAACATTTATCATGAAATAAGGAAATAAATAATAACTTCATTATTGCCTCTAGGGCATATTTCCTTCAGTTCATTTAAGTGTGCATTCATTAGTAATTTGATTAACTGAACTTAATTTATCATGAACTTAGTCCTGATAGTATTTGCAAATCTATGTTGTAGATCAATAGCTTGCTATGTAGCTCCCCTATTCTTGATATGTTCCTGGAGAAAACTAAGTGGAAAGATGATAGTAGCAATGATGCGAACTGGGTCCGTGATTTGAGGATTATCGTCATTGCTACACAATGTCCTTGATGCACCGTTGGGTGACAGATCTATTGCAGGAGCAGATGCAGATGTTATGAATGTTTGGCAAGCTCGATATGATGACTACTTAATAGTTTAATGTGCCATGCTTTATGGGTTAGAACCGGGACTTCAAAACTGTTTTGAACGCCATGGAGCATATGAGCTGAAATTGGTATTTCTGACTCATGCCCGTGTTGAGAGGTATGAGACCTCTAACAAGTACTTTGCCTACAAGATGGAGGAGAATAGCCCAGCCAATGAGCATGTGCTCAGGATGTCTGGGTGCTATAATCGCTCGAATAAAGTGGGAGTTAATCTTCCAGATAAGATAGTGATTGACAGAGTTCTCTAGTCACTATCACCAACATACTAGAAATTCATGGTAAACTATAATGTGCAACGGATGACGAAAACGATTCCCGAGCTCTTCGCGATGCTGAAATCAGCGAAGGTAGAAATCAAGAAAGAGCATCAAGTGTTGATGGTTGACAAGACCACTAGTTTCAAGAAAAAAGGCAAAGGGAAAGAAAGGGAACTTCAAGAAGAATGGCAAGCAAGTTGCCACTCCCGTGAAGAAGTCCAAAGTTGTACCTAAGCCTAAAACTGAGTGCTTCTACTACAAAGGAAATGGTCACTGGAAGTGGAACTACCCCAAATACTTGGCAGATAAGAAGGATGGCAAAGTGAACAAAGGTATATTTGATATACATGTTATTGATGCGTACTTTACTGGTGTTCATAGTAACCCCTGGGTATTTGATACCGGTTCAGTTTCTAAGATTAGTAACTCAAAACAAGAGTTGCAGAATAAACAAAGACTAGTTAAGGCCGAGGTGAAGATGTGTGTTGGAAGTGATTCTAAGGTTGATATGATCACCATCACACACTCCAAGATTAGTGTTGAACCTAAATAAATGTTATTTGGTGTTTGCGTTGAGCAAGAATATGATTATATCATGTTTATTGCAATGCGGTTATTCATTTAAGTCTAAGAATAATTTTTGTTTTGTTTAAATGAATAAGACCTTCTATGGTCATGCACTCAATGCAAATGGTTTATTGAATCTCGATCGTAGTGATACACATATTCATAATATTGATGCCAAAAGATGCAAAGTTGATAATGATAGTGCAACATACATATGGCACTGACGTTTAGGTCATATTGGTGTAAAGTGCATGAAGAAACTCCATGCAAATGGACTTTTGGAATCACTTGATTATGAATCATTTGATACTTGCGAACCATGCCTCATGGGCTAGATGACTAAAACTCTGCTAGGGGATTCCCATATGCTAGGGGGTTCTTGGCACCCTTTCTATCAATAATATGCAAATCAAATTCTTGTAGCAAAAGAACCCATCTCATAAGTCTAGGCTTAGCATCTTTCTTTTCCATAACATATTTAATAGCAGCATGATTAGTGTGAACAGTTACTTTGGAATCAATAATATAAGAACTGAACTTATTACATGCAAACACCACTGCTAAAAATTCCTTTTCAGTAGTAGCATAATTTCTTTGAGCAATGTCTAGAGTTTTACTAGCATAATGGATAACATTTAATTTCTTATCAACTCTTTGTCCTAGAACAGCACCAACAACATAATCACTAGCATCACACATAATTTCAAAGTGTAGCTAGGTTCCAATCAGGTGGTTGAACAATAGGTGCAGAAATCAAGGCTTTCTTAAGAATTTCAAATGCTTCTACACAATCATCATCAAAAACAAATGGGACAACTTTTTGTAAGAGATTAGTGAGAGGCCTAGAATTTTTAGAGAAGTCTTTAATAAATTTCCCATAGAAATCGGCATGACCGAGGAAACTTCTTATACCTTTGATATCCGTAGGACACGACATTTTTTCAATAGCATCAACTTTAGCTTTATCAACTGCAATACCTCTTTCAGAGATTTTATGCCCCAAGATAATACCTTCATTAACCATAAAGTGGCACTTCTCCCAATTCAAGACAAGATTAGTTTCTTCGCATCTCTGCAAAACTCGATCAAGGTTGCTTAAGCAATCATCAAAAGAAGTTCCGTAAACAGAGAAATCATCCGTGAAAACCTCAACAATCTTTTCACAAAAGTCAAAGAATATAGCAGTCATACATCTTTGAAAGGTATCAGGTGCATTGCATAAACCAAAAGGCATACTTCTATAAGCAAAGGTACCAAAAGGGCATGTAAAAGTAGTTTTTTCTTGATCCTCTTGTGAAACAGGTATTTGAGAAAACCAGAATAACCATCTAGAAAGCAAAAGTGTGTATGTTTGGATAGTCTTTCTAGCATTTGATCAATAAAAGGTAGAGGGTAATGATCTTCCCTAGTAGCTTTGTTTAATTTTCTAAAAGCAATTACCATTCTACAACGTGTAACAATTCTTTGCGGATCAATTCATTTTTATCATTTGGAACAACGGTAATACCTCCCTTCGTAGGGACACAATGAACAAGACTTACCCATCTACTATCAGCAATAGGATAAATTATACCTGCTTCCAGAGGATTTAATATTTCATTTCTTACCACTTCTTTCATCTTAGGATTTAACAATCGTTGATGATTAACAACTGGTTTAGCATCAGGATCCATATTAATTTTATTGTGACATAGAGTAGGACTAATGCCCTTCAGATCATCAAGAGTATATCCAATAGCGGCACAATGCTTCTTCAGAGTTTTCAATAATTTCTTTTCTTCATACTCTGAAAGATTAGCACTAATAATAAGAGGATATATCTTCTTTTCATCAAGATAAGCATATTTCAAAGTATTGGGCGATTGTTTAAGATTGAACACAGGATCACTCTTGGGTGGTAGAGGATCTCCAAGAGTTTCAACAGGAAAATTGTGTTTCAAAATAGACATCTGTTTAAATAATATCTCATCGAATTCCCTTCTTTCATTCATAAACATATTGTTTTCATGGTCTAGTAAATATTGTTCTAAGGGATCAATAGGAGGCACAGCAATATAAGCAAGACCAATGATTTCATCTTTACTAGGAAATTCTTTTTCATGGGGTTGTCTACGAAATTTGGAGAAATTAAACTCATGGGACACATCCCCAAAACTTACACTAACTATTTCTTTCACGCAATCAATCTTAGCATTGACATTGTTCAAGAAAGGTCTACCAAATATAATGGGACAAAAATCATCTTGTGGGGAACCAAGAACAAGAAAAGGAGTAGGGTATTTTATTTTCCCACACAAGACTTCGACATCTCATACAATCCCAATTGGTGATATAGTATATCTATTAGCAAGCTTAAGGGTAACATCAATTTCTTCCATTTCAGCAGGTGCAATATAACTCATAATTTTTTCATATAAGGTAAAGGGAATTGCTCTCGCACTAGCACCCAAATGACATAAGCCATGATAACAATGATCTCCTATTTTAACAGAAATAAGAGGAAGGCCAATGATGACCCACAAGTGTAGGGATCTATCGTAGTCCTTTCAATAAGTAAGAGTGTCGAACCCAATGAGGAGCAGAAGGAAATGACAAGCGGTTCCAGTAAGGTATTCTCTGCAAGCACTGAAATTATCGGTAACAGATAGTTTTGTGATAAGGTAATTCGTAACGGGTAACAAGTAACAAAAGTAAATAAGGTGCAGCAAGGTGGCCCAATCCTTTATGTAGCAAAGGACGAGCCTGGACAAATTCTTATATGGAGAAAAGCGCTCCTGAGGACACATGGGAATTATTGTCAAGCTAGTTTTCATCACGCTCATATTATTCGCGTTCGTTACTTTGATAATATGATATGTGGGTGGACTCGTGCTTGGGTACTGCCCTTTCTTGGACAAGCATCCCACTTATGATTAACCCCTATTGCAAGCATCCGCAACTACAAAAGAATTATTAAGGTAAACCTAACCATAGCATGAAACATATGGATCCAAATCAGCCCCTTACGAAGCAACGCATAAACTAGGGTTTAAGCTTCTGTCACTCTAGCAACCCATCATCTACTTATTACTTCCCAATGCCTTTCTCTAGGCCCAAATAATGGTGAAGTGTCATGTAGTCAACGTTCACATAACACCACTAGAGGAGAGACAGCATACATCTCATCAAAATATCGAATGAATACCAAATTCACATGACTACTTATAGCAAGACTTCTCCCATGTCCTCAGGAACAAACGTAACTACTCACAAATCATATTCATGTTCATAATCAGAGGGGTATTAATATGCATATAGGATCTGAACATATGATCTTCCACCGAATAAACCCACTAGCATCAACTACAAGGAGTAATCAACACTACTAGTGACCCACAGGTACCAATATGAGGTTTTGGGACAAAGATTGGATACAAGAGATGAACTAGGGTTTGAGAGGAGATGGTGCTGGTGAAGATGTTGATGGAGATTGACCTCCTCCCGATGAGAGTACCGATGGTGATGACGATGGTGATGATTTCCCCCTCCTGGAGGGAAGTTTCCCCGGCAGAACAGCTCCGCCGGAGTCCTAGATTGGTTCCGCCAAGGTTCCGCCTCGTGGCGGCGGTGTTTCTTCACGAAAGCTTGCTTATGAATTTTTTCAGGGTAAAAGACTTCATATAGCAGAAGATGGTCACCGGAGGCCCGACAGAGGGCCCACAAGGTAGGGGGCGCACCCAGGGGGTAGGGCGCGCCCCCCACCCTCGTGGACAGGGTGTGGGCCCCCTCTAGTATTTCCTCCATCCAGTATTTTTTATTAATTCCAAAAATAACTTTCGTGGAGTTTCAGGACTTTTGGAGTTGTGCAGAATAGGTCTCTAATATTTGCTCCTTTTCCAACCCAAAATCCCAGCTGCCGACATTCTCCCTCCACATGTAAACCTTGTAAAATTAGAGAGAATAGCCATAAGTATTGTGACATAACGTGTAATAATAGCCCATAATGCAATAAATATCGATATAAAAGCATGATGCAAAATGGACGTATCAACTCCCCCAAGCTTAGACCTCGCTTGTCCTCAAGCGGAAGCCGATAACGAAAAATATGTCCACATGTTTAGAGATAGAGGTGTCGATAAAATAAAATACGGACATGAGGGCATCATGATCATTCTTATAACAACAACATATATATATATATATATATATATATATATATATATATATATTGCCATATGATTTCTTATATTAAAGTAATAATCTATTCACAATGTCAAGTATGAATCAGAAACTTCATTGAAAACCAACAAACTATGATCTCGGTCATTGAAGCAATTGCAATTTATCATAACATTGGAAAGAGTCAATATAAGAGCTTTTCAGCAAGTCCAAACTATCATTTAGTCTTCACAATTGCTAACACCCACGCAATACTTATGGGTATGGAGTTTTAATCGGACACAGAGAAAGATTGGGGCTTATGGTGTTGCCTCCCAACCTTTTACCTCAAAGGTAATGTCAACAATAATAGTTCATGCTAACTTATATCCAATTTGATATATATATACCAGGATCTTTCCAACACAAGGTGCTTGCCAAAGGATAAAATGTAAAAAGGAAAGAAGATCACCATGACTCTTGCATAATGTATAAGACAAGAATAAAAGATAGGCCCTTCGCAGAGGGAAGCAGAGGTTGTCATGTGCTTTTATGGTTAGATGCACGAAATCTTAATGCAAAAGAACGTCACTTTATATTGCCACTTGTGATATGAACCTTTATTATGCAGTCCATCGCTTTTATTGCTTCCATATCACAAGATCGTATAAAGCTTATTTTCTCCACACTAGTAAGTCATACATATTTAGAGAGCAATTTTTATTGCATGCAACATGACAACTTACTTGAAGGATCTTACTCAATCCATAGGTAGATACGGTGGACTCTCATGGCAAAACTGGGTTTAAGGATACTTGGAAGCACAAGTAGTATCTCTACTTGGTGCAAGGAACTTTGCTAGCATGAGGGGAAAGGCAAGCTCAACTTGTTGGATGATCCATGACAATATACTTTATTTCGAATATAAGAAAACATAACCCATTATGTTGTCTTCCTTGACCAACGTCAACTCTTTAGCATGTAATATTTTGATGAGTGCTCACAATCATAAAAGATGTCCAAGATAGTATAGTTATATGTGAAGACCTCTCTTTCTTTATTACTTCCTATTAATTGCAACGATGACCAAAACTATGTTTGCCAACTCTCAACGACTTTTATTCATCATAATCTTAATATGTGAAGTCATTACTCTCCATAAGATCAATATGATCTCTTTTATTTCTTTTTATTCTTTCTTTTATTCCCTCAAGATGAAGGTGAGATAACAAAGCCCTTGACTCAACACTAATCTTTATTATATGTAGCTCATGGACTCGATTACATAGAAGGATCATAAGGCAAAACTCAAAAATAAATCATACCAAAACATTATTCTACTACATCAAGATATTACCAAAAGGAACGAACTAAGTAAAACGGTAAAGATAGGAGTGTGACGATGATACGATACCGGGGCACCTCCCCCGAGCTTGGCAGTTGCCAAGGGGAGTGCCCATACCCATGAGTTTATGTCTCCTTCTTCGGAGGGGATGGTGTGATATTCTTGGCAATGATGCCCCTCAAGATACGATTCTCCTCCTCGAGCTTATTGACTTGCTGCTTGAGGTCCATTATTTCCTTGCGGAGCTTACCCGTGACGGCTAAAGCTCCTTTCACCCATGGACGTTGCATAGCTGCTGGAGAACAAGTGACACTCTTTTTCATATTTTCATAAGAAAGAAATCTAACATTGGAAGGGATGACCGAGTTTGGAATAGCTAAGCTCTGTAGTTCCCCCATCGTGAATACGGCTCAGAAACGAGAGGTAACTTCTTGATCCTCCTCCATGGCATCTATCCTTTAAAAGTCGGCCTCCATCTCCTCCTCCCTTGATCGCCCAAAGTGATAAGCATCGCTGTTTGCTCCTGGACCCGGTATCGGATGAGACACCCGACTCTCCCCGACTGACTCTTGAGAAGACATCTTGCTCTAAACCTGTTGCAAAAATAGCTCGAAACAAAAACAAAGGATATTTGCGTGATACTGTGGTCAAAACTTCTGGGAGATTATATAATGAATTTTTACCGACCAAAAGAAGTATCGTGAAAGAAAACGGAGTCCTGAGAGCACACGAGATGCCCACAAGGCAGGGGGTGCACCCAGAGGGTAGGGCGCGTCCTCCACCCTCATGGACGCCTCGTGTCCTTCCCGGACTACTTCTTATTTTTCCTATTTTCTTAAATATTCCAACACGGAGAAAAATTGCTATTTGTAGCGACCTGACCTCAAACGGTCAAGTCTCTGTGCTTCAGTGTCATCCCTGGACCAGTAATGCTGACACGCACAGTACTCGAGGATTTATAACAGAGTAGCAATCACACACTTATTACATCGAATGTCTCAAAAGAGAACTTATTACAATAATATGGCTTAAGGCCATCTAATGCGATAACAGCAGAAGGCTTGGAAGATAAAGTGAGTCCATCAACTCCAACGGCATAGCTGAGCTGCATGGCAACGACCTAACGAACCTTACTCCTCGTCTGAAAAGTCTGCAACATAATACGTTGCAGCCCGAAAACGGGTTAGCACATGGAATATGTTGGCAATATAACATAGTAGAGCAAGAACAGAATAATGCTATCACTACATGCATATTTGGCTGGTGGAATGCTCTATGGTTATAGTTTTGCGAAAAGCAAATTTTTCCCTACAACAAAGGAATAAATTTTATTTAACTATCATGGTGGTTGAAACATTGAGAAGGTATAACCCCAACTCAATCCCAATTAAAGTGATTAACAACCCAACAATATTAATTAAGAGTAATGAGATACATGTGATAACCCAAGTACTATATACTCAAGACTTGTCCATAACCGGGGACACGGCTAACCATGATTAGATTGTACACTCTGCAGAGGTTTGAGCACTTTTCCCCACAAGACTCGATCACTTCCGTTGGATTTCTCGCACTGCACGGTGTTTGAGAAACGGATGACCGAGACATAGTCTTTCAGAAACATTAACTCCCTACTCCGGGTAGACCATACCAAACCTACAAAACCCACTACCTGCTAATCTACCTCTTCGAGAGCTTCACGTAACTTACTCAACTATGCTAGAGCCCATAATAGCTTGTGGCTGCACACAGAAGTTTCTAGCATGAATCATCTCAGTTCCCTTTAAGCCTGGGTGGCGATCCATAGGAAGATCACACGGGTACCCCGGGATTTCCAAAAAAATACAGACAACACTGGGTTCCCCATGTGCCTCAATCCACCCAGATGTGAATTTTAAGTTGCTACCTTAAATAAACCATTAATTAAAAATCTCACATCTGTCATGGATACACTCAAACCCAAACCACGTCTACGAGCATAGCATGGCAATATAAGCAACGCGTAGAAGTAACTCCCAAGGGTTTGATAATAAACAGGGCAATAGGTTCTACCTCATCGACTACTTCTCAACCCACAAGTTAATGACATCCTAATCATGCAATGTTTGAGGATTGAACTAATGCAATAAAAACTGGGTATGAAAAGAGTATGATCAATGTGTTACTTGACTTGCTGATGATCCGTGAATCCTAGAGACTCGTAGTAACACGCTTCGCACTCCGGGAATTCTATCACAAACAAGCAATAACATACATAAGCAACTAGAAAAGATGCACAAGCAAAACTTCAACTAAAAGAGGTTGACCAGAAAGTTCTACTTAAGAACTCCGGTTCACAAAAGAATCAAATCAAACGGAGCAACGAAGCTCAAACGGCGAAAGAAACAAGATCCGTTTACTAATCTGGACTAAAGTCAAATTTTACAGTATCAAAATCTTGTTTAAGTTGATTAAACAGAAAGAGGGTCTTGAGACAAAACTCTAGGCGTTTGAATCACCTGATTCCGACTAACGAGCGAAAAGATAAACAGAAACTAAGATCGGATCAGAAATCGCGACTGAAAATAATCGCAGATAAATCCGATAAAAGAAAACTGACAAACAGACTAACGAATGAGCGTTCGTTATCTGTAACTAACGGAAGAAAACCGTTCGTTTAAACGAACGTACGAACAAACGTCCGCTAATTAGAAGAATCGAGAAAACCGGCGAACCGATCAAAAAACCGAACTAGGGTTTCTAAAAAAACCGGCGGCTCGGATCCGGTGCGGTACCTCCGGCGAGGTGGCTTCGGCGGGGCGGGGTTGGGCGGTGGGGCGGTGGCTCGTGGGGCATGAGGCTCGGCGGTGGCGTTAAGCGGCATTAAGGCTGCGGCGGCAGGCGCGCGTGGGGGCGGCTTGGTCGGGCGGGCGGCATGGCGGTGGCGGTTGTGGTGGTGGGGGCTCGGCGTATGGATTTAAAGGGAGGGCAGCTTGGAGGAGGGGGCAAGGCGTGGCGGCGAGAGGAGTCCCGGCCGGACTCCTCGTCCGAGTCGGCAGCGGCACGGGCGCGCGAAGGTGGCGGCGACGCGGGGAGTTGGGCCGGCCCGGCTGGGTTTCGGCCCAGTCGGTGCCCGAAGAGTTTTTTTTAAAAAAAATTCACCGACGGAAATAAAATCCTAGAAAATGAAATAGAAACCTAAAAATGCCAAAACAAATTTTCACCGTCTAAATAAAATATTTAGAATGAGATGAACATTTTCTTGGCCCTAAAATGCAACTTTTGAAAACATGCAATTTTTTTCTAATGCAAATAAAATCCGAATAAACTCAAATAAAACCAAACAAGTGATTTTAACATTTTTCCTCCAATGTTTCAATTATTTTTGAGAAGTCATATTATCTCCTCTCATATATTTTTAGTATGAAATATTTTTTGGAGAGAAAAATAATGAAAATAAAAAATCCTCGTTTCAATATTTGATAGGAATCAAATATGAAAACCGTGAAATCCCCAACTCTCTCCTAGGGTCCTTGAGTTGCTTAGGATTTCGATGATTGCGGAGCGGAAATGCGATAAAATATGATATGCATGTATGACCTATGTATAACATTCCAAATTGAAAACTTGGAATGTTACAAACCTACCCCCCTTAAGATGAATCTCGCCCTCGAGATTCGGGTTGGTCAGAAAATAGGTGCGGGTGGTCTTTGTGAAGGTCATCCTCTCGTTCCCAGGTGGCTTCATCCTCGGTATGGTGGCTCCACTAAACTTTGCAAAACTTAATAACCTTGTTGCGGGTGACTCGGCTGGCAAACTCAAGAATCTTTACTGGCTTCTCCTCATAAGTCAAATCACCGCCCAAATTGAATTGCCTCCATGGGTCTTGTATTCTTAACAAAGATATCGCCATCTCAAAGATGACACTTCTTCAGCTGTGAGACGTGGAACACATCGTGAACTCCTGACAGTCCTTCAGGTAACTCCAACTTGTAGGCAACTTTTCCCATCCGTTCCAAAACACGATACGGTCCTACAAATCTCGGGGATAATTTTCCCTTAACTCCAAAACGTTTCACTCCTCGCAAGGGTGATACCCGCAGATATGCTCTGTCTCCAATTTCATAAGTTACCTCCTTGCGTTTCGAGCCTGCATAACTTTTCTGCCTGGACTGAGCTACCTTCAGTCTATCACGAATCAACTTAACCTTCTCCTCAGACTCTTTGATCAAGTCTGGGCCAAACAGCTGTAGGTCTCCTATCTCATCCCACATCAACAGCGTTCTGCACCTGCGTCCATACAGAGCTTCGAACGGTGCCATCTTCAAACTGGCTTGGTAGCTATTGTTGTATGAGAACTCTGTGTAACGCAAATTGTCATCCCAACTAGATGCATAATCTAGCGCATAGGCTCTCAACATATCTTCTAGTATCTGGTTGACTCTCTCGGTCTGTCCATCTATCTGCGGGTGGAATGTTGTACTGAACTCCAATCTCGTACCCAAGGTCTGGTGTAATTGATGCCAAAACTTTGAAGTAAACTGTGTTCCTCTATCTGATACGATGCTCCTCGGAACTCCATGCAGACATACGATCCTGGACATATATATCTTGGCCAACTTTGCACTTGTATAGGTGGTTTTCACCGGGATAAAGTGAGCCACTTTGGTCAAGCGATCCACTACTACCCATATTGAGTCATATCATGCCTTGGTCCTGGGTAGTCCGGTGATAAAGTCCATGCCAAGTTTATCCCACTTCCATTCGAGTATCGGCATAGGCTGTAACAGTCCTGCTGGCTTCTGATGCTCTGCCTTCACTCTCTGACATACATCACATACGGCTACATACTCAGCGGTATCCTTCTTCATACCAGTCCACCAGAAATGTTCTTTTAAATCCAAATACATCTTGGTGTTTCCTGGGTGTATCGAGTATGGTGAGTCATGAGCCTCCTGAAGTATTAACTTCCTGATCTCTGGGTAATTGGGCACATAAACTCGGTCCTCAAACCATAAGGTATCATGCTCATCCTCGCGAAAACCTTTGGCCTTTCCTTTGCTCATCTTCTCCTTTATCTCGGCAATCTCTTTGTCCTCCTTCTGAGCTTCTCGAATTTTGTTCAACAAGGTCGACTGAACCTCCATTGTTGCAAGGAAACCTCTAGGAACAATCTCTACTCAAAGTTCCATGAGATCCTCAGCTAACTCCTTTGGCAATCCCTTACTTTCAAGGATATTGGCATAACTCTTCCGGCTCAAAGCGTCTGCTACAACATTGGCTTTTCCAGGATGATAGTGTAGCTTCATATCGTAATCCTTTATAAGTTCCAACCATCTCCTCTGTCTAAGGTTCAGCTCCTTTTGTGTGAAAATATATTTCAAACTCTTATGATCCGTGTACACATCACAACGGTTTCCAATAAGGTAATGTCTCCAAGTCTTTAATGCATGCACTACGGCTGCTAACTCCAAATCATGCGTGGCATAGTTCAACTCATGGGGCTTCAGTTGTCGTGAGGCATACGAAACAACTCTTCCGTCCTGCATAAGCACACATCCCAGTCCCAAGCGAGAGGCGTCGCAATACACTTGAAACTCCTTATGTATATCTGGCAATGTTAGCACCGGGGCTGTAGTCAAACGTTTCTTCAACTCCTAAAAACTTGCCTCGCAATCTTCTGTCCATTTGAACTTAGTATCCTTCTTCAATAATTCAGTCATTGGCTTTGCAAGCCTGGAAAAATTCTCAATGAATCTCCGATAGTATCCTGCGAGTCCAAGGAAACTGCGGATCTCGCCAACTGAAGTGGGTGCCAACCATTCAGTGACTGACTGAACCTTGCTGGGATCTACTACTATACCTTCTCCTGATATAACACGCCCAAGAAATCCAACTTCCTTCAACCAAAATTCGCACTTGCTGAACTTGGCGTATAACTGGTGTTCCCTGAGTTTCTCGATAACTAATCGCAAATGCACCTTATGCTCCTCTTCATTCTTCGAGTATACCATAATATCATCAATAAACACCGCAACAAACTTGTCCAAATACTCCATGAACACCTTGTTCATCATGCTCATGAAATAGGCAGGGGCGTTTGTCAGTCCTAATGACATGACCGTATACTCATATAATCCATACCGCGTGGTGAACGCTATCTCTGGTATATCCTTCTCTCGGATCTTCAATCGATGGTATCACGATCGAGATCAATCTTCAAAACACCTTAGCTCCTTGCAGTTGATCAAACAGATCATTGATCATTGGTACTGGATACTTGTTCTTAATCGTTACTTCATTCAAGGCTCGATAATCAACAACCATCCTTAGGGTTTTATCCTTCTTCTCGACCAAAAGTACTGGAGCTCCCCAAGGTGATGAACTCCTTCAAATATAACCTTTCTCCAACAACTCCTTGATCTGTTTCTTAATTTCTTCCAGATCATTTGCGGGCATCCGGTAGGGTCTCTTGGATATTGGCCTTGAACCTGGCAATAGCTCTATCAAAAACTCGATGTCTCGATCCGGTGGCATGCCTGGTAACTCTTCTGGGAAAACATCCGGGTAATCCTTTACTACATGCACTTCCTCCTGCACAACACCTATGAGGGCATTCACTTGGCTCCTCCTAGGCACATGCCTAGATACGTACTTAATCCTTTTCCCCTCCGGGGTGGTGAGATAAATTGATTTACTGGTACAATCAATACTTCCTCCATACTTTGACATCCAGTCCATACCTAATATCACATCCAATCCTTGTGACTCCAAGATAATTAGGTCAGACGAAAAAACATGGGTACCAATGGTTAGGGGTATCTGGTTGCACCATCGGCTAGCCATATACTCTGCTCCAGGCGAGCTCACTAAAAGAGGGGTCCTCAGGGTTTGGGTTGGTAGGTTAAACTTATCCACGAATCCCCTTGATATGTATGAATGCGATGCACCAGTATCAAAAAGAATAAGAGCGGTAAATGACTTAACCAAAAACTTACCTATTACCGCGTCCGGCTGCTCTTCAACCTCCTCCACGTTAACGTGGTTCACTTGTCCTTTGTTGAATGGATTAGGCTTCTTCCCAGTGCTCCCGTTTCCGTTTCCATTCCTTCCTTCAGGGCAATCATTGGCATAGTGCCCTGTCTTCCCGCACTTAAAGCAAGTAACCTGACTTAGGTCTCTTTTGGCGGGTGTGGCTGGATTGGAGCGATTTTGATTGTTGTTAGCTCCGTTCCCATTTCCATTCTTACCACCATTGTGGTTATGCGATCCTCCTCCAGTGTGGGTGTGACCTCCATGGTTATGAACAAGTCCTCCCAAATTCGGGGTTAAGCGAGGCTTCTGCTGAGCTCCTGAGTTATACTTCCCTTGTCCATGCTTCCTCTTACGGCTCTCAATCTGCTGCTGCTTCCCTTCAATCATAAGAGCCTTATCTACCAACTCCTGGTAGTTGTTGAAGGTTGCCACCATCAACTGCATACTCATCTCATCATTCAACCCTTCCATAAACTTCTCCTGCTTCGCGGCATCTGTGGCCACATCATCAGGGGCATAGCGTGATAGCTTGCTAATATCATCCACGTACTGGCCAACAGTACGGTTCCCCTAGCGTAAGTTGCGAACTCCCGCTTCTTCATCTGCATAGCTCCAGTGGAAACATGGGCAGTACAAAAAGCCTGCTGAAACTGATCCCATGTGACAGTGTCGATAGGATAGGTGGCTGTGAAATTCTCCCACCATGATGCTGCGGGTCCATCCAATTGGTGTGCGGCAAAACACACCTTCTCCGCATCTGTGCAACCTGCGGTGGTCAACTCCCTTCTGATACAGCGTAGCCAATCATCAGCAACTATTGGCTCGGTGCTACTGGAAAACACCGTAGGCTGTAACCTTAGAAAACGGGCTAGGTTGTCCACTGGTGGCGGGTTATTGTTGTTGTTGTTGTTGTTGTTGCCCTGGTTCTGAACTAGCAATTGCATCAAAGCATTCTGCTGCTGGATCAACTGGGTGAGTTCCGGTGGGAAAGCAAAACCGGTGTCACGTCTCAGAGGCATCTGATGGGTTTAGATGGAAGAGATTAGAATAGAAAAAGGTCTAGCAAGAAAGCACTACCCATATGCACATGAGAAAAACACAATCATTTCACTCAATCAATCAAGCAAGGGCATACAACGGTCTAGAACTATCGCAAAAGTGCTCAACTACTACTAAATACATGGGGGAAAATACTACTAATATATGGTGGTCATCTAAAAATTTTGATCGGTAGAAGACTCCATAATGTCTGCTCCAGCTTCGTCTCCAAAGTCATCATCACTAGGATCAGAATCGGTGTCGTCGATGATGATGTAGTTGTCCGGGCAAGTGGGGTCGTCGTCTTCTTCTCCCGGTGCTGGTCCTCCCATGAATATTCCGATCTTCTTAACCAGGTCGTCGTTCTTCTCCAGTAGGGTTTTGATTTCCTCCTCATATCCATCGCGTGTGAACTTGAGTTCTTCCTCCAGCTCGATGATCCTAGTCTTTGCCTTCTTCACTTCCATCATGTCTGCGCAAATGTGGTTCTCCTGACGTCAAATGTGCTGGTTTAGCTCCTGGATAAAAGCTGCAATGGATCTATCCTGCCTGGTGCTGATTATTTCCCATTGATCGTCTCGGCACCCACATATTTGATAGATAGTGTCCTTGAGTTCCCTGTTGTAGACTTCTCCAATGCGTCCCATGGTAATGTGGGCTGCCATGCTCTTGCCTAGACTCCAGGCTGGTGCATCAAAAGAAAATTCTATAGATTTAGAAGTTGGCGAGAACGTCCTTCCTGGAACTTGTACTTGAATCATCCAGCGCTCCTCTTCTGGTAAGGTGGCGTTGTATGTCCCGGTGAAACTTGGTATTCCAATGTTCAAGTACCTAGTGACTTCCTTCAAGTGGCGTCCAAAAGGTGTATCCTCATCCGGTTGCGCAAACTTGTTCTTCATCTCCGTCATCCTCAAGGTGGAAAAAGGAGAGGAGTCAGAAATGAGTAGAGAAGAGTGACCTATGGTTTATCTTAGTGGTCGTGTCCTACACTCAGCGTCTGCTCTGATACCATCTTGTAGCGACCCGACCTCAAACGGTCAAGTCTCTGTGCTTCAGTGTCATCCCTGGATCAGTAATGCCGACACACACAGTACTCGAGGATTTATAACAGAGAAGCAATCACACACTTATTACATCGAATGTCTCAAAAGAGAACTTATTACAATAATATGGCTTAAGGCCATCTAATGCGATAACAGCGGAAGGCTTGGAAGATAAAGTGAGTCCATCAACTCCAAGCGGCATAGCTGAGCTGCACGGCAGCGACCTAACGAACCTTACTCCTCGTTCGAAAAGTCTGCAACATAATATGTTGCAGCCAAAACAGTTCAAACACATGGAATATCTTGGCAATATAACACGAAGAGAGCAAGAACAGAATAATGCTATCACTACATGCATATTTGGCTAGTGGAAAGCTCTATGGTTATAGTTTTGCGAAAAGCAAATTTTTCCCTACAGCAAAGGAATAAATTTTATTTAACTATCATGGTGGTTGAAACATTGAGAAGTTATAACCCCAACTCAATCCCAATTAAAGTGACTAACAACCCAACAATATTAATTAAGAGTGATGAGATACATGTGATAACCCAAGTACTAGATACTCGAGACTTATTCATAATCGGGGACACGATTAACCATGATTAGATTGTACACTCTGCAGAGATTTGCGCACTTTTCCCCACAAGACTCGATCGCTTCCGTTGGATTTCTCGCACTGCACGGTGTTTGAGAAACGGATGACCGAGACATAGTCTTTCAGAAACATTAACTCCCTACTCCGGGTAGACCATACCAAACCTACAAAACCCACTACCTACTGATCTACCTCTTTGAGAGCTTCACATAACTTACTCAACTATGCTAGAGCCCATAATAGCTTGTGGCTGCACACGGAAGTTTCTAGCATGAATCATCTCAGTTCCCTCTAAGCCTGGGTGGCGGTCCATAGGAAGATTACACGGGTACCCCGGGATTTCCAAAAAAAAATACAGACAAAACTGGGTTCCCCAGGTGACTCAATCCACCCAGATGTGAATTTTAAGTTGCCACCTTAAATAAACCATTAATTAACAATCTCACATCTGTCATGGATACACACAAACCCAAACCATGTCTACGAGCATAGCATGGCAATATAAGCAACTCGTAGAAGTAACTCCCAAGGGTTTGATAATAAACAGGGCAATAGGTTCTACCTCATCGACTACTTCCCAACCCACAAGTTAATGACATCCTAATCATGCAATGTTTGAGGATTGCACTAATGCAATAAAAAGTGGGTATGAAAAGAGTATGATCAATGTGTTACTTGCCTTGCTGACGATCCGTGAATCCTAGAGACTCGTAGTAACATGCTTCGCACTCCGGGAATTCTATCGCAAACAAACAATAACATACATAAGCAACTAGCAAAGATGCACAAGTAAAACTTCAACTAAAAGAGGTTGACCAGAAAGTTCAACTTAAGAACTCCGGTTCACAAAAGAATCAAATCAAACGGAGCAACGAAACTCAAACGGCGAAAGAAACAAGATCCGTTTACTAATCTGGACTAAAGTCAAATTTTACAGTATCAAAATCTTGTTTAACTTGATTAAACAGAAAGAGGGTCTCGAGATGAAACTCTAGGCGTTTGAATCACCTGATTCCGACTAACGAGCGAAAAGATAAACAGAAACTAAGATCGGATCAGAAATCGCGAGTGAAAATAATCGCAGATAAATCCGATAAAAGAAAACTGACGAACAGACTAATGAATGAGCGTTCATTATCTGTAACTAACGGAAGAAAACCGTTTGTTTAAACGAACGTATGGACGAACGTCCGCTAATTAGAAGAATCGCGAAAACCGGCGAACCGATCAAAAAAACCGAACTAGGGTTTCTAAAAAAACCGAACGGCTTTTTAAAAACACCGGCGGCTCGGATCCGACGCGGTACCTCCGGCGAGGTGGCTCCGGCGGGGTGGGGTTGGGCGGCGGGCGGCGGCTCATGAAGGGTGGGCTCGGCGTGGCTGGGTGGCAAGCAAGGGGGCGCGGTGGCGGAGGCGACACAGGTCGGGGCGGTGCGGCGGTGGCGGTTGTAGTGGTGGGGGCTCGGTGGTATGATTTAAAGAGGCGGCTTGGAGGAGGGGGCGCTGGCGGCGAGAGGAGTCGGCGGACTCCTCGTCTGAAGTCAGCAAGACAAATGGCAAGGCTGGGCGGCGGTGGCGGGGAGTTGGGCGGCCAGTGGGTTTCGACCAGTCGGTGTTCAAGAGTTTTTTTTAAAAAAAATTCACCGACGGAAATAAAATCCTAGAAAATAAAATAAAAACCCAAAAATGCCAAAACAAATTTTCACCGTCCAGATAAAATATTTAGAACAAGATGAACATTTTCTTGGCCCTAAAATGCAACTTTTGAAAATGTGCAATTTTTTTCTAATGCAAATAAAATCCGAATAAACTCAAATAAAACCAAACAAATGATTTTAACATTTTTCCTCCAATATTTCAATTATTTTGGAGAAGTCATGTTATCTCCTCTCATATATTTTTAGTTTGAAATATTTTTCGGAGAGAAAAATCATTAAAATCAAAAATCCTCGTTTCACTATTTGATAGGAATCAAACATGAAAACCGTGAAATCCCCAACTCTCTCCGAGGGTCCTTGAGTTGCTTAGGATTTCGAGGATTGCGGAGCAGAAATGCGATAAAATATGATATGCATGGATGACCTATGTATAACATTCCAAATTGAAAATTTGGGATGTTACACTATTAGAACTGTTTTGCAGTCGGTTTACTTACCGTACCACATACCTATTCCTTTTCGGAGTCTGAAATGTTCTGGAAAGTGTCCCTTATGTATTCCTCCGGGTTTATGGTTTCAATAACATTAGTTTCAACATTTATGGGATTACCTGAGATATAATGTTTGATTCTTTGACCGTTCACCACCTTCGGCTTTGTGCCTTCGAAGTTGTTGATTTTTATGGCACCGGAACGATATACCTCCTCGATAACGTAAGGCCCTTCCCATTTAGAGAGAAGTTTTCCTGCAAAAAATCTTAAACGAGAATTGAATAGCAACATATAATCACCTACATTAAACTCACGCTTTTGTATCCTTTTGTCATACATCTTTTAACTTTTTCTTTAAACAGTTTGGCATTCTCATAGGCTTGGGTTCTCCGTACATCAAGTGAGCTAATGTCAAAAAACCTCTTCTCACCGGCAAGTTTGCAATCATAATTGAGCTCTTTAATGGCCCAATATGGCTTATGTTCAAGTTCGAGAGGTAAGTGACATGCTTTTCCATGAACCATTTTATATGGAGACATACCCATAGGATTTTTATATGCAGTTCTATAAGCCCATAATGCATCATCAAGTTTCTTGGACCAATTATTTCTAGATCTATTAACAGTCTTTTGCATAATCAATTTAAGCTCTCTGTTACTCAGTTCTACTTGTCCACTAGACTATGGGTGGTATGGAGATGCAATTCTATGATTAACATCATACTTAGCAAGCAAAAGCACCATGAATAAAATGTGAACCACCATCAGTCATTAAGTATCTAGGGACTCCAAACCTCGGAAAAATAACTTCTTTAAGCATCTTAATAGAGGTGTTATGATCAGCACTACTAGTTGGAATAGCTTCTACCTACTTAGTAACGTAATCAACAACAGCTAAAATATGTGTATATCCATTAGAGGAAGGAAATGGTCCCATATAATCAAAGCCCCAAATGTCAAATGGTTCAATAACAAGAGAATAATTCATAGGCATTTCTTGACGTCTACTAATATTACCAATTCTTTGACATTCATCGCAAGACAAGACAAACTTACGGGTATCTTTGAAGAGAGTAGGCCAATAAAAACTGGATTGCAATACCTTATGTGCAGTTCTATCTCCAGCGTGGTGTCCTCCATAAGCCTCGGAGTGACACTTGCGTAGGATATGTTCCTGTTCATGCTCAGGTACACAACGTCTAATAACACCATCTACTCCTTCTTTATAAAGGTGTGGGTCATCCCAGAAGTAATGTCTTAAATCATAGAAAACCTTTTCCTTTTGCTGGTATGTGAAACTAGGTGGTATAAATTTAGCAACAATGTAATTAGCATAATCAGCATACCATGGAGCAGTAACGAGAAGCATTTATGACGGCTAATTATTCATGAGGAAGCTATCATCAATAGGTAGTGGGTCATCAAGAACATTCTCTAACCTAGACAAGTTGTCTGCAACGGGGTTCTCAGCTCCCTTTCTATCAATAATATGCAAATCAAATTCTTGTAGCAAGAGAACCCGTCTAATGAGTCTAGGTTTAGCATCTTTCTTTTCCATAAGATATTTAATAGCAGCATGATCAGTGTGAACAGTTACTTTAGAATCAACAATATAAGGTCTGAACCTATCACAAGCAAATACAACTGCTAAAAATTCTTTTTCAGTAGTAGCATAAGTTCTTTGGGCACCGTCTAGAGTTTTACTAGCATATTGAATAACATTTAGTTTCTAATCAACTCTTTGTCCTAGAACAACACCTACATCATAATCACTAGAATCACACATAATTTCAAAGGGTAAATTCCAATAGGTGGCTGAACAATAGGTGCAGAAATCAAAGCTTTCTTAAGTATTTCAAATGCTTCTACACAATCATCATCGAAGACAAAAGGAATATCTTTTTGTAAGAGATTAGTCAAAGACCTAGAAATTTTAGAGAAGTCCTTAATGAACCTCCTATAAAACCCGGCATGACCAAGGAAACTTCTTATACCTTTAATGTCCTTGGGACACGTCATCTTTTCAATAGCATCAACAATAGCTTTATCAACTTCAATACCTCTTTCAGAAATTTTATGCCCCAAGACAATGCCTTCATTAACCATAAAGTGGCACTTTTCCCAATTCAAGACAAGACTAGTATCTTCGCATCTCTGCAAAACTCAATCAAGGTTGCTCAAGCAATCATCAAAAGAAGATCCATAAACGGAGAAATCATCCATGAAAACCTCAACAATCTTTTCACAAAAGTCAGAGAATATAGCCATCATGCATCTTTGAAAGGTAGCAGGTGCATTGCATAAACCAAAAGGCATACGTCTATAAGCAAAAGTACCGAAAGGGCAAGTAAATGTGGTCTTTTCTTGATCCTCTTTTGACACAGGTATTTGAGAGAAACCAGAGTAACCATCTAGAAAGCAAAAATGTGTATGTTTGGATAGTCTTTCTAGCATTTGATCAATAAAAGGCAAACGGTAATGATCTTTTTAGTAGCTTTATTTAATTTTTGGAAATCAATTACAATCCTATAACCTGTAACAATTCTTTGTGGGATCAATTCATCTTTATCATTAGGAACGACAGTAATACCTCCCTTCTTAGGGACACAATGGACAGGACTTACCCACTGACTATCAGCAACGGGATAAATTATACCTGCCTCCAGAAGGTTTACTATTTCTTTTCTTACCACTTCTTTCATCTTAGGATTTAACCTTCATTGGTGATCAACAACTGGTTTGGCGTCTTTCTCCCATTTTATCTTGTGTTGGCATAGAGTGGGACTAATGCCCTTAAGATCATCAAGAGTATATCCAATAGTAGCTCGGTAGTTCTTCAGAGTTTTCAATAATTTCTCCTCTTCCTGCTCTAAAAAGTTAGCACTAATAATAACAGGATATATCTTCTTTTCATCAAGATAAGCATATTTAAGAGTATCAGGTAATGTTTTAAGCTCAACCACGGGATCACCATTGGGTGGAGGAGGATCCCCTAGGATTTCAACAGGTAAGTTGTGTTTCAAAATAGGTCCCTGTTTAAAGAATACTTCATCTATCTCCCTTCTTTCATTCATAAACATATCATTTTCATGGTCTAGCAAATATTGTTCCAAAGGATCATTAGGAGGCATGGCAATAGAAACAAGACCAATAATTTCATCCTTACTACGCAATTCTTTATCATGGGGTTGTCTACGAAATTTAGCAAAATTAAACTCATGAGACATATCCCCCAAACTAATAGTAACAACATCCTTTTTGCAATCTATTTAGCATTAACAGTATTCAAGAAGGGTCTACCAAATATGATGGGACAAAAGTCATCTTGTGGGGAACCAAGAACAGGAAAATCAGCAGGATATTTAACTTTCCCACACAAGACTTCAACATCTCTAACAATCCCAATTGGTGAAATAGTATCTCTATTGGCAAGCTTAATTTTAACATCTATTTCTTCTATCTCAGCAGGTGCAATATCATGCATAATTTCTTTGTATAAGGAATGAGGTATTGCACTTTCACTAGCACCCATATCACATAAGCCATGATAAAAATGATCTCCTATTTTAACAGAAATAACAGGCATGCCTAAAATAGGTCTATGTTTATTCTTAGTATCGGGTCTAGCAATTCTAGCAGCTTCATCACAGAAGTAAATAACTTGCCCATCAATATTATCAGCCAAGAGATCTTTAACCATAGCAATACTAGGTTCAACTTTAATTTGCTCAGGTGGTGTAGGTGTTCTAGTATTACTCTTACGAACCATAGTTGAAGCTTTAGCATGATCCTTTATCCTAACAGGGAAAGGTGGTTTCTCAATATAGCTAGTAGGAACAATAGGATCATTATAAGTGATAGTCTTTTCTTCAACTTTAATAGGTGCAACTACTTTTACTTCAGTGGGAGGATTATATTTAAACCACTTCTCCTTAGGGAGGTCAACATGACTAGCAAATGATTCACAGAAAGAAGCTATTGTCTCAGAGTCAAGTCCATATTTAGTGCTAAATTCACGGAAAGCTTCGGTATCCATAAAAGATTTAACACAATCAAACTTAGGTGTCATACCTAACTCCTTACCTTCGTCGAGATCCCAATCTTCAGAGTTGCGTTTAATTCTTTCCAATAAATCCCATCTGAATTCAATAGTCTTCATCATAAAGGAAGCAGTACAAGAAGTATCGAGCATGGAGCGATTGTTGAGAGAAAGTCGAGCATAATTTTTTTGAATAATCATTTCTCTTGAGAGCTCATGATTGAGGAATGAATATAACATTAACTTAAGCATGCCCCAAGCTTGAGTGATGCTTTCTCCTTTGCGAGGCTAAAAATTATATATATAATTACGATCACGATGAACACGATGCATAGGATAAACTTCTGATGAAATTCCAATTTCAATCGGTTGTAGTTCCATGATCCCACATCATCACATAGCCTAAATCATGTCAATGCCTCTCCCTTCGAATATAAAGGGAAGGCCTTCTTCTTGATAACATCGTCGGGCATACCTGCAAGCTTAAATAATCCAGAAACTTCATCCACATAGATTAGGTGCAAATCGGGATGCAATGTTCCATCTCCTGTAAAAGGATTAGCTAGCAGTTTCTCTATCATACCCGAAGGAATTTCAAAGTAAACATTTTTAGTAGGTTCAGTAGGTTGAGGAGCAACTCTTTGCTCTACTGGTCGAGGTGAAGATACCCCAAACAAGCCCCTCAAAGGATTATGTTCCATAGTAACAAGTGACAATAAATTTCAGCACAATGTATAAATTTTTCCTTACCAAGTTCCACTTACCAAAGGTGCTTCACTCCCCGGCAACGGCGCCAGAAAAGAGTCTTGATGACCCACAAGTGTAGGGTATCTATTGTAGTCCTTCAATAAGTAAGAGTGTCGAACCCAACGAGGAGCAGAAGGAAATGACAAGCAGTTTTCAGTAAGGTATTCTTTGCAAGCACTGAAATTATCGGTAACAGATAGTTTTGTGATAAGGTAATTCGTAAAGGGTAACAAGTAACAAAAGTAAATAAGGTGCTGCAAGGTGGCCCAATCCTTTTTGTAGCAAAGGACAAGCCTGGACAAATTCTTATATGGAGAAAAGCGCTCCCGAGGACACATGGGAATTATCATCAAGCTAGTTTTCATCACGCTCATATGATTCGCGTTCATTACTTTGATAATTTGATATGTGGGTGGACCGGTGCTTGGGTACTGCCCTTTCTTGGACAAGCATCCCACTTATGATTAACCCCTATTGTAGGCATCCGCTACTACAAAAGAAGTATTAAGGTAAACCTAACCATAGCATGAAACATATGGATCCAAATCAGCCCCTTACGAAGCAACGCATAAATTAGGGTTTAAGCTTCTGTCACTCTAGCAACCCATCATATACTTATTACTTCCCAATGCCTTCCGCTAGGCCCAAATAATGGTGAAGTGTCATGTAGTCGACGTTCACATAACACCAATAGAGGAGAGACAGCATACATCTCATCAAAATATCGAACGAATACCAAATTCAAATGACTACTTATAGCAAGTCTTCTCCCATGTCCTCAGGAACAAATGTAACTACTCACAAATCATATACATGTTCATAATCAAAGGGGTATTAATATGCATATAGGATTTGAACATATGATCTTCCACCGAATAAACCAACTAGCATCAACTACAAGGAGTAATCAACACTACTAGTGACCCACAGGTACCAATCGGAGGTTTTGGAACAAAGATTGGATACAAGAGATGAACTAGGGTTTGAGAGGAGATGGTGCTGGTGAAGATGTTGATGGAGATTGACCCCCTCCCGATGAGAGGATCGATGGTGATGACGATGGTGATGATTTCCCCCTCCCGGAGGGAAGTTTCCCCGGCAGAACATCTCCGCCAGAGTCCTAGATTGGTTCCGCCAAGGTTCTGCCTCGTGGCGGCGGTGTTTCTTCCCGAAAGTTTGCTTATGATTTTTTTCAGGGTAAAAGACTTCATATAGCAGAAGATGGTCACCGGAGGCCTGACAGGGGGCCCATGAGGCAGGGGCGCGCGTAGGGGGTAGGGCGCGCCCCCACCGTCGTGGACAGGGTGTGGGCCCCCTCTGGTATTTTCTGCGCCCAGTATTTTTTATTAATTCCAAAAATAACTTTTTGGAGTTTCAGGACTTTTGGAGTTGTGTAGAATATGTCTCTAATATTTGCTCCTTTTCCAGCCCAGAATCCCAGTTGTCTGCATTCTCCCTCTTCATGTAAACCTTGTAAAATAAGAGAGAATAGGCATAAGTATTGTGACATAACGTGTAATAACAACCCATAATGCAATAAATATCGATATAAAAGCATGATGCAAAATGGACGTATCAGCCAACAACAGGTTTATGTTTGTCTTTATTATCGGATCTAGCAATTCTAGCAGCTTCAGAGCATAAATAAATAATATGCCCATCAATATTATCGACCTAGGGATTTTTAACCATAGCAATACTAGGTTCAACTTTAATTTGTTCAGGGGGTGTAGGTGTACTACTATAACTCTTACAAACCACAGTTGAAGCTTTAGCATGTTCCTTAACAGGGAAAGGTGGTTTCTCGATGTAAGCAGTAGGAATAACAGGATCAACCTTATAAGTAATAGTTTCTTCTTCAACTTTAATAGGTTCTACTACTTTTACTTCAATGGGAGGATGATATTTAAACCACTTCTCCTTAGGGAGATCAACATGAGTAGCAAATGATTCACAGAAAGAAGCTACTATCTCAGAGTCAAGTCCATATTTAGTGCTAAATTCACGAAAAGCATCGGTATCCATAAAAGATTTAACACAATCAAACTTAAGGTTTATACCTGACTCCTTACCTTCATCGAGCTCCCAATCTTTGGAGTTACATTTAATTCTTTCCAATAAATCCCATTTGAATTCAATAGTATTCTTCATAAAAGAACCAGTACAAGAAGTATAGAGCATTGATTGATCATTACGAGAAAGCCACGCATAAAAATTCCGAATAATAATTTATCTTGAGAGCTCGTGATTGGGGCATGAATATAACATTGACTTAAGCCTCCCCAAGCTTGAGAAATACTTTCTTCTTCATGAGGCCAAAAAATATAAATATAATTCTGATCACGATGAACTAGATGCATAGGATAAAACTTGTGATGAAATTCCAATTTCAATCGGTTGTAGTTCCATGATCCAATATCAACACATAGCCTATACAATGTCAATGCCTTCTCCTTCAAAGATAAAGGGAATACCTTATTCTTGACTTCATCCTCGGGCAAACCTGCAAGCTTAAATAATCCACAAACTTCATACACATAGATTAGATGCATATCAGGATGTAGCGTTCAATCTCTTGCATAAGGATTAGCCAAAGGAATTTCATAACAAATATTTTTAGTAGGTTCAGTAGGTTGAGGAGCAACTCTTTGTGCTTCCGGTCGAGGTGAAGATACTCCGAACAAACCCCTAAAAGGAGTATTTTCCATAGTAACAAGTAACAGTAAATTTCCAGAAAGCTTCCTTCTGATTTTTTTCCAGGTCAAAAGACATCATATAGCAGAAGATGGGCACCGGAGGCCTAACAGGTAGCCCACAAGCCAGGGAGGCCCGCCCCCCACCCTCATGGCCACCTGGTGGGTCCTCTCTGGTATTTTCTTCGCCCAATATTTTTTATATATTCCAAAATAATTCTCCATAAATTTTCAGGACTTTTGGAGTTGTGCAGAATAGGTCTCTCAGATTTGCACCGGTCGCTATCCAGAATTCCAGCTGCCGGCATTCTCCTCTTCATGTAAACCGTGTAAAATAAGAGAGAAAAGGCATAAGTACTATATCATAATGTGTAATAATAACCCCTAATGCAATAAATATCAATATAAAAGCATGATGCAAAATGAACGTATTAGCATACCAAGGAGTATTATGAGAAATATTTATTGCACCTAGTTGTTCATCAGGAAGGCTATCATCAAAAGGTAGTGGGTCATCAAGAATATTTTATAACCTAGACAAGTAGCTACGGGGTTCTCAGCTCCTTTTCTATCAGTAATATGTAAATCAAATTCTTGTAGCAAAAGAACCTACCTAATGAGTCTAGGTTTATAGCATCTTTATTTTCCATAAGATATTTTATAGCAGCATGATCAATGTGAACAATTACTTTGGAATCAACAATGTAGATCTGAATTTATCACAAGCAAACACAACTGCCAAAAATTCTTTTTAGTAGTAACATAATTTCGTTAGGCATTGTCTAAAGTTTTACTAGCATAATGGATAACATTTAATTTCTTATCAACTCTTTGTCCTAGAACAGTGCCAACAACATAATCACTAGCATCATACATAATTTCAAAAGGCAAGTTCCAATCAGGTGGTTGAGAAATAGGTGCAGAAGTTAAGGCTTTCTTAAGTGTTTCAAAGGCTTCTATACAATCATCATAAAAAAACGAATGGAACATCCTTTTGTAAAAGACTTGTAAGAGGCCAAGTCAATAAACCTCGCATAGAAACCAGCATGACCAATCTATATAGGATCGAAGAAGGGGTGTGGTACGAGCACCCAAGTTATACCCGTGCTCATACTAGAGTGTGAAACTGAGTACCAAGACAACAAAACATAAAACGGTGAACAATACGACCGGAGTTGGTCGTACCCATGCTCGGACCAAGGCAAGAAACCTTTTAATCTATTTTTTCAATAGTGTGAGACCAATGGGTTATATTTTGTTGGGCTATGCAGTGTGTAATTTGAAATTTCCCTACTGTGTAGATTAATAGTTATCAATGGAAATTATAGAGTGATATTTTTTCCGGAACCCTAACCACGGCTGTAGTAATTTTATGTTACTTATTTGGTGTTGTGAGGTAGGGGAACTAGAGGTCTCTGTAGATCTGCCAAGAAAAATATGGTAGGATGAGTTATGTGGTCTTCAATATTAGTGGTCTCGCGTTAAGCATGTTGTTGTTGGAAATAAAAGACTTGTGGATTTGACCTGTTGCGACGATGTCTTATCTGGTAATGTCATAGAACCAGAGTTGTGTATCGCACAGTTTCATAATGTTCGTTGCCAACGATCCGAGGCTGTAACATAGTTGAGGTCAAATCTAAAGGATCTATTGCTGAATAAACACCCTTGGATGCCCTGTAAAGTGCGGTAGTAGCATCCAAATGTCTAAATGTTGTGGCAGGGGCAGGGTCGGTCAAATCGTCTGCAGGTACATAAACCGTTTGAATCGAAGTTATAAATCCCTATTTAGTAGAAGCAATTCTTTGTTGCAAAGAACTCATTTCTCTACAGTTCGGTCAATATGATCTATTGGAGTTTGGATTTGTGTCCCCGTAGGACCGACCTTTCGAGTCTTTTGAGCTTAGAGTGTTTCTTAATGTTTTTAGTGGTTTGAATTTTTTGTGGGGTTGGAATTCTTCATTGGCACTAAAGTGAAGATAGTATGGTTCGAGAATCTTCTCTTCTAAGGGATTATCCCTGGCCTAAGTCTGTTCATCGCTCATGGCTTCTCATATTTTTGAATTGGCGACACAAGGGGCTCTCCGAAAGTTTTATGGTACAAATTTGTGCAGATCTATGAGTGGTGATGTTGTTGCCCATGTCTAATTGCAGTGTTTTCATCAAAGGTTTGGTAGAATTTCATCTTGCAAAAATGGTTACACCGAGAAGATGCGTCTAAAGAACTCAATGTAATTCTTAGTAATGGAAGTTATTTTGTATTTTTTTGGATATTTTATCCAAAGCAATGTACCCATAATGGTTGTCATGGTTAAATAAAGTTACATGTATTTTGCAAAAAAAATTGAGAAAAAGTTCCTCCTTACGTTTTATTTTCAAAATGTAATAATTTGCTACCTTAAATAGCCTACACATGAGGTATTTTTGCTTTTCATATGCCTATTCCTCTTCAGAGTTTCATGGTGGTGATCAAGATGGGATGAAACCTAGGAGTCCTACTCCGGGGTCATGCATGTGCGGCCGCGTGGGTTGCCAGACAGGAAGGAGAGATTGAAGCATATGCTTAACAAACAAGGCAAGGGGGAGGTCGTGAAAGACAAGATTGATGAGTTCATCAAGTCAAGAATCGAGTTGTTGAAAAAGAGAAAATAGGAGAAGGTGAAGTTGGAGGAGAGGAGGCTACAAGAGAAGATGGCATGGTGGGAACAAAAGTAAAGGGCCCACAAAAGAGATGGATGCGCATATAATTCAGTTTGAGAAGAATCGATTGATACAATAAAATATGGCGGATGAGAACTAGTTCATGATGTTGGATCCAAATATCACGCATAAAATATCAAGAACATTTTGATTGGTGAGGCATATGTTGCGGAACGTAGTAATTTCAAAAAAATTCCTACGCACATGCAAGATCATGGTGATGGCATAGCAACGAGAGGGGAGAGTGTATGTCCACATACCCTCGTAGACCGTAAGCGGAAGCATTAGCACAACGCAGTTGATGTAGTCGTACGTCTTCACGATCTGACCGATCCAAGCACCGAACGTACGGAGCCTCCGAGTTCAGCACGCGTTCAGCTCGATGACGATCTCCGGCCTCCGATCCAGCCGAGCTTTGGAGATGAGTTCCGTCAGCACGACGGCGTGGTGACGATGATGATGTTCTGCCGCCGCAGGGCTACGCCTAAACTCCGCGACGATATGACCGAGGTGGAATATGGTGGAAGGGGGCACCGCACACGGCTAAGGAACGATCCGTAGATCAACTTGTGTGTCTATGGGGTGCCCCTGCCCCGTATATAAAGGAGGGAGGGAGGAGGAGGCCGCCCTCTACTATGGCGCGCCATGGGGAGTCCTACTCCCACAGGGAGTAGGATTCCCCTTCCTAGTCCAACTAGGAGTCCTTCCATGTATTAGGAGTAGGAGACAAGGAAGGGAAGAGAGAAGGAAGGAAGGAGGGTGCGGCCCTCCCTAGTCCAATTCGGACTAGGCCATGGGGGCGCTGCCTGCCCTAGGCAGCCCTCTCTCTTTCCGCAGGCCCAATAAGGCCCAATACTTCTCCCGGCGAATTTCCGTAACTCTCCCGGTACTCCAAAAATACCGAATCACTCGGAACCTTTCCAAACTCGAATATAGTCATCCAATATATCGATCTTTACGTCTCGACCATTTCGAGACTCCTCGTCATGTCCCCGATCTCATCCGGGACTCGAACTCCTTGGTACATCAAAACTCATAAACTCATAATATAAGCATCATCGAAACCTTAAGCGTGCGGACCCTACGGGTTCGAGAACTATGTAGACATGACCTAGAACTATTCTTGGTCAATAACCAATAGCGGGACCTGGATTCCCATATTGGCTCCTACATATTCTACGAAGATCTTTATCGGTCAAACCGCATAACAACATACGTTGTTCCCTTTGTCATTAGTATGTTACTTGCCCGAGATTCGATCGTCGGTATCCAATACCTAGTTCAATCTCGTCACCGCAAGTCTCTTTACTCGCTCAGTAATGCATCATCCGTAACCAACTCATTGGTCACATTGCTCGCAAGGCTTATAATGATGTGCATTACCGAGAGGGCCCAGAGATACCTCTCCGACAATCGGAGTGACAAAACCTAATCTCGAAATACGCCAACTCAACATGTACCTTCGGAGACACCTGTAATACTCCTTTATAATCACCCAGTTACGTTGTGACGTTTGGTAGTACCCAAAGTGTTCCTCTGGTAAACGGGAGTTGCATAATCTCATAGTTACAGGAACTTGTATAAGTCATGAAGAAAGCAATAGCAACATACTAAACGATCCAGTGCTAAGCTAATGGAATGAGTCAAGTCAATCACATCATTCTCCTAATAATGTGATCCCGTTAATCAAATGACAACTCTTTTGTCCATGGCTAGGAAACATAACCATCTCTGATAAACGACCTAGTCAAGTAGAGGCATACTAGTGACACTATGTTTGTCTATGTATTCACACATGTATTATGTTTCCGGTTAATACAATTCTAGCATGAATAATAAACATTTATCATGAAATAAGGAAATAAATAATAACTTTATTATTGCCTCTAGGGCATATTTCCTTCAGTCTCCCACTTGCACTAGAGTCAATAATCTAGTTCACATCGCCGTGTGATTTAACACCAATAATCATATCTGTATATGATTAACACCCATAGTTCACATCGTCATGTGACCAACACCCAAAGGGTTTACTAGAGTCAATAATCTAGTTCACATTGCTATGTGATTAACACCCAAAAGAGTACTAAGGTGTGATCATGTTTTGCTCATGAGAGAAGCTTAGTTAACGGGTCTGTCACATTCAGAGCCGTATGTATTTTGCAAATATTTTATGTCCACAATGCTCTGCATGGAGCTACTCTAGCTAATTGCTCCCACTTTCAATATGTATCCAGATTGAGACTTAGAGTCATCTGGATCAGTATAAAAGTTTGCACTGATGTAACTTTTACAACAAACTCTTTTATCACCTCCATAATCGAGAAACATCTCCTTAGTCCTTACTAAGGATATTTTTGACCAATGTCCAGTGATCTACTCCTAGATCACTATTGTACTCCCTCGCCGAATTCAGAGCAGGGTAAACAATAGGTCTAGTACATAGCATAGCATACTTTATAGAACCTATGGTGAGGCATAGGGAATGACTTTTCATTCTCCTTCTATTTTCTCATTGTGGTCGGGATTTGAGTCTTACTCAATTTCATACCTTTGCAACACAGCAAGAACTCTTTCTTTGACTGTTCCATTTTGAGCTACTTCAAAATCTTGCCAAGGTATGTACTCATTGAAAATCTTATCAAGCGCCTTGATCTATCTCAATAGATCTTGATGCTCAATATGTAAGTAGCTTTTATCGAGGTCTTTTCTTTTAAAGAACTCCTTTAAAACACTCCTTTATGCTTTGAGAAAAATTCTACATCATTTCGATCAACAATATGTCACTCACATATACTAATCGAAAGGTTGTAGTGCTCCCACTCACTTTATTGTAAATACATGCTTCATTGTAAGTCCATATAAAACTATATGCTTTGATCAACTTATCAAAGCGTATATTCCAACTCCGAGATGCTTGCACCAGTCCATAGATGGATCATTGGAGCTTGCACATTTTGTTAGCACCTTTAGGATTGACAAAACCTTACCGTTGCATCATATACAACTCTTCTTTAATAAATCCATTAAGGAATGCAGTTTTGACATCCATTTGCCAGATTTCATAAAATGTGGCAATTGCTAATATGATTCAGACAGACTTAAGCATCGATACGAGTGAGAAAATCTCATCGTATTCAACACATTGAACTTGTTGAAAACCTTTCGCAACAAGTCAAGCTTGGTAGATAGTAACACTACTATCAAAGTCCGTCTTCCTCTTGAAGATCCATTCATTTAACATGGCTTGCTGATCATCGAGCAAGTCAACCAAAGTCCATACTTTGTTCTCATACATGGATCATATCTCAAATTTTATGGCCTCGAGCCATTTCGCGGAACCTGGGCTCATCATCGCTTCCTCATAGTTTGTAGGTTCATCATGGTCTAGTAACATGACTTTCAGAACATGATTACTACACCACTCTGGTGCGGATCTTACTCTGGAAGACCTACGAGGTTCTGTAGTAACTTGATCTGAAGTTTCATGATCAATATCACTAGCTTCCTCACTAATTGGTGTATTTGTCACAGGAACTGATTTCTGTGATGAACTACTTTCCAATAAGGGAGCAGGTACAGTTACCTCATCAAGTTATACTTTCCTCCCACTCACTTCTTTCGAGAGAAACTCCTTCTCTGGAAAGGATTCATTTTAGCAACGAATATCTTGCGTTCGGATCTGTGATAGAAGGTGTACCCAACAATTTCCTTTGGGTATTCTATGAAGACGCATTTCTCCGATTTGGGTTCGAGCTTATCAGGATGAAACTTTTTCACATAAGCATCGCAGCCCCAAACCTTAAGAAACAACAGCTTAGGTTTACTGCTAAACCATAGTTCATACGGTGTCGTCTCAACGGATTTAGATGGTGCCCCATTTTAAACGTGAATGCAGCTGTCTCTAATGCATAACCCCAAAACGATAGTGGTAAATCGGTAAGAGACATCATAGATCGCACCATATCAAATAAAGTGCCTTTACGACGTTCGGACACACCATAACGTTGTGGTGTTTCAGGTGGCGTGAGCTGTGAAACTATTCCACATTGTTTTAATTGAAGACCAAACTCGTAACTCAAATATTCATCTCCATGATCAGATCACAGAAACTTTATTTTCTTGTTACGATGATTTTCTACTTCACTCTGAATTTCTTTGAACCTTTCAACTATTTCAGACTTATGTTTCATCAAGTAGATATACCCATATCTGCTCAAATCATCTGTGAAGGTCAGAAAATAACGATACTTGCCACGAGCCTTCATACTCATTGGTCTCCATACATTAGTATGTATTATTTTCAATAAGTCAGTAGCTCGTTCCATTGTTCCGAAGAACGGAGTTTTAGTCATCTTGCCCAAAAGGCGCGGTTCGCAAGCATCAAATGATTCATAACCAAGTGATTCCGAAAATCCATCTTTATGGAGTTTCTTCATGCGCTTTACACCGATATGACCCAAACGGCAGTGCCACAAATAAGTTGCACTATCATTATTAACTTTGCATCTTTTAGCTTCAATATTACGAATATGTGTATCACACGATCGAGATCCAACAAACCATTTTTATTGGGTGTATGACCATAGAATGTTTTATTCATGTAAACAGAACAACAATTATTCTCTAACTTACATGAATAACCGTATTGCAATAAACATGATCAAATCATATTCATGCTCAACACAAATACCAAATAACACTTATTTAGGTTTAACACTAATCCCGAAAGTATAGGGAGTGTGCGATGATGATCATATCAATCTTGGAACTATTTCCAACACACATCGTCACTTCACCTTTAACTAGTCTCTGTTTATTCTGCAACTCCCGTTTCGAGTTACTAATCTTAGCAACCGAACTAGTATCAAATCTTGAGGGTTGCTATAAACACTAGTAAAGTACACATCAATAACATGTATATCAAATATACTTATGTTCACTTTGCCATCCTTCTTATCGCCAATCACTTGGGGTAGTACCTCTTCCAAATGACCAGTCTCTTTGCGGTAGAAGCACTTAGTCTCGTGCTTAGGACCAGACTTGGGTTTCTTCACTTGAGCAGCAACTTGCTTGCCGTTCTTCTTGAAGTTCCCCTTCTTTTCCCTTTGTCTTTTTCTTGAAACTAGTGATCTTGTTAACCATCAACACTTGATGCTCTTTTCTTGATTTCTACCTTCGCCGATCTCAACATCACAAAGAGCTTGGGAATCGTTTACGTCATCCCTTGCATACTATAGTTCATCACGAAGTTCTAGTAACTTAGTGATGGTGACTAGAGAATTCTGTCAATCACTATCTTATCTGGAAGATTAACTCCCACTTGATTCAAGCGATTGAAGTACCCAGACAATCTAAGTACATGCTCACTAGTTGAGCGATTCTCCTCCATCTTCTAGCTATAGAACTTGTTGGAGACTTCATATCTCTCAACTCGGGTATTTGCTTGAAATATTAACTTCAATTCTGGAACATCTCATATGGTCCATGACGTTCAAAACGCCTTTGAAGTCCCGATTCTAAGCCATAAAGCATGGTGCACAAAACTATCAAGTAGTCATCATATTGAGCTAGCCAAACGCTCATAACGTCGCAGATCGCTCATCGCAATAGGTCCATCACCTAGCGGTGCATCAAGGACATAATTCTTACGTGCAGCAATGAGGATAAACCTCGGATCACGGATCCAATCCGCATCATTGCTACTAACATCTTTCAACACAGTTTTTCTAGGAACATATCAAAATAAACATATGAAAGCAACAACGCAAGCTATTGATCTACAACATAATTTGCAAAATACTATCAGGTACTAAGTTCATGATAAATTTAAGTTCAATTAATCATATTACTTAAGAACTCCCACTTAGACAGACATCTCTCTAGTCCTCTAAGTGGTCACGTGATCCAAATCAACTAAACCATGTCCGATCATCACGTGAGATGGAGTAGTTTCAATGGTGAACATCACTATGTTGATCATATCTACTATATGATTCACGCTCGACCTTTCGGTCTCCGTGTTCCGAGGCCATATCTGTATATGCTAGGCTCGTCAAGTTTAACCTGTGTATTCCGCGTGTGCAACTGTTTTGCACCCGTTGTATTTGAACGTAGAGCCTATCACACCCGATCATCACGTGGTGTCTCAGCACGAAGAACTTTCACAACGGTGCATACTCAGGGAGAACACTTCTTGATAATTAGTGAGAGATCATCTTAAAATGCTACCGTCAAACAAAACATAATAAGATGTATAACAGATAAACATCATATGCAAAAATATGTGACATGTATGGCCATGATCATCTTGCGCCTTTGATCTCCATCTCCAAAGTACTGTCATGATCTCTATCGTCACCGGCACGACACCATGATCTTCATCATCTTGATCTATATCAATGTGTCATCACATGGTCGCCTCACCAACTATTGCTCTTGCAACTATTGCTATCACATAGCGATAAAGTAAAGCAATTATTTGGCACTTGCATCTTATGCAACAAAGAGACAACCATAGAGCTTCTGCCAGTCGCCGATAACTTCAACAAAACATGATCATCTCATACAACAACTTATATCTCATCACGTCTTGACCATATCACATCACAACATGCCCTGCAAAAACAAGTTAGACGTCCTCTACTTTGTTGTTGCAAGTTTTACGTGGCTGCTACGGGCTTAAGCAAGAACCAATCTCACCTACGCATCAAAACCACAACGATAGTTTGTCAAATAGACTCCGTTTTAACCTTCGCAAGGACCGGGCGTAGCCACACTCGGTTCAACTAAAGTTGGAGAAACTGACACCCGCCAGCCACCTGTGTGCAAAGCACGTCGGTAGAACCGGTCTCGCGAAGCGTCACGCGTAATGTCGGTCCGGCCGCTTCATCCAACAATACCGCCAACCAAAGTATGACATTTGGTAGGCAGATGACTTATATCGTCCACAACTCACTTGTGTTCTACTCGTGCATATAACATCAAACCATAAAACCTAGGCTCGGATGCCATTGTTGCGAACGTAGTAATTTCAAAAATTTCCACGCACATGCAAGATCATGGTGATGGCATAGCAACGAGAGGGAGAGTGTATGTCCACGCACCCTCGTAGATCGTAAGCGAAGCGTTAGCACAACGCGTTGATGTAGTCGACGTCTTCACGATCCGACCGATCCAAGCACCGAACGTCACGGAGCCTCCGAGTTCAGACACGCTCAGCTCGATGGCGATCTCCGGCCTCCGACCCACCGAGCTCCGGAGATGAGTTCCGTCAAGACGACGGCGTGGTGACGATGATGATGTTCTGCGCCGCGCAGGCTTCGCCTAAACTCCGCGACGATATGACCGAGGTGGAATATGGTGGAAGGGGCACGCGACACGGCTAAGAAACGATCCGTAGATCAACTTGTGTGTCTATGGGGTGCCCCCTGCCCCCGTATATAAAGGAGGGAGGGAGGAGGAGGCCGGCCCTCTACTATGGCGCGCCATGGGAGGATATCTGGTGCTACGGGAGCACCTAAGATTAGGTGCTCCAGGAGCTTTTCAACCGTTAGATCTGAGATCCGAAGGCTGAGGAGAGAGCTCACGCTTTTAGTCAAAGAACACCCCCAGAAATTTGGTATTGCAAATCGGGTCCGGTGCATATGTAGATGACCGTTGGATTTCAGATCCAATGGCCGAGAAGCTCTTGGAGCACCTAAACTTAGGTGCTCCCGTAGCACTGATATTTTCGTGGCGCCATGGGGAGTCCTACTCCCCAGGAGTAGGATTCCCCTTCCTAGTCCAACTAGGAGTCCTTCCATGTATTAGGAGTAGGAGACAAGGAAGGGAAGAGAGAAGGAAGGAAGGAGGGTGCGGCCCTCCCCTAGTCAATTCGGACTAGGCCATGGGGCGCGCCTGCCCTAGGCAGCCCCTCTCTTTCCCGCAGGCCCAATAAGGCCCAATACTTCTCCCGGCGAATTTCCGTAACTCTCCGGTACTCAAAAATACCGAATCACTCGGAACCTTCCGAACTCCGAATATAGTCGTCCAATATATCGATCTTTACGTCTCGACCATTTCGAGACTCCTCGTCATGTCCCCGATCTCATCCGGACTCGAACTCCTTCGGTACATCAAAACTCATAAACTCATAATATAACATCATCGAAACCTTAAGCGTGCGGACCCTACGGGTTCGAGAACTATGTAGACATGACCTAGAACTATTCTTGGTCAATAACCAATAGCGGGACCTAGATGCCCATATTGGCTCCTACATCTTCTACGAAGATCTTTATCGGTCAAACCGCATAACAACATACGTTGTTCCCTTTGTCATCGGTATGTTACTTGCCCGAGATTCGATCGTCGGTATCCAATACCTAGTTCAATCTCGTCACCGGCAAGTCTCTTTACTCATTCTGTAATGCATCGTCCCGTAACCAACTCATTGGTCACATTGCTTGCAAGGCTTATAATGATGTGCATTACCGAGAGGGCCCAGAGATACCTCTCCGACAATCGGAGTGACAAAACCTAATCTCAAAATACGCCAACTCAACATGTACCTTCGGAGACACCTGTAGTACTCCTTTATAATCACCCAGTTACGTTGTGACGTTTGGTAGTACCCAAAGTGTTTCTCTGGTAAACGGGAGTTGCATAATCTAATAGTTACAGGAACATGTATAAGTCATGAAGAAAGCAATAGCAACATACTAAACTATCCAGTGCTAAGCTAACGGAATGAGTCAAGTCAATCACATCATTCTCCTAATGATGTGATCCCGTTAATCAAATGACAACTCTTTTGTCCATGGCTAGGAAACATAACCATCTCTGATAAACGAGCTAGTCAAGTAGAGGCATACTAGTGACACTATGTTTGTCTATGTATTCACACATGTATTATGTTTTCGGTTAATACAATTCTAGCATGAATAATAAACATTTATCATGAAATAAGGAAATAAATAATAACTTTATTATTGCCTCTAGGACATATTTCCTTCAACATAGTGGATATCCTGGCTTGTAGGATGCCATGGAGCCGCCAACACAAAGGATGGGGCAATGCATACATGGGAGCAGGCAGTGATGCCGACATGTGCTTTGTGCATGTCGGTTGAATGTGTGCATTATGGTTCATCTTTTGTTCATGCATTTTGGAGCCTATGACAATTGCTTTTGGTTGCACTTCATATTGAAAATTTCAATCTGGAAAATATTTTTTCATTTGAACGACAAAAGGTTAAATATATAAGAGATTAAGTTTGCACAAAGGCTCGGCAACATGCAAAATAGTATGAAGGTTGCACAGATATGACGACTCTTTTTTTTCATCACCGGATATGGCAACTCCTAATTTGTACATAGCCCCGGCTATCTTTTTTTTTAAACGGAGGCAAAAGATTTGCCTCTTCTATTAAATAAGGGAGGAGTAGTGTTAAAAGTTTTACAAGAGCACTACATATACGACATGACAATTACTCACGAAAAAAAATATGACGGCTCTACTAGAGTTACTCCAAGGGTATCAAATATGAAATTACCGTATGCATACTATCTCGACGGTGGTATGCGCGGTCATGGGTTTCCCCCAGGAGAATATCATACGGAAATCAACATTCGGTGAAAATCAATGAAAACCACGAGATAAAGATATTTTGAAGTTTCCAAAAAATCTGAAAAAATACGGAATATTAAGAGGATGATGTTTTATTGCCACCTAAATTTTTCGAAACATATTACGAGATGCGAGCTTTTTATGAAAAAAAAAACAAAATCAGCGTTGAATAGTGCCGAACGTAATGTCACTATTCAGGGCTAAAATTGTCTTTTTCATAGCTCACATCTCGTAATATGTTTCAACTTGAAATTTTACGTGACAATAAAACATCACCGTCTTAACATCCCACATTTTTTAAAGATTTTTTCAGAAGTTTGAAATATGATCTCCACGAAGTTCTCATAGAATATTGGTTTTCATATTGATTATTTTTTCATATGATATTCTCGGTTTCCCCCACACACATTTGACAAGCCATGTGCGCATCGGAGGTGTTGCTAGCTAGGAGCGCACTTTGGGCACACTCACCGCCAGTGATCACGTCAGAAGCTAGCTAGCAGCAGCAGGCGGCGGGGTCCAAAGAAATCAATCACCTCATCAGGCAACTTTGCCGATCGGGTCCCTTGGCTAGGCCTTTGCCGGAAGCGCACCGCTCGCTGGAAGCAAACGAAGTGTGAACTGCCGTGGAACGGCCGGTGCTCTCCTCCGTCGATGCAGCTGCCATTCCCTCGCATGCTAAATTTGCTAATCGATCTAGACGGACAGAGTGCACCGGCCCTCGTCACACCGAATGTGGAAACTCATCCCCACTTGGATCCATCCATCCATCCATCCCCTCCATACATGCGTGCACTGCACTGCACTGCATCAGTATCACGCACGGAACGGGAGCGAGCGAGCACACGCCGCCAGCTTCACGGCGATCATGGGTGGGAACGGAGGTGGCCCATGTACGCACGAGCCGGAAGCTGGAAAGGGAAGCCAGCTAGCTAGTCGTCCGGGCCGGGCCGTCCGATCTACAGTCGCATCCATGCAACAAGGCGACGAGGCGACGGCACGGTGGCGCATCATTGCCTCCACCTACCGACTAGCGCTGCGGGACGCAACAAAATGTGACGTGTGGACTTGAAGGGGCCTAGCCACTCTCCACGGTAGTACTAGGTTCCGGCAGTACAGTTTTCTTCTTCTTTTTTCGCTCTGAACAAAAGTGCATGTTCTTTTCCATCTTTTGTAGACAGGGCAGTATACCTTGCACGTTCTACAATGTACTACTTCATCCGTCCTACACTATTAACATGTTTTTTACACTACTGTAAAAAAACATCTTACATTATAAGACGGAATATTACTATTATGAGCATAATTGGTTTGCTACCAACATTTGGCATTGCCAATATTTGGCAAGCCAACATTTGGCAAAACCAAAAGTTGCCAACATTTGGCAACTTTTTGTGAGATTGACAACGAGAATTGTCAAGCAACCAATCCCTAGCCAATATTTGGCAGTTGCCAAAATTTGGCATGCCAACTTTTGGCATCCAACCAATTATGCTCTATATAGATGCCTAGTACTTTCTTCGTAAAAAATACAAAAGTGTGTAAATCACTAAAGTACGTTTTTAGATAAATTTACGGAGGGAATAGTATTTGTCTTGAAAAAAATGATGATCTAGATGACCTAGCTGTCAGCTACGGATCTACCAGTAGGTCAAAACTTCAAGTGACATGAGTTGTTTACATAGTATTTTTTTAGGTAACAAGAGCAATGAAGACTGACCCAAGTAGTCGGGCTTGTGTCGGTAAAAAGAAAAACCAAGTTGGAGATGGATGCTGAGCGCGTTTACTCGTTGGCAGGAGAGCGTCAACAAAATATCTACCCGGGGTCTCGGGCTGGACTCACTGACCGGCTCAGGAGCATTAACAAACTGGCATGAGCACATGAAGAGCCAGTATTCCCTGTTGATGACCTGCCAATGTGGGACACAACTGCCTCCTTGCTCAGTGTTCATGATTAAAAAATAAATCAAACGTGTAATGAAAGTGATGCCCTTCAAAAAATGAAAGTTGAAGGCCTTTCTTTTGCAGGAAAAAGGCAAAGGCCTTTTTGATTCAAAGAATTTTTAAAAATAATTTTGGAGGATTCACACCCTTATGATTTTTTCTTCTAGGTATGTTGTTTGATTAGTAGAAATTGCAAACCATAAAAATTCATTTGTACTTCATACTGCATTTCCCATCAAGCCCAACAAATCATGTGTTTTTATTTGCACACAGTAAGTGTACGTGACACTCTAATCCGTGAATTTTGCGTTACTATATTTTAAAATCTTGCGAATGACAGGGACCCTAGTTTGACGCTGGTGCTTCTCGCTCGGTGCCCAGGTTTTAAATAAATCGAATCAGCGTATATCACTAGGCCAGATCGGGCAACTGCACTGCACAGAATGCAAGAGATACTACTTGCACTACCAAACACTTGCTCCTCTGATGATAAAAATTATATTATATTAGTCATAGATAAATTCAGTGACACGTCGACCACAATAGTACTACAATAAGCTACAATAATCACCGACTGCTAGCAGTACTACGTACTTCTACCTAAAAACAACAGCTCGATAATGATAATTAGTACGCAAACCATCTTTTATTTCAAACGAAATTAGGAAAAAGAATAGGCAGCATAGCAAGATCGATCGACAAAAATGGAACAATATAATGTTCAAAGAAATGCTTCCTCCCCATGCCCACTGCCACCTCCACTAATTATAGTACGTACTCATTCATGCTACCGCCAGGAAATGCCATCATACTACCGCGAGGAGGCCCATCAACGAGAGCACAAGGAGTGCCGGCGCCGACACGCCGACCGCGGCCGCGCCCGACGGGGACTTGCCGGCGGAAGGCGCCGTGGTCGCCGACGCGCCGCCGTCGCTGCCGGCCGATCCGGACGGGCCACCGGCCATGGGGGCGGGCGCCGGCGAAGGCGAGGTCGCGGAGGCCGCTTTGCCAGAGAGGACGAGCTTGGACTTGGAGGCGAGGTTGCCGGCGGCGAAAGCGTGCTTGTCGGGGGCCCCGGCGGTGACGGAGGTGCCGACCTGCCATATGTGGTTCACCGCCTTCATCCCGCTGTGCAGCTGCAGCTTGCCGTAGAGCCGGATCTTGCCGCCGCTGCCGGAGTCGGCGGCGAGGTCGGTGGCCGGGAACGCGATGGGCGTGGAGGCCTTGCCGAGCGGCACGTAGCCGGTGATGTTGTACGTCCTGACGGTGGGAGCGGCGGAGCCGGAGCCCTTGAGCGCCACGAGCGCCTGCGCGCCGGCCATGCCCTCGCCCGTGGGGTTGAGGGCCCAGGCCACCCACCCGTTGGTCCCGGCCGGCGCCGCCACGAACGCCAGCGAGAGCGACGACTTGGCCTCGTCGTAGGTCCAGTGCAGCGCGGCGCCCAGCTGCGGGAGGTCCTCGCACTTGGCGTACGTCTTCCCCGCCGGGAACTTCTCGGCCGCGCAGGCGCCGGCGCCGGCCGCGGTCGCCGCGCGCGTGGACGCCAGGAGGAGGAGGAGCAGCGCGATGCGGTGCGGCATCGTGGACGTGGAGGCCATACGCCGCTAGATTCGGGGTGTCACTGGTAAGTGAGGCCTTGGAGCGTGCGAGTGCTTGGAGTGTCAGTGAGGGGGTGAGGACGGGGGAGGGGCTAGGTTTTATAACAGGGGAGGTGGGGCTATGCGTAATTTTCGGAGATTTTAGGTGGGTTTGTGGTTAAATGTGTGTTTTCTCTCGTTGCTAGGTCTGGATTTGGTTAGGTGTAATGACTAATGAAACCTTTCTAGGTCAGTGCAGTGAAATGTCGGCGATTAAAAATGGGTTGAAATGAGTTGCGACTCCTGTGAGTTTGGTGTGCGCGTGCTGGCCACGGATGTCCGGGGTTTCAAACGGAATCCATCAAAGATGGTGAGTGTATGCAGATGGGTTCCTGGGCACAGGCCACCCGGTGAACTTACCCAGCTCGAAATTTCTGAAGACGTAAATACTGAGTACGTACTAGTGTACTGTAGTACTAGTGTTATTACGCACGGTCTGTATAGTACTTTGTACTACCGATAACTCGCACTGAATTGGCGCGAAAGGGGAAGGCCATTGAAGCTACAATACGATGCCTCGGCGCAGAAGGCGCCACACGGACGCGGCCACGATATCATTGCCGTTGTGCCAAACGAGGAAGGAGGCAACGCAGAAGAGGCGCGAGTTTGGCGCGGTCGACGGCACGCCGGGCAACCATGCACGTGACAGCTTTCGGAGCCGGACCAGTCACAGCACTACACCGCACCACCAGAGCCACCTAAAAGAAAGAAAGAAGATAACCAATCAATGGTCACCCATATCTCCATATGGGAGCTGGCCGAACTTCCCAAGAAACGCAGGCAATCCCAAAGAGGGAGGGTGGGCTCATTTCATTGCAAGTTTTTGCGTTGCATGTGGACTGATCATTTTTCCTCTTTCACGGCAAGTACGTTAAATGCGCGTGAAATATCTTCCGGCATGGATCAAAGAACTACTATTCCAGGCTCATGGACCGGCTGGTTGGTGTTGAATGCCTCGTGCATGTTACGTTCCTGTGCCCTAGTGACCGTGCCCACAAGGGGCGGCGATATTAAAAAGAAACAGTAAACCTAGCATGCAATGGTTAGCTTAGAAAACACTTCTACAAAGATGCACGGTTACTAGAGTTGGTGCCACTGCTCGGGCGATATGAAGTTATCATCGTTGACGGAACTGGAGTCTTGTCACCATCATTTGGATATCTTTTTCTTGGCCGGGATCATCATGTGGATATCATATGGTATATCTCTGCATTTATCTCGGCGTGCCAGGGGCAGCGGCACATGGATGCGTGCATGCCCAGCACCGCGTCTGTACGCGGCCCTCTGTACGCACATTTGGACTTTTTTTTTTGAAACAAGGCAAAAGATTTGCCATTTCATTGATTAAGAAGAAGGTTTAGACAGGCCACGAGGTGGCAAAAAATAAAATCTACTCTCGCGGCATTACAACACTCAAATGCTTGGCGCCCGCCAACGCCCAAAGCGACAGCTCCTCTTTTATCTTACTAATGACGACTGTCGTAGGTGCGGCGGTGTTGCGGAAAACTCTAGCATTGCGCTCCGTCCAAATTTCCCAGGAGATTAGCATCATTAGTGAGGCGAGCGTCTTGGGGGATTCAGAGCGAAGATATACGTTTCCATTCCACCATTCCCACACCGAGCCCCTCACGACGGTAGTAGCCTCGAGTGTGGTCCATGCCAAGCCAGTGAAGAATATCGCTCCACACACGAAGGGTGTAGCGACATTAGAACGAGAAGTGAGCTGCCGTCTCTGGGCTTTGCTTGCAAAGCGGGCATAGCCCGCAGTTGGGCCACCCACGTCGAGCAAGGCGGTCCGATGTCCAGATTCTATCTTGAAGTACAAGCCATGCGAAAAATTTGCACCGCGGAGGAGCCCACACCTTCCACACCGATAGGACCATGGCTGACGTAGTTAGGCCCTCAAACTGCGCCTTGTAAGCCGAGGAAGCTGAGTACGATCCGTCCTTGGTGAACTTCCAAATAATGGAATCCTCCACGTCCTCATCCAGAGTGACCGAGTCAATCTTCTCCCAAAGTGCGACGAACTGGTGGACATGGTCTACTGTGAGACCGTCGGAGAAGTCAATATGAGAGATCCAAGTGTTGTTTGTTAAAGCCTGTTTGACCGAGCAGTTTTTCCTTCGGGAGAGGTCGAAAATGCCAGGCGCTAAGTCCCGTGGGCGCATGCCATGAAGCCAGGAGGAGTTCCAGAACTTAGCCACATGCCCATTGCCAACCGTGACCGAAGTGGCAGCTGCAAAAAAGTCCCTGTCTTCATCCCTGTCTGCACATTTGGACTTTGAAGGTTGAAGGTTGACCCGTCGATCACGTCCATGCAGAGAGGGATGATGATGACGAATGCTGTGACAGTCAGATGATTCATAATACTCCTAATTACGACGATGACGAACGCTGTGACAGTTTACAACTCCATGTGATGCATGCAATTATACGATCCACATGCGCGCGGAACTGCACGCTACAGAGTGGAGTGGGTTCTACGTTGCTTCGGACGAATTGTTTCTGGTTTCAATCGGTCAGCACGCAGGGTGTAAAATCTGACCATATCAGTTTAATACTGTATTCTAACTTAATCTTCGAAACAACAACGCAATCAAGTAACAGAATGGAGTAACGTGGGGCTGCACACGAAGTCGACTGATTGATCGTGTAGAATGTGAGGGTGATTTGTTATTGGTAATCTGGTGTCAGCAGAATCGGCACACCTGCCTCTACGGAATGAAAGCATGATCTCACATCAAATAATTATGGAGCCATTTCAAACAACCTGCCGTCCTAGATCTATCTATCGACCCTGTCGCCGCATTCATGTGCAACAAGCAGCGGCAGTAACTCTCAACTCCCATGCTGCTCCGCCTCTCTGTCTTGGCCTGTGATCGAATCAATTGTGACACCGTACCCTGCACAAATTGCAACGGCTGGAAATTTCAAAACGCAGGCAAAACAAAAAAAAACCAACTCAATTTAGTGCTGCTACTACTAGCACTGCACAGCTGGGTTCCATCTAGGGAGTAATGAATTGGAGACGATCACTCCCATCCCGTGATGTGCTGATGATGCCCCTCGACATGCTGCCAAATGGTCACCTAGGTAGATAGATAGATAGATTAGATTAGTTGGGTATACACAAAACTTCACGCGACGCCATCCAGAACCGGAAAGGGAAGGCGACAGGCAGGCAGGCTGCATTTTGATTAACTGAAACTTTGGTTAAGACAACCACACCCGTGGAAGAAACTGCCAGAAACAAAACACCATCAGCAAACGCTCGTCGTTTACACAGAAAAGTTGGGAGATCACCGCAAAACTCAATCATCTGTGATTATGGTGTTGGTGTGTGGACACTTTCTGGTCGTGGCCGTGCCGGGCCGGCCACGCTTTATTCCACCATGTCTCCTCGTCTTTTACAGGGTGTGTGGAACGAACGAACCCAACTCAGCTGGAGCTTTTAGGTGACGGCGCAGATGCGTGTGCATAATTTCTTCAATGATTTGTGTTCATTCTGCTGTGCTTGGGAGTCAGCTTAGGGTTCTGACGGCTTTCAAGTTTGAACTGAATCCAAAGCTCCTTAACCTTCTGATGTTCCTTTTCCGTGGGAAAAAAAAGTAGTGCTGCGGATGAGAAGTCGCTTGACGGAGGATCAATTCAGGTAAAGTACAAGGTAATCTTTTTCAGAGGCGAGCATTCCGGTCTGGTTGGATTTCACATTAGCGGGAGACTGAAGTACTGCACGTTCACATGCCCTTCAGTCGCGAGGTATGGCACTGGGCAAAAGGCAAACATCTCAAAAAAGAAAAACAGATTTTTTTTTTAATGTGGAATCTCCTCATCTGGAAATGTTTGAAAAGCTTATAATGAGATTATTATTATACTCCCTCCGTTCCTAAATATTTGTCTTTCTAGAGATTTCAAGAAGTGACTACATACGAAGCAAAATGAATGAATCTACACTCTAAAATAAGTCTACATACATCCGTATGTGGTAGTCCATTGAAATGTCTAGAAAGACAAATATTTAGGAACGGAGGGAGTATTACCTTAGGGACAAACTAATTGCACAAAACAGATACACATATCAGTGGGCTCCAAATATCTAATGTACATTAATTATTTTTCTTGAGGATTTGCAACCTTACTTTTCTGAAGGAGGCGTGCTGAAGTTTGGTATGCGTCCTGACTCGTGAACGGAGAAGACAGCAAAAGAAACAGCAACAGGCCAGTAGAATAATGGTAATGGGCCGACTCCATTTGCCGGCTAGACACGCCTGCGTTGGATTTGGGCCAAATATCTTAGTAGCTCAATTGACCGTCGTCCAAGGAACGGTAGTACTGTATGTCAAGCCAGCCAGAGACAAAAACGTCCCTAGAAAAAAGCCAGCGACAAAAACGAGCAAGTGGGTGCAAGAGAAAGTGAAAAGTTATTTTTCTTTTAAGAAAACTTAGCCGTGCTACAAAAGATTCATTGCATTTCACACTTAGTTGGATTCTCATTGAGTATTCCCTCCGTAAAGAAATACTATAAGAGTGTACAGAGGGAATAGTTGCTAACTTGCCAAGCTAGCTGTGACCACAATTATTTCTGCTAAGCTAAGTTCCCATCTGTTCTGTCTGCTGCGGCGCCGGCGACTACCAGTACAAATCCATCACTACTCGTACACATTGCGACCTTTTGATGTGTTCGGCGGTGTTTTGTTTGACTTTGACCAGTGAGTGAGAGTAAACGTCAACCGTCAGAGGACAAGATCTCATCGACATCGATGTTTAGTTCAGGTTTGACTCACACACTGTGGAGCTGAGACCCCGTGTTCCAAGCCTGAATACCGGCACTTCACACACGTTCGTTGAAATGGAATACCGGAGCTCAGAAATTTGGCGGGAGAAGCTTTGATTGGGTCAGATCAGTTGGCCCGTTGTAAACTTTTCAGTCGAACGCCCGAACATTTCCACAAGAGTAGACTTCTTTGGTTTTATACGCATGACCAATTTACGGTCGCAGCTACGGCGAGGAAATCCATGCACGACAGGAACGAGCATGTATAGCCGGACCATTCAAATCCGCTTCATACGTCTGGGTGGCCCCACACGGCATGTCGGGCAGACGGCGTGGCCCCACACGGCATGTCGGGCACACCCGGCATGTCGGCCAGACTGCGTTGCCCCACACGAAAACACCCGGAAAACCGGCGGTCCGACGGATGCCGTGTTCGTCGCCGCATGGCGCCTCTCTGGCTCGCCGCCCTAGACGAAATCCGGCTATTTAAGCCGGCCGGCGTCCCGCAACCCTGACCCATTCCACTCCCCCCTCTTCGCGCCGCCAGTCCGAACCCATCCATCTTCTCCTTCTCCCGCTCTGGCGCTCTGCTCACGCTCCGGCACTCCGCCATAGTCCGGAGCAAGATCACCTACTATACCATGCTGACGCCGAAGCGGCGCTACGACATCCAGCAGCAGATCCGGGCGAGGAAAACCGCGCGCTCCGCACGCATCGCTGCAGGGCTACCTCCGGACTCGCCGGAGCCGGAGGAGGAGCAGCCAGGGGAACAGGAGGAGAAGGAGATGGCTCTGATGGAGGTGGAGGAGGCGGAGGAGCCGGACCAGTAGGTGTCGACTTTCAACATGGAGTAGGCGGAGGCGGAGTCCGCCATCGCCCAGTCCGATGAGTGGCCGAGCAGCAGACCATCCTGGAGTCCATCCAGGATGAGGCCTATGTGGAGGCCAACCGGGCGTTCCTCCGGCGGGAGCAGGCGGAATCCGACGCGCTCTTCACCGAGCTCAACACGGAGATAGAGGCAGAGGAGGCCGGAGCGGAGCAGCCGAAGGCACTGGAGGAGCCGGAGTCGGGCACGGAGACCGTCATGATCTTCGATGAGGAGTAGCTAGGATTGACGTAGTACGTAGGTTTTATTTTCTTTTGCATGTCTTTTTGCATGGATATAAGAATCGAGTATGAGATGCCCGGATGTAACAAGTGAAATTTGTGATGTGTCCGATCACTCCGGACGCTCCACGGACATTTAAAAGGCCGGATCTATTATATATGGCTGTAGATGCTCTAAATGATTATGTCAAATGGCTATACATAGCACGTCGCAAAAATGCTGGCTTCAGTGTCGCGAAAGCCTTCGTAGGAGGTCTTTCTTTGAAATTTGTAGCCCGTGATTTGTAAACGTTCCTCGCACCCCGCTGTGCACGGAACGATCCGTACTTACCTGAAAAACGGTGCACAGTGCACTAGTACTAAGTTAGGGCGTGTACAATGGGACAATGATATTACTATCTTAATATTAAGAGTGCCATGTAGGATAAATGCTGAAGTGAAGGGAAGAGAAATCGTAAGAAAAAGTTTGGCTTCTCCTATTTAAGAGATGATCTCTTAGCACAATATGCATCATCATGATTTTAGAAATAACAAGTTATCAAAGATAAAGCTAAGATATAATCCATTGCATACATATATCTAAATTACATGCAAGGCTTAAGATAAAAATGTCTTATCATTGTACATGCCCTTATATACTTATATACTTGCCTTTTTATAGAGTGGGGCGTTTTGGCTCTCCGCCGAATTTCTTGAAAAATTCAAAAAAATAGTTTTTGAAAAAAATTATACAAGTAAACAAGTATGTTGTGTGTGTGTGTGTGTGTGTGTGTGTGTGTGTGTGTGTGTGTGTGTAAAATTTCAGGATTAAATACCTTGAAATGCAATTTGTAAAAAAGGTAAATTCATGGTCTAGGAGGATGGACAGATCATGAGTTAAAAAGCCCCAGATTTGTTTTTCCGCACAATCCTCATTTCAATGTTTATTAAAAATGAGTCAAATTCATGGTTGGGAGGATGGACAGTATCATGAGCTAAAAAGCTTCAGATTTGTTTTTCATCACAATCCTCATTTCAACGTATTCCGTATTGAAGCATTATGCCTCCATGTATATCTATATTTTTTCTAAATTTTCTGAAATGTAAAATTTTGAAATTTTCAAAACCCGGCCTCCAGGGAGCTCGGCGTCCAAAAGGGATTTTCGCCTTTTTATATATCAGGAGATCAAGTATATTGCTTTAGGGATGGTTACGTGACAAAAGCAATCCAGACAGTTCTAAAGAATTCTTCTTTTATTTTCTTTTTGAAGTACGCCGCTTTTCCTCCCATTTCGATCACACCTTTTGCCTTTCTGGCTTGTCGCTGAAAAAAGAGAGAGGTTGCTGTAGGAGCACACCCACGTAATATGGCCGTCACGGTGGCGTCATGGGACCCATTGTTGTGGAGCACAACGAACGAAGGGGAGCACGGGCCACACACACGGCGACAACGACGGGTCCTTTTTCTTTTTTCTGGACTGACGGAACCACCCATATGAGATATGCGCATCGTCGCCACGCGCCAAATGTCGCCGTCGTCGCCACGCCCGTTCGTCGCTTTTCCGCCGCATCCCGCGTCCTGTAGCTAGCAGCCGCACCTACCTACCCTGTGCGGTCGCATGGAGATGACCGTGAAACTCGCGTCGGCGTTAATCCAGCGGCGAGGTCGACGCAAGCGAAATTAATCTCCGGTCCAAGCAGACGGGGAAGTCACGACACGGACTATAGCGGTGTGAACAGGGGAATGGCCGGCCCATGTGAATCTAGACGCCGCGACGGCAACGTCCATGCCATGCGCACGACAACACGGGACGAGAGGAGCCATTTTCAATGCGAAAATCCTATTCCTACGTACTTACAGATTCTACAAAGGGATAAATACACACATGGTCATTGTAGTTGCGACGGAAGCACGATACGATTTCTGAACTATGAAATACGTTACGATCACTAAATACGATTTGACGTGAAAATACGGTCACAGTAGCACTTACGTGGTCGGTACAGCGTAGTTGACCACCTGGTGACCGCTCGTCCATGCGAGGTGGGGAACCGCGGAGGCGCGTGGATATTTGCGTAAAGCCCCCTCCCCCATCAACGGATCGACCCATACCTTCTCCACTCACATCGCCTCTTCGTCTTCGATTGGAAACTGGGGAGCGACTTCATAGGCGACGCCGCGCTGACGATCATCGACTGTAGAGGTAAGTTGAGGCGCTGAGCTCCTCCGCAGTTGAACAGGCGCCGCCGCCTCATGTGTTCTTCTCCTTGGAGGCGTAGGCGATGGCCCTTGTTCGTCGCGCAGAAGGAGTGCCACCAATGTCTATAGTAAGTATCCGCCCCTGGAATCCGAGCTTTTTCGCGTTTTAATCTCCAAATAACCTCCTTTTAGGGTCGCATTGTCATACTAGATGTGTTCTAGTTGTTAGGTTGGACCGATTATTCTAGAGTTTTGACACAGGATTTGGGGGTTAAGGGAATTAGGGCTTAGGGTTTTAGAGGGTGAAACAAATTCAAGCTTTGGTCAATTGTGATGCATGTTGTACTTCTGTTGGTGTATTAGGCCGTCGAAGCACCAATTTCTTCAAGGAGATCAACCATGATGGATTTTTTTAGGGGCATGGCAGGAGTTGTTCTTACGTAAATGGCCGTGTCATTTGCTATGATCATCTAGAAAAGGTCACCTGGTCACCTATTACGATTGAAGATCTTGTTGAGGAAATATATTATGAGATGGCAGGGAGGCTTAAGGTTTCAATTCTACTGTGTCCCCATCCTTACACTTAGCACAAATGGTCTCAGGGCAATTAGTGATGATGAACATGCAGACAAAATGATGATGTTTGTTGATACTGGCCACCACATTTTCAGTATTTATTTGGATCATGATGATAGCTTCCATGCTAACCTGTCTGAGGATGATGTTGTGAACCATCTAAGAGCTAATCTGCCTCCGTTTTTTAGCCCACCAAGGAGAGTGCATATCAATGCATAGAATGCAAAAGTTGAGACAGAAGCAGAGCATGGAGAAGTTCAGGCAGAAGCAGAGCATGGAAAAGGACAGGAAGATATTGTGGCACCTATTCCTATACAAGTTGTCTATCTTGATGTTGATGCAGATGATGATCTGAACCCGTTTGAGTTTGTTAGGAGCATGAACACAGACATATGTGGGTAATCAATTGGATGACGTTTCGTGGGAACATACCTGACAGTAGAGATAGGTGGTATGTAGTAGAGGGCAAAGTCTAGCTACGGCGAGGTTGTACACTCGGTTTTACGAGTTCAGGCCCCTCTCGGAGGAGGTAACAGCCCTACGTTTTGGTGCCGCGGAGGCTTGTTGATTGGATTGTTGAGTTACAGGGGGTGCGAACCCTTGTGCAAGAGGGAAGGGGTGGCTTATATAGTGTACGTCGACCCCTCGCAGCCCTCAGTTACACAGGGGTTCAATGAGGGAATAAAGCCACATACGTTACTGGTAACGCCCGCGTTTAATGATCTTTAAGGTGACGGAGTGAATGTCCGACCGTTGCCATCTAGGGGTGGCTCTAAGTCTTCTGTTCTTCGAGTCGATTCTTGTCTTCCGAGTGAATGATGACGGTCGAGTGGAATTGGGATATTCGAGTGGTTCTTCTGTCAAGTGGATTGCACTCTATGAGGGTTCCAGTCGGTATCCTCTTCCTAACTTTGTAGGTCTTGGCCTCTCGTGCGGTGTCCTTGGGTAGGGCATATAGGTTAGGCCCAAGACCCTACCTTAGGTACATGTCATCGTCATTAGCCCCGGAATGGATCGAGGGCCGAGTGAAGAAGGATTGAAGTAGATTTTGACCCGACTCAATGTCTCGGAGACACGTTCTTAGGGGTCTGAAAGTATGCTAGTAGTTTAATCCTTCGCCAGTCGCCTTGATCGATTCTGGCCTCTTGAATATCCTAGTGATAAGTAGCATAGCATCGAGCAGATTGGATTTGGATATCCTTGACGTGATCGCCTAATTTGCTGGCCCGGATTTTGTAGGATTCAAAATTTGGAGAAGCGCGCAGGTCGGACGCAGCGCGATAATCGGGGCAAGTGTAGAGGGACTCCTCGATCCTCGCTCCACCTTTTATGCCATGTATCGGGCCGGCGCCGGTTGTGGGATGCGCTGAGATTGCACGGCCCCCCGAGTCAGCCACTCGGACACGTGGGTATAAAGGGCGACGCGGCCGACGAGTGCAATAGTGTCCACCATTTTCCCCTTTCCCTCTCGTCTGTCTGCCCCGCCCACTCTAGCGCAGCGCCACCCCTCTCACTCCCGTCGACCACAACAGGGATGGCAAAGAACAGGACGAAGGCACTGGAGCACACCAAGAAGTTGGACAAGGGGTCGACCTCGCGACCTGCTCTGCCGCCGGGCTGGATCCAAGGGATTGGATCCCCTCATCGATCTCGGAGGAGGATCTGGAGGGGCTCGTCGCCGACGACCTGATAGCGCTTGGATCTTGGAGGCTGCCAGAAGGAGAGTTCTAGCCCGCACCGCGCGACGGCGAGCGGGTTCTCCTCATGACTCACATGGAAAGAGGTTTCTCTCTGCCTCCGCATCCATTCTTCCGCGATTTCCTGACCTTTTTTGGCGCACAAATCCACCACTTTCCTCCAAACACCATATCATACCTTGCTGCATTTGTTTTGATGTGTGAGAACTTCTTGGGATGCCACCCACATTGGGGGTTATTCAAACATATCTTCACCTGTCGATATACAGTCGGTTAAGAAAGCCAATCCGACTGATGAGAGAACCCACGTGATCCAAATGTGTGGAGGTTTGGACGTCCAAATGAGGGGTAGGAGCTCTTTCCCTTCCATGACTTTTCCTGAGTCATTTAGGGGGTGGCAGTCGACCTGGTTTTACTGCAAAGATGTCCCGACTCCGGGGGCGTCGACTGGTCTTCCCCCTTTCACCCTGGACAGACTCCACGCCCCTCATTCGTTGACCGTAGAAGAGGAGGAGAAGGGTGAGGTATCTATCTTGGTTGACGCAGTCGTTGAGCTGATCCGAGGTGGAGGGACACACATGGACTTGTTAGAAGTATTTCCCAGTCGACGCATCCATTGCTAGCTCGCGACCACCCCATGTGGCTATACTCAGGTGCAGATGACACCGCTTGGACTCACTCGGAGGAGGTCATAGAGGAGCTAGTGGTGTAGTGGCTTCGGAGCATCACTGGAAACAAGGACAATCTGCATGGAGCAAAAAGGATCTTGCTATTCGACGCCGAGCACCCCCCAGGAGAGGTCAGACATAACTTATCGAGTGTTTTATCTTTTACTCATCAATATGCAACTGTATTGGAATCCGATTGATCTTTATAATCTGTGTCTTGCATGTATTCACGAAGATGTACTCACCAGTGCCGAACGGGGAACAACCCATCAGAGGAGCAAAAAGCGAGGGCAGGAGCGCCGATATTGAGTATGCCGATGACAGTGAAGACGACAATGATGACTTTGATGGCAGTGAAGAAGTCGAGTCACCACCATGCACAGAGCGCCATACCAAGCAGGCACAGGATCATGCGTCTGTACTGGGTAAGGCTGCGGTGTCGAGTGCAAGGAATCAAAAGCACACTCGGACGTCAACCCCTGACCTGACTGAGAAGACCGCCAAGCAAGCCAAGATCATTCCACCTAAACCTTAGAAGACTTTGCCCAGGATCAAGGTTACTGTGCCTATCGCTTTTGTCACAGACTGTTTCACTTTCTGTCTTACTCTCGCAGACCTTCGTGCTTTTGTTGACCAAGTGAAAATTGTGCCAGGGCTACAACTTTGATGACGTCAGACATGCAGATTGACGAGGAGTGTATGGAGGAGGACACCGCTGGCGCAGCCACCTCCCGACGAGGTATGATACATTTGCATTCTGTTCTGTTCTATTTGTTGGTTCATTGGCTGAACAAGCTATGGTTGTTGACTGACTGTAGTTCCCATGGATATGATACAACTTCCTGATGATGAAGACGAACCTCCGAGAGGCGCGGGCGGTGAGGGTATGACTTCAGGCACTCCTCATGGGCCCACTCAGAGGGAGTTGTCGAGTGGAACACCTTGGGTACCGGCCGCACCGATGCTTCAGGAGCCTGGTGGTTCGTCTCAGACCAACTTTATCTCAACCGCACCACCGTAGACTGCCCTGCCATTGGTATCGACTCTTCTAACTTCTGGAACTAATGGCCAAACTCAAGCGCCAACCCTTCCGACGGGTCATCAGCTCACCCATCAGCTCACCCATCCACTCAGGCCGGGCAGGCCGCACCGAGTGGGGAATCGATCCAGTGGGGGCACACTAAGTGCACCCACTGGGTGTAGTCCCCGAGACCGTCATAGAATGTCTGGTTCGGCGGGGGTCTTAGAATATTTTTTGCTTGAAGCTCTTCACTCGAATCGGTCAGGTCGTACAGAGTGGAAACTTATCCATTTGGGGCACGCTGAGTGCACCCACTGGGTGTAGTCCCCGAGACCGCCGTCGAATGTTTGATTCGGCGGGGGTCTGAGAACAAGTTGTTTTTTGGGGGTTTCTCCATTTGGACTGATAGGCCACGCCGAGTGGAGAATCGATCTAGTGGGGGTACGCTGAGTGCACCCACTAGGTGTTGTCCCCGAGACCGTTGTCGAATGTTTGATTCGACGGTGGTCTTAGAACACTTTTGATAGTAGCAATCCAAATTTTCTCGTCTTCACTCGGAAGTAAAGGAAAAACTTTTGAGGGTCTTTCTCTTCGTCTAGTGAGCTATTTTTTGTTGATCTCAGAAATCTTGTGAACTTGGGACCCAGTACACTGCTCTGGAGAAGGAGAAGATCCAACTCCAACTAGACCTAGAACTTGCCAAGAAGAACTTGAAACAAGCCCAGGATGAGGTGAAGACCATGGGAGGTAACATTCCGCTGACTGTAATTTGTTATTTTTCCTTTCTACCCTTTGGACCCACTGATTCCACTCGAACAGATGTGCGTGGTGAAAATCGTCAACTCCAAGCACGACTGAAGAATGTTATTTCTTTAGACACTATGAAGCAGACGTTGGAGAGGGAGGACAATGAACTCGCGGGAGCGCAGAAGGTGGCACGAGAGAAGACTGAAGCAGTTGAGAGAAAGCTAGCTTCAGTCGGCAAACTCGAAGAGGAGAATGTAGCCCCGAAGACTGCCGTTGAGGAGGTGAAGAAGGAAGCCGCTCAGCTGAAGGAGGAGAAAATTTTCTTGACTGACAAGGTGGATCAGCTCACTCGAAAGAGGGACGAGATGGAGAAATATTTGGGGGCTTTGGCAAAGAAGATGCACGGCATGTTGGAAGGTACCTCTGTTTGGTTGAGTGAATTTCTATAAGCTTTGAGAGTAATGGAGTAATTAACCACTCCCTTCTCCTTTGCGCAGAGTTCTGCTAGAACTTCGGAGAGGAGACAGATAAAATCGAGACGAGTTTAGACCCCACCAAGTCGCTTGCGAAGGACGTAGTGGCTCTGAAAATGTTGCACCTTGAAGCTTCTACCGAAGGTGTTCAAGGATATATCACTCGCTTGAGGGTTGCGCTGGCGAACATCGACAGGGAGCTATGGTCTGAGGATACGCTTCAGAATGACATCGAGTCGATGATGACTTGGCTTAACGATATCCCTGATCATGTGCAAGTATGGAAGAAATCTGATGCCCTCTCTGGAGCTAATGTGGCTTTCTCACTCGTCCGAGTCCACTACAAAGATGCCAAAGAGGACGTTGAAAGCTCTCCATGTGGTAAACACGAAGAAGCTTCAGTTTCAATCCTTCATGGAGACTTTCATCAGGCACGCACTCGTACAGTCGACGGCATTGACCTGGACACCTTCATCGAGCCAGCGAGTCCTCCTCCAGCCGAGTGAAGAAAAACTTAATGATCTGAACTTATTTGCCTTGGAATGCCGAGTGCTCTTGTAACCGTTAAACTCATTTGGGCCTGACGCCTGGGCACTTATGCTTGCGTTTCTGAACTTGATGGATTTATCCGGAATTTGCTTTTCCTCTTTCAGCACGCTTTGAATGAACAGATTTTTTTAAACTTAGGCAAAACTGGTTCGCGGCTAAGCCTCCGAGCGGGAGGGATGCTCTCCACTCGGAGTAGTTTTTTAACTTAGGCGAAACTGGTTCATGGCTAAGCCTCCGAGTGGGAGGGATGCTCTCCACTCAGAGTATTTTTTAACTTAGGTGAATCTGGTTCGGGGCTAAGCCTCTAACTGGGAGGGATGCTCTCCACTCAGAGTGGTTTTTTAACTTAGGCGAAATTGGTTCGCGGCTAAGCCCCCGAGTGGGAGGTATGCTCTCCACTTGAAGTAGTTTTTTTAACTTAGGCAAAACTGGTTCGCGGCTAAGCCTCCGAGTGGGAAGGATGCTCTCCACTCAGAGTAGTTTATTAACTTAGGCGAAACTGGTTCGCTGCTAAGCCCCCGAGTGGGAGGGAAGCTCTCCACTCGGAGTAGTTTTTTTTTAACTTAGGTGAGACTGGTTCGCGGCTAAGCCCCCGAGTGAGGGATGCTCTCACTCGGAATAGGTTTTAACTTAGGCGAAACTGGTTCGCAGCTAAGCCCACGAGTGGGAGGGATGCTCTCCACTCAGAGTAGTATTTTAACTTAGGCGAAACTGGTTCGCGGCTAAGCCCCTGAGTAAGAGGGATGCTCTCACTCAGAATAGGTTTTTAACTTAAGCGAGGACGGGCTCACGGCTAAGCCTCTGAGTGGGAGGGATGCTCTCACTCGGAGTAGATTCTTAACTTAGGCGAGGACAGGCTCGTGATACGTCTCCAACGTATCTATAATATTTTATTGTTCCATGCTATTATATTATCTATTTTGGATGTTTTATATGCATTAATATGCCATTTTATATTATTTTTGGACTAACCTATTAACCTAGAGCCCAGCGTGCCAGTTTCTGTTTTTCCTTGTTTTTAAGCCTCATAGAAAACGAAACCAAACGAAGTCCAAACGGAATAAAACTTCCACGATGATTTTTCTTGGACCAGAAGACACCCAGGAGACTTGGAGACCAAGTTAGAAGAGCCACGAGGTGGCGACAAGGGGGGAGCACACGTCTAGGGGGTAGGGCGCCGCCCCTACCTTGTGGGCCCCTCGGTGACCCCCTGACCTAGATCTTCCTCCTATATATTCACATATATTCCCAAACCACCAGAGGCATCTACAAAAACACTTTTCCACATCCGCAACCTTCCGTTCCCGCGAGATCCCATCTAGGGGCCTTTTCTGGTATCCTGCCGGAGGGTGATTCGATCATGAAGAGCTTCTACATCAACTCGGTTGCCCTTCTGATGAAGCATGAGTAGTTTACCTCAGAACTACAGGTCCATAGCTAGTAGCTAGATGGCTTCTTCTCTCTCTTTGATTCTCAATACCATGTTCTCCTCGATGTTCTTGGAGATCTATCCGATGTAATCTTCTTTTGCTGTGTGTTTGTCGAGATCCGATGAATTGTAGATTTATGATCGGCTTATCTATGAATATTATTTGAATCTTCTCTGAATTCTTATATGCATGATTTGATATCTTTGTAATTCTCTCCGAACTATCGATTTAGTTTGGCCAACTAGATTGGTTTTTCTTGCAATGGGAGAAGTGCTTAGCTTTGGGTTCAATCTTGCGGTGTCCTTTCCCAGTGACAGTAGGGGCAGCATGGCACGTACTGTATTGTTGCCATCGAGGATAAAAAGATGGGGTTTACATCATATTGCTTGAGTTTATTCCTCCACATCATGTCATCTTACTTAAAGCGTTACTATGCTCTTCATGAACTTAATACTCTAGATGCAGGCAGGAGCCGGTCGATGTGTGGAGTAATAGTAGTAGATGCAGGTAGGAGTCGGTCTACTTGACACGGACATGATGCCTATATTTCATAATCATTGCCTTGGATATCGTCATAACTTTGCACTTTTCTATCAATTGCTCGACAGTAATTTGTTCACCCACCATATTATTTGCCATCTTGAGAGAAGCCTCTAGTGAAACCTATGGCCCCCAAGTCTATTTTCCATCATAATATTTTCCGATCTACTATTTTGCAATCTTTTACTTTCAGATCTATAAACTAAAAAACCCAAAAATATTTTATCTTTTGTTTATCTATCTCTATCAGATCTCACTTTTGCAAGTGACCGTGAAGGGATTGGCAACCTCTTTATCATGTCGGGTGCAAGTGTTTGATTGTTTGTGCAGGTATTGGTGACTTGTGCGTTGTCTCCTACTGGATTGCTATCTTGGTTCTCTAACTGAGGGAAATACTTATCTCTACTTTGCTGCATCACCCTTTCCACTTCAAGGGAAAAACCAGCACAAGCTCAAGAAGTAGCAGCTCGCGGCTAAGCCCCTCCCCCCCGAGTGGGATGGATGCTCTCACTAGGAGTAGGTTTTTAACTTAGGCGAGGAAGGGCTCGCGGCTAAGCCTCCGAGTGAAATGGATGCTTTCACTCGGAGAAGTTTAACTTAGGCGAGGACAGGCTCGCGGCTAAGCCCCCTAGTGGGAGGGATGCTCTCACTCAGAGTAGTTTTTTAACGTAGACGAGGACGGGCTCGCGCGTGAGCCCCCGAGTGGGAGGGATGCTCTCACTCGGAGTAGATTTTTAACTTAGGTGAGGACGGGATTGTGGCTAGGCCTTCGAGTGAAAGGGACGCTTTCACTCGGAGAAGTTTTTAACTCAGGCGAGGACAGGCTCGCGGCTAAGCCCCCGAGTGGGAGGGATGCTCTCACCCAGAGAAGTTTCTAACTTAGGCGAGGACAGGCTCACGGCTAAGCCCCCGAGTGGGAGGGATGGTCTCACTCGGAGTAGATTTTTAACTTAGACGGAAACAAGTTTCGCAACCAACTCACCCACTGGGGGTTTTGAACACATGCTTATGCGAGCGAAATCATTATGTGACTGCAGGAGTCATGTCTTGATAAACAATCTAATAGTACTCTTATTACATCTCGACAATCCGAGTGCTAGGTATAAAAATGACGAAGAAGATCCGTGTTCCAGGAGCGTGGTTTGTCCATCTTTTGTGCAAGGTTGTAGAGGTGGTAGGCCCCATTGTGTAGCGCCTTGGTAACAACGAAAGGAACTTCCCACGCAAGGGCGAGCTTGTAAGGCCGCTGTTGGTCCACTCGGAGAACAAGGTCTCTCCCTCTTGAAATGCTCGACCTCTGACATTCCTAGCATGGAATTGACGAAGATCTTGCTGATAAATAGTCGACCGGATCAAAGCCATCTCTCGTTCTTCCTCCAAAAGGTCTACGACATATTGGTGTGCTTGTTCTGCCTCGGCCTCTGAATAAACTTCTACTCGGGGTGCATTGTGAAACAGATCACTAGGTAGCACGGCTTCAGCTCCATATACCATGAAGAAAGGAGTTCGGCCAGTGGATCAGTTAGGAGCTATCCTCAACCCCCACAGAACAGACGGCAGCGCAATCACTCAAGCCCCAGTTGCGTGTTCAAGGTCGCGCATGATCCGAGGCTTCAACCCTTGGAGGTTCAGACCATTTGCTCTTTCAGCTTGACCATTCGACTGCGGGTGCGCAAGTGATGCGTAATCTAGCCGAGTGCCCTGGGAAGCATAGAATGTTCTGAATTCTTCCGAATCAAAGGTTGAGCCGTTGTCTATGATAATGTTGTGCGAAACTCCATATCAGAATATCAGCTCTTTTATAAACTTGATGGTTGTGCTTGAATCTTGCTTCTTGATTGGCTTGGCTTTTATCCACTTCGTGAATTTGTCGACTGCAACAAGCAGATGAGTGAAGACGCTCCTGCATGTCCTAAGAGGTCCAATCATGTCCAAACCTTAGACGGCGAACGACCGGACGAGTGGAATGGTTTTCAGGGCAGATGCAGGCTCATGGGCCATGTTTGAGTAGAACTGTCATCCTTCACAACGCTGAACGATCTCTTTAGCTGCTTCATTGGCCCGTGGCCAGTAGAATCCAACTTGGTATGCTTTGGCCACAATTGTCTGAGAGGATGCATGATGACCACAGGTCCCCGAGTGGATCTCTTCTAGGATCAGTCGACCTTCTTCTAGGGAAATGCATTGTTGGGCAACGTTGGTGACACTCTCTTTGTAAAGCTGTCCATCTATTACTGTGAATGCCTTGGATTTGAGGCCAATATGACGCACCTCAACCACATCCTCTGGGAGCTCCTTCGTGAGCAAATATGCAATTTACGGCACAGTCCAGTCGGGAATGATTACCAGGGTCTCCATCACCAGGTCAATGACTACTGGAACCTCGATTTCAGTCAGATCAGTAGGACTTATTGCTTGGGGAGGCTCTTTGGTGAAAGGATCCTCTTGCACTGATGGGGAATGGAGATGCTCAAGGAACACATTGCTGGGGATAGGTTTCCGTGGGGAACCAATTTTTTCCAGGTCATCAGCTGCTTGATTTTTTATTCGAGGAATGTGGTGAAGCTCTAAACCCTTGAACTTTTTCTCCAGCTTCCTCACTGCATTGCAATATCCAGTCATGGCAGGGTTTCTGACGTCCCACTCCTTCATCACCTGATTGACCACCAAATACGAGTCACCGTAGACCATCAGGCGACGGACGCCGAGTGATATAGCCATACGCAACCCGTAGAGGAGTGCTTTTTCACTGAGACAAGAAATGAACCGACTCAGCGCTGTGAGACAACCAGTGAGCTTCTGAACGTCATGCACACGCACGGGGCATTTCATTCGGAGAAGCGCCGATATTCTCAGGATTGGCATCTATCCCTCGTTCGGAAATAAGGAAACCGAGTAACTTGCCTCCGGGTACTCCGAATGTGCACTTGGACGGGTTCAACTTGATGTCGTACCTTCTCAAATTAGCAAAGGTTTTAGCAAGGTCAGTCAGCAGGTCGGAACTTTTGTGTGACTTGACCATGATATCATCCATATACGCCTCCACATTCCGACTGATCTGAGTGAGCATGCACTTCTGAATCATGCGCATGAATGTGGCGCCAACGTTTTTGAGACTGAATGGCATAGTGACATAGCAAAAACACCCGAACAGGGTGATGAAGTCTGTTTTTATTTCATCAAGCCCATACAGTCAGATCTGATGGTATCCGGAATACGCATCAAGAAAAGACAAACGCTCACACCCTGCAGTGGAGTCAACTATCGGATCTATGCGATGGAGCGGAAAATGATCGTTCGGGCAGGCCCAATTGATATGCTTGAAGTCAATGCACATGCAGAGTGAATTATCCTTCTTGGGGACCATGAGGACGTTGGCGAGCCACTCAAAGCGGTTTATTTTGCGGATGAACTCAGCTGCTAGGAGCCGAGCCACCTCCTCGCCAATCGCCTTCCTCTTCTCCGACGCGGAAAGACGGAGGTGTTCTTTGAGAGGCTTGACCTTTGGGTCGACACGCAAACAGTGCTCAGCCAATCCCCTGGGTACACTTGGCTTATCGGATGGTTTCCATGCGAAGATGTCACAGTTCTCATGGAGGAACTGGATGAGCACGACTTCCTATTTGATGTCGACTGTCGTTGAGATGTTGGTTGGGGCAGCTGTGGGATCCTCCGGGTGGATGTTAACTGGCTTCGTCTCGCCAGCCGACTGAAATGCAGACTCAGAAGCGGGCTTCTTAGAGTGGAGCAAATCACTCGGATCAGCAGTCATCTTGTACTCTTCTAGCTCCACTAGTGCCATCTGCTCATCGGCAATCTTGGACCCCTTCTGAAGGCATTCCTCGGCTCTTTGCCTATTTCCAATGACTGTAATCACGCCCTTGGGTCCGGGCATCTTCAGCTTGAGGTACACGTAACATGGACGGGCCATGAAACAAGCATACGCCGGTCGGCCCAGAATAGCATGATAGGCACTATGAAAATCTACCACTTCAAATGTCAACTTTTCCTTGCCGAAATTCTTCGAGTCACCAAAAACCACATCTAAAGCAATCTGTCTGAGTGATTTCACCTTCTTCCCTGGGATGACCCCGTGAAACTGGGTAGCAGCAGCGTCGGTCTCGAGGTCTATCGAAAAGAAGTAACGGATGAGGAACACAATAAATAATAGAGCAATGAAAGCGTCACAAAACATAACATGGCAATATGTGGTGCTAGGGGTGACCTAACGGAGTACTAGGTGTTACCGGCGAAAGGGGGAAACATCCGGAAAAGTATCCCCGGTGTTTCACGTTTTTGGATAGATGAACCGGAGGTGAAATGTTGCAGGTTCGCTATGCTAGGGACGTGTAGCCGACGAACGGGCTGCATAATCGGATTCGTCTTGTCGTTCTGAGCAACTTTCATGTACAAAGTTTTTTCATCCGAGCTACGGATTATTTTCTATGATTTATAAAGTTTTAGGCATTTTTGAAATATATTTAATTATGTAAATCGAACATTATCCAGAATAGTGAAAGGTGATGTCAGCATGACATCACCATGATGCCAGCCGGTCAAACCCACGTGACCAGAGTCAAACCTGGCGTGTGGGTCCAATGGGACCCATATGTCATAGGCTAAGGCTAACTAACAGATTTAATTAATCTAACCAAATGATTACGTTAATCTAAGCATGATTAATTAAGTTAATTAGTTAGGTAATAAATTAATTAATTAATTTTAATTATATCAGTTTTTTTTACATTTTTATAATTCTTTTTTGCTTTTGTATGCCTTTTTTAAAACACGTTCAGGGGGGTGGGGCTCCCTGTCATTTGGATCAGGGGGCTTAGCGGATTGGGTGCGCCCGAACGGGTGGTGCAGGCGAAGGGCGACGGGCGCCAGGTGGGACGGGCGCGGGAAGTCGCCGGAGGGGGACGATGGCGTGGAGGCGAGGCGGCGCGGCGGCAGCGGAGGGAGGACCCCGGGACAGCGGACGCGCAGCAGCGAGCGATGCCGGCAGCGGGCGTGTAGGACCTTGAGAAGAGGTGTCTAGAGGGGGGGGATTAGACACTAAGTACCAAAGTTGCAGTTTTTAAGTTCTTAAAGTTTAAGTGGAGTTTAGGCACAAGTTTAACACTCACAATACATATCAAGCAAGCATGCAAAGAGTATATGAGCAGCGGAAAGTAAATCATGCAACTCGCAAGAATGTAAAGGGAAGGGTTTTGGAGGATTCAAACGCAATTGGAGACACAGATGTTTTTGGCGTGGTTCCGATAGGTGGTGCTATCGTACATCCACGTTGGTGGAGACTTCAAACCATGAAGGGTAACGGTTGCGCGAGTCCACGGAGGGCTCCACCCATGAAGGGTCCACAAAGAAGCACCCTTGTCTAACCCACCATGGTCGTCGCCCACGAAGGACTTGCCTCACTAGCGGTAGATCTTCACGAAGTAGGCGATCACCTTGCCCTTACAAACTCCTTGGTTCAACTCCACAATCTTGTCGGAGGCTCCCAAGTGACACCTAGCCAATCTAGGAGACACCACTCTCCAAGAAGTAACAAATGGTGCGTTGATGATGAACTCCTTGCTCTTGTGCTTCAAATGATAGTCTCCCCAACACTCAACTCTCTCTCATGGGATTTGGATCTGGTGGAAAGAAGATTTGAGTGGAAAGCAACTTGGGGAAGGCTAGAGATCAAGATTCATATGGTAGGAATGGAATATCTTGGCCTCAACACATGAGTAGGTAGTTCTCTCTCAGAAAATGTATGCTGGAAGTGTAGGTTCATTTTGATGGCTCTCTCTTCGAATGAAGAGGAGGTGGAGGGGTATATATAGCCTCCACACAAAATCTAACCATTTCACACAATTTACCAAACTCGGTGGGACCGAATCGTCAAACTCGGTCGGACCGATTTAGCAAATAATGTGACCGTTAGGATTTTCGGTGAGACCAATATGCAACTCGGTAGGACCGATATGGTTATGGTTAGGGCATAACGTAATCTCGGTAAGACCCATTACACAAACTCGGTGAGACCGATTTTGGTAATAAGCTTTCCAGAGAGTTGCTCAGGCAAACTCGGTTGGACCGATTACACAAACTCGGTAGGACCGATTTTGGTAATGAGTCAACCAGGAAGTTTGCATTGTAATCTCGGTAGTACCGATTGCTCAAACTCGGTGAGACCGATTTTGGTAATGGACATACACAGAGAGATTACAATCCCATCTCGGTGGACCGAGATCCCTATCGGTGAGACCGATTTGCCTAGGGTTTGTGGCAGTGGCTAAGACATTTGAACTCGGTGGCGCCGGATAGAAAGAATCGGTGGGGCCGAGTTTAACTTTTGGTTTAGGACATATGTGTGTGGAAGTGGGAAAGTAGTTGAGGGTTTTGGAGCATATCACTAAGCACTGTGGAGCAAGAAACTCATTAAGCAACACCTCATCCCTTCTTGATAGTATTGGCTTTTCCTATAGACTCAATGTGATCTTGGATCACTAAAATATAAAATGAAGAGTCTTGAGCTTGAAGCTTGAGCCAATCCTTTGTCCTTAGCATCTAGAAGGAGTTCCCACATCCTTTAGTCCATGCCACTCCATTGTTGAACTTACCTGAAACATGCTAGATAAAAGAGTTAGTCCAACAAGAGATATGTTGACATTAATTACCAAAACCACCTAGGGAGCACTTGTGCTTTCAGTCTCCCCCTTTTTGGTAATTGATGACAACATACATCAAATCTTTAGATAAAGATATAAAGAATAGCAAGTAAAGCTTTGGAAAGATATGTAACAAGCATAGGCTCCCCCTACATGTATGCAATCATGTGAATATGGAATATAGAAGCATGTGAGAGCATAACCATGATAGAGCAGGCAATGTGTTACATGTATCTTGGCCATATGCATCAGAGCAAAGAATATTAAAGAAAATACCTTCATGCCCATGAGTCCTTCTTGCAAACAGTATGTACATCAGCAAGAATTCCTCATACACATGATTGTGATGCATATACTTACCTTGTAGTCTTGAGTTGGCTTAGGATGGAATGAACTTGCGTAAACAAGGTTAGATAACACAGGTACATCTACTAGCCAGAGCAAACAAAAGAAACCACAAGAATACCAAGACTGGGATGACATGTAGAGAGTGAGTACTAAGTACCACATTGGATTAGACATGTCCCCAAGAGTAAAGATATGCAATGAATTTAAATGATTTCTTTCCCTTAGATGTCTTGCTCCCCCTGAATCTAGCATGGGATATTGGGAGAAGGTAGGGAACAGAAAATCAGAGCTGAAAGATGTAAATGAACAGAACTAATGCAAGCTAATGCAAATAAGCACATATGAACATGTCTTTCCCCTCACGATGACATGTGGCATCTCTCCTCTTGAACACCAAGCATCTGGGATCCTTGAGAAATACTTTCTACTTGAGTATTCTATCCCCCTGGAGATCTCTTTCTCCCCCTGAGGAGGTGATACTCTCTTTCTCTGATGTGATCTCTTTAAGTGATAAACTTTGATGTGATCTCTCTCTCCCCCTTTGACATCAATTTCCAAGAAGGGTCTTCTGGAATTTGTCGTGAATGGGTTTGGTCCTTGAGTCACAACACAAAGCAATAATAAACATGTGATGCTTGTAGAGGACAAGATTCATTGAGTGGAGCTAGATCAGAAGAAACACAGAGTAAGTGGCAAACTGTTTTTCCTGTTGTGAAATCGGTGGCACCGAGTGGTATGCTTCGGTTGTACCGAAAAGATTCGGTTGGACCGAAAACATCAAATCGGTGAAACTGAGTTCATTGCAGAAAAAACACATGTCACCTCAGCTCACTAGACTAGTAAGATCTCACAAAGATTTGCAAGGAATTTACTGAAAGATATGCAAAGAATTTGATGCAGAAAATGCAGAGCAAACAGAAGGAAATCTAGATGAAGTTTTTTGTTTTTGTTTTGAAAGGGGAAACAAATATGCATGATACAAATGCAAAACACAGAAAAGAACACAAGGGAACTTCATCTAGAGATGGTCGGTGACAAAGTCACCTATGTTAGAGTATATTGACTTAGGAGTCAAGTGAGATCACTTGATCATAGGTCATACTCATCGTTTAAGCTCAAAATGGGGTTGCCATTTTTCGTTTAAGCATCTTGATGTATTCACATCTTGTCGAGTTGCTTTAGCTCATAACTTGGAGTAAAGCTTCTCTAAGATGGAATAACATACCTTGGTTGGTGGTGTTGTCCATGTAGTTGAACTTGTGTGGTTTGCTCAAGGTTGATGTAGCTCATCAAGAATAGGAGCACCACTTGGAATTTGAGTCCATCTACCTACATGGGTTAGTTCTTGCAAGGAAGAGCACTTGTGTATCCAAAAATGACAATCATGAGGCTCAACAGAATTTGTCAAAGGATATGTTTGAATGGTTTCGTGCTTCCTTGTCTTCAACCACCATAGTGTAGAAACTTGGTGATGTAGAGATTGCTCAAGATGTGAGTAGATTACAATCTCATGGAATTTGAATCCACCAAGTACCTACATGGGTTAGATAACATGCAAGATGCAAATATATCCAAGACATAAGATTTTCATCATAAGAGAAAATACCAAGGATTAGTCATAAGCTCATGTCTTGCGTGTATCCAATGGAGTTCCTACTCCAAGTTTGAAGCATCAATGATGTTCAATTCTCCTCTTAACCTGCAAAACACTTTCTCATCAAGAGGTTTAGTGAATATATCCGCTAATTGCTTTTCGGTGCGAACATGCTTAAGATAATTGTCACCCTTAGCAACATGATCTTGAATGAAATGATGACGAACTTCAATATGCTTAGTCCGAGAATGTTGTACGGGATTATGACCAATTTTGATAGCACTTTCATTGTCACAAAGCAATGGAACATGTACATATATCCCATAATCTTTAAAAGTTTGGGTCATCCAAAGTAATTGAGCACAACATGAACAAGCGGCAATGTACTCCGCTTCGGTGGTGGATAAGGATACTGAGTTTTGTTTCTTGGAGGACCAAGACACAAGAGATCTACCAAGAAATTGACAAGTACCCGAAGTGGACTTTCTATCAACCTTGTCTCTCGCATAGTCCGAGTCGGAGTAGCCAACAAGATCAAAGAGGCCCTCTTAGGATACCAAATGCCAAAATTTGGTGTATGGATTAAGTATCTCACTATCCTTTTCATGGCCTTAAGATGACATTCTTTAGGAGCAGCTTGATATCGTGCACACATGCACACACTTAGCATGATATCGGGATGTGAAGCACATAGATATAACAATGAACCAATCATAGAGCGATAAACCTTTTGATCAATCGGTTCACCATCTTTGGTCAAGTCAAGATGTCCACTAGTAGGCATGGGTGTAGTCATACCTTTGCATTCTTGCATATTGAACTTCTTGAATAAGTCCTTGGTGTACTTCGTTTGAGAAACAAAAGTACCTTCCTTAGTTTGCTTGATTTGCAACCCAAGAAAGAATTTGAGTTCACTCATCATAGACATCTCAAACTTCTCCGACATTAGCTTCCCAAACTTTTCACTAAAATGAGGGTAGTTGAACCAAATATAATATCATCAACATAGATTTGGCACACAAATAGTTCTCCATTAACCCTTTTAGTAAAAAGAGTAGAATCAATTTTCCCAATTTTAAAGCCTTTTTCAATAAGCAACTTGGTCAAGCATTTATACCATGCTCTAGGAGCTTGTTTAAGACCATAAAGGGCTTTGTGAAGTTTGTAAACATGATTGGGTTTCTTAGGATTGACAAAGCCGGGAGGTTGCTTAACATAAACTTCCTCCTCTATTTCACCATTTAGAAAAGCACTTTTAATGCCCATTTGGTACAAGGTGATATCATGATGATTAGCATAGGCAAGTAAGATGCGAATGGACTCAAGTCTAGCAACGGGAGCATAAGTCTCACCATAGTCCATACCTTCGACTTGTGTGTAGCCTTGGGCGACGAGACGTGCTTTGTTGTGAACTACTTGTCTATCTTCATCTTGCTTGTTGCGAAACACCCATTTGGTACCGATGATGTTGTGGTTGTTGTCGGGCTTCTCAACCAATGTCCAAACTTGGTTCCTTTCAAAGTTGTGTAGCTCTTCATGCATAGCATTTATCCAATCCGGATCCTCCAATGCTTCTTCGACCTTCATAGGTTCAATGCTAGAAATGAAAGAATAGTTTTCACAAAAGTTAGCTAAACGAGTTTTAGAGCGAGTGATTCTCCCGGTTTGAATATCATTGTAGATTTGCTCGACGGGATGGTCTTTAGCAATTATTGCTTGAACTCGTGAAAGCTTTTGCTTGGTTCTTGGTTGAACTTCTTCTTCATCTTGTTCTTCTTCTTGGCCTTCTTCATTGTTGGCGTTGTCGTTCTCTTGTCATGGTGGAGAAGGAGGTTGTTGACGTTCATCTTGATGCACTTCCACATTTTCTTCATCTTGGTGTGTCCCACTAGTGGATGCTTTCGTGTCAACTCTTGGTTCACCTTGTCGTGAAGTAGAAGCTTCCACTTGGACGGACGAGGTACTCTCCTTCACCTCCGTTGGACGGACCTTGCCAATAGACAAGTCTTGGATTGCTTCCGAAGGATCTTTGTCTCCTACATCAATTGGCAATTGCTCTACTTGCGAGCCGTTAGATTCATCAAACTTCACATCTACCATCTCTTCAACCTTTTGGGTGAGATTGTTGTAGACACGGTAAGTGTGAGAGTTTGAGCCACAACCTAGTAGGAAACCTTCATGAGACTTAGGAGCAAATTTAGAACGACGATGCTTATCAAGAATGTAGCACTTTGAGCCGAATACTCGAAAGTATCCAACTTGGGGTTTGTTACTGGTAAGGAGCTCGTATGCCGTCTTGTCGAGTAGCTTGTGAAGATACAAGCGATTTGTTGCATGACAAGCTGTCTAAACCGCTTCTGCCCAAAAGTGCTTCGGTGTCTTGTATTCATCAAGCATCGTTCTCGCCATTTCGATGAGCGTCCGGTTCTTCCTCTAACAACTCCATTTTGTTGAGGTGTACGAGTCGAGAACTCGTGTGAAATCCTTCTTCGTCAAGAAAGGTGTCCACATTTATGTTCTTGAACTCCGTTCCATTGTCGCTGCGAACCTTCTTGATCTTCACTTCAAATTGATTTTGGGCCTTCCTAGCGAAGTTTTTGAAGATCTTTTGGACCTGCGATTTATCATCGAGAAAGAACACCCACATAAATCTTGAAAAATCATCAACTATAACTAGACCAAAAGAATTTCCACCGAGACTCTTGTAGGAGTTGGGACCAAAGAGATCCATGTGAAGTAGCTCGAGTGGCCTCCTTGTGGTCATGATGTTCTTCACGGGATGCCTTCCTCCAACCTGTTTACCTGATTGACAAGCACTTCAAAGTCTATCCTTATCAAATATGACACCATTAACACCAAGAATATGATTTCCTTTAATAAGCTTGTCAAGGTTTTGCATACCAACATGACCTAATCGTCTATGCCATAACCAACCTTTTGAGGATTTAGCAATGAAGCAAGTTTTAGGTTGAGCCTTTTTAGTGAAATCAACAATGTATAGATCACCTCTACGCACACCGGTAAAGACCATTTTATGATTGTCTCGACGAAACACTTGGCAATCTACTTCAGTAAATAGGACATTGAAACCGAAATCAGCAAGTCTAGATACTGAAAGTAAGTTGTATCCAAGAGATTCAACGAGCATGACATTTTGTATGGAGCTATCATGTGATATAGCCACCTTACCGAGGCCAACCACCTTACCCTTTGAGTTGTCACCGAAAGTGACATACTTTCGAGGACCATCATTTTCAGCAAGCTCACGAAACATGTCTTTATCTCCGGTCATGTGATCGGTACATCCACTATCAAGAACCCATTCCTTTCCTCCTGACATATATCCCTGAAGATTTGCCATAAGACCAAAGTGTCTCCTTGCATCATCAAGATCGAAGTCACGATCATCATCCTCATCATAGTATCCATGTTCAACATCGTCATGTGGTGGATCAAATCCTAGAGAGGGTGATTCGTTAGAGTGAGTTTGACAATGATCTTGCTTATGATTTTTTATAGCTTCAGAAATAATATCACTAATAATTCCAACATCTCCTTTGGCACGCATAAGGTTTGTAAGCTCAAATAGACGATCACCAAACATAGGGTCACTAGTATTCATCTTACTCAAAGCAATAGACTTATGGAGAATTTCACCAAGATTTTTCAAGGAATAATTTGGAAAGCGTTCCTCAAGAAATTTCCATATAGTGTAGGCACACTTAAGAGTAGGCAAACATCCAATCAAGTTTCTAGGCAATCCTCTGATAATAAGTTCGGCAGTTCTAAGATTCCTAATCATGTCAATAGACTCATCAAGAGTAGGATGCATAGGATCAACATGAGGTGCACAAGGGCTAGCAATGTACATGTTCAAATGATATTGATTGAAAATTACAAGCATCTCATTTTTCCACTCATGAAAATACTCCCCATCAAGTATAGGCACTCTATGTCTAAGACTCCCCAAAGTAGACTCATCCATCTTCCTCCAATGGTGATTAAACCAAGGCAATGGAGACCAATGCTCTGATACCACTTGTAGGACCTTGAGAAGAGGTGTCTAGAGGGGGGGGGGTTAGACACTAAGTACCAAAGTTGCAGTTTTTAAGTTCTTAAAGTTTAAAGTGGAGTTTAGGCACAAGTTTAACACTCACAATACATATCAAGCAAGCATGCGAAGAGTATATGAGCAGCGGAAAGTAAAGCATGCAACTTGTAAGAATGTAAAGGGAAGAGTTTTGGAGGATTCAAACGCAATTGGAGACACATATGTTTTTGGCGTGGTTCCGATAGGTGGTGCTATTGTAGATCCACGTCGGTGGAGACTTCAACCCACGAAGGGTAACGGTTGCGCAATTCCACGGAGGGCTCCACCCACGAAGGGTCCACGAAGAAGCAACCTTGTCTATCCCACCATGGCCGTCGCCCACGAAGGACTTGCCTCACTAGCGGTAGATCTTCACGAAGTAGGCGATCTCCTTGCCCTTACAAACTCCTTGGTTCAACTCCACAATCTTGTCGGAGGCTCCCAAGTGACACCTAGCCAATCTTGGAGACACCACTCTCCAAGAAGTAACAAATGGTGCGTTGATGATGAACTCCTTGCTCTTGTGCTTCAAATGGTAGTCTCCCCAACACTCAACTCTCTCTCATGGGATTTGGATCTGGTGGAAAGAAGATTTGAGTGGAAAGCAACTTGGGGAAGGCTAGAGATCAAGATTCATATGGTAGGAATGGAATATCTTGGCCTCAACACATGAGTAGGTAGTTCTCTCTCAGAAAATGTATGCTGGAAGTGTAGGTTCGTTCTGATGGCTCTCTCTTCGAATGAAGAGGAGGTGGAGGGGTATATATAGCCTCCACACAAAATCTAACCGTTACACACAATTTACCAAACTCGGTGGGACCGAATCGTCAAACCCGGTTGGACCGATTTAGCAAATAATGTGACCGTTAGGATTTTCGGTGAGACCGATATGCAACTCGGTAGGACCGATATGGTTAGGGTTGGGGCATAACATAATCTCGGTAAGACCGATTACACAAACTCAGTGAGGCCGATTTTGGTAATAAGCTTTCCAGAGAGTTGGTCAGGCAAACTCGGTTGGACCGATTACACAAACTCGGTAGGACCGATTTTGGTAATGAGTCAACCAGGAAGTTTGCATTGTAATCTCGGTAGTACCGATTGCTCAAACTCGGTGAGACCGATTTTGGTAATGGACATACACAGAGAGATTACAATCCCATCTCGGTTAGACCGAGATCCCTATCGGTGAGACCGATTTGCCTAGGGTTTGTGGCAGTGGCTAAGACATTTGAACTCGGTGGCGCCGGATAGAAAGAATCGGTGGGGCCGAGTTTAACTTTTGGTTTAGGACATATGTGTGTGGAAGTGGGAAAGTAGTTGAGGGTTCTGGAGCATATCACTAAGAACTGTGGAGCAAGAAACTCATTAAGCAACACCTCATCCCTTCTTGATAGTATTGGCTTTTCCTATAGACTCAATGTGATCTTGGATCACTAAAATATAAAATGAAGAGTCTTGAGCTTGAAGCTTGAGCCAATCCTTTGTCCTTAGCATCTAGAAGGAGTTCCCACATCCTTTAGTCCATGCCACTCCATTGTTGAACTTACCTGAAACATGCTAGATAAAAGTCCAACAAGAGATATGTTGACATTAATTACCAAAACCACCTAGGGAGGACTTGTGCTTTCAGGGCGCCACGGCGCAGGCAGGCGCGTGGCGTAGTGAGGCCGCGACGGATAGGGAGGCACGGTCGGCGGTAGCGCAGCAACGGGGCGGCGTGGAGTGGGTGCCGGAGCGGGGTCGCGCTGGTGGGAGAGGCAAGAGGGCACAATGGTGGGAAAAGCAGCAGCAAAGATAACAGGCGTGGTCAAGTGGCGCGGCTCATGAGGAGGAGGCCGTGGCGTGGGAGGAACGGTAGGGGGCACGGTGGCCAGGCGGCGTGCGTGCGCAGTCGAGTGGTGAGGCCACGCGGGCGGCGCAAGCGCAACACACGCTAATGCGAGCAAGCGCAGCCAGGAGGTTGCTGGCACGACACTCAGCGGGGTAGCGGAAGTGGACGGCGGTCGCGGTAGGAGCGGGGTGAGCACGAGCTCAGTCACGGGGGTTCGGCGGAGCGCTGCATGGGTGAGGGACAGAGGTGAGAGGAGGAGCGGGAGGTGCTCACGTCGGTTGTAGGGGATGGGCAGTGGGGCACGGGGAGGACTTTGGGGATGACGTGGACGGAGAGGAGGCAGGCCGGCGTGGAGGAGGAGGCAGGCCGGCGAGGTGGCCTACGACGAGGTGGCCGCGGTGGAGCTTTTCGGGCGGCAACGGCAGTTGGTCTCCCCCGATCCAATCGGGGGGTAGAGGAGGGGAGAGAGGGGGTCGAGGGAGTGGTGGAGTGGGGGATGTAGGGAGACGGGGAAGGGGTTAGGGTTTTAGGGGGTGGGAGATTAAGTGAGTGAGGCGGGGGGCCAACTGGATGGCCGTGGGAAGTGGGCAGTTGGCAGGGGGGTTTGGAGGTTTCCCTTTTCTTTCTTTTTTTTGTTTTCTGTTTTGCCCTTTTTCCTTTTTCCTGATTTTTTCCTATTTTATTTCATTTTAAATGTTTAGGACTTTTATAAAGGCATGGTTCCTTCACCACAAATACCTAGACTTTTATGGGCACACCCAGAACATTTTCTTTTTAATGTTAGAAATTTTTAATGTTTGCCAATAATTCAAGTTTGAATCTGAAACGTTTTAATCCATCGCGAGATTAGCAACAGTAACAAAAGTGACGTGGCATCATTAGCACAGGGTCACTGTAGCATAATTATCTGGGCGTTACAGTGTTTTTGCTTCCGACTGGGATTCCTGCATCCAGTGTCAGGATGTGTAGCCTTTCCTTCACCATTACGGAGTCGGTCATCCTCTCCACCATTTGCGTACCGAGTGGCTATCTCCATCATCCGGTTAAGAGTCATGGCCCCGGAGCGACCAAATTTCAGCGTGAGCTCTCTGTACCGTATGCCTTCCTTGAAAGCGCAAACTGCTTGGTGCTCTAAAACATTCTCCACCGAATGTTGAAGTGTAGTCCAACGCTGGATGTAATCTCTCAAAGTTTCATTCGGCTTCTGGATACAATGTTGCAACTCAGTCAGCCCGGCGGGCCGCTTGCAAGTGCCCTCAAATGTTTTGATAAACACTCGGGCCAAGTTTTCTCGACAGTATATGCTGGCAGGAGCCAACAGGTTAAACCATGCTCTAGTCGAGCCTTCAAGCATCAGGGGCAGGTGCTTCATGGCCACCTCACCATTGCATCCACAAATCTGCATGGCCACTCGGTAATCCTCTAACCATGTATCTGGCTTTGACTCGCCAGTTAGCTTGCTCACTTCTATAGCCAACCTGAAGTTGGGAGGAATCTCAGCAGCCCGGATGGCTCTACTGAAACACTGAGGGCCAGAGATGAAAGCCCTGCTTCCACTTGGATAATCTCTGTCCAAGCCTTCTCCGTGTGCTTTGCCTCTGTCGACCAAATTCTGCACAAGGAGTGACCTTGCATTGAATCCTGGGTCACGAGGGTCGACTGGAATTCTCCGCTCATCACCATATGGGTGCCTGTTGTCATACCGCTGGGGCACGTACGAATGACCCCTCGGAGGGGGAGTGGGCACTCGACGTCGGTCGTCATGGTGATATTGAGGATCAAACTGCCTGTGGCCTCGATCTAGGTATTAGTCCTGAGGAAAACCACGATCTTCACGCCACAGAGGCGATCTTGGGCTGAGGGTCGACTGAACTGTGTCTGCCCTAACGGAATCCTATTGCTCGACTAAGAAACAACTGAATTTTGCACCCTGACTGCCCTGAGCAGTGTCCAAATCTGATCCAGGACTCTCCCGGCTTCAGAATGGGATGGTTGGATTGAATCTGCAATATGTGCCGCTGCAGCGGCATTCTGGATTGGAGTACGGTATACCTGACAGTCACCCCAAGATCCTGTCGGAAACAATTGTCACTGTCATCGACTAGAACTTGGGATTCGCCAGCGGGCGCGGTCGTCGAGTGACTTCTGAAGATTCTCCACGTGTGTACGTTCAGCTAGAGTGGCTACGCGCACAGCCTCGAAAGACTGAGCTTCGGCAGTCTCCCCCATATTGGGGGTCTGGAGAGCTTAGTCGTTCCTGCACTGCAGCACCTCTCTCTGCTTCGCCGTGAGGGCTTGCGGATAATACTCGTCGTCGCCGCACGACGGACCACCGCTATCGCCTCCACCACGGGGAAATCCTAGTGGGCTATGCTGGGGGCCAACCATGAGGACTTTCACCGCGGGGTCATTGCTTTCACACTCGGATAGCGTATTCGAGTGGTCGGCAGATCAAACAAACCATAAAGAGACTCATTGGGCCCGATTGCCGTGATCTGAGGTGTGGCCAACTAACGGGCCACCGCGTGCTTCACCCACCGCCGGAGCCGCGAGCGACCGGATCGCTTGTGACGGCGAGCACTGGGGAGGGAAGACGCCACCAGAGCCGACCGATACTGAGTCGACGGCTACCGCAGGAGGACACCGCATGCACTCGCGCGAAAGTGAGCCGCCCCGCGAATATGGAGTGCCTTGACGTCGAGGGAGGCTTCCTGGAGCTAGGCCGAAACATCTACGATGAAGGTGAGCACGCTGAGGCGGATCTCGCGGCCCAGAGACAATCCACCATAAGAAACCATGTCGATGTAGATTGGAAACTGCAACCTCGTCAAAAGTCGCTTAGACACCTGCCCCACGGTGGGTGCCAACTGTCGTGGGAATAGATCCGATAGTAGAGATAGGGGGTATGTAGGAGAGGGCAGAGTCTAGCTACGACGAGGTTGTATGCTCGGTTTTATGAGTTCAGGCCCCTCACAGAGTAGGTAGCAGCCCTACGTCTCAGTGCCGCGGAGGCTTGTTGATTGGAGTGTCGAGTTACAGGGGTTGCGAAACCTTGTGGAAGAGGGAGGGGTGGCTTATATAGGGTACACCAACCCCTTGCAGCCCTTAGTTAGACAGGGGTTCAATGAGAGAATACAGGCACATACATTATTGGTAATGCCCGCGTTTAATGATCTTTAAGGTGACGGAGTGAATGTCCGACCGTTGCCATGTAGGGGTGGCTCTAAGTCTTCTGTCCTTCGAGTGGATTCTTGTCTTCCGAGGGAGTGACGATGGTCAAGTGGAGTTGGGATATCCGAGTGGTTCTTCTATCGAGTGGATTGCACTCTATGAGGATTCTAGTCGGTATCTTCTTTCTAACTTTGTAGGTCTTGGCCGTTCGTGTGGTGTCCTTGGGTAGGGCATATAGGTCAGGCCCAAGGCCCTACCCTAGGTACATGTCATCGTCATGAAGAACATGCAGATGGTGTGCAAGAAGATGGTGCTGGAGGAAACACAAGAATGAGGAGGAGTGCTAGGCAGAACCAGTTCAACCATGCAATGGAAGTAGAGGATGTACCAAGTGATACAGATTATGAAGATTATAACCCTGGTGTGCTTGTGGGCAGTGGCAATGAGATAGGAGATAGTGATGATGATCTGTATGCAGATAATGTAGATGAGGATGAACCTGAGCATAAAGATGAGAAGAAATTAAATGAGAAAGCAAAGCACAAAGGGAAAGAGAAAGTTCAGCCTAGCAATCAAGACAAAGGGAAACATACATACAACTCTGATGAAGACTTGTCTGAGTCTGATGATTTGTGGGCTCCTGATTCAGATGATGAAGAGTTGAATTTAAAGTTCAAATCTTCCATAGTAGTGAAGAGTTGTTGCTGAGAAGGAGGCACAGAAGAAAGCAGTGAGGGAAGCAACTGCTGCAAAAAGGGAAGATGAGAAGAGAATAGCCGCTGCACCGAGAGAAGAAGCTTGCTGCTGCACAGAGAGAAAAGGAGAAGAAGCTTGCTGCTGCTAAGAAGGAAGAAGAGAAGAAGCTTGATGCTGCTATTAAAGAACAGGAGAAGAGGCTTGCTGATGCACAAATGGCAGAGGAGCAAAAGAAGCATGCTACAAAAAGAATGCCAACCTGGTTTGACAATCAAGCTAATTATCCCAAGAAAGCTGCAAGATCATCAATGTCTGATGTCTTTACGTAGTTTGAAAGACATAGAGTGTTTGATCTGGTTGTGATCATCTAATCTGTAGTGTTGGAATGATTATGTATGGTACTTGTTTGGTTATGCTGATGGATGTTGGTTGGTATGCTTTTGTTGATGGATACAAGTGCTTGCTAGTTTGCTCTTCTTCTCATTCCAATTTCGTTTCAATTGCCAGTTTAATGCCAATTCATATGATGTCAATTTGGTCAATTAGGCCATTTTATCTTAGCCTTATTTTCTATTGAATGCTAATTTGGGCACTACTGCCATTTGGGCAATATAAGAAATGCAGAATCACTGCTTGTTTTTGGACTCAAACTGTTGATCAAACATCCAAAATAGGAAGCACTGCTTATTTTGGACAGGAAGGAGATCATATAATAAATGCATAGTGACCAAACATAGCACATCACAGGGTTCAACATAGCATTGCCATTTCAACATTCCAATACATCAGACTAAACCAAAGTAAACTAGGACTGACACCACATGGTAGCATTGCCACTTCAACATTCCACTTCAACATAGCACAAAACAGGGTTCAACAAACTGTTATATCAGACTAAACCAAAGCAAACTAGGTTTGAAACATAAAGAACTACTAACTAACACCACTGCAGAATCCGAAGATGAATCTAGCAACATGATCATCTTCACCTCTACAACATCTTCACTTCTTTAGCATGATCACTTGTTCATCATCTTCACTTCGATAGCATCTTCACTTCTTCAGCATTTTCACTTCTTCAGAATGATCATCACCAATGCAGCAACACCTAGTAGCACCACAGCAGCAACCAAGATCTTCATGGGCATCACCAGCTCTCTCCTAAGCATCATGAGTGCAACAGCTTGCTGCCTGGTCATCGCATTTGCACTGTCATTCTTGACAGCCTTCTTACCTAAGCTGGTTCATCTATTCATATAAGTGAGCTCTTGTGCTTTCAGAATTTCCTCCCTGCTTTCCTCCGCCACACTAATAGCATCCACAACAGCATCGCCGATGAGTTAGTGCTTGTCAACGAGGTACTCAACATACTCCAATTCCCAGCACCAGAAATCGCAAGACACCTATCCCAAATAAACATTCCTAGGTAAAAAAAATCAATCTTTGGATCCAAAACTGAAGATAAACCATGGAAAGGAAGTAAATCGAGAAGAACCACTAACCCCATGCTTGTGGCATTTGTAAAAGAACCATATGTCATGCTTCCCAGTCATGGAGATGTACATGCGCACCTTCTCCTTGCATGATGAGCAGCAGAACAACGACAACGCTAATGCCTAGCGGCGGAAAACAGAAATGGACAAGCTTGCGGCACACATGAGAACTAGAGGTGAAGGAACTGTCAACGAGATTGGGTCTCCTGTGCTTAGTCGGATTCGGCGACGAAGACCAAGTTGGTGGCGGAGAGAGAGAGAGAGAGAGAGAGAGAGAGAGAGAGAGAGAGAGAGAGAGAGAGAGAGAGAGAGAGAGAGAGAGAGAGAGAGAGAGAGAGAGAGAGAGAGAGAGAGAGAGAGAGAGAGAGAGAGAGAGAGAGAGAGAGAGAGAGAGAGAGAGAGAGAGAGAGAGAGAGAGAGAGAGAGAGAGAGAGAGAGAGAGAGAGAGGAGGCGGAGTGGAGCGAGAGGGGGATAGAAGAAGGGGTCGCCGCGGATTAGGGATTTGAGGATTGGGGGATTTTTTTCTCCAGAAAACACCTCCATGAAAGATCGACCAAATCAAATAGGACTACGTGGCGGTCAATAAAGGAAATATGCCCTAGAGGCAATAATAAAGTTGTTATTTATAGTTCCTTATATCATGATAAATGTTTATTATTCATGCTAGAATTGTATTAACCGGAAACTTAATACATGTGTGAATACATAGACAAAACGTAGTGTCCCTAGTATGCCTCTACTTGACTAGCTTGTTAATCAAAGTTGGTTATGTTTCCTAACCATAGACATGTGTCGTCATTTGATGAACGGGATCACGTCATTAGGAGAATGATGTGATGGGCAAGACCCATCCGTTAGCTTAGCATAATGATCAATAAGTTTTATTGCTACTGCTTTCTTCATGACTTATACACGTTCCTCGGACTATGAGATTATGCAACTCCCAAATAACGGGGGAACACCTTGTGTTCTATCAAACATCACAACATAACTGGGTGATTATAAAGATGCTCTATGGTGTCTCTGAAGGTGTTTTTGGGTTGGCATAGATCGAGATTAGGATTTGTCACTCCGTGTATCGGAGAGGTATCTCTAGGCCCTCTCGGTAATGCTCATTGCCGGTGTCAAAACCGGTGGATCTCGGGTAGGGGGTCCCGAACTGTGCGTCTAAGGTTGATGGCAACAGGAGGCGGGGGACACGATGTTTACCCAGGTTCGGGCCCTCTCTATGGAGGTAATATCCTACTTCCTACTTGATTGATCTTGATGAATATGCGTATTACAAGAGTTGATCTACCACGAGATCGTAATGGCTAAAACCCTAGAAGTCTAGCATGTATGATTATGATTGCCTATACGAACTAAGCCCTCCGGTTTATATAGACACCGTAGGGGACTAGGGCTGTACAAAGTCGGTTACAAAGAAAGGAATCTTCATATCCGGGCGCCAAGCTTGCCTTCCATGCCAAGGAGAGTCCCATCTGAACACAGGAGAGAGTCTTCTTTCTTGTATCCTCACGGCCCAACAGTCCGGCCCACGTCACATAGGCCGAACGGCCAAGGACCCCTTAATCCAGGACTCCCTCAGTAGCCCCTGAATCAGGCTTCAATTACGAGGTGTCCGGCGCATAGATTGTCTTCAGGATTGCAAGGCGGGTTCCTCCTCCGAATACTCGAAAATAGTCTTTGAACACAAGAATCGTGTCCGGCTCTGCAAAACAAATTCCACACACAACCATAGAGGGTATAATATCTCACGAGTTCAATCTGCTGACAACTTTTTGTAGCGTGACATCATGTCGCCGCCCGGCCATTATTTCAAACCGTTTTTAGCCTCTCGCTCCATATTTCGAGATGCGGTTTCATTGGCACGTCTTGTCAAAGCAGAGGTCGTGTCCCCTTATTGTGGGATTCTCATCAATACGGGCATGTGTAATCCCACTGTATCGTCTGCACAACCCTTGGGAATAGGCGAGTTTTTAGGGCGAGCAGGGAGGCACTTGATATTCACTGCCTTTATAAAGAGACAAGGATTCACCCCTTTCACCCATGCCTTCTCTCTCTCTGCCTCCCCCATTCTCGAGCTCCAGCGCCCAAGTTCTCATCATTTCTGCCCCAAGAAATCACTCCAACCATGTCCGGATCCGGAGTGCAAGGCAAGTGGATGGTCTCCTCCGTCAAGGAGAAGGACATTACCAAGCTCCAGGAGGCTGGGTATTTGGCCGAGGAAATCGCCCACTGGCTTCCAGCCAAGGGACAGATCGTCCCCACCCCGGAGCCCCATGAGAGGGTAGTATTCATCTCCCACTTTGTTCGTGGGTTGGGATTTCCTCTCCATCCGTTCGTCCGCGGACTCATGTTCTACTATGGGTTGGATTTCCACGATCTGGCCCCAATTCCTTCCTCAACATCTCGACATTCATTATCATGTGCGAGGCCTTCCTCCGCATCCCACCGCAGTTTGGATTATGGTTAAAGATCTTCAATGTGAAGCCGAAGGTCGTGGGCAGTCAACATGCGGAGTGCGGAGGCGCCATGGTGAGCAAGATGCCCAACGTCACATGGCCAATAGGTACCTTCGTGGAGACCATCAAAGGGTGGCAACAACAGTCGTTCTACATCATAAACCGTGCGACACCACCTGGGCTGCGGTTCTCGACTTCCAGTCCAGAGCTCTGATGTGGCTCACCTCCTGGCTAGAGAAGGGCCTGGACTGGTCTTTGTCAGACGAGCTGACAACGCTTCAAACGTGCATTAGGAGCATGATAGACAAGAATATCAAGCTTGTCAATGTGATACAGGTGATGCTTGTTCGCCGGATCCTTCCATTCCAAAGCCGGACTTGCCATTTGTGGGAGTACGATCCGGCCAAGCACTAGAACTTGCTGCAGTTCTTCGACACTATGCACTAAGACATCTGGAAGGTGCTTTTCAAGTCCAACAAGATGTGGCCGGATACGATTGAGGACCGTGGGCACGACTTGGCCCATCCCACTAGTCCAGTAAGTTTTTTCATGTTTTCAAGGTGTATCCTTTACTTGTATACTCGAGGAAGATGCCTAAGCCTCCCTACTGATTCTCTCAGGGCTGGACAAACAAGGCGGAGCGGATTCACTGTCTTGCTCCGCAGGCCAAAACCCCAGCAATTCCACTTCTGACGAAGATGGTGGTTCCGACGCCCTATCAAACACCGAAGAAGAAGGCCAAGGAGACCAGATGTGGCCTCCGTCATAAGGGCACTTCAGACGTGACGTCCGGAGACGCCGAGACTCATTCCTCCACCGCCGAGGACGATGAAGAAGAGGAGCAAGAAGAAGAAATCCATTCCCTCCGTGAGGGGGGAGAAAGAAAAGACGGCCTCCACGCATCTGGAGGCCGAAGCATCCAAGAAGGGGAAGGCTTCCCTCCCGGACAACTCCACAGCGGACACCGACAACAGCTTGGAATGGCGCCCCAGGGTTAAGCCCCTTGCCGAATCGTAAGTACTTGAAGCACTCATATATCCGGCCCTTTTCCTTCATGGTTTTAACATGTCAAATCATGTGCTGCAGCCCGGCCCGTTCTGTCCTCCAGCGATCCTCATCAACGGGGAATTCGCTGGACCCGAAGGTGATGCACAGCGGGTCCCTTCCGACAACCTCCTCTCCCAAGGCCATGGATGACACTGAGGTGTTGTCCTGAAGGACTCCAGGCCAGGGAGAGACACAGGAGGCCGTCAAGACGGCGCCAGAGGGTGAAACCTTGGCCGCCGGACACATGGGGGAGCAAATCCCCATGGATACCGGGCGACGGGTTATATCCACCCGCCCCCACCGAATACAATTCCGGAGACCTATACGGCTACGGAATCAGGCAAGCAGCTCTTTCGAAAGAAGGAGATGCGCCTATTCCACTAGTGACCTCTGTCCATCCAGAGGCACGAGATAATTTGCTGGAAGCGCTGCAAGGCGCTTCCATTGTTGAGGAACCCCATATCCTTATGGGTACGGTGGTTGAGAGGGTGCGGTCCGTTAAGAGCGGACTGACCGACGCCTGTACCAGCCTTCTAACAGGTTTTGAAGTGAGCGACGCAATTATATAAAAAGAATATCATAGTATAGACAGTTGCCCCTGAGACTCTGTCCGGTGTTCGGAAAGAAAAGCCGAACAAAGGATCAAATACTTTTCGCAGGAGACAAACCTGACATGTCTATGTGAATAAATAGGCATCGTTGCTGGCTGCAACATCTCATGTTGTATGCAGTAACCTTGTCTATATTCAGGAAGGATGAATGATTTGTGCTGACTAAAGTGCCATGATATTTATTAGGAGCCGGACTATATGCTTATGCCAGACTGTTGGACTATGAAGATACAAGATTGAAGACTTCGTCCCGTGTCCGGGTGGGACTCTCCTTTGCATGGAAGGCAAGCTTGGCAATTCGGATATGTAGATTCCTTCTCTCAGAATCGACTGTGTAACCCTAGCCCTCCGGTGTCTATATAAACCAGAGGGTTCAAATTCAGTGGGACGACAACAATCATAATCATAGGCTAGCTTCTAGGGTTTAGCCTCTACGATCTCGTGGTAGATCAACTCTTTTAATACTCATATCATCAAGATCAATCAAGTAGGAAGTAGGGTATTACCTCCACCGAGAGGGCCCGAACCTGGGTGAAACATCGTGTCCCCTGCCTCCTGTTACCATTAGCCTTGGACGCACAGTTCGGGACCCCCTACCCGAGAGTCGCCGGTTTTGACACCGACATTGGTGCTTTCATTGAGAGTTCCACCGTGTCATCGCGATAAGGCTCGATGGCTCCTTTAATCATCTTCAACGATGCAGTCCAGGGGGAGGTTTTCCTCCCCGGACAGATCTTCGTATTTGACGGCTTTGCACTGCGGGCCAACTCGCTTGGCCATCTTGAGCAGATTGATAGCTACGCCCCTGGCCATCAGGTCATGTTTGGAAGCCTGAACTACACTGCCGACATCCGCGGAGACTTGATCTTCGACGAATTCGGGCCCATGACAGGTGCGCCGTACAATCACGAGGAGCATGACTTAGATCTGCCATCGGCCGGTGTTCAGGAGAACGCACCTGCAGCTGCCCTGGCCTGAGATCCAGAGTAGATCGTGCCATCTGAGGACGGGTGGATAGACCCCGTCGTGGAGGCCGCACACTCATCGGTGGTAGAGCCGAACACAGACTTCTCCTCCAATGAGGTCTGCGTCATCGGAACCTCGGACTCGTATCCGGCTATAGGCTCTGAACCGCGTACATCCGTGCCTGATTGGGCACCAATCATGGAGTTTACCTCCGTGGATATCTTTTAGCACTCGCCCTTGGGCGACGTGCTTAACTCATTAAAATCTCTCTCCCTCTTAGGAGACTCTTGGCCGAACTATGTCCGGCTTGACTGGGATGCGGACGACGAAGAATTTCGTTCCCCACCCACCACCCACTTAATAGCCACTGTCGACGACTTAACCGACATGCTTGATTTCGACTCCGAAGACATCGACGGTATGGACGACGATGCCGGAGAAGAACAGAAACCACCGCCCAAAGGGCACTAGATAGCCACCTCATCATATGATATATATATGGTGGACACACCCAAAGAAAGCAATGGCGATGAGGTAACGGAGGATAATCCCCCCGAGAAGCAATCTAAGTGTCGGTGTCAGCGGCGCCGCTCTAAGCCCCGCCAGAGCAAAAATAGCGATACCGATGTCATGGTTCTAAGGCTGACAGTAGAAAGGGGGGTAGGTATGGGGTGGCAAGATCTCGGCTATGGTGAAGATGTACACACGAGGTTTATGATTTCAGGCCCTTCTCGGTTGAAGTAACAGCCCTACGTCTTGGTGCCCGTAGGCGGTCGATTGGATTATATGTCTGATGTTACAGGGGGTGCGAACCCTTGTGACAGAGGAGGGGGGTGGCTTATATAGAGTACGCCAGGACCCCCATCGCCCTCCATTACAAGGGACTTGATGTACATAAAGTGAGGGAATTACTGGTAACGCCAGCCTTAAGTGATGTTAATGACCTTAAAGACTACGAAGTGAACGCCTGCCCGCTGTAACCCTGAGTGACTCCTAGTCTTCGATAGGTCAAATGATTCTCTGGATGGTCGAGAGATAGTACGTAGGAAGACTCCCGAGTGACATGCTTGTCGAGTGGATTGCACTCGGCATCTTTGACTGGGGGTCTCTTGCTGCCTCTTGGACTTCTTGTCTTCTAGGGTAGTGACCTTGGGTAGGACGTATAGGTCAGGCCTATGACCCTACCCCAGGTCTGTATCCTCGTCAGTAGCCCCCGAATGGATTAAGGTTCGAGTGGAAATTATATTGAAGTTGAACTTGTTCTGAGCTTTGCACCTTCGCGAGCGTTTTCTGCAAGATGGAAAACTCGCATTGGTACTTCAGCATCGATTCAGCCGCCTTGATCCATTCAGAGAGTTGTCGACTAAACTTGTGGCGTCGTCTGCCGAGTGCTGTATTAGAGTGCAGGATCTTGGGCGCGATTGACTGCTGTGTATCCCGGATTTTGCGGGATACGAAATTTCTGGGAAGCGCGCGGGACGGGGAGTGCCGAAGCGGGCAGAACGGATAAATAGTGATGCCTCAATTTCTGCGCCGCCTTTTTCGCCACGTACATTATGCGCGACTGTTGTGGGATTTGACAGGATTGCCTGGTCCCACGCGTCAATCACTCGGAAGCAACCCTTTATAAGGCGACGGGGCCGAGGCGTCTGCACTGTGCACACTCGTTTCTCCTTCTTCCTCCGCTTCTCCACCGCGTCCAGCTCTTTCGCTCCGATGCTGCCGCTCTTCCGCCATGATGAAGGACAAGACGATGGCGCTAGAGCGTGCAAAGAAGGCAACAGGGTGGCAAAAGGCAAGAAACAGAACCGCGGGTCGTCATCGCGCGCGGGGCTGCCGCCGGGCTGGATCTAGGGCGATTGGATCCGGTCTTAGATCCGGCAAGAAGATCTGGACGAGCTGGCGGAGTCTGGACTGATCGCCAAGGGAGCGGCAAGGCTGCCGGAGGGGGATATGGAACCACAGCCTCGACCGGGTGAGTGTGTACTACTTGCCACCCATGTCGACCGAGGTTTTTCGCTTCCTCCGCACCCCTTCTTCCGGGGATTCCTGAATTTCTTCGGTACTCAACTCCACCATTTTTCTCCCAACACCATCACGTATCTGGCCGCGTTTGTGTCGATGTTTGAAAACTTCTTGGGGTGTCGACCGCACTGGGGTCTTGTCAAACATATCTTCGCCATCTGATCCCAGTCGGTCAAAAATGCAAAGTCGAGTGACTCAAAGACCAATGTCATCCAGATGTGTGGAGGTTTAGGTATCCAGAAAAGGCATAGGAGTTCTCTCCCTGCTATGACTCTCCTTGAATCGGTTAGAGGCTGGCAGTAGACCTGGTTCTACTACCAGGATGTCGCAACTCCAGGTCAGTCGACTGGCCTTCCCCACTTCACATTCGACCGCGTTCAGCCTCCTTCTCCACTCAAAGTGACTGCTGTTGAGAACGTGGAGATGAAGATGCTGGTGGAGAAAGTGGTCCAACTTATTAATGAGGGTGTCACCGTCCTGGACCTACTGGAGGTGTTCCTCAGTCGACGCATCCAGCCCCTTCAGGCTCGTGATCATCCTACGTGGTTATACTCCGGCTCTGAAGACACCGCTCGGGTCCACCCAAAGGAAGTTCCGTTCAACGCCGTGGCTATGTGGTTGAAGAGTATCACAGGCAATCAGGACAACCCCAGAGGACCCAGGTGAGTCATCCCCTTGAGAGACGATAATCCACCTGACAAGGTATGCTCTTTTATTCCGACTGCCTGGCGTATATGTTCCGACTGCACTTGATGTCGACTGACCTTTACTCGACCTTTTGTCTTGTAGGTTTTTACTGAGATGTACTCGATGCCCAACGGTGAACAAGCTCTGGAGCAAGGCTAGGAGGGAGATGCCAGCGTAGAAGAGAGTGGCGACTGGGAGTCTTCGGATGAAGAGGAGGAGGAGGAGAGCGAGGAGTCAGACAACGAGGAGGAAGTCGACTCGCCGCCGCGTTCCGAGCACCGATCCAAGCAGCAACATGACGCGGCGGGCGGGCGCGGGAAGAACGTGGCTCCGAGTACACATGCTCAGAAGCGCACTCGGGCGTCGACTCCGGAGCCGACGGAGATGGTCGCCAAGCAGCCCAAGGTTGCTCCTCTCAAGGCTCGAAATACTTTGCCGCGGATCAAGATGGACGTCCCTGTGACTTCGGGGTGAGTATCACACTTGTGTTTATGCAGACCGACTGAAATTTCTGTTTTGACCAATTGGATCATGTATCTTTCTAGCCCCACCTCTGCTGCTACTGACATGGACATTGATAAGGCACCAGGAGACGAGGAGGCCCCCTCTCGGGCTGGTAAGTCCATTCGACCAGGTTTCTTTTAGTCGAGTGAGTTATCAATCGGCTGAATATCTAATATTTCTCCCTTTTTGTAGTTCCGCAAGAGATCGTTGTGTTCCCTGATGAAGAAGAAGAAGAAGCTCCTCTACAGGAGACGAGGAAGAAGAGTGGAAGCTCAAGCAGGAGGAGGCTTGAAATTCAAGTCCCTTAGTCGACGTCCACGCTTGAGGCGGTGCTCGAACATTCCGGAGAGCCGGTTCGGGCCAACATCACATTCGCTAGCCCGCTGACGACTGATCGTCCGTTGGGATCGACTGCACAGACTCCTGCCGCTCCAGTGCGACTCCACGTGTCCGACCCAGTAACTGCTTCGACTGCTTTGGAGCCATCACCCTTTGCTGTGTATCAGACCCAGACGACTCGCCGAGTGCCGCTGGGGAAGCTCTTCACTAGGTGAACCTTGTCATGGAGCAGGTGAAGGTGATGCACGAGGCTAGTCAGGTGGCTTACAACGCCAGCACTTCCCTTCAGACCAATGTTCAAGTCAGCGAAACTCCAACTGAACTTTTGAATGTTGTTTTATATCCGATCACCCACTGGGGTGTTCCTTTGTGTAGAGATTAGGAAATCTTCCACTCCACTCAACTCGAGCTGAGTCTCAGTAAACTGTCTAGATCAGTGGGGGCACGCTGAGTGCACGCACTGGGTGTAGTCCCTGAGACCACGGTCGGCTGCTGGCAGTCGACTGAGGTCTTAGAATGTACTCTCTCTTTCTCTCTTTTTTTGGACTCACGCTGGGCAGACCCTGCTGAGTATCAATCTGAACCAGTGGGGGCACGCTAAGTGCACCCACTGGGTGTAGTCCCCGAGACTACTATTGAATATTTGATTTGGCAGTAGTCTTAGAGTAACTTTTCCCACGCCCTCGTCTCTTATTTTCGCCGACCGACATATCTCTCTTCTTCGATCGCAGAGGTCTTGTGATCTTGGAGCTCGACTTTCCGAGTTAAAGAAGAAGCATATCAGCGTTGAACTTGACCTTGAACTCGCAAAGAAGAATCTCAAGACTGCTCAACAAGAGACAGCCATCATGGGAGGTAAACATTCGACTGTCTTGTCTGCTTAGCAGCTTGCACTTTCCACTGCTTTTTCTTTCAGTCTCTTTGAACCGAGTGACTTCACACAAGCAGATGTGCGTAGTGAAAACCGCCAACTTCAGGCTCGTCTGAAGAGTGTTGTTTCTTGAGAGAGAATGAAGGAGGCTTTGGAGAAGAAGGACCTGGACCTTGCTGCTGCTCAGAAGGAAGCACGTGAGAAGACGATGCTTGTGGACCAGAAGCTGGCTTCAGTTGGCAAATTGGAGGAGGAGAATGCGAAGTTGAAGACCGCCATCTCGGAAGCTAATCGAGAAGTCGAGCAACTGAGGAAGGACAAGGAGAACCTGACCACTGAAGTTGGCGGCCTCAGAACCAAGACAGACAAGCTAGAGTCCTATCTGGAACAACTTGCCGCGAAACTAGTCTTGAAGCTCGAAGGTATGGTCATTCGACTGGTTAATTGTCGTCGACTGAAGTTTATTGTAATATTGTCGACTCTTTTTTTTCGCGATGGAACAGAACTTTGTCAGGACTTCGACGCTGAAACCGGGCGAGTCGAGACAGGTCTCGACCCCATCAATTGCCATGTGAAAGATGACGTTGCGATGAACTTGCTGCGATTGGAATCACGCTTGGATGGTGCAGTTGCTTATCTGGCTCGACTGCAGGCGGCGATGACCCGAGTGGGTGCTGAACTCTGGCCTCGGGCGGAACTTTCTCAAGACCTCGAGTCACTGATGACTCGATTCAATCAGATCCCTGGACGAGTGCAAGAGTGGAAGAAGTCCTCTGCTCGCTATGGTGCTGACGTTGCCTTGTCATTGGTTCGAGTGCACTGCAAGGAGGCTAACGAAGGCAAGCTGGTGGCCCTCAAGGTAGCGAATACTAAGAAGCACTTATTCCAGTCCTTCATGGACACCTTCCTCGAGGTAGCCACTCGTATCACCGACACCATCGACCTTGACAGCTTCTGCGATCTAGCCAGTCCTTCTCCTGCTGAGTGACTGAAAAACATTATGCTTCACCTTTATTTGCCTCGGAATGCCGAGTGATTTTGTAATCGTTAAAACTCCTTTGGGCCTGACACCCGAGTACTTTAATCTGTGGTTAGGAACTTTCGAATTTATCTTTGAATACGCTGCGTTTATCTTTGAGTGAAACTCGTTCTTCTCTCGGGTTGGTTTCTGTTTGTTCTATGCAGCTTCTGAAGAAGAATCAGCAGTCGACCAGTTGGACAAGTCTGGAGCAGCATTGATCAGCTCATCAGCAAGGCACTCAGCAATGGTCTTGACGTTCCTGTCAGCAGTTTGCCTTGGCGCCAGCCGTTGGATGGGCTTTTGACAGTGCACACAATCTTGTCCTTCTTCTTGTGGTGCAGCCTTCGGGGTCGTCAATCGACCCGCACCACTCAACGGGACCGGTCAGCTCATCAACGAGGCATTCAACAATGGTCTTGACGTTCCTGAAAGTGGGTCGCCTTGGCGACATGCTCAATCTCGTCCTTCTTCTTGATGGTGCAACTTTGGAGTGGGGGTCGTGGTCGACCCGCACTTTGCTAAGTCTCCGAGAGAGAAGATCAGTCTTCACTCGGGAGGACTTTTAAAAGTTAGGCGAGTACTGGACTGTAGCTCAGCCCCCGAGTGGGAGGATTGCTCACCACTCGGTAGGATTTTATGAACTTAGGCGAGCACTGGACTGCAGCTAAGCCCCCGAATGGGAGGATTGCTCACCACTCGGTAGGATTTTACAAACTTGGGCAAATCTTGGGCTCTAGACTAAGCCCCGAGTGGGAGGATTGCTCACCACTCGGTAGGATTTTACAAACTTAGGCGAGTATTGGACTGCAGCTAAGCCCCCGAGTGGGAGGATTGCTCACCACTCGGTAGGATTTTACAAACTTAGGCGAGTATTGGGCTACAGCTAAGCCTCCGAGTGGGAAGATTGCTCCCACAATCTCGTCCTTCTTCTTGACAGTGCAACCCCGGGGGGGGGGGGAGGATCGTGGCCGACCCGTAGCGTTTGGTAGGACCTTTTAAACTTAGGCGAGTACTGGACTGTAGCTAAGCCTCCGAGTGAGAGGCAGACTCACCACTCGGTAGGATTTTTTATCACTTAGGCGAGTACTGGACTGCAGCTAAGCCCCCGAGTGAGAGGCAGACTCACCACTCGGTAGGATTTTTTATCACTTAGTAGTCTTGGACTGCAGCTAAGCCCCGAATGAGGCGCACTCACCACTCGATAGGATTTTTTATCACTTAGATCTTGGACTACAGCCTAAGCCCCGAGTGAGAGGCGGACTCACCACTCGGTAGGATTTTTATCACTTAGGCGTAGTCTTCGATGCAGCTAAGCCCTCGAGTGAGAGGCAGACTCACCACTCGGTAGGATTTTCTCTTCAAGTTAGGCGAAACGGATTCGCGACTAAGGCACCCTTTGGGGAATTTTAGAACATGTAAAAAATGAACAACAATCAATCGAAAGACTGTAAAATCATGTCTTTTGATAATCAAACTTAAAGGTACTTCTTATTACATCTCATCAGTCTAAATACTTTAAGAGTAAAAAGGGCGGAGCAGTTCCGCATTCCAAGCGCGTGGCTCATCTTTATTGTGCTCGACGTTGAAAAGACGATACGCTCCGTTGTGGAGCACTTTGGTGACGATGAAAGGGCCTTCCCAAGTAGGAGCGAGCTTGTGTGGTTTCTGCTGGTCCACTCAAAGAACCAGGTCTCCTTCCTGAAATGCCCGACCCCTTATGTTTCTGGCATGGAATCGACGCAAGTCTTGCTGATAAATGGTCGACCGGATCAAGGCCATCTCTCTTTCTTCTTCCAGGAGATCGACTGCATCTTGCCGAGCCTGCTCCGCTTCCTCTTATGAGAAGAGTTCGACTCGGGGCGCGTTGTGGAGCAAATCACTCGGGAGTACAGCTTCGGCTCCATAGACTAAGAAGAATGGAGTCCGTCCAGTCGACCGATTAGGAGTTGTCCTCAATCCCCAATGTACTGATGGGAGTTCATCGACCCAAGCCCCTGCTGCTAAATCTGAGAACGGGTTAATAACTGGACCAAAACTAAACTATACCCGTACATGTACCTCTCAAAACCAAACCTGAACCATAACCAAATAATACCATTTCCAGCCCAACCAAAACTGCACCCAATGTTTTTCCACCCAAACCGGTCCACACCCAGTATATAACCATGGGTTTAAACCCAATATATAACCGTATTCAACTTTAGTTTAAGAGTGACATGCCAAACAATAATTTAGCAGAAACATCCAAGACTTGCCTGAATCGGCAACAAAGAACTCTTAGAATAGCTAAAAAAGACAAGGCGGGCAATGTGGACGCATAACCAAATCATTTAACGGTAGAGCACATCCATGTCCTGTTTTAACCTCAAATACTTTCAAGTCTTCAGCCTTTAGGGGTAGATTAGCATCGTACCGATTCATGCGGTGACAATATGCAGGATAATAAAGATAACATGTTCCATGGCACATTCCTAACAATTAACTCCACTACAAAATTCAGTCTAGAGAAAGTTCAAAATCATGACGACGACACAAAGACAATGAAACACGGCAGACCAAAACATGGCTTCTAGGATGGTTTTCGCACTCTACTCCTCCTTGATGGCGCCCTTGTCGCCGGCGTGATACCGCCCAAGAACTTCATGATATCCTTGTTCTTGACGTGGCATTTCTGCATAACAACAAAGGAGAGGAAGACTGGTGTTAGTAGTCTGAGTAAAGGACTGAAATCAAATGGAAACTGCGATGCACAGCATATATGTGTTGTTCAAATCAGATGAATAAATCACTGCAAATAACTGTGGAATAGCAATGCATGTCTCAGCAGCCATCCAAAGATGATAATTGCTTGAATAATTCAAGTGGAACAGAACAAATGCACTGCTATAATGCAATCTGCCAAACCAGCAGTTTTGTCACCAAATTGTATTCGCTTAGCGACAGTGTTTTCGCTTGTTTACTTTTTCTTGGTTTCAAGTTTAACAGAAAAGAGTGTTTTCGCTTAGCGACAGTGTTTTCGCTTTTCCAATCACTATAACGGAAAAAAGAGCAAGGCAAAGACCAATCAACGATCAGGATCATATTTTTACCTTTTCTTGGTTTCAAGTTTTACCCGTGTGCTTACTGTCCATCTCCCGCAAATGAAACAAAGAATTAATATAAAGGCATATGAACACTTCTATATTTGAATCGCAAGTTTTATATATCCCATTCTACACAAGTAGTAGAACCAAAATGTAAGCGGTTAACTCACCCTCCTTTGGTTTGGACAACCAATCTTTAGCACAAACAAGCACTTCTAGCATATCAGGGTTCAAAGAGCTTCTCTTGTCGCCTAGTATCCTCTTACCACAATTGAAGGCTGATTCAGATGCCACTGTGCTCAAAGGAATTGCAAGAAAGTCACGGGCCATAGATGCCCATATAGGAAACTTTTTGCCATGCCTCTTCGACCAACCCAAGACATCAAAGTCATCACCGACCTTCTCGGATGCTTCTTCCAAGTATGCATCAAGCTCGGATTTGTGTACACGTGACCTCCGACGAGACTTGTAGCCGAGCAAACTCTTCTTCCAACTTCCTTTTCCCGCAGCTTGGGTGATCCAATAATGGTATTGCCTTGACTAGAAGGTGTCGAGTGTGCAAGGCTTGTCGCTGCAAGTAGCTCATATTCCTTGACATACTTTCTCACCCATTCTAAAGCAATCTCCACTTGTTTTGTAATTTGCTCCTCGTCAAGAGACAACTTGCAATAGAAGAAATCCAAGTAATCTTCTTTCCTCCTTGGATCCGGGAATGTAGCAATGACAATTGCTGGTTAAACTCAATGCCCTTGCTTTTTCTACGACGTTAGGATCAGATTCTCCTTTCCTGATCCCAATATTTATCAAGCTTCCTTTGCATCATCGCCGCCAATTCCTTCAACACATCAGGTCCGCCAACCCGATCTTTCAATGCATGGCGAATAGAAAGCACAATCGCGTAAACTTATGTGAAGTTGGCTTCCTATGAGTCAAACGATCAAAGTAAGCTCACAAAAGCTTTAGAAACTCACAAATAGCTTTTGCCTTCTCCCATTCCTCCTCACTTGGAGAATCTATCATATTTCTGTTGGCATAACTTGTGAGAACAGATTTGTACGTCAATGCTTCTACAAGCATTTTCGAGGTTGAGTTCCATCTGGTTGGTGTATCAACAGAGATGCCTTTCTTTGCACGTAGACCCATCCCACTTGCAATTGTATTGAAATCTTGAAGTCTTGAAGGAGAAGAGTCAATATACTTCATCAGCTCACGTATCATGTCAATAGCTTCATGGATTATTTTCATTCCATCACGAACCAAGATATTAAGAATGTGCACAACACCGACATGCAAATGTTGACCTTCAAGGAGTAGCTCATGTTTGTGATATTTTATTAACTCCTCACATGCATTAGAATTATTCTTGGCATTATCTAGTGTCAAAGTGAATAATTTGCCTCTTATGCCCCATTCATTAAGCAACGAACTATTTCTTCCTCTATCGCATAGCGTGTGGGGATACTTCACTTCGCTGAAACTTATGGTCTTCTTCTTGTAGATGAATTCGCATTGATATAATGGGCGGTGATGCACATGTAGCCCAAGTCCTCGTGATGATGTCCACATGTGGGATGTTAAGCAAATGAGAATCCAAATTTTGTAGCTCTACTTGATATCTTTCTTCATTCCCTTATACATCTTCACCGCATCATCACGAATTGTGTGACGACCCTTGATTTGAAAGCGGGTCGCATTGAGTCAATCCATGGTTGAAGGTGGGATCTTCAAACTTAAGAAAGGGATCTCAAAGATGGACGCAATACTTGACCATGCTCGTTCGACAAACTTTTTCATCAAACACACAAGCAGTCCTTCGGATGTTTTTTTCATGGTCGACAAAAACCTCCGTCGCAAGCATCTTGGATCGATCGGCAAGCCTCCGCAATATGGGTCCTCAAACCGCTAGTCCCAAACTTGGTGTGAAGTTAAGCCCACAAGATTTGCACACACCTTGAAATCACCATCTCGAGAACCAAATCTACTTCATAATGCTCCCATACCTTGGACCTTCTAACATGTGGTATTTGACTCGTATCCTCATCCATGGAATCAGCAGTCTCCGAACCCTCTGACATAGACATGCCTCAAATTTTATAGCATACTGCAGGGGGAAAATATGTGGAAACCATTGTTAGAAAATGGTAGAATATAGAAGCGACAAGGTAGTGAAAGAAGAGAACACTGCATGCTTATTTTAGTTCCTCGCCAATGGGATAAAAAGATGTTGGGTTTAGTACAACATATGTATGCCGACATTAAAATGCTATAGAGTATAGTGTACATAAAGAAGTTCAGGCCTCATATCTCAACAATCATCCCAATCTTATTATGGCAAAATAACCATGATCAATATGAATTACACAACAAATCATCATATAATTTGCCGCTGCCATGATCAACATGATCTGGAATTGCCTTACTTCACTAGTCGAATGAGTTTGCCAAATCAATTGCGCTGCAAAGCCATCATTCCTACATAAGCTGTGACTGCAAAGTGTAACAAATGGAATACTCTGGATCTGTATATCCTGCATCATGAATCCAACTAATGCCCAAGTTGTGGAATCAACCTGGTTGGTGGTGTTGTTGTTGTTGCATACGAGGAGGGGACCAACAGGAGCACCTTGTCGGCGTTGCCGCCGGAGCACCTTGTCGCGGGAGGAGCAGGACCTAGTCAACAGGAGGAGCCGGTTAGAGAGAGAGAGAGAGAGAGAGAGAGAGAGAGAGAGAGAGAGAGAGAGAGAGAGAGAGAGAGAGAGAGAGAGAGAGAGAGAGAGAGAGAGAGAGAGAGAGAGGCGGGGTACCTACCGGCGAAGGGAAGGTGGCGCGACGGAGGAGGGGGCGGCGCCGGGTGTGTCGTCGAGGCGGTGGCGCAAGGAAGTGACGGCAGGTGGCGGCGCAAGGAGGGTGGCTCGAGGATAAGCGCAGGGGCAGAAGGAGGGCGACGCCAGAGGGTGGCAATGAGGCGGGCAAGCAAGGAAGAGGCGGGAGCAGAGGCGGTGTGAGGAGGCAGGGAGGCAGGGCAAAGACAAGATCAAGGCACCGACAGTGTGTGGGGTAATCGACGCAACGAACGGGTTGTACCCACGGTTTGTAATTTATAATGCATCAAATGGTTTCAGACCCATAACCAACTATACCCAAACCGTTCCTCTCAAAAGCGAAACCAAACCAAACATAAGAAAGGGTCACCCAATAGACCTAAACCAATCAAGCCCATAATAAAACCAACCAATTTAAACCAGTTTTCTAAAACCACTCCAGATTTACTGCTTTGCATGCTTGAGGTCACGCATCAATCGGGTTTCATTCCTTTGAGAATCAATCCATTCGCTCGCCTTTGCCCATTCGACCGAGGATGAGCGATCGAGGCGTCGACCCTCGTGCCTTGGGAAGCACAAAAGGTTACGAGTTCATCAGTCGGTTCGATCGTTGTCTGTGATGATTGTGTGGAACACCATATCCAATATCAATTCTCGATGAAACGCATACCAGATCTTGGCTTCAAGGTTTTTATGGGCTTGGCTTCGATCCATTTGGTAAACTTGTCGACTGCCACCAGCACATGGGTAAATCCACTCCTGCCAGTCCTTAGAGGTCTAACCATGGCCAATCCCCAGACAGCAAAAGGCCAGACGAGTAGAATTGTCTTTAGAGCTGACGCAGGCTTATGGGACATGTTGGAGTAAAACTGACAACCTTCACACATGTCCACTATTTCTTTTGCCATCCCATTGGCCTGTGGCCAGTAAAATCCGGCTCGATATGGTTTGGCTACGATGGTCCGAGAGGACGCATGGTGACCACAGGTCCCCGAGTGAATATCATTGAGGATCATTCGGCCTTCTTCAGGTGTGATGCACTTCTGGCAGACCCCGGTTACACTTTCTCTGAACAACTGACCTTTTATCACGGTAAAGGCTTTAGATCGTTAGACGATCTGTCGAGCCTCTTCTTCATCCTCTGGAAGTTCTTTCCTAAGAATGTATGCAATGTACGGCACCGTCTAGTCGGGAGGGATGACCAAAACCTCCATGACTAAGTCGACCACGGCTGGGATTTTGACTTCAGTCGGATCTGTGGCGCTCTTGGGCTGTGGTGACTCTTCAGTGAAAGGATCTTCCTGAACTGAAGGTGAAAGAATATGTTCCAAAAACACATTGCGGGGAATGGCCTCTCTCTTGGATCCTATTTTTGCCAATTCATCTGCAGCTTGATTTTTCTGTCGGGGTATATGGTGAAGCTCCAATCCTTCAAACTTCTTTCCAACTTTCTTAGTGCATTGCAATAACCAGTCATGGCCGGGCTCCTGACATCCCATTCCTTCATCACTTGATTAACCACCAAATCCGAGTTGCTGTAGACCATAAGGTGACGGACGCCGAGTGAAATGGCCATACGCAACCCGTATAAAAGTGCTTCGTATTCGGCTTCATTATTGGAGGAATCAAAATGAATCTGGAGAACATAGTTAAGCTTGTCTCCACGGGGGTATACCAGTACTACCCTAACACCTGAACCATTCAGCATCTTGGAGCCATCAAAGAATATAGTCCAATGCTCCGAGTGAACTTGAGTCGGTAATTGCTGCTCAATCCACTCGGCAAGGAAATCTGCGATTGCTTTGGACTTGATAGCTTTCTTTGCCTCAAACTTGATATCCAATGGAAGGAGTTCCATCGCCCATTTTGCCACTCAACCAGTTGCATCTCTGTTATTCAGAATTTCAGATAATGGTGGGCCGCTTACGACTGTAATGGAGTGATCAGAGAAATAATGTGCAAACTTCTTCATGGTCATGTATATTCCATAGATAAGCTTCTAATAATGTGGATATCGTTGCTTGGATGGAGTCAAAACTTCAGAGAGATAATAAACTGGGCGCTGAACCTTGTAAGCTTTTCCTTCCTCTACTCGCTCGATCGTGAGTAATCAGATCGACAACTTGTCCAAAGGGTCGCAATGTAAAGCAAGAAAGGCTCTTTGTTGATTGGCCCAAATGAGCACCTACCGGGTGGAAAGGGGTTTGAGCTCCGCAAAATCTTTGCGTCGACCTTCTTCATCCACTCGAACTTATCGATTTCTTCATCACCGGTAAATAGGCAAGGCCTTTTCACCGAGACGAGAAATGAATCGACTCAAGGCGCCAAACAACCAAATACAACGTCATGCACCAAGACAGGCATTTCATTCGGAGGATGGTATCAACTTTTTCTGGATTGGCGTCGATCCCTCGTTTGGAAACGAGAAAACCGAGTAACTTTCCTCCTGGAACTCCGAATGTGCACTTTGACGGATTAAGCTTGATATCATACCTTCTTAGGTTGGCAAAGGTTTCTGCGAGGTCAGTCAATAGTTCGGAACCTTTGCAAGACTTGACCACAATGTCATCCATGTATGCTTCCACATTCCGACTGATTTGAGTAAGTAGGTACTTCTGAATCATTCTCATGAATGTGGCTCCGGCATTTTTAAGACCAAATGGCATGTGACATAGCAAAAGCACCCGAATGGGGTGATGAAGGCTATTTTTATTTCATCGGGACCATACAGTCGGATCTGATGATATCCAGAATATGCATCTAAAAATGACAAGCGCTCACACCCCGCAGTCGAGTCAACAATCTGATCGATGTGGGGGAGAGGAAAGTGATCTTTCGGGTAGGCCCGATTGATATGCTTGAAATCAATGCACATACGAAGTGAATCGTCCTTCTTAGGGACCATGACTACATTGGCAAGCCACTCGGAGTGGTAGATCTCATGGATGAACTTCACGCTAGCAACGAGCCACTTCGCCAATCGATTTCTTCTTAGATCATGCGGATCACCAAGATGCCCTTTGACGGGTTTTACTTTGGGATCGACACGCAAACGGTGCTCGGCCCCTCTGGTACACCCGCATGTCGAGGGTTTCCATGTAAAGATGTCCCGCTCACGCGAGGAACCGGATGAGCGCTTCTTCCTATTTGCTATCAGCGCCGTTGATATATGAGTCGGGCGGCATTGGGATCGATCGGTGAATATGAATCGGCTTCATTTCACCAGACGATCGAAATGCGTAATCCGTGGCGTGCTTCTAGGCTCGGAGCAAATCACCTTCGGATCCGCATTCTTCTCGACACTTTTGGCATTCAATCACGCCATCTCGCAAGATCGGCAATTTTGGAACCTTTCGAAGCATTCTCTACTTTCACGCCGATTGCCACAAGAATCGTGATCACACCTTTGGGGCCAGACATATTCAATTTGAGGTACACGTAACATGGTCGAGCCATAAAACATGCATAGGAAGGCCTACCCAGAATGGCATGATAAGCACTCTCGAAATCCACGACTTCAAATATCAACTTTTCCTTACGGCAATGCTTGGAATCACCGAAAACCACGTCGAGAGCGATCTGGCCGGGTGATTCGGCTTTCTTTCCAGGGATAGCACCATGGAAACTCATATTTCTCTCGCTAAGTTTGGACATCGGAATGCCCATCCCTTCAAGGTTTCAGCATAAAGGATATTTAGACCGCTACCACAATCCATCAGCACTTTAGTCAGTCGAGTGCCTCCGACCACGGTCGACCACCAATGCTTGCCTCGGGGTGGCTACACGAAAGTGATGGTCGACCGGTCGAATGTGATGGTTGTGCGAGACCATTTCGTATGTGGTCGCTGTCACGAGCGCACCATATTCACTTTCTATTGATAACTTTCAACCGACTTTGCTCTCAACATCAAGAAAAATCATGAGGTGGAATCGACCTTGGGATAACCGTCGCCTTCCTCTTCATCCTCGTCTTTGTCCAACTCTTTCTCCTTCTCACCGGGCTGTTTTCTGAACCGCCGGATCGTGAGTCGACATTGTCGAGTGGTATGCTTAGGGTAGATCGATTACCCTCTTTGTCTTTCTTCGTGTGGATGTGACACCAGAATCCAACACATCATTTCCGCTTGATCCTTTACCTTCTTAGGGGCCAGGCCCTTTAGGTTTTCCCCAGAACTTTCCTTGAGCCATCGCCGCAATCTCACCGGTCTTTGGGCTCGCCTTCGACCGAATTACCTCCACCGCCTTCTTGGTCGAATGGTTACCCTTTCCGCCACTGAGTCGATCTCTTCTTCTCCATTAGCGCATCGGTGGCTATTTCCATCATCCGAGTCGAGTCATATCACCAAAATCGACCAACTTCAGACCAACTCTCAGATTTGACGCCTTCCTTGAAGGCGACACTACTTGATGCTCTCATACATTTTCAACGGCAGATGCAAAGTGGTCCACCTGAATGAAATCTCTCAAAGTCTCACTCTGCTGCGCACACAATGTCAGCAACTCACCAATCCTGCTGGTCGCCAGGTGCTCCTCAAAAGTTCTCGACGAACACTCGAGCCATCTTCCCAATCAGTATATACCGCTCGAGCTATCCGAGTCAACCACGCCGGCCGACTCCTTCCAACATCAAAGGAAGATGTTTCATTGCTACTTCATCGCTTCCACCGCCAATCTTTGACCACTCGGTAATACTCAAGCCAAGTTTCAAAGCTTGATTCTCCAAAGGAACTTATCGACCGTCACCAACCCGGTTGGGAGGAATCACTTTGCCGCCTCGATGGCTCTCATCAAACACTCGACCTAAACATGCACTCTTTGCCACTTGGACGATCTTCTACCGGTTGTTCTTCAGGCACTCTGCTCCAATGACTAGGCCTTGAACGAGGATGTATCTCGCATCGGCTTCGGCTCTCTTGGGTCGACCGGTGCTCAAGGCCGCCATCGCGACGGTGTTTATCATCGCTCGCTGAGGCACATACGGCTACTCCTCGGAGGAGGCGAGGCACTCGGATTTATCATTGTCGGGGCGAAGCCGATGATCATACTGCCCACGGCCTTCACGCCATAGGGCGATCTTGGGTCAGGGTCGATCGAATCAGATCCGCTACCACGGACCGCTGTGAATCCTATTCCACAACCGAGACATGTTGTGTTTCGCTTCTCGCCGCCCGGAGCAAGGCCCGGATTTGCATCAACCTCCGCCACCTCTAATCGAAGGTTGGATCGACTACGCTATTCGGCCGCAAATGCGAGGTTTCAATCGGAGTACAATATACCTTAGGCGAGGCGGGAAAGCTGCTCGCCGACGGACTCGTGGACCCACTCCTAAGCACGCTGCTGAGAGCGCTACCGAAGGCTTCTCGGTCGAAGGCCACCACCAAATTAGCAGCACACATCCTCCAAGGCCCGAGCTCGGGTTTCTCCAACGATGGGCGGTGGAGGCATCCAAATTGCGGCGACGAAGTTCTTCTCTCTGCTACAAAGAGAGGGGTTCGGGATGGTATTCCTCATGAACGCACGACGGATCGCCGCCACCATCTTCGCCGTCTTCACAACGGAAGCCAGGCAGACCACGCGGCCCGTCGACGATCAAGACTTCACGCGCAAGGTCGCTGCTATCGCGACTTGGATGCGGCTCCGGAGCCAGCCGCCAACAGCAGCGGAGAGTTTCGGCTGGCTCGACATCATGACTTGATGGGTGGTCAACACCGAGCCACCATGTGTTTCACCCATCACCGGCCGCTGACGACCGGATCGCTTGCGACAATGAACGTGCGAGGAAGACACCATCGAGCCGACCGATACTAAGTCGACGGCTACACGAGAAGGATCGCCCATGAACGCGCTAGGAAGTGCATCGCTTCGGACGGGGAGCGCCTCAGTGTCAAGGGGAGCTTGTTGAAGCCACGCTGAGTCATCGGCGAGGAAAATGAGCATGCCGAGACGGATCTCGCGACCCTCAGCCAATCCGCCGCCGAAAACCATGATGATGATGATCGGAAAAACTTGCAACTTCACCAACAAGTCGCTAAGACACCTGCCCCATGTTGGGCACCAACTGTCATGGTTCTAAGGATGACAGTAGAAAGGGGGTAGGTATGGAGAGGCAGGATCTCAACTATGGTGAAGATGTACACATGAGGTTTACGAGTTCAGGCCCTTCTCGGTGGAAGTAATGTACCCTACGCCCTCGCCTTCCTGAGGCGGTCGATTGGATTATATGTGTGATGATGTTACGAGGTGCGAACTTGTGCCATAGAGGGTGGCTTATATAGAGTACGCGAGACCCCATCGCCTCCATTACAAGGGACTTGATGTACATAAAGTGAGGCGCGCATCGGGTAACGCCACTTAAGTGTTGTTAATGCGGAGGAACGCCGCCGTTGCTAATGCCGAAAGTGACTCAGTAGTCTTGTGAGGTCGAGTGATTCTCCTGGATGGTCGAGAGACAGAGGTAGGAAGACTCCTCGAGTGACATGATTGTCGAGTGGATTGCACTCGACATCTTCGACCGGGGTCTCTTCACGCTTCTTGGACTTTTGTCTTCTGGGTAGTGACCTTGGGTAGGACGATAGGTCAGACTATGACCCTACCTCTGTTCAGATCCTCGCTAACCGGGCACAAGAGACAATAGCACTCCTGGATGACGCCAAGACGAAATAATCCCGCCCACCAAGCTTCAAGTGCAAGCCGGACGAGGATGGGTAAGCTAGCCCCGATAAATGTGCAATGGATGGAGACTCAAAGGATGATAATTACATGCCCTTCTCTCAAGACGAAAGTAGCCTTTCATGATGAAGAATTTATCGCGGCTCGAGGATCCCATCGAGCAGAGCGCTCAAACGCGCTTATAGCCACCGCAAAAGTTCAAGAAAAGCAAAGAATAGCCTAAGCCGATCAAGATCCGCTAACCGGAGTAGATGGATTGAGGTCCAAGGCCGAGGAATACGACTGAGCGCCCAACCAAAGTTACCCAAAGCGCAGTTGCTACCTCAATTCGAGGAAGAGGCACTCGAGCCTACACTACCAAAGATAGGATACGGGGACACTGCCACCCTGCGGGTCGAGACAAAGCGCGACGTCTCAACATTCACCGCACCTCGTCGCCAAACAAACGAAACACGGCGTCTGGGCTACACCTCATGACTCGCAAGATGAGCGGGAAATCAAAGCAGATACTCAAGATCGATCTACGGATCACAGGGCGAAGCCCAACGCTGACGATTTACTCACACGTACGATATACTAAATACTTAATCCGACCGGCCGAATAAAACAGCATCGACTCATTCGAATTGGCGCTGTGATGTAGCCCAAGATAAAGGCGCCAGACACCCCTATGCTTCACTGATGAAGTAATGGATCATGAATTCCCATAAGGGTTTAAGCCCGTGAATATCGAGCCCTACGATGGGACTATAGACCCCGTGGTATGGATAGAAGCTTTCCTTCTCCACATTCACATGGCTCAAGGGATGATCTACACGCCATAAAGTACCTCCCACTAAAACTCAAGGGACCACCAAGATTGGGTCAACAATTTTGCAAGAAACTCCATTGGAAGTTGGGAGAACTCGAAGACACATTCCCGATAACTTCCAGGCACTTATGTGCGACCAACGGATGCGCATTTATTTAAGTCACATAATCCAACAACCCGAGAATCGTTTCAAAACTTTGGAACATATTTTCACCAAGAAGAACCAAATCGCCGACGCTCGCATGTCGAAGCCTTTAGCGTTTTTCAAACACGTTGTCCGGATCGATGGCTCACCGTGACACCTCACCAGAAAAACCAAGGACAATGCCAATTTCTAACAAGTTTTATGACCCGCTTTCTACACTGGGCGAGGATAGTTGGTCAGCCAGAAGCATGCAAAAAGCTTACCTAGGCACATCCAAAATTAGGGACAACAATGGAAGACGTGCCGCTTATAAAAACAAGCGTCAAATAATGAAGACAACTCAGACAACACGGCAGTAAACGCCGGCCAGGGGCTCTCAATCAATCTTGGCCAACGGAAAAGCCATCTAAAGGCAAGCAGAGATGGACCGCCCAAACCTAAACAAAATCCTAGAGAGATCATGTCGATCCACTAAGACCCCGAGAAACCTACGAATCACACCAACAGAGAATGCTGGGTCTTCAAGCAGGCCGGCTGGCTAAACGCCGAACACAAGGGGAGGGAGCCACCAAGTGAAGATGAGAACGAACCTCGCTAGCCGAACACGGGGGGACAGAAAACATTTCCACCAGAGGTCAAAACAATGAACATGATTTACGCAACCCACATACCAAAGAGGACGCAGAAGCGCAAGACCGAGACGATACACTATAGAACCGCCGCCCTAAATTCAACCCATGGTCGGCCCGCCGATCACTTTCGGACAGCAGGATCATCCGACTAGTATCCGGCATGGAGGTTCGGATGCCTTGGTGCTCTACCCAATAATTGACGGATACCATCTCACCCGAGTCCTCATGGACGATGATAGTAGTCTTAATCTGATATATCAGGACACTGTCCGCAAGATGGGGATAGACCCACAAGAATCGCCCAAACAATACCACCTTTTAAAGGAGCAATGCCAGGGGCGTAGAGGTTCACCGATCGGCTCTCTAACACTAGAGGTTGTATTCGGCTCTCCCAACAACTTCCGGGCGAAGAACTAATCTTTGATATCGCCCATTCCGGCGGTTACCACGCGACTACTCGAAGAGCGCCTCGCCGCTTCAATGCAATCAGACACGCTTATCTTAAACTTAAGACGCCCGTCCATGTTCATCATCACAATTAGCGGAAATACAGAGTGTTCCTCGTGTTTGGAAGAATATGTGGGCTCTAGCAACAAACCATCGAATCGCCTCCAACCCAAGTAGTTAATTGGTCGTCGAAGACCACTTTGACACCTGCTAGACGTGTCCCACAAGACCACTATTTGGCAAAGCAAGCTCAGATAAACCCGAGCTTGACTAATGGCTATACCCCCATATGTGGTGCTAGGGCACTCACATTAAAAGAATCCATAGTTCGCTTGGATCCTATTTACACTCAAGAAATTGAATTCTCATGGTTCATTAAGAGTAACCAACTTTTCGCATGGTCACACCCGCACTCTTTTCATCCGGCTTTTCCTTTTTTTCTTTTCGCATTTAACTATGGTGCTACACCCTTCTAGGATACGGCACAATAGAGACAAAGGCGCAGACGTGCAACAGGGCCCCGTTCAAAGGTTTCTTTTTAGATTAAGACCTTGTGTAAACCTTTTTTCATCTGTTGTTGGTTCAAACCCTCTTGGTTGGCATTATTAGCAAGTTTATTATTCGCCGATCTAAAATAGACGTTTCAAGGGCAGCAACCAATGTGTTTTTGAGAACTATGCTCTCACCACAGCCGCTCTTTCATCACGCTAGACTAATGCACGTACCTGGAAATTCAGGGTTCATTATCAAGGGTGGTATGCAACCCAGTATATGTTGTAAAGTCCGGATACCTTCGGAGTGTTCTGGCGTCATGAAGTTTGGCCTTATATGCATCACCAATCATGTCTTGGTCAATGGTTGGGTATGCCCTGCCCCAGTGTTTTGCTACCATCGCTCCATTTGGCCTGGCTAAGGTGGCACCGAGAGAACTATCGATTGACAGCCCTAGTTCATCCGATGAGCACCTTAGTAGAGAAAGCCGAAAACTAACCTGGCTATGATAAAGAGAGAGACCGGTCAACCACTGACGACTCCAAATGAATCTTTATGCGATTCGCGATTAACGAAGGACCGGTTTCCCGGTCACGTATGTACACGCATTGTATTCGGATGAGCGCGGACATACTAGGGGCTATATAGTAGCCCCACCGTCAAACTCTTATGGCTAAGTGAAAGTGTTAAAGCTATATAGTCCGATTGCCTTGTTCGCCGTGGTATCACCTCCTTAACGGGCCAAGACGTTGGATCAAGTGTGATTACGCGCTTTTGCCGAACAACCCCACATTATATGCATGGGGGCTGAATCCGACGACTGCAAACTTTCAGGTTATATATATACATACATAAACGGCCGCGCAGGAGGAACTACAATACTTTACGGGCAAAAGTATAAATACAACCTTTCTTATTAAAAGCATTGTTTTTACAATCAAGATACATGTCACTGGAACATGGTATTCTTTGAGCATTGAGCCTCTATTAAATGGGCACCTTCTAGGACTTCTTCAAAATAGTGCTCTAAGCGAAGTCCCGCCTCCAAAGGACCCTGGTTGCAATATTCGTGGGCCTCCATCTTCGCTTCAATATGTCTTAACACGCAAGAGCCATCCACGCACCATGCACGCCGAATCGAGGAGTCCCTGATTGAGGGTCCTCTGACAACGGACTATATACTTTTGCCGGACCTGTTGACTATGAAGATACAAGATTGAAGACTTCATCCCGTGTCCCGGATGGGACTCTCCTTTGCATGGAAGGCAAGCTTGGCAATTCGGATATGTAGATTTCCTTCTCTATAACCGACTCTGTGTAACCCTAGCCCCCTCCGTGTCTATATAAACCAGAGGGTTTAGTCCGTAGGACAAAAAAACAATCATAATCATAGGCTAGCTTTTAGGGTTTAGCCTCTACGATCTCGTGGTAGATCAACTCTTGTAATACTCATATCATCAAGATCAATCAAGCAGAAGTAGGGTATTACCTCCACCGAGAGGGCCCTTAACTCGGGTAAAACATCGTGTCCTCTCGCCTCCTATTACCATTAGCCTTAGACGCACGCTCGACCTCTACCCGAGATCCCGGCTGACAATCCACATTGGTGCTTTCATTGAGAGTTCCACTTTATCGCCGCAATAAGGCTCGATGGCTCCTTCAATCATCTTCAACGATGCGTACCTGTGTGGAGGTTTTCCTTCCCGACAGATCTTCGTGATTCGCCGCATCAGACACGGGCCAACTCGCTGCCATCCGGAGCAGACGATAGCTACGCCCGCCATTAGTTCAGTTTGGAAGCTTGAATTATAATGTCGACATCCGCGGAGACTTGATCTTCGACGGATTCGAGCCCATGTCAGCGCATCGAATCTGGCCACGACGGCATGACTTCGATATGCCATCTAGCACTATTCAGAGATCGCTCAAGCGAGGCACCGAATCAATCCCGAGCAGATCATGCCTTTCGAGGACGGGTGGATGGACCCTCCATGGAGGCCGCGACACTCATCGGCGTTAGAGCCAAACACCGATCCCATCGCTCGGTGAGGGCGGTGTCATCGCGACCCTTTGACTGCCTCCGCCATAAGATCCGAACTGCAGCGCCTGCGCCTATCGAATCTGGACAAGCACCTTTATGGGGTTCATCGCAAGGATATTTTTCAAAGACTTCTTGGGGTATGTGCTAAACTCATTAAGGTCTCTTTTCCTTGTCGGAGATTCTGGCCTAACTATGTCCTGCTCGAGTAGGAAGCGACGATGAAGAAATTCGCTCCCCACCCACCACCCACTTCATAGCCATTGTCGGCGACTTAACCGACACGCTTGATTTTGATTCTCCAAAGACGCCGACGGTATTTACTGATTTACGCAGAGAAGAACAGAACCACCGCCCACTAGGCGCCGATCGCCACCTCATCATATGATATATATATGGTGGACACAACAAAAGAAGGCGATGGTGATGATGCAACGAAGGATAATCCCCTCGATAAGCCGACAAAGTGGCACCATAGGCGCCACTCTAAATCCCGCCATAGTGAAAACAACGACAACAACGCAAGAGATAATAATACCCCGGTTGACTCCAAAGGAAAGGACGCCCCCATGGACCCATCGATGGAGCAGGATGAACCAGGGGACGATGAGCATAGTCCGGAGCCGACATCAGATGACGCCGATCCCGAGGGCAAAATTCACCAATCTGTCTCCCGAGAGGAGAACAGTCCGGACAATGATGCACTCATCATCCCAGAAAAACTCTTGGAACAAGAGAATCTCCCTAGAAGGCTTATTGCCACCGCGAGGAGCCTAAAGAAGCAGAAGCAAAGGCTTAAAGCCGCGTAGGATACGCTTAACCGCAGTTGGAACAAAATGCTCAACACAAAAGAAAAATACGGCGGCGATGGTCACACAAAGAGCTATCCAAAGCGCAAGCTGCTGCCCGAATTCGACGACGAGGCCATAGAGCCCATTTAGCCGAAAAACAACCGACAAATCGGACCGACCACCCCATGGTCAGGACAAGACGGCTAATGAGGTCAGACACAAGTCAAGACACGATTTACGTGAGCTCCTCGGACAAAAGTCCTGCAGATGGCCAGATCCATCTATGGATCTAGGAAGCGTCGCACAGATCGAGCTACCGAACGATCACATTGATCGAATACCGCCTAGGAATCAACATTTAACACCACAATCGCCGACAAAGATGCCATAACACCTCCAAATACAGGGTGCCGACACCCCGTGCATCACCAATGAGGTGCTAGACCATGAATTTTCTAAGGATTTAAACCCGTGAATATAGAGGCATACGACGGAACCATGCACTCGGGTCTAGATTGAGGACTTTATCCTTCATATCCACATGGCTCATGGAGACGATCTCCACGCCATATAAAATACCTACCCCTCAAATTGAAAGGACCAAATTTCTAAGATCGGTTGAAAAGCCTTCCGAAAACTCAATCTAAGTTGGGAAGAACTTGAGGATGCTTTTAGGGCAATTTTAAGGGACCTATGTCCGACTTCCAGATGCGATGACTTAAGTCACATAATTCAACAAAATGAGAGTCACCAAAACTCGAACATATTTCTTACTAAGAAGAATCAAATAGTCAATCGCTTGCACGCCAAGCCCTAGCGCCTTCAAACACAAGATCCGGGATTTAATGGCTTGCTGCACACCTCGCCAGAAAAGCCGAGGACCATGGCAACCTTAATAAGTTTTATGACCCGCTATATGCGGTGAGAGACAAATGGGTCATCTCAGAAGCACCAAAGAACCTGTGCACATACGAAGTCGTCGGATGGCAACGGAAGCCGCGATGCAACAAAAACAAGCGCCAAAACAATGACGACGGCCCGAGAACACGACGGTCAACGCCGGATTCGGGGATCTTGACCCCTACAATGTATAGCCATTTAAAGGCAAGCAGAGATGGACCGTCCCAAATTTAAACAAGACTTCTAGACAAATTATGTCGATTCACTAAGACTCAAGAAAACCCGCAAACCACACCCACAGAGTGTTGGGTTTTCAAGCAGCCTAAGTCAATGCCGAACAAAAGGGAGGAGACGCCATGAAGATGAGGATGAGCCTTGTCAATAACACTAGAGGACGTAAAAATTCCCACCAAAAGTCAAAACAAAGGAATATGATTTACGCAAATCACATTCCAAAGAGTAGGTGCAAACGCGCACTCGAGACATATACGCTTATGGAGCCCGCCGCCCTAAATTTAATCCTCGGTCGGTTCGCCCGATCACCTTTGATCGCAGTATCATCCGACTAGTATCCCACACGCGAGGATCGTCTTTGGTGCTCTGGGCCAATTAATCGACGGATACCATCTCACACGAGTCCTTATGGACAATGGGCAAGAGTCTAAACCCGATATATCGTGACACTATCCACAAAATGGGGATAGACTCTTCAAGAATCAAAATTAAGCAACACTACCTTTAAAGGAGTGATACCAGCGCCGAGGCCCATCAGACGGCTCTCTAGTACTAGAGGTTGTATTCTGCCTCCGGACAACCACAGGTTGGTGAACTAACCTTCGACACCACTCCATTCCAAGTGGCTATCATGCACTACTCGAAGAATGCCTTTGCTCGTTTTAATGCAAGCATCAAGACACGCCTACCTTTAACTTAAGATGCCCCTTCCACGCCAAGGCCATCACAGCCAGGAAATACAGAGCGCTCCTTACGCTGAAAGATTACGGCATGCTTCTAGCAAATTAACACCGAAAGCGCTCCCTCCAACCAGATAAATGGTTGGTTGTCAAGACCACGAACACTAAGTAGACGAGTCCCAAGGCCCACCCAATGTAATAGCCCGGTTGGGATTTCCCCATAAAAGATGCTAGGGGCTGCCCGCAAAAAGAGCCCATATTTTGGCTCGACCCTATCAATACAATAACATATTGGATTTTCATGGTTCATTCAGATTAACGAACTCCTCGCATGAAGTTTTTCACCTATTTTTTTTCTTTTTACAGATGATCATCGTGCTACACCCTTCCTGCATACAGCACAACGGAGATAAAGGTGCAGACGTGTAGTAGGGCCCCACTCAAAGGTTTCTTTTTAGATTAAGACCCAGCGTAAACCTTTTTAATGTCTCTTGTCGCTTCTTCCTCCTAAACTTTATACAACCAGAGGGATATCGGCTGACATTTATGTCACACTGCACTATTGTTTCATACCGAAACTCTAGCTTATTATCAAGGGTGTTATTCAAATTGAGTACATTATTATAAAGTCCTAACACCTTAGGGAGTGTTCGCGTCATGAAGTTTGGCCTTATATGCATCGGCCCGAATCATGTCTTTGGTCAAATGTTGGGTTTGCCGGCCCCGTGTTTTGCTACCTTCACGCCCGCCTATCCGCCAAGGCGCACGGAGAACTACCGTGATTGTGCCTCGTTCATCCGGATGAGCACCTCAATAGAGAAAGCTTAAAATTGATCGTCATGATACAAATATGAGACCGGTCAACCACTCGACGACTCCAAATGGAATCTTCGCGATTCCTCGCAGATTAACGAATGACCGCTTCGTCACGCATATAGACGCACTATATCCGGATGAACGCGAGAGTACCTGGGGGCTATATAGTAGCCCCACCATCAAACTCCTATGGCTAAGTGAAAGTGTTAAAGCTATATAGTCCGATTACCGTTCGCCACGCTTATCACCTCCTTAACTGACCAAGACATTGGATCAAGTGTGACTACGCTGCTTAATACCAAGATTATATGCGCAATGGGCCATTTAATCGCAGCACTTTCAAAGTTATATACATACATAAACGAGTACGCAAAAGAGGCATTATAATACTTTCGCAAAAGTATAAACACACCTTTATAATCAAAATAGCATTGTCTTTACAATCCAGATACATGTCATTCAAACATGGCACTCTTCGTTAATCGAGCCTCTATTAAACGGGCGCTTTCTAAGACTTCTTCAAAATAGTGCTTGGCCGGGTCTCAGGCTTCCGCCGCACCCGGGTTGCAATAGCGATGGTTTCCATCCCATTTCAAAGATGTTTTAACACGGCAAGAGCCATCCACAGACCTCTATGCACGCCGACCTCTTCACAAAGATCGATATGACACATCACTAAGGAATTGTTGCACCAATCCAAAATAGTTGTCTGGCTGCTGGTCCACGTGGCCAAAATGATCCACGATGCACCTCATAGAAAGCCCGGACAACTCAGGAGTTCGCCCAGCGCCATCTTTTCATTCAACGGCAATGACGCTGCGTCGTGGTATCGAATCGCGACTTAATAACCTTTCAAATTTTATGGTCTTTTTCGATCTTTGAAAACCAGTACGTGATCAAGAACACTTCTTTCCTGTGTCTCGTGATACGCCGTCGCAACACTCCACAACCGATCCAGAGGGGCATACTTTGATCTTCGAATTTCATCCGCGAACAAATAGGGCTTCCTACCACGATGTCTCCGCTTCAATAAGCTCCTCCCTTATCCCTCTCATTTCAGAGCGGGTTTCCTCGTCGCCTCGTGGCTTTCTTCAGTCGGCCGCTTTTGCTTGAATTTCCTTTTCAAGAAGCCCAAGGCGGTTAGCGGCATCTTTCAACCCTCAGAGCCATCCTGGCTATCTTTTCTTCGCCTGCAATGAGCAACTGCTCGGCTCTTAACTCTTCGACCGCCTTCGTGGAGGCGCATCACTTCTTCGATCTTGTTCCTTGGCTTGGGCAAGCTCCTTTCAAGGATCTCTATGGCGAAATTTCCATCCGCGAAATACAACATATTAAGATACCAACATAATGCTCCTCTTACAATTTACTGACATGCCGAACATACATATCCTGGGCCTCGTCAAGTCGCTTGTTAACAAGCGCGATGTCGGCATCCGCCACGTCCAGCTGCCGCTTGAGTTCTAAAAAAGCAAGATCGGCCACCACGGACAATCACCACCGCACATAAAAAGCAACAAGAATTATTACTCGATTATGATCCTCTGTTTGCCACACCTCGGGCACTGCGAGTCTCAGGGGTTACTATCTATACAGAGCACACCTAGCATGTGTGGTACCATCAGAAATACATCTATTATTTTGCGTACCTCGAAGCCGCTCAGCAGACTGGTAAAGGCTTCATTCAATCCGCTTTTGGCGGATGAAATCCTCTCAATCACCGTACCCATTAAGGTACGATGTGTCTCCGAGATGGCCGCTCGCCCTAGCAGACCCATCAGTGTGTCCGGCTGTGTGCCGGACAATCCCGGACTCCTCCTATCGTTCTCCTGGGGAGCCGAATAGCTCGGACCATGGGCAGCCGAAGTGTCAACTTCCGGCCTCAGCGGATCAGGAGAAATCCTCCGTGACGACACCTCGGGGTCATCTACCCCATGTGACGGGGAGGCAGGGGGAGGCGTTTCACTCTCCATCATCTCCGGAGGAAGATCCCCCGAACACGAACTCTGTGGAGTAGGGCTACGAGCCGGACTGCAACAAATATGTTTCGGTCATTATCCTCAGAGACAAAACGGGATATATTTACCAAAGTACTCTTTTACTTGGGGCTCGGTGGAGGGTTGGCCCCCTTGCGGGCGCTGTGCGGCAAGAATGCCCTCGGGGACATGTCCCCTTAGCAAGGGATTCTTCCCTCGTTTGGAAGCCTCCGTTTCCACATCTTCAGAGGCGACCCTTTTCTTACCTTGAGGAGAAGGGATTTTAGGTTCCCCTCCCCGATTATCCTCCTTCGTGGAGGCGCTTACTCCCCCAATTTGGATGTGTAAAATATGAGGCCCACCTGTGGATTCTCTATTCCTCCCCTCGTCTTCTCCTGATGGCACCTGATATAGCGCGTGCTCAAGCATCCTGGTCAACAAAGGATCCGGCGAGCCTTCGGGAAGAGGGGCAAAACACCTAATCCTCTCCACCTTCCTTAGCCAGTCCTGGTAGAGAGCAATTTTTCAGGATGATGTTATAATAAACATAAAGGATGGTTTGTTTGGTACTGGAAGTACTTACTTGGGTATCCGGACGGTTGCAGTTGAGACCCACGTCCTCAGTGGTGTCCGGACACTTTATTCGTGATCCGAAGAATGACCCATACATCTCTTTGAGCGTCATGCCGAAGAATTGTTGAATGATTCGCGGTCCTTCTGGGTTGAACTCCCACATATGGAGAGGGCGACGCTGGCAGGGCCGGACTCGACGAACCAGCATCACTTGCATTATCTTGGCAAGACTAACATCCCTCTTAAGGAAGTCTCTGATATGGCTTTGCAAAGGTCGACACATAGTTAATCGCCTCAATCCGGCCCCTTGTTGACCCATAGCGCGCCGAGCCGGTGGGGGCCCAAGTGGAACGCCGATTTGGAAGCGACGCTGCTTTGTACCTCGGGGAGGCTGTGATATAAAACCACTCTTCTTTGCCATATCGGATGTTTAGTGAAAGAACACTTTGGCGTGGGGCGTCGGTGCCTTTGCTTATTATAGCACCTCCGCACTCCACGTGACGCCTGTCAATCACCCTCGGCCTCACATTAAAGATCTTGAGCCACGAAATTTGAAGTGGGGGGTAATCTTGGAGAAAGGCTTCGCCTACGGCGATAAGCAGCGAGATGTGAAGGAAGGAATCCGGAGCTAGATCATGGAAATCTAGCCGTAATAGAACATAAGCCCCTCATAAAGGGATCGAGACTAAAACCCTAGCCCTCGGAGGAAGTGGGAAATAAATCGACACTCTCGTTGGGTTCGGAGTGGGGATGACCTCGCCCTTGAGTAGGCAAACTGTGCGGGATTTGGCGGTGAGATACCTGGCCTCCCTAAGCTTCTGGATGTCCTCCTCTGTGATGGAGGAGGCCATCCACCGGCCTTGAAGATTGGATCCGGACATGGTCGAAGGTCCGAAGTGCTTTAGCTTGAGCCTTGGGTGTTGGAACTAGAGGTGCGCAAGGGGACGGATCAAGCATGGGAAGAAAAGGACAGGCCTTGGCCCCCCTTATAAAGAGGACGAATATCAAGCGTCCCCCGCGTGACCGTTTGGGACTTGCCTAAAATTGAGGAGTCATATTAAACAAACACGGTTGGGTTACCCACACCTGTATTGATGAGAATCCCGTGATAAGGGGGACACGATCTCTGCTTCGACAAGACGTGCCAATAAAACAACCTTGCAGCGCGTGTAGTGGCTGGTTGTGAAAAATGGTTCGAATAATGACCGGACCGTGGCGTGATGTCATGTTATAAAAAGCTGTCAGCGGATTAGATTTGTGGAATATTGTACTCTCTACGGTGGTATGTGGTATTTGTTTTATGGAGCCGGACATGATCCTTGTGTTTGAAATCTTCTATGGAGTATTCGGAGAAGGAACCCGCCTTGCAATAGCGAAGACAATCTGCTGTGGGACTCATCGTCATTGAAGCACGGTTCGAGAGACTCTTGAGGAGTCTGGATTAAGGGGTCCTTAGACGGTAGGACTATATACTTTTTTGATTTGTTGGACTATGAAGATACAAGATTGAAGACTTAGTCCGTGTCAGGATGGGACTCTCCTTTGCGTGGAAGGCAAGTTTGGCAATTAGGATATGTAGATTTCCTTCTCTGTAACCGACTCTGTGTAACCCTAGCCCCCTCCATTGTCTATATAAACCGGAGGGTTTAGTCCGTAGGACAAAAAACATTCATAATAATAGGCTAGCTTCTAGGGTTTAGCCTCTACGATCTCGTGGTAGATCGACTCTTGTAATACTCATATCATCAAGATCAATCAAGTAGGAAGTAGGGTATTACCTCCACCGAGAGGGCCCAAACCTGGGTAAAACATCGTGTCCCCTGCCTCCTGTTACCATTAGCCTTAGATGCACAGGTCGGGACCCCCTACCCGAGATCTGCCGGTTTTGACACCGACACCGACCTCTTAGCAGCGTCGATATGCGGCACGGCATGAAGAAATCATTGCACTAAACCAAAATAACTATCTGGACTTGGTTCCTTCGGCCACAGATGATCCACGATAGACTTCATGGCAATCCCGGACAACCTATGGAGCTCGGCCCACTCGGCCATTTGCTCATTCAATAGCAGTGGACGCCTTGGATTACTGAACTACGACCCGAACAATCTTTCCACCTCATGATCTTTCTGATCTTTGAAATACTCAGTCGCATCAGCAACACTCTTTGCTAAATCCAAGTATCGTCGGCGAACTCCACAGTTGATCAAGAGGGCATGCCGGATCACCGAACCGTCCCATAATAAAAGGGCTTCCAGCCACGACATCTCGGCTTAATGAAGCTCCTCTGCGCCACTCGATTTGGCGAGTTTCCTTGGTCATTTCCAAGGCCTTCTTTAGGTCGACCATTTTGCTTAGCTTTCCCCTTCGAGGAGCTCATATCGGTGGCGGCATTTTGCGGCTCAAGAGCCATGTTGGCTATTTTATCTTCGCTCTGGCGATGAAGCGACCTATTAAACTTTTAACTCTTGGTTGCCTTGATGCGCATCACTTCTCTCTGGCTTGTTCCTTGGCTTGGGCAAGTTCTTCCGAAGGGTCTTCACGGCGATTCGTCTGCAAATAAAGCATATTATGAATACTAGCATCATGCTCCTCTTTATATTTCTTGACCACGAATATACATACCCTATGCCTCGTCAAGCAGCTTGTTCACAAGCGATGTCCGTGATCTGCCACGTCCGATTGCGCCTCAATTGACCAAAATCTGCGATTCGATTCACGCACGATCTCTGACCTTTGGAGCGCAGCGAGGCTATTATTACCTGAGACTATGACCCTTTGCTCATCGTGTCTAGACGGCAATCAGAGTCTCGGGGGCTACTATCTATACAAAGTACGCCTTGCATGTGCGGTACAGTCAAAAATATATATATTACTTTGCGTACCTCAAAGCCTCTTAGCAGGCTCGTAAAAGCTTCATTCAACCCGCTTTTGGCGGATGAGATCCTCTCAATCACCGTACCCATTAAGGTACGGTGTGCCTCTGAGATAGCCGCTTGCTCCAAAAGATCCATCAATGTGTCCGGTTGTACACCGGACAGTCCCGGGTGTTTTCTGTTGGTCGCCTTAGGAGCCGAGAACTCCGGACTTTGGGCGGCCGAAGAGTTACCCTCTGGCCTTTTCGGATCAGGAGAAATCCTCTGCGACGACACCTCAGGGTTGTCCGTCTCATGAGGTGGAGAAGCAGGAGGAGGCGTTTTGCTCTCCATCATCTCCGGAAGAAGATCCCCCGAAGACGAACTTTGTTGAGAAGGGCTATGAGCCGGACTGCAAAACATATGTCTCGGTTGTTATTCTCAGGGAAAAAGCAGGACATATTTACTAAAGTGCCTTTGTTCACTTACGGCTCGGTTGTGGTGGCCCCCTTGTGGTATTTGTGCGATGGGGCGCCCTCAGGGAGGCCCCCAGTGAAGGTTTCTTCCCTCGTTTGGAAACCTCTGTTTCCAAATCTTCAGAGGCGGTCCTTTTCTTCCCGTGGGGAGAGAGGATTCTAGATTCACCTCCCCGATCATCCTCCAACGCGAAGGCACTAATTCCCCCGGGTAGGATGCATAACGTATGAAGCCCGCTTTTGGCTTCTCCACTCCTCCCCTTGTCTTCCCCTGAGGGCACTTGATAGGGTGCGCGAGCCAGCATCCTGGTTAGTACAGGATCTGGCGAGCCTTGAAAGAGGGCGAACACCGATCCTCTCCGCCTTTCTTATCCAGTCCTGCCCAAGGATAATTTTTCAGAATAATGTTCTTACAAATATAATGACAGCATGTTCGGTCGCGGAGTTACTTACTTGGGTATCTGGACATTTGCAGTTGAGACCCGCATCCTCGATGGTGTCCGGACACTTTATTCGTGATCCGAAGAATAATCGATACATCCTTCGAGCGTCATGCCGAAGAAGTGTTGAATGGTTTGCGGTCCTTTCGGGTTGAACTCCCACATATAGAGAGATCGACGTTGGCATGGCAGGACCCGATGAACTAACATTCCTTGAATTACTTTAACAAGAGTGATATCCCTCTTGAGGAGATCTCGGATCTTGACCGCAAATGTCACGTCATTAAGCGGTCCGATCCGGCCCAAATTTTATTGACCCGTGATGCACCGTGGCGAGAAGGGCAGAGCGAAGGTCGAAGCCGCCTGCTTTGTACCTCGGTCTTGTGATGTAGAACCACTCCGTTGCCATAGGTCGGACACTTAGGAAGGACCCTTGACCATAAGGCGTCGGCACCTTTGCTTATTATAAGCGCCCAAGACTCCGCGTTCGCTTGTCGATCATCTTCGACTTCACATTGAAGGTCTTGAGCCATAAGCCGAAGTGTGGGGTAATGAGAAGGAAGGCCTCACACATGACAATAAACGACGGGATGTGAAGGATGGAATCTGGAGCTAGATCATGAAAATCTAGCCTGTAATAGAACATGAGCCCTCTAACGAAGGGATCAAGACTAAAGCCTAGCCCTCGGAGGAAGTGGGAAACGAATACAACACTCTCGTTGGGTTCGGGAGTGGGGATAACCTGCCCTTGAGCAGGTAGCCTGTGAAGGATTTCGGCGGTCAGATACCTAGCCTCCCTAAGCTTCTTGATGTCCTCCTTTGTGACAGAAGAGGCCATCCACCGGCCTTGAAGGTTGGATCCGGACATGGTTGAAGGTCTGGAGCGCTTGGACTGAACCTTGGGTGTTGGAACTCGGAGTAGGGGAAGGGAAGGATCGGGCGTGGAAAGAAAAGGACAGATCTTGACCTCTTTATAAAGAGGGTGAATATCAAGCATCCTCCGTGTGGCCGTTTGGAACTTGCCTAAAACCGAGGAGTCATACTGACGACACGGTTGGGTTACACACGCCCATATTGATGAGAATCCCATGATAAGGGGAACACGATCTCTACTTCGACAAGACGTGCCAATAAAACTGCCTCGCAAGACGTGCAGCTGCAGGTTGAGAAAAACGGTTCGTATAATGACCGGGCCGCGGCGTGATGTCACGCTATGGAAAGTTGTTAGCAGATTAGATTTGTGGAATATTGTGCTCTCTACGGTGGTACATGGAATTTGTTTTACAGAGCCGACACGGTTCATGTGTCCAAAATCTACCTTGGAGTATTCGGAAAAGGAACCCGCCTTGTAATGCCGAAGACAATCTGCGTGCCGGACTCATCGTCATTGAAGCTTTGGTTAGAGAGACTCTTGAGGAGTCTGGATTAGAGGGTCCTCTGACGGACCGGACTATATGCTTATGCCGATTTGTTGGACTATGAAGATACAAGATTGAAGACTTCATCCCGTGTCCGGGTGGGACTCTCCTTTGCGTGGAAGGCAAGCTTGGCAAATCGGATATGTAGATTCCCTTCTCTATAATCGACTCTGTGTAACCCTAGCCCCCTCCGGTGTCTATATAAACCAGAAGGTTTAGTCCATAGGATGACAACAATCATAATCATAGGCTGGCTTCTAGGGTTTAGCCTCTACGATCTCATGGTAGATCAACTCTTGTAATACTCATATCATCAAGATCAATCAAGCAGGAAGTAGGGTATTACCAACATCGAGAGGGCCCGAACACAGGTAAACATTGTGTCCCCGCCTCTGTTACCATTAGCCTTAGCGCCTGATTGGGACCCCTACTAGAACCGCGGTTTGACACCAAGCAATGACAAGGTGGAGACCCTCAAGAAGGCGCCGACCGGGGGCGAGGAGAGAGCGGCCAAGGCGAAGCCGCCGTGAAAAGCATGAGACCACAGTCGGTGAGGTCAATGAGAGCTCCGGGGCCAGATGTAGAAATGTGAGTCCTTGGAGCGCAACATTGCGGATCAAGGGTCCTAACTTGCCAAGGCCCACCAAAGCGCACACGATGCGGGGGTGAAGCCGTGGCGCGTCGAGAAGTCGAGGAGGCGGAAAAATCGCGGTGGTAAGGCCTTTATTATGCAGAGCAAATATGTGATGAAAAGGTTCCTCTTACTGACCTCGATTTGGAGTTATCCAGGGGAATTTGCGAATCTGCCGCGCAGTGTTTCAGACGCTATGGAGTTCTTCTGAGCCGAAGAGGGTTGCTCCATGGAGAAGCTGTTTTGGTCGCAATACCTTGCGCCAGAACATCCAGTGCGCTTTAGCGATCCGCTAAAATCGAAGCTCGAACTGCATAGGGTGGCCGAACTAGCCATGAAGGATTTAATAATCTGGCTATGGCCTGCCGAAGCCATACCCAGCAGCTACTTCGGGCTCGTGGAGCGGCTGGTCAATGCTTGCCCTCGGCTTGATGCCATCAAGCGGTCGGTCTGCATCGAAGGCACACGAATGGCCTTCGCACGAGTCAAGATACAGTGGGCGAAGATGGACGCCGTGAAGCTTGCGACGGAGGGACCACCCGCGGGCAAGGAGCACCGCATGCCTGAGCGGTATATTGAAGATGTCCTGAAGGGATCCCGCATTGTAGAGGGACAGTGTGCAAAAGACATTATCTTTGAATGAAGTCATTCATACTGTCCCCTCATGTATTATGAAACAAGGTCGTGATGTAATATAATGCTAGTTTTTTATTTAAAATTTTACCTCCTGTGTGGCCGTTTTCATTGAATCTGAGAGTTGGCGAGTCGTCGGCTTCAACCCCCACGTAGTTAGTACGGGGGTGTTTGGGGTGGAATTAAGGATGGCAATGGGCAGGGTATGGGTAGGGTAGAGCAATACCATACCCATACCCGTATAGTCGATGGGTACAAAATTCAACCCGTACCTATGCCCATGGGTATGAAACTTTACCCATACCCATACCCGACAGGTACCCATACCCATTGGGTACCCAGCGGGTAGATCTACTACACAAGTTGTTCACAATTTACACTCATTGATAGCACATTTGACAAAAACAATTATCTTAGGTCAACAATAGGTAGATGACAAATTAACGATTAATTGATGACATTTTAACATTAGTTCAATAGTGGGCAGGGTATGATTATACCCGTGGGTACAAGGCCATACCCGTACCCTGCCCATTACTTGATGGGTAGGGCATGGGTACTACCCATGGGTATAAAAGTGTGCCCATACCCTGCCCATGCGGGTGCGGTACCCGCGGGTACCCGTACCCATGGGTAAAATTGCCATCCTTAGGTGGAATCTAAACACTCTTGATCCAAAGGTTTGGTCCTTTGAGGAGGTGTTTAGCGCAACGAACCAGGCAATTGGACTATGTGGCTTTAGCACCCTCACTTAGCCATAGGAGTTTGACAATAGAAATTTAGGCGCAACCCCTAGTATTCGTAAGTCCGAACTTGGGGTGTTGTAAACACCTGATTGGATAAAAACCGATTCATCGCATAATGCGGAAAAATCACAAAAGATTTATAACCTCTCGAACAACTGACCGGCTCACGCCGCATCATGACAGTCAGTTTTTGGCTTTCTCTACAATCACAGTAGTTCTTCCTTTACTACCCTAGCCGATATAGAGGAATGTAAGGTAGTAAGCACATGAGCCGGGCAACCCAACTATTGACCAAAGACATGATTCGAAGCCGATGCATATAGTGCTAAAGTTCGGGGTGCCGAACTATACTATAAAAAAGTGTGCGAACTTTGTTGCCGTACTATGGGGCCTAATGAAGCCCTTGGCGAATTAAGGCGCACCAGAGTGTACAGGTGCAATTGATAAGAATATAAAAAAAATGAAGTAATAGACTAATGCCGCAGAAATTGGGCCGCAAACTATTCTCCATTATAGTTTGATTAATATGTCAAAGCGTATTTGTACAAGTAGTGTGATAAGCAACATGGCTATTTAACATGCCACGACCAAGGGAGAGCTGCGTGTGGGTCCTTAAAACAGGCATAACGATCGTTTAAAGAGACCACCTAGAAATTCCCTTATACGTCAATGCTTCTTGCCGTCTTGGTGTATCCGTCTCTTGATAGATCCGACAATCAGACCACCAGGAAAGGCCTGGGGAAAAAAGAAACCTGAAAAGAAAAAGAAAAACAAAAAGTGAAAGTATGTGGGTCTAGGGGACGTTGAGTCGTATTATGGACCACGATCTAGTTGTTCCTCCGTCTTTGCCCATGGTATTTTGAGTGCGAAGTTATGTACGCGCGATACGAATGTCGTCGTTTGGTCGGGACTGGGACAGAGGCCGAATTGCTAGTCGAGCTCTTGACGAGCTGGACTATCCTGCTGCAGAGTAGTTCAGACTCGTTTGACAGTGTCTGGGAGCTTGGCTGCCGAATTAAGGTTTTGCCTGAAAAGGCCGCTCTGTGCTTCTGCTGCGAGGGCAGCGGTGTGCTCCTCGGTACGGAGGGAGCGTTCCGTATTTCCATTGACTCTTATGACACTGCGTGGTCCGGACATCTTGAGCTTGAGATAAGCGTAGTGTGGCGCCGCATTGAATTGAGCGAATGTGGTTCATCCGAACTGTGCGTGATAGCCACTGCGGAAGGGGACGATATCGAAGAACAACTCTTCGATTTGGAAGTTATCCGGGGATCCGAAGACCACCTCCAGTGTGATTGAGCCCGTACAGTGGGCCTCTACACCTGGTATGACTCCTTTAAAGGTGGTTTTTGTGGGCTTGATCCTTGAGGATCAATACCCATTTTGCACATGTATCCCGATAGAAGCGTGTTCAGCATCGCCACCGTCCATGAGGACTCGCGTAGATGGAATCCATCGATGATTGGGTCGAGGACCGGTCAAGTTTGAACCACTATGATGGATCTTTGATGCGATGGTCCTGTGATCGAAGGTGATCGGGCGGGGCGACCATGGGTTAAACTTGGGTATTTGGTTCCATCGCGTAGAGCGTCCTCGAAGCGCTGCACTCCTCTTGGGGATATGGGTAGCGTATATCATGTACACAGTTTTAACTTGGGAGGAGGGGGGCTTCTTCTGTCCCCCTATGTTCGGTGGCCGGGCCTCCTTGTCATTGTCCTCGCTTTGCGACCCCTTCTCCTTGTTCTCGACATTTAACTTGCCGGTATATTTGAAAACCCAATAGTCTCTATTGGTATGATTGGCTGGTTTATCAGGAGTGCCATGGATTTGACATGGACGATCGAGTATGCGGTCCAAGTTGGGCGAGCCCGGATTGTTTCTTTTATATGGCTTCTTCCGCTGACCGGACTTAGAGACACTGAATCCGGCGTTGACCGTCGTGTCCTCGGTGTTGTCACCATTGCTTCGACACTTGTGTCTGTTGCATCGGGGCTTGCCGTTGCTACTTCTGGCTTCAGAAGTGCCAGGTTTGCTTGTATTGTTATTGCTACGAGCTAGCCAGCTATCCTCGCCCATGCAGAAGCGGGTCATAAGCGTCATGAGGGCTGCCATAGACTTCGGCTTTTCTTGGCCGAGGTGTCGGGCGATCCATTCGTCACGGATGCTATGTTTAAAGGCCGCTAGGGCTTCGGCATCGAGCAGTCATGATCTGGTTCTTTTAGTTAAGAACCTAGTCCGAAATTCTGGTGACTCTCCGGAAATTTGTTGAACTATGTGACTTAAGTCGTCGGCATCTGAGGTCGGACATATGTACCGGAAGTTGTCGAGGAAGGCGTCTTCCAAGTCTTCCCACCGCCAATTGAGTTTTTGGGCAAACTGTTCAACCAAAGTCTCGAAAGGTGTCCCTTGAGTTTTAGCAAGAGGTATTTGATGGCGTGAAGATCATCACCGCGGGCCATATGAATATGGAGGAGAAAATCCTCAATCCATACCGTGGGGTCTGTTCTCCCATCATATGATTCTATGTTCACGGGTTTAAACCCTTCCGGGAATTCATGTTCCATTAATTCATCAGTGAAGCAGAGGGGGTGTGTGGCGCCTCTATATCGGGCCAAGTCGCGACGTAGCTCAGATGGAGTTCATCTGCGGATTTCGTCATGGGCGTGGATATGTTTGTCACGTCCGGCCGGATGGCCATCCTCGCGCATCCGGGCACGCCCCCGTGATCCATAGATCGATCTTGTCTGACCTGCTCTGTTCTCCAGGTCATGCCACAGGTCATATGTGTATCCCCGAGTTGTTGTGTCTCTGTTTTTACGGCGGGGTAGTGTGGGCTGGTGTTCGACTTGAGTTGCCGCTTTGTCCTGGCCACGTGGTGGTCGGTCAGCCGCGATATCTTGTTGGTAGGGACGGAGCTCCAGCGCCTCGTCGTCAAATTGGGGTAACAATTTGCATTTCGGGTAACTTTTGGTTGGGCGCTCGAGGCCGTAGCTGCTAGGACATTAGTCCATCAGTCATTGAGTAGATCTTGATCGGCTTGAAGCTGCTGCTACTTTTTTCAGGCTCCTTGCAGTGGCTATTAGCCGGCGGTTAAAGCGCTCCTGATCGACGGGCTCCTCAAACATGATAAAGTCTTCATTGCTGAGGCTCGTCTCGTCCTCGGAGGGTGGAAGATAATTACTGTCCTTTGAGTCTTCGTTAACAGCCTATTCATTAGGGCTGAGTCGCCCATCCTCCCGTTCATCCTGTTCGGAAGTTGGCTCAATGGGGTTTTTGTTGTCTTCGGCGTCGTCCGGAGTATTATTTTCTCCTGTGCCGGTATTGCTATTTTTTCCACGGTGTGGTTTAGAACGGCGCCGCTGACATCAGCGCTTTGGCTGTATCTCAGGAGGCTTCTCCTTGACAGGATCGTTTTTATTGTCGCCGATGTTCTCTTTGGGTGTATCCACCATGTATACATCGTACGAGGAGGTGGCTGTCAAGCGCCCTGTAAGCGGTGGTTTTTGTGCCTGCTCCTCTCCGGCATCGTCATCCATACCATCGATGTCTTTGGAGCCGTAATCAAGCATGTCGGTTAAGTCTTCGAGAGTGGCTATGAAGTGGGTGGTGGGTGGGAAGCGGAATTCTCTGTCATCAGCTTCCAATCAAACCGGCTATAGTTCGGCTGAGAGTCCCCTGATAAGGAGAGGGCTTTTAATGAGTTTAGCATGTCGCCTAAAGGTGAGTGCCGGAAGATGTCCGCGGAAATGAATTCAACGATCGGCGCCTGATCAAGTTCGATGGATGCGGATGCACGCGGTTCAGAACCTATGGCCAGAGACGAATCTGAGGTTCCTATGACACAAGCCCCGCTCGAGGTTGGATCTATGTGCGGAACTAACGCCGCTGAATCTGCGGCTTCCGCGGCGGGGTTGAGCTTCCCGTCCTCGGACAACGCAGCCTGCTCCGAATCTAGGGCCAGAGCAGTTATGAGCGCTATCTCCTCGGCATGGTCTGATGACAGATTTAGGTCGTGTTCATCGTGGTGGCAGGGATCGGCTGTCATGGGCTCAAATCCGTCGAAGATCAAATCTCCGTGGATATCGGCAACGTAATTCAAGCTACCAAACGACACGATGGCGGGGGTGTAGCCGCTGATCCGCTCTAGATGGCAAGTGGTTGGTTCGCGAGGCTTGGCCGCCGAATCTGAAGATCTGCTCGGGAGGAAAACCTTCCTGGATCGCATTGTCGAGATGATTCCTGAGCCATCAAACCTTTTGGTGATGACGCAATGGAACTCTCAATGAAAGCACCAAATGTCGATGTCAAAACGGTGGATCTCGGGTAGGGGTCCCGAATGTGGGTCTAAGGTTGATGGTAACAGAGGCGGGGGCACGATGTTTACCTGTGTTGACCCTCTCTATGGAGGTAATACCCTACTTCCTGCTTGATTGATCTTGATGAATATGATTATTACAAGAGTTGATCTACCACGAGATTGTAATGGCTAAACCCCTAGAAGTCTAGCATGTATGATTATGATTGCCGCTAAGGACTAAGCCCTTCGGTTTATATAGACACTGGAGGGGACTAGGGTTGTGCAAAGTCGGTTACAGAGAAAGGAATCTTGATATTCGGGCGCCAAGCTTTCCTTCCACGCCAAGGAGAGTCCCATCTGGACATGGGAGAGAGTCTTTTGTCTTGTATCTTCACGGCCCAACAGTCCGGCCCACGTCACATAGGCCGGACGGCCGAGGATCCCTTAATCCAGGACTCCCTCACTCATCACTATAAGCCTTGGAAGCAATGCGATTAATGAGTTAGTTGCAAGATGAAGCATTACGAAACGAGTAAAGAGACTTGCCGGTAACGAGATTGAACTAGGTATAATGATACCGCCGGTCGAATCTCGGGCAAGTAACATACCGATGACAATGGGAACAACATAGGTTGTTATGCGGTTTGACTGATAAAGATCTTCGTAGAATATGTAGGAGCCAATATGAGCATCCAGGTTCCGCTATTGGTTATTGATCAGAGATGTGTCTCGATCATGTCTACATAGTTCTCGAACCCGTAGGGTCCGCACGCTTAACGTTCGATGATGATTTGTATTATGAGTTATGTGTTTTTATGACCGAAGTTTGTTCAGGGTCCCGGATGAGATCACAGACGTAACGAGGAGTCTCAAAATGGTCGAGACATAAAGATTGATATATTGGAAGGCTATATTCGGACATCGGAAAGGTTCCGAGTGATTTGGGTATTTTTCGGAGTACCGGGGAGTTACGGGAATTCACCGGGAGAAGTAATGGGCCTTATTGGGCCTTACGAGAAAAAGGAGGAGGCAGGCCAAAGGGAGGTGGCGCCCCCCCCCCATGGGTGCGAATTGTACTAGGGGAAGGGGTGGCGCCCTCCTTGCCCTTTCCTACCCCCCCCCCTCTCCTTCAATCATTCCTTCTCTCCTACTCCGGAAAGGATAGGGATTCCTACTAGGACTCGATACTCTTGGCACACCCCTAGGGGGCCAGCCTCTCTCCCTTCCTCCTTTATATACATGGGCAGGGGGCACCCTAAAGACACACCAAGTTTTGCCTTAGCCGTGTGTGGTGCCCCCTTCCACAGTTACACACCTCGATCATATTGCCTTAGTGCTTAGGCGAAGCCCTGCGCCGGTAACATCATCATCACCGTCGCCATGCCGTCGTGCTGATGGAACTCACCCTCGTCCTCAACTGGATCAAGAGCACGAGAGACGTCATCAAGCTGAATGTGGAGGTGTTGTACGTTCGGTACTTGGATCGGTTGGATCGCAAAGAAGTTCGACTACATCAACCACGTTACTAAACGCTTCTGCTTTCGGTCTACGAGGATACGTGGACACACTCTCCCCTCTTGTTGCTATGCATCTCCTAGATAGATATTGATTGATTGTAGGATTTTTTTGAAATTACTGCATTCCCCAACAGTCAACAGTTGGTCAAACACACCGCGTACGTGCTGCACTGACCGGATTTTCGCGACAAATCGTATTCAATGACCGTATTGAGCGTATTCTAGAGTTCACTGATCGTATCATGCTTCCGTCGCAACTATAGTGACCATGAGTGTATTTATCTCTTCTACAAATCCATATGAGCTACCCCCTTCGTTCCTAAATATAAGCTCTTTTAGATATTTCAATTTAGACTACATACGAAGCAAAATGGGTGAATCTTGCACTGAAATCCTTCTATGTGCATCTGTATCTAGTCCACCTTGAAATCTCTAAAAAAGACTTATATTTAGAAATAGAGGGAGTGATCTCCATGCCATGTCTGAGGCATTCCATTCCGATGAATCTCACACTTTTTTTGTGGCTTGTAAGGGCATCTCCAACAACGACCCATAAATTTCCTCCCGCATCCGTGCATGGACAGGGGGACCAGTCTACAGACACAGATGCGGGAGGCCGCCATCCAACCGTAGTCGCATACATTGCAAACACTTATTCAACAAACCAGATGAAATTCATGCAAACATGAGCGGATTTCATATAAACATAACAGATTCATACATACCAGATGAAAATGGTTACATTTTGAACATATTTTTAACTAAAAAGATAAAACTATGTGCATGTACGATCGCGTGGAGCTCCACTCCCACCGCACGGATACACTACACTGGAGTATGATCGGCCGCAGCGGATCCCTTTGTCTTTGATACGTCTCTAATGTATCTATAATTTATGAAGTATTCATGCCATGTTTACAACAATTCTGTATGATTTTTGTATGATTTGAATGGAACTAATCAGTAGAACTACCACGGTGTTGTCTTTTGTGCAGAAATAAAGTTCTCAGAATGGGCTGAAGCTTTTTGATGAATTTTTTTCGAACAAATGGGACCCTGAAACTTCGTGGGAGGACCAAAAGAGCCATGAGGTGGCCGCAACAAACCTGGGCATGCCCCAGGAGGGTCAACTTGCCGTTCTGGCTTGTGGGACCATCTTAGCATCTCTTGACATGAGACCGACGCCAAAAATTCATATAAATATAGAAACCCCTAGAAATAACCCTAGAACTTTGACTCCGCCGCCACAAGCCTTTGTACCTCCACGATCTCATCTATAGCCCTTTTTCCGTGACCCTGCTGGAGGGGAAAATCATCACCGAAGGCCATCTTCATCATCCCGGTGGTCTTCGTTAAGAGGAGGGAGTAGCTCACCCTCGGGGCTGAAGGTATGTATGAGTAGCTATGTGTTTGATCTCTCTCCCTCTCTCCCTCTCTCATGTTCTTGATTTGGCACGATCTTGATGTACCGCGAGCTTTGTTAATATAGTTGGATCATATGGTGTTTCTCCCTCTCTATCTTGTTGTGATGAATTGAGTTTTTACCTTTGAGGTTTCACTATTATCGGATTGAATATTTGTTGGATTTGAGAACACATGATGTATGACTTGCATATAATTACCCGTGGTGACAATGGGATATTATATTGATTCACTTGATGTATGTTATGGCACTCAACTCGCAGATTCCCGAGGTGAGGGGTTGGTGCTTGTTTTCATCCTACTTGGGAACCACCGATAATGTGTTTAGCATGGAAGATATTGAGAACTCTCGGTCGTGACATTGATAGGAGAGGCATGCCTCTCAAAATTATATTCATCTATATTTTAAGCTCCGAGCTTTGACACCTCTGCAAATCCATGCTTCCCTCTGTGAAGGGCATATCTTTTACTTTTCAGTATTTAATTTTATGCAAGAATCAATAAGTAGTCACTCTCATTTCGACCTCAATTATTCTCTAGTTGGAAAGCATCATGTGGTGGGGGAAGATCCAAGCACATATGGCCATTCAGATATATTTGATCATGAATTATTAGTGTTTGCAATTATCTCTATGATAATGAGTTGAGAGGCGAAAATGAAGCCCATGTCTTTCTTTGTGTTCGATGAATGCTATTTGTTCTAAAAATATGATTTGATTATTAGCAATCACAGAAGACTATATGATAATTGAGTATGTGGAGCTCTTACTTAGACTTTGTTGAAAATAAGTTGAATTGCAATTTTTGGTGACTAAGAACATAGGTTGATAAGTTTCAAGAGAAACCATAACATGTGAATTGATTACTACTTTATCATGATAGGTTTTATGAGAAAGAGTTGGTGTTATGATTCTAGGAAAGTGATTGAAATTATCATTGATCGAACTTATGCACTATGCTACCATTCACACTTCATAAATTATTTCTTTTATTATTTACCTACTCGAGGGCGAGCAGGAATTAAGCTTGGGGATGTTGATACATCTCCAACGTATCTATAATTTACGAAGTATCCATGCCATGTTAACAACAATTCTATATGATTTTGGTATGATTTGGATGGAACTAACCCGGACTGACGTTGTTTTCAAGAGAACTACTATGGTGTTGATTTTTATGCAGAAATAAAAGTTCTTGGAATGGGGTGAAATATTTTGATGATTTTTTGGGAACAAAATAGACCCCCGAAGCTTCATGGGAGGATCAGAAGAGCCACGACGTGGCCACAACACACATGGACGCGCCCAGGGGGTCGACTTCCCGTGGTGGCTTGTGGGCCCATCTTAGCACCTCTTGACGTGAGACCGACGCCAAAAAATCATATAAATATAGAAACCCCTAGAAATAACACTAGAACTTCGACTCCGCCACTACAAGCCTCTGTACCTACGTGATCTCATCTATAGCCCTTTTTCGGCACCCTGCCGGAGGAGGAAATCATCACCGTTGGCCATCTTCATCATCTCGGTGGTCTCTATGACGAGGAAGCAGTAGTTCACTGATACGTCTCCAACGTATCTGTAATTTTTGATTGTTCCATGCTATTATATTGTCAACTTTGGATGTTTTATATGCATTAGTATGTTATTTTATATCATTTTTTAGGACTAACCTATTAACCTTGTGCCCAGTGTCACTTGCTGTTTTTTCCCTTATTTTTGGCTTTTTAAGAAAGGAATATCAAACAGAGTCCAAAAGGAATAAAACTTTCACGATGATTTTTCTTAGACCAGAAAACACCTACGAGACTTGGAGATGAAGTCAGAGGATTCCCGAGGAGACGACAAGCCTCAGGGGCGCACCCTAGGGGGGCGCCCCCTGGGCTTGTGGGTCCCATGGGAGTCCTCCAACCCTAATCTTTGGCCTATAAATTCAGAAATATTCCAAAACCACCAGAAGTGTCCACAAAAATACTTTTCCACCACCTCAAGCCTCTGACCTCGTGAGATCCCATCTTAGGGCCTTCTTCAGCACCCTGCCGGAGGGGGATTCGATCACGGAGGTATTCTACATCAACTCTATTGCCTTTCCGATGAAGCATGAGTAGTTTACCTCATACCTACGGGTCCATAGCTAGTAGTTGTATGGCTTCTCCTCTCTCTTTGATCTTCAATACAATGTTCTCCTTGATGTTCTTGGAGATCTATCCGATGTTATATTCTTCTGTGGTGTGTTTGTCGAGATCCAATGAATTGTGGATTTATGATTAGATTATCTATGAATATTATTTGAATCTTCGCTGAATTCTTATATGCATGATTTGATATCTTTGTATTTCTCTTCGAATTATATGTTTGGTTTGGCCAACTAGATTGGTTTTTCTTGCAATGGGAGAGGTGCTTAGTTTTGGGTTCAATCTTGCGGTGTCCTCACCTAGTGACAAAGTAGGGGTAGCGAGGCACGTATTGTATTATTGCCATCAAGGATAAAAAGATGGGGTTTATATCATATTGCTTGAGTTTATCCCTCTACATCATATAATCTTGCATAAAGCGTTACTCTGTTCTTATGAACTTAATACTCTAGATGCATGCTGGATAGCGGTCGATGTGTGGAGTAATAGTAGTAGATGTAGGCATGAGTCAGTCTACTTGTCACGGACATGATGCCTATATTCATAACCATTGCCTCGGATATCGTCATAACTTTGCACTTTTCTATCAGTTGCTCGACAGTAATTTTTTCACCCACCGTTTGTTTTCTTTCAAGTGAGAAGCCTCTAGTGAAACCTATGCCCCTCGGGTCTATTTTTTATCATATATTTTCTGATCTATAAGCCAAAAAACCCAAAAATACCTCGCTGAGTTTTATTTACTTTATTTTGTTTTACGATTTAGTAATCTTTTATATCCATCTCTATTAGATCTCGTCCTTGCAAGTGACTGTGACGGGATTGACAACCCCTTTATCGCGTTGGGTGCAAGTGTTTGATTGTTTGTGCAGGTGCATAGATTGGAGACTTGATTATACCTCCTACTGGAGTGATACCTTGGTTCTCAAACTGAGAAAAATACTTGTCTCTACTTTGCTGCATCACCCTTTCCTCTTCAAGTGAAAAACCAACGCAAGCTCAAGAAGTAGCATTCATCCTCGGGGCTGAGGGCATGTACCAGTAGCTATGTGCTTGATCTCTCTCTCTCTCTCTCTCTCTCTCTCTCTCTCTCTTATTCCTTGATTTGGCATGATCTTGATGTACCACGAGCTTTGTTAATATAGTTGGATCATATAGTGTTTCTCCCTCTCCATCTTGTTGTGATGAATTGAGTTTTTACCTTTGAGGTTTCACTATTATCGGATTGAATACTTGTTGGATTTGAGAACACTTGATGTATGTCTTGCATATGAATACCCGTGATGACAATGGGGGTATTATATTGATTCACTTGATGTATGTTTTGGTACTCAACTCGCGGATTCCCAGGTGACATTGGGGTAATCTATGCGTAGGGGTTGATGCATGTTTTCCTCCTACTTTCTCCGGTAGAAATCTTTGGGTACTCTTTGATCTTTCTGTTGGATTGAATATTATGAATCTAAAGTTGTTTAATGCATATCAAATAATCAGCTCACAGATACTTGTGGAGTATCTAAGTGACGTTAGAGTTGGTTGATACGTATATATGGTGTTATTTTGGTACGAACTCTAGGGTTGTTTGTGAAATTTATAGGAATGGCTCAATAGATTGATCAGAAAACATAACTTTGAGGTGGTTTCGTACGCTACAACAATTTCATCTTATGATCTCCTCTAGATAAGAGTTTTGGAGTGATTCTTTGCCGCACATTGAGGGATTGTTACATAATTCAATTACGTTAGCACTGTTGGGTGATTGCACTAGTAAAAGTATGAACCCTAGGCCTTGTTTCTAAGCATTGCAATACCGTTTGTGCTTCGTTTTATCGCTTGCTGCATTCCTGTTTTTATATTTTCAGATTACAAAAACCAATATCTACTATCCATACTACACTTGTATCAATATCCTTTCGCCAAACTAGTGCACCTATACAATTTACCATTGTATTGGGTGTGTTGGGGACATACGAGATTTCTTGTTTTTGGTTGTAGGGTTGTTTGAAAGAGACCATCTTCATCCTACGCCTCCCACAGATTGATAAACCTTGGGTCATCCACTTGACGGAAATTTGCTATTGTCCTACAAATCTCTGTGTTTGGAGGCCCAACACGAGCCTACAAGAATAAGTTGTGTAGTAGACATCTGTCTTCCCCATGTCCGGCAGCCCGCTCACCAGACTGCCGGGAGTCTCAGAGGTATATTCTTCCCATGTATCTTCTTTATATCAGGTCGTGCCGCCCATCGGAGTGGCAAAGAAGGTGCTTCAGTCGAAGGCGAAGGGGGCCTCTGCTTCCATGGAACCCAGGCGGGGCCGATGATGGTCTGGGTTAAAGAAGAAACCAGACTGGTCACTGGTTGTGCAAGCCGGCGAGGCGTCGGTAGTGGCCTTCCCGGGACCCAAGCGGCGGCGGTATCCCGTGTTCTACTTTCCCTCGATCTTGGTTGCAGACGCGTCATCCACCGACTTGTTGATCTCCGCGCAACTGGCATCTTACTCTGCCGGGCAGATGGCGCTGTCGCAATCATGGGATGTAGCAATGTAGGCACGGGAGGAGCGGTACAACGCAGCTTCATCCACGGCTGCGACTATGCTTGTGCCGCCATGTCATCCTGGAGCAATTCGCTACTCCCCCGTGAGCTGGCTTGGAGCGGCGAGGTCCCGAACCACGCGCCGACTTGGGGCGGCAACTTGCTCCATCGGGCCAGGCAATGAATCCCAGCCAGCTTTTATGTCGGAGCACTGCTCTTCCTGCTCGTCGGATGCCATCGAAAGGGTTGAGAAAAGTGGTGGAAGGAGGATGTGGGGGGGGGGGTGCAGACTTGGTGGTGCAATTCTTGCCCGGCTTATGGCCTCGTTTAAATAGAGGCCGGACAGGAGGAGCTTGCCCGACGTTACGTTTGTGCCGGCCCGCTCGTGAATGAATGTGTGACCAGAGTAGGTTCCTCGGCTTCCACGCGATTTTAATGGAGGTGTTTAAATGCGGCGAGGACGCGTGTTCAGCCGGGCGTGCAGCGGGCGGCGTTCTGGATGGCACGTCGCTTCAATGGCGGAGGCAGTGAGAGGTCATGTCCGCCCTGAGCCGTCTTCGATGTGGAGCGGCGCGCTCTACAGCGGCATGAATGCGGGCAGTTGGCGTCGGGTGAGAACGCGCACGGGCGAGGTAGGAAGGGTTTGAGTGACCAGGGCGGTCGGAAGCGGGCTTGGGAGCAGTCCAGACTTCCGCAAGCCCCTACATTTGTATCCAGTTTGCGAGAGAAAGTACGTCCGGACCGCGCCGTGGACCAATACAGAACCGCATTGAATGACTTCCGCTATCCGGATAACACGGTCCGAACACATATGGAAGGTTTGTGGGTCGGCGTTAAAGATACCCTAAGATACTACACCTCTTAGCTCATGTTAATGTTACTTTCACCGCATGTACGTGCTGGCATCAGCATCTGCCTTATTTGCCATGGAGATTGTTCTTCGTTGCCAAAGATCAAGTTACTGCAAAAAAGTTCTTTTGTAGGTCGATGTAACCTCTTATTTTTAGCCCTTCAACATTGTTTTGAGATCCGTACTCTTCAACTAACTTGCAACAAGAAAATTTATCTTTTTGGTTTCTCTCAAATGAAAAAACATATGAACTTCAAACTTTGCAGATCAAACAAACTTTACAACTTCAATGTGTGAAAAAACTTTCAGATTTTTTGGACCAACATGAATATACAAAATGAGGATTTTTTTTGATTATTTTTTTTTAGCATTTCAAATGCATGAAAAAATCTGAAAGTTTTTTCCCACAAAGTAATTAGAATGTTTTGTTGTCGTGCAAAGTTTGAAGTTTATACGTTGTTTCGTTTGAGAGAAACAAAAATGGCAAATGTGTCTGCAGTGATCTTGATGCATAAATGAATGGCTAAGATAAAAGGTACCACGTAGCTCAAGTTACACAAAACCACACTCTGTTCAGAAATCATTTCTCCCTCGCCAAGATCTGGTACCCGGAAAAACAGGTGCGATCGGAACAGGCATCCCCGCGTTCCAGGAAAAGATACGAGAAGCTGACGAGCCATGAAGATTGCCGGTGAACTAGACGCACCAAACCGTTTCGTGGTCCGGAGTGATGGCAACCTCACCAACGACGCTTTGCTAGCTGACCAACCTGAACCTCAGATATGAAGCGTCGTTCAACACCCATGACGACGTTCCAAGTCGTTGAACGTTGACACGTACGCCGGCCGGCCGGCCGCACTCGCCGTTTCCTACGAGCTCACGCGAACGCTACCTGTCAGCTAGGCTCCTGGTCTGCGAAGACGGGAGTGTTTCCAACGATTTCTCGCCCAACCGCAAAAGGAGAAGGCGTTCGTCATGCCGTGCGTGCGTTTTTCCGACCCACGTTACCTAAACGCAGAGTCGTCCACCGCAGCCCATCTGCACGGTGTCTGCTGGGACTTGGAGCGATCGAGCTGCATGCTCCGGAGTCAACTCGATTGAAACGAAGGCGCCGAAAGTCAGTGCTCCCTCGGCTGCTAAGGAGTGCAGACATAGACAGCTCTGAAGTTCAGGTGAGCTCCCGTGTGGCCACGACCGACCGACTGGACTGACCACCGCTCAGGCTCAGTCCGTCACCCACCTACCGGCCTTCACCTTCGTAGGAAAAGCCCGCTCGGGGTGTGCATGTGCATAGATTCGGGGAAGGGATCCAGCAGCCCTTCCATGTACTACACTGATGGAGTATACAGTACTCCACAGAGACGAGACCCAGTCAGTTTCTATCGGCGTCCGACGTAAGCATTGACGGCACCGGATGCTGTTAGTTGCGGCGCGTTCTAGAAAGATTTAGTTTGAGGTTGATACGCCGTCACGGTGCCGCGGCGTGGGGCCACGAGGAGCGCTGCAGCCTGCAGATCGTCGTCGTCTGTCAATCCATGTGGAAGTAGAAGTTAAGATGTCAGATATCGACGGAGCACGTAATGCAGGCTCAGTGTCTTTCGTTCTTAGTACTGCATCATTTATTCATTTTCATTAGCAAGCAGGGCGTGCAAGCCCATCCGCCCATGTCATCCGTGATGTGTACGTACCAGTAGCAGGCTAGGTTGGTGCTGGATGGAGCGTATTAGAGAATAATGCGCTCGATGGTTACGTGCGTGGAGGTGGAGCCGTCGACCGGACGGTGCTATGCTTGACAATGCCATGTTGCATGCATGCGGGGATACTCCATCTGGTCCAACCCTGGCTAGGCAAACCATCTGTGGTGAGAGGATAATGCAATGGTCTCTTTGATCCAAAGGATGGATTTTGATTTTTGAGAGATATTTTTGAGGATTCCAATCCCAGGGATTTTTGCTGTGTTTTTGTATTAATTTACAATCCATGTGAATTAAAGAGGCTTTATCTTCTACAAGAATACCACGTTATTGAGGGTTCATGTATAAGCATATAAGATAGATCATCCAAATTTGTGAACAAATACTTCTGGTGAGCTTAGAATCAATTAAGCTATTGAGATTGATATTGTAGTGTCAAGATTTTAACAGAGAAAGCATCATTGTACTGGTAATGAAGGGGGAAAGGCATAAAAAAGAACACCTACAGAAGGATTAATGGAACCTGACTACTGGTCCCTTCTTTTGTTTTTCATGATTGCATAAGCTTAAGTACTTGAGCTATATAGAAAAAATACTAAAACTACTTACGAATCCCTGCACCTCTATCAAGATAAATCGTACTATAGGTGTTGGCATCTATGATCGTTCCCCTAGTCATATTCTGCAACTCCAATCACATATATAAGATAAGCTTTCTGTTCACATACTAACAGAAGTGTAGCTTCTATGAATCTACTTCAAGCACTACAGACTTGAATCAACTTTCAGAACTGAATTAACGCACACAAAATCAAGAGAGTGATCTAATCGCTCTTATATTTCTTTACGAAGGGAGTAGTAGTTGATGACAAATGCAAAATACTTGATCAAGACTGTTGCCACTTCTGTACCATTTTTTTGTGAACCTCTTCAAGCTGTTATAATATGAAGATTTACTATATATATTTTCACAGCCAACCAATTATGTATACCTTAAGCCAATTAACTACAGAGATTTAGAGTGAAACCATATAACATTGTTCTGAACCACTCATGCAAACCTCCAGCCAATTAAGTACAGAGATTTAGAGTGGAACCATATAGCACTGGTATTTGTCATACAACAACTGTTCTTCCTAGATAAAATTTAGCTAGCTTTATCACCTTTGATCGCTACTTCCAAAATAGTCAATTAAATTACCTCTCTGCCATCACCATGATATTAGTTTAACTTTTCTTATATTTTTCTGACATACAGTAGCTATTCTTCCTAGATACAAATTTAGCTAGACTTATCACATTTTGATCGCTACTTCTAATTATTGTTTTTCCTGAGGAACATCCTGTAATGAGGACAGGAGGGTGTTTTAGGCATTGACTTGTTCAGAGCTTAAGTAGTAGTTGATGACAGATGCAAATTGATTGCACTGTAGTACGTACCTCAGTCCTTAGGTAGACGAGGTTCCGGCGGACAGCGGAGTACGTGCAAACGGATTTCCGGTGAAGTCCACGGTGTGTAAAGCGATGTCAGAAACTTGTGACACGACGATGATCCAAATAGCTGCAGATTATTGCAGAGTTAGAACACACAAAATTATTTAACCTTGCAATTAGAATACAAAGGGTTCAGTGATGTCTTTTTTCCTTGATGACAGATGCAAATCATCTGGATATGAATTGGGTAGTATTTATTATTAGGTCTAGATACATTGATTGATGGGACTGTAGCAATAACAAAAACCTTCAGGAGCAAGATACATCTTTGTTCTCTATCTAAATGTGCATCAATCAGTAGCAGCATACATCATACGAGAAGCACCATACATGATACATCTATGTAAATGTGAAGCAATCAACACTTCTCTCTATGCCTTCTCTCTCTCTCTCTCTCTCTCTCTCTTCACCTATCTCTTTTTTTATCCACAAGAGCATATCAGTAGTCGTTGGACCCTGTCTCTCATCTCTGCTCTCTCTCCCTCTCTCTAGCAGTAGCGGCCAGTAGCAGTTCCATCAATCCCTCTATCTAAATGTGCAGCAATCATCGTCTCTCTCTCTCTGCTCTCAATCTCTCATCTCTCTGCTCTCTCTCATCCTCAACTATCTCACCAGCAACAGCGTCCAGCATGCCCTCTGCTCTCTCCCTAGAGCAAAAACTCCTCACAGACCAGGTTCAACCAAGGCTGCAGCACCACCCCTGTATCCACCGCAGAAGTGACCTATGCAGCACCAAGAGAAGGGGGGCTGATCGAGATCAATCACAGAGAGAGAGAGAGAGATGAGGGGGAGGAGATCCAACAGGGAGGCGAGAAGGGTGACGGGCAACACCAAATCCTAGGAGGAAGATGGAGGCGGGGGAGGCCAAGAAGGAAGGAGGGACGAACCTGGGGCCACCGGAGACGCGCCGGCGAAGCCCTGCTCGAAACCCTAGCCACAGGAGTGGGGTTGCAAGCAGGCGGTAGAGGATGGGAGCAGAGAATCTGGCCGGAGGGGAGGGAGGCCTGGACCGTGGGGAGCTCGGGGGCGTGTTGCGCGTCGCCGGAGGTCGCCGGAAGCGGCCGGCGTGGGTGGTGGCGGCGGCGGCGACTCCATGGGCGAGAGGGAGAGGAGGCGAGCCCGTGCTCCTTCTGTGGTCTTTTTTTTCTTCACAAATCTGCTCGGACCGCGGGTTGAATACACCAAATGACAGGGTGTTTTCTGCAAAAATGAAACGTTTTCCCAGAGTCACTTAAAAAGGGACTGCGGGTTGAATTCGCAAAAACTGAAGGACTTTTCTGAAAAAGCGACGACGACGTACGACCAGAAACCGTAGCTGCTTTATTATTAGGGAAAGAGGGAAAGATTAGGGAAAGATTTGCAGCTAGGAGAGATAGATGTTGTACCCACACACAGACGATTAGGAGTATCTTATTAGGTCCCTGAAAGAGGAAGGAGTATCTTATTAGGAGAAAAACAGTCAGTCTCCATCCGTCCAAAAGGAGAGTCAAAATGTCCTCCATGGTTAGTTAAATGTCGGATCGGCTAGGAGTAAAACAAAAAGAGGGATATGTTTTTTTTTTTGATTTGAAGGGATCGGCTAGGAGTAAGGTGACTGAATTTAGATTTTATTTCCATCTCATTAGTGCCAACGTGTCCGGCCAGCCAGATGTTAACCCAAGTTATATTTGTTCAATTAACTAACCAATCAAACCGATTTCTTTCATACATGCATGCGCATACGTTACTTCCTCCGTTTCTAAATATAAGTCTTTGTAGATATTCCACCATGATCCACATACCGATGTATATAGATGCATTTGAAGTGTAGATTCATTCATTTTGCTTCGTATATAGTCCACCTAATGAAATCCCTACAAAGACTTATATTTAGGAACGGAGGGAGTACATCATACGGGACCAAGCAATCAGAGAGACCCAGCTAAGCCGCTACACCATAGTTGAGCTGGGCTCATGATGTGTTTTTTTTCCAGCACAGTACAGACGCAAGTACTCATACATATGCGCATACACTCATCCTATGAACGCACACTTTATTCCTATGAGCACCTTCGAAAGACTGAGCCGGCATATTATCTTGAGATTTATGAAGTCACGGCGCGAACATCTCCTCCCACTGAAAGCGCATCGCCGAAAATTCGTAAATAAATCAAAAAATAATGCAAGCACAAGGATTTGAACCCTCTGACGGTCCGAAGATACTACGGTTCCTTTAACCATTCAACTATAGTTTGGTTCGCGTTCATGATGTGTCGATTGGTTAAGCTTAGCATGCAAGTTTCTAAGTCATGTAGATCAATGTACGTTTCTTGGCGCATGTCTACCTAGAAGGTGGCCGCATAGGAGATCGTGCACGTGGTACAACAAGAGCAATGCTAAGCTTTTCGTTTAAATAATGAAAAACTTGTGCGTGCGCACATACACACAATTTACACATAATTGCGACTTCTTTAATATGCATATATTGCAAAAAAATGTCAGAAAGAATGAAATTAAATTAGAAAGACAATAAAATAAAAACCAAAATAATGAAGTTTTTAAAGAAAGAATGAGTTATTGGTATTGATATTACCCTTTAAGAAGAAGGAAAATAAAAAACAAGTACTGAAAAAATGTGCCCACAATTTACACATAAATTGTGTTTTTTGTAATATGCAAGCGTAAGCATATAGTAACGTATTTTTTGTAGGAAAAAGTTTTCTCAGAAGGAATAAATTAGTGGAGTCGTATTACCCTTTAGGAAGAAAGAAAATGAAATAAAAACTAAAAATTAAAAATAATGAATTAGTGCCATTACTATTAATAAAATAAAATATTAAAATAATGAATTTGTAAAGAAATAATGAATTATTGGCATTTCAGTTACTCCCTCTATCCCATAATGTAAGACATTTTTGCAAGCTATGTTACCTTGCAAAGGGAGTACCCTTTAACAAAAAGACAATAAAAAATCTATAACTAGGAATAACAAAATTTGCACATAATTTACAAAAAAAATACGCTTTTTAAAATATGAAAGAATAAACATATAATAGTGATTTTTTTGCAGAAGAAGTTTCTAAGAAGGATTAATTTGTGGCATTGCTATTACTCTTAAAAGAGAAAGAAAATTAAATGCAAACTAAAACAAACTCTCCAAGGAAGAATGAAGTAGTGACATTAGTATTATATATTTTTTTTAAAAGAAGAAAACAAAAACTAAAACAAATTCAAAATAATGAAGTTTTCAAAGGAAGAATGAATTACCGGCATTGGTAATACACTTTAAGAAGAAAGAAAATGGGAAAATATCTAAAACAAACAATGATAAAAAAATTGCACACAATATATACATAAAAATTACGCTTTTGAAAAAATATGCAAGCATAATCATATAATAGTGGATTTTTGCAAAAAAAATGAGTTTCATAAGAACAGATGAATTTCTGGCATTGGTATTCGGATATTCAGTTTGCCTCTAGGGTGCACATGCTCCTGCGTGCCAAAAATGCATTTTACAAATGTCAAAGAAATAGAAAAGAATAGATGTGTTCATTGTCACACCCAAAATGGTAAATGCAAATTTGTAGGTGAAAAACTTAAGCATTTTGACATGTGTGATACGTCTTCGTCATATCTATAATTTTTTATTGTTTCATGCCAATTTCTACAACTTTCACGTACTTTTGACAACAATTTATATTATTTTTGAGACTAACATATTGATCGAGTGCGCAGTGCCACTTTCTATTTTTTGCATATATTTTTTTCGCGGAAAATCAATATCAAATGAAGTCCAAATGCAATAAAGTTTTATGAAGAATTTCTTTGGAAATGTGATTTTTGGGAGGAAGAAACAACGCAAATGGAGGCCCAAGGCCTCCACAAGGCAACAGGGTGCCACCACCCCCAGGGCGCGTGGGGTTGCCTTGTGACCACCTCGTAAGTCGGTTGGGTCCCTTCTTCAACCACAAGGAAGCTTATATCAGGAAAAAATCATGTTAAACTTTCAGCCGGATCCCCGAATATTTAAGAAACGGTTTTCGGCCAGAAACAAATACGTGAAAGAGAAGAGAAACACACACACACACACACACACACACACACACACACACACACACACACACACACACACACACACACACACACAGAGACACAGAGAGAGAGAGAGAGAGAGAGAGAGAGAGAGAGAGAGAGAGAGAGATCCAATATCGGAGGGGCTCATGCCCTCTGGGAGCATGAAAGCCAAGGAGCAGAGGGGAAACCATCCTCCCATCTAGGGGGAGGCCAAGGAAGAATAAGAATGAGGGGCTCTCTCCCGGCGGTGCCGGAGTGCCGCCTGGGGAATCATCGTGACAACGATCTACACAAAGAACTTCACCGCGGTCATCACCAACTCTCCCCCCTCTATGCAGCGGTGTAACACCCCTTTCCTCTGCTGTAATCTCTACTTAAACATGGTGCTTTATGCCGTATATTATTATCCAACGATGTGTTGTCATCCTATGATGTTTGAGTAGATTTGTCTTGTCCTACAGGTTAATTGTGGTACAGAATGATTGATATGATTTTTATGTTGATATGGCGCTATCCTATGGTTCCCTCCGTGTCCCCCAATCGTGTGAGATTAGCGATGTAGGGTGTTGGAATACGTTCATAATTCTCTTATGGTGGGTTGCGAGAGCGACAAAAGTTTAAATCCGAGTAAGGGGGTTGTTGCTTATGGTAGTAGAGAGGACTTGTTACTTAATGCTATGGTTGGGTTCTACCTTAATGATCTTTAGTAGTTGCAGATGATTGCTAGAGTTTCAGTCATAAGTGCATGTGATCCAAGTACAGAAAGTATGTTAGCATATGCCTCTCCCTCATTGCATATAATAATTGTCACACATGTCATATTCAATTGCCTATTGACAATCTTTCTCTTTGTGTTACAAAAAGCTCTCTACTAAACAAACTAACTTTTATTATCTAGCTAAGCACTTCTAGTTTTATTCTTGCAAAATTAACCTCTTACACCTACAAAGTAGTTATATTCTTATTCTAGGTAAAGCGAATGTTAAGTGTGCGTAGAGTTATATTGGTGGTCGATAGAAGAGAGAATATTAATTCTATCTTTAGTTCCTCGTTGGGTTCGACACTTTTAGTTATCAAAAAAGGCTACAATTGATCCCCTATACTTGTGGGTTATCAAGACCTTTTTGTGACGCCGTTGACGGGGACCAAGAGCATAGGGGGAATATTCTCGTGTGTGCTTGTTTGTTTTATCTCTAAGTAATTTTTATTTTTGTGCTCTTGTTTTCTATCTGTAGTTATGGGTAGGAAACGCAAAACACCAACAAAATTAGTTGTGCTTGCTAACCCAGTGATTGAGGAACAACGCAAAAATCTACGGTTCTGCTGAATTTTTTTACTTGGATCATCTTCGATCCATTTGTGGGCTCATGCTGAAAACCCAACTAGCTTAGTTGAGGCAAAATCATTAGATGAGCATGCTTATTTTTTGCAACACCGCTTGTATAAACAAGGGAAACTCTTATGGCATCAAATTAATTGTTTGCATTGCTATGCTCGGAACTTATGTGAACTACATGATTTTACTTATTGTTCTGAAGACCCTAAAAAACACCTTCCCTACCAATGTGAGTTTAATGATACCGAAATCTTATTTTCTTATGCCAAAAGTGTTTATAGGTTATATGATATTGAACAAATTAAAGATGTGTTTCTTTAAGGGGTGCCTATGAAATTGCTTCTTTGTTTGATTGAAAAGTATGATGCTATTCTTTACAAATCTGAAAATATTGTCATACTTAAATATTAATATTAATACTATGCTTCTAATGCTTATGTTAAAGAATTTATTGAGAAAATATCTGCTGATCTTGGAAGAGATTAATATTTTGCAGAAATCTATGGAAGAAGAAATTGTTGAAACTGTGAGCTCATTAGATGGAAAAGCTAAGGTGGAGAGCGAATAGCAAAAGAAGGAAGAGCAGATTGATCACCCGTGCCCACCTTGTAACGAGTGTAACTATTTATCTAATACATTGTTTAATTTCCCTTCATGCATATTGAAGGATGAATGCTATGATAATTTCTATGATCCCTTGGATCCGATTGAAATATTCCTTATTGATGAAATTGATGCTTGCTATGCTTTTGGCCATGATGCCAATATGAATTATACTTATGGAGATGAACTTTCTATAGTTTATGTTAGGAATGAAATTTTTGCTACTGCACCCACACATGAGTCCTATTATCTTTTTGAATTCTCCCAACTACATTATATGAGAGAAGTTTGCACTTATTAAGGATTATATTGATGGGTAGAATTTTTATCATTACACATGATGATTTTAATGAATACAATATGCATGTGTGTGCTGCTCCTAATTGCAATTATTATGAGAGAGGAACCACATCTCCACATCTCTATGTTTCTAATACGGTAAAATTGCAAGAAACTATTTATACCATGCATTGGCCTTTAATGGTGTGCGTGAATTGTTCTTTTATGACATCCCAATGGATAGGAAGAGAGTTAGACTCTGTTGTTCTATGTGTTGGGATCAATGATAGGGTGTGTCGACTGCAAATTAAAATTTTCCTATGCGCAGAACAACCAGGAACATGCTACGGGAGATGGATCACAAATCGTTACCACAAGACGCATAGTGTCGTGCAGCGGAAGAAGAGTTGGGGCAGCGAGTCCGCGTGGTTCGTGTCCTCCTCGTCCGATCTCCCTCGAACAACCGGTCGTCGGATCCCTCATACAGGTTCGCCGGAGCGACGGAAGTGCACCTCCTCTAATGGTATCCGCGCGTGCAGGAAGAATGTTGTGCGGCGGACTGCTAGGTCCGATAACACAACCGGAGGCGAGTGGAGGTGGCTATTAGCAACACATGCAAACCCTAGTGACAGCGTTGAAGCAATCAACCCCATAAGTGTGCCGCACCTCCACTATTTATAGGCATCCGTCGCGGGCTCAACACTTGGGCCTTGCACGGATCCTAAAGCCCAAAGTCTACTCGGTCGCGTTCCAAGTCCAGCTCGGATCACATCTGACCAGTGTCCTCCGAACCGACCTCGTAGGTTCCTTCACTTAAGCGCGCGACCCCTTAGGTTCAAGTCGGCCTGGTCATAGTTCAGATCACCTCTGACCTGCACGGTTGGTAGCGGCCTCTAGCAAGGCGTGCCGACCATCAAGCAGACTATGAAGCTGTTTAGGCGAACCTGTACAACATGTCACACTTCTGTTCCCTTTGCCTCACGATATATGTTGTCGGGCTCAAGGCGAGACTGTCATCCTTGTGCTAGCCCGACCTCTTTCTCGTTCCTGTGATACCGACCACAAACTGGATTATCTAATAATCCTTGTCGCATGGCCATGCTTATCCTGGTCGGATCACACAAGGGCCCAGAGTATATCTCTCCTGATCGGAGGGGAAAATCCCATCTTGCTCGACCATGTCTCGCAGCATGGGACCGGACAAACCCGAAACCTACCTTTGTAACTACCCAGTCACGGAGTAGCGTTTGGTCGGCTCAAAGCAAGTCTGTCACCATCCCGGGTACATGCGTCAGCTCAGGTCTTAGGACATAGAACGTATGTTGTACTAGAGACTCACAGATGACATATCGCTGTGTCTCATAGTTGGGTCTGTCCGACTCGAACCTTATCTCGACTCAGATTCGACTACGTTGAATTCGACCAGATCCTTCTGAGTCCATATTATCTGGTTAGCGTCCAATGCTCCATGGCTAGTGAGACCAAGCCATCGACCGTGTCATATGCTAGTCTAGTCGGTTGTGCGTCCACATAGCCCTTTCGACTAGGGACCTTTTAGGACAGTTGAGGGAGTCCTGCACTAGGGGGTGTCTGGATAGCCGAACTATCATCATTGGCCGGACTCCAAGACTATGAAGATACAAGATTGAAGACTTCGTCCCGTGTCCGTATGGGACTTTCCTTGGCGTGGAAGGCAAGCTTGGTAATACGGATATGTAGATCTCCTACCATTGTAACCGACTCTGTGTAACCCTAGCCCTCTCCGGTGTCTATATAAACCGGAGGGTTTTAGTCCATAGGACGAACAACAATCATACCATAGGCTAGCTTCTAAGGTTTAGCCTCCTTGATCTCGTGGTAGATCTACTCTTGTACTACCCATATCATCAATATCAATCAAGCAGGAGTAGGGTTTTACCTCCATCGAGAGGGCCGAACACAGGTAAAAACATCGTGTCCCTTGTCTCCTGTTACCATCCGCCTAGACACACAGTTCGGGACCCCCTACCCGAGATGCGCCGGTTTTGACACCGACATTGGTGCTTTCATTGAGAGTTCCTCTGTGTCATCGCCCATAGGCCCGATGGCTCCTTCGATCATCAACAACGACGCGGTCCAGGGTGAGACTTTTCTCCCTGGACAGATCTTTGTGTTCGGTGGCTTTGCACTGCGGGCCAATTCGCTTGGCCATCTGGAGCAGATTGAAAGCTATGCCCTTGGCCATCAGGTCAGATTTGGAAGTTTGAACTATACGGCCGACATCCGCAGAGACTTGATCTTTGACGGATTCGAGCCACAGCCGAGCGCATCGCGCTGTCGCTGTGGGCATGATCTAGCTCTGCTACCGGACAGTGCCCTGGAGGCCGCACAAGAGTCCGCTCCGACCCTTAACCCGGAGCCGACCGCGCCGATCGAGGATGGGTGGCTAGACACCGCCTCGGGGGCTGCTACCTCTACGGCGATGGAGCCGAATACCGACCCTGTCCCTTGCGGCTCGTGACTCGAGTCTTTGGGCGCTTGTCGGACTCGAACCTCCAGCGCCCTACCAATCGAATCCGATTGGCGCCGATCATGGAGTTCACCATGCGAACATCTTTCAAAGCTTTTCGCCTTTTGGCGACATCCTGAATTCGCTAAAGTCTCTCTCTTTATCAGGAGAGCCCTGGCCGGATCACGGTCAGGACGGTTGGGATGCGGACGACAAAGAAATTCAACGCCCACCCACCACCCACTTTGTAGCCACTGTCGACGACCTAACCGACATGCTAGACTTCGACTCCGAAGACATCGACGGTATGGACGACGATGCCGGAGACGACCAAGAACCAGCGCCTACGGGGCACTGGAAAGCCACCTCGTCATACGACATATACATGGTGGACATCCCAAAGGATGGGAATGGCGATGGAACAGCGGAGGATGACCCCTCCAAGAAACAGCCTAAGCGCCGGCGTCAGCGGCGCCGCTCTAAATCCCGCCACAGCAAGAATGGAGATTCCGCCACCGGAGACAATAACACCCTGGACAGTGCCAAAGAGAACCCCCTCCAGCAAGATTCAGCACAGGAGGATGGAGAAGCCAGCCCTCGTGAGAGAGCGGCAGTCAAAGAGGTAGAGGACGATAATTACATGCCTCCCTCCGGAGACGAGGCAAGCCTCGACGACGACGAATTCGTCGTGCCTGAGGATCCCGTCAAACAAGAGCGTTTTAAACGCAGGCTCATGGCCACGGCAAGCAGCCTCAAGAAAAAGCAGCAACAGCTTAGAGCTGACCAAGATTTGCTAGCCGATAGATGGGCTGAAGTCCTTGCAGCCGAAGAGTACGAACTCGAACGCCCCTCCAAAAGCTACCCCAAACGCAAGCTGCTGCCCCGATTAGAGGAGGAAGCATATAAACCTACATCACCAAATTACTAATCTGCCGACCGGCCACCTCGTGGCCGCGACAGAGAGGCCTCTAGGCCATCCACTAAAGCTGCGCCCCGGCATCGCTCGAAAAGTACAAAGCCACGGGGGAATGCGCTGGACTTGCGAGACATATTGGAGGATAAGGCAAGACAATCAAGATCGATCTACGGATCGCATGGGCGCCCCACGATACGCGACAACAACCGTCGCGCCGGATACAGCAATTCCGGCCGGGCCGAACACAGTAGACAAAGCTCGCTTGAGCTACTTCGTGATATAGCCCAATACAGAGGCGCCGCACACCCACTATGCTTCACAGATGAATTAATGGATCATCAAATCCCCGAAGGGTTCAAACCCGTGAACATTGAATCCTACGATGGAACAACAGACCTCGCGGTTTGGATCGAAGACTATCTCCTTCATATCCACATGGCCCGCGGTGATGATCTTCACGCCATCAAATACCTCCCACTCAAGCTTAAGGGACCAGCTCGGCATTGGCTTAACAGCTTGCCAGCAAAATCAATTGGGTGTTGGGAGGACCTGGAAGCCGCATTCCTTGATAACTTCCAGGGCACATATGTGCGACCACTAGACGCTGATGACCTAAGCCACATAATTCAGCAGCCAGACGAATCGGCCAGACAATTCTGGACACGGTTCTTAACCAAGAAAAATCAAATCGTCGACTGTCCGGATGCAGAGGCCCTTGCAGCCTTCAAACACAACATCCACGATGAGTGGCTTGCCCGGCACCTAGGACAGGAAAAGCCGAAATCCATGGCAGCCCTCACATCACTCATGACCCGCTTCTGTGCGGGAGAGGACAGCTGGCTAGCCCGCAGTAACAACCTCAACAAAAATTCTGGCAGTCCGGATACCAAGGACAGCAATGGCAGGTCGCGTCGCAACAAGCACAAACGCCGCATTAACGGCGATAATACTGAAGATACGGCAGTCAACGCTAGATTCAGAGGCTCCAAACCCGATTAGCGGAAAAAGCCAATCAAAAGAACTACTCCGGGTCCGTCCAATTTGGACCGGATACTCGATCACTCATGCGAGATACACGGCACCCCCGAAAAGCCAACTAATCACACCAACAGGGATTGTTGGGTATTCAAGTAGGCAGGCAAGTTAATTGCCGAAAACAATGACAAGAGGCTGCATAGCGATGACGAGGAAGAGACCCGGCGGCCGAACAATAGAGGACAGAAGGGTTTCCCCCCACAAGTGCAGACGGTGAACATGATATACGCAACCCACAAACCCAAAAGGGAGCGGAAGCGTGCGCTCAGGGACGTATACGTGATGGAGCCAGTCGCCCCAAAGTTCAATCCATGGTCCTCCTGCCCAATCACTTTTGATCGAAGGGACCACCCCACCAGCATCCGCCATGGCGGATTGGCCGCATTGGTTCTAGACCCAATCGTTGATGGATTTCACCTCACTAGAGTCCACGATGGGCGGCGGCGGCGGCTGAACTGCTTTATCGGGATACGGTCGCAAGATGGGCATAGACCCTCAAGGATTAAACCCACAAAGACGACCTTTAAAGGCGTCATACCGTGTAGAGGCCAATTATGCAGCTCGATTACACGAAGTGGTCTTCGGATCCCCGGATAACTTCTGAAGCGAGGAGTTAATCTTCGATATAGTTCCGTTCCGCAGCGGCTATCATGCACTGCTCGGACGAACTGCGTTTGCAAAGTTCAATGCGGTGCCGCACTACGCATACCTCAAGCTCAAGATGTCAGGCCCTCGAGGAGTCATCACGATCAACGAAAACACCGAACGCTCTCTTCGAACGGAGGAGCATACAGCGGCCCTCGCGGCGGAAGTTCAGAATAGCCTCTTAAGGCAATTCTCGAGTCCGGCTGCTAAGCGACCGGACACCGTCAAGCACGCTCAGAGTAACCTACAACAAGACCACCTGGCACGTTCCGAGCACGCGTAGCAATGCGGCCCCAACCCCAGCCCTCGCAAAATTGCAAGACCAGTACTACGCATACATCACTACGCTCTGGAGATACCATGGGCAAAGGGGGAGGGGCACGACCACGGCAGGCCCAGAGTGCGGCTCAACCACACCGGGGGCTCCCAAATGGATCATCATTTTCTTTTTTCTTCCTTTTTTTCCTTATCCTCAGGACTTCGTTGCCCAGAAGCCCTGTCCGGCAGTAGACCTGCCGAACTCACGATGCAACAGCCAGGGAAGAAGAAAGGCCACGACGAACATCCAGGTGGTCTCCATTACAAGCATTATACCTGTTTGATACACCATTCCGCAGCCTACCCCTGGAGGGGGACATATTAAATAGTCCCACCCCTTGCTTATCGCACTACTTGTATCATTCTGCATTCATTGCAGTATCTTTTGAATAAAAAATGCATCGCTTTTCGCCTATTATTGCATTCCTTTTTTACATATGTTCACTTATGACATGTCGCATCCGTACACTTTGGTACGGCTAAATACACCAGGGGCTTCAGTTCCCCATATCATGGTGTGATAAGTCCGAACACTTTCGCACCCCGAACTTATAGTATTATATGCATTGGCTCCGAATCATGTCTTGGGTCAATAGTTGGGTTTGCCTGGCTCCCATGTTTTGGTACCTTACGTTCATTTATATCGGAAGGTAGCGCTGGGAGAACCACTGCGATTGTTCCCCAGTTGAGCTGGGTGAGCACCTCAGTGGAGAAAGCTAAAACTGACCGTCATGATAAGGCGAGAGCCGGTCGCTGTTCGAGAGGTTTTTTTGAGTCCCTAAAGACTTATGCCGCTTAGAGCGAAGAACCGGCTTTGTCTGGCCCAGGAGTGGATAGCGCCTCGGATTCGGCCTTCCGAACACTAGGGGCTTCGCCGAAATTTAAAAATATAGAATTCTATGGCTTAGTGAGAGTGTTCAAGCACTATAAGTCTGGTTGCCTCGTTCGCTGTGTTGAGCGCCTCCCTAGAAGGACCCAAAAATGGAAACAAGAGCGCTCAAGTTTATCCCGAACACCCCAGCACTCGTGGCATGGGGGCTGAAGCCAACGACTTGCCATCTCTCATATTTGATAAACGGCCGCACAGAAGGTAATATTTTAAATTAACAAGCGTTGCTTAGCGCATATGAACAAAGTTTTCAGCGCACAGGATAACAAGATGCGAGTCTACTCAAAAATTACATCTTTGGAGCATTCACCCGCAATAATGCAGGCACCCTTCAGGACACCCTTATAATACATCTCAGGCATGTGATACTCCTTGCCCGGCGGTGGCGCGTCCGTCACAAGCTTCTCGGCGTCCATCCTGCCCCAGTGCACCTTAGCGCGGGCGAGGGCTCGACGGGCACCTTCAATGCAGGCGGAATGCTTGATGACGTCGACCCATGGACAAAGGCCCACCAACCGCCACACCGCATCAAGTAGCTCCAGACATGGCTTCTTTGGGCCACAACCAACTATGAGGCCCTTCATGGCCTGTTCGGCCACCTTGTGGAGCTCGACCAGCTGCTTCAGCTGGTCGCTCAGGGGCACCGGATGTCCGACCTCAGCATACTGAGACCAAAACACCTTCTCCGTCGAGCTCCCCTCCGCGGCTTTGTAGAACGCGGCTGCATTGGACACGCTACGGGGCAGATCTGCGAACGCTCCTAGAGAGCTCCGAATTCGGGTAAGTAACAGATAATTCACTTTTACATGCTTGCTTTGCATGAAGAATGCCTTACCCGCCGCTATATTCTTTACTGCCTCGATTTCCTGGAGGGCCTTTTGGGCTTCGGCCTTAGCGGCTTTGGCACTCTCAAGAGCCGACGCAAGCTCGGACTCTCGAGTCTTCGAGTCACGCTCCAAACTCTCGTGCTTCTCCACGAGAGCCTGGAGCTCTTGTCGTACCTCCGCCACCCACGCCTCTTGCTTCTCTCGCTTGGCGCGTTCCGCGGCCACATTGCGTTTGGCCGCGGACACTGCCTCCTTCAGGGTCGCCACCTCGTTCGTAGCCCCTGGAGCACCCACGTTATTCTTGTCATTTTTCTTGCAACCAAATCCTTTTCTATAAGGTACAACTTTAATAAGGTGTTACTTACCTTCCTTGTCCTCGAGCTGCTTCTTGGCACGACCGAGCTCGATCTCGGACCGCTCGAGGCTCTGCTTCAAGGAATTGACCTCCGCAGTCAGTGCGGCAGAGGTCAGCAGCTCAGCTTGCATTCCCACATTGACATATTTTTGTTAGACTCCTGCGTATATCTTTTTAGATCCTCAGTCCGGCTTTTCTTTCCGAACACCGAACCGAGCATCAGGGGCTACTGTCTATGCGGTACTATTTTACATATCTTAAAAATTCTTACCTCAAAGCTTGTTAGAAGGCTGCTGCAGGCTTCGGTCAGCCCGCTTTTGGCGAGCTGAACCTTCTGAATCACCGCACCCATGACAGTGCGGTGTTCCTCGTCGATGGAAGCAATGTTGAGCGCCTCCAGCAAGTTATCCGGCGCCTCCGGTTGGACGGAGGCCGCCGGCGTCACAATCTTGCCCTTCTTACGAAGGGGCCACCCGCCGGACTCCGGAACCACTGAAGGTTTTGGTGTGGAGTCCGGTCCAAAGTCCAGGAGGTTGCCCTGCGGCACCTCCGGGGCCTCCTCCTCCTGGCGGGTCCCCTTCCGGGATCCCACCTCGGCATCGTCGGCGTCACGGGGGGAGGAGGCGGTCGGAATTGAAGCGCTATTCACATCCGACGAACCCAAGGACCCGCTCGACGAAGCGGGGAGATCATCCTTGGGCGGACTACAGGGTTGTATGCGGCGTTAGAAGACGCTATGTGACAAAAAGGAAAATTATGAGTTATTCAGGAGTCCGGACACTTACGATCTCGCCAGGGGCTTGGCCCTTGAGGGCCACTCCTCGTCGCCATCGTCGGCGTTGGTGGAACAGTCCGGGGGAAGGGTCCTTCCTTTCTTGGACCCTTCGGCCACCCCCGTTGGGGAAGCCTTCCTCTTCTTCTCTCTCCCCGCTGGGGGAGAGGCCTCTTTCTTCTCCTCCTCATCTTCGTGGGAGGAGTCCGCCTCGGAGTCATCGGACAATGAATCCGATAACACCTGGCGCCGGGAACTCCTCCGGGTTCCCGTGGCCTTCTTCTTGGCCTTCTTCTCCGGCACCACGTAAGGCGCCGGGACCAGCAGCCCTGTCAAACGGGCATCCGCTGGGTCTTCTGCAAGGGGAGTCGATAGTTAACCTATCCGGACGTCTTCTGCCAGGCCTGTTAAAGGTATTCGGAGTTTAGATCCCGCATAGAGTCAAACTATGAAAAGCAAGTGTCCCATAAAGGATAATATAGCTTACCTCGCCAGCCGGACGCTGCGAGCTGAATCTGCGATCTTCGGTAGTGGATGCAGGAGCCTCGGCACCCTTGAACAGCACCCTCTAGGCCTCTTCGTATGTAGTGTCGAAGAGCCCGCTCAAGGTCTGGTGCTGTGCCGGATCGAACTCCCACAAGTTGAAGTCCCGCTGTTGGCAGGGGAGAATCCAACGGATGAGCATGACCTGGATTACGTTGACAAGCTTGAGCTTCTTGTTCACCAGGGTTTGGAGACAGGATTGGAGTCCGGTCAGCTCTTCCGAATCGCCCCACAGCAAGCCCTTCTCTTTCCAGGAGGTGAGCCGTGTGGGGATGCCAGATCTGAATTCGGGGACCGTTGCCCATTCAGGGTCACGCGGCTCGGTGACATAGAACCACCCAGATTGCCACCCTTTGATGGTTTCCACGAAGGCGCCCTCGAGCCAGGTGACGTTGGGTATCTTGCCCACCATGGCACCTCAGCACTCCGCTTGGATGCCGCCCACTACCTTCGGCTTGACATTAAAAGTCTTTAGCCATAAGCCGAAGTGGGGCTGGATGCAGAGGAAGGCCTCGCACATGACGATAAACGCCGAGATGTTGAGGATAAAATTCGGGGCCAGATCATGGAAATCCAGGCCATAGTAGACCATGAGCCCCCGGATAAAGGGGTGGAGTGGGAAGCCCAGTCCGCGGAGGAAATGGGGAAGGAAAACCACCCTCTCATGGGGCTCGGGGGTGGGGATGAGCTGCCCCTCGTCGGGGAGCCGGTGCATGATGTCGCTGGACAAATATCCGGCCTTGCACAGCTTCTTGATGTGCCCTCCGTGACGGAGGAGGCCATCCACTTGCCTCCCGCTCCGGACATGGTTGGAGAAGGTTGAGGTGAGATGTGCGGACTTGGGCACGGGAGCTCGAGTGCGCGGAGATGGATAAGCAAAGGAGGAAGAAGGCGTAGGTAAAAAGGTGGATCCTTATCCCCTTATATATGGGCGGACGGAACTATGCATCCCCACCAGCCCGGTAAAACTCGCTTATCTCCCAAGCGCCACAATCAATGGCGCGGTTGGGTTACCCACGTCCATATTGATGAGAATCCCGGAATAAGGGGACACGATCTCTGCTTTGACAAGACGTGCCAAGGAAGCCTCTTCGCTAAATGCGCTGAGGTGGAATAATAAAAATGATTCGAGTAAAGGCTTGGTCGTGGTGTGACGTCACGCCACGAAATTACGTCAGCAGATTGAGCTTGTATATATATTATTCTCTCTACGGTGGAATGTGGAATTTATTTTGCAGAGCCGGACACTATCCTGGTGTTCGCAATCTTCTATGAATTATTCGGAGGAGGAACCCGCTTTGCAATGCCGAAGACAATATGTGCGCCGGACTCGTCGTCATTGAAGCCGGGTTCAGGGGCTACTGAGGGAGTCCTGGACTAGGGGGTGTCTGGATAGCCGAACTATCATCATTGGCCGGACTCCAAGACTATGAAGTTACAAGATTGAAGACTTCGTCCCGTGTCCGGATGGGACTTTCCTTGGCGTGGAAGGCAAGCTTGGCAATACAGATATGTAGATCTCCTACCATTGTAACCGACTCTGTGTAACCCTAGCCCTCTCCGGTGTCTATATAAACCGAAGGGTTTTAGTCCATTGGACGAACAACAATCATACCGTAGGCTAGCTTCTAAGGTTTAGCCTCCTTGATCTCCTGGTAGATCTACTCTTGTACTACCCATATCATCAATATCAATCAAGCAGGAGTAGGGTTTTACCTCCATCGAGAGGGCCCGAACCTGGGTAAAAACATCGTGTCCCTTGTCTCCTGTTACCATCCGCCTAGACGCATAGTTCGGGACCCCCTACCCGAGATCCGCTGGTTTTGACACCGACAACAGTCATCATACAAGGCATAGTCCCACAAACAAGTCACATACTTGCTGATACACATCATTGATAATGTCCAAGGACTATCTTTATTCATAAACACATAGGAAATATCAACATACATGATTGCCTCTAGAGCATATCTCCAACAGTCTCCCACTTGCACTAGAGTCAATCAAATAGACATAGAATACCCATAGCTCTAGCGTGCCCCTCATGCTTGGGTTCTGGAAGCGGCTTAGTCAACGGATCTGCAACATTTGCATCCACGTGAATTTTGCATAACTCTACATCACCATTCTTTACGATCTTTCGTATCAAGTGATATTTCCGATCTATGTGTCTGACCTTGTGGTGATCCCTCGGCTCCTTGGCTTGTGCGATGGAACCAGAATTATCACAATAAAGGTCCAACAGTTTTACAGAGGCTGGGAAAATACCAAGATCATCCAGAAAGTTCCGGATCCAAACACCTTCCTTTGCAGCTTCACAAGCCACAATGTATTCGGCTTCTATGGTAAAATCGGCCACCATATCTTGCTTGGAACTTATCCAGCTCACTGCTCCTCCATTCATGACGTACACGAATCCGGACTATGATCAACAATCATCTCTGTCGGTTTGGAAACTAGCATCGGTGTAACCCCTTACGACAAGCTCTTCCTCACCTCCATAAACTAGGAACATCTCTTTAGACCTTTTCAGGTACTTCAAAATAGTCTTTACCGCTGCCCAGTGACTCTCACCTGGGTTGGCCTGGTATCTACTTGTTAGGCTTATTGTAGAAGCAACATCAGGCCTTGTACATATCATGGCATACATGATGGATCCGATTGCCGAGGCATACGGAATCCTACTCATCCTGCTTTGCTCATCAGATGTCGAAGTACTCTGAGTCTCGCTTAGCCTTATACCATGTGAGAGTGGCAAGAACCCTTTCTTCGCCTCACTCATGTTGAACCGCTTCAACACTTTATCTATGTGCGTGCTCTGGCTTAAGCCAAGCAGCATCCTCGATCTATCTCTATAGATCTTAATGCCTAAAATATAGACGGCCTCACCAAGGTCTTTCATCAAAAACTTGCCATTCAATAACTCCATGACCGAGTTTAGCATCGAAACATCGTTCCCGATCAACAATATGTCATCCACATACAAGATCAAAAACACTATCGAGCTCCCACTTAACTTCTTGTATAAACAAGCGTCCTCCTCGCTTTTGATGAAACCGAGACCAGTGACGACCTCATCAAAATGAATATTCCAGCTCCGAGATGCTTGCCTCAACCCATAAATGGATCTCTTGAGCTTGCATACCTTACTAGCGCTGGTCAGATCGACAAAACCCTCGGGTTCTATCATATACACGTCCTCGGTTAAATTTCCATGAAGGAAAGCCGTTTTGACGTCCATCTGCCATATCTCGTAATCGAAATATGCAGCTATAGCTAGTACGATCCTCACCGACTTCAGCATCGCTACCAGCGAGTAAGTTTCACCGTAGTCAATTCCTTAAAATTTTCCATAACCCTTTGCAACAAGCCGAGCTTTGTGGATCTGAACATTTCCATCCACATCGGTTTTCTTCTTAAAGACCCATTTGTTGGGGAACATAGTAATAATTCAAAAAAAATCATACGTGTCACCAAGATCAATCTAGGAGATGCTAGCAACGAGAGAGAGGGAGTGCATCTTCATACCCTTGAAGATTGCTAAGCGAAAGTGTTACAAGAACGCGGTTGATGGAGTCGTGCTCGCGGCGATTCAAATCGCGAAAGATCCGATCTAGCGCCGAATGGATGGCGCCTCCGCGTTCAACACACATACAACCCGGGGACATCTCCTCCTTCTTGATCCAGCAAGGTGAGAGGAGAAGTTTAGGGAGAGCTCCGGCAACACGACGACATGGTGGTGGAGCTTGTGGTTCTCCTGCGGGGCTTCGCCAAGCACTACGAAGGAGGAGGTGTTGGAGGAGGGAGGGGCTGCGCCAGGGGAAAGGTGCGGCAGCCCTCCCCCCCACCATTTATAGGGGAAGGGGAGAGGGGCCCGGACCCTCTAGATCCCATCTAGAGGGGGGCGGCGGCCAGGAGGGGGAAACTTGCCCCCCAATCAAGGTGGAGGTGCCCCCTACCCTAGGTTTTCCAAACCCTAGGTGCCTTGGGCCCTTGGGGGGCGCACCAGCCCACTAGGGGCTGGTTCCCTCCCATATTCAGTCCATTAAGTCCCTCGGAGCAGGTGGCCCCACCCGGTGGACCTCCAGACACCTTTCGGTGGTCCCGGTACAATACCGATAACCCCCGAAACCATTCCGGCGACTGAAATTGGACTTCCCATATATAAATTTTCACCTCCGGACCATTCCGGAACTCCTCATGACGTCTGGGATCTCATCCGGGGCTGCGAACAACATTCAGTAACCACATACAATTTCCCATAACAACTCTAGCGTCACCGAACCTTAAGTGTGTAGACCCTACGGGTTTGGGAACAATGCAGACATGACCGAGACATTCTCCGGCCAATAACCAACAGCGGGATATGGATACCCATGCTGGCTCCCACATGTTCCACGATGATCTCATCAGATGAACTACGTTGTCGGGGATTCAATCAATCCCGTATACAATCCCCTTTGTCCATCGGTATGTTACTTGCTCGAGATTCGATCGTTGGTATCCCCATACCTCGTTCAATCTCGTTATCGGCAAGTATCTTTACTCATTCTGTAACGCATGATCCCATGAATAACTCCTTAGTCACATTGAGCTCATTATGATGATGCATTACCGAGTGGGCCCAGAGATACCCCTCCGTCATACAGAGTGACAAATCCCAGTCTCGTTTCGTGCCAACCCAACAGACACTTTCGAAGATACCTGTAGTGCACCTTTATAGCCACCCAGTTACGTTATGATGTTTGGTACAAGAAAAGCATTCCTACGGTATCCGGGAGTTGCACAATCTCATGGTCTAAGGAAATGATACTTGACATTATAAAAGCTATTAGCAAACGAACTATACGATCTTGTGCTATGCTTAGGATTGGGTCTTGTCCATCACATCATTCTCCTAATGATGTGATCCCATTATCAATGACATCCAATGTCCATGGTCAGGAAACCATAACCATCTATTGATCAACGAGCTAGTCAACTAGAGGCTTACTAGGGACATGTTGTGGTCTATGTATTCACACATGTATTACGGTTTCCAGTTAATACAATTATAGCATGAACAATAGACAATTATCATGAACAAGGAAATATAATAATAACCATTTTATTATTGCCTCTAGGGCATATTTCCAACACCATTTGCAACCAATGGCAGTTACGCCAGGCGGTGGATCAACCAAGTCCCAGACTTGATTCTCAGCCATGGACTTTAACTCGGATCTCATGGCCTCCAGCCATGCCTAGGAATCTGGGCTCGCCATCGCTTCCGCATATGTGGTCGGCTCGTCGCTTTCTAGCAACAATACATCACGCACTCTGTGCAATCTTTTCGACCTTCATGGTTCTGGTGCCGCTTCCACTACGGGTTCCCTAACTGACTCCGCTATGATCTCATCACCAGCCAAGCCGTCCCCGAGTGGTCCTTGAATTTCTTCGAGTCGGGCCGTCCTCCCACTAGCCTCCCGACTGAGAAACTCTTTCTCAAGGAAAACCCCATTCCGAGCAACAAACACTTTGTTCTCTTCACAGTTGTAGAAGCTATATCCCAAGGTTTCCCTCGGATATCCCACGAATATGCATTTATCCGACTTGGGTGTAAGCTTGTCTGACATAAGTCGCTTGACAAATGCTTCACAACCCTGAATCTTAAGAAAAGACAAACTGGGACTCTTCCCGGTCCACATATCATGTGGTGTCTTGACTACGGATTTTGATGGTACCCTGTTAAGTGTAAAAGCTGCAGTTTCTAGAGCCTATCCCCAGAATGACAAGGGTAAATCCGATTTTCTCATCATAGACCGGACCATGTCCAATAAGGTCCTATTCCTCCATTCTGACACGCCGTTTCTCTGTGGCGTACCCGGAGGTGTGAGCTGAGGTACTATGCCTCGTCTTTTCAAATGTTCATCAAACTCCTGGCTCATGTACTCACCTCCACGATCAGATCGTAGAAGCGTTATAGTCTTGCCGATCTGATTCTCAACCTTGTTCATCTACTCAAGTCGTCGGTAAAAGTCACGAAGTACTGATAGCCACCTCTGGCGGTTGTTCACATTGGACCACACACATCACTGTGTATAAGCTCCAACAGCTCGGACGCCCTCTCGCAACTCTTTGTGAAAGGAGACTTAGTCATCTTGGCGAGCAAGTATGATTCACATGTCTCGAACGACTCAAAGTCGAACGAAGTTAGGAGCCCATCATCATGGAGCTTCTTCATGCATTTCAGACTAATGTGTCCTAGCTGGCAATGCCAGAAGTGCGTTGGATTTATCTCATTAGGCTTATGCCTCTTGACATTCATGTTATAGACCGGTTCCTATTCTAGATTCAATATAAAAAGCCCATCAACAATGGGTGCATAGCCGTGGAACATACCATTCAAATAAAACGAACAACCATTGTCATTTAAATTGAATTCATAACCCTGATACGTCTCCAACGTATCTATAATGTTTGATTGTTCCATGCTATTATATTATCCCTTTTGGATGTTTATGGGCTTTATTTTACACATTTAAATCATTTTTGGGACTAACCTACTTACCGGAGGCCCGACCCATATTGCTGTTTTTTTGCCTATTTCAGTATTTCGAAAAAAGGAATATCAAACGGAATGAAACCTTCGGGAGCATGATTTTTGGAACGAACGTGATCCAGAGGACTTGGAGTGCAAGTCAAGAAGCAGCCGAGGCCCCCATGAGATAGGAGGCTGCGCCCCCTGTAGGGCGTGCCCCCCTGTCTCGTGGGCCCCTTGGGGGGCCACCGACGTACTTCTTCCTCCTATATATACCTACGTACCCCAAAAACATCCAGGAGCACCACGAAACACAATTTCCACCACCGTAACCTTCTGTATTCGTGAGATCCCATCTTGGAACCTTCGCCGGCACTCTGCCGGAGGGGGAATCGATCCTGGAGGGCTTCTACATCAACATCCTTGCCCCTCCGATGAGTTGTGAGTAGTTTACCACAGACCTTCGGGTCCATAGTTATTAGCTAGATGGCTTCTTCTCTATTTTTGGATCTCAATACAATGTCCTCCCCCTCTCTTGTGGAGATCTATTCGATGTAAACTCTTTTTGCGGTGTGTTTCTCGAGATCCGATGAATTGTGGGTTTATGATCAAGTTTATCTATGAATAATATTTTAATCTTCTCTGAATTCTTTTATGTATGATTGAGTTATCTTTGCAAGTCTCTTCGAATTATCAGTTTGGTTTGGCCTACTAGATTGATCTTTCTTGCCATGGGAGAAGTGCTTAGCTTTGGGTCCCCCTTTTTTGTTGGCTAGGAGGTGCCGTGCGGGGTAGCTATTTGAGTACGGGAGGCGTGCGATTAGACCCCTACGCGTGCTTATCGGGAGGAGAGCCCTTTGACCTCCATCCGCCGCCCACCTCTCTCCCGACGTCTCCATTAATGGCGCGAGAGCCCGGGTTTAATGGCGTGGCTATGTCTCACTCGACTGAGATTTAAGATAGAAAAAAGAAAATCTAAAAAGAAACTTTTACAGAGATCTTGATGTAAGATCTGACGGACCTATATAGCATCGACTGCGACGTATAGCAAGACTGATGAATACAAGGACAATGACGGATAATAATTGTCTTACATATTTAGGAAGATAATTAAAAAAGCTACATGCGGCAGCGCCCGAAATACACAAGGGCAAAAGAAGAAGGAAGACCCAGAAAACGATCTAGCTCGCTGATCTCTACTTTCTTGATGCGTTGCTGTAGGCCGTGAAGAATAGTTCTTGCGGCAAGCGGGGATGATTTCTTTCGTGTCCTCGATACGCTACGTGAGAGCATCCACGGATTCCTCCACAACCTTTGGCGCTCGATGCAAAGCATGGCATTCTTGTCCATAAGTTTCTTCACGATGATTCTCGTCCTGTTCAACAAGGCAATGGTCTCCTTGTGCTGCTTCGTCGTTTCGGCGATCTTCGCCCTTAGCAGGTCGCGCTTGGTGTAGAGCTTCGCCTTGTCCTCCCCTAGTCCCCGGATGACGCTGGTAGCATTTTCAAATGAGGCATTCATCTCGTCCTGCAGCTTCATCCAGTTGGAGAGCCGACCCATCAGGTCATCGAGCATAGCGCACATGCGCCTATGAGAGTCCTCACCTGCCTGCGAGCCATTTTCCCAGGTCGCCGCAACACGGGACAACATCTCTGCTGTTTCCACGGCGCAGCCGAACCATTCTACTGCATCGACGATGCAGCGAGACCTCTGTGCTGCTACGACAGCACACCGGGACATCTCTCGTGCTTTCGCTTCGATGCTCGCTTCTCCCTGGTAGTAATCTCTCGACCCATGACTCATGCGGGCCATGGCACGCAATGGAACAACGATGAAAGACTTGTTTGTTTTTGTGGATGAGGAGTTGAGGAGAAATGTGCAGTCATCTTGGAGTAGGTAGTATTAGTACAAATACGCTCCTAATTGGGAAATCATTTAGGTATTGATCGGTGTGAACAGGTTTGCAATTAAATATAGCATGGTAGTAATTTGGAATGTGACAGGACGCAGGCTCAAATTTTTTTGATAGTTCTATAATTTCTAAGTGTGGTGATACGTCTCCAATGTATCTATAATTTTTGATAGTTCCATGCTATTATATTACCCCTTTTGGATGTTTATGGGCTTTATTTTACGCATTTACATCATTTTTGGACTAACCTACTAACTGGAGGCCCAGCCCGTATTGCTGTTTTTTTTGCCCATTTCAGTATTTTGAAGAAAAAGAATATCAAACGGAGTCCAAACGGAATGAAACCTTCGGGAGCGTGATTTTTGGAACGAACGTGATCCAGAGGACTTGGAGTGCAAGTCAAGAAGAAGCCGAGGTGGCCACGAGATAGGAGGGCGCGCACACCCCTACAGGGCGCGCCCCCTGTCTTGTGGGCCCCTCGGGCGGCCACCGACGTACTTCTTCCTCCTATATAAGCCTACGTACCCCGGAAACATCGAGGGAGCCAACGAAACACAATTTCCACCATTGTAACCTTCTGTATCCGCGAGATCCCATCTTGGAGCCTTCGCCGACGCTCCACCGGAGGGGGAATCGACCATGGAGGGCTTCTACATCAACACCATAGCCCCTCCGATGAGTTGTGAGTAGTTTACCACAGACCTTCAGGTCCATAGTTATTAGCTAGATGGCTTCTTCTCTATTTTTGGATCTCAATACAATGTTCTCCCCCTCTCTTGTGGAGATCTATTCGATGTAAACTCTTTTTGCGGTGTGTTTGTCAAGATCCGATGAATTGTGGGTTTATGATCAAGTTTATCTATGAATAATATTTGAATCTTATCTGAATTCTTTTATGTATGATTGAGTTATCTTTGCAAGTCTCTTTGAATTATCAGTTTGGTTTGGCCTACTAGATTGACCTTTCTTGCCATGGGAGAAGTGCTTAGCTTTGGGTTCAATCTTGCGGTGTCCTTTCCAAGTGATGTTAGGGCAGCAAAGGCACGATTGTATTGTTGACATCGAGGATAAAAAGATGGGGTTTATATCATATTGCCTGAGTTTATCCCTCTACATCATGTCATCTTGCTTAATGCGTTACTCTGTTCTTTATGAACTTAATACTCTAGATGCAGGCAGGAGTCGGTCTACTTGTTACAGACGTGATGCCTATATACATGATCATGCCTAGATAATCTCATAATTATTCGCTTTTCTATTAATTGCTCGACAGTAATTTGTTCACCCACCGTAATACTTATGCTATCTTGAGAGAAGCCTCTAGTGAAACCTATGGCCCCCGGGTCTATCTTTTATCATAGAAGCTTTCAATCTACTTTTATTTGCATCTTTACTTTTTGCATCTATATTACAAAATACCAAAAATATATTTATCTTATCATACTATCTCTATCAGATCTCACTTTCGCAAGTGGCCGTGAAGGGATTGACAACCCCTTTATTGCGTTAGTTACGAGTTCTTTGTTTGTTTGTGTAGGTGCGTGGGACTTTTGAGGAGCCTCCTACTGGATTGATACCTTGGTTCTAAAAAACCGAGGGAAATACTTACGCTACTATTGCTGCATCACCCTTACCTCTTCAAGGAAAACCAACGCAAGCTCAAGACGTAGCAAGAAGGATTTCTGGTGCCGTTGTCGGGGAGGTCTTCGCTCAAGTCAAGACATACCAAGTACCCATCACAAACTCATCTCCCTCGTATTTACATTATTTTCCATTTGCCTCTCGTTTTCCTCTCCCCCACTTCACCCTTTCCGTTTTATTCGCCCTCTCTTTCCCAATCTCTCTCTCTTTTTCACTTCCTTTTTCTGTTTGCTTGTGTGTTGGATTACTTGTTGCCATGGCGCAAGATAATACCAAATTGTGTGATTTCTCGAATACCAATAATAATGATTTCCTTAGTACTCCGATTGCTCCTCTTAATGATGTTGAGTCTTGTGAAATCAATACTGCTTTGCTGAATCTTGTTATGAAAGATCAATTCGCGGTCTTCCTAGTGAAGATGCCGCTACTCATCTAAACAACTTTGTTGATTTGTGTGATATGCAAAACAAGAAAGATATGGATAATGATATTCTTAAGTTAAAGTTATTTCCATTTTCACTTAGAGATCGTGCTAAAGTTTGGTTTTCGTCTTTGCCTAAAAATAGTATTGATTCTTGGAACAAGTGCAAAGATGCTTTTATCTCTAGGTATTTTCCTCCTGCTAAGATCATCACTCTTGGGAACGATATTATGAATTTTAAACAACTTGATCATGAGCATGTTGCCCAATCTTGGGAAAGAATGAAATTGATGATTCACAATTGCCCTACTCATGGTTTGAATTTATGGATGATCATACAAAATTTTTATGCCGGTTTGACCTTTGCTTCTAGAAATCTCTTAGATTCGGCCGCGGGAGGCACGTTTATGGAAGTCACGTTAGGAGATGCTACAAAACTTCTTGATAATATTATGGCTAATTATTCTCAATGGCACACTGAAAGATCTTCTAGTAAAAAAGTGCATGCTATAGAAGAAATCAATGTTTTGATTGGGAAGATGGATGAACTTATGAAGTTATTTGCTACTAGAAATACTCCTCTTGATCCCAATGATATGCCTTTGTATACTTTGATTGAGAATAATAATGAATCTATGGATGTGAATTTTGTTGGTAGGAATAGTTTTTGGAAACAATGCTTATAGAGGAAACTTTAATGCTAGACCGTTCCCTAGTAATTCCTCTAATAATTATGGAAAGTCCTACAATAATTCTTATGGTAATTATAATAAGATTCCCTCTGATTTTGAGAATAGTGTGAAAGAATTTATGATTTCTCAAAAGAATTTTAATGCTTTGCTTGAAGAAAAATTGCTCGAAGTTGATGATTTGGCTAGGAACGTTGATAGACTTTTGCTTGATGTTGATTCTCTTAAACTTAGATATTCTCCTCCTAAGCATGATATCAATGAGTCTCTCAAAGTAATGAGAATTTCCATTGATGAGTGTAAGGAAAGAACCGCTAGATTGCGTGCTAAAAGAGATAGCTTTATAAAAGCGTGTTCTTCTAGTTTCCATGAAAATAATGATGAGGATCTTAAAGTTATTGATGCGTCTCCTATTAGATCTATGTTTTGCAATATGGATTTTGATGATTATGGACTGATGATGAATCAACTTTGCCTAGAAGGCGTCCCAAGAATTCGGAGTCTTTAGATCTTGATGCTAAATTTGGTAAAGGTGAGATTGGAGAATCCTCAACTTCTAATAATATTGAACCTACTATCTCGGATTTTAAGGAATTTGATTATGATAATTGTTCTTTAAAAGGTTGTATTTCCTTGTTGCAATCCGTTGTTAATTCTCCTCATGCTTATAGTCAAAACAAAGCTTTTACCAAACATATTGTTGATGCCTTGATGCAATCTTATGATGAAAAACTAAATTTGGAAGTTTCTATACCTAGAAAACTTAATGATGAGTGGGAACCTACTATAAAGATTAGAATTAAAGATTATGAGTGTTTTGCTTTGTGTGATTTGGGTGCTAGTGTTTCCACGATCCTGAAAACTTTATGTGATATTCTAGGTTTCCATGATCTTGATGATTGCTCTTTAAATTTGCACCTTGCGGATTCCACCATTAAAAAGCCAATGGGAAGGATCAATGATGTTCTTATTGTTGCAAATAGAAATTTGGTTCCCGTGGATTTTATCGTTCTTGATATAGATTGCAATCTTTCTTGCCCTATTATTCTTGGTAGACCTTTCCTTATAACGATTGGTGCGATTATTGATATGAAGGAAGGGAATATTAGATTCCAAATTCCATTAAATAAAGCAATGAAGCACTTTCCAAGAAAGAAAGTCAAATTACCTTATGAATCTATCATGCGGACTACTTATGAATTTAGTGCCAAAGACGGCACTCGTTAGATCTATCTTTGCTTTTATGCCTAGCTAGGGGCGTTAAACGATAGCGCTAGTTGGGAGGCAACCCAATTTTCTTTATGTTTTTGGTTTTTGCTCATGTTTAGTAATAAATCTTGCATCTACCTTCTGTTTAGATGTGTTTTTATCTTTTAATTAGTGTTTTTGCCAAGTAAGACCTATAGGATAACCTACGATGATAGTTGATTTGATTCTGCTGAAAAACAGAAACTTTGCGCACACTAATATAATTTTTTTAAATCACAGGAATGTTCTTTTGCCTTGATTCTCTTTTATGATGTTCAATAAACAAATTTTCCAGGACTTCCTATTTTGGTAGGATTTTTAGAGTTCCAGAAGTGTGCGTTAGTTACAGATTGCTACAAACTGTTCTGTTTTTGACAGATTCTGTTTTTCATGTGTTGTTTGCTTATTTCAATGCATTTATGGCTAGTAAATTAGTTTATAAACCATAAATAAGTTGGAATACAGTAGTTTTAACACCCAAATAAATAAATAATGAGTTCATTACAGTACCTTATGTGGTGGTTTTGTTTTCTTTCACTAACGGAGCTTATAACATTTCCTGTTGAGTTTTGTGTTGTGAAGTTTTCAAGTTTTGGGTAAAGCTTTTATGTACTATGGAATAAAGGGTGGCAAGAGCCTAATCTTGGGGATGCCCATGGCACCCCAAGATATTCAAGAATAGCCAAAATCCTAAGCTTGGGGATGCCCTGGGAAGGCATCCCCTCTTTCGTCTTCGTTCATTGGTAACTTTACTTGGAGCTATATTTTCATTCGCTACATGATATGTGTTTCGCTTGGAGCGTCGTGTATTATATTAGTCTTTGATTTTTAGTTTACCACAATCATCCTTGCTGTACACACCTTTTGTGAGAAGCCTATTTGATTAGAATTTGCTAGAATACTCTATGTGCTTCACTTATATCTTTTGAGCTTGATAGTTTTTGCTCTAGTGCTTCACTTATATCTTTTAGAGCACGGTGGTGTCTTAATTTTGAATAAATTACTAGTCTCTCATGCTTAACTTATATTATTTTGAGAGTCTTTTAGAACAGCATGGTATTTGCTATGGTTTTAAAGTTGGTCCTAGAATGATGAGCATCCAAGTTAGGTATAATAAAAAGCGGGAGATTAAAAGAGCAATCATGCCCTTACATCATGTTTTGATGTTGATGACAATATACATGTAGGGGACTAACAATGGTTGTTAAGTAAATCTCAGGTGTTAGTCCCCGGTTCATCAAAGTGTGTGTGGATCAAGATCATACAAAGTGATTTTACTCAAGGATGAAGCCTAAAAATTGATTTCATATTTGTTTCCTTGAGTATAGGATCCTGCACTATTAAGAGGGGATTGGTAGGGTTAGTGAAAGACTTGCTCAGGCTACAATAATTCCTAGCTTCAATAAAAACTTAGGGTCACACAAAAATACTTTGGTGCACATGTTTTTTGCTCCCATGCCGGATGTCCGGGCTGCCATCCGGATGTCCGGCTCACTGCTGTTTAGACACCAATAGGACTGCACGCTCACGTCGGATGTCCGGGCTGCACCCCGGATGTCCGAGACTCCCAGTCACCCCGGATGTCCGGCTCCCTGTCATCCCAACTCCGGTAGGTTTGCACGTTGCTGCCAGATGTCTGGGCTTCGCCCCGGATGTCCGGGCCTTCCCGTGTTTCCGGATGTCTGGGCTTTGCCCAGGATGTCCGGCCCCTCTGTTTTTATCCAGGCTTCTCCTCTGTTCTTCTAGTGCCTCGCCGGCCCGGATGTCCGGCCATCCTGCCCGGATGTCCGGCCTGCCCATTCACTTATGCTACAACGGCCACATTTGAGCTCACACTATATATAGCCCTTCTTCCCCATGAGAGGGGGCTGATTACTCACCTTGAACAAACCCTCGAACACATTTCACTCTCTCTCTCACTCCTCCACACCAAATCTTAGATCCCCAAGGGATTTGAGAGCATATGAGAGAAGTTGTCCAATCAAGTGATAGATCCACTCCTTCTCCTTCTTTGCACGAAAGGAATTCATGATTTGAGCAAGTCTTGAGCTTTTCCCCATCATTCTTGTTACTCTTGGAGGTTGGAGACTCCTAGGCGGTAGGAGTCTTTCGGAGAGGAATCGACCTTTGTGATTACCCCCGGAAAAGTTTGTGAGGGTTTGGAGACCACCCCAAGGTCTACCACTAGTGGTTGACAAATGCCTTCATGGTGTTGTCTCAAAGGGAGAATAGGGTGAGCCTTCGTGGCGTTGGTGTGCCTTCGTGGTAACATCCACCTCTCTAACGGTGACGTAGCTTCCCTCCAAGGAAGTGAACATCGGCATACATCCTTGTCTCCTGGAGTTGCGGTTATTCCTAACCCTAACTCTCTACTTGTGGTTGCTTGTCTCTTAGCACTTACTTATCTCATATTGTGCTTGCTTCCTTTCATACTCGTGTTACTTGCTTAGCACTTAGTACTACTCTTGCAATTGTTAGGCTCACTCTCATATTCCGCATTATTGCCTAAAATTGCTTAGTAATAATTAAAATTTGTAATTGTACCTATTCACCCCCCCTCTAGGTCCATCTCGATCCTTTCAGGCGGTAGCATTATAAGATGATCCCTTACTAAATTTCAAGGTATAAGTGTTCTCCCTGAGTATGCACCGTTGGTATAGTTCGTCGTGCCAAGACACCACGTGATGATCGGGTGTGATAAGCTCTACGTTCAAATACAATGGGTGCCAGCAAGTTTTGCACATGCAGAATACTTGGGTTAAACTTGACGAGCCTAGCATATGCAGATGTGGCCTCGGAACACTGAGACCGAAAGGTCAAGCGTGAATCATATAGTAGATATGATAAACATAGTGATGTTCACCATTGAAAACTACTCCATCTCACGTGATGATCGGACATGGTTTAGTTTATTTGGATCACGTGATCATTTAGATGACTAGGGGGATGTCTATCTAAGTGGAAGTTCTTAAGAAATATGATTAATTGAACTTTAATTTATCATGAACTTAGTCCTGATAGTATTTTGCAAATTATGTTGTAGATCAATAGCTCGTGTTATAGCTTCCTTATGTCTTTTATATGTTTGTAGAGAAAACTAAGTTGAAAGATGATAGTAGCAATGATGCGGACTAGGTCCATGATCTGAGGTGTATCCTCATTGCTACACAAAAGAATTATGTCCTTGATGCACCGCTAGGTGACAGACCTATTGCAGGAGCAGATGCAGATGTTATGAACGTTTGGCTAGCTCAATATGATGACTACTTGATAGTTTTGTGCACCATGCTTTATGGCTTAGAACCGGGACTTCAAAAACGTTTTTGAAACGTCACAGAGCATATGAGATGTTCCAAGAGCTGAAATTGGTATTTCAGACTCATGCCCATGTCAACAGGTATGAGACCTCTGACAAGTACTTTGCCTAAAAGATGGAGGAGAATTGCTCAACTACTGAGCATGTGCTCAGAATGTCTGGGTACTACAATCACTTGAATCAGTTGGGAGTTAATCTTTCAGATAAGATAGTGATTGACAAAGTTCTCTAGTCACCATCACCAAGTTACTGGAACTTCGTGATGAACTATAGTATGCAAGGGATGAAGAAAACGATTCCCGAGGTCTTCGTGTGTAGGATCGAAAGTATGTCTAGAGGGGGGGGTGATTAGACTACTTGACAATAGAAAAGTTTAGCCTTTTGATTAGGACAAGTTTTTAGCAAGTTCACAATGATGATCAAGTCAAGTATCACCCCACACATGCAATTCTAGAGTATTTGCAGCGGAAAGTAAATTGCACATGTAGTAAAGAGAGGTGGAGAAGAGCAAACGCAATTTGGAGACACGGAGATTTTTTCTCGTGGTTCCGATAGGTGGTGCTATCGTCAATCCACGTTGATGGAGACTTCAACCCACTGAGGGTAACGGCTGCGAGAGTCCACGGAGGGCTCCACCCACGAAGGGTCCACGAAGAAGCAACCTTGTCTATGCCATCATGGCATACGCCCACGGAGGACTAGCCTTACTCGGGGTAGATCTTCACGAAGTAGGCGATCTCCTTGCCCTTACAAACTTCTTGGTTCAACTCCACATCTTGACGGAGGCTCCCAAGCGACACCTAACAAATCTAGGAGGCACCACCCTCCAAAAGGAAATAGATGGTGTTGGTGATGATGAACTCCTTGCTCTTGTGCTTCAAATGATAATCTCCCCAACACTCAACTCTCCTCACTGATTTGGCTGTGGTGGAAGAAAGGATTGAGTGGAAAGCAACTTGGGAAGGCTAGAAATCAAGTTTCATATGGTGGGAGTGGAGCAACTTGATCTCAACACAAGGGTAGGTAGTTTTCTTCTCAGAAATGTAAGGTAGGAGTGGTAGTTCTTTCTGATGGCTCTCTCTCGAATGAAGAGGAGGTGGAGGGGTATTTATAGCCTCCACACAAAATCCAACCATTACACACATTTGACCAATCTCGGTCAGACCGAAGTTGACAACTCGGTGAGACCGAAAGTTCAAATCTTGTGAACGTTGGGATTTTCGGTGGGACCGAAAATACAATCTCGGTGAGTCCGATTCTTCCAAAGTCTAGGGTTTGCCAATCTCGGTGGGACCGACTTTATCATCTCGGTGACACCGATATGATGATGTAAGATTCTGAAGCTTGGCAACACTAGTTTCGTGAGACCGAGTTTGGAATCGGAAAAACCGAAATTACTAGGGTTTGGCTTTGTGGTGAGGTGGTTCATCTCGGTGTGGTGAGTTTATGGAATCGGTGGGACCGAGATTACTTATGAGTGTATGTTGGAATGAAAGATTGCTGATGGTTTGGGAGATAAATCACTAAGCACTTTGAGCAACCAGATCATTATCATAACCTCATCCCTTTTAATAGTATTGGCTTTCCTATAGACTCAATGTGATCTTGGATCACTGAACCAAAAATAGAGTCTTGAGCTTTTGCCAATGCTTTCCTTAGCATTTTGAGGGTCCACATCTTCAGTCATTGCCATACCCATATCAATGAACTTTCGAAATGATTCTCAAGAAACTATTAGTTCAATGATATATATGTTGTTATTAATTACCAAAACCACCCGGGGATTAGTTGCACTTTCAATCTCCCCCTTTTTGGTAATTGATGACAACATATAGATCAAAGCTTCGACAAATGATATAATCAATGAATAATATCGTCGCTTTGAGAAGTATGTGATAAGCAAAAGCTCCCCCTAAATTTGTGCATTATTTAAGATTTGCGTTTGAATGCAAATGCACAATCGATTAGGATCATGGGTCACTCTTCCATGTCACATACATCTTGGTGGAGCGCACAAAATGATAAGAATGAATAGCATGCACCCAATCACCAAGACATGAGTAAATGATCATACAAGATATGAATAGCATATGATAAGCATTAAGCACACATTAAGGTATAGTATGATCAAGCACTCATCAAAGTAGAGCAAACGTAGTATCAAACACACGGAATGTCTCGGAAAACTCAAAAGTATCTCAAAGAAACCGCAAAAGAACGAAAGAGCAAAAACGAGCACTCTCTCTCTCGAAGTCCTATGATCTATACAATTTCTCCCCCTTTGGCAACAAGTTACCAAAAAGTTCGAAAGGTATAGAGCTAAACGTCACTAGGGACTCTTCTGGCGGCTCCTGTCTGGGTTGATGGAGCTTCGGCTGATGTCTGTGGAGCTGGAGGAGTGTTCACTGGAGCTGGAGCTGGAACTGATGGAGCAGTGGGAGGTGCTGAGGCTGTAGTCCTGGGGTCGGTCACTGGAATAGCAGCTGATCTGGGTCTTGTGGGAACCGGAGGAGGCTGCTCATAATCATCCTGGACTAGGTCATCCTGCATCTCCTTCATGAGCTCTTCCTTCTCCCTCTTGGCTTCCTCGATATCTCGCCTCAAGCTTGTTGACGGTGACTTGCACTTGATCGACAGCGTCGAGCATGGAACTTGTCTTCAACTATCCTCTCAAGACTCTCCCGAGGCGCACAATCTTGGCAGGCGTTGTTCAATCCTCCGGTAGCTTCAAGGAGCTGTTCTCCAACACTCTTGGGTTTAGCTGCTGCCGCTTGCTTCCTTCTCAGCTTTAGCTTGTTTGGCGCTTCAGGACTTTGCTTGACCTTCAAAAGGCGTGGGATCATCCTCGGTCATCACAACTTCATTGTCCTCATGCTCAGGCTGCAGTGGCAAGTGGGGTCTATCCAACAAGTAGGTGCCGTGCCAAACTTGGCATTGATAAGCATCCGAATGTGCGGGCAAATCCACATGACCTCTTCAGTCTGCTGCAGTCCTCTTGATAGTCTCAACTATCGTGTCCATCACCTTGAAAGGTGCCTTCGATCTAGTATATGCAGCATGTTGATAGAATAGCCTCGTATCATGCGATGATCTCGGACTTGGGCATCAAGGTATGCCTCGTAATTGTGTTAGTGGTAGGGAGACCTGCTGGAGATGATACATCGAGCCGAGCTTCGAACTCTACATCCTTAGCTGGTACCTCATTGTACATGTTCTTCATAGACTCATGGTTTTCTTGGGAATTCCATAGACATCAACATCATCTTGTCTCTACTGGAGCATTCAGCGGCTGCCCATTCTTCAACAGTTGAAGAGAATCTCGACCTTGATCATCCATACAATCCTCGCCATCCGGATAGAAATGAGTGTGGCATAGAATTGCATGATCATCTCATCATTCCAATCTATCAGTTTCTGACCAACGAACTCAGCAACACCACATGCAGTGAAGCTCTCATGCACATGTGGAAAGTAGTCTCTGTGCTCTTCACTATCAATGTAAGCCCAATCAACATAGCGAGTGTCAGCAACAATGGGCTTCTTGTCCATAAGCACAGTCTCATAGAAATCTTCTTTGCTCTCGGTGTGGAACCTTGGGTCAACAGCAGTCCTTCTCCTCACGGCATATGGATCAGCTTGTCTCCATAGCCTGAGACCTTTGTCTTTCCTTTCCTTCATGTTTTCAGCTCGAGGATGAGCATCATTGTGGACTGGCAGTTTCGGCGAAGTTTCAAGAACAGGTGCCTCATCATCGACTCATTGGTGGCACATTGTCTTTCTTCTTCTCTCAAGCAGGATGTTTCTTCAGTTTTCTTGGGCTTGGCAAAGAAGCTTGGCTTGAGCTGCCTTTCTTTGGGAGCGAAGGCTTAGACTTTGAAGGTGCTCTGCCTCGATGGCATCTCCCATCAACTTAGGCTTCTGAGGAGGCTGGGGTGCTTCCTCATCAGAATCATCATCAGCTGCTTCATCATGCACAATCCTCTTCCTCTTGGAAGTTTTCTTTACCTTGCTCGAGGTTTCTTCTTCCATGCTCAGCTTCTTGGCGACAGTGGACTTCTTCACTTTACTGGTGCCTTTCTTGGTTTGTTGCCCTTGAAGCTCTTTGGCAACCACTTTCCTCTTAGGCTTAGATGAAATCTCTTCCTCAGCTATGAAATCAGAATCTTCTTCATCAGATTTTCTCTTCTTCCTGGCCCTGGTGGCAGCAGGAGGCAAACCACTTGGTGTGCTCCTCTCACCATCATCAGAAAAGCTGTTGGCTTCAGGACTAGTGCCTGCCTCTGGAATCTCAATTGGTGACTCGGACTGTTACGCTATCACGGCATCGACATGGCCGACAACTTTGTGAATAGATAAGGTATAGGCGAATAGAAGAGTTATCACAAACTGCGAAGATTTTGCAAAAAAATGAGTTCAAATTTCAGTTTTAGGTTTTCACAGAATGCATTTCGGTCGACCGAGTCTAAAATTCGTGAATCAAGTGTCTAAACAGAACCATTCACACCACTTTCGGTTGGACGAAATGGGTTTCGTCTAGCCGAGAACACTAGGGTTTCACTAAATCCTCATTTCGTCGCACCGATTTGCACAACTTCGGTTGGACCGAAAAGTGCAAAGACAATGGCGAGGCCAAATCGGTCGATCCGAGAATGTAGAATCGGTCTCACCGAGATGTGTTCGGTGGAAACCTAACCCTAAAACTTTTACTCGAATTTCGTTCTAAGAACTAATCTGCTGGATAGGAAGATCTCAAACGTGGCAAGAAGCTAGGCAAACCAATCGTGCATTGAATCGGAGGTTGAAACACGATTGGGATCGAAACTCACCCTAACTTGGTGGAGTTTCTCTACGGTGGCAACGGCACGGAGAGATTGTCCGTTGACGGCGACGGAGACCCACGGCGAGGGCGCATAGGCGACGACGGAGACGATCCGGAGACCACGGCGGCGGCAAAGAAAGGTTTTGGGGCGAGGCGTTTTGAAGAAAGAATCAGCGCGCTGCCCTCGGTATATATACCCTTCGGTGTCGGTGGGACCGAGTTGTAAAACTTCGGTGGCACCGAGATGATTAACGCGATTACTCACTTGATCACGCCAAAATTACAACTCGGTTTCACCGAGGTGAAAACCTAGATCAATCCAAGTGCTTTTGGTCTATCCGATTTTGAGTGGGTTGGTCTGACCGAAAATACTTAGAAGGTTTTGGAAGTTAAGCTTTTGACGGATCGGTGGCTCCGAGTGCTCCTCACTCGGTGTGTCCGAAAAAGACTTGATCAAAGTTTGTGATATAAGCATGAATAGAATTTGAGACAAGAAAGCATAGATAGCTAGGGGAGGAACTTAGGCATTCTTGTCCATCCATTTGGTCAAAAAGAAAAATCCAAAAAGACCAAAGCAACAAATGGATGTCCTCGAATGGATAAAATCATGCATCCAACATGCTCACACAATAAGATAGCAAATGAAATATGTGTCAAACATGCACAATCAAAACACTAGCAACTATCACACAATTTGTCGATGACTGGGTCATCTATATATGAGTATATTGACTTAGGAGTCAAATGAGAACATTTGATCATAGGTCATACTCATCGTTTAAGCACAAGTGGGGTTACCACTTTTACATAAAGCATTAATGTGTTCACATCATTTGAAGATGCTTTAGCTCAAATCTTTAGAGCAAAGCTCCCCCTTGATGTGAGAACCCCTTTTAAAGGGTCAAACTAACCTTGGGTTGTCGTAGAAGACTTCATGTGGATGTTGAAGATGTGGATGCTCAATGTTGATGAAGATCATCTAGAGTTGGGAGCAATCCTTTGGATTCGGGCACTTTCAATACCTACATGGGTTAGTCCCACAAGGAACAAACAAGAATATCCATGGACATAGATTGAAGTACACAAAAATGATGTCCATGAAAGCAATGATTACCTTGTCCCTTGACTTACCAACAAGAGGTTTTGTGACTCCATGAACTAGTGCAAGATGTGGAAGTTGATTGCACAAGTTCTTGCCAAAATGAATGTGAGTGAAGTATGTTGGCGGAGTCACCCTCAAGAACTCTCTAGTTCTTCTTCTTCGGGATCCACATCATCTTGATGGGAATCCTTTGGGTAGTAGTTGAGCTTGACAAAGTAGAACTTGACGTTTCCTTGGGAACCCACTTGACCATGGCCTTAGGTGCTTCAATGAATGCATCAATCTCCTCTTGAAGCTTGTCCTTGCCTTTTAGCTTGTGGTCTTGTGGTGGAAGGTCATCTTGAGCTTGTTCCACATTGGAAGAAGTAGGATCATACTTCTCCTTTTGAGAAACAAACTTTGGAGTGGGATATTGACCTTCTTCCCATTCAACACCCTCGGCGTTGAACTTTCGCTCAAAACCAATTCCTTGATTCTTCGGTGCCTTCCTTGCTTGCGAACAATTTCCTCAAAGTTCTTGCTTCCGCAAGGCTCTTGTAGACACCTTTCTCTATAATCCCTTTCAATAAACTATTTTCTTGCTCAAGTGTAACTTGGCTTGAAACATTGTTAGTGGAATCAAGAGAACTACTAGAAGCAACAATATTGTATTTAGCATGGTTATTGTTACTACTAGATGAAGAATTTTTCTTGTGCTTGTCATGCTTAGTTTTAATAGGTGGCAAGAAATTAGACAAGAGAAGTCGTTTGGCAAGATATGAAGAACTCTTCTTTCAAGATCGTCATTGATTGCTTTTAGGAACTCATGTTCTTGCTCTAGATTGAGCTTCTCGAAGCGTAGCTTCTCATGAGATCTTAGGAGCTCTCTATGATCTTCTTGAGTTGTTTCATGAGCTAACTTAAGAGTGTTTAGTTCTTTAGTTAGACGCTCAATCTCCTTCATAGCATTGTCATTCGACTCTTCTCGACTATAAAGACTACTAGCATGTTCATCATTACTAGGCTTACTAGATTTATCATGTAAAAGCTCATCTTCACCAAGCAAGTCATCCTCATCACTATCAAAGTCAATAAATTCAGGGTGTGATACCTTGGGGCCTTTAGCCATGAAGCATCTTCCAATTCCCTCATTTGGTGAATCAAATATGTCATAGGAGTTGAAGTTGGAGGATACGAGAGCAAGACCGGCAACACCTTCATCTTGACTGTATTCGGAGTTGGAGTGATAGCTTCTTTCGGAGTGATTGTCGGAGTCGGAGCCGGAGACCCATTCACCTAGATGAGCTTGATGTTTTCTTCTTGTGTAGCTCCTTGATGACTTGTCTTTCCTCTCCGAATCCTTGCTTCTCCGAGAGGATCTTCGTTCATAACGATCATCTCTACTCCTTCTCTCTTTCCGAGGTGACTCTTCTCTTGAGCTTCTTCTTCTTGGAGATTCTTCTCTTCTCTTGTGGGGAGTCGAACACTCATTTGAGTAGTGTCCGGGTCTTCCACAATTGTAGCAGTTTCGATCACGACTTGAAGATCTCTTTTCATCATATGATCTAGACTTTGAGCTTCTTTCCTTGATTCTACTCTTGTAGAATTTGTTGAAGTTCTTCACCATTAGGCTTATCTCTTCATTGGACACTAGCTTGTCACTTGAGGTTGTGGGAGCATCACATGTAGCTTTGTAAGCACCACTTGACTTGTTGTGAAGCTCTTCCTTATCTTTTAGTGTCATCTCATGAGCAACAATTCTTCCAATGACTTCGATAGGCTTGAGATTCTTGTAGTTTGGCATCATTTGGATCAAAGTGCACACGGTATCATACTTTCCATCCAAAGCTCTGAGAATCTTCTTGATGATGAATCGGTCGGTCATTTCTTCGCTTCCTAAGCCGGCAATCTCATTTGTGATGAGAGCAAGCCTAGAGTACATTTCAGCGACTCCTTCACCTTCCTTCATCTTGAACTTGTCAAGTTGACCTTGAAGAACATCTAGCTTTGATTCCTTCACAGACTCAGTACCTTCGTGCATTTCGACCAAAGTATCCCAAATCTCTTTTGCATTCTCAAGACGGCTGATTTTGTTGAACTCCTCGGAACACAAAGCATTGAAGAGAATGTCGCAAGCTTGAGCATTGTTTTGCAACATCCGCAATTCATCCGCTGTAGCTTCACGATCCGGAACTTTTCCTTCCTCGAAGAACTCACCTTGCAAGCCAACACAAATAATGCCCCATGCGGCAGGGTTATGTCCAAGAATATGCATTTTCATTTTATGCTTCCAACTAGCAAAATTTGAACCATCAAAGTAAGGACCTCTACGAAAATTACCCTCACTAGACGCCATACTCTCCTAGGTTGTGAAACCAAGCTTATGGAGTCCAATGCAATGGAAACCAATACAATGGAGACCAAAGCTCTGATACCACTTGTAGGATCGAAAGTATGTCTAGAGGGGGTGATTAGACTACTTGACAATATAAAAGTTTAGCCTTTTGATTAGGACAAGTTTTTAGCAAGTTCACAATGATGATCAAGTCAAGTATCACCCTACACATGCAATTCTAGAGTATTTGCAGCGGAAAGTAAATTGCACATGTAGTAAAGAGAGGTGGAGAAGAGCAAACGCAATTTGGAGACACGGAGATTTTTCTCGTGGTTCCGATAGGTGGTGCTATCGTCAATCCACGTTGATGGAGACTTCAACCCACGGAGGGTAACGGCTGCGAGAGTCCACGGAGGGCTCCACCCACGAAGGGTCCACGAAGAAGCAACCTTGTCTATGCCATCATGGCATCGCCCACGGAGGACTAGCCTTACTCGGGGTAGATCTTCACGAAGTAGGCGATCTCCTTGCCCTTACAAACTTCTTGGTTCAACTCCACATCTTGACGGAGGCTCCCAAGCGACACCTAACCAATCTAGGAGGCACCACCTCCAAAAGGTAATAGATGGTGTTGGTGATGATGAACTCCTTGCTCTTGTGCTTCAAATGATAATCTCCCCAACACTCAACTCTCCTCACCGATTTGGCTGTGGTGGAAGAAAGGATTGAGTGGAAAGCAACTTGGGAAGGCTAGAAATCAAGTTTCATATGGTGGGAGTGGAGCAACTTGATCTCAACACAAGGGTAGGTAGTTTTCTTCTCGAAATGTAAGGTAGGAGTGGTAGTTCTTTCGATGGCTCTCTCTCGAATGAAGAGGAGGTGGAGGGTATTTATAGCCTCCACACAAAATCCAACTGTTACACACATTTGACCAATCTCGGTCGGACCGAAGTTGACAACTCGGTGAGACCGAAAGTTCAAATCTTGTGAACGTTGGGATTTTAGTGGGACCGAAAATACAATCTCGGTGAGTCCGATTCTTCCAAAGACTAGGGTTTGCCAATCTCGGTGGGACCGACTTTATCATCTCGGTGACACCGATATGATGATGAAGGTTCTGAAGCTTGGCAACACTAGTTTCGTGAGACCGAGTTTGGAATCGGAAAACCGAAATTACTAGGGTTTGGCTTTGTGGTGAGGTGGTTCATCTCGGTGTGGAAGTTTATGGAATCGGTGGGACCGAGATTACTTATGAGGGTATGTTGGAATGAAAGATTGCTGATGGTTTGGGAGATAAATCACTAAGCACTTTGAGCAACCAGATCATTATCATAACCTCATCCCCTTTTAATAGTATTGGCTTTCCTATAGACTCAATGTGATCTTGGATCACTAAACCAAAAATAGAGTCTTGAGCTTTTGCCAATGCTTTCCTTAGCATTTTGAGGGGTCCACATCTTCAGTCATTGCCATACCCATATCACTGAACTTTCTGAAATGATTCTCAAGAAACTATTAGTTCAATGATATATATGTTGTTATTAATTACCAAAACCACCCAGGGATTAGTTGCACTTTCATCGTGATGCTGAAATCGACGAAGGTAGAAATCAAGAAAGAGCATCAAGTGTTGATGATTAAACAAGACCACTAGTTTCAAGAAAAGGGCAAAGGGAAAGAAAGGGAACTTCAAGAAGAATGGCAAGCAAGTTGTCACTCCCATGAAGAAGCCCAAAGCTGGACCTAAGCCTGAAGCTGAGTGCTTCTACTGCAAAGGAAATGGTCACTGGAAGTGGAACTGCCCCAAATATTTGGCAGATAAGAAGGATGGCAAAGTGAACAAAGGTATATTTGATATACAAATTATTGATGTGTACCTTGCTAGTGCTCGTAATAATCCCCGGGTATTTGATACTTGTTCGGTTGCTAAGATTAGTAACTCGAAAAAGGAGTTGCAGAATAAATAGAGGCTAGTTGAGGATGAAGTGACGATGTGTGTTGGAAGTGGTTCCAAGATTGATATGATCATCATCGAGCACTCCCTATACTTTCGGGATTAGTGTTGAACCTAAATAAATGTTATTTGGTGTTTGCGTTGAGCATGAATATGATTAGATCATGTTAATTGCAATACAGTTATTCATTTAAGACAGAGAATAATTGTTATTCTGTTTACATGAATAAAACCTTCTATGGTCATACACCCAATGTTGATGGTTTATCGAATCTCGATCGTGGTAATACACATATTCATAATATTGATGCCAAAAGATGCAAAGTTGATAATGATAGTGCAACTTATTTGTGGTACTACCGTTTGGGTCATATCGGTGTAAAGCACATAAAGAAACTCCATAAAGATGGACTTTTGGGATCACTTGATTATGAATCATTTGATGCTTGCAAACCGTGCCTCATGGGCAAGAAGACTAAAACTCCGTTCTCCCGAACAATGGAATGAGCTACTGACTTATTGGAAATAATACATACCGATGTATGCGGTCCAATGAGTGTTTATGCTCGTGGCGGGTATCGTTATTTTCTAACCTTCACAGATGATTGGAGAAGATATGGGTATATCTACTTAATGAAACACAAGTATGAAACATTTGAAAAGTTCAAAGAATTTCAGAGTGAAGTGGAGAATCATCATAACAGGAAAATAAAGTTTCTATGATCTGATCGTGGAGGAGAATATTTGAGTTACGAGTTTGGCCTTCATTTAAGACAATGTGGATTAGTTTCACAGCTCACGCCACCTGGAACACCACAGCGTAATGGTGTGTCCGAACGTCGTAACCGCACTTTATTGGATATGGTGCGATCTATGATGTCTCTTACCGATTTACCACTATCGTTTTGGGGTTATGCATTAGAGACAGTTGCATTCATGTTAAATAGGGCACCATCGAAATCCGTTGAGATGACGCCTTATGAACTGTGGTTTGGCAAGAAACCAAAGTTGTCGTTTCTTAAAGTTTGGGGCTGTGATGCTTATGTGAAAAAGCTTCAACCTGATAAGCTCAAACCTAAGTCGGAGAAGCGCGTCTTCATAGGATACCCAAAGGAAACTGTTGGGTACACCTTGTATCACAGATCCGAAGGCAAAATCTTTGTTGCTAAGAAGGGATCCTTTCTAGAGAAGGAGTTTCTCTCGAAAGAAGTGAGTGGGAGGAAAGTAGAACTTTATGAGGTAATTGTACCTTCTCCGAATTGGAAAGTAGTTCATCACTGAAATCAGTTCCAGTGATTCCTACACCAATTAGTCAGGAAGCTATTGATGATGATCATGAAACTTCAGATCAAGTTACTACCGAACCTCGTAGGTCAACCAGAGTATGATCCGCACCAGAGTAGTACAGTAATCCTATTCTGGAAGTCATGTTACTAGACCATGATGAACCTACAAACTATGAGGAAGCGATGATGACCCAGATTCCGCGAAATGGCTAGAGGCCATGAAATCTGTGATGGGATCCATGTATGAGAACAAAGTGTGGACTTTGGTGGACTTGCCCGATGATCGGCAAGCCATATTAAATAAATGGATCTTCAAGAGGAAGACGGACACTGATAGTAGTGTTACTATCTACAAAGTTGAACTTGTCGTAAAAAAGGTTTTCGACAAGTTCAAGGTGTTGACTACAATGAGATTTTCTCAACTGTAGCGATGCTTAAATCCGTCCGAATCATATTAGCAGTTGCCATATTTTATGAAATTTGGCAAATGGATGTCAAAACTACATTCCTTAAATGGATATTTCTTAAAGAAGAGTTGTATATGATGCAACCAGAAGGTTTTGTCAATCCTAAAGGTACTAACAAGGTGTGCAAGCTCCAGCGATCCATCTATGGACTAGTGCAAGCATCTCTGAATTGGAATATACGCTTTAATGAGTTGATCGAAGCATGTAGTTCTATACAGACTTGCGGTGAAGCCTGTATTTACAAGAAAGTGAGTGGGAGCACTACAGCTTTTCTGATAAGTATATGTGAATGACATATTGTTGACCAGAAATGATGTAGAATTTTCTGGAAAGCATAAAGGAGAGTTTGAAAGGAGTTTTTCAAAGATAGACCTTGGTGAAGTTGCTTATATATTGGGCATCAAGATCTATAGAGATAGATCAAGATGCTTGATAAGATTTTTCAATCAATACATACCTTAACAAGTTTTTTGAAAGAGTTCAAAATGGATCAGTCAAAGAAGAAGTTCTTGGCTGCATTACAAGGTGTAAAGTTGAGTAAGACTCAAAGCCCGACCACCGCAGAAGATCGAAAGAGAATGAAAGTCATTCCCTATGCCACAGCCATAGGTTCTATAAAGTATGATGTGCTATGTACCAGACCTATTGTGCACCTTGCCATGAGTTTGCTAAGGGCGTACAAAAGTGATCTAAGAGTACATGATTGGACAGCGGTCAAAAATATCCTTTGTGAGGACTAAGAAAATATTTCTCGGTTATGGAAGTGATTAAGAGTTCATCGTAAACAGTTACATCGATGCAAGTTTTTACACCGATCCAGATGACTCTAAGTCTCAAACTTGATACATATTAAAAGTGGGAGCAATTAGCTAGAGTAGTTCCATGCAGAGCATTGTAAACATAGAATATTTGCAAAATACATACGACTCTGAATGTGACAGACCAATTGACTAAACTTCCCTCACGAGCAAACCATGATCACACCTTAGTACTCTTTGGGTGTTAATTGATACGTCTCCAACGTATCTATAATTTATGATTGCTCCATGCTACTTTATCTACTGTTTTGGACTATATTGGGCTTTATTTTCCACTTTTATATTATTTTTGGGACTAACCTATTAACCGGAGGCCCAGCCCAGAATTGCTGTTTTTTTGCCTAATTCAGTGTTTCGAAGAAACAGAATATCAAACGGAGTCCAAACGGAATAAAACCTTCGGGAACGTGATTTTCTCACCGAACGTGATCCAGGAGACTTGGACCCTACTCCAAGACATAACAGAGGCGGTCACGAGGTGGGGCGCCCCTAGGCGCCCCGCCTCGTGGCCCCTGTTGCTCCACCGACGTACTCCTTCCTCCTATATATACCTACGTATCCCCAAACGATCAGAACAGGAGCCAAAAACCTAATTCCACCGCCCCAACCTTTTGTATCCATGAGATCCCATCTTGGGGCCTATTCCGGGGCTTCGCCGGAGGGGGCATCCACCATAGAGGGCTTCTACATCAACACCATAGCCCCTCGGATGAAGTGTGAGTAGTTTACTTTAGACCTTCGGGTCCATAGCTAGTAGATAGATGCCTTCTTCTCTCTTTTTGGATCTCAATACAATGTTCTCCCCCTATCTCGTGGAGATCTATTCGATGTAATGTTCTTCTTTTTGTGGTGTGTTTGTTGAGACCGATGAATTGTGGGTTTATGATCCGGTTTATCTATGAACAATATTTGAATCTTCTCTGAATTCTTTTATGTATGATTGAGTTATCTTTGCAAGTCTCTTCGAATTATCCGTTTGGTTTGGCCAACTAGATTGGTAGTTCTTGCAATGGGAGAAGTGCTTAGCTTTGGGTTCAATCTTGCGGTGTCCTTTCCCGGTGGATGTAAGGCTGACAAGGCACGTATTGTATTGTTGCCATCAAGGATAACAAGATGTTTTTTTATCATATTGCATGAATTTATCCCTCTACATCATGTCATCTTGCTTAAGGCGTTACTCTGTTTTTAACTTAATACTCTAGATGCATGCTGGATAGCGGTCGATGAGTGGAGTAATAGTACTAGATGCAGAATCATTTCGATCTACTTGTCTCGAACGTGATGCCTATATACATGATCATACCTAGATATACTCATAACTATGCTCAATTCTGTCAATTGCTCAACAGTAGTTTGTTCACCCACCGTAGAATATCTATGCTCTTGAGAGAAGCCACTAGTGAAACCTATGGCCCCCGGGTCTATTCTCATCATATCAATCTCTATCGTTTTATTACTTGCTTTGTTTTTATTTTGACTTTTACTTTTTACTTTGCATCTATCTATCAAAAATACCAAAAATATTATTTATCATCTCTATGAGATCTCACTCTCGTAAGTGACCGTGAAGGGATTGACAACCCCTAATCGTGTTAGTTGCGAGTAGCTATCGTTTTGTGTAGGTACGAGGTGTGTGGTCTCCTACTGGATTGATACCTTGGTTCTCAAAAACTGAGGGAAATACTTATGCTACTTTGCTGCATCATCCTCTCCTCTTCGGGGAAATCCAACGCAGTGCTCAAGAGGTAGCAAGAAGAATTTCTGGTGCCGTTGCCGAGGAGGCTCACGCAAGCAAGTCAACAATACCAAGTACCCATCACAATCCCTATCTCTCGCATTACATTATTTGCCATTTGCCTCTCGTTTTCCTCTCCCCCACTTCACCCTTGCCGTTTTATTCGCCCTCTCTTTCCCAATCTCCTCCTCTCTTTTCCGTTTGCCGTCTCCCTCGTCCGTTTGTTTGCTTGTGTGTTAGTTTGCTTGCTTGTCATTATGTCTGAAATTGGGGAAATTATTGCCGACATGGGCGATAATAATATCATGGAAAATTCTAAAGCTCCTGCTGAAGAATCCCCCACCTATCATACAAAAAGATTTCAAATCGGTAGTGGTAATATTATTGGAAAAGGAGTTATTCAAGATCTCTTTACTTGTGCCGGTGCTTTACCCTCTATGGGCAGTTCTATTCTTCATAGAACTAGTAGTCTTGCGGACGCCATTGCCATGCTTATCGTTGAACTTGAAAGGCAATTTATGCATATGCACCCTTCTATACAAAGGATTTTCCTAGAATTTTCTAATATTGAACACTCCTCTGTTAAGCGTGCCGCTACTATCTTTTTGGCTCATGAATTCAGATTTATAATAAAAGAGGCCAAAGAAATCTTTGTGCATTATAGGGTGGACGCTGGCCGTCCTCCCATAGAATCTATCCTCTTTGATCAAGAAGAAATTATGCGTTTCAATCTCTTGACTATGTTGCTTTCAATGAAAACCTGAGAAAAAAGGTGCCAACCAATATTTTAATTGATAGAATCTCTGAACTTAATGATGATTTGGCTATTCGAAATAATGAGTTAGGATACTCTCTTGAGTGTAGACTCACAATGTTCTATCAAAAGAACGCTTATAATGATGAATTGGTTGTGCATTATGAAGGGCCGAAAGAGGAACCAATACCTCCTAAAATTGATCTTGGGGATTTTTTCCCTATTAAATTTAGCCCTTTTGATTAATTTTGCTTACCTCAAAGAAAACTTGCTGCTGAACATAGAGAATATGAAATGAGTTTCACCGATCTATCTTATTACTATGGCACTACCTAGATCTATCCTTGCTTTTATGCCTAGCTAGGGGCGTTAAACGATAGCGCTTGTTGGGAGGCAACCCAATTTTATTTTTTGTTTTTTTGTTTTTGCTTCTGTTTAGGAATAAATAATCCATCTAGCCTCTGTTTGGATGTGGTTTTATCTTTTAATTAGTGTTTGTGCCAAGTAGAACCTATAGGATAACCTACGATGATAGTTGATTTGATTCTGCTGAAAAACAGAAACTTTGCGCGCACGAATATAATTTTGTTAAATCACAGAAACGTGCTTTTGCATTGATTCTTTTTGTTGCTGTTCGATAGACAAATTGTCCAGGATTTGGTTTGGCCAGCTAGATTGGTAGTTCTTGCAATGGGAGAAGTGCTTAGCTTTGGGTTCAATCTTGCGGTGTCCTTTCCCAGTGACAGAAGGGGCAGCAAGGCACGTATTGTATTGTTGCCATCGAGGATAACAAGATGGGGTTTTTATTTTGCATGAATTTATCCCTCTACATCATGTCATCTTGCTTAAGGCGTTACTCTGTTTTTAACTTAATATCTAGATGCATGCTGGATAGCGGTCGATGAGTGGAGTAATAGTAGTAGATGCAGAATCGTTTCGATCTACTTGTCTCGGACGTGATGCCTATATACATGATCATACCTAGGTATACTCATAACTATGCTCAATTCTGTCAATTGCTCAACAGTAATTTGTTCACCCATCGTAGAATATCTATGCTCTTGAGAGAAGCCACTAGTGAAACCAATGGCCCCCGGGTCTATTCTCATCATATCAATCTCTATCGTTTTTTTACTTGCTTGGTTTTTATTTTGCCTTTTACTTTTTACTTTGCATCTATCTATCAAAAATACCAAAAATATTATTTATCATCTCTATCAGATCTCACTCTCGTAAGTGATCGTGAAGGGATTGACAACCCCTAATCGCGTTGGTTGCGAGTAGCTATCGTTTTGTGTAGGTACGAGGGACTTGTGCGTGGTCTCCTACTGGATTGATACCTTGGTTCTCAAAAACTGAGGGAAATACTTACGCTACTTTGCTGCATCATCCTCTCCTCTTCGGGGAAATCCAACGCAGTGCTCAAGAGGTAGAATTAATCACATAGCGATGTCAACTAGATTATTGATTCTAGTAAACCCTTTGGGTGTTGGTCACATGGCGATGTGAACTATGGATGTTAATCACATACAGATGTGAACTATTGGTGTTAAATCACATGCCGATGTGAACTAGATTATTGACTCTAGTGCAAGTGGGAGACTGAACGAAATATGCCCTAGAGGCAATAATAAAGTTATTATTTATTTCCTTATATCATGATAAATGTTTATTATTCATGCTAGAATTATATTAACCGGAAACTTAGTACATGTGTGAATACATAGACAAGACATAGTGTCCCTAGTATGTCTCTACTTGACTAGCTCGTTAATCAAAGATTGTTATGTTTCCTAACCATAGACATGTGTTCTCATTTGATGAACGGGATCACATCATTAGGAGAATGATGTGATGGGCATGACCCATCCGTTAGCTTAGCATTATGATTGTGACAGTTTCACTCCTACTGCTTTCTTCGTGACTTATACAAGTTCCTCAGACTATGAGATTATGCAACTCCTGAATACCGGAGGAACACTTTGTGTGCTACCAAATGCCACAACGTAAATGGGTGATTATAAAGGTGCTCTACGGGTGTCTTCGAAGGTGTTTGTTGGGTTGGCAATGATCGAGATTAGGATTTGTCACTTCGTGTATCGGAGAGGTATCTCTGGGCCCTCTCAGCAATACTCATCACTATAAGCCTTGCAAGCATTGTGACTAATGAGTTAGTTGCAGGATGAAGTATTATGGAACGAGTAAAGAGACTTGCCAGTAACGAGATTGAACTAGCTATGATGATACCGACGATCGAATCTGAGGCAAGTAACATACCGATGACAAAGGAAACAACGTATGTTGTTATGCAGTTTGACCGATAAAGATCTTCGGAGAATATGTAGGAACCAATATGAGCATCTAGGTTCTGCTATTGGTTATTGACTGGAGACATGTCTCGGTCATGTCTACATAGTTCTCGAACCCGTAGGGTCCGCACGCTTAACATTCGATGACGATTGGTATTATGAGTTTATGTGATTTGATGTACTGGAGGATGTTCGGAGTCCCGGATGTGATCATGGACATGATGAGTAGTCTCGAAATGGTCGAGACATAAAGATTGATATATTGGACGGCTATGTTCGGACACCGTAAGTGTTCCGGAGAAGTTTCGGATAAAACCGGAGTACCGGAGGGTTACCGGAACCCCTCGGGGAGTTAATGGGCCTACATGGGCTTTAGTGGAAGAGAGGAGGAGGCGGCCAGGTGGAGTGAAAGTGCGTTATATCGACTAGAGGGGGGGTGTATAGGCGATTTTTATGAATTCTTCACTGAGGAATTTGCTGGTGAGGAAATTCCTTAGCGAAGAACTACTTGCAGCGGAATGTGTACTCAGAAGTAAACATAACATGATACAAACATAGTCATCATGATGAAATGAAGACTAGCACGGAGTACAGAAAGCGTAAACACAGGATAACTAGATGAAGACAAACAGACTGAAGAAATTGAACTGAGGAATTTGTGAAAGTCTTCAGTCAAAGTCTTCAAGCACAGATATGAACAACATACAACACAGTAATGAGGACATGAAAGAGTTGAGGAAATAGAACCAGTTAGTTGGTGAAGACAATGATTTGGTAAACCAGTTCCAACTGCTGTCTCAGTTGTACGTCTGGTTGAACGGTGAGTATTTAAACCCGAGGACACACAGTCCGGACACCCGATCTCGAGCCGCAACTCGGGACACCCAATCCTCACCGTATTCTCCTTGAACTAAGACCACGCAGGCCTCGTCCAATCACTCGTGGTAATTCTTCAGGTGACTTCCAAACCTTCACAGACTTGGTCACTCGGCGATCCACAATTCCTCTTGGATGCTCTAGACCTTGACGCCTAACCGTCTGGAAGAAGCACAGTCTTCAAAGATAACAAGCGTCGGATCCACGCAGGATCAATTTGTTCAGTGATGCTCAATCACTTTGGGTTTGTGGGGGTTTGGTTTTGGGATTTTCCTCACTCGATGATTTTCGCTCAATGTCCTCGGAGGATGGGTTGCTCTCAAATGACAAGTGTCAAGTTCTCTCGGAGCAGCCAACCAACTAGTGGTTGTAGGGGGCGGCTATTTATAGCCTAGGGAGCAGCCCGACATGATAAGATATAAATGCCCTTCAATGATATGACCGTTAGGTGGATAAGATATTTTGGACGATCGGCGCAAGAAGACAAGAACGATCGGAAATTTGACTCTCAAATTCCTCGGGGCTATCATGTTCCTCATCTTTGTGTAGGCAATTCAGACTGGCGAATTCCTAACTCCTCGATCGAGCAAAGTCCTCAATGACCGGAAGAACTGTGGTCTCGCCGGTGAAGAAATTGATTGAATCAGTATGAGATTTCCAATGGCTTCACTCGAAGGGATTGGTAGGTGTAGGATTTTGAGTTGAGCATCACATGGAAATTTTTCCTTAGTATTTCCTCGACCCCTTTAACAAAGACGGTGTTTCCTATGACTCAAGAAAGAGAAAACGAAACTACAAAAACAAAAGTCTTCAGCTTCATGTTCCTCAAATGAATACCAAGTCTTCAAGGTCACACCAATATCTTCACTTTCAAAGTCTTCTAAAGTCTTCGAATATCAAAGTCTTGATCGAAGAACTTCATTTTTAGGGTCGACTTTCTCTGTAAATATCAAACTCCTCATAGACTTATAGACCTGTGTACACTCACAAGCGCATCGAGTTACTTAACCTATAAGTCTTCAATACACCAAAATCACTAAGGGCACTAGATGCACTTACAATCTCCCCTTTTGGTGATTGATGACAACATAGGTTAAGTTTTCAACGGGATAAACATATGAAGTGTAAATACTGATATTGAGGAATTTGATTGCAAGATATAGAAGAACTCCCCCTGAATATGTGCATAGTGAGGAATTTGCTTTTGAGGCAATGCACATTTGAAGAATTGAATCATGGAGATCTCCCCCTATATCTTGTAATTCATACACGCATTTGATATATAATATGAAGAATTTGAAATGCATGATGAAATATGGTGCCTGATGGGATTCAGCATGCGTGCAATAATATTATCGAGGAATAAGCATGCAGAATAACACATCAAAAGTATTAGAGCACAGTGCATCAAAGTCAGAGCACAATGCACCATTCAAAAGTTTCAGGACACCATCGGATTTAAGATTACAACTCGATCCAATAAAAGTTTCAGAAGAACGAGAGTTGTAACTTAACAAAACGCCCATAATATAAACCCGCTTGAAGACTAACTCAAATTTCTCCCCCTTTGTCATCAATTGACCAAAAGGATCGAAACTGAGGACTAATGCCCCTGAAGAATTTCAAGTCGATGGAGGAGCGCCGGCGTTATCGGGTTGTTTGTTGAAGTAGGGCTGCCGCAGATGTCGTTCAAATCTTCATGTTCATCGGTTTCACGTGATGAAGAATAAGAACCGCCACGGATCGGGAACTTTGACTCTCTTGAATTTCTTTGAGGTGGTGCAGACGGTCAAATGCTTCCGGAGACCCATAGTCTTGATTCTTCCATGAATATACATGAGTGAGAACAGCCAGTGCGGTTGAGGGTTTCATGAAGGTGATCTTGATTTTCTTCACCGCATTATGGGTTGAGGTCATGTTGTGAAGAATTGCAGCAAATTGGCGTTTCACCCATTTGTGATTGCGATCAACCTTCCGATGAAGACCGAGGAGTAACTCACGGTCATCATCACCACAGGTCTTTGTTGCTTGAGGCTTTTGCTTGGCTGATGTATTTGCGGCAGTGTCATGTGTGGCAGAATCGTCATTGGTGGAGTATGATGTAGCCAGACGGAATTGACCATCCAATGGACGAGTGCCTTCATCGATCACAGCAGCTGCCTTGCCCTTATCATTAGAGGATGAAATTGGTCGCTTGAGGACTTCAATAGGCGGCAAGTAGCTACCATGGTTCAATGTGTCAGCCTTGTAGTTCAGTGAAGATCTTGCCCTTATGAATCTCATAATCCAAGGCGCATAGGGCTTCAGCTCAAAAGGTGACATTGCAACATTTGCTAGAGTCCTCATGAAGAAATCATGGAAGTTGACGGGGACGCCATGAATGATGTTGAAAAGCATGTTCTTCATGATGCCAACGACATCTTCATCATTTGAGTCGTGGCCTTTGATAGGACTCATTGTCTTCGTCAGGATTCGATAGACAGTCCGAGGCACATATAGCAGTTCCTTGACGAGGAATTTGGTTCGAGGGGCCTGCCCTGGCTTCAAAGGCTTCATGAGCACTTGCATATAATGATCTGTCAGTTCGCGGTCATTGTAGATGCAACGCAATTGTCATGGGGAGGATCAAGAGGAAGGACACGAAGCAATTCGATTCTTTGGTGCCTTATAGTGAGTGTTTTCTGTCATCCAATCCAGCACCCATGAATTGACATCTTCAGCATCTCCGGTGATATGCAAAGTGGCATAGAACTGAAGAATGAGTTCTTCATTCCAATCACAGATATTTGTGCAGAAATTCAGTAGTCCTGCATCATGAATAACTCCGAGGACTGGCTCGAAGCACGGCAGAGATTCCATATTGACATGAGGAATATGCTCATGATCAAAGATTTTGTCCTTGTCAAAGAGCACTGAGGAATAGAAGTTGGCTTGAGTAGCAGTCCAGAAACGTCTCTTCCTTATGCGAGCAGAGTCATATGGATTGTAATCAGTGAAGAACACATGCTCAGAAAAGAAGTCTTCAGCCTTGAATTTTTGCTTGCTAGAAAACGGATTCTTCGGTTTGGGCAGAGGAGTGTTAGTGATTTGCAGCACAACCTCAGGAATCGCGATCTCAGGTGCTTCAGGCTGAGGAATTTCTGGTTCCTCTTCTTGTGCAGTTTGGGGATCGGCAGCAGGTTCTTCAGCACTAGCGGCTGGAATTTCTTCATGAATAGACGATGTGGGATGAGTTTCTTCAGAGCCCATTTGAACAGTTGTAGCCGGGGACTGAGGAATTTGTTGAATGGGGGTGAAGAGAGGAGTATTGGGATGTTGACTTTCCCAAAAGTCATCGTTCATTACTGGTGTAGTGCATCCAATATCCATGTCTTCTTCTTCTTTTTCAATTTCCTCAACACCAGCCTCTTGTTTGTGAACCGAGGCATAGGTGAGAAACAAGCTGGCGTTGAAGGAATGTTTCCACTTCAATTTCTTCATCAAACTGCTCTGAGGTAGCAACAGAATGATTTTCTTCATCAGATCCGCTTGGGATCTTGTAGTCTTCTCCATAAGGAACAATTTCCTTAGACGACATGGAGGAAATGGGAACGGCATCAATCGGATTTTCAAGCGAGCTGGTCATTGGCTTCATTTTCTTCGCACGAAGAATTTGACTTGCTGATGTCTTCCTTTTCTTCATCGCAGCTCGCTCTGCAGCCTTGGTTTCTTCACTTCATAAGCGAAGGAAGAATTGGAGTTGGTGTTGGCGCAGGAGGAGCCGAGGGCGTGGTTCGGTTTCTTCAGTATGGCCAGTGCGATTGCCTGATCTCTTGATTTCTTTAGGCGCACCACTAGTGGATGCCACAGGAATTTCTTGGTGGTGGAATGGAGTCATCAGCACGGAACTTGTATTCTCATCAAGAAGTTGAAGGTCATCAAAGTCTTGGCATGTTCTTAAGCGGTGAGCGAGTCTGCGATCGAGGATTTTCTTGTTGCGATGAGGCTGCAATAGCTTGTCATTTTCTTCGTCAAATTGTGAATCTCACTTTGGCTCCTTGCCAATCAACATTGTATGCATCGAAATCTTTGCTGAGGGCTTGGATCTCAGATTGAGCCTTGAGAAGTTCTTCAGGTGTCAGTCTGACAATGTTCTTCTTCAGAAGCTTCTCTTTTCTAGCTTGTGATCTCTTTATCTCACGAGCCTTTTCAAACTTCCATTTCTCTTCAGAGATGAAATGGGTCAGCACATGACTTTGACCAGGAGTCAGAGGCAGATCAGGCATTGGAGTGTTTGGATCCTGATGCCATAAGTCGATGAAGTCGAGGATCTTCTTCGGATCCAAAAGCAGAGGCACAGGTGTTCCTTTGGCTCTAGCGGCCTTTGCTTGTCTGTCTCTGATGATTTCTGCAAGTTCTTCATCAGAAGCCTCGTCATTAGAGGGCACTTGGAAAGCAACCTGTTTCTTTCTTGGACTTGGTCGAGGACCGCGGCCAGCTGTTGCTTTTGTCTTCAGCAGAGTGGGGCCTGATGAGGACATTGGTGCGGTGAGGAACTTCTTTGAGACACCGAAGCAATTGAGAAACCCTGAGTCCTTTGACATGTAGTCAGATGCACATGAGTTGAGGACTTGGAGGGAGCTGCTGAGGACTTTGGTGGAGCTGCAGTAGTCTGAAGAATTTGCCGTGAGGGCGCGGCTGAGGAACTTGGGCTGTGAGGGCGCTGATGGTGAAGCACTTGGCTTGTGAGCAGGCTTCTTCGGCATTGATTTCCTTGGCTTGACCGAGGTCTCAGCAGCAGCAGCAGCAGCAGCAGAATCCTCATTGAATTTCCTCACTGCTCCTTGGCTTGTCTTGCCAGTTTTGCTTGACGCCTAGCCCATTCTTCAGGAAAGTCCTCACCACGCTTGATGCTGGTGGGATCAGCTACTTGGCCAGGTGCCAATGGAGCTCTTGGGCATGGAGGGTTTAAGGCGAATTTCCTCATGTACTTGGGAGTAACATATCGATATTCCCTCCATTCTCGTGCCCATCTTCGTTCTATCCTCTGAATGCGCACTTTGCGCTGATTCTTGTTTTCTTTGCCAAACTTGGCTTCATCAGGAGTGCAATAATCCTTGTATATTTCATCAGGGATCTCGAAAGCAGTCATGACCTCCGGTTTCTTTCCTCCTTTCTGCGGTCTCTTGCCTTACGCCATTTTCTTGGATGAGGAATTTGAACAATAGAACACTCAAGAAGTATGCAGTTTTTCTTCGAGGAACGCTGCAAATGAGTTAAGTTGATGAGAACCTAGTGATTTAGCGGCGGACATGAGTACCTGTGAGCAGAGTGTAGGTGCGAGGAATTTGGAGAGGTCATATCGTTCTCGGAAGATTTTTCAAAAGACAAGTTTTGAGGAATTTGACCAGTTGAGCCTTGAGGAATTTCACTAAGCGTTCTTGTCTTAGGTTCGAGTTATACGGATCGAAAATCCGCACAATTGAGGAATCTTGAAAAATGAGTGCTTAGAGATGGATTAAGAGCATACGATGTGTGAGGTGTTCATATGTGAAGATTTGAAGAATAAAACACCTTTGAAGATTTTGAGAAAAGTTTGAGAATCAAAGCGAGTAATAAAAGTGACTTTTAATTACCCGAATGAAGAACACGATTTAACAGAGATGAACAGCGGTGAAGTTCGTCAAGTTAGATCTCCCACGCCCTAACTTGGCGAGGGAGACAGCTACGGCGGCGGCGGAGTGAAGATTTCCGCTCTTCGGGCGCGAGTACGACAATGACGAGGTCGAGGCGGTGAAGCTCTTCCTCACCGGCGGCGATGGAGTAGTAGCGGCGCTTAGGGTTTGAGGAGAGCTCGGCGAGAGACAATGACGGCGGAGTAAATGAAGTAGGGAAGGAGAGGGTATTTATAGCCACGGTAAAACTGTTAGCTCAAGATTTTGGGACGAACATGCCCCTGCCCTTTCTTCTTCACGCGACATGTGTCACCCACGCATCTTGTGCGAGATGAGATCGTGTAAGATCGTGGGTGAATAAACTAATGCATCGTGGGATGCGGAACGGTTTGAGCGGTAAAACCAAAAATTGGGATAAGATTTGTTTTAAAGTTTCGTTCGCAATTTCTTCAGCTGACAAGGACACAGTGAAGACTTTGAACGAGTTTCAATTAGAACGCACATGTAGAATTTGTGAATAGATTGGGTTGAGTATAGCATAGAGGGGGAAGGGTCCGATCACATTCACTTAGCAGAAATCGCAACTTGAAGAAATAGCAATAAGTGAATGTTGTAGAGGACATAAACTCACATATATATATATATAGCCAATGAAGAAAAAGCAGCGGAAAGCAGTGAAGATTTTGCAAAGTTGAAGAATTTGAAAAGCGAGGAATTTCAAAATGAGGAAAAACTCAAATTGAAGATTTTCAACTTTTGTGGTGGCGTGACCCATCAGTATAAGAATGATGATTTCAGACACAGCGTACAATTGTCGAGGGTTTCGAGAATCAAATTCTTCATTAATTTCTTCACACTTAGAGTGTTATTCTTCATTGATTGAAGAAAACGCGTTTCTTCGTGTGTTGCACATCTAAGTCATCAATTCGCATAAGGGTTAGGATGTGTGTCCTTTTCAAAGAACATTCGAAGATTCTAAGATATTTAGCTCACACCGCAACTTGCTAAATCTCTTCTCATCCAAGGGCTTAGTGAAGATATCAGCTAGCTGTTCTTGATCTTCACATGCTCGATGGAGATGTCGCCCTTCAACACATGATCACAAAGAAAATGATGGCGAATCTGGATGTGCTTAGTCTTGAGTGCTTTGGGTTGTGAGCAATCTTGATGGCACTCTCATTGTCGCAGAGGAGAGGCACATTCTTCACGTTGACGCCATAGTCCTTGAGTGTTTGCTTCATCCAAAGCGATTGAGCACAAGATGAGCCAGCAGCAATGTATTTAGCTTCAGTGAGAGAGCGGTGATCGCAGATTCTGTTTCTTCGAGGACCAACGGACCAAAGATCGTCCGAGGAAATGACAAGTGCCGATGTTGAATTGCGGTCCACACGATCACCGGCATGGTCGAGTCGAATATCCAATGAGATCAAAAGCAGAGCCCTTGGGGTACCATAATCCTAGTGTTGGTGCGTGAGCTAGATATCGAAGAATATGCTTCACAGCCTTATGGTGTGATTCCCGGTGCAGCTTGAAATCGGGCACACATGCAAACACTAAGCATTATATCCGCCTAGATGCACATAAGTACAATAAGGAACCAATCATGGAGCGGTATACCTTGTGATCAAGTCAATACCATTTTCATCGATTGCATAGATGGCCATTCGTGGGCATACGAATTTTGACGCCTTTGCAATCTTGCATGCGAATTTCCTCATTACATCTTTGAGGTATTTCTCCGAGATATGAATATGCCATTCTTTTCGATTTAATTTGAAGACCTAAGAAGAATTTCAACTCTCCCATCATAGACATTTGATATTCTTCACTCATCATATAGGCAAATTCATCACTATAACGTTGGTTAGTACAGCCAAAGATAATATCATCAACATATATTTGGCACACAAATAGTTCACCATCATATGATTTAGTAAAGAGAGTAGGGTCGAGTGAACCGGGTGTGAAGCCATTCTTCACGAAGAATTCCTTCAATGTATCATACCACGCCCGAGGGGCTTGCTTGAGGCCATAGAGGGCCTTATTGAGTCTGAAGACTTTGTCAGGATTCTTGGGATCTTCAAAACCTGGGGGTTGAGCAACATATACTTCTTCCTCAAGCTTACCATTGAGGAATGCATTTTACACATCCATTTGATATAAGATGATATCATGATGGTTAGCGTAAGCAATTAATATGCGAATAGCCTCAAGTCTCAACAGGTGCAAAAGTTTCATCGAAATCAATTCCTTCAACCTGTGTGTAGCCTTGAGCTACAACTCGTGCCTTATTCCTCACCACAAGGCCATTTTCATCTTGCTTGTTGTGGTAGATCCACTTTGTGCCAATGATATTATGCTTGCGAGGATCTGGGCGATTTACCAATTCCCAGACATTGTTCAGCTCGAACTGATGTAATTCTTCTTGCATAGCCTGAATCCACTCCGGCTCCAGAAATGCTTCATCTACCTTAGTGGGCTCTATGATATAGACAAAAGCATAGTGCCCACAAAAGTTAGATAGATGTGATGCTTTTGAGCGTGTGAGAGGACCTGGTGCGCTAATGTCATCGATGATCTTCTCCACTTGCACTTCTTTTGCAACACGTGGATGAGTTGGTTGTCGCTGAGGATTTTGATCAACATTTTCTTCAGCACCATTTTCCTCATCTTGTTCTTGGTGCATCACTCGATGTTCTTCACGAACAGAATGAATTCTTCAACAGATTCTTGATCGGAATGACATCCTCGGTTGCCTTGAGCTTGATAGCATCCTCGGTGCTGGTTCATCTAACATGAAGGTAGGTGCTCTCTTTGCGAGCCATTAGTTTCATCGAACCGCACATCTACAATGTCAACAATCTTGTTAAGAACAATGTTGAAGACTCTGTAGGTGTGCGAGTCCTTCCGTAACCAAGCATAAAACCTTCATGTGCTTTCGGTGCAAATTTAGAGTTGTGGTGAGGATCTCTAATCCAACATTTAGCAATCAAGACTTTGAAATAACTCACATTGGGTTTCTTGTCATTGAGGAGTTCATAGGCAGTCTTCTTGAAGAATTTGTGAAGATATACTCTATTGATGATGTGGCAAGCAGTATCAATTGCATCAATCCAAAAACGCTGAGGCGTTTTGTATTCATCAAGCATAGTGCGAGCCATCTCAACAAGAGTTCTGTTCTTGCGCTCCACGACGCCATTCCGCTGAGGAGTATAGGGAGCAGATAACTCATGAGTAATACCAATTTCATCAAGATATGCATCAAGACCGGAATTCTTGAACTCAGTTCCATTGTCACTTCTGATATGCTTGATCTTCACACCAAAGTTGGTTGAAGCCCTCGAGGAAAATCGTTTGAAGACTTCCTGCACTTCATGTTTGTAAGTAACAATGTGTACCCATGTATATCGAGAATAATCATCAACAATGACAAAACCATATAGAGATGCATCATTAGTGACTGCTGAATAATGATTAGGTCCGAAGTGGTCCATGTGAAGCAATTCAAATGGACGGGTAGTGGTCATGATAATCTTATTTGGATGCTTGGCCTTGGTCATTTTCCAGCCTCACAGCTCGCATAAGTGATCCTTGAGGAATTTGACATTCTCAATGCCAATGACATGCTTCTTCTTCATAGCGTGTTCAAATTCCTCATGCTGCGTGACCAAGTCGTCGATGCCATAGCCAGCCTTCGAAGCTTTTGCAAGTAGACACACGGCTGGTTGTGGTCTGTAGAGAAATCAACAATATCAGATCTCCTCTCCTAAAGCCTTGAAGACTTTGGAATTGTCACTTCCATAATCACAACACAGTGATATTTGCGAAGACAACAACCATATCAAGATCACGAGCATTGAGATCGACATGAGATTGTATCCTAAGGACTCAACAAGCATGACTTTGTCCATGTGCTTATCCTTAGAGATAGCAACCTTACCAAGACCCAATACCTGACTTTTGCCTTTGTCAGCAAAGATGATATGCTTCAGAGGTGACGGTGATAAGGGAGCATCCATCAATAGATTCTTGTCACCAGTCATGTGATTTGTACATCCACTATCGAGGACCCATTCAGTGGTTTTGGGTTGATCATCCTGCAGATGAATTAGTGTAGCTTACAATCTCATATGCTTCATTAGTGAAGAATACGATATCAAGTTCATCAGATGAATTTCATCAAGCAGTAAACATATATATCAGTGTGAGGACGTGTGAAATGAAAGTTCATTTCATCATGATTCGCTGCGTCCCTTGAGCATTTTGTCGTCCCCAAGAAATTCTTAAGACGTTAGAGCACGCCCGAGACTCGACCCTACTGAAGAGATTAGTTCTTTTCTTCACCACCCACATCGGAGGGGTGGCAAAGAGTTCATCATTCTGCGAGCACCATATGAGAAAGGTGGCAAAGATGCCAAACCATTTCGCTTCACATAAGATGGGTTAGGGTAAGCATATGAATAAGCGAGTAATTCTTGAGGACTTGAACATAATGGTTTGAAGAATAATGCACATATTCATAGCCCTTAGCTCTACCCTGCGAGACATAGTTGTTAGCACGACGATAATCATATGAGGACTTTGGTCCAGTTGAGGAATTTGATCCATATGAAGAATTTGGTCCATATGAAGAATTTGATCCGAGTTCTGTTCTTCACGGTGGTGTCATGAGGACATTCACCAAGACTTTCAACACAACTTTTGGGAACCCAAATTTTCTTCATAGGGGAACCGTTCTGCGATTAGTGCCAACATATCTAGCAAATACTTCACCATTCGATTTTTGAACAGTTTATAGTTGGAGTCAAATGACTCATCAGAAGAATGAGGAGATTCACATGTAAAGCCAGATAAGTTAGATGGATCAACTAGAGGTCCCTTTGCAGCAACCCATGAGGTTTTTGGGGTACTGCTCAGGCTTCCAGTATGTTCCATCAGCATTGAGTTTCCTCTCAAAGGCAATACCCTCTTTCCTAGGGTTTCTGTTGAGAATCTGCTTTTTGAGCACATCACAAAGTGTCTGTTGCCCTTTGAGGCTTTTGTACATGCCGGTCATATACAATTCCTTCAGCCCTGCATTGTCAGTGATACTAGCAATGTCCTCAGATGAGGAATTAGTGATAGCAGAGGCAGATGAAGAATTTGTAACATTTGAAGTATTTGAACATTCAGGTGAAGAATTAGCAGATTCGCGTTCAATGCACTTTAAGCATGGAGGAACAAATTCTTTCTGAGAAGCGCTGATTTGTTGAGCTAGTAATGAATCACGCTCCTTCTGAAGATCTTCATAACACACTCTTAGCTTTTCAAGATCTTCCTTTCTTTGAAGAGATTCAAGAGAAAGCTTCTCGTGATCAGTGAAGAGGGTATTATGTTGATCTTGAAGGGAGTCAAGCTTGGAGTGAATTCTCTGAAGACATTCACCCAATGCTTTTGACTGATCCATTTCTTTGCGCAACATATTATCACTCTTTTCTAGCATATCTTGAGTTTGTTCTAAAACCGTTTGTTGTTTAGTGGCAACGCAAATAAGTTTGGTATAGCAGGTTTCAATATCATCATCAGATTCATCATTGTCAGATTCATCATTATCAGATTCATTATCACAAGACTCGGATGAGGAGCATTGGTTACCTCAAAGACCGTTTGCCATGAGACAAGATGCGAAGATGATGATTACGCTCGAAGTCATCGTTTTGAGAGATTCCTTGAAGTCCTCAAACCAGGGATCGTGACGAGTTCGATGACCTTCATAGACATCAGAGATTCGGTCCCAGATGAGCTTCGAATTGCCAAGATGCATAATTTGCCCGAATTGATCTCTGGATAGACAGGAGCAAATGATATCCTTTGCTATGATGTCAAGTCGAGTGTACTTGCGAATATCATCAGCATTCGCCATCTTGCATAGATCAGTAAGACCAATCTCAGTGACGGTCCACAGCTCGCTGTTCTTTGCCATGAGGCGCTTCCTCATCATGGCCTTCCACTTGGGATAGTCATGACCGTCAAAGATAGGGCATGTCACTTTCTTCATACTGCGGTCGACATAACTAAAACTCCGGCGGTTAAACCAAAATCACACGAACAAGGAGTACCTTGCTCGATACCAATTGAAAGTCGTTATATCGACTAGAGGGGGTGAATAGGCGATTTTATGAATTCTTCATCGAGGAATTTCTTTGGTGAGGAAATTCCTTAGCTAAGAACTACTTATGCGAAATGTGTACTCAAAAGTAAACATAACAGGATACAAACATAGTCATGATGATGAAATGAAGACTAGCACAGAGTACAGAAAGCGTAAACACAGGATAACTAGATGAAGACAAACAGACTGAAGAAATTGAACTGAGGAATTTGTGAAAGTCTTGATCAAAGTCTTCAAGCACGATATGAACAACATACAACACAAGAATGAGGAAATGAAAGAGTTGAGGAAATAGAACCAGTTAGTTGGTGAAGACAATGATTTGGTAAACTAGTTCCAACTGCTGTCTCGGTTATGCGTCTGGTTGGAGCGGTGAGTATTTAAACTCAAGGACACAGTCCGGACACCCGATCTACGAGCCACAACTCGGGACACCCAGTCCTCACCGTATTCTCCTTGAACTAAGACCACGCAGCCTCGTCCAATCACTCGTGGTAAGTCTTCAGGTGACTTCCAAACCTTCACAGACTTGGTCACTCGGCGATCCACAATTCCTCTTGGATTCTCTAGACCTTGAAGCCTAACCGTCTGGAAGAAGCACAGTCTTCAAAGGTAACAAGCGTCGGATCCACGCAGGATCAATTTCTTCAGTGATGCTCAATCACTTTGGGTTTGTGGGGGTTTGGTTTTGGGATTTTCCTCACTCGATGATTTTCGCTCAAAGTCCTCGGAGGATGGGTTGCTCTCAAATGACAAGTGTCAAGTTCTCTCGGAGCAGCCAACCAACTAGTGGTTGTAGGGGGCGGCTATTTATAGCCTAGGGAGCAGCCCGACATGATAAGACATAAATGCCCTTCAATGATATGACCGTTAGGTGGATAAGATATTTTGGACAGCCGCCAAGAAGACAAAGAACGATCGGAAATTTGACTCTCAAATTCCTCGGGGCTATCATGTTCCTCACTGCGAGGCAATTCAGACTTTGGCGAATTCCTAACTCCTCGATCGAGCAAAGTCCTCGGTGACTAAAAAGAACTGCGTCTCGCCATCAAGAAATTGGTGAATCAGTATGAGATTTCCAATGGCTTCACTCAAGGGATTGGTAGGTGTAGGATTTTGAGTTGAGCATCACATGGAAATTTTTCCTTAGTATTTCCTCGACCCCTTTAACGAGACGGTGTTTCCTATGACTCAAGAAAGAGAAAACGAAACTACGAAAACAAAAGTCTTCAGGCTTCATGTTCCTCAAATGAATACCAAGTCTTCAAGGTCACACCAATATCTTCACTTTCAAAGTCTTCAGAATATCAAAGTCTTCAGTCGAAGAACTTCATTTTTAGGGGTCGACTTTCTCTGTAAATATCAAACTCCTCATAGACTTATAGACCTGTGTACACTCACAAACGCATCAGTTACTTAACCTATAAGTCTTCAATACACCAAAATCACTAAGGGGCACTAGATGCACTTACATGGAGGCACCCCCGCAAGCCCAATCCGAATTGGGGAGGGGGGCCGACCCCCCTTTCCTTCTCGCCCTCTTCCTCTTTCCTTCCCCTCCTACTTGGACTAGGAAAGGAGGAACCTACTCCTAGTAGGAGTAGGATTCCCCCCTTGGGGCGTGCCCGATGAGGCCGACCGACCCCCGTCCCCTACTTTATATACGGGGGAGGGGGCACTCCATAGACACACAAGTTGATCTTTTAGCCGTGTGCGGCGCCTCCCTCCACAGTTACACACCTCGATCATATCACCGTAGTGCTTAGGCGAAGGCCTGCATCGGTAACATCATCATCACCGTCACCACGCCATCGTGCTGACGGAACTCTCCCTCGGCCTCAACTAGATCAAGAGTATGAGGGACGTCATCGAGCTGAACGTGTGCGGAATGTGGAGGTGCCGTACGTTTGGTACTTGGATCGGTTGGATTGCGAAGAAGTTCGACTACATCAACCGCGTTACTTAACGCTTCCGTTTTCGGTCTACGAGGCTACGTGGACACACTCTTCCCCTCGTTGCTATGCATCACCTAGATAGATCTTGCATGATCATAGGATTTTTTTTGAAATTACCGCGTTCCCCAACATACTATTCACATCAAACCTGCAAAACAAAGTTACGCATAGAATCGCATTCAGTGATCGTGTAGGAAATACAAGGCGCTATGCACACGGCAGTCCCTTGCGGGTGTGAGGTTCGAAGGGGCAGCGCCCCTCGCGGGTGCGGGCAGCGCCCGACATTTTTGGAAATCGCAGATCACATCTGAACTCCGATCACGCTGAATTTTCTGATCTGACCGATCATATCGATCATCACGAGTCCGATTTGGATTTACGTTTCACTGTTAACCCGGATGGCGAATACCGACCAGTAGGGGTAGGTTGTGTCCCGACCTTGTCGACTCCGATAATCAGAAAATATAGCCACATCAATCCCCATGTGCAGTTGATCTCATCAACCGTGCACACAGCCATTTTCATCAACGACAACATATCTCATCTGCTGCCTCCACATATCTAATATGCATATGATCTGAATCCAAATCCTATAGCAGAGGCCCTGATACCACTGTTGGGATCTACGGTAGGGTGCGTCGACTAAAAATTAAAATTTTCCTACGCGTAGAACAACCAGGAACATGCTACATGAGATGGATCACAAATCATTACCACTAGACACATAGTGCCGTGCAGCAGAAGAAGAGTTGGGGCAGCGCGTCCGCGTGGTTCGTGTCCTCCTTGTCCAATCTCCCTTGAACAGTCGGTCGTCGGATCCCTCGTACAGGTTCGCCGGAGCGACGCAAGTGCACCGCCTCTAATGGTATCCACGCGTGTAAGAGGAATGTTGTGCGGCAGACTGCTAGGTCCGATCACACAACCGAAGGCAAGTGGAGGTGGCTATTCGCAACACATGCAAACCCTAGTGACAGCGCCAAAGCGATCAACCCCATAAATGTGCCACACCTCCACTATTTATAGGCATCCGTCGCGGGTCAACACTTGGGCCTTGCACGGATCCTAAAGCCCAAAGTCTACTCGGTCGCGTTCCAAGTCCAGCTCGGATCACATCCTACCAGTGTCCTCCGAACCAACCTCGTAGGTTCCTTCCCTTAAGTGCACGACCCCTTAGGTTCAAGTTGGCTTGGTCACAGTTTGGATCACCTCCGACCTGCACGGTTGGCAGCGGCCTCTAGCAAGGCGTGCCGACCACCAAGCCCTTGTCACATGGCCATGCTTATCCAGGTCAGATCACACAAGGGGCCCAGAGTATATCTCTCCTAATCGGAGGGGCAAATCCCATCTTGCTCGACCATGTCTCGCAGCATGGGACTGGACAAACCCGAAACCTACCTTTGTAACTACGCAGTCATGGAGTAGCGTTTGGTCGGCCCAAAGCAAGTCTGTCACCATCCCGAGTACATGCATCAGTTCAGGTCTTAGGACAGAACGTATGTTGTACTAGAACTCACATATGACATATCGTTGTGTCTCATAGTTGGGTCTGTCCGACTCGGACCTTATCTCGACTCGGATTCGATTACGTTGAACCCGACAAGATCCTTCCGAGTCCATATTATCCGGTTATCATCCAATGATCCATGGCTAGTGAGACCAAGCCATCGACCGTGTCATATGCTAGTCTAGTCGGTTGCGCGTCCACACAACCCTTTCGACTAGGGACCTTTGAGGACAGTCATCATACAATGCATAGTCCCACAAACAAGTCACATACTTGCTGATACACATCATTGATAATGTCCAAGGACTATCTTTATTCATAAACATATAGGAAATATCATCATACATGATTGCCTCTAGGGCATATCTCCAACACTATGATATATGTTGCTTTGTGCTCACTACTAAATTATAAATAATTATTAATTAAGAATTGGCTTTGATATTCCTTGGGATCCGAGTGGATCAATTACTTGAGAACTTTATGCGTACCATAATGGCTTTTAAGAAAACGTTGCTTGGGAGACAACCCGGAAGTTTTAGAGAGTCATTTTACTCTATTGTGTGCTTTTAAAAGGTTTAAAAACAAAAAATATAGAGGGGAACATAAAAAATTTCAAAAAGAAAGGTGAAAGTGAGAAAGACAGGCACTGTTGAAGTGGGGGATATCCTTGAACTTGCTCATGCCCATGGAAACTTTGTGAGCCTTGATTACATAAACTTTTCAACAAAAATATTATCCCCTTGTACAAATCCATTGTATTATAAAAAATGTGGCAAGATTTACCTTTAGGATGTTTAAATTGCTTGTCTGGTATGTGCAGTGCAAAAACAGGAACTTTGGCTATAGTGCTTTAGTTTACATTTTTTTACTGGAACGTCAAAAGTGTGTGAAAATTTTACACGGTACTGCTATGCAAATTTTTTATCTTTGGAGTTACAAAAGTATATTTTTCATCTGCATCTTTACATGTTTTCATGTTTTAAAAGATTGATGTTATAGTTTCTTGATCTGCTTATGTTTGAAATCTTGTTGAGCCCCATTGATTTGGGAGCCAGAGAATTGTGATAGAATACAGTGGGTAGTGTTTGATTATAATTATACAATAATGTTACAACATGACATAATGGGATTTGATGTTATATGTACTAACCCCTCTAATAAAAAGTTCGGCTAAGTTTTGTGTGCATGAAGTGTTCGAAGATCAAGGAGGTATCGATATGAGAAGAATAAGGAGAGGCAAGAGTTCAAGCTTGGGGATGCACAAGGCACCCCAAGTAAATATTTAAGGTGACTCAAGTGTCTAAGCTCGGGGATGCCCCAGAAGGCATCCCATCTTTCTTCCTTAACAATTATTGGTTTGTCTCGGTTCTTGTTTTGTTCACATGATACGCGTAAATTCTTGGAGTGTCTTTTGTGTTTATTTCTTTTCCTTTTTTACAAGCCATGCTGGTGTGAGATAGTCCTTGGTTGATTTATAGAATGCTCTTTGCATTTCACTTATATATTTTGAGTATGGCTTTATAGAATGCTTCATGTGCTTCACTTATATCATTTGAAGTTTGGATGCTCGTTTCTCAACATTTGGAAAACAGTTATTTGTAGAATGCTCTTTTGCTTCACTTATATTTCTTAGAGCATGGTCTTTTGTAGAAAGAATTAAACTCTCATGCTTCACTTATATCAGTTTAGAGAGTTAACATGAATTGGTCATTCACATGGTTAGTCAAAAAATCCTACATAAAACTTGTAGATCACTAAATATGATAAGTTTGATTTTTTGCAATAGTTTTGCGATATCGAGGTGGTAATATGGGGGCATGCTAGTAAAATAATTAAAGTTGAGTATCAATAATGGTATTAACATAAGTAAGTCTTTGCACAAGTAAATCCTCACACATGTAAAGTGGTGGCAACTGACATTAACAGTGAGGTCGAAGCATATTTTATCATTGATTGATCATTTGTGTCGTTCAAATAAGGGGCACGCGATGTTTAACTCCTCCCAACCTCCTTCCTAGGGGCATGCAAGTAATACTTTGCTTCAAGGGCTTTGAAATTTTCACAGTAAGTATATGATTTCTTTATGACTAATGTGCGTTCATGGACTATACACACTCTCACCTTTCCATATATTGCTAGCTTCTTCGGTACCGTGCATTGTTCTTTCTCATCTCAAGAGTTGGTGCAAACTTCGCCGGTGCATCCAAACCCCATGATATGATATGCTCTATCACACATAAGACACAGTTCATCATTGTAATACATGTTACGCTAGATCAATGTGCATCCTAGTACACTGCCAGAGGCATTCATATAGAGTCATCTTATATTAAGTTTATCGAGTTGTAAAAAAGGATGAACATCATTATTAGAGCATTGTCCCAGTGAGTAAAAAAGGATGATGGAGACTAATGATTCCTCCAAAGAATGAGGATGAGGTTCTGGACTTAAAACAGACAGGCCAAAAAGAGCCCATTAAAAAAAGATAATAAGAGAGAAGGGGCAATGCTACTATCCTTTTACCACACTTGTGATTTAAAGTAGCACCATGTTCTTCATATATAGAGTCTCTAGAGTTGTCAGTTTTACATACTAGTGGGAATTTTCATTATAGAACTTGGTTTGTATATTCCAATGATGGGCTTCCTCAAATGCTCGAGGTCTTCATGAGCAAGCAAGTTGGACGCACGCCCACTTAGTTTCAGTTTTGATATTTCATACATTTACAACTCTAGTGCATTCGTTGCATGGCAATCCCTACTCCTCGCATTAATATCGATTGATAGGCCTCTCCATTGCCTATTGATCTGTCGAGTTGATCGAGCCTTTCTTCCTTTTTGACTTCACTTATTGATCTCTACCACCGCATTCTATTCCACCCATAATGCTACGTCCATGGCTCACGCTCATGTATTGAGTGAAGATGAAAATGCTGAAGTGCGTGAGAAAGTATGATACAATTGCTTGGTTTGGCACCAGGGGTACTCTTGATTTGATATCTATGTGGGGAAGAACGAGAGTGTCATGCTTACCACAACTAAGTGTATAGAGAGGTTGTTTCCTTTAGCTCCATTTTTATGAAAGGAAATGATGAATTACAGGCATGATTTGTATTATTGTTTCCGTATCAAATTGATAGACTATTGCATTGAATCACTCGTAACCAAATATTCATGTCATGATTAGATTATTTGATCAGGATTATGCAAGGTGGCATTCCACATCAAAAATTATCTTTTTATCATTTACCGACTCAAGGATGAGTAGGAGTTAAGCTTGGGGATGCTGATACGTCTCCTTCGTATCTATAATTTTTTATTGTTTCATGTCAATATTCTACAACTTTCACATACTTTTGGGAATAAATTATATTATTTTTGGGACTAAAATATTGATCCAGTGGCCGGTGTTAGTTCATGTTTTGTGCATGCTTTTTGTTTTGCATAAAATCCTTATCAAGTGAAGTCCAAACACGATAAAATTTTATTGTGATTTTTTTGAATATATGTGGTCTTTGGGAGGAAGAATCAATGCAACAGGGCGCCACCACCACCCCGGGGCGTGTGGGGTTGCCTAGCGACCACCTCGTAAGTCGGTTGGAGCCCTTCTTTGGCCGCAAGGAAGCTTATATCGGGAGAAATCATGTCAAAATTTCAGTCCGATCGGAGTTACAGATCTTCGGATATTTAAGAAATGTTTTTCGGCCGAAAACAGAGACGCGAAAAAGAAGAGATACAGAGAGAGGGATTCAATATTGGAGGGGCTCCTACCCTCAGGGATCCATGGCGGCCAAGGAATAGATGGGAAACCCTCCTCTCATATAGAGGGAGGTCAAGGAAGAAGGAGGAGGGGGCTCTCTCCCCTTCTCTCCCGATGGTGCCGCAGTGCCGCCGGGGGAATCATCATGACAGCGATCTAAACCAACAACTTTGTTGTCGTCATCATTAACTCTCTCCCCCTCTATGAAGCGGCTTAATAGCTATTTTCCCGATTGTGGTCTCTACTTAAACATGGTGCTTTATGTCACATATTATTATGCAATGTTGTGTTGCCATCCTCTGATATTTGAGTAGATTTCTTGTCCTACAGATTAATTATGGTACGGTGTTATATGAGTTTTATGTTGATATGGTCTTGTCCTATGGTGCCCTCTGTGTCGCACAAGTATGTGGGATTACCGTTGTAGGGTGTTGCAATACGTTCATAATTCTCTTATGGTGGGTTGCGAGAGTGACAGAAGGTTAAACCCGAGTAAGGTGTTGTTGCGTATGCGAGTAGAGAGGACTTGCTACTTAATGCTATGGTTGATTTTTACCTTAATGATCTTTAGTAGTTGCGGATGCTTGCTAGAGTTCCAATCATAAGTTCATGTGATACAAGTACGGAAAGTATGTTAGTGCATGTCTCTCCCTCATTGCATATCACACATGTCATATTCAATTGCCTATAGACAATCCTTCTCTTTGTGTTACAAAAAGCTCTCTACTAAAACAAACTGAATTTTGTTATCTAGCTAAGTACTTCTAGTTTTATTCTTGCAAACTTGTCCTCTTACACCTACAAAGTAGTTATATACTTGTTCTATGTAAAGCAAACGTTAAGTGTGCATAGAGTTGTATCGGTGGTCGATAAAACTGAGAGAATATTAATTCTACCTTTAGCTCCTCATTGGTTTCGACACTATTACTTATCAAAAAAGGCTACAATTGATAGCCTATACTTGTGAGTTATCACTGTGTAAAAAAAATTAAACGCGAAATGTTACACTTAGTTTTTTTTCACCAACGAATTACTTCTATCCCATATGGCATGAAATTTGTCAAGCGCACTTGCCACACTAATACGAACAACTACAAATAAGTCAGAATTTTTAAATTTTATTTACTATTTATTTTGATTTTACTGTTCATTAGGGAGCACATGCTCCCTAGAGCCAAAAATCCGCATCACATTGGTATTGCCCTTAAAAAGCAATAAAAATGAAATAAAAACTAAAAACATAATATGGAATTTTACTAAGGATGAATGAATTAGTGACATTGGTACTACCTTTTAAGAGGAAATAAAATGGGAAAAATAACTTGCAAAAAACTTTGCACTGAAATTGCACCTTTTATAATGTGCAAAGAATAATCATACAATGTTGCAATTTTGGCACATATTGTATAGTGTTTGTGCTTATGCATTTGCATTTACCCAATATCCATAAAATAAACATAAGACCGACCGATTAAGAAAAATATAAAAATGCATTAAAACAAAAAATAGAAGAAAAAACAAAAGGAGACAGAGGAAGTCTGGTTTGCAAAGATAATGAGCCGCAAATCATCTGACCAAAAACTCGGGTTAGTCAACAAAACCAAGCCCAATAAAGCATAGAGAACAAACCAACAAAAAAGACACACTCAAGGTATAGATCAACGGAATTGGCTAAAATTGCATAGTTTCCTAAAAAAAGGTTGACTTTTTTTCTGACTCGGAAACCGTAGAACAATCATTCATATTCATTAAATTAAGTTAAAAAATGTTTACAGAGCAAACTACAAGCGTAACGCTACCAAATTCCAGTTTTTTAACACGAAAATGATCCAAATTCTAGTTACTTTTTCTTAAACAAAGGAAGCAATACATTGTCAAGACAATTAATGTGTTGGGATTCAGTTCTGATCCTCATCAGCAACATATCCTGTAATAGTCTGAATCTATGGGAATGCATTGAAGGTCTTTCATTCTTTAGTATCTTGCCATTTCTTTGCATCCATAAATTTCAGCAATTCATTATAACGATATCCATAACAATATTTTTAGGCAGTGCAGATTTCAAGAGTATGATCTCATCGAAAGTAGAGATGCCTCTAGGTCTTCATGGGATGATAGCGTCTGAACATGCTTGAGCATAAGAGCAGTCACATAGAAGATGCAGGGTAGTTTCTTCAACTACACCATTACGGAGAAGCCATTCATAACTATCCATGTGCCAACCCTGGAGCTTAAACTGATTTTTGGAGTTAAGTCTATCATGCATAAATTATGAGAAGAAAATTTTATACCTTTCTCTACTAGTAGCTTTCCAAAGCCATTTGAAAATGATCCGAGCCTGAGATTAACCAATCAAATGATCCTACACTTTCCAACATAAGGATTGCTTAGAATTCAAATATAAGACCAAGAATCAAGCTCAAAAGTTATAGGGTGTTGCACCAACAAATGACTTAGATTCTCAAACTGGTTGAAAGCTTGAATTGAAGGAGCTATGTGGAAGCTTTATGTGGTCAGCCAGGTATAACAAAGCCGCAACTGATGACTTTTGCTTAATAGAAAAATAGTACAATTTAGAATTGCACTTATAGTTGTTGATACTCCCATTTGTGTTCCCAAAATAAAGCTAAATCTCTAGAGGACATAGAACATGAGGCAACCTCTTTGAATAAGGAAAGCCACTCTATGTGAGACTTCGACCAAAAGGAACCCTCAATTCTACCACATGACCTTAGAACAGTATGATTCCGAGACAAGCTTGACCTATGACAACTCGTCCTTGTTGTAAAACTTATGCAGATTCTTAATTAGCCTCCATGGCCTTTAGGATTCCTTCTAAGCAATTAAAGTAGGGCCACATTCTTGAGATCCAAATATTCTGCATAAATAGTGTACGAGGTACTCCCTTCGATCCAAAATAAGTGTCGCAATTTTGAATTAAGGTTATTTCAACCTTAATTCAAAACCTTGACACTTACTATAGATCAGAGGGAGTAATTATTAATTATTGGGAATAATTGTAGACAACAAAAACATTTGTCCTATGAATCCAGAACCATGATCACTATGAAGATGCATACAAAGGTTAGATATGATTGTTACCAACTTTGAGTTATAGAAGAAGAAAAAACGATGTAGATCGTTCTTGAAGTCCCTCGAACCATCCCACGAATGGTACCTCGAACGAAGACCGAAAGCACGATTTGTCTACAGACTCCACTCGTACGAGATCGATGATTTGGAGCGCTTCACTATACACAGCTAGGCATTGCTGGAGAACTGGAGGAGGGAGGAGTAGCCTTGCGATGTCTCTTAATTTTCAGGAGAACTAGAGAGAGGGGGCACATCGATTTTTGAGAACTTGTGTCTCTAGGGGGGCACCCTTGGGTATTTATTTATAGGTGGATGGGAGGGAGCCGACTTGGAGGAGGGGCCTTCCCCGTTGTGGCGGCGCACTAAAAGGTGAGCCCCACCCCTCAACCGTAGACGCACCAAGTAATGACTTGGGGCCAAGGTTAAGGAGGGGCACCACCCTATTAGCTTTAAGGTCCATCCGGCTGCCCCCTAATAGGCCTAGCCTATTTGGGCAACCCAGGGCGCCTCCCATGATTTCTAGTGGGATCCCGGTAAATCCTGAGTCCCTCTTACATAATTATTTCCCCTTTGAGAATTTTTGCATCTCCCGGTTTTATCTGTTTTTCTTTGAAATGCTTCCGGTTCTCTCTCGAAACAGTTTCTATTTCCTCCGATTTTTTTCATGATACTTTCCTAAGCTCTCAACTCCAATAGTAGTCAACAGATCATAAGCGTGTGACCTTGCAGGTTTAGTCAAATATAGAAATGACCAAAATACCTTTCGTTCAATGATCAACAACGGAACCGTGAACACCCAGTTTACCCCTATACTCACATGAATGATTATCGAACAAACTTGTAGCTACCATATGCTATTCCTTTCGCTACATGATACTTTAAAAAACCCGAGGTGATATATATAGGCATCCCTATGAGTCAACACATGATCACTATTCTAGTCTCCTTGTTACCCGTTTTATTCTCTTCTCTCGCTCTCGTGTTCCGGCATCCTAGTGAGCAAGTCATACTATGTCTAGCCAGACGATGATGGATATCATCAAACGTAGAGGGTCCTAAGAATATCTCTCGGCAAATCCCACTATCGAGCTATCCAGACCCTTGTCATACTTTCGATGAACCTGTAATGATCACATTGTCACGGTTGACATTAGAACAACTCGAAAGTATATGGTCTAGTATGAAGTGAATTGGTACTCTCATGGTCTAAGGAATTATGCATATGTTAACTTTCCCGTGTTATGGATTATAGACTTGTGATGAAACCATCTCCAAGTATAACATACAACTTGGGTCAATTCAAAATGATTGTTCTTCTAACATCATGCCCTCAATGTCGTTGGCATCATAGTTACGTGCCTATGATTAGGAAAATAGAACATAATGCAACACTTGAGCTAGTCCTACAGGCAAGACTACAAATCTACTTGTACCATTTATAACTCTACACGTGTGTATGAATTTTCCTCTGAGGCTCTTGGTTTTTGCAGACTCGAGAGTCACAATAGTTATAGCATAGAATATAAAAATTAATCATAAACTTGAAAATAAATAGTATAATTCATGATCTACCACAGCATCTGGGAGTGAAAGACAACACATAAAAAGCAGGCAGTGAAAAAAAAAGAGATTTGATGAGTTGTAATCTTCCATCATGAGACAACAAAGCGTGGAACAATGTGAAATTCTTCCTTCAGTTCTCTTCATCATCGGGGGACATCCTCAATTCTCAATGTGTTAACACCGAGTGGCAACCCCAAATATGTAAAAGGGAAAGAACCTTACTGGCAACCTAAAACCTCAATAAAAATCCATCTTATCCTGTGACACATTAACATGCACAAATAATTGACTTATTATAATTAACCTTAAGACCAGCATGGTCAGCAAAGTGCAGCAAAAGGTTCTAACTTGCGGTAGTTACCTCTATTCAGCTGGAAGCACAAGAAGGTGTCATCTGCATATTAGATTACTAGAAAGGTTGGACAAACAATAATATTCAGAGGTGGCTGGATGAGAGAATTTCTCATAGCTTCATTTAGAATGGTTGCAAAAAAATCAGCAGGTAGCACAGAATGTGAGGGGAGAGAGAGTCCCCATGCCCTAACCCCTCTTTTGCATTGAAATTGCTTCTGTGGGACTCCATTGAGTAGAATAGTAGAAGTCCAAAGCTAAAAAGCACTTAAAATCCAATTGATCTATCTATGACCACAACCTCTAGCTTTGAGGATGTCAGAAAATGATGTTGTGTTCAATCAGATCAAAATCCTTTCCAAAGCATGGTTTGAGGATAATTATTTCCTTGTTGGATCTATGCATTGATGCAAATATTCAAAGGCCTAGGTCAGGCAGTCCTGGATAGCACTAGATTTAAAAAACCAATTTTTCGTTGATACAAACCAATTTAAGAATGATCCTTTGTAATATGTTGGCCAAATGTTTTGTGATTTTCTTGATGGGGCAGTTCAAAAGTGAAATATGTCTGAAACCTTTGGAGAGGATTGGATTGCCCTTTTTGGGAATGAGAGTAATGAAGATGAATTGACATTTTTCCGGTTCATTATCCCCTCATAGAAATTGTGATTTAGCTTGAAAATGTCCTCTGCAGGTATATGCCAGCAAGCTTTGATGAAGGCATAGTTAAATCCATGTTGATATGGAGATTTGTGTGGTAGGAAATGATTTACTACCTACAGAATTTCCTCCTTGATGAAAGGGGCCTCCAAAATTTATGTTCCATCAAATTTGTGTAGGAGGGAATGCAAGTCAAAGAAGCTTGTGCTATTAACCGAAATACTCAATCTCTCTTTGAAACCTCTTCAAAGATTAGCTGCCTTAGCATGATCATCATTGACATTAGAGTTGGTTGATGTGTGTCATATGGTGTTATTTTAGTACGAACTCTTGGTTAAATTGATCAGAAAGAATAGCTTTGTGTTATTTTAGTACGAACTCTAGGATAGATTGGTCGGAAAGAATAGCTTTGAGGTGGTTTCGTACCCTACAAACAATTTCTATCTTCTGTTCTCCACTAATAGGAACTCGGGGTGATTCTTTATTGCATTTTGAGGGATAATCATATGATCCAACTATGTCAGCATTGTTGAGAGATTGCACTAGTGAAATTATGGACCCTAGGCCTTGTTTTCAAACATTGCAATACCATTTGTGCTCACTTCTATCGTTCGCTACCTTGCTGTTTTTATTTATTCAGATTATAAAAATATATTTCTACCATCCATAATACACTTTTATCACCATCTCTTCGCTGAACTAGTGCACCTATACAATTTGCTATTGTATTGGGTGTGTTGGGGACACAAGAGATTTCTTGTTTTTGGTTGTAGGGTTGTTTGAGAGAGACTATCTTCATCCTATGCCTCCCACGAATTGATAAACCTTAGGCCATCCACTTGAGGGAAAATTGCTATTGTCCTACAAAACTCTGCGCTTGGAGGCCAACACGAGTCTACAAGAATAAAGTTGCATAGTAGACATCAGGCGCCACCACTACCCCGGGGCGTGTGGGGTTGCCTTGTGACCACCCCGTAAGTCGGTTGGAGCCCTTCTTTGGCCGCAATGAAGCTTATATCGAGAAAAATCGTGTCAAAATTTCAGTCCGATCGGAGTTATGGATCTTCGGATATTTAAGAAATGTTTTTCGACCGGAAACAGAGACGCGAACAGAAGAGAAACAAAGAGAGGGATTCAATATTGGAGGGGCTCCTTCCCTAAGGGAGACATGGGTGGTCAAGAAAGAAGGAGGAGGGGGCTCTCTCCCCCTCTCTCCCGGTGGCGCTGGAGTGACGCCGGGGGAATCATCATGACAGCGATCTAAGCCAACAACTTCGCCGCCGTCATCATTAACTCTCCCCCCTCTATGAAGCGGCTAAATAGCTCTTTTCCTGATTGTGATCTCTACTTAAACATGGTGCTTTATGTCACACATTATTATGCAATGATGTGTTACCATCCTATGATATTTGAGTAGATTTCTTGTCCTACAGATTAATTGTGGTATAGTGTGATATGAGTTTTATGTTGATATGGTGTTGTCCTATGGTGCCCTCCGTGTCGCGCAAGTATGTGGGATTATCGTTGTAGGTGTTGCAATATGTTCATAATTCTCTTATGGTGCGTTGCGAGAGTGACAGAAGGTTAAACCCGAGTAAGGGGTTGTTGCATATGCGAGTAGAGAGGACTTGCTACTTAATGCTATGGTTGATTTTTACCTTAATGATCTTTAGCAGTTGCGGATGCTTGCTAGAATACATTGGTACTACCTTTTATAATGTGCAAAGAATAATCATACAATGCTGCAATTTTGGCACATATTGTATAGTATTTGTGTGTATGCATTTACATTTACCCAATATCTCAAAAATATCCATAAAATAAACATAAGACCGACAGATAAGGAAAAAATAAAAATGCATTAAAACAAAAAATAGAAGAAAAAACAAAAGGAGATAGAGGAAGTCTGGTTTGCACACATAACGAGCCGCAAATCGTTTGACAAAAATCTCGGGTGAGTCAACAAAACAAAGCCCAAAAAAACATAGAGAACAAACCAACAAAGACACTCAAGGCATAGATCAACGGAATTGCCTAAAATTGCATAGTTTCCTCAAAAAAAGGTTGAACTTTTTTTCTGACTCAGAAACCGTAGAACAATCATTCATATTCATTAAATTCAGTAAAAAATTGTTTATAGAGCAAACTACAAGCGTAACGCTACCAAACTCCAGTTTTTTAACATGAAAATGATCCAAATTCTAGTTACTTTTTGTTAAACAAAGGAAGCAATACATTGTGAAGACAATTAATGTGTTGGGATTCAGTTCTGATCCTCATCACCAACATATCTTTTAATAGTCTGAATCTCCAGGAATGCATTGAAGGTCTTTCATTCTTAAGAATCTTGCCATTTCTTTGCATCCATAAATTTCAGCAAGTCATTATAACGATATCCATAACAATATTTTTAGGCAGTGCAGATTTCAAGAGTATGATCTCATCGAAAGTAGAGATGCCTCTAGGTCTTCATGGGATGATAGTGTCCGAACAGGCTTGAGCATAAGAGCAGTCACATAGCAGATGCAGGGTAGTTTCTTCACTACACCATTACGGAGAAGCCACTCATAACTATCCATGTGCATGCCCTGGCGCTTAAAGTGATTTTTGGAGTTAAGCCTATCATGCATAACTTACGAGAAGAAAATTTTATACCTTTCTCTACTAGTAGCTTTCCAAAGCCATTTGAAAATGATCTGAGCCTGAGATTAACCAATCAAATGATCCTACACTTTCCAACATAAGGATTGCTTAGAATTCAAATATAAGCCCAAGAATCAAGCTCAAAAGTTATAGGGTATTACGCCAACAAATGACTTAGATTCTCAAATTGGTTGAAAGCTTGAATTGAAGGAGCTATGTGGAAGCTTTATGTGTTCAGACAGGTATAACAAAGCCACAACTGATGACTTTTGCTTAACAGAAAAATAGTACAATTCGGAATTGCACTTATAGTTGTTGATACTCCCATTTGTGTTCCCAAAATAAAGCTAAATCTCTAGATGACATGCAACACGAGGCTACCTCTTTGAATAAGGGAAGGCACTCTATGTGAGACTTCCACCAAAAGGAACCCTCAATTCTACCACACAACCTCAGAACAGTATGATCCCAACACAAGCTTGACCTATGACAACTTGTCCTTGTTGTAAAACTTATGCAGATTCTTAATTAGCCTCCATGGCCTTTAGGCTTCCTTCTAAGCAATTAAATTAGGGCCATATTCTTGAGACGCAAATATTCTCCATAAATAGTGTACGAGGTACTCCCTCCGATCCAAAATAAGTGTCGCAATTTTGAATTAAGGTTATTTCAACCTTAATTGAAAACCTTGACACTTACTATAAATCAGAGGGAGTAATTATTAATTATTGGGAATTGTTGTAGACAACAAAAACATCTGAACCATGAATCCAGAACTATGATCACTAAAGGTGCATACAAAGGTTAGATATGATTGTTACCAACTTTGAGTTATAACAGAAGAAAAAACGGTGTAGATCGTTCTTGAAGTCCCTCGAACCGTCCCACGAATGGTACCTCGAACAAAGACCGAAAGCACGATTTGTCTACAGACTGCACTCCTACGAGATCGATGATTTGGAGCGCTTCACTATCCACAACTAGGTATTGTTGGAGAACTGGAGGAGGGAGGAGTAGCCTTGCGATGTCTCTTAATTCAGGAGAACTAGAGAGAGAGGGGGCACATCGATTTTCGAGAACTTGTGTCTCTAGGGGGCACCATTGGGTATTTATTTATAGGTGGAGGGGAGGGGGAGGCCAACTTGGAGGAGGGGGCTTCCCCATTGTGGCGGCACACTAAGAGGTGAGCCCCACCCCTCAACCATAAACGCACCAAGTAATGACTTGGGGCCAAGGCTAAGGAGGGGCACCACCCTATTAGCTTTAAGGTCCATCCGGCTGCTCCCTAATAGGCCTAGCCTATTTGGGCAACTCAGCGGGCGCCTCCCATTATTTCTAGTGGGATCCCGATAAATCCCGAGGCCCTCTTACATAATTATATCCCCTTCTAGAACTTTTGCATCTCCCCGGTTTTATCTGTTTTTCTTTGAAATGCTTCCGGTTCTCTCTCGAAACAATTTCCATTTCCTCCGATTTTTTTCATGATACTTTCCTAAGCTCTCAACTCTAGTCAACAGATCATAAGCGTGTGACCTTGCAGGTCCAGTCAAATATAGACATGACCAAAATACCTTTCGTTCAATGATCAACAACGGAACCTTGAACATCCAGTTGACCCCTATACTCACATGAATGATTATCGAATGAACTTGTAGCTACCATATGCTATTCCTTTTGCTACGTGATACTTTAAAAAAACCTGAGGTAATATATATAGGCATCCCTATGAGTCAACACATGATCACTATTCTAGTCTCCTTGTTACAGGGTTTTATTCTCTTTTCTCACTCTCGTGTGTCGGCATCCCAGTGAGCAACTCATACTATGTCTAGCCAGACGATGATGGATACCGTCAAACGGAGAGGGCCCTAAGAATATCTCTTGGCAAATCCCACTGTCGAGCTATCCAGACCCTTGTCATACATTTTCGATGAACCTGTAAGTTGTTGTTATGATCACCTTGTCACGGTTGACATTAGAACAACTCGAAAGTATATGGTCTAGTATGAAATGAATTGGTACTCTGAGGGTCTAAGGAATTATGCATATGTTAACTGTCCAGTGTTATGGATTATAGACTTGTGATGAAACCATCTCCAAGTATAACATACAACTTGGGTCAATTCAACACGAGTGTTCTTCTAACATCGTGCCCTCAATGTCGTTGGCATCATAGTTACATGCCTATGATCAGGAAAATAGAACCATAATGCAGCACTTGAGCTAGTCCTAGAGGCAAGACTACAAATCTATTTTTACCATTTATAACTCTACACGTGCGTATGACTTTTCCTCTAAGGCTCTTGGTTTCCACAGACTCGAGAGTCACAATAGTTATAACATAGAATATAAAAATTAAACATAAACTTCAAAATAAATAGTATAATTCATGATCTACCACTACATCTGGGGTGAAAGACAACACATAAAAAGCAGACAGTGAAAAAAACCGGGATTCAGTGAGTTGTAATCTTCCATCATGGGACAACAAAGCGTGGAACAATGTGAAATTCTTCCTTCAATTCTCTTCATCATCGGGGGACATCCTCAATTCTCAATGTGTTAACACCGAGTGGCAACCCCAAACATGTAAAAGGGAAAGAACCTTACTGACAACCTAAAAGCTCAATAAAAATCCATCTTATCCTCTGACACATTAACATGCACAAATAATTGACTTATTATAATTGACCTTAAGACCAGCATGGTCAGCAAAGTGCAGCAAAAGGTTCTAACTTGTAGTAGTTGCCTCTATTCAGCTGGAAGCACAAGAATGGTGTCATATGCATATTGGATTACTAGAAAGGCCGGACAAACAATAATATTCAGAGGTGGTTGGATGAGAGAATTTCTCATAGCTTCATTTAGAATGGTTGCAAAAAATCAGCAGGTAGCACAGAATGTGAGTTGAGAGAGAGTTCCCATGCCTAACCCCTCTCTTGCATTGAAAATGCTTCTGTGGGACTCCATTGAGAAAAATAGAAGAAGTCCCAGAGCTGGAAAACACTTGAAATCCAATTGATCTATCTATGACCACAACCTCTGGATTTGAGGATGTTAGAAAATTATGTTGTGTTCAATCAGATCAAAATCCTTTCCAAAGCATGGTTTGAGGATAATTACTTCCTTGTTGGATCTAAGCATTGATGCAAATACTCAAAGGCCTAGGTCAGGCAATCCTGGATAGCACCAGATTAAAAAAACATTTTTGGTTGATACGAACCAATTTAAGAATGATTCTTTGTAATATGTTGTCCAAAAGTTTTGTGATTATCTTGATGGGACAGTTCAGAAGTGAAATATGTCTGAAACCTTTGGAGAGGATGGGATTGCCCATTTTGGGAATGAGAGTAATGAAGATGAATTGACATTTTTCCGGTTCATTATCCCCTCATAGAAATCTGATTTAGCTTGAAAATGTCCTCTGCAGGTATATGCCAGCAAGCTTTGAGGAAGGCATAGTTAAATCCATGTAGATATGGAGATTTTTCTGCTAGGAAATGATTTACTACCTCCAGAATTTCCTCTTTGATGAAAGGGGCCTCCAAAATTTATGTTTCATCAAATTTGTGTAGGAGGGAATGCAAGTCAAAGAAGCTTGTGCTATTAACCGAAATACTCAAACTCTCTTTGAAACCTCTTCAAAGATTAGCTGCCTTAGCATGATGATCATTGACTTCCTGTTCGACTTCATCTTCAAAAGGTTAAACTTTCATATCGATATTTGTGTCCGCGTTTTTTTGGCAAAAGGTGGGCTAGAATTTATTAACTTATCATCCCACACAGTGTACAGACAAAAGTTTTTCCTGAAGGAAAGAAATGGCTTCATAGGCCATTTGAGATTACATGTGGAGGCTTAACTGCACAAGAAAGAGCAACAAGAGGAAGGTCTATGCAAGAAAGCCTTTTTGGCCAAAGAATGAGCAATAAGATTGTTTGCTCCTAGGAACATGGGTGACAACCTTTTAAGAGTTGAGGCAATAATAAGCAATATTAAAGAAATTTGCAAGTAAAGGTCTCGTCCTCCAATGCCTTGGTCTTTCAAGTAAATTATTTGCTTCAGCGGCATCAACCAATATCTTGCAATAGGAATGGAAAGAATGCGAGTCCCATCCCAAACTTTAACTATCGAAGCAGCTAGGAGTTAAACCCATAGCTTCTACCTGCAAAATAGAGGGGGGGGGGGACATTCAAGGCCATTGTTTGAATGAATATTGAGTGGTCATTCTCTTCATCTCTTATGAAGCTTCGTTTCACCGTAGGATTAAAGGCCTCAACGTAAGCCAAGAAGCATGTGGATTGCAAAGATGTATTATTGCATGGTAACGTAGGATGAGACATTGTTGAAGTCGCACTATCTTCTTCAGAATTCTTCATTAAACCTGCATTTTCTTTGCGGGTACCTTGAACGTGCATTTGATGTGGCTCTCGTGGCATAAACTACTACCTTCGTTCATAAATATATGTCGTTGTGGCAGTGACATATATTTAGGAATGGAAGTAATACATGCAACGGCGTACACATTTTCTTCTTGAAAAGAAAATGATCTCTAGACTTCCAAATATTCCATAGAAGAGTGAAAACTGAGGCTACGTTTAAGTGGAGATGCTGAGAGGAGAAGATCAGCAGAGGGATACAAATTAGTGCTTGTGCTTAATTAGCGGAGCACTTGCCAGCCCTGAATCTACATCGTCGTGCAGGAATTTGTCATGACGTCAAATGTATGCACCAAATCCATGAACCCAACTACTCCTACTAGTACTAGGTACTAGTATAGTAGATCATCTTTCCGTACGTTACGGTTCATCAGTAGTTAAAGTGGGCAAGTCGCCGCGCAGAAACGGCAAGGAACGGACGTAAAAACGGAACGTGTTTAGCCTTTCCTAAAAGCCCCCAGACCGCGTCAACCCCCGCCCAATCATACGCGCCCACATGTCCTCCTTCCCGTCCCAAGTCCACCCCACCCTCACCGCCCCCCTCCCCGCCTCCTCCTTTATTAACCGCGCCACCTCCTCCCCTGCTCCCCACACGCTCTGCTTCCTCCCGACTCTCAACTCTCAACCCGAAAGAAAGCTCAGGCCTTTCTCTTTCCCCACACACCACCACCCACCAGTCTCCTCCCGCCTGAACCCCCATTAACTCCTCGGCCCCGGAGAAGAGATCCCCCGTCCTTGGAGAGCCATGTCCGCCATGCGGGTTCTTGCGCTGCTGGCGGCGGCGGCGCTGGTGGCCACGGCGCCGGCGCGCGTGGGCGCGGCGGGGGCGTGCACGGCGGAGAAGTTCTCCAAGAACCGCGTGTACGCGGCCTGCACCGACCTGCCCACCCTGGGCGCGTCCGTGCACTGGACCTACGACCCGGCGGCGTCCTCCCTGTCCGTGGCGTTCCTCGCCGCGCCGCCCTCGTCCGGCGGCTGGGTCGCCTGGGGCCTCAACCCCACCGGCGACGGCATGAGCGGCACGCAGGCGCTCGTCGCCTCGCCCGCGGGCGGCGGCGGCGCGTACAGCGTCCAGACGTTCGACATCCAGGGCACCTCGCTCGGATCGCCGGGCCGCATCGCCTACAAGACGTCCGACCTCGCCGCCGAGGTCGGCGCCGACGGCCGCGTCCAGATGTTCGGGAAGCTGGCGCTCCAGAACGGCACCGGGGAGGTGAACCAGGTCTGGCAGGTGGGCCCAGCGTCGAGCGGGAGCATCGGCATACACGCCATGGCCGCGGCCAACATGGGGGCCAAGGGGAAGCTCAACCTCGTCACGGGGGCGACCACCGCCGTCAGCGGAGGCAGCATCCTCAGGAAGAAAAATGTGAGCATTCTACCCAGAATTTATTGATTCGATTCCACATTTATGCCTTCATAAGCAAGTTTTTCCTTCCTTCCGAATGCTTTATTATATACTTTCGCTTCAGTTTGGCAATCGTAACGCAAACTAAAATTGTACGACAAGAGACATTCACTACAGAAACAACTTGGCTAGGATGAAAATTATGGGGAGTAAAACGATGCGAAGCTCCTCCCAATTGCCGGCAAAGTAACGGGGTTAATTTTCACCTTTTAACATAAGCTATAATCTTATTTTTATTTTTCAACTTTTCTACGAGTGAGTAACTGTAGCCGTCGAAGCGGTTTACTGCAATGTTTAAACAGGAGTAAACCACATGAACCGGTTTTGCTCTATGCTGGTGTAGTGGCAACAACATGGATTTACAATCAATTTTGTATGCTCCTAACGGACACCTCATAAGAAAACTGTGCGTGTTGCCATGTGAAATCGCACATGCAGATGCCTAATTAACTAGTGTTCTTGTTGGTATGAGTTGACTTCGATCTGAAGATACATCCGCTCCTGGTACGTTGACTCTGTGTGTCACATGCCACATGGTTTCTTCTGTTCCATGCACTTTGAAATTTTATACACTGGGGATGAATTTTTCTTGCCTAGCTAGATTTCTTCCTGCCTTGGTGGACTTTACCCTTTGATCAGCCTAATTGTTGATAGCTACATCTGCATGTTCATTCATGGCATTGACATCGAAGTATAAAACAGAGCATACTGAAGTAGTAATTTTATCAAAAGATTGTCAATTCTTACCCCTGTTTTTTCTTCTTCTGCAGACCCATGGAATTCTGAATGCTGTTAGCTGGGGGATTCTTCTCCCAATGGGAGCCATAGTTGCTAGATACCTCAAGACATTCAAATCAGCCGACCCTGCCTGGTTCTACCTTCACGTTGCTTGCCAGCTGATCGGGTATGCTGTGGGAGTGTCTGGCTGGGCCACCGGTATTCATCTAGGAAATCTGTCCAAGGGAATCACCTACTCGCTTCACAGGAACATCGGGATCGCCGTATTTGCTCTTGGCACCGTCCAGGTATATGATCTCCACATTCCCAATTCCTCTCTCTGTCATCAGCCAAAATTTGAAGCATTTTTGTGCACCACAGTTTGCAATGCCAGTTTCCTAGAGGGGAACTTACTAACCGCATTTTTGGTGCGCTATAGATCTTTGCGCTGTTCCTGAGGCCCAAGAAGGATCACAAGCTGCGCGTGTACTGGAACGTGTACCACCACTCGGTGGGCTACACCATCATCATCCTGGGCATCGTCAACATCTTCAAGGGCATGAGCATCCTGGACGTGGCGCAGAAGTGGAAGACCGGGTACATCATCGCCATCGGCATCCTGGGCGGCGTCGCCGTGGTGCTGGAGGTGATCACCTGGGGCATCGTGCTGAAGAGGAGGAAGACGGAGGACAAGGCCTACAACGGCGGCGCCAACAACAACAACGGCCATCTGCCCATGTGATGCGATGCGATTCTTTCTCGGTGACCAGAAATCTATGGGGGGTTGAGTTGAGCTGCGTGTGTGTGAGCATGGATTGGCAGATATGTAGGTTAGGGTCGGGCCTTAGTGGTCTTCTGTCTCTCTGTTTCTTTTTGTATGATGACGATGATTGATAGATGTGTGTATAGTACTGCTGCACATTATATTAATTATTATACTGGAATGAGAGAGAGGAGATGCTGGTCGATGGATAGTTGGATACTTGTTGTGCGTGCATTTTGGTTTGTTTTGGTCTGAACCACACTTGTTGTGGCATCATCACCCACCTGTTTTATACTTTTGTGAAAGCCGGGAGAGTCTGTGTCCCGGTGGTGGTTGGTGAAGCAGAAGCAGAAGCAGGGAAGATGCAAAATGTTTCTGCCGGTGAGTGGAAGCATGATCTCTCTAGAAAGGTGACACGGGTAGCAGGCGTCAAAGTACACTGAATTTGTTTCTTCAAGGCCGGGGAAAGCGAATGCAGAGTTCTTTCACTTTTGTATTTCCCACAAGATATTTGGTTGTTAGCTGGAGTAATTTATACAGGGGAGAGGGAACATGTGGCGCTTCTGGTGCTAGTGTAGTACAGTACGTATGTGCAACTTTCCCACTCCGCGAGTGGGCCTGGTGGCGGATCTGTCCATACGTGTCCCGGTAAGAATGAGCAAGATTGGCAGTGGCGTGCGGTGGGTGGTTCACTTGAGCTGAGAAGAGGAGGGAACGGATGAGGAATTGGAGAGGGCGTGTGTGGCGCTAGATTTAGTGCAGGTCGATTCATACATACGGCCGTTCTCGTGCCAGAATAGCTTGTGGCAACCGCAAAAAGAAAAAAAAGGTACGGAAAGCTGAGATTCCAGCTTGACGGAACAAGGAGACGTGCGCCTAGCGCAAAGGATCGTTTGCAGGCTGCAGCAGCGACTCATTGAGACATTCATATCCCTGTGTAGGCTGACTGACGCCGCGTTGTCCCTTTTTCCATCGGCGGCTTTGATGCTAGTATATTTTCAGACATACTACATGCAAGAGGACCATTGTTGCACCTCTGCGTGCTGAACGGAAGATATGCGAGGAAAAGTGCGCCTAGCGCAAAGGATCATCCGCAGGCTGCAGCAGCAGCCCATCATGGAGACGTATTTATTCATATCGCGCTGTCCTTTGTCCGTTGGCGGCTAATGCTAACACACTATTTTCATGCAAGAGGAACTCTATTGCATCTCTGCGTGTTGAACGGAAGATATGGCGGCAGGGAAATGGCCCAGCCCCCAAGACGCCACTGCGTGTCATGCGGAAGCCGCCGAGCAGAGCACCGCGCACGGGCAGAAATCACATATTTGACATGAGGCAGAAATCAATTCACAAACTAACCTGCTTTTAAAAAAAAATTCACTCTGTTGACCCTTGATGTGACGCCTGACAATTGGGCGCCCGCCCCTCTTGTCAGCGCCCATCACTTAGGCGCCACACACTTCGCCAACATGGATGGCAGCCTGGTCCATTGCTTGCCCCTGACATTTTGTCTGGCGCCTAAGTCTTAGGCGCCACACATGTAATGTGTGCGCTAGCAGTGTGGTATTGACATGTGGTTCCATTTGGCTGGCCCGCCTCTCTTCCTCCCACCCCCACCCCACACACCCCCACCCCACCCAAACCCTAAGGCTTGCGGCCTCCTCTCTTCCCCTCTCCTCCTCTCAAATCCTTCTCAAATATTGCAAATCCGAGTATTTCGATAGTGGATTTCAAGCCAACCCTCCTTAAGGTAATCTCCTCCCATCCCTCGTTTTCATCCATAGGAATTGTCACATTTGCTCAAATCTTGCTAGTTTGGGGGAAACCCTAGTTTTGACTTGGATTTGCAAATTTGTGTTGAATGATGTTATGTTTCTTTGCTAACTTGGGTTGGTTAAGCTTCCATAGTATGCTAGGGTTAGGGTTATGTGTGTTTGATGTTGGTGTTAGGGTTATGCTATGGTTATGGTTGTTTTATATGTTAGGGCATATGTGTGCAAATATTTTTCTTAAGTATTTACTTGATATATGTGTGTTTTTGATTATTGTAGGGATGGGGAGAACATGTGTTTATGTTCATCATGTGGATAGAGAGGCCTTTTTGAAAGGCAATGTTGAGACGGACCCGAATGAGCTTGACATGGTGTTTGAGAGTAGTCCTAGCTATGCGGAGCTTTTGGAACAAGTGAGGAAAGATTTGAATTGGATGGACCCAAGTGACGTTGTTGAGTTCGAGGGAAGGCATAATGTTGGTTTTGGAATGCACATCCGTTGGAAGACAATGCGTGTGAACTCCGAGCAACGTTGGGTTGCATACAAGGAGACGGTTGCCGAATCTCTAGACAAGGCTCTTGAGTTATTTGTCTCCAAGAAGGTTGAGTCTACTTTGAATTTAGACTTAAACCGGAACCCCTCCCCGTTGGTTGCTAGCACTCCCCCACCCATGAACCAAGATCAAATGAGTGAACCTCAATTCACGCAACAAGATTGGCCAACATTGAGCCCGACTCCAAACAACCAAAATGAAGGTTTTGAAGAGGAGAATGATGATTACGAGGAGGATGACAACGAAGTTGACCTCCATGACAACAATGTGGGTGAGTGCCAAACCAAGTCAAACAAGTGGTGGAGTGCCAAACCACTCAAATCAAACAAGTCAACGAGGAACTAGGCAACAAAGAGGGAGTCAACTTGGTCTTAGAAGAGGTCGTGGTGGTGGTAGAGGCCGTGGTGAAGGTCTTGGCCGTGGTGATGGTTCTGGCCGTGGTGGTGGTAGAGGCCGTGGTGATGGTCTTGGCCGTGGTGATGGTTCTGGCCGTGGTGGTGGTAGAGGTCGTGGTGATGGTCTTGGCCGTGGTGCTGGTAGAGGCCGTGGTGGTAGTGGTGGTAGAGGCCGTGGTGGTGGTGGTAGAGGCCGCGGTGGTGGTGGTGTAGGCCGTGGTGCTGGTGGAGGCCGTGGTGGTGATCTTGGCCTTGGCGGCGGCCGTAGTGGAGGAATGTTCTCTTGGCTCAATGAACCATTGCCGTATGTGTCTTACTATGATCTTGTTCTTTTGGCTCAATGCTTGTGTTGTCATTTTGTATTGTGTGACTAACTATTATATTGCCATTTTCGTAGGTATGGAAACAATGAAGGGGGTGGAGGACACGGAGGGGGAAGGTGAGACCCCTTGGTGGTGTGAGGAGGGAGAAGAAGAAGAAGAAGAAGAGAGGAAGAAGAAGAAACTACATGGAGACCCTATGTGTGTATGACTATGTGTGTATGACTATGTGAGGGGACTAATATTTCCGTGTATGACTATGTGAGACCCTATGTGATTTGGACAAGTATATGTGCTATGTGTGTATGAGTATGTGATTTGGACTAGTATTTCTGTGTTTTGGATGTGATTATGTGGCATCTTTATGAATCACAAAACAAAAAAAACAGTAGGTATTTGAAAATATCAGTTAGTGCAGCGCCGAAGGGCAAGGCGCTGCACTGTGTAGTGTGGCGCCCAACGGGTAGGCGCTGCACACGGACTTAGCAGTTTTTGGGGTGGAAAAGTTACTGGAACGCTCCTGGTGCTCTCTGGACTGGCATGTCCAGGCGTGCAACGCCTAAGGTCAAGGCGCCACACTACACAATGCAGCGCCTTGCCCTTAGGCGCTGCACACATGGACAAGCAGTCCAGATAGCATCGAGACCATTCGAAGGTTTGCACCCCAAAAACGCTAAGTCCGTGTGCAGCGCCAAGGTCGGCGCCACACTACACTGATCTGCGCTTGGCCTTGGGCGCCAGACTGTTAGGTCTTGCGCCTAGTCTTTGGGCGCTGCACACCGACTTTAGAAGTTTTCGGGTGGTAAAGCTCGAACGCAGCTCTGGTGCTCTCGGATCGGCATGTCAGTGTGTGCAGCGCCTAAGGGCAAGGCGCCAGACTGTAGTGTGGCGCCTTTCCTTGGGCGCCGCACATCCGACATTTATTAGGCTGCACCAACCCTCCCACCCATCCTCACCCCACACACCCCACCCTCAACACAAACCCGGCTCGGTGCCTCCCTCTGCTCTCCTCTCTCCCCTCTCAAATCCTTCTCGATCCGGAGTATTTGACCGTGGATTTCAAGCCAATCCCTCCCTTAAGGTAATCTCCTCCGATCCCCTCGTTTTCATCCATAGGAATTGTCACATTTGCTCAGATCTTGCTAGTGTGGGGGAAACCCTAGTTTTTGATAGGATTTGGAAATTTTTGTTTCTTTGCTAATTTGGTATGGTTAGGCTTTAATAGTATGCTAGGGTTAGGGTTATGTGTGTTTGATGTTGGTGTTAGGGTTATGTTGGTCTTAGGGTTGTGTTCATTGTTAAGTGGGGGTTAGGGTTGACCAATAATTCTCTGTTTTGTAGGCATGGCTTCATCCGGTTCCATGACGAGGCCACCGTGTGCTAACCAAGAAGACATGCCGAACAAGTGGGAGGACGCATCTTTGGACAAGGTGAAGGAGAAAGATGTCAACATCCCGCAATGTTGGTGTCTGAGATGTTTGCAAGTGAAGGTGTCCACCGATCGAAAGAAAGCATGGACGGAAGGGCGGAGATATTTTGTATGCCCGAACTATGCTTATGATCGTGCACTTCCAACTAACGCCTATGACCAACCACCGGTAAGCTCGAGAAGTAAAATGTTACTCTGAAATGTGTGTCAACACTAACAACAAATTTTTATGCGATCACCGCCTCCTCTATGCAAGTACTTCACGTGGATAGATCTTGAAGTGCCAGAAGATGTGAAAGAGGACCAATACGCAGATTGTCTTAGGCGGCAACGGAGGTTCGAAGAATCGTTTCGAAGGGGCTTGGAGGAAGAGCGTCGTCAGAAGGAGAGGATGGAGCGGAAGAAACGAGAGGAGGAGAGGGCACGCCAAGCGAAACTTGCTCGTGAGGAGGAGAGGGCAAAAAGCTTGCAAAGGCTCGCGAGGCGCAAGAGGAGGACTCGGCACGTGACAAGAAGGGGAAATGGCCTCGCTCTACTCAGTAGGGACTTCGCTTCGGTGCACTCCTCGTCAACTATCTTCTAATGAATGTGCCGTGAAGTTGTGAGGGCATGTGAGATGTTGGTGAACTATCTTCTAGGGCAAGCTGCCATTTGTCATTTGTAATGAATGTGTCGTGAACCATGTCGCACTAATGTTTGAATTATCTTAAGTTATGAACATCGTCGGCATAAAATTTGTGTTTGTTCATATTCTGTGATCTGCAGGTCATTGTAAGTATTATGGATGTAGTGGGAGTAGCCATGGGAGTAGCTGTTGGCTTTACGGATAGCCATGGCGATAGTCAGGCGCCTAAGGGTAGGCGCATCAGACAATCTGGCGCCCTAGCGGTTAGGCGCCACGCCACACAATCAAAGGCGCCTAAACATAAAGCTGCAGTGTTGCTATAAGCAAAACTGCAGTAAACAGATGCCATTTTGGTGGGGTGTGCAGACACTCAAATAACTAAAACATCAATAAAAGTACTATAAACTGGACATGCTAAGCAAAGAGAACTAATAACTTGAACATCACATCATTTAAGACAATTCAAGTTTGCTTCAAGTTTGCAAACACAAATACCATAACATAACCTCACAAGTTAATCAACCTCACAAGTTAATCAACCTCACAGGTTCACAAGTTCATCATATAACATAACCTCACAAGTTCATCAACCTAACACAAAGAACTAATGCCTTCCACGCGTGTTCCTGGTGCCACGCCTGCAGGTAATCTTATTCTTCTTAGGAGCACGAGGCTCCTCTTCGTGCACTTCCTCCTCTGCCTGCGGCTCCGCCTCCGCCTCCTCCTCCGCCTCATCATCCAAGCTAGCCATCCGCGAGGTCCCTATGACCACCTTTGGGTTTCCTCTGTTGTCATAGTCGTTGGGCGTGTATCGGCGTCTGGGCTGCCTAGGCTTGAACACATATGCGGACCGAGCTTGAGCGTCCGCCAATAACATGTCATCATCAAGCTCATGGCCCTATCACAGAACAAAACAATATGGTCAAGGCCGGTGTCGTAATCAAGTGAGAATCACATCTAAAGGCTTAGTCATACCTCTTGGGTGAGCGCACCCTCATCATCCATATAAGCATAGGAGGAACTCACATCGTCCCCCTCATGGTGAGATGCGGGGTCTGATGGTGTACCAGACCTAGAGGCAGATGGTGATTCATATTCAGGATCACGACAACCGAGTAAGTTCGATAACCGCCTTAACTTCTTGGCTCGACAACTGTAACATGAACAAGTGTGTAACATATCAAACTTCGCAACATAGACTGGCTCTCATAGTGAATGCGATATGTACCTTGAGGAATGCTCGTAGTGAACCATCATCATTGCCAGTTCCAACCGGTGTCTTCTCCAGAATAGACCGGCTCTCATCATTTGCTTTCTTGATCTCGGTGCGCTAAGGATGAGAAAGAATGAATGTGTTAGCCATTCAAACATGTGTATCTGGTCAATGGGAAAGTAAAGAACGGAACACTTTACCACATAGTTAATCACCGAACAGCGAGGCACTCCTTGCCCTTTCCCGACATCTCTGTTGTACTTCCCTTTGCTAGATCCTCATAGTTCTTTGGTTCTTCAAGAATATCCTCATTATATGCCGGCGGCAATATCTCAACTCGAGTAGTTCCAATAAACCATCGTACATAGTTATCAAATGCTTGTTGGTTGTGCTCACAAAGCGGGGCGCGTGCAGTGCTATGAGCTTGCTCCACAGAAAGCTGGAAGCGGGTAACATACGAAGCATGATGCTTGTCCCAGTCCTTATCTTCCGCTGCCTTCTCCTGTCCAACCTGCGTGGTATAAAACCAAGCATTAGCACAATAAAAGGAGTCCCGATGCTTAGACAATACGCAGACATGCTCTCTTACCTATGAAGTGCTTTGTCCGTGTCCACCAGTCCGCGGGTGAGGTTGGAACAGACCAAACCGACGATAAACGCGATGTGGCAAATGAAACTCAACCGCCAGATTGCATATCAATGGGCACCGCATAAGCCGAGATCCTTATCCATAAGCACATCGGGTTGGCGGAACTCCTCGGTGTACCCCAAGCTCTCACCGCGCCATATGGCTGCCATTCCACCTATGAAACAGGCAACAATGCAAATTTGATGACTATGTTTCAAGCAAGCATGAGAAAGGACAATGCAAATTTGAGGATGAAGTAATGACCTCCTTACTTTCAGCGTAATCGTGTCCAACTCGGCAATGTACTTTTGGTACATGAGATTGACATCGTTCGTCATCTCGGAAACGATATCCCACTTGTAAGCCCACGTGGGGTGCCGTAATTCGTCATGTTCATCTGCATACCAAGGATCAAACCTGATGCTCTTCGGGCGTCCAACAGGCAGACGCTCCCAGCTCCATACAGAAAGTAGAAGCAGATTACCACCAATGCCTGCACTATCTGTGATCCTGCAACACGCATCGTCCAGCTACATATGAAAGAAAAAAACAATGTTAACTTGACAACAAGCTTGCATTGCTAATGAAGAAATGAGTTGATCACAAAACAGACCAACTACCTGTCGGTACAAGTAGGCAAGAGTCGCTGAACCCCAGCTCCATTTGCTATCAAAGACGGTCAACGCCTTCAGCCACATCCATGGAGCGTTCTTGCCAGTGGAGTCAGGAAACAAAGTCCTCGACACAACGTACCACATATACACACGAGCATGTGTCTGGATCACATCATCAGTGGCATCCGAAGGGCACGTCGCAAAGTTATTTTGAATCCATGTGAAAGCAGCTCCAGCTGCTTTCCTTTCCCTCTTCTTCTTCTCTTCTCCCTCCTCTACATCAGCCTCAGCCTCGGTAGGAGCCATACCGATTAGAGCAATGCTCGCGCCACCCATCAAAATCGGTGCTCATACAGAGAGGCCTCCCGTCGATAGCAAGACCGGTGATCAACGCGACATCCTCGAGCGTCACGGTCATCTCCCCAGTCCGAACATGGAAACTGTGCGTCTCCGGCCTCCATCGATCAACAAGAGCAGACACCAGTGGAGCGTTCAGATTCGGCGTGGACCGGCTGACCAACAGAATCCATGGGAGTAGTCCTGCCTGCTTGATGTATGGTGTGTACCGCTCGTCGTAAGGCATGGCAGGACCAGAGACCCCGTGATACCGAATCTTCAGAGGTTCAAGCTTCTGCAAAAAAAGAATGACAAATCTTAGGGCATGTAAATTTCAACTAAAGGCAAATTTGCAAAAGATTTAGAGTACTCATTATTACCTTATCCTTCTCGCGCATCATGTAGGACCGGTGTTGCACGTCGTAGACATCGTCCAGAAGCCAAACCATCCTTACAATTTCAAACAATAAACATACATGAGTTCATCTCAAATATCGGAAAACACTCAACATCTAATATATATCTAAAAAAACTCAACATCTCACATATAGCTACAAAACTCAACATCTCATAATTATCTACAAAACTAGGCATCTCATATATATCTAAAAAATAAACAATCTAGGTTTAACTAACAAGAATCATATACTACGGATATGACTACACATCCTCCATCACAACATCGAAAGAGTTTCCACCTAACGAATGAACACGGATATGAACACGGATATGAACACGGATATGACTACACATCCTCCATCACAACAAGAATCATATACTACGGATATGACTACCAATTCTTTTGGTTGCAATGAATGTGTGCTCATTACGATACATCAAAGCCTGCCTTGACCACATTTGAACAATAGCATTGCTGCCTTGTCGGCTCTCTGCATACTTGTAAAACTAAATAAAATTTTGATAGTTGTTTTCAAAGTACTTGCCATTGATGAGAAAAGGATTCCACATTTGATGGTCGGACCAGAAATGGCTCTGAGATGGATGACTTATCATCTCCAATTGCAATATTACATCAAAAACTTAATCTGGAACACGAAAGATCCAATCCAAGCAAAACTAAGTTTCCACCTAATCTTGGGCAAATCCTAAAATTGCAACGATTTTACGGAGGAAAAGAAAGGGAACGGAGGAGTTTACGTACTAGGAAGGATTGGAGATCGAATCCAGGCCTCAAAACTTCAAATCTGAGAGGGGGTGTGGGGGGGATCCGAAGGGGGCGCCGCCGCCGCCGCTCTCTGTGACAACAGAGCAACTGGAAGAACTGCCTGGGAGGGTCTGGCCCGATGCGGGCTAAGTCAACGTGCAGCGCCTAAGACACGGGCGCTGCAATGTACCTGATCTTGGCGCCTAAGTCTTAGGCGCTGCAGGTTTCTCTAATGGGGCAGAATGGACTAGGGCTGCCACGCTAGCGGGATGTGCAACGCCTAAGTGATGGGCGCCACGGAGAGTCTGCGCGCCCAGCTGTCGGGCGCCACACGAAAGGGTCAGCAGAGTGATTTTTTTTTGAAAACAGGTCAGTTTGTGAATTGATTTAGGCCTCAGGTCAAATATGTGATTTCTGCCCCGCGCACGCGACGCATACTGCTGAGCACCAGATTCCATCGCCGTCTGGGATACCTCCAGTCAGCCTCAACGCGGCGGTGGGAGAGCCCGGAGGCCGTGGCTGGCGCGTACGCGTGGCTCGATCGCGCCGCGACCTGAGGCCAACTCCAACAAGACCCCAAATCGTCGGCGTTCGTTTGGGGTAAAACTCGCCCCAACGCTAAACCGCAAACAGATAAAGTCGTCCGCGGATGTCCGTTTTGGTTCGGCCCAGACCCCAAACCTGACAGAAAGTTGGGCAACAAATGCGTCTGTGTGGACATGGACGGACGCTCTCGCAGATTGCCACCGTTCGCTACGTCCGCCCGCTGGCACACTAATCAGTTAGACTGCCTCCAATCCCTCTAGATGCGATAGTTTACGCGCTTTGAAGGGCCACGTTCTGTGGTTATGCCTTGCATGGCATGTGGTGCGCTTCCTGTTTGTTCCAGTGACACTATCATCTGTACTAGTTCGTCTACGACTTCATCTTTCAAATGGTCAAGCTCCAGGGTGCTTCCAGTTTATAATGTTAGAGCAGCCGATTAATTTTCTGAGCTGGAACGTTAGGGGTTTGAACTGCCCAAATCGTCGCTCCACGGTCAGCGCCACCATCGCCTCGTCGACTTGCCATGTTGTTTGCCTGCAAGAAACAAAGCTCGACAATGTCGACTAGTTCACGACAGCCTTTTTAGGTGGGCAGAGATTGCGCAGTTTCGCGCAAAGACCGGCAATTGGCACTAGGGGAGGCATTTTGCTGCTCTGGGATGATCTTCTTGTTGATGTGTCGGATGTATCCATCAATACGTATTGCCTTTCCGCAATGGTTAGCGTGCGTGGAACCGATGTGCTCTTCAAAATCACCTCCGTCTATGGTCCTACGGACAACTCCTGCAAAGACGCATTCTTTGCTGAGCTTCTGAGTCAAAAGCCGCCGCCAGGAATGGCTTGGCTTGCTTCCGGTGATTTCAACCAAATATACCGGGCGAGAGACAAGAACAAGAGAAATGTCAATTGTAGCAGGATCAATCGCTTTAGGGCAGCCCTCCTGAGCTGCGAGCTCAAGGAAATCCACCTTCAAAATCGCAGATTCACTTGGAGCAACGAGAGGGCAAACCCAACCCTATGCAAGCTGGACTCCTTCTGCAACGCAGAGTGGGACACTACATTCAACTCCCATATTTTGAATGCTCTCTCCTCCTCACTCTCCGACCACTGCCCACTCTTGCTTGCCGATGATAAGGGACCGCGAAGGCCTCGGGTTTTCAAATTCTAAAACTTCTGGGTTTCCATGCCAGGTTTCAACGAGGTGGTTCAAAAGGCGTGGAGCGAAAGAGTCGACCACACTGAGCCATACCAAATCCTCTACCACAAGCTCAAAAGGACGGCACTTCGCCTTTCCGAGTGGAGTAGGGGCCTTTTCTCTAAGGCAAAAATCCACCTCCAAGCCGCCCTTTTGGTGATTCTCCGCCTTGACATTGCCCAAGAGGGTAGGGTCCTGTCCGATGATGAGCGTGAGCTACGGGCTAGGCTCAAGAGGCGGGTCATTGCCTTGTCTGTGCTTGAAAGGTCTCGTAAGAAGAATGTGCGAGAATCTCCAACCTTAGGGAGGGGGACGCAAATACTAAATTCTTCCACCGCTGAGTCAATGCTAGAAGGAGGAAAAACCACATCCATAGAATCAAGAATGAGCAAGGATGGGTCACCGAGCATGTGGCTAAGGAGAAAGTAATTCATGATCATTTTTCCAACGTCATGAAGAAGGGCCCCTTAAGCCGCAAAGATTTCAACTGGGATGAGCTAAATTTGGAACCCGTCGACCTCCATGACCTTGACTCTGCTATGAGCGAGGGTGAGGTCCTTGAAGCGATCAACGATTTGCCTTGTGACAAGGCCCCGGGTCCGGATGGCTTCACAAGCCTTTTTTTCAAGAGATGTTGGAACATTGTCAAGGCCGACCTCATGCGGGTCATAAACCATTTTGACTCCCTTCACATGTCAAACCTCCAGTGGCTCAATTCCGCCAACGTGGTGCTTTTGCCAAAGAAAGATGGGGTGGAGGGAATTGCCGATTATAGGCCCATTAGCCTACTCCACGCGATCGTGAAGATTATTGCGAAGGTGCTCTCCTTAAGGCTTGGCCCCCACATGTCAAAGCTCATTTCCAATGCCCAAAGCGCCTTCATCAAAATAAGAAGCATCCACGACAACTTTTTGTATGTCCGTAACCTCGCTCGGCGCCTGCACAAGAGCAAGACCCCTTCACTTCTCTTCAAGCTTGACATCCGCAAGGCCTTCGACACCGTGAAGTGGGAGTACTTGCTCGACCTTCTCCAACGGCGAGGATTACCTAGCAAGTTTAGGGACTGGATCGCAGCCCTTCTTAGCTCCTCCTCCTCGAGGATCATCCTCAATGGTATTGTCGGCGACCCAATTAAGCATGGACAGGGCCTTGACAAGGGACCCGTATCCCGCTGCTTTTAAATCATCGCCATTGACCCACTCTAAAGAATTCTCGAGGTGGCTACGAGAAAGGGGCTCCTCCACAAAATCAGGGGTAGGGGAGCCATGATGAGGACCTCCCTCTATGCAGACGATGCGGCCGTCTTCTTGGCTCCGATCAAAAGGGACGTCAAAAACCTTGCAAACATTTTGAGGGGCTTCGGTGAGGTCACGGGTCTCTGTACTAACTTCAACAAGAGCTCTTTTGTGCCCATCCGATGCAACCACCTCGATTTGGGACGTTTGACTCAGAGGTTGCCGGCTGCTAGGCTTCCTTCCCTCTATGATACTTGGGGCTCCCTCTTTCAGTTTGGCAACTAAAGTTGGTGGATCTTCAATTTCTAGTGGACAAGGCCACAAACAAGCTAACAACTTATGAGGGCAAAAACATCACCACCATCGGACGAACGACTCTTGTCAAGTCCGTGATCACCTCCCAAGTGGTCTACCCCGCCACACCGCTAGTTATTCCGCCAACCATCTTGCTCAAAGTCAACAAACTTGAGAGAGCTTTCCTTTGGTCTGGTTCAGACAAGACAACGGGAGCAAAATGCAAGGTCAATTGGGATATTGTTTGCCGGCCACTTCAATACGGGGGACTTGGGGTTCTCAACACCAACAAGTTTACACGTGCCCTCCGGTTGCGATGGCCGTGGTATGAATGTAAGGAGCCCACCAAGATGTGGGTAGGGATGGGAAACCCGTGCGACGAGGAGGACCTAAGCTTTTTCTACGCTTCCACTACTATCACCATTGGCAATGGTGCGAAGACCCCTTTTTGGGACTCACCGTGGCTTCATGGGCGCAAGCCAAAAGACATTGCCCCGCTCATTTACAAAGAGTCAAAGAGAAAGAATTGGAAGGTTCGGGAGGCCCTCTCACTCAATGCTTGGATCCTCAAGATCAAACCGCCCACCATCATCTCCGCGGAGCTCATCACGCAGTTCTTCACTCTTTGGGCGCTTTTGCATGAGGTCCAACTTGATGATCTCACCGAGGATGACATTGTCTGGAAGCATACGGCTAGTGGAATCTACTCGGCGGCATCTGCATACAAGGCTCAATTCTTAGGGATGGTTCTTACACCCTTGGACAAAATGGTTTGGAAGGCTTGGCCCCCCCCCCAAAAAGTCAAGTTCTTCGCTTGGTTGGTGCTACAAGACAGAATTTGGACTGCCGATCGTTTGGCAAAACGTGGGTGGCCCAACTGTGGTCTCTGCCCACTCTGCATGAGAGTGCAGGAATGTGGGCCTCACCTCTTCTACAAATGCCGCTACACACGAAGGCTTTGGTCTTTGATCATTGACAAATACCATATTCTTGGTCTTCACACCAACGGTTGGCACCTGTTCGACTCAGTTGAGGTTGGTGGGCAAGTACATGCGACAACGCCACCCCAAACCGCCAAGCTAAGGCGTCCCTCACCATGCTTGTTTCGTGGACTGTCTGGAACGAGCGAAACGCAAGGGTCTTCAAGCACAAGAGCGCTCCTCCAACTATTTTGCTTGCCTCCATTCAGACCGAGGCCAACCTTTGGGTCATCGCCGGTGCCAAAAAATTAGGGTCCATTATTTCGCGAGACGGATGTCATGCCGTGTTTTGAGTGACTTGTAACAAACTCTATTCTCTCTTATTTAATGGATGAGGCAAAGCTTTTGCCTCCGTTTCAAAAAAAAGATAGTTCTGGCGCCGCCCACCCGCCGCCACTCACTGCTCTACTCCCATGAGCCAGCTGGCTCTGCCCTTGTGAGCCACCAAATCCTTGGAATAGTAGTAGTAGTATCAGTTCAATATCTAAGCTCCCTTGAATATAAGCGCTATGAGCGCTCCAGGGTTGGGAGGGTCAAGTGACCATGTCCCCTATTTTTTAAAGAACCACTTAGTTTTTCTTAGGTCTTATTAGGTGAGTAGGTATTATTTTTTAACACAATACAATCAAAGTCGCTCACATACACAACCATACACTCATCCATATGAATATACGCACGCGCATCTTACCCCTAGCACATCCGAGAGACTGAGATGGCACATTATCTTAAGATTGACGAAGACAGACGACTTTGTAGTCGACAGGAACGTCTCCTCCTACTGAACGCACATCGCTGAATAAATCCAGAAAAATGCGAGAACCAATGTCAAGTTTGGGATTTGAACTCTGGTGGGCAGGGAATATCAATGTCCTCCTAACCATCCAACAGTACATATTATTTACTATTTGGGTTAACCATCCAACTACAGTGTCCAACATTTGATGGGTTACATGTTACTTACTCCCCGAACTAAAGGGTTGCATGTTGCTCAGAGGGACTATTTTTTTGTGAGAAAAAAAGGGTTGCATGTTGCTCATGTACATCCGTAGGAGGGAAATTAATAATGTTGTCAACTATATCCACACCTATCAAAGTGATGTACCATCGCACAATCGCACGGTCACCGTCAGCTTGGTCCATCACCACCTCATCTGTGTCATATGGTTACATGGACGCCGTCCGTCCACCACCACACCCATCTCTCCATATTTCTCCCCTTCTCTCATGGCGGTATGCCCGAGCCATCACTGCCTTCTCTGCACCACACGATTGCACGAGCACCCGGCCCATCACCAGCTCCTCTGCATCATATGGCTGCACGGGAGCCGCCTGTCCATCACCACCTCCTCCGTACCACATGGCGCCCAGCCCACACCGCCTCCTCCGCACCACAAGGCTGCACCGGCTTTGCATGTCCACCACCATGCCGCACACCCCGCCCACCGCTCCATCTTTCTCCCCTTCTTTTGTGTGGTAATGAACGTCCAATGACGACGACGCTCGGGGCCTAGAGGAGCAGGCAACAAGTTAGGCCACCACGGCTAGCAACGGCGCTGGACAGGGATGACTGTCGTTTTTGGAACTTGGTTGCCTTCATTCACATGCCATGGTCTACAAGGTCTACAGTACAACTCCGATACCTCCTTCCTCCCCCTCTGACAACCTTTGTTTGGTAGTCTGGTTCAAATTCAATCACGCTCGCTTCGGGGCTAAACAGCTAGCAGAGTATACCGGGATTTCATCTCATCGTGTAAGATTTCAATCTGAAAGCCTCACGCTTCACTGCTTGAGTACCATGTTCGTGCTTATGGATTAACAACCTCAGGCGGATTATACATGGCATGCTTTATGCTACCTCTGTCCCATGTTTAACCAAGTTTTTAGAATAAACTATCAATATTTGAAGTACTAAATAAATAAACTATAAAAGTACATGTGGATGTTGATTTTTTAAACTTGGTCAAACATTGATATCCTTGACTTTTCAAAACAAAGTATGTACTATATTTTAGAACAGAGGAAGTATTAACTAGCGTATAGTTCCGCGCCTAAGGAGCACGGACTCTAACTGAACTTAATTGGTACTAAAACAATAAGACAAGATAATAACTAGTTTTTCCTATGAAGATAATTTGATTAATTGTCCCCGGATCACTTATGTACACATCTAATCAGGCCTTGTTAATGCATCAATAATGCTACATTCAAATGAAAACCGAGATCAATCACTTTACTGTTATCTCTTGATCCTCCCATTTCTGTCTCTTCCTCTTAGTGGCCGCTATAAACATGCTTCATTCCCTTTCCCGTCGTTAGTCAGTGCAAAGCATTGCTTTTAATTCAAATATGTTCTTTCCATTTTGATTCTAACCACACATCTAAATGATCAATATTGAAAACAAGAAGCCTTATACTTTGGTGCAGTGCTGCAACTTCCAAGTATTTCTCACCTCCACTGCCCTTTTACCGTTATTGCAGACCATTATTGATGGTGTTTTGTATTATTTGTATGTGACCAAGGTAAGTTATGAAATATTGGTTGGTCAAATCGTATAGTTGTATGATTGTTGTAGATGAATACTACAATCAGAAGTCTCAGCTGCGCATATCATAGTCTTGAATTAGTTTCGCATATGAATATTATCATGTCAATCCAATACTATGGTTTAACCTTGCAGGTCCGGGACATGCATGATGTCAACCTCTACTTGGGATATGTTTTTGGCAGTGCTGCTAACATATCATTTTTGTGAAGAATAATAGTTGTAAAAAGACTAAGTAATATCCTACCAAGTAAATGATGATGTGTCTTAGACTCTGGACATATCCTGCAAAAGGATGTTCTCACCCCAATATTATGCAAGCCAAAACACAGAAGACCCATGAAGTGAACAACAACCCCCGACCCGCAAATAGAGCAGCAAGGAATAATTAACAATCAAGGCGCGCGTATGCTTCTACTATTATCTAGACGTGTGGACTATTCCGACAAGTCAGTCTGACTTTGATCTGGTTGGTAGGAACGTCAGGACTCGAGTTCCAACTCAACCTATTGATGACTTCCTTTAACGAAAAGTTTTGAGCGGTAGTGAGGGATAGTAGACCACAGACATACTAAACGCTTAAATCATTGGAGTGAGCTGAATTCAGTGAGATTAGCCAAGGGAGTACCTAGAACTCATCTATATGACATATAATTTAGTCTCATTCACTTTAAAAGCAAGAACAAGTACAACCCATGTCAGCACACACACATCTTATAGCATCACATTCAATGACTATAAAAGGTGAATAAGACCAAATTATATCTCATCTAGATGTGTTCTAGCAAAACTGATTAGCCAAACCCAACTTAGCCACAACTGCTCTTTATCCTCTAGATTCATACAACTTAGCTACTACACCATACTAAGTTTGGAGAGCTGAGATTCCAGCTTGACGGAACAAGGAAACGTGCGCCTAGCGCACAGGATCATGCGCAGGCTGCAGCAGCCCATCATCGAGACATATTCATATCGCGCTGTCCTTTGTCCATTGGCGGCTAATGCTATACACCATTTTCATGCAAGAGGAACACTGCTGCATCTCTGCGTGTTGAACGGAAAATACACCGGTACGGCAAGGGCGTGTGTGGCGCTAGATTTAGTGCAGGTCGATTCGTACGGCCTTTCTCGTGCCAGAATTAGCTGGAGGCAGCCGCAACGAAAGAATCCAGCCTGACGAAACAAGGAAACGTGCGCCTAGCGCAAAGGATCATCTGTAGGCTGCAGCGACCCATCGAGACATTGATATCGCTGTACGGTGACGCTGCGCTGTCCTTTTTCCATTGGCGACTTTGATGCTAAAAGCCACGGTGAGATGTGCTTATGCTATGTTTTCTTACAAGAGGAACATTGTTGCATCTCCGCGTGTTGAACGGAAAATACGCCGGCACGGCAATGGACCAGCCCCCAAGACGCCACCGCGTGTCAGGGGGGAAGCCGCCGAGCACCACGCACGCAGCGCATACCGCCGAGGCCGAGCGCCAGATTCCATCGCCGTCTCGGCTTTCTCTCCCCAGTCAGCCTAAGCGCGGCGGTCCGAGAGTTCTGAACCCGTGGCCGCGATCCGAGGTCCGTCCACGCCGGCCGCGTACGTCGACATACCGCCAAGGTGAAAGATTCCCCCGCTCTCGTCCGTCCATTGCACGTTCCTCGTCGGAAGGGGAAGGATGCTTATGCAGAAATGCATGATTTAGACCGCCCTGCATCCCGGCTTGTTCCTTGTGGCGGCAAACCTTACCCGCGGATTCTAATGGGCATTTTTTTTAGAAAAGGACCCCCGACCTTTACATCTGGACTATGCATGTGGCTACTTTATTAATTATTCACATAAAACCTTACAAAGTCAGAATTCTGATGTGCGTGTTTCTTATAAACAGTTCATGGCGCACGGCACGGTTGAATGTCAACGTCACTCTAGGCTAAATACGTACTCGTACACTATCTGGACGTGCGGACTACTCCCACAAGTCTCACTTTCCGGTTGGTACGAACGTCTGGACTCAAGTTCCAACTCAACCCATTGATGACTTCCTTTAACCAAAAGTTTTGAGCAGTGCTAGTGGATAGCAGTAGTCCACAACATAAACGCTTCATCATTGGAGCGAGTTGAGTTCAGTGAGATTAGCCAAACCCAACATAGCCACAGCTGCTCTTTATCCTCTACACTAGACTAGATGCAACTAAACTAATCTGCACCAAATTTGACCAAATCTGTCCGTCGCTAGCTATGCAGTCCACCAGATTTGACCTAGCCTCAGAGCAAATACAATAGAGCTGACTCAGCGGACTATAAAGAATAAACTAGTATATTTATGCTTAGTTGGAAGAAAGAGAAGAAGAGAGAGAAGGTAAGCGGGCTCTTCGTGAAGAGCCGGCTCTAACACGCGCTTCCTAAAAGACTTTGTGAGAATGAAAGGTGGTAGCATAATAAAACAAGAAGACACTCTTTTGATCTACTATTGTACATGTTAGCTATAAGATAGACTATAGATGACATGACACTGGCTTATAGCCAGCAGCTGGCTATACTATTAACCATGCTCTTAACTGCTCATGCGGCGCCCCTCTCCTATCTTCCGCGACTTGCCAAATCACAAATCCAAGTTGATTTTCTGTACGGATGCCCAATCTCCTAGACTTTTTAGTTTGCCAAGTTGGTTCCGCTGAAACCACAGCTTTTAATTCAGTTGGTTGGTGGGTGCAGAGACTGCCACCTTCTCTGAAGAAACTTGTAGCTTAGACTTGAGAGGGAGAGCTGAGCTGAAAATATTCAGAGCTGAGGCCTGAAGCCTGAAGTGACTAGCAAGCATCAAGCGACTCTCATGGTCACAGATCATGATGCGTGGCATGCCATGGCAGAAGCTTTTAAGGCTTTGTGAAAGGTAGCAGCTGTCGCTGAGCCACTAGTACGTACGTAGAAGCAAAGTTTCAGACTTTCGGCAACTGGATACGTCGCAACATCTCAACAGCAGGCAGCTTAGATGGATGGCGCTATCGAGTTCAGTATAGTCAACTCATTCTCGCAAATAAACAGGCTATTGATCAGTAGCAACTCACACAATCTGCCTTTGCACTCTTTTATGTATATATAGAAAATCCTTCCACATCACACGCACTCCTCACACACAAAAAACAAGTAAAAAAAAACTAACTACAGATTACGTTTTGTAACTATGCACTTCTTCTTTGGTTACACGAAGAATGGTGAGTGCCTGCGGAATATTTACAACGTTAACAGTGGAGCAGCCTCTGCCTGATTTTTGTTGGTAAGCACACTATTACCTCACCCCCCCCCCCCTATACAAAACTGCTACATCAATCAAACAAGCAGGAGAAACTAGACTCACCCTTACATGTTCCGCAGACGGTGCAAGTCATGCACCTCTGAGGCGCCGAAATGCGCGTCGGAACGTTGCAAATGATTCGACTGGCTCTTTCTGGAAGAACGTTCCGTGGGGCCTTCGCTCGACGGGGCATCACCGGGCGGGGCGGCGATGGACAGTACATTGGCCGGTGCGGGTGGTGAGCTTGCTGCGCAGCAATGTCGGACATTGATCCTGTGTGTAACGGTTTCAGTTGAGGTGCTGCCTGTCACATTGACCAGCAGGACAGCCTCCTTGTCTCTGGTCAGTTCGCACCATCCGCCTTGCACGACTCCATCGACGAATTCTTCCTGCGTGTAGTAGTTCTCGTGATGCACGTTAACCTCCATTGTTTCTCCAGGCTCGATGAGACCAATGGACGGTTGAACCTGTATGGCATGGCACATAGGAGGGAGTCAGTGGTATGGCTGAAGCAAGATGAAAGTGGAATGAAATGAGATGGCAGAACAGTAGCGAAAGTTGGAGGATCAACGGTAGATTACAGAACAGCTAGTCGGCAGCAGATGCCCATGCATGCACAAATTGACAAAACTCGGCTTGTATTTTCACAAACAAGCCACCGAATGGAATTCTACAGATGCAACCAAACTGGAACCTACCGCCATGCTATTTTGGTACAATTGTGATATAAGTTGTGTTTCGTCTACTTTTTGGTTCCTGGAACGGAGAAACATCTGGTGCAGTTCTCAGATAAGTTTCGATAGAGAAGGGTCCATCATACAAGTACAAGAGAGGTTCCGTAGTTCTCTTAATTTCGTTTCCTCTAGAATGAAAAAGAACGTTGTATATTACGAACAACAGATGGAAAACTGTCAGTAACAACCAAAAGAATGACCAGTGATCGATCTTACGACTCTAGGTGGAAATATGATAAGTACTTTTGTTTGTGACAGGAGACAGGAGAGTCACACTAAAGTAAGTTGATAGAAAAATACTAGTACGATGCGACCGATGCGGCAAAAGAAAGAAGCGTGTACAACTAAACAAAATCCAAACCAGGCAAATGCAAGAAAGCAACAACATAAATAAATGTATTAACTATTATCTTTATTCAAAATCGAAAGACACAAACTATAACTCATACCTCAAGCCAATGTGGAAGGCCAAAGGATGCCCTTGCAATAAAATCAGTGTTTGTTCCGTCCTGCTTGCTTGTCGACTGCCCTTCACACAAGATTTCAAAAGCAGACTTTTTTGATCCACAGTTATTTGTTATTCTAAGGACAACAGTTTCTTCGTTTTCCAATATAATGTTGTTTGTGCTGATTATAGTGTCTGGAACATGATGGGATTCTTGAAGCAAACAATGTAGCTTTTCATTCGATTCGATTATTTTTCCATACTCCTGCCTTCTTATCAGCTCGTTCACTCTTGCAAGATCAACACTGAACGTACAGTTCACTGGTTTATGATCGCTATCTGTCACATCCATGCATGCTTCATATCTATCAAAATGTACAAGAAAAACATGTTATATTGGAGCATGATTATAATTGAGAAGGGACAAGATGATGTAGATTCTCTCTATAAAAAGCATGATTATGTGTTGTAGAATCTTACGATGTAATTGCAGCAACAACAGGACACTCTAATGAGCATTCGCGTATTGTTTCGGAGCAGCTATCTCGATACACTATTCTATCGCACCAAGCAGGTATTCTCTTCTTCTCACCCGAATCATACCCTACATCAGAATTGACAGAAAATATTTTTCAGTTGTAAAGCATTATCTGAATTTGATGTCAAAAAACAAAATGAACTTTATTGTGGTGGAACATTCTAACTGACCAAGAACTTTAAGTATGAGAAGAGACAGTACCTGCAAGACCCGGTTGGTGTCTTTGGAATTTGTAAGTTGGAGGAAATCTGATAAAACCTTCGCGCATTCCTTGAAACACGTTTCCTGCCTTCATTTCTGCTCGAAGTTGATCCCTTTCTCTAAGCCAATCGAAGCTCCTTTGCGAGACCATATCCCTTGCCTCGTCATAGGTGATACCGTAAAGTCGGTAGTTGAAATCACCAAGAAAAACAACCATATCAGCTTCTGCCAGCTCAGGTCTATCTTCATCAGACTGATTCCCATTGGCCTGCCAGTATGTCAATATCTATGGATAAGTATGCATCATTGCAACTGAAGTAATCAAGACTGGATATTATTCTACAAAACAGTTTAATGATACATACATTCACTGCTTTATGCAATTGGACAGACGTATCAGAAGCTGTAGCAGAAAGGGAAAAAATGTTATAGGCATCATATACAGTAAAGTAGTGCAAAAGAATACTTGAAAAGAGGAGGTGTGAGAATGGAAAACCTGCAGATCCATGAGGTTTATTAAAATTCATTGTCCGATAAATATGATCAAAGTCAGCATTGCGACGAGTAACATTTTCTAGATGTGCGGCAAAATGATTGTTCACAAAACATATCCTGCGATCGTAAACTCTCATTTTTAACCCAACACCACCCTGCAAGAACAATCAGCTGTCAATATGACAATACACACTAAAAATTTAACAGAAATATGGAGCATTACTTTGACATAAGAATCACAAGATGATAAACCACTAATGTTACTTGTTTTGTATCGTTGACCAGTTGAGATAGTTTTTCTCTACAGATTTTTTTTTAAGGAGGGTCACCTCCCGGCCTCTGCATCAATTGATGCACACAGCTGAACTTATTAAAACTGTGAGATGTAATCAACTCAACACAAAATGACAAGCAATAGAACCCCGCGATAAAAGCCATGCAGTACCAAGTCTATTACTAGCTCAGCAAAATGCTGAGGTTATTTCTCGTCCAAGTATAACCGCCATCTGAACTCTTTGAATCTTATCACTCACTATAAAATTGTTTCTCCTTAGAACTTAGAAGAGCATATAACGAAAAAAGTTGTATTTTGTGATAATATATTAGAGCATCCGAATAGTCCTGTCTAGATTGTCAGTTTATTTTTTTTCCAGCAGAAATATTCCCAGTTATTGTATAGTAGATCCAAGGAGAAACCTTAGGATATTCAAGTGGTAATGCAAACATAAATTGATGGCTAAGCGATACCACATGGAAGAGTTAATACACATTTTCAAGACCATGTACCTTGTTGCCAATAGCGCGTCCAAAGCCACATGGCACCGCAGCAGCATCAACATCACCAATATGTGGCTTAAGGTCTGTCCTTGCCCTTCAAATAAGCACAGATAACACAGAAGTGTGAATGCTCAAAACATAAAAATAAGTGGTAACAGAAATGTATTAGGCAGCATTAAAAGACAATTTCATGACAAGCCAGTACCATGCAGCAATAAGTAATCCAGCCAACTGCCTCGAGCCAACTCGGTGGAAGGATATCCCTTCATCAAGTGTCTTGCCGATATTGTCGATCCACCACTGCCCATTGGCACTGCCCTCAAGCCCTACCTAAGGCCATAAGCAAGACAACTTGCATCAAACGGCCGCCTTACAGAACTTACACGCAAGAGCATTAGCAATGTAGCTGCCGTTGTACAGATTTGCAAAATGGAACAGAAACAGAATAACAAGTAAATATATATTCACAAATAATGTCCAAAAGGAAACTGTACTTAAGTTTTATTCCCTCTCAGTTCTCACACGTAATTTCTGTAAGTTCTCCGTGGTAGCGTCATTACATCACAATACTGATACAAAATTAAAACCGAATCAAGTAAACTAAAATATATTGTTGTGGCAACTGTGATAGAAAAGTATGCCAAGAAGAGTCACACAGAAATGCAATATTCATCCCTAGTGGCTAAAAGAGAGTAAACAACAAGAAGAATAAGAATACAAATATAACGTAACACAAAAAGGAGGACGTCTATGATATAATGTGGATGGTACAAACAAATCCACCTAATGCTTAATACAGAATCACAAATATGACAAAGAAATACTACCCCCCCCACCCCCCACCCCCACCCCCAACTGTGCATTCCATAATAAGTTTGGTTCCGCATTTTAAGCAACTTGCGAAACTGTGTAATCAATAATTGCTCAGTGCCATTTCTCTATATTATACTCCATGGATTTTTGCAAGCGCAGTTGAGTTGGCACGGACTCTAAAGCCGAGCTTTGACCATTAATTTGTCTTACGTATGAAGCTGCTGTTAAGTTTGATCTATTAGTGACACTTTAGTGTGATTGGTCATATACATAGTTGGACTGATGGGTGGTCAAGAAGTACAAAAATCAAATCTCAAAATATGTGGGTCACCTTATAAATATTATCAAGAGGCTTACTATTCATATTTTGGAACAAAGCAAGAGGCAAACAGTTCTATTTTGAAACAGATGGATAATAGTTCGTAAGTAAACCATCAGTAAAGGAACATATTGGCAGTTTTAACTATACAATGCAAATGTAAAATACTAATGCAAAAACACGATTTTTTGCAGGTTATCTTCCGCGCTACATGATGGATCCGTACGTGGTTGTTACTACACCACGCGGAAGTGCGGGCGCTTATGGTATCTGGGTGCGACCAATGGGAGATGGTAACACGGGATATGTACAACCGGTTTGGATGGCGATCCAATAGTAGGCTATGTGTGTAGGCATATATCTCTATTTCTGTCGGTTTTGGCTTTATTTTTATTTTGGCAATTTTGTACTTCACAACTGGAGCTTCTAACTAGGATTTTAATAACTTTATGGCTGTGTGCATTGCAATGATGCAGAGGCTGGGCGATATCCTCCTTTTAAAAAAACCTATTTACATGCATTAACAGTATAACTTACCTCTACTTGATCTTTGAGGAACAAAACAAGAAAAGGTGAAGTGAATGGTTCGGTCAACTTTCTTACACTTTCTTTAGCCGCAGCCATGGCAAGAACTCCAGCACCCATCTCAACCTCTTGCAGGCCAACCACCACCAATCCAACATCAGATGATGCAGTACCCAACCATGACCAAAGCGATTCAGGTGATGCTTTCTCCTGCGCAACATTCCAAGTTCCAACCAGCATCTTAATGTTCTCTACCCTTGTATAGGACAACTCCCTCTTCGCCAATTCCGTCCGCAGAATATCATCCAGAGGTCCAGGAGAAGTTAGAGGCCATCCTCGAATACCACCATGATGGGCTAGCGTAAAGATGTAAGAACCACCAATGGCCATCTGAATGACTGGACAGCTATGTCCAGTCCATCCTCCCAGAGGGTTACCTCCAACATCCATAACTTGAACAGTACCACTGGCATAACCCACCCACACCTTTTCTCCGAGTGCCTTTATGCATTGAACAGAAGAATTATGATAACTGAACTCTTTTAGCCAATTCCCATTTCCATCCCACATAATAATCGAGCCATCTGTGCAACCTGACCAAATTGCTCCGTCCATTGCTTGAGCCACTGTTTCTGTTCGACGGTTATCTTCAACAAACGTTCCTTTAGTTGCAACTCTGCGTACTGCACCACCAGCCCCAATCAAGGCATTCCAAGATTTCTGTAAAAAGGTGACAGAGCCTTGGTTTTTCTCCTTCTTTGTGGGTTTTACCTTGATTTCTTCCTCTATAAATTGTTCTGGCATCACTAGTGGCTCTAGACGAGCTGACTCCACTTGGCCGTCCATGCCAAATACTTTTAACAACTCCCTTGTCCGAGCATCCCTACACAAAGCATATCAAAAAATTAGTTCCAATCGGCCATGGTTAATGAAGTTGGGAAACTGATGTGATGGCATTTATATTTAGAATCGTACCAAAGAGCAAACGTCATGCTAGTTAGACTCCAAACTTTCGCTCGACAATGGTCCGCAAGCATGTGTTTCACATCAGTAGTGGGCAAAGAGAACATGCTACCAACTGTGACATAGTTCCTAAGGTCAATATACGCATTCTCGACCAGGCAAGAAGCCATATATTTTTCTTCTGGTGTTAGTGAGAGGGACTTAGCAATGACATCCCAGGGCCATGCCTTTATAACACCTGCTTCGGTGCCTGACCATATTTCACCTGTTTCCAAGAGATTGAAATGAAACATATCAATTTGGGATAAACTTTCACTCCTTTTTAGTTCAAATTTAGATTATCAACTCTTATCTGCAACAAGAGAGGTGCATGAATGCCAAAACTTGTAACGTAGCCTAGTGATTCAGATATCAATGCTTCGACAATGCTTGATTCAAATCAGAAGAGGCCAGAAAGGAAAACTGATAATTTAGTTTTGATGTGAAATAAACTGCATAACTGAACTAATAATACTAAAATATTCCCTATATATATAGGTTTCAGAGTAGTCAATCAAGAGTCATATCCCGCACAACAAAAATCAATAGACATATGGACATAAGAATCTACAGTTAACGAATACTGATTTAGCTTATTGGAATCAATTATCTAGGAGAGAGCTGAACATTCACAAGCTAGTTCTTTTCAGAAGATGGAAGAGGAAGTGGAGGATAAATGAGCGAGTGGCTGGGCGAACTTCTTCGCTTTCAGTTGTAATAAGGGCTTACTTTCGTCAGCTTAATTCTGTTATTTATTCACGGTTATTACACTGGTTTTCTCAGGTTGTAGCAAGAGCGAGGCACTAGGTGTGCTGTAACCAGGCTGTGGACATCAAGCTTGCTTTAATTTTCTGTAAATAACCTGATTGATGATTAATATCAACGTGGTTGGACATGTTTGTTCCATTATTATGAGAAAATAGAAATAGAACCAGGATGTCCGTCAGTATGGGGAAAAGCTAATTTTATTCTTTAGAAAGGCCAACTCCACCGTCCAAAATTTCTCCAGCCTAAAGTAAAAAAAGGTGTAAATGTGCCAAAAGCGATATTGCCAAGATAGCACTTGGTAGTGATGTAAAATTAGCTAATCTGAGGATTTCGAATCGGCTAAATTGAACATTTCCAGTTATCTTCGTGTCTTTCAGCATCGTGCCATTGCCGGATTGTGCTCATAGCTCATATCTAGAATGTCAATGAAAACCAAAATTGCTAGGGGTGATCAAGGAAGCGAGCTTCTCACCGTATGATGTGACAACCATGGAGAGCACCGGGGTGCGGCTGTGCGCCTGCCACGACAGGGCCTCCTTGAACATGGGCGCATTCTCGCCACCATCTGCTGCACCTGCCGGCGCCGTGGCGAGGTCCATGCGCCACGACCTGATCCTCCCGTCCTTGTGGCCCGTCCACACGAGCTTGTTCGCGCTGTCCACCGCGACGCAGAGCGCTGGCGGCGCGGGCACGGATTCCGTGAACGGCGCGGTCTCCTCGTCTCCCCGGCGCGCCCCCACGACGCTCCCGGCGAACAGCTCGTCGAGGCCCCACACCCGAACCCCGGACTCGGCCCCCGCCCACAGCTGGCGAAGCTGCGGCTCGCACGCGAGCGTCCGCAGGAAGGAGCACACCTGCGTCTCCCGCGGCGGATGGGGCCGCACCTCGAGCGCCGGCGGGCGGCCAGGGTGCATGGCCGCGCGCAGCGGCACGCGGAAGATGCCCTCGCCCCCGCCCGCGCCAACGAACTCCGGCAGCGCACCCCTGCCCCCGTGCTCCGACGTCGCCACGGCCCGCTCCAGCGTCACCGCGCCGCCGCCGCCGCCGAAGGAGGCGGCGTGTAAGTACATGGACATGGACTCGCCGCCGCGGCTGTGGTGGTGGTGAGGCGGGAGCTGGTGGGGACACGACACGCTGCGCGCGGGGTCGTGGCGGTGCGCCGAGGCGGAGGCGATGGGGTCATCATCGAGGCCGTGCGAGCTGAGCGCGGCGTGGCGCGCGTACGCCGCCTGCGCCACCGCGTCCCTCGCGAGCGGCTGGCTGTAGGATATCCCCTTCCGCTGCGGCGCCCGCCCCCGCTCGTCGTCGGGCTCCATGACGCCTCGGCCTCGCGTCCGCGCGCGAGCGCTCCTGGTCCGGCCGGCGGCGATTCGAGCTCGGGCGCGCCCGTGAGGCGAGACGGCGGGAGAGGAGAGGCGACGGAGACAGGGGCGGAAGGGGAGGCCGCGCCGCGCCGTGGAGGCAAGGGAACTCCGGAGCTGGTGTGACAGTGTGCGGGAAGGCTGTTTGTTTCTGGTTATATGGGTGGATGCCTCGTGGACCGGGACCACGGCGGGTCCATGAGGAGGCAGTGGAAAAGTGGGGGGCGTGGGGAAGCTCCTCGCCGTGATGTTGGAAGCGGCCCGAAGAGGGAGGTTGGTGCTGCCCTGAAAGCTACGGCTTTCCCAAATGGATCAGGGTCAACTGTGTTGGGAAAGGAGAATTCTTGCAGGGGATTGACAAATTGTTTTGGTGTGCAACTCATGATAGCCATTCGTTTACTATAGCAATATTCGCTCCTCGGCCTGCAGATAATGCTTTATTTTTCCTTTTCAAGTTGATAATGCTCACGTTTGCTCAAAGAAAAAGTTTATTGCACGAAAAACTAAAATCACAGCTTTTCATAAAATTGAATGCCTGGCTAATTAGTAAAATCAAGACGAAAACAAGACTATAATCAAAGATCAAACATCATTTCCGTGAAGGCAAAATCTAGCTGGAAATGTTTGGCTATTAGTCTTAAAGGGTTGAGCGCCTACTTTCCGCCTCTGTCGATTCAGAGCAGATGGCCGGTGGGAGGAGAGCGACAAGGAGTTAACTCAAACCCTACATGGACAAATGCTTGATCGAGGCATGACGTTGCCTAGGCAACTCGTCTGCGTCTTCTGTGTGTGTCCTCACCGGTCCCGATGTGTAGGACAACCTTGATGCGTAGTTTGCTGTCTGCCTTTGCCATGTTGTTTTCGTCATCTCAGTCCAGGATGGTTTCGGCGCTTTGCGCCGTTTATCTTTGCTATGTTAGCTACTGCTTTAGTTTGGTCATCTGTAGTAGCATGCTAAGTGTGTTCGCTTGCTCGTGTCCAAGTCTGTATCTTGTCATCTTTCAAGTTATCCTGTCATGTTCCATGTCTTGCCAAGCTACCAATGTTCTTTGCTATCTGGGTTGTTTGCTCTTTGTTTCCCCATGAAGATTTTAAACTGGAATGTACGCGGCCTTGGCGATGATGATAAATGCTTGTTGGTTCGGGATGCTATAACCTCTTGCTGCCCCAGCATTGTCTGCCTGCAGGTAACTAAGTTGCAGCACCTCACGCCGAGCAAACTACACTCGTTTTTACCTGCGTCCTTTCAAGGCCAAGCTGTTACTCCTTCTACAGGGACTTCTGGTGGGATCTTGGTTGCCTGGGACACTTCATGTGTTCTGGGACAGATCATTGACACGCATCGACACCATGTCACTTTGAAGATGAGCTCGACTGGTGACGCCACTTCCTTTCTGCTCACTGCCGTCTACGCGCCTTGTTTGCATGAGGAGAGGCCAGCTTTTTTTGAAGCAATCAGCAGCATGGCAACTGATGAAGCAACTCCTTGGGTGGTCATGGGAGATTTCAACATGTATCGTTTCGCTCATGAGAAATCCCGCGGCCGCATCAACTGGAACCTCATGGACATGTTCAATACTTGGATCAGAGAGCTGGGGTTGGATGACATTCAGATTGATAACCGTCTGTTCACTTGGTCCAATAAGAGAAGCTCTCCTACATTTGCCAGGCTTGATCGTGTTATGGTTAATGCCGCATGGAATTTGAGCCTTTTGCAATCTTCTGCCACATGTGTGCCTGCTGTCACCTCCGACCACGCGCCAATATTGTTTACATTCAAGATCTTGTCGCCCAAGAGCAAGCTTTTGGGTTGAAAACCAGCGGCTTGACATGCGGCGAAATATAATTCAGGACTCTTTGGGCGGGGCCACAGGGAGTTCAACTCGTCAGCCTCTCTGCTAAGCTTCAAGATGAGACGAACCAGGGCTGCTTTGCGGCAATGGTGCTGGCGCAAGTCCAGCCTCAAGTTGCTGCTGGCCAACAATAAGCATGTTGTGAGTTTTCTGCAGGCTGTGGAGGAGAAGCGGAGCCTGACGATGATGGAAGCTGTGCTCCAGGAGGCCGCCACAGCTAAAGCCGAGCAGCTCATTCTGTGGCAGGTGGCAATGTGGCGTCGTCGGGCAAAGCTTAGATGGTGTGTCAACGGGGATGAGAATTGCAGTTTCTTCCATGCGGCTGCAAACTCCCAGCACAGACGCAATAAGGTTAAAGTTCTCTCGCATGAGGGTATGATACACTACCAGAATTGTCAGAAGCTCAGTATTGCAACGCAATACTTCAAAGACATCTTGGGTCAACCTGCTCTCTCCTTGCCAACAATCCAGCTTTCCGTTCTGTACAGCGCAGTCGACCTTTCTGAGCTTGCAGACAGTTTCTCCTGGGCTGAAGTGGTACAGGCCATCACCAAGTCCCCAAACAACAAGAGCCCTAGGCCGAATGGTTTCACGAATGAGTTCTACAAGTCTTTCTTGCCTCTCCTGAAAAATGATTTGCTTGCCTTCCTGGCGGATTTCCACGACAACTCTCTATCTCTCAAGGGGATCAACACGGCTTATATTACTTTATTGCTGAAGAAGGACACGCCTTTGGAAATGCGAGACTACAGGCCCATATCGCTTGTACACAGCGCACCAAAGTTGGTTTCCAAAGTTTTGACAAACAGACTGCAGAAAAGAGTACCGGACCTTGTTCACCCCATGCAATCAGGTTTTTTTGCAAGGTAGGTCTATAGTGGAAAACTTCGTCATGGCAGCGGAGATGGTTCAAACTGCTCATAAAAGGAGACTGCCAACCATCACCCTAAAGCTGGACTTTCAGAAGGCTTTTGATTCAGTAAGTTGGGACTGCCTTTTTCAGGTTCTAGAAGCCAGAGGTTTTCCCGCAAGATGGGCACAGTGGATCAATGCACTACTATCCTCGGGCAGTTCTCGAGTGCTTCTCAAATGGAGAGATTGGGGACCCTTTTGTTGCTAAAAAAGGTTTTAGGCAAGGGGATTCCTTGTCACCATATCTGTTTTTGCTTGTTGCTGATGTGCTTCAGAGGCTTTGCTTGTACCACTTAAGTAACGACAGCCTAGTGCACCCCCTTGGATCCAGTGTACAAGACTCCTTCCCGGTTCTGCAGTACGCGGATGACACGCTTATCATCTTCCGTGGAGATATTCAGCAGGCCAGTGTGATCAAAAGCATCCTCTCCGCTTTCTCAGCTTTCTCTGGGCTTAATATCAACTTCCACAAGAGCACGCTGGTACCTATCGCCATCGACGATGGCACTGCTTCTGAGATCGCTTCTCTGCTAGGGTGCCCACTGTCCTCCTTCCCTTGCACCTACCTGGGGCTACCCCTGTCTGTTCATAAGATCAAGCACGGTCTGCTGTTGCCTGTCATCCACAAAGTCGATCGACGTCTGTCTGGCTAGTTAGCCTCCTTCCTCTCCTGGGGGGCAGGCTTATGTTGCTCAATTTTGTGCTAGCTGGCATCCCCACTTACTTCATGGCATGCTTCTTATGGCCTAAGGAGTCCCTGGACAAGCTTGATGGTCTGCTTTGGGCTTTCTTTTGGCAAGGCAAGAACACAGTGAAAGGTGGCCAGTGTCTGGTAGCCTGGGATAAAGTTATCTTGCCTTGGGCCAATGGTGGGCTAGGTGTCAGAAATCTCCAGGCACATAATCAGGCTTTGGTCTGCAAGCTCGTGTCCAAAGTCCTACAGTCGTCTGACATTCCTTGCTATCGTTGGCTCGCCACAAAGTATTGCACTATGTCCATCCCTCACAATGCCAGCACGCAAGACACTGCTATCTGGAAAGGTTTCAAGGCTTGTATCCCTCTGGTCATCTCCTCATCGCGATGTTCCCTTGGAAATGGGGCTCTTGTCTCCTTCTGGTATGATCTGTGGCTCCCGGAGGGCAGGTTGAAGGTTCTGTTTCCTATCCTGTTCTCCTTCACACGGCACCCCCACTGCTCAGTACACTACAAAAAAAGACACATCCATGACATTTTGGGCCGAACGAAACTTTTTTCTGTCATACATATGACACTTCTATGACGATAATTGTGACAAAACCCGGTATCATCATAGATGTGATGGGATCCTACTTCTATGACAAAAATCATGATAGAAAATGGGCTTTTCATCTGGCGGGCCAAAAGCCTTGTTGCATGACATTCTTTGGGCTGTCCATGATGGAAAAACCGTGGTAGAAGCGAGGCGAGAAAATTTGGGAGTTCCGGTTACGGTGGGTGGTCGGGGGAAGCGATGCGCGTTTCTCGTACATGTACGCTGGCGTGTGTGCGGCGTTAGCTCGCGAACCCGGCGAGGCATTGGGCTCTAAGCGAACCCGGCGATTACAGCTGCGATCTGGCGTTACTAAACCCGGCGGTCGATCGATGGTCATTAAGCGAACCCGATCGGCGATTCTTCCCATCTGCGCTAAGCGAAGCCGATCGATCTTGCCTCTCTGGATGAGCGATGGCGTTGCGGGGGGGGTGGGGGTTGGATGAGCGATGGCGGTGGGGCTGGATGAGCAGGACCCGTGGCGTTGCCTTGATCGAGCGGTTGGGGCTGGATGAATAGGACCCGTGGAGGCTGGATGAATAGGACGACCCGTGGAGGCTGGATGAGCGAGAGCGGTGGAGGGGTGCCGTGGAGGGTGATTGAGCGATGGCGGTGGAGTAAGCGCGATGGAGGCTGGATGAACAGGAGCCTGTGGAGGCTAGAGGAGGTCGACGGTAGCCCGTGGAGGCTGGAGGAGGTCGACGGTGGAGATGAACAATATCCCGTGGAGTCCCGTTTTGCGGTACACCACACCCCTCCCGATGAACAGGACCCCTATTTCGACCGTGGCGCTCCAACACAAGCCTGTTTCGTCCGTTTTGCGGTACACCACACCCCTCCCGATCAACATGACCCCCGTTTCGATCGTAACGCTCCAACACAAGTCCGTTTCGTCTGTTTTGCGGTACGCCACACCCCTCCCGATCAACAGGACCCCCGTTTCGACCATAGGAGGTCTGTTTCCTCTGTTTCACGGTACGCCACACCCCTCCCGATGAACAGGATCCCGTTTCGAACGTGGCCGGTCGAACACAAGGCCGTTTCCTCCATTCTGCGGTACGCCAGGCCTCGTTTCCATCACTTGTTCCATCCAAGCCCTCCCAATGAACACGACGACGCATTCCGTTCTGACCCAGCCGGTTGGCTCCCCATGAACACGACGACGACGCTATTTCTCCATTCCGACCCAGCCATGTACACGAGCCCTGGCCGTACATATGCGTGAGTAGGCATTCGAGACCCCGCCCGTATGTACACATACGTGGCCGTATTTTCTTTCTTGCACACTAGTCGCTGTACATACGTGTACATGCTACGTGCGCGCCTCTACTACGACATGTACGCGCCTCTACTACGACACGTGCGTGCCTCTATATCGACCAGTATATATGTACTTACACGTTCGCGACCAAAATGACAACGCTACGTACACTTCGACCAGGTGGGTCCCAACTGTCAGACACTTCCTTGCGTGCGAAGATGTAGCTAGTGGGTCCCAGCAGTCAGGGGGGCGAATCGTATTTTTTTTGCCCGGACGCACTTCCTTGTGTGCGAAGGTGTAGCTGGTGGGTCCCAGCAGCCAGGGGGAACGTTTTTTTTCGCGAAATATAGTGGCCCGTCCGGTGGGTCCCTGCTGTCAGGTGGAGGAATAATTATTTTGCGCGTAATAAGGAGGCATTTCCTTGTGGCCGCCGTGGACCCGGTGTCGACCTCTCCACGCCTGATACTCTTCCGATGGAAGTCGGTCGTTGACCACATTGACCACGCGCCGAGAGCACCATAGCGATGGACGACGGCGAGGCCTAGGAAGGGGACGACGCGGAGCCGGGGAAGACGCAGCAGTGGATGCCCATGCGAAGAGGAGTACGAGGGTTCACTAGTTCAATTGCGATGTGAGGTTGCCGTCGCCTTGAGAATAACGAGGGGTGTGGGTGAGTAGAGGGATGGCACGGCCGACAAGGGGAGTAGTAAGGCGGTGAGGCCTCCGCGGCATCCTGGCCGACCCACGGAGGCGAGGAGCATGCACCACGACCGGCGCTGCTTTGGTAATTTGGAGCACGAAGACCAGAGGTTGAAGAAGCACTACGGCCGTTGGATGGACATCGTCACAGTCCTTTGGAGCTAGAATCGTTCATATTGACTAAGTTGACAAAGCCCTCCGTCCCGTAAACTTAGTAGGCCCACAAGTCACCTCCACCAAGGTGAGTCCCAGCTAGCAGGGGGAGTATTCATTTTTTTGTGCGTAATAAGGAGGCATTTCCGATGGGTCCAAGCTGACAGCAGGGGGAACGTTTTTTTCACAAAATACAGAGGCCCTTCCGGTGGGTCCTAGCTATCAGGTGGAGGAATCATTATTTTGCGAGTAATAAGGAGGAATTTCCCTGTGTGGGCCCCTACTATCAGCCTCTTCCGATGGCTGTTGTTTGTCGACCATGTTGACCTCTTGGCCGAGAGCACAAAGCGGTGGGCGAGGTGAGGCCAGAAGAGAACCACCGGGCCGTGGCTTCCACAATGAGATGCCCATCTTGAGGGAGAAGCAGCGCTGATTAGTCGGTTTGTAGGGTGAGGTGACGTCGCCGGAAAATAACAGGATGTGTGGGTGGTTAGAGGATGGCTGGCGGCAAGACTGACCAGACCACGGGAGGAGGGAGAGCAGTCTGCGGCTGGCTGGTTTAGGCGGTGGAGCGGGAAGATCGAGATTGAAGAAGCACGGCGGTGTTGGATGGACATCAACGGTCACTCTTGTGTGTTGACTAAGTTGACAAAGCCTTGCGTACGCGTCAAATTTTTTTTAGGACAGCGTCATCGTCAACCTAGTAGGCCCAGAAGTCAGCCTCCAAATCTGTGGAAAACAACATACAGCCCATTAGCCATTATTTTAATAATTTACAGCCCATTTGCTAATTCTTAAGGATATTTAAAGCCCATATTCTTTTTATTAGCATTACGGACCATATATTCAGGCAAGCGCTAAAAATTCAACGAAATTTTGCATATTTCGGTTGGGTCAGAAGTCTTTTAATCACGAAATTTGAGTCACGTTAAAAATAATTTTCAAAAATTATATCAAAATAAAATTCAAAAACAATTCTCCATAAAAAATGAATGAAATTTAGAATCTTAACTAGCAAGATGCCGTTCGTTTACGGAACATGAAGATGCATTTGTATGAGTAGTTTATCTTGTGGGAGAAAAGATGATATTTTAATGTAATTGCTAGTTGGCTTTGGTTTTTATAAGAGTAGAGAGTAGAGAAATCCTGAAAAAAATGACATTTTAATGCAATTGCCGATTGGCTTTGGTTTAAAAATTTACAGCCCATTTCTTACAACTTATAGCCCGTTTTCTGGGGAAGCCCATTTCTTACTACTTACATCCCTCCTCACCTTGAAAGTTTTGCAACCCAGCAGGGCTGAGAAAAGCAAGTAGGCCTCGGTTTTGGTATTCTCCAAAAAAAAGAACTGGGCTAGCCAATTTCAGAAAGAAAAAATATATCAACTGGGCTCGTCATGTGCTTAATAAAAGCGTAAGCTTGGCTAGACAGACCCACAGCCCCCGACAACATGCGTTGAGCTCCGTCTCTGGCCCGAAAAACAAGCTGGCGAGCTCTTTGGGTCCTGGTGTTATCCACTCGTTGTGTAATTTTCTCGTTTATTGACTACATTGACAATGGCGTGGAACCTAGTTGTCAAACAATTAGGAGGAAGTATTTTTTGGCTTGTAATAACGAGGCACACCTTGCGAAATGCAATGACCTGGTGGGTCCCTCTTGTCGACCTCTCCACGTCTGAGTCATCTCTTGATTCCTCTTGGTTGTTGACCATGTTGACAACGCCAGACGGCGGCGGGCACAGCGAGCGAACCAAGGCGGAGAACAACGACAAGGCCTCGGATGGGAACGAACAACAACCATGGAAGATGCGACAGTGTAGTGGTAGGTGGAGGGGAGTACGAGGGCAACAACATGCAAGTCAAGCATACAAATGGTACAAAAAGCCCAAGGATTAATTGTTCATCAAATTTTTAGACAAATCCCAGATTGAACATGACAGTAACATCTAACCCAACCACTCTTTTTGCGGTCACAAACAAATGGATCGATTTGATGCATAAAATCAACATCTTGTGCAAAAAAAATTATTTCAGGATGTCTACAACTTGTTGTAAATAGAAGCCGAGCACGTTTAGAAGCCCATTTGTCCACCTGAAACTTCTTCTTTTGCTGTTCAACATGTTCGTCCGTGAGAAATCTCTTGCTGTAAAAATTAAGCCTCATGGACAATAGTAACCTCGCATTCAACAGGAAGAATGTGACAAAGCTTCTGTTTGCCTCGTTGGATGCATATTGTCCCATCGTTATTGTCCTCAAATGAATGTCATGAGAACTGAGAAAATCCTTGTGCTTATTACATAGCGATTGGTTATATGTTTTTCTCCGTGTGGTTACGCCTAAGTAGACATGAAGATTGAAAGCAGTTAAGGTCTGAAAAAGAGTATGTCGAAAGAACGACAATGAGCAGTTAATTCTAGTACAATATATCACGGGCTTTCAATGTGCATTAAATCATCACCTCTATGTATAAATTCTCTAGAGATCGAAAGCATCACAACAAGCCAATAATTATGTCGAGATCAAAACTATACATTACGATATATATGATCTTGGCAGAATCCGGCAACATTGATAGGCTATCAATGGGCCGAACTCTTCATTGAGCATATAACATAATATTAGTACCCAAAGTGTACTCCAAGATGATATAAAACTTATGCGCACAAATGAAAAATGCAGCATATGATTACAAATGTGTAGATGATAATATACGATACGAAAAAGTGAGGCCAAACACCAACTCCTTGTGATTATTAAGCGGGTCACGAATTACACCCAAGGTCTCGGTTTGGTAGCGAGAGGCAGCGATTATTTACGAAGGTGTATACCAATTATGAAGGAGCAACCTTTCAAGTGAAGGGCATCTTCGATGATGAGCTGCTGTCCTTTAAAACAAATTCCAATGCTTTTAAGGTGGCGACTTTATTTGGAGACAAGCGATACGATTTCTATTCGAAACAATCGACAAAGCGCTCGAGGCGGAGCAACTGGAGTGGATGATCTTGTCTTGATGAGGTCTCCGACAGATAAACCACCTGGCGAAAGTTTTTTAGCGGTGGGAGTCGAAGCATTTGTGCAGATCATCGGTAGATGGCATCGGCGCGGTGGCGTTGTGGAGAGAGGAGGAAAACCGCGAGATGGACAACGGTGGTGTGGGCACGAATTCTTGGTGTGTTCGTGGTATGAAACTTTTGTGGTAATGGTACAACTCAAACTGCTGGAGTTTTCCAAATTCAGGGGATGTCAGCCAAGACTCCACCTCGCCGGGTATGGACAGCAGGTAGCTTGTTGGGATCTGAGAGGCCTTTGAGCGGGCCTTCTCTGGTGAGAAGAGGCGACAGCTCAGGAGATCAAATTCGGGAAGGGCGGATGTCGGCGGCGATCGAGATTGAGGCGTGGTGCGCCATAGAGGCGCCACCGAGTTGAAAGGACTTGTATCGGCATCAATCCTTGGTGGGGAGAAGCGAGATGATCTCCTCAAGGATGGCCTTCGGGAGATCGCTGATCACGGTCCACGAGAGATTCTACGGTTCCTCGGATCTGGGTGGGGGGCTCGCCGTTTCTCCCAGCGCTCTGGTCTTGGGATCTACAACCGGCGTCATTCTTGGCGGAGCCTCATCTTCTTGGCTGGTGCCAGCCGACTCCACTTTCCTTGTGGGCGTTGCGCCGAGCTCATGGGTTTGAGAAGAGTAGCCAGAGACGAGCCTAGTGGTAGTGCGAGTGGGGAAGGAGGAGGGTGGGGATTTACAGTAGGAGTGGAAGAAGAGGCGGGCATTTTACATGCAGTGAGGAAGAAGGTGGCGGGGTTTTCGGGCGAGTGAGGAAGATTGGGGAGGCGGGGGAATTGGGGGAGGCGGAAGGCGGAGGCGAGATGTTCGTGTTTATAAGGCCCATTGCACTAACTACTCGCTTTTCCCAAGAACCGCTCTCTTCTTTTGCGTTCTTGCATTGGAGTGGCGCATGGACTTGGTGGATGGCCATGCATGCAAGATGCATGTGCCCTTGACCCTTGCATGCGCCTGGTTTGTTACTAGGCCTATTTAATAGGGTGGTTATGGAGTAAATTAAGGAGATGTATTTTCTCTGTGTGCATTGATAACCCACAAGTATAGGGGATCGCAACAGTTTTCGAGGGTAGAGTATTCAACCCAAATTTATTGATTCGACACAAGGGGAGCCAAAGAAATATTCTCAAGTATTAGCAGCTGAGTTGTCAATTCAACCACACCTGGAAACTTAGTATCTGCAGCAAAGTGTTTAGTAGCAAAGTAATATGATAGTGGTGGTAACGGTAACAAAGTAAAGACAGACAAAAGTAATGTTTTTGGTATTTTTGTAGTGATTATATGATATGAGCAAAGAAAAGTAAATAAGCGAGAACGATATATGGAAAACTTCGTAGGCACCGGATTAGCGATGGATAATTATGCGGATGTGGTTCATCATGTAGCGATCATAACATAGGGTGACACAGAACTATCTCCGGTTCATCAATGTAATGTAGGCATGTATTCAGTATATAGTCATACGTGCTTATGGAAAAGAACTTGCATGACATCTTTTGTCCTACCCTCCCGAGGCAGCGGGTCCTATTGAAACTAAGGGATATTAAGGCCTCCTTTTAATAGAGAACGGAACAAAGCATTAGCACACAGTGAATACATGAACTCCTCAAACTACGGTCATCACCGGAGTGGTCCCGATTATTGTTACTTGGGTTGCGGATCATAACACATAGTAGGTGACTATAGACTTGCAAGATAGGATCTAGAACACACATATATTCATGAAAACATAATAGGTTCAGATCTGAAATCATGGCACTCGGGCCCTCTTGACAAGCATTAAGCATAGCAAAGTCATAGCAACATCAATCTCGAACATAATGGATACTAGGGATCAAACCCTAACAAAACTAACTCGATTACATGATAAATCTCATCAACCCATCACCGTCCGGCAAGCCTACGATGCAATTACTCACGCACGACGGTGAGCATCATGAAATTGGTGATGGAGGATGGTTGATGATGACGACAATGACGAATCCCCTCTCGGAGCCACTGAGCAGACTCGAGATCAGCCCTCCAGAGAGGATTAGGGCTTGCCGGCGGCTCTGTGTATCGTAAAAGCGATGAAACTTTCTCTCGACTTTTCTCCCGAAAGCCAATATATGGAGTTGGAGTTGGCGTCGGAGGGCCACCGAGGGCCACGAGGTAGAGGCGGCGCCTAGGGGGGGCGCGCCCCACCCTCGTGAGCAGGTGTGGGCCCCTGGTCTTCATCTTTTGCGTGGATTTTATTATTTATTCTAAGATATTCCGTGGAGTTTGGTCATTCGAGAACTTTTGTTTTACGCATAAAACAACACCATGGCAATTCTACTGAAAACAGCGTCAGTCCGGGTTAGTTCCATTCAAATCATACAAGTTAGAGTCCAAAACAAGGGCAAAAGTGTTTGGAAAAGTAGATACGATGGAGACGTATCATGCATCCACCAATTTAGAGGATGCGATACTGGATGCAGACACTCACATTAAACTAACATTCAGAAGAACAAAAGTTCAGCATGTCTATGCATCTCAATGATTCACCATACTATAACCAATACAAAGCTCTGACAAGGTGTGGAAATAAAGAAAATTGGTCGATGCTTCTCTGAGAAAAGGGCCTCCCTGCACACACATTAATTTCCTGGGCATGCTTGTTTCTTCTCAATGTTGCGAGCACTTTGAGCATGTTGGCAACTCCACAGCTAGCTAGCTGCCTCATCTTGCAACTGATGCTGACACATTTGCAGCAAACACATGAGGCAATAGAGATGACTCAACATAGGTCCATATTGTGCAGTTCCCCTGAAATCATATTCATTGTCCTAAATCTGAAAAGATAGGAAAACAGTAGCTATACTTAAACGGTGTTGCAAAACAGTAGCACATATCAATAGCTCGGCATGACAAAACATGATCATCTAGGCGAAGGGATCTTGACCTGCTGAGGAAGATTATATATAATTTCATAAGTCCTTGGTTGATTTTCACCTTCAATTTGACCTTTGCTTGTTTGCTCCTCCACACATGACAGGATCGTTCGCCTTTGCATTGACAAGTCAATGTACGAATAAGCTAATTTCATCTTGCGGTGGTCATTGTACCTAGTTATGAATGTAGGAATACCTGGAGCACCATGAGGTTAGCTAACAGCAGGTAGATGCAGCCATATAAATTTTATGCGGTGCTACCAAAATTGAGGTTTGTATCCCTTCCCATTATGAGAATTCTTCTTGAAGTTGGTAGAATGTGACGGCTTGTTCTTTGCATCAAACTTTCCTTTCCCCTGAGATTTGTTCTTGTTGTTTTGGGGCTGGTTGGGCTGGAAGTTCTTCTCGTGTACCATGTGGGCACTAGAAGCTCCCTCAGCGACCCGAGCATGTGTGTGTTTTGCTCTTGCCTTCTCCTCAAAATCAGGAGTGCTAATGAGATCCAAAATAGAAAACTCATGTCTCTTGTTTTTCAGAGAAGTAGCAAAATCGTTCCACGAAGGTGGAAGCTTGGCAATGATGGTCCCAACAACAAATTTGTCCGGCAACACACACTTAAAGTACTCAAGTTCCTTAGAGAGTGACTGTATCTCATGAGTCTGTTGAACAACAAAGTGCTCATCAGTCATCTTGTAGTCCTGAAATTGCTCCATGACGTACAACTTCGTTGCGGCTTACCGAGGGCCCAAACGTGGCCTCGAGCGCAACCCACATGTCTTTGCCGCTGTCAAACGACATATATGAATCCACAATGGAATCGTCAAGAACACTCAGCAGGGCGGCTTTGAAGAGGGTATCCATGTTCTGACCCTTGCTTGTCCTCAAGCAATTCAGTTGACAAACTGAAAGAGAAAAAGAAAAACTTTTACAAACTCTGTTTGCTCTTGTTGTTGTAAACATGAAAAGCCAACATTCAAGTTTCAGCAATTATTATGAACTAACCATACTCACAATAACACGTAGGTCTCAGAATTACTAATATCAATAGCATAATCAGCTAGCGAGCCATAATAATGAAAACTCGGATGACAACACTTTCTCAAAACAATCATATTATGATATGACAAAATGGTATCTCGCTAGCCCTTTCTGAGACCGCAAAACATAAATCCGAGCCCCTTTAAAGATCAAGGAACTGACTAAACATTGTAATTCATGGCAAAAGAGATCCAGTCAAGTCATACCCAATATAAACAAATCATAATGAATGCAAATGACCCTTGTGCTCTCCGGGGGTGCTTTTTAATAAGAAGGGTGATGACTCAACATAAAAGTAAATAGATAGGCCCTTCACAGAGGGAAGTAGGGATTTGTAGAGGTGCCAGAGCTCGGTTTTGAAATGGAGATAAATTACATTTTGAGCGGCATACTTTCATTGTAAACATAACAACTAAAAGATGATGATATCTCCATGCTAAGCAGTTATAGGCGGTTCCCAAACAGAATGGTAAAGTTTATACTCCCCTCCTCCACAAGCATCAATCCATGGCTTGCTCGAAACAACGAGTGCCTCCAACATTCAACGGGTCCCAAGGGAGTTTTGTTTGCAGATTATTTTGATTTAGTTTGCATAAAGCATGGGATTGGGCATCCCGAATACCAGCCATTTTCTCGTGAATGAGGGCGGAGTCCACTCCTCTTGAGAATAACCCGCCTAACACGGAAGATAAGGGCAGCTCTAGTTGACACATGAGCTATTCGAGCATGCAAAAGCAGAATGTCTATTTGAAGGTTTAGAGTTTGGCACATACAAATTTACTTGGAGCGGTAGGTAAATACCGCATATAGGAAGGTATAGTGGACTCATATGGCATAACTTTGGGGTTTAAGGAGTTTGGATGCACAAGCAGTATTCCGCAAATGCGGTGAAGGCTAGCAAAAGGCGGGAAGCGACCAAGCGAGAGAAGCGGATGAAGGAAATATGCCCTAGAGGCAATAATAAAGTTATTATTTATTTCCTTATTTCATGATAAATGTTTATCATTCATGCTAGAATTGTATTAACGAAACATGATACATGTGTGAATGCATAGACAAAACAACATGTCACTAGTATGCCTCTACTAGACTAGCTTGGTAATCAAAGATGGTTATGTTTCCTGACCATGAACAAGGAGTTGTTATTTGATTAACAAGGTCACATCATTAGTAGAATGATCTCGATTGACATGACCCATTCCTTAGCTTAGCACACGATCGTTTAGTATGTTGCTCTGCTTTTATCCATGACATATACATGTTCTGTAACTATGAGATTATGCAACTCCGTTTACGGAGGAACACTTTGGGTGCTACCAAGCGTCCTGGCGTAAGCTGGGTGATTATAAAGGAGTACTACAGTGTCTCCAAAGGCGAGATGTTGGGTTGGCGTATTTGAGATTAGGTTTTGTCACTCCGATTGTCGGAGAGGTATCTCTGGGCCCTCTCGGTAATGCACATCACTTTGAAGCCTTGCAAGCACTACAACTAATGAGTTAGTTGTGAGATGATGTATTACGGAGCGAGTAAAGAGACTTGCGTAGCGAGATTGAACTAGGTATTGGATACCGGCGATCGAATCTCGGGCAAGTAACATACCGATGACAAAGGAACAACGTATGTTGTTATGCGGTCGACCGACAAAGATCTTCGTAGAATATGTAGGAACCAATATGGGCATCCAGGTCCGCTATTGGTTATTGACCGTGAATAGTTCTAGGTCATGTCTACATTGTTCTCGAACCGTAGGGTCCATGCACGCAAGGTTTCGATGGCGGTTATTATGAGTTTATGTATTTTGATGTACGAAGAAGTTGAGTCCGGATGTGATCACGGACATGACGAGGAGTCTCGAAATGGTCGAGACATAAAGATTGATATATTGGAAGCCTATGTTTGGAGTTCGAATGGTTCAAGGCGGCGGAATTCTGGAGTGCAGGGAGGTTCTGGAACCCCGGGGTAAATGGGCCTCGGTGGGCCTCGAGGGAGAAGAGGAAGGGCCGGCCGGGGGTGGCGCGCCCCCCCCCCCAGTCCGAATAGGACAAGGAGGCGGCGCCCCTCCTCTTCCCCTCCCCAATCCTATTCCAACTAGGAGGGGAGTCCTACTCGGTAGGAGTAGGACTCCTCGGCAGCGCCTCCTCTAGGCCGGCCGGCCTCCCCTCCCTCCTTTATATCTGAGGCAGGGGGCACCTTGAACACAAAAGTTTGATCTTTAGATCGTTCCTTAGCCGTGTCGGTGCCCCCTCCACCATATTCCACCTCGGTTATACCGTCATGAAGCTTAAGCGAAGCCCTGCGCGGTGAAACATCAAGATCGTCCACCACGCCGTCGTCTTGTGAAACTCTCCTCGACACTCGGCTGGATCGAGTCGAGGGGCGTCATCAAGCTGTCGTGTGTCAAGAACTTCGGGGCGTCAGATGCTTGGCGCGGGATCGGTCGGATCGCGAGGAGAGCGTCGACTACTTCCTCTACGTTGTGATCGCTTCGCTTGGTCTACAAGGGTATGTGGACAACACTCTCCCTCTCGTTGCTATACATCACCATGATCTTGCGTGTGCGTAGGAAATTTTTGAAATTACTCGTTCCCCAATGATGGCATCCGAGCCTAGGTTATTTCTATGGTTTGATGTTTTGCACGAGTAGAACACAAGTGAGTTGTGGGCGATACAAGTCATACTACCTACCAGCATGTCATACTTTGGTTCAGCGGTATTGTGAGATGAAGCGGCCCAGACCGACATTACGCGTACGCTTACGCGAGACTGGTTTCACCGCCACGAGCACTCGTTGCTTAAAGGTGATTGGTGGGTGCTGTCTCTCTCACTTTAGTTGAACCGAGTGTGGCTCGCCCGATCCTTGAGAAGGTTAAAGCGAGTCTATTTGTGAAATATCGTTGTGGTTTTGATGCGTGGGTGAGGCTGGATCTTGCTTAAGCCCGTAGCAGCCACGTAAAATTTGCAACAACAAAGTAGAGGGCGTCTAACTTGTTTTTGCAGGGCATGTTGTGATGTGATATGGTCAAGGCGTGATGCTATATTTTATTGTATGAGATGATCATGTTTTGTAACGAAGTTATCGGCAATGGCAGGAGCCATATGGTTGTCGCTTTATTGTATGCAATGCAATCGCATACGTAATGCTTTACTTTATCACTAAGCGGTAGCGATAGTCGTAGAAGCATAAGTTTGGCGAGGCGACAACGATGCTACGATGAAGATCAAGGTGTCGCGCGGTGGCGATGGTGATCATGGTGGTGCTGCAAGATGGAGATCATGAAGCACACGATGATGATGACCATATCATATCACTTATATTGATTTGCATGTGATGTTTATCCTTTTATGCATCTTATCTTGCTTTGATTGGCGGTAGCATTATAAGATGATCTCTCACTAAATTATCAAGAAGTGTTCTCCCGGGTATGCACCGTTGCCAAAGTTAAATCGTGCCCGGACACCGCGTGATGATCGGGTGTGATAAGCTCTCGTCCATCTACAACGGGTGCAAGCCAGTTTTGCACCGCAGAATACTCGGGTTATACTTGGCGAGCCTAGCATATGCAGATATGGCCTCGGAACACGGAGACCGAAAGGTCGGCGTGAATCATATAGTAGATATGATCAACATAAGATGTTCACCATTGAAACTACTCCATTTCACGTGATGATCGGTTATGGTTTAGTTGATTTGGATCACGTGATCACTTAGATGACTAGAGATGTTTTTCTAAGTGGGAGTTCTTAAGTTATATGATTAATTGAACTTAAATTTATCATGAACTTAGTACTGATAGTATCTTGCTTGTTTATGTTTGATTGTAGATAGATGGCTCGTCTTTGTTGTTCCGTTGAATTTTAATGCGTTCCTTGAGAAAGCAAAGTTGAAAGATGATGGTAGCAATTACGGATTGGGTCCGTAACGAGATTATCCTCATTGCTGCCTGAAGAGTTACGTCTGGATGCACCGCTAGGTGCAGAACTCTGCTAATGCAGCTGCAGATGTTATGAGCGTCTGGCGAGCAAAGTGATGACTACTCTATAGTTCGATGTGCCATGCTTTACGGCTTAGAACCGGGACTTCAACGGCGTTTTGAGCGTCATGGAGCATATGAGATGTTCGGGAGTTGAAGTTGATATTCCAACAGAATGCCGGATTGAGAGATATGAAGTCTCCAATAAGTTCTATAGCTGCAAGATGGAGGAGAATAGTTACATTAGTGAGCATATACTCGAGAATGTGGGTACTACAATCACTTGACACAATTGGGAGTTAATCTTCCGGATGATTGTGTCATTGATGAATTCTTCAATCACGCCACCAAGCTACAAAGGCTTCGTGATGAACTATAATATGCAAGGGTTAGTAAAGACTATACAGAGCTCTTCGCAATGCTAAAGGCTGCGGAGGTAGAAATCAGAAGGAGCATCAAGTGTTGATGGTCAATAAGACCACTAGTTTCAAGAAGAAAGGCAAAGGGAAGAAGAAGGGAACTTCAAGAAGAACAGCAAGCAAGTTCTTTGCTCCAGAGAAAAACCCAAGTCGGCCCTAAACCACAGCCGAGTGTGCTTCTACTGCAAGCAGGTAGTCCTTTGAAGCGGAACTGCCCCAAGTATTTGGCGGATAAGAAGGATGGCAAGGTGAACAAAGGTATATGTGATATACATGTTATTGATGTGTACCTTACTAGAGCTCGTAGTAGCTTTGGTATTTGATCTGGTTACATTGCTAATATTTGCAACTCGAAGCAGGGACTACTGATTAGCGAACTCGGCAAAGGGCGAGGTGACGATCTTGGCGTGGGAAATGGTTCCAAAGTCGATGTGATCGCGATCGACACGCTACCTCTACATCTACCTTGGGATTAGTTTTAGACCTAAATAATTGTTATTTGGTGCTGCGTTGAGCATGAACATTATATCTGGATCTTGTTTGATGCGAGGCGGTTATTCATTTAAATCGAGAGAATAATGGTTGTTCTATTTATATGAGTAATATCTTTTATGGTCATGCACCCTTGAGGAATGGTCTATTTTGATGAATCTCGATAGTAGTGATACACATATTCATAATGTTGAAACCAAAAGATGCAGAGTTGATAATGATAGTGCAACTTATTTGTGGCCTTTGCCGTTTAGGTCATATCGATTGTAAAGCGCATGAAGAAACTCCATCTTGATGGACTTTTGGAGTCACTTGATTATGAATCACTTGGCACTTGCGAACCGTGCCTCATGGGCAAGATGACTAGAACACCGTTCTCGGTACTATGGAGAGAGCAACAGATTTGTTGGAAATCATACATCTGAGATGTATGTGGTCAATGAATGTTGAGGCTCGTGGCGGATATCGTTATTTTCTCACCTTCACAGATGACTTAAGCGGATATGGGTATATCTACTTAATGAAACATAAGTCTGAAACGTTTGAAAAGTTCAAAGAATTTGAGTGAAGTTGAAAATCATCGTAACAAGAAAATTAAGTTTCTACGATCGATCGTGGAGGTGAATATTTGAGTTCTGAGTTTGGTCTACATTTGAAACAATGCGGAATAGTTTAGCAACTCACGCCACCGGAACACCACAGCGTAATGGTGTGTTCGAGCGTCGTGTCGTACTTTACTAGATATGGTACGATCTATGATGTCTCTACTGATTTACCGCTATCGTTTTGGGGTTATGCTCTAGAGGCGGCCGCATTCACCTTGAATAGAACACCGTCGAAATCCGTTGAGCGACACCTTATGAACTATGGTTTGGCAAGAAACCAAAGTTGTCGTTTCTTAAAGTTTGGGGATCGATGCTTATGTGAAAAAGCTTCAACCTGATAAGCTCGAACCCAAATCGAATGTGTCTTCATAGGATACCCAAAGGAGGCAGTTGGGTACACCTTCTATCACAGATCCGAAGGCAAGACATTCGTTGCTAAGAATGGATCCTTTCTAGAGAAGGAGTTTCTCTCGAAAGAAGTGAGTGGGAGGAAAGTGGAACTTGATGAGGTAATAGTACCTTCTCCCTTACTTGAAAGTAGTTAAATGCATGACGGTTTACGAGACACCTACACCAAGTAGTGAGGAAGTTGATGATGTTGATCATGAAACTTGAGATCAAGTTCTTCTGAGAACCTCGTAGATCGACGAGTAAGATCCGCGCGAGTGATGCGGTAATCCTGTTACGGAAGTCATGCTACTAGATCATGATGAACCTCACGAACTATGAAGAAGCGATGGTGAGCCAGATTCCATAAAATGGCTTGAGGCCATGAAATCGAGATGGGATCCATGTATGAAAACAAAGTATGGACTTTGGTTGACTTGCCGAGGTAGGCAAGCAATAGAAAACAAGTGGATCTTCAAGAAGAAGACTGACGCCGACGGTAATATTCACATCTATAAAGCTCGACTTATGCATAAAGGTTTTCGACAAGTTCAAGGGATTGACTACGATGAGACCTTCTCACCCGTAGCGATGCTTAAGTCCGTCCGAATCATGTTAGCAATTGCCGCATTTTATGATTATGAAATTTGGCAAATGGATGTAAAGACTGCATTCCTGAATGGGTTTCTGGAAGAAGAGTTGTATATGATGCCTAGTGCATCGGGTCCAATGAAAATCTTCTGTGACAATACTGGAGCAATTGCCTTAGCGAAGGAATCCAGATTTCACAAGAGGACCAAGCACATCAAGAGACGCTTCAATTCCATCCGGGACTTAGTCCAGGTGGGAGACATAGAGATTTGCAAGATACACACGGATCTGAATGTTGCAGACCCGTTGACTAAGCCTCTTCCACGAGCAAAACATGATCAGCACCAAGACTCCATGGGTGTTAGAATCATTACTATGTAATCTAGATTATTGACTCTAGTGCAAGTGGGAGACTGAAGGAAATATGCCCTAGAGGCAATAATAAAGTTATTATTTATTTCCTTATTTCATGATAAATGTTTATCATTCATGCTAGAATTGTATTAACCGGAAACATGATACATGTGTGAATGCATAGACAAAACAACATGTCACTAGTATGCCTCTACTAGACTAGCTTGGTAATCAAAGATGGTTATGTTTCCTGACCATGAACAAGGAGTTGTTATTTGATTAACAAGGTCACATCATTAGTAGAATGATCGATTGACATGACCCATTCCTTAGCTTAGCACACGATCGTTTAGTATGTTGCTCTGCTTTTATCCATGACATATACATGTTCTGTAACTATGAGATTATGCAACTCCGTTTACGGAGGAACACTTTGGGTGCTACCAAAGCGTCACAGCGTAATGGGTGATTATAAAGGAGTACTACAGGTGTCTCCAAAGGCGGATGTTGGGTTGGCGTATTTGAGATTAGGTTTTGTCACTCCGATTGTCGGAGAGGTATCTCTGGGCCCTCTCGGTAATGCACATCACTGAAGCCTTGCAAGCACTACAACTAATGAGTTAGTTGTGAGATGATGTATTACTGGAACGAGTAAAGAGACTTGCGTAGCGAGATTGAACTAGGTATTGGATACCGACGATCGAATCTCGGGCAAGTAACATACCGATGACAAAGGGAACAACGTATGTTGTTATGCGGTCTCGACCGACAAAGATCTTCGTAGAATATGTAGGAACCAATATGGGCATCCAGGTCCGCTATTGGTTATTGACCGTGAATAGTTCTAGGTCATGTCTACATTGTTCTCGAACCGTAGGGTCCCTGCGCAAGGTTTCGATGGCGGTTATTATGAGTTTATGTATTTTGATGTACCGAAGAAGTTGAGTCCGGATGTGATCACGGACATGACGAGGAGTCTCGAAATGGTCGAGACATAAAGATTGATATATTGGAAGCCTATGTTTGGAGTTGAATGGTTCGGGCGAAAGCGGAATTCTGAGTCTAGGGAGGTTACGGAACCCCGGGGTAAATGGGCCTCGGTGGGCCTCGAGGAGAAGAGGAAGGGCGGCCGGGGGTGGCGCCCCCTCCCCAGTCCGAATAGGACAGGAGGCGGCGCCCCTCCTCTTCCCCTCCCCAATCCTATTCCAACTAGGAGAGGGGAGTCCTACTCGGTAGGAGTAGGACTCCTCCGCAGCGCCTCCTCTAGGGCGGCCGGCCTCCCCCTCCCTCCTTTATATCACTGGGGGCAGGGGGCACCCTTGGACACAAAAGTTTGATCTTTAGATCGTTCCTTAGCCGTGTCGGTGCCCCCTCCACCATATTCCACCTCGGTTATACCGTCGCGAAGCTTAAGCGAAACCCTGCGCCGGTGAAACATCAAGATCGTCCTGCGCCGTCGTCTTGTGAAACTCTCCCTCGACACTCGGCTGGATCGAGTCTGAGGGCGTCATCAAGCTGTCGTGTGTCAAGAACTTCAGGCGTCGAGTGCTTGGCGCCGGGATCGGTCGGATCGCGAGGAGAGCGTCGACTACTTCCTCTACGTTGTGATCGCTTCGCCGGGTCTACAAGGGTATGTGGACAACACTCTCCCCTCTCGTTGCTATACATCACCATGATCTTGCGTGTGCGTAGGAAATTTTTTGAAATTACTACGTTCCCCAACAGCGACAACAGTTGTAAACATGCATTAAAATTAATTTAACCGAATATAAGCATGAGTAGGATATAATCCACCATGAACATAAATATCATGAAGGCTATGTTGATTTGATTCAACTACATGCGTGAACATGTGCCAAGTCGAGTCACTCAATGCATTTAAAGGAGGATACCACCCCATCATACAACATCATAATCATTCTAATAGCATGTTGGCACGCAAGGTAAACCATTATAACTCATACCTAATCAAGCATGGCACAAGCAACTATAATCTCTAATTGTCATTGCAAATATGTTTACTTCATAATAGCGGAATCAAGAACGATGAATCATCATATTTACAAAAACAAGAGAGGTCGACTTCATACCAGCTTTTCTCTTCCCAACAAGTCCATCATATATCATCATTATTGCCTTTCACTTGCATGACCGAACGGTGTGTATAATAATAAGAGTGCACGTGCATTGGACTAAGCTGGAATCTGCAAGCATTCAACTCAAGAGAGAAGACAAGTAATATGGGCTCTAAGTTTAAATAATCAATCATGCATATAAGAGCCAGTAAGCATTTTCAATACGGTCTTCTCAACCCCAAAGAAAGAAAAAGAAAATAAAAACTATTTACACGGGAAAGCTCCCAACAAGTAAAAGAAGAACGGGAAATATTTTTGGGTTTTCTTTTTATTTACTACGGCAAAGAAATAAACTACTACTAATTTTTTGGTTTTTCTTAAGGTTTATCAAACACACAAGAAGAAAACAGGAAAAAGAAATTTAAACTACCATGGATAATACAATGAAAGAGTATGAGCACCGACATCTAGCAATGAGTGTGTGTGAACATGAATGTAATGCCAGTGGGAAATACGTACTCCCCCAAGCTTAGGCTTTTGGACTAAGTTGGTCTATTGCCAGGGGTGGCCTGGCGGACATCCGTAGGTGAAGCTGGGGTCGTAGTGTGACGCAGCGGCTATCGCCGCCTGAGCTGTAGCGTGGAGTCGAGCATCCTCCACTCCCCTTTCGTACTCATCTGCCTCCTCTCGGTAATAATATATCTTCCTCTCGCCTGAAAATCAAAGAAGGTAGGAGCAGGAAGAGCAACACGGACCACATGCCGTTTGTTAAAGATTAGTCGGTACTGGTAAGGTGGTCTAGTCCTCTCAATGAACTGGTGGAAAATATAGGATCAAGATCTAAATAAGAAGAGGGTAACTCCATATCACCCTCACGAATGTCTACATCAAGAAAATTAGCTAAGCGGGTTGCATAAATTCCTCCAAAGAAATCTCCGCTATTGAAAGTGCAACTAATCCCCGGGTGGTTTTGGTAATTAATAACAACATATATATCATTGAACTAATTATTTCTTGAGAATATTTCAGAAAGTTCAGTGATATGGGTATGGCAATGACTGATGATGTGGACCCCTCAAAATGCTAAGGAAAACATTGGCAAAAGCTCAAGACTCTATTTTTGGTTTAGTGATCCAAGATCACATTGAGTCCATAGGAAAGCCAATACTATTAAAAGGGATGAGGTTATGATGATGATCTGGTTGCTCTAAGTGCTTAGTGATTTATCTCTCAAACTATCGACAATCTTTCATTCCAACATAAACCCATAAGTAATCTCGGTCCCACCGATTCCATAAACTCAGTCACACCGAGATGAACCACCTCGTGATATACCCAAACCCTAATAATTTGGATTTTCCGATTCCAAACTCGGTCATACGAAATTGGTGTTGCCAAGCTTCAGTAACATACGTACTCAAATCGGTGTCACCGAGATGAGAAATCGGTCCCAAAGATTGGCAAACCCTAGACTTTGGAAGAATCGGACTAGCAGAGATTGTATTTTCGGTCCCACGAAAATCCCAACGTTCACAAGATTTGAACTTTCGGTCTCACCGAGTTGTCAACTTCGATCCGGCCGAGATTGGTCAAATGTGTGTAGCAGTTGGATTTTGTGTGGAGGCTATAAATACCCTCCACCTCCTCTTCATTCGTGGAGAGAGCCATCGAAAGAACTACCACTCCTACCTTACATTTACGAGAAGAAAACTACCTACCCTTGTGTTGAGATCAAGTTGATCCACTCCCACCATATGAAACTTGATTTCTAGCCTTCCCAAGTTGCTTTCCACTCAATCCTTTCTTCCACCACAGCCAAATCGGTGAGGAGAGTTGAGTGTTGGGGAGATTATCATTTGAAGCACAAGAGCAAGGAGTTCATCATCACCAACACCATCTATTACCTTTTGGAGGTGGTGCCTCCTAGATTAGTTAGGTGTCGCTTGGGAGCCTCCGTCAAGATGTGGAGTTGAACCAAGAAGTTTGTAAGGGCAAGGAGATCGCCTACTTCGTGAAGATCTACCCGAGTAAGGCTAGTCCTCCGTGGGCGTAGGCCATGATGGCATAGACAAGGTTGCTTCTTCGTGGACCCTTCGTGGGTGGAGCCCTCCGTGGACTCTCGCGGCCGTTACCCTCAGGTGGGTTGAAGTCTCCATCAGCGTGGATTGGCGATAGCACCACCTATCGGAACCACGAGAAAAATCTCCGTGTCTCCAAATTGCGTTTGCTCTTCTCCACCTCTTATTTACTACATGTGCAATTTACTTTCCGCTGCCATAACTCTAGAATTGCATGTGTAGGGTGATACTTGACTTGCTCATCATTGTGAACTTGCTAAAAACTTGCCCTAATCAAAGGCTAAACTTTTAAGTTGTCAAGTAGTCTAATCACCCCCTCTAGACATACTTCCGATCCTACAAGTGGTATCGAGCTTTGGTCTCCATTGGATTGGTTTCCATTGCATTGGATTCCATAAGCTTGGTTTCACAACCTAGGAGAGTATGGCGTCTAGTGAGGTAATTTCCGTGAGGTCCTTACTTTGATGGTTCAAACTTTGCTAGTTGGAAGCATAAAATGAAAATGCATATTCTTGGACATAACCCCGCCGCATGGGGCATTATTTGTGTTGGCTTGCAAGGTGAGTTCTTGAGGAAGGAAAAGTTCGGATCGCGAAGCTACTGACGGATGAGTTGCGGATGTTCAGAACAATGCTCAAGCTTGTGACATTCTCTTCAATGCTTTGTGTCGAGGAGTTCAACAAGATCAGCCGTCTTGAGAATGCAAAGAGATTTGGGATACTTTGGTGAAAATGCGAAGGTACCGAGTCCGTGAAGGAATCAAAGCTAGATGTTCTTCAAGGTCGACTTGACAAGTTCAAGATGAAGGAAGGTGAAGGAGTCGCTGAAATGTACTCTAGGCTTGCTCTCATCACCAATGAGATGGCAGGCTTAGGAAGCGAAGAAATGACCGACCGATTCATCATCAAGAAGATTCTCGAGCTTTGGATGGAAAGTATGACACCGTGTGCACTTTGATCCAAATGATGCCAAACTACAAAGATCTCAAGCCTACGAAGTCATTGGAAGAATTGTTGCTCATGAGATGACACTTAAAGATAAGGAAGAGCTTCACAACAAGTCAAGTGGTGCTTACAAAGCTGCAGTTGAAGCTCCCACAACCTCAAGTGACAAGCTAGTCTCCAATGAAGAGATAAGCCTAATGGTGAAGAACTTCAACAAATTCTACAAGAGTAGAAGCAAGGAAAGAAGCTCAAAGTCTAGATCATATGATGAAAAGAGATCTTCTAGTCGTGATCAAAGAAAACTGCTACAATTGTGGAAGACCGGACACTACTCAAATGAGTGTTCGACTCCCCACAAGAGAGAAGAAGAATCTCCAAGAAGAAGAAGCTCAAGGAGACCCAAGCGAAGCGATCACAACGTAGAGGAAGTAGTCGACGCTCTCCTCGCGATCCGACCGATCCCGGCGCCGTTATCTGACGCCCCGAAGTTCTTGACACACGACAGCTCGATGACGCCCTCGATCCGATCCAGCCGAGTGTCGAGGGAGAGTTTCACAAGACGACGCGACGGCGTGGGACGATCTTGATGTTTCATCAAGCAGGCTTCGCCTAAGCTTTGATCAGATAACCGAGGTGGAATATGGTGGAGGGGGCACCAGACACGGCTAAGGAACGATCTAAAGATCAAACTTGTGTGTTCAAGGGTGCCCCTGCCCTCAGATATAAAGGAGGAGGGGAGGCCGGCCGGCCTAGCTAGGGCGCGCCGGGAGGAGTCCTACTCCCACCGGGAGTAGGACTCCCCCCCTTTCCTAGTTGGAATAGGATTGGGGGGAAGGGGAAGAGGAGAGGGGCGCCGCCTCCTTGTCCTATTCGGACTGGGGGAGAGGGCGCGCGGCCACCTCCTGGCCGGCCCCTCCTCTTCTCCCTCGAGGCCCACCGAGGCCCATTTACCCCCCGGGGGGTTCCGGAACCTCCCTACTCTGCAGAATTCCGCTTCGCTTGGAACCATTCCAACTCCAAACATAGGCTTCCAATATATCAATCTTTATGTCTCGACCATTTCGAGACTCCTCGTCATGTCCGTGATCACATCCGGACCAACTTCTTCGTACATCAAAATACATAAACTCATAATAACCGCCATCGAAACCTTAAGCGTGCGGACCCTACGGTTCGAGAACAATGTAGACATGACCTAGAACTATTCACGGTCAATAACCAACAGCGGACCTGGATGCCCATATTAGTTCGACATATTCTACGAAGATCTTTATCGGTCAGACCGCATAACAACATACGTTGTTCCTTTGTCATCGGTATGTTACTTGCCCGAGATTCGATCGTCAGTATCCAATACCTAGTTCAATCTCGCTACGCAAGTCTCTTTACTCGCTCCGTAATACATCATCTCACAACTAACTCATTAGTTGTAGTGCTTGCAAGGCTTCAGTGATGTGCATTACCGAGAGGGCCCAGAGATACCTCTCCGACAATCGGAGTGACAAAACCTAATCTCGAAATACGCCAACCCAACATCCGCCTTTGGAGACACTCGTAGTACTCCTTTATAATCACCCAGATTACGTTGTGGACGCTTGGTAGCACCCAAAGTGTTCCTCCGTAAACGGAGTTGCATAATCTCATAGTTACATGAACATGTATATGTCATGGATAAAAGCAGAGCAACATACTAAACGATCGTGGTGCTAAGCTAATGGAATGGGTCATGTCAATCGATCATTCGCTAATGATGTGACCTTGTTAATCAAATAACAACTCTTTGTTCATGGTCGAAACATAACCATCTTTGATTAACAAGCTAGTCTAGTAGAGGCATACTAGTGACATAATGTTTTGTCTATGCATTCACACATGTATCATGTTTCCGGTTAATACAATTCTAGCATGAATGATAAACATTTATCATGAAATAAGGAAATAAATAATAACTTTATTATTGCCTCTAGGGCATATTTCCTTCAGTCTCCCACTTGCACTAGAGTCAATAATCTAGATCACATCACCATGTGATTAACATCGATAGTTCACATCATCATGTGATTAACACCCATAGTTCACATCGCCATGTGACCAACACCCAAAGGGTTTACTAGATTCAGTAATCTAGTTCACATTACTATGTGATTAATACCCAAAGAGTACTCAAGTGTGATCATGTTTTGCTTGTGAGAGAGTCTTAGTCAACGGGTCTTTCACATTTAGATCCGCTATGTATTTTGCAATTTTTCTATGTCTACAATGCTCGCATCTAAGCTACTCTAGCTAATTGATCCACTTTCAATATGTATCCGGATCGAGACTTAGAGTCATCCGGATCAAGTGTCAAAACTTGCATCGACGTAACCCTTACGACCTAACCTTTTTCACTTCCATAATCGAGAAATATATCCTTATTCCACTAAGGATAATTTTGACCGCTGTCCAAATGATCTACTACTAGATCACTATTGTACTCCTTGCCAAACTCAGTGTAGGGTATACAATAGATCCGTACACACAGATGGCATACTTTATAGAACCTATGGCCAAGGCATAGGGAATGACTTTCATTCTCTTTCTATCTTCCGCCGTGGTCGGGTTTTGAGTCTTACTCAATTTCACACCTTGTAACACGTGCAAGAACTCTTTCTTTGATCTGCTCCATTTTGAACTACTTCAAAATCTTGTCAAGGTATGTACTCATTGAAAAACTTATCAAGCATCTTGATCTATCTCTATAGATCTTGATGCTCAATATGTAAGCAGTTTCACCGAGGTCTTTCTTTGAAAATCTTCTTTCAAACACTCCTTTATGCTTTGCGTAATAATTCTACATTATTTCCGATCTACAATATGTCATTCACATATACTTATCGAAATGTGTAGTGCTCCCACTCACTTTCTAGTAAATACAAAGCTTCACCATAAGTCTCATGCAAAACTATATGCTTTGATCAACTCATCAAAGCGTATATTCCAACTCCGAGATGCTTGCACCAGTCCATAGATGGATCGCCGAGCTTGCACACTTTGTTAGCTCCCTTTGGATCGATAAAACCTTCTCGTTGCATCATATACAACTCTTCCTCCCGAAACCCATTCAGAATGCAGTTTTACATCCATTTGCCAAATTTCATAAATTGTGGCAATTGCTAACATGATTCGACAGACTTAAGTATCGCTACAGCTTGAGAAAATCTCATTGTAGTCAACACCTTGAACTTGTCACAAACCTTTTGCGACAAGTCGAGCTTTGTAGATAGTAACACTACTATCGTCGTCCGCCTTCCTCTTGAAGATCCATTTATTTTCTATGGCTTGCCGATCATCGGCAACGCCACCAAAGTCCACACTGTTCTCATACATGGATCTCATCTCGATTTCATGGCCTCAAGCCATTTCGCGAATCTGGCTCATCATCGCTTCCTCATAATTCGAGGTTCATCATGATCTAGTTACATGACTTCCGAGCAGGATTACCGTATCACTGTGCGGATCTCACTGTTTTACCTACGAGGTTCGGTAGTAACTTGATCCGAAGTTACATGATCATCATCATTAGCTTCCTCACTAATTGGTATAGTAGTCACAAGAACAGATTTCGTGATGAACTACTTTCCAATAAGGAACAGTATAGTTACCTCATCAAGTTCTACTTTCCTCCCACTCACTTCTTTCGAGAGAAACTCCTTCTCTAGAAAGGATCCATCTTAAGCAACGAATATCTTGCCTTCGGATCTGTGATAGAAGGTGTACCCAACAATTTCCTTTGGGTATTCTATGAAGACGCACTTCTCCGATTTGGGTTTGAGCTTATCAGATGAAACTTTTTCACATAAGCATCACAGCCCCAAACTTTAAGAAACCATAACTTTGGTTTCTTGCTAAACCACAGTTCAGATAGTGTCGCCTCAACGGATTTAGATGGTGCCCTATTTAACGTGAATGCAGTTGTCTCTAATGCATGATCCCAAAACGATATTGGTAAATCAAGAAGAAACATCATAGATTGCACTATATCCAATAAAGTGCGGTTACGATGTTTGGACACACCGTAACATTGTGGTGTTCCTGTGGCGTGAGCTGTGAAACTATTCCACATTGTTTTAATTGAAGACCAAACTCAGAACTCAAATATTCGTCTCGCGATCGATCGCAGAAACTTTATTTTCTTGTTACGATGATTTTTCCACTTCACTCAAATTCTTTGAACCTTTCAACTATTTCAGCACTTATGTTTCATCAAGTAGATATACCCATATCTCGCTCAAATCATCTTGTGAAGGTCGAAAATAACGATATTTGCCACGAGCATCAACACTCATTGGATCGCATACATCGGTATGTATTATTTCCAATAAGTCAAGAGTTTGTTCCATTGTTCCGAGAACGGAGTTTTAGTCATCTTGCCCATGAGGCATGGTTCGCAAGCATCAAGTGATTCATAATCAAGTGATTCCAAAATCCCATCAAGATGGAGTTTCTTCATGCGCTTTACACCATTATGACCTAAACGGCAAAGTACACAAATAAGTTGCACTATCATTATTAACTTTGCATCTTTTGGTTTCAATATTATGAATATGTGTATCACTACGATCGAGATCCAATGAACCATTTTCATTGGGTGTGTAACCATATAAGGTTTTATTCATGTAAAGAATAACAATTTATTCTATATCTTTAATGAATAACCGACGCAATAAACATGATCGAATCATATTCATGCTCAACGCAAACGCCTAATAACATTTATTTAGGTTCCACACTAATCCCGAAAGTATAGGGGAGTGCGATGATGATCATATCAATCTTGAAACTACTTTCAACACACATCGTCACTTCACCCTTAACTAGTTTCGCTTATTACGCAATTCCCTGCTTTGAGTTACTACTCTTAGCAACCCAACCAGTACCAAATACCGAGGGGTTGCTATAAACACTAGTAAAGTATACATCAATAACATGTATATCAAATATACCTTTGTTCACTTTGCCATCCTTCTTATCCGCCAAATACTTGGGGTAGTTCTCGCTTCAAAGGACCAGTCCCTTTGCAAGAGAAGCACTTAGTCTCGTGCTTAGGTCCGCATTTGGGCTTCTTCACTTGAGCAAAGCAACTTGCTTGCCGCTCTTCTTGAAGTTCCCTTCCATCCCTTTGCCCTTTTCTTGAAACTAGTGGTCTTTTAATCATCAACACTTGATGTTTTTCTTGATTTCTACCTTCACGATTTTAGCATCACGAAGAGCTTGGGAATCGCTTTCATATCCTTACATATTATAGTTCATCACAAAGTTCTACTAACTTGGTGATGGTGACTAGAGAATTTCATCAATCACTATCTTATCGTGAAGATTAACTCCCACTTGATTTAAGCGATTGTAGTACCTGCATAACTCGAGCACATGCTCACTAGTTGAGCGATTCTCTCCATCTTTTAGCTATAGAACTTGTTGGAGACTTCATATCTCTCAACTCGGTATTTGCTTGAAATATTAACTTCAATTCTCGAACATCTCATATGGTCCATGATGTTCAAAACATCTTTGAAGTCCCGATTCTAAGCCATAAAGCATGGTGCACAAAACTATCAAGTAGTCATCATATTGAGCTAGCCAAACGCTCATAACGCCTCAGATTCCGCTCCTCGCAATAGGTTTGTCACCTAGCGTGCATCAAGGACATAATTCTTCAGCAAAGAATGAGGATAAACCTCGATCACGGATCCAATCCGCATCATTGCTACTAACATTTTTCAACACAGTTTTCTAGGAACATATCAAAACAAACATATGAAAGCAACAACGCGAGCTATTGATCTACAACATAATTTGCAAAATACTACCAGACTAAGTTCATGATAAATTTAAGTTAAATTAATCATATTATTTAAGAACTCCCACTTAGATGCACATCTCTAGTCATCTAAGTGATCACGTGATCCAAATCAACTAAACCATAACCGATCATCACGTGAAATGGAGTAGTTTTCAATGGTGAACATCTTATGTTGATCATATCTACTATATGATTCACGCCGACCTTTCGGTCTCCGTGTTCCGAGGCCATATCTCGCATATGCTAGGCTCGCCAAGTATAACCCGAGTATTCTCTGCGGTGCAAAACTGGCTTGCACCCGCTGTAGATGGACGAGCTTATCACACCCGATCATCACGTGGTGTCCGGGCACGATTTAACTTTGGCAACGTGCATACCGGGGAGAACACTTCTTGATAATTTAGTGAGAGATCATCTTATAATGCTACCGTTAATCAAAGCAAGATAAGATGCATAAAGGATAAACATCACATGCAAATCAATATAAGTGATATGATATGGTCATCATCATCTTGTGCTTCGTGATCTTCATCTCCGCAGCACCACCATGATCACCATCGCCACCCGCGCGACACCTTGATCTCCATCGAGCATCGTTGTCATCTCGCCAATCTTATGCTTCTACGACTATCGCTACCGCTTAGTGATAAAGTAAAGCATTACAGGCGCATTGCATTGCATACAATAAAGCGACAACCATATGGCTCCAGCCAATTACGATAACTTCGTTACAAAACATGATCATCTCATACAATAAAATATAGCATCACGCCTTGACCATATCACATCACAACATGCCCTGCAAAAACAAGTTAGACGTCCTCTACTTTGTTGTTGCAAATTTTACGTGGCTGCTACGGGCTTAAGCAAGAACCAGCCTCACCCACGATCAAAACCACAACGATATTTCACAAATAGACTCCGCTTTAACCTTCTCAAGGACCGGGCGAGCCACACTCGGTTCAACTAAAGTGAGAGAGACAGCACCCACCGGTCACCTTTAAGCAACGAGTGCTCAGAAGCGGTGAAACCAGTCTCGCGTAAGCGCACGCTGTAATGTCGGTCTGGGCCGCTTCATCTCACAATACCGCTGAACCAAAGTATGACATGCTGGTAGGTAGTATGACTTGTATCGCCCACAACTCACTTGTGTTCTACTCGTGCAAAACATCAAACCATAGAAAAACCTAGGCTCGGATGCCACCGTTGGGGAACGAGTAATTTCAAAAATTTTCCTACGCACACGCAAGATCATGGTGATGTATAGCAACGAGAGGGAGAGTGTTGTCTACGCACTCAGAGACCAAGCGAAGCGATCACAACGTAGAGGAAGTAGTCGACGCTCTCCTCGCGATCCGACCGATCCCGCGCCAAGCATTCGACGCCCCGAAGTTCTTGACACACACAGCTCGATGACGCCCCTCGACTCGATCCAGCCAAGTGTAGAGGGAGAGTTTCACAAGACGACGGCGTGCAGGACGATCTTGATGTTTCATCGCGCAGGGCTTCGCTTAAGCTTCATGACGGTATAACCGAGGTGGAATATGGTGGAGGGGGCACAGACACGGCTAAGGAACGATCTAAAGATCAAACTTGTGTGTTCAAGGGTGCCCCTGCCCCGTGATATAAAGGAGGGAGGGGGGAGGCCGGCCGGCCTAGCTAGGCGCGCCGAGGAGTCCTACTCCCACCGAGTAGGACTCCCCCTTCCTAGTTGGAATAGGATTGGGGGAGGGGAAGAGAGAGAGGCGCCCCCTCCTTGTCCTATTCGGATCGGGGGAGGGCTGCCACCTCCCGGCCGGCCCTCCTCTTCTCCCTCGAGGCCCACCGAGGCCCATTTACCCCGGGGTTCCAGAACCTCCTAAGACTCCCAGAATTTCGCCGCCGGAACCATTCAACTCCAAACATAGGCTTCCAATATATCAATCTTTATGTCTCGACCATTTCGAGACTCCTCGTCATGTCCGTGATCACATCCGGACTCAACTTCTTCGGTACATCAAAATACATAAACTCATAATAACTCGCCATCGAAACCTTGCTGTGCGGACCCTACGGTTCGAGAACAATGTAGACATGACCTAGAACTATTCACGGTCAATAACCAACAGCGGACCTGGATGCCCATATTGGTTCCTACATATTCTACGAAGATCTTTATCGGTCGAGACCGCATAACAACATACGTTGTTCCTTTGTCATCGGTATGTTACTTGCCCGAGATTCGATCATCGGTATCCAATACCTAGTTCAATCTCGCTACGCAAGTCTCTTTACTCGCTCCGTAATACATCATCTCACAACTAACTCATTAGTTGTAGTGCTTGCAAGGCTTCAAATGATGTGCATTACCGAGAGGGCCCAGAGATACCTCTCCGACAATCGGAGTGACAAAACCTAATCTCGAAATACGCCAACCCAACATCCGCCTTTGGAGACACTGTAGTACTCCTTTATAATCACCCGATTCGTTGCCAGACGCTTGGTAGCACCCAAAGTGTTCCTCCGTAAACGGAGTTGCATAATCTCATAGTTACAGTGAACATGTATATGTCATGGATAAAAGCAAGAGCAACATACTAAACGATCGTGTGCTAAGCTAATGGAATGGGTCATGTCAATCGATCATTCTCGCTAATGATGTGACCTTGTTAATCAAATAACAACTCTGTGTTCATGGTCAGGAAACATAACCATCTTTGATTAACAAGCTAGTCTAGTAGAGGCATACTAGTGACATAATGTTTTGTCTATGCATTCACACATGTATCATGTTTCCGGTTAATACAATTCTAGCATGAATGATAAACATTTATCATGAAATAAGGAAATAAATAATAACTTTATTATTGCCTCTAGGGCATATTTCCTTCAGTTTTCACCTCGGTGAAACCGAGTTGTAAATTTCGGCGTGACCGAAGTGTGTAACTGCACGCAGTTAACCATCTCGGTCCCACCGAGTTTTCCAACTCGGTCCCACCGACAACCGAAGGGTATATATACCCGAGGGCAGCGCTGATTACTCCTTCAAACGCCGCCTCAAACCCCTTCGCTGCCGTCGCGTGGTCTCCGGATCGTCTCCGCTCGCTCAGCGCTCAGGCGCCGCTGGTCTCCATCGCCAATCTGGCGGTCAATCTCGTCAGCGCCGTTGCGCCGTAGTGAAGCTCCACCAGATTGGGTGAGTTTCATCCTCTCGTGCTTCAACCTCCGATTCTATGCACGATAGGTTTTGCCTAGCTTCTTGTCAAGATTGAAATCTTCCTATCCAGCAGATTAGATCATAGAACAAAATTCGAGTGAAAATTTTAGGGTTAGGTTTCACGAACACATCTCGGTGTGACCGATTCTACATTCTCTGACCGACCGATTTGGCTTCCGCCATTGATCGCACTCTTCGTTAAACTGAAGTTGTGCAAATCGGTAAGACCGAAATGAGGACTCTGTGAAACCCTAGTGCTCTCGGCTAGATCAAACCCATTTCGTCCAACCGAAAGTGGTGTGTATGGTCTGTTTAGGCACTTCGGATTCACCGAATTTTAGACTCGGTCGACCAAATGCATTCTCAGTGAAAACCTAAAACTGAAGTTTGAACTCATTTATTTTGCAAAATCCTCTGCAGTTTGTGATAACTCTTCTATTCTCGCCTATACCTATTCTTTTCACGGGTTGTCGGTCATGTCCGATGCAAGTGACAGCGAACAGGTCCGAATCACCACTTGAGATTCCAGAGGCGGTCACAAGTCCTGCAAGCAAGCAGTTTTTCAGATGATGGAGAGAGGAGCACTCCAAGTGGATTGCCTCGCGCTGCCACTGAGGGCTGTGAAGAAGAGGAATTCGATGAGGAAGACTCGACTTTGTTGCAGATGAGGAGATATCTTCCAAGCCTAAGAGGAAAGTGGTTGCCAAGGGCTATCAAGGGCAACAAACAAAGAAAGGCACCAAAGAAAGAGAAGAAGTCCACAGTTGCAAAGAAGCCGAGCATGGAAGAAGAAACCTCCAAAGAAGATCAAGAAAACTTCCAAGAGGAAGAGGCTAGTTCATGAAGAAGTCGATGATGATGATTCGATGAGGAAGCACCCCAGCCTCCTCGTAAGCAAAAGTTGATGGAGATGCCATCGTAAGGTGAGCACCCACAAAATCTAAGCCATCACCAAGCAAAGGCAGCCCAAGCCAAACCTGCCGCCAAGCCAAAGAAAAATCGTGAGAAACATACCGCTTCAGAGAAGAAGAAGGACAATGTGCCACCGCTGAACTGATGAAGAGGCACATGTTTTGTCAAGCTCGCATGTAAATTGCCAGCTCATAATGATGCTCATCCTCGAGCTGAAAATATGAAGGAAAGGAAGGACAAAGGTCTCGGGCTATGGAGGCAAGTTGATCCATATGCCACCAGAGAGAAGAACATTTGTTGACTCTAGGTTCCACACGAGAGAGCAACAAGATTTCTATGAGACAAAGTGCTCATGGACAAGAAACCAATTGTTGCCGACACCAGATATGTAGATCGGAAATACATCGACAAAGTGAAGAGCACAGAGACTATTTCCCTCATGTGCATGAGAGCTTCACCGCATGTGGAGTTGCTGAGTTCGCTGGTCGGTCGATCGCTTGGAATGATGAGATGATCATGCGCTTCTATGCCACCGCACACTTCTATCCAGATGGCGTAATTGTATGGATGATGTATGACGTAGATTCTCCTCAACTGCTGAGGAATGGAGAGCGTTGTTGAATGCACTGTATCAAGGGACGATGATGTTGATGTCTATGGCATTCCAAAGAAGAATCACGAAGTCTATGAAGAACATGTACAATGAGGTACCGACAAGGATGTTGAGATATGGAAGCTTGGATCAGTTTATCATCTTCGTGAAGGTCTCCCAACCACTAACACCATTCCGAGGCATACTTTGATGCCCAAGTCGAGAGACCACCGCATGATAAGAGGCTACTCTATCAACATGCTGCACATTCGGATCAAGACACCTTTAAGGTGATGGACCCGATAGTAGAGACTATCAAGAGGACAAAGCAGCAGACTGTAAGAGGTCGTGGTGGGTTTGCTCCGCATATTCAGATGCTCATTAATGCCAAGTTTGGCACGGACACCTACCTCGTTGGATAGACCCCACTTGCCACCGCAGCCCGAACATGAAGATAATGAAGTTGTGATGACCGAGGATGCTCCCACATCCGCTGAAGGACACGCTAAGTCCGAAGTTGCCAAACAAGCTAAAGCTGAGAAGGAAGCAAAGAAGAAAGCCCAAGAGCGTTGGAGAACAACTTCTTGAAGCCACTCGAGAATTGAACTACGCCTGGCAAGATAGTGCGCCTCGGGAGAGTCTTGAGAGGATCGTTGAAGATAAGTTCCATGCTCGATGTCAAGCTAATCAAGCACAGTCACCGCCAACAAGCTTGAGGCGACATCGAGGAAGCGAAGAGGAGAAGGCAGAGCTCATGAAGGAGATGGAAGGTGATCTAGTCCAGATGACTACGAGCAGCCCATCAGAAGGCTCCACAAAGCCCAGATCACCGCTATTCCAAAGGATGCACCCCTGCTACTACATCAAGACCTCCCACAGCTCCATCGGGCCCAAAGACCAGCTCTAGTGTCTACTCCTCCAGCTCCACAGACTTCAAAGCAGGCTTTTGCAGATGCAGCTATCTCCACTCCATCGACGCAGACAGAGCCGCCAAGCAGAGTCCCTAGTGACGATTACCTCTATACCTTCGAACTTTTGGTAACTTGTTGCCAAAGGGGAGAAATTGTATAGATCATAGGACTTCGAGAGAGAGAGTGCTCGCTTTTTGCTCTTTCGCTTATGCGGTTTTCCTTGAGATACTTTTGAGTTCTTCGAGACATTTCGTGTGTTTGATACTACGCTTGCTCTATCTTGATGAGTGCTTGATCATACTATGCTTAATGTGTGCTTAATGCTTATCATATTCTATTCATATCTTGTATGATCACTTACTCATGTCTTGGTGATTGGGTGCATGTTATTCATTCTTATCATTTTGTGCGCTCCACCAAGATGTATGTGACATGGAAGAGTGACCCATGATCCTAATCGATTGTGCATTTGCATTCAAACGCAAATCTTAAATAATGCACAAATTTAGGGGGAGCTCTTGCTTATCACATACTTCTCAAAGCTTAATTTATGTTATTCATTGATTATATCATTTGTCGAAGCTTTGATCTATATGTTGTCATCAATTACCAAAAAGGGGAGATTGAAAGTGCAACTAATCCCCGGTGGTTTTGGTAATTAATAACAACATATATATCATTGAACTAATTATTTCTTGAGAATATTTCGTAAAGTTCGGTGATATGGGTATGGCAATGACCGATGATGTGGACCCTCAAAATGCTAAGGAAAACATTGGCAAAAGCTCAAGACTTATTTTTGGTTTAGTGATCCAAGATCACATTGAGTCCATAGGAAAGCCAATACTATTAAAAGGGATGAGGTTATGATGATGATCCGGTTGCTCTAAGTGCTTAGTGATTTATCTCTCAAACTATCAACAATCTTTCATTCCAACATAAACCCATAAGTAATCTCGGTCCCACCGATTCCATAAACTCACCACACCGAGATGAACCACCTCAGCCATATACCCAAACCCTAATAATTTCGGATTTTCCGATTCCAAACTCGGTCATACCGAAATTGGTGTTGCCAAGCTTCAGAATCTTCAGACTCAAATCGGTGTCACCGAGATGAGAAAGTCGGTCCCACCGAGATTGGCAAACCCTAGACTTTGGAAGAATCGGACTAACCGAGATTGTATTTTCGGTCCCACCGAAAATCCCAACGTTCACAAGATTTGAACTTTCGGTCTCACCGAGTTGTCAACTTCGGTCTGACCGAGATTGGTCAAATGTGTGTAACGGTTGGATTTTGTGTGGAGGCTATTGAAGGAAATATGCCCTAGAGGCAATAATAAAGTTATTATTTATTTCCTTATTTCATGATAAATGTTTATCATTCATGCTAGAATTGTATTAACCGGAAACATGATACATGTGTGAATGCATAGACAAAACAACATGTCACTAGTATGCCTCTACTAGACTAGCTTGTTAATCAAAGATGGTTATGTTTCCTAACCATGAACAAAGAGTTGTTATTTGATTAATGAGGTCACATCATTAGTAGAATGATCTGATTGACATGACCCATTCCCTTAGCTTAGCACACGATCGTTTAGTATGTTGCTACTGCTTTTATCCATGACATATACATGTTCCTCGTAACTATGAGATTATGCAACTCCTGCTTACGGAGGAACACTTTGGTGCTACCAAACGTCACAACGAATCGGGTGATTATAAAGGAGTACTACAGTGTCTCCAAAGGCAAATGTTGGGTTGGCGATTTGAGATTAGGTTTTGTCACTCCGATTGTCGGAGAGGTATCTCTGGCCCTCTCGGTAATGCACATCACTTAAGCCTTGCAAGCACTACAACTAATGAGTTAGTTGTGAGATGATGTATTACGGAACGAGTAAAGAGACTTGCCGGTAACGAGATTGAACTAGGTATTGATACCGACGATCGAATCTCGGGCAAGTAACATACCGATGACAAAGGAACAACGATGTTGTTATGCGGTCCGACCGATAAAGATCTTCGAGAATATGTAGGAACCAATATGGGCATCCAGGTCCCGCTGTTGGTTATTGACCGTGAATAGTTCTAGGTCATGTCTACATTGTTCTCGAACCGTAGGGTCCGCACGCTTAAGGTTTCGATGGATGTTATTATGAGTTTATGTATTTTGATGTACGAAGGAGTTCGAGTCCCGGATGTGATCACGGACATGACGAGGAGTCTCAAATGGTCGAGACATAAAGATTGATATATTGGAAGCCTATGTTTGGAGTTCGAATGGTTCCAAGTAAAACGGAATTTATTCGAGTACCGGAGGTTACCTGGAACCCCGGAGGTAAATGGGCCTCGATGGGCCTTAGTGGAAAGGAGAAGGGCCAGCCCTAGGTGGGGCGCTGGCCCCCCTTCCCTAGTCCTACTAGGACTAGGAGAAGGGGCCGCCCTCTCTCTCTTCCCCCTCCGGAATCCTAGTCCAACTAGGATTGGGGGAATCCTACTCCCAGAGGGAGTAGGACTCCTGGCGCTGCCACCCTTGGCCGCCCCCCTCCCCTTGCTCCTTTATATACGGGCAGGGGGCACCTTGAACACACAAGTTGATCGTTAGATCGTTCCTTAGCCGCAGCGGTGCCCCTCCACCATATTCCACCTCGGTTATACCGTCATGAAGCTTAGGCGAAGCCTGCTGCCGTGAAACATCAAGATCGCCACCACGCCGTCAGGTCGACGGAACTCTCCCTCGACACTCGGCTGGATCGAGTACGAGGGACGCCATCGAGCTGTACGTGTGTCAAGAACTCGGGCGCCGGAGTAACGGCCGGATCGGTCGGATCGCGAGGAGAACGTCGACTACTTCCTCTACGTTGTGATCGCTTCGCCGGGTCTACAAGGGTATGTGGACAACACTCTCCTCTCGTTGCTATACATCACCATGATCTTGCGTGTGCGAGGAAATTTTTGAAATTACTACGCTCCCCAACAAGTGGCATCCGAGCCTAGGTTTTTCTATGGTTTGATGTTTTGCACGAGTAGAACACAAGTGAGTTGTGGGCGATACAAGTCATACTACCTACCAAGATGTCATACTTTTGTTCAGCGGTATTGTGAGATGAAGCGCCTGCACCGACATTACGCCAGACGCTTACGCGAGACTGGTTTCACCGCCACGAGCACTCGTTGCTTAAAGGTATTGGTGGGTGCTGCTCTCTCACTTTAGTTGAACCGAGTGTGGCTACGCCCGTCCTTGAGAAGGTTAAACGAGTCTATTTGACGAAGTATCGTTGTGGTTTTGATGCGAGGTGAGACTGGTTCTTGCTTAAGCCCGTAGCAGCCACGTAAAATTTGCAACAACAAAGTAGAGGACGCCTAACTTGTTTTTGCAGGCATGTTGTGATGTGATATGGTCAAGACATGATGCTATATTTTATTGTATGAGATGATCATGTTTTGTAACCGGTTATCGGCAATCGCGCAGGAGCCATATGGTTGTCGCTTATTGTATGCAATGCAATCACCTGTAATGCTTTACTTTATCACTAAGCGGTAGCGATAGTCGAGAAGCATAAGTTTGGCGAGACGACAACGATGCTACGATGGAGATCAAGGTGTCGCTACGGTGACGATGGTGATCATGGTGGTGCCGCAAGATGGAGATCGTGAAGCACAAGATGATGATGACCATATCATATCACTTATATTGATTTGCATGTGATGTTTATCCTTTTATGCATCTTATCTTGCTTTGATTGACGGTAGCATTATAAGATGATCTCTCACTAAATTATCAAGAAGTGTTCTCCCGAGTATGCACCGCTGCCAAAGTTCGTCGTGCCTGCACACCACGTGATGATCGGGTGTGATAAGCTCACGTCCATCTACAACGGGTGCAAGCCAGTTTTGCACACGCAGAATACTCGGGTTATACTTGACGAGCCTAGCATATGCAGATATGGCCTCGGAACACGGAGACCGAAAGGTCGAGCGTGAATCATATAGTAGATATGATCAACATAAGATGTTCACCATTGAAAACTACTCCATTTCACGTGATGATCGGTTATGGTTTAGTTGATTTGGATCACGTGATCACTTAGATGACTAGAGAGATGTTTTTCTAAGTGGGAGTTCTTAAGTAATATGATTAATTGAACTTAAATTTATCATGAACTTAGTACCTGATAGTATCTTGCTTGTTTATGTTTGATTGTAGATAGATGGCTCGTCTTTGTTGTTCCGTTGAATTTTAATGCGTTCCTTGAGAAAGCAAAGTTGAAAGATGATGGTAGCAATTACACGGATCGGGTCCGAATTTGAGGATCATCCTCATTGCTGCACGTAAGAGCTACGCCCTGGATGCACCGCTAGGTGACAGAACGCTTCTTTGAGCAACGCCAGATGTTATGAACGTCTGGCGAGCAAAGCGATGACTACTCTATAGTTCGATGTGCCATGCTTTACGGCTTAGAACCGGGACTTCAACGACGTTTTGAACGTCATGGAGCATATGAGATGTTCCAGAGTTGAAGTTAATATTCCAAAGTAATGCCCGGATTGAGAGATATGAAGTCTCCAATAAGTTCTATAGCTGCAAGATGGAGGAGAATAGTTCATTAGTGAGCATATACTCAAGATGTCCGGGTACTACAATCACTTGACACAATTGGGAGTTAATCTTCCGGATGATTGTGTCATTGATGAATTCTCCAATCACGCCACCAAGCTACAAAGGCTTCGTGATGAACTATAATATGCAAGGGTTAGTAAAGACTATACCGAGCTCTTCGCAATGCTAAAGGCTGCGGAGGTAGAAATCAAGAAGGAGCATCAAGTGTTGATGGTCAATAAGACCACTAGTTTCAAGAAGAAAGGCAAAGGGAAGAAGAAGGAATTCAAGAAGAACAGCAAGCAAGTTGTCGCTCAGAGAAGAAACCCAAGTCCGGCCCTAAACCTGAAATCGAGTGCTTCTACCGCAAGCGGTAGTCCTCGAAGCGGAACTGCCCCAAGTATTTGGCGGATAAGAAGGATGGCAAGGTGAACAAAGGTATATGTGATATACATGTTATTGATGTGTACCTTACTAGAGCTCGTAGTAGCACTGGTATTTGATCTCGGTTCATTGCTAATATTTGCAACTCAAACAGGACTACTGATTGCTTAACTCGCAAAGGACGAGGTGACGATGCGCGTGGGAAATGGTTCCAAAGTCGATGTGATCGCGGTCGGCACGCTACCTCTACATCTACCTTCGGATTAGTTTTAGACCTAAATAATTGTTATTTGGTGCTGCGTTGAGCATGAACATTATATCTGGATCTTGTTTGATGCGAGACGGTTATTCATTTAAATCGAGAGAATAATGGTTGTTCTATTTATATGAGTAATATCTTTTATGGTCATGCACCCTTGAGGAGTGGTCTATTTTTATGAATCTCGATAGTAGTGATACACATATTCATAATGTTGAAACCAAAAGATGCAGAGTTGATAATGATAGTGCAACTTATTTGTGGCAATCGCCGCTTAGGTCATATCGGTGTAAAGCGCATGAAGAAACTCCATCTCGATGGACTTTTGGAGTCACTTGATTATGAATCACTTGGCACTTGCGTAACCGTGCCTCATGGGCAAGATGACTAGAACACCGTTCTCCGGTACTATGGAGAGAGCAACAGATTTGTTGGAAATCATACATACTGAGATGTATGTGGTCCGATGAATATTGAGGCTCGTGGCGGATATCGTTATTTTCTCACCTTCACAGATGACTTAAGCAGATATGGGTATATCTACTTAATGAAACATAAGTCCAAACGTTTGAAAAGTTCAAAGAATTTCAGAGTGAAGTTGAAAATCATCGTAACAAGAAAATTAAGTTTCTACGATCCGATCGTGGAGGTGAATATTTGAGTTACGAGTTTGGTCTACATTTGAAACAATGCGAATAGTTTAGCAACTCACGCCACCGGAACACCACAACGTAATGGTGTGTCCGAACGTCGAATCGTACTTTACTAGATATGGTACGATCTATGATGTCTCTTACAGATTTACCGCTATCGCTTTGGGGTTATGCCCTAGAGACGGCCGCATTCACACCGAATAGAACACCGTCGAAACCGCTGAGACGACACCTTATGAACTGTGGTTTAGCAAGAAACCAAAGTTGTCGTTTCTTAAAGTTTGGGGATGCGATGCTTATGTGAAAAACTTCAACCCGATAAGCTCGAACCCAAATCGAGAAATGTGTCTTCATAGGATACCCAAAAGAGACAGTTGGGTACACCTTCTATCACAGATCCGAAGGCAAGACATTCGTTGTTAAGAATGGATCCTTTCTAGAGAAGGAGTTTCTCTCAAAGAAGTGAGTGGGAGGAAAGTGGAACTTGATGAGGTAATAGTACCTTCTCCCTTACTTGAAAGTAGTTCGTCGCAGAAACCAGTTTTCGAGACACCTACACCAAGTAGTGAGGAAGTTGATGATGTTGATCATGAAACTTGAGATCAAGTTCTCGCAGAACCTCGTAGATCAACCAGAGTAAGATCCGCACTGAGTGGTACGGTAATCCTGTTCGAAGTCATGCTACTAGATCATGATGAACCTACGAACTATGAAGAAGCGATGGTGAGCCCAGATTCATAAAATGGCTTGAGGCCATGAAATCTGAGATGGGATCCATGTATGAAAACAAAGTGTGGACTTTGGTTGACTTGCCCGAGGGTAGGCAAGCAATAGAAAACAAATGGATCTTCAAGAAGAAGACCGACGACGACGGTAATGTTATCGTTTATAAAGCTCGACTTGTCGCAAAGGTTTTCGACAAGTTCAAGGGATTGACTACGATGAGACCTTCTCACCCGAAGCGATGCTTAAGTCCGTCCGAATCATGTTAGCAATTGCTGCATTTTATGATTATGAAATTTGGCAAATGGATGTAAAGACCGCATTCTGAATGGATTTCGGAAGAAGAGTTGTATATGATGCAACCGAAGGTTTTATCGATCCAAAGGAGCTAACAAAGTGTGCAAGCTCCAGCGATCCATTTATGGACTGGTGCAAGCATCTCGAGTTGGAATAAACGCTTTGATAGTGTGATCAAAGCATTTGGGTTTGTCTGCACTTTTGGAGAAGCTCAGATTTACAAGAAAGTGAGTGGGAGCTCAGAGCATTTCGATATTATATGTGGATGACATATTGCTGATCGGAAATGATATAGAATTTCTGGATAGCATAAAGGGATACTTGAATAAGAGTTTTCAATGAAAGACCTCGGTGAAGCTGCTTACATATTGGGCATTAAGATCTATAGAGATAGATCAAGACGCTTAATTGACTTTCACAAAGCACATACCTTGACAAAGTTTTGAAGAAGTTCAAAATGGATCAAGCAAAGAAAGGGTTCTTGCACGTGTTACAAGGTGTGAAGTTGAGTCGACTCAATGCCCACCACCGCAGAAGATAGAGAGAAAATGAAAGATGTTCCTATGCTTCAGCCATAGGCTCTATCATGTATGCAATGTTGTGTACCAGACTGATGTGTGCCTTGCTATAAGCCTAGCAGGAGGTACCAAAGTAATCCAGAGTGGATCATCGACAGCGGTCAAGAACATCCTGAAATACGAAAAGGACTAAGGATATGTTTCTCGATATGGAGGTGACAAAGAGCTCATAAAAACGGTTACGTTGATGCAAGCTTTGACACCGATCCCGACGATTCTAAATCGCAGACCGGATACGATTTACACTAAACGGAGGAGCTGTCGGTTGGTGCAGTTCTAAACAAAGCGTCAGCGGGATCTACATGTGAAGCGGAATACATAGCAGCTTCGAAGCAGCTAATGAAGGAGTCGGATGAAGGAGTTCATATCCGATCTAGGTGTCATACCTAGTGCATCGGGTCCAATGAAAATCTTTCGTGACAATATCGAGCAATTGCCTTAGCAAAGGAATCCAGATTTCACAAGAGGACCAAGCACATCAAGAGACGCTTCAATTCCATCCGGACTTAGTCCAGACGGAGACATAGAGATTTGCAAGATACATACGGATCTGAATGTAGCGAGACCGTTGACTAAGCCTCTTCCACGAGCAAAACATGATCAGCACCAAGACTCCATGGGTGTTAGAATCATTACTATGTAATCTAGATTATTGACTCTAGTGCAAGTGGGAGATCAAGGAAATATGCCCTAGAGGCAATAATAAAGTTATTATTTATTTCCTTATTTCATGATAAATGTTTATCATTCATGCTAGAATTGTATTAACCGGAAACATGATACATGTGTGAATGCATAGACAAAACAACATGTCACTAGTATGCCTCTACTAGACTAGCTTGTTAATCAAAGATGGTTATGTTTCCTAACCATGAACAAAGAGTTGTTATTTGATTAATGAGGTCACATCATTAGTAGAATGATCGATTGACATGACCCATTCCCTTAGCTTAGCACACGATCGCTTAGTATGTTGCTACCGCTTTTATCCATGACATATACATGTTCTCGTAACTATGAGATTATGCAACTCCGTTTACGGAGGAACACTTTGGTGCTACCAAACGTCACAACGAATCGGGTGATTATAAAGGAGTACTACAGGTGTCTCCAAAGGCAAATGTTGGGTTGGCGATTTGAGATTAGGTTTTGTCACTCCGATTGTCGGAGAGGTATCTCTGGGCCCTCTCGGTAATGCACATCACTTAAGCCTTGCAAGCACTACAACTAATGAGTTAGTTTTGAGATGATGTATTACGGAACGAGTAAAGAGACTTGCGTAACGAGATTGAACTAGGTATTGGATACCGACGATCGAATCTCGGGCAAGTAACATACCGATGACAAAGGGAACAACGATGTTGTTATGCGGTCGACCGATAAAGATCTTCAGAGAATATGTAGGAACCAATATGGGCATCCAGGTCCCGCTGTTGGTTATTGACCGTGAATAGTTCTAGGTCATGTCTACATTGTTCTCGAACCGTAGGGTCCGCACGCTTAAGGTTTCGATGGATGTTATTATGAGTTTATGTATTTTGATGTACGAAGGAGTTCGAGTCCGGATGTGATCACGGACATGACGAGGAGTCTCAAATGGTCGAGACATAAAGATTGATATATTGGAAGCCTATGTTTGGAGTTCGAATGGTTCCGCTAAAACGGAATTTACCGAGTACCGGAGGTTCTGAACCCCCGGAGGTAAATGGGCCTCGATGGGCCTTAGTGGAAAGGAGAAGGGCCAGCCCTAGGTGGGCGCGCGCCTCCCCCTTCCCTAGTCCTACTAGGACTAGGAGAAGGGCCGCCCCCTCTCTCTTTCCCCCTCAGGAATCCTAGTCCAACTAGGATTGGGGGAATCCTACTCCCAGAGGAGTAGGACTCCTGGCGCGCCACCCTTGGCCGCCGCCCCCCCCCTTGCTCCTTTATATATGGGGGGGGGGGCACCTTGAACACACAAGTTGATCGTTAGATCGTTCCTTAGCCGTGCAGTGCCCCCTCCACCATATTCCACCTCGGTTATACTGTCGCAAGCTTAGGCGAAGCCCGCGCCGTGAAACATCAAGATCGCCACCACGCCGTCGGTCGACGGAACTCTCCTCGACACTCGGCTGGATCGAGTACGAGGGACGCCATCGAGCTGTACGTGTGTCAAGAACTCGGGCGCCGGAGTAACGGCGCCGGATCGGTCGGATCGCGAGGAGAACGCACGACTACTTCCTCTACGCCAGATCGCTTCCGCCGGGTCTACAAGGGTATGTGGACAACACTCTCCCCTCTCGTTGCTATACATCACCATGATCTTGCGTGTGCGTAGGAAAATTTTTGAAATTACTACGTTCCCCAACAGCTATAAATACCCCTCCACCTCCTCTTCATTCGTGGAGAGAGCCATCAGAAAGAACTACCACTCCTACCTTACATTTCTGAGAAGAAAACTACCTACCCTTGTGTTGAGATCAAGTTGATCCACTCCCACCATATGAAACTTGATTTCTAGCCTTCCCAAGTTGCTTTCCACTCAATCCTTTCTTCCACCACAGCCAAATCAGTGAGGAGAGTTGAGTGTTGGGGAGATTATCATTTGAAGCACAAGAGCAAGGAGTTCATCATCACCAACACCATCTATTACCTTTTGGAGGGTGGTGCCTCCTAGATTGGTTAGGTGTCGCTTGGGAGCCTCCGTCAAGATGTGGAGTTGAACCAAGAAGTTTGTAAGGGCAAGGAGATCGCCTACTCGTGAAGATCTACCCCGAGTAAGGCTAGTCCTCCGTGGACGAGGCCATGATGGCATAGACAAGGTTGCTTCTTCGTGGACCCTTCGTGGGTGGAGCCTCCGTGGACTCTCGCAGCCGTTACCCTCCGTGGGTTGAAGTCTCCATCAACGTGGATTGACGATAGCACCACCTATCGGAACCACGAGAAAATCTCCGTGTCTCCAAATTGCGTTTGCTCTTCTCCACCTCTTATTTACTACATGTGCAATTTACTTTCCGCTGCCATAACTCTAGAATTGCATGTGTAGGGTGATACTTGACTTGCTCATCATTGTGAACTTGCTAAAAACTTGCCCTAATCAAAAGGCTAAACTTTTAAGTTGTCAAGTAGTCTAATCACCCCCCCTCTAGACATACTTCCGATCCTACAGCTATGCCTATTCTGATGCAACCTACGAGCTACAATGGCACCCATATGATAAGATTGGTCTCCTAACACAGCACTTCTGAGAATGCTGAGATCAGGGGCACACATGTGACATGCTTCATCCTTAGCAGTTATACATCTACCAATGAAGAGAGCAAAATAATGTATAGCAGGAAAGTGAATGCTCCCTATAGTGGCCTGCGCTATATCTCTAGACTCCCCCACAGTTATTCTAGCAACAAAGTCTCTATATTCAGATTTAGGGGGATCCCGGAAACTACCCCAAGATGGAAGTTTGCATGCAAGAGTGAAATCCTCTAAGTCCATGGTATAAGATTTGTCATAAAGGTCAAACATGACTGAAGGAGAATTACGCGAAGTTGTAAAATCAAACCTCCCCACAAATGAACTTGTGAGGTAACGATACTGTGGGCATTTATCAGCTTCAAAGTCTTCAAGACCGGCATTACGTAAATATGCGTAGAATTCTTCTTTAATTCCCACTTGATTCATAAAATTTTTCAAGGCCATTGATGTGGCCTCACAAGTGCGTCTCTTGGTGGTTCCTCGTCAAGATCACGTATTGCAAGCCAGGACCTTGCTTCCTTGAAGGACCACCTTGGAACATCCTCCCGAGCATATTGTTTCCTCTGAAAAATTTCTGAAATTTTTAGTAACTTCAAATAAAAGTGAACCAACTTCAATAAAATTGATAGCAACAACTCCCATAAGTGCCTAGGGCCTATATAAAGCATTGGAACTACTTGGAACCATATAAATTTGACATGCAAGCTCAAGAACATGGTCACCTATGTAGCACAAGTTTGCAATGAATAAAGCACTAGAACAAAAACTAATTGGACCAATGGAGGAGTCACATACCAAGGAACAATCTCTCCAAGCAGTTTTGCAAGAGGTGCTTTGAGCAAGGAGATCGAAATTCATAGCAACGGGGGCTGGAACTCGTGCTTGAGTTGGTTTTTCGTGTTTGTGTGAGACAGAGGAAGAAGATGGGTGCAGGAATAAGTGGAGGAGGGCCACCGTGGGCCCACGAGGCAGGGGGGCGTGCCCAGGGGGTAGGGCGCGCCCTCCACCCTCGTGGCCAGGTGGCAGCTCCCCCCGTGGTAATTTTTGCACAAGAATTCTCAAATATTCTAAAAAATCATTTTAAATTTGCATGGCATTCTGAGGACTTTTATTTTCGGGATATTTTTATATTGCACGGATAAGTCAGGAAACAGACAGAAAAATACTATTTTACTTTATTTCTACTAAATAACAGAAAATATAAAGAGGGTACAGAAGGTTGTGCTTCTAGTTTCATCCATCTCGTGATCATCAAAATGAACCCACTAACAAGGTTGATCAAGTCTTGTTAACAAACTCATTCCGAATAATCATGGAACCGGAGAAATTTCGAATGACACTAAGTTACCTCAACGGGGATATGAAAATCCCCCACAATAAGAATACCATATTTTTCTTGACAGTAGGGAGAGGAAATTCGAAACCTCCAAATATAATCGATGGAACTTTTCCAATAGAGTTGATACTATAAACTTGAGGTTGTTTCCTCGGAAAGTGTACTGTATGCTCATTACCATTAACATGAAAAGTGACATTGCCTTTGTTGCAATCAATAACAGCCCCTGTAGTATTAAGGAAAGGTCTTCCAAGAATAATAGACATACTATCATCCTCGGGAATATCAAGAATAACAAAGTCCGTTAAAATAGTAACGTTTGCAACCACAACAGGCACATCCTCACAAATACCGACAGGTATAGCAGTTGACTTATCAGCCATTTGCAAAGATATTTCAGTAGGTGTCAACTTATTCAAGTCAAGTCCACGATATAAAGAGAGAGGCATAACACCGACACCGCCCAGGATCACATAAAGCGCTTTTAACATAATTTCTTTTAATGGAGCATGGTATAGTAGGCACCAGGGATCTCCAAGTTTCTTTGGTATTCCACCCTTAAAAGTGTAATTAGCAAGCATGGTGGAAATTTCAGCTTGTGTATCTTTCTTTTATTAGTAATAATATCCTTCATATACTTAGCATAAGGATTTGTTTTGAGCACATCGCTTAATCGCATACGCAAAAAGATGGGTCTAATCATTTCAAAGAAAGCGCTCAAAATCCTCATCATCCTTTTCTTGGATGGTTTGGGAGGAAAAGGCATGGGTTTCGAACCCATGGTTCTCTTTCTTTACCATGTTTCTTAGCAACGAAGTCTCTTTTATCATAACGTTGATCCTTTGATTGTGGGTTATCAAGATCAACAAAGCAGTTCAACTTCTACATCATTATCATTACTAGGTTGAGCATCAACATGAACATTATCATTAACATTATCACTAGGTTCATGTTCATCACCTGATTGTGTTTCAGCATCAGACATAGAGATATCATTTGGATTATCAGGTGGTTCAGCAATAGGTTCACTAGAAGTTTGCACAATCCTATCATTTTTCTTTTTCTTCCTCTTAGAAGAACTAGGTACATCAATATTGTTTCTCTGAGAATCTTGCTCGACTCTCTTAGGGTGGCCTTCAGGATACAAAGGTTCCCGAGTCATTCTACCAGTTCTAGTAGCCACTCTAACAGCATAATCATTTTTCTTACTATTTATTTCATCAAGCACTTCTTTCTGAGCTTTAAGTACTTGTTCTACTTGAGTGGTAACCATAGAAGCATGTTTGCTAACAAGTTTAAGTTCACCTCTAATATCAGCCATATAATCACTCAAGCATTTAATCATAAAGGTATTCTATTTAATTTGTCTACCAAAATAAGCATTGAAGTCATCTTGCTTAAACATAAAGTCATCAAACTCATCCAAGCACTGACTAGCAATTTTAGTAGGAGGAACTTCAGCTTTATCATATCTATAGAGAGAATTTACCTTTACTACGTGTCGGGATATCGGAGGTTCTTCAATAAATAAGTAATTGAGATCATATACTTATTCAACAAAGTGTAAATTAAGACCATGTATTTCTTCAATAGGAGGTAAATTCTTAACATCTTCAGCTTTAATACCTTTTTCTTTCATAGATTTCTTTGCCTCTTGCATATCTTCGGGACTGAGAAATAGAACACCTCTCTTCTTCGGAGTTGGTTTAGGAATAGGCTCAGTAATAGGCTCAGGAGTTGGCTCGGGAGTTGGCTCAGGAGGTGCCCAATTATTTTCATTAGCCAACATATTATTCAATAGAAGTTCAACGTCATCCGGTGTTCTTTCCCTGAAAAGAGAACTAGCGCAACTATCCAGGTAATCTCTGGAAGCATCAATTAGTCCATTATAAAAGATATCAAATATTTCAGGTTTCTTAAGAGGATGATTAGGCAAAGCATTTAGTAACTTGAGAAGCCTCCCCCAAGCTTGTGGGAGACTCTCTTCTTCAATTTGCACAAAATTGTATATTTCCCTCAATGCAGCTTGTTTCTTATGAGCAGGGAAATATTTAGCAGAGAAGTGATAAATCATATCCTGGGGACTTTGCACACAACCAGGATCAAGAGAATTAAACCATTTCTTAGCATCACCCTTTAATGAGAACGGAAATATTTTGGGTATGTAAAAGTGGCGCGATCTCAGGTTATTAGTAAACAGGGCAGCTATATCATCTAACTTACGAAGATGTGCCACAACAGTTTCAGATTCATAGCCATAAAAAGGATCAGATTCAACCAAAGTAATTATATCTGGATCGACAAAAATATCATAATAATCATAATTAGGAACACAGATAGGTGAATTAGCAAAAGCAGGGTCGGGTCTCATCCTACCTCTAAAAGATTCAAGACTATCCTGGCAAGCAACAACAGCTTCAAAAGATTCAGCACTAAAAAGATAACCCTCGGGAATAGAAGGCATAGGTTCGTCATCACTAACATCATCGTGTTCAGGTTCAATAATTTCTCTTTCTCTAGACCTAGCAATTTGCTCATCAAGAAATTCACCGAGTGGCGCAGTAGTATCAAGCATAGAAGTAGTTTCATCATAAGTATCATGCATAGCAGAAGTGGCATCATCAATAACATGCGACATATCAGAATCAATAGCATTAGTAGGTTTAGGTGTCGCAAACTTACTCATAACAAAAGGTGAATCAAGTCCAGAGCTAGATGACAGTTCCTTACCTCCCCTCGTAGTTGAGGGATAAATTTTTGTCTTAGCGTCTTTCAAGTTCTTCATAGTGTCCAGCAGATATAAATCCCAAGTGACTCAAAGAATAGAGCTATGCTCCCCAGCAACGGCGCCAGAAAAAGGTCTTGATAACCCACAAGTATAGGGGATCGCAATAGTTTTCGAGGGCAGAGTATTCAACCCAAATTTATTGATTCGACACAAGGGGAGCCAAAGAATATTCTCAAGTATTAGCAGCTGAGTTGTCAATTCAACCACACCGGAAACTTAGTATCTGCAGCAAAGTGTTTAGTAGCAAAGTAATATGATAGTGGTGGTAACGGTAACAAAGTAAGGACAACAAAACTAATGTTTTTGGTATTTTGTAGTGATTGTAACAAAGAGCAACGGAAAAGTAAATAAGCGAGAACCAAGATATGTTAAACTCAGAGGCACCGGATTAGCGATGGATAATTATGCGGATGTGGTTCATCATGTAGCGATCATAACATAGGGTGACACAGTAACTATCTCCAGTTCATCAATGTAATGTAGGCATGTATTCCGTGTATAGTCATACGTGCTTATGGAAAAGAACTTGCATGACATCTTTTGTCCTACCCTCCCGTGGCAGCGGGGTCCTATTGGAAACTAAGGGATATTAAGGCCTCCTTTTAATAGAGAACCGGAACAAAGCATTAGCACATAGTGAATACATGAACTCCTCAAACTACGGTCATCACCGGGAGTGGTCCCGATTATTGTCACTTCGGGGTTGCCGGATCATAACACATAGTAGGTGACTATAGACTTGCAAGATAGGATCTAGAACACACATATATTCATGAAAACATAATAGGTCCAGATCTGAAATCATGGCACTTGGGCCCTACTGACAAGCATTAAGCATAGCAAAGTCATAGCAACATCAATCTCAGAACATAATGGATACTAGGGATCAAACCCTAACAAAACTAACTAGATTACATGATAAATCTCATCCAACCCATCACCGTCCAGCAAGCCTACGATGCAATTACTCATGCACGGTGGTGAGCATCATGAAATTGGTGATGGAGGATGGTTGATGATGACGACGGCGACAAATCCCCCTCTCCGGAGCCCTGAACGGACTCCAGATCAGCCCTCCCGATAGAGATTAGGGCTTGGCGGTGGCTCCGTATCGTAAAACGCGATGAAACTTTCTCTCTGATTTTTTTCTCCCCGAAAGCCAATATATGGAGTTGGAGTTGGCGTCGGAGGGCCACCAGGGGGCCCACAAGGTAGGGGCGCGCCCGGGGGGCGCGCCCCACCTCGTGAGCAGGGTGTGGGCCCCCCGGTCTTCATCTTTTGCCTGGATTTTTATTATTTATTCTAAGATATTCCATGGAGTTTCGTGTCATTCCGAGAACTTTTGTTTTCTCAGACATAAAACAACACCATGGCAATTCTCTTTGAAAACAGCGTCGATCCGAGTTAGTTCCATTCAAATCATACAAGTTAGAGTCCAAAACAAGGGCAAAAGTGTTTGGCAAAGTAGATACGACGGAGACGTATCATGCATCCACCAAATTAGAGGATGCGGTACTGGATGCAGACACTCACATTAAACTAACATTCAGACGAACAAAAGTTCAACATGTCTATGCATCTCAATGATTCACCATACTATAACCAATACAAAGCTGTGACAAGGTGTGTAAATAAAGAAAATTGGTCGATGCTTCTCTGAGAAAAGGGCCTCCCTGCGCACACATTATATTCCTGGGCATGCTTGTTTCTTCTCAATGTTGCGAGCACTTTGAGCATGTTGGCAACCCACAGCTAGCTAGCTGCCTCATCTTGCAATTGATGCTGACACATTTGCAGCAAACACATGAGGCAATAGAGATGACTCAACATGGGTCCATATTGTGCAGTTCCCCTGAAATCATATTCATTGTCCTAAATCTGAAAAGATAGGAAAACAGTAGCTATACTTAAACGGTGTTGCAAAACAGTAGCACATATCAATAGCTCGGCATGACAAAACATGATCATCTCGGACGAAGGGATCTTGACCTGCCCGAGGAAGATTATATATAATTTCATAAGTCCTTGGTTGATTTTCACCTTCAATTTGACCGCTTGTTTGCTCCTCCACACATGACAGATCGTTCGGATGCATTGACAAGTCAATGTACTAATAAGCTAATTTCATCTTGCGGTGGTCATTGTACCTAGTTACGAATGTAGGAATACCTGGAGCACCATGAGGTTAGCTAACAGCAGGTAGATGCAGCCATATAAATTTTATGCGGTGCTACAAAAACTGAGGTTTGTATCCCTTCCCGTTATGAGAATTCTTCTTGAAGTTGGTAGAATGTGACGGCTTGTTCTTTGCATCAAACTTGCCTTTCCCCTGAGATTTGTTCTTGTTGTTTTGGGGCTGGTTGGGCTGGAAGTTCTTCTCGTGTACCATGTGGGCACTAGAAGCTCCCTCAGCAACCCGAGCACGTGTGTGTTTTGCTCTCGCCTTCTCCTCAAAATCAGGAGTGCTAATGAGATCCAAAACAGAAAACTCATGTCTCTTGTTTTTCAGAGAAGTAGCAAAATCGTTCCACAAAGGTGGAAGCTTGGCAATGATGGTCCCAAAGAACAAATTTGTCGTGCAACACACACTTAAAGTACTCAAGTTCCTTAGAGAGTGATCAGATCTCATGAGTCTGCTGAACAACAGAGTACTCATCACCATCTTGTAGTCACAGAAATTGCTCCATGACGCATAACTCGTTGCGGTACCGAGGGCCCAAACGTGGCCTCGAGCGCAACCCACATGTCTTTGTCGCTGTCAAATGACATATATGAATCCGCAATGGAATCGTCAAGAACACTCGGCAGGGCGGCTTTGAAGAGGGTATCCATGTTCTGAAAAGCTTCCTACTGTCTAGGATTAAGATCGCCCTCAGGCTTACCCTTAGTGGCGCCATAGCAGTACATGATCTGAAACCAATATACTACTCTTGTGCGCCACCTTTTATATTGCACCCCCTTAAAAGTAGGCGGCTTCAAAAGCGCAGCAAAACAACTCGGAGTAAATTGCCTGTAATCAGGTTTTTGGATTGGATTGTTGAATATATGAGCAATTTAGTATGAGATTTAATCCGAATCAGCAATAAATAGATCATGACGACAATTTCCAACATCAAAGTAATGATGCGGACTAAACCAGAGGACAGAATCACATACCTTGACAAATGAGCAGAACCGATGTGGTTGATGTTGTCACTCATGTCGTTGATGAAGAGGTTACCGAGGTCGGGAAGAAGGTTGACGTTGAGGAAGTCGTCATTGGCAGCGATCACTGCGTGTGTGCTCCCCAAAACCTGATCGCCCTCTTCCGCACAGGATCACGAAGGCGGGTTCGAGGATGCTGTCCCTTCCGTGGTGCACGCCGAAGGAGGGCTGGAGAAGAATTGCGTGGCGGCGCAAAAATGCAGAACGGTCTTGAAACCATATGATACTGGCGGCTAGGGTAGAGCATGTCGGTCGGTCGATGCGAGTATAATAGTAGGCCTTTGGCCCCCAAACCCCACGTCCAAGTCAATAATAGCTCAAAAAAAGTCAATAATAGCCCCACCAAGGTTTGTCTAAAAAAACAGAGTAATTAAGGCGTCTGTTAGTCCCTTTAGTATAAATACTATATCATTAATAATGGCCCCACCTTTTGTCTCACAAAGTATGTTGGAGTACAACCGGCTACACGTTTACAATCCGCTTATGTTCTCTCTCCTCTTCTCTCTCCTTCAACTAAGCACAAATACTATATTTAAATCCTTATAGCCTGCTTATGTCATCTAATTGTAGTACTTGCTCTAAATTTACTCTCCAGTGTGTAGTCTGAAATGTCGGGCGTGCAGCGGGCGGTGCCCTCGGTCGGCGTGCCGCTTCAACGGCGGAAGCAGTGAGAGGTCGCATCGCCCTGACTTGCCATCAATGTGGAGCGATAGGCTCAGCTGGCACCGGGCGGGAAGCGTGCGCGGGAGGGGGGAGGTTTTTTTGTTCGGCCAAGAAGGTGAGAAGCCAACTTGGGATCGGTCCGGACGTGGAAATATCATGTGCTCCCATACTCTGCATATGACACTAGTCTATGTTACTACTCCCTCCTTTCCGGTTTATAGAGATGTTTAGAGTAACATAGTAATATGTTACAGTATAAGTTACTCCCCACTATGACCAGTCTTGGCCTCTCCTAGTGCTCCACCATGTATAGCTGCTAAGCCTGCCACGTAAGCATAAAATATGATGTGGCACCAATAAACTAAGCACCTATGCATTGAATACTTGAGTTACTAAGCCATTTAATGCACTTAGCACCTCATCTAAAGAGCATGGTTAATAGTATAGCCAGATGCTGGCTATAAGCCAGTGCCATGTCATCTACAACCCATCTTATAGTCAACATGTACAATAGTAGTGAAGGAAATATGCCCTAGAGGCAATAATAAAGTTATTATTTATTTCCTCATATCATGATAAATGTTTATTATTCATGCTAGAATTGTATTACCCGAAAACATAATACATGTGTGAATACATAGACAAACATAGTGTCACTAGTATGCCTCTACTTGACTAGCTCATTGATCAAACATGGTTGAGTTTCCTAACCATGGATATGAGTTATCATTTGATCAGTGGGATCACATCATTAGAAGAATTATGTGGTTGACTTGACCCATTTCGTTAGCTTAGAACTTGATCATTTAGTATGTTGCTATTGCTTTCTTCATGACTTATACATGTTCCTATGACTATGAGATTATGCAACTCCCGTTTATTGGAGGAACACTTTGTGTGCTACCAAACATCACAACGTAACTGGGTGACTATAAAGGTGCTCTACAGGTGTCTCCGAAGGTACTTGTTGGGTTGGCGTATTTCGAGATTAGGATTTGTCACTCTGATTGTCGGAGAGGTATCTTTGGGCCCTCTCGGTAATGCACATCACTATAAGCCTTGCAAGCAATGTGACTAATAAGTTAGTTACGGGATGATGTATTACAGAACGAGTAAAGAGACTTGCCGGTAATGAGATTGAACTAGGTATTGAGATACCGTCGATCGAATCTCGGGCAAGTAACATACCGATGACAAAGGGAACAACGTATGTTGTTATGCGGTTTGACCGATAAAGATCTTCGTAGAATATGTAGGAGCCAATATGGGCATCCAGGTTCCGCTACTGGTTATTGACTAGAGAGATGTCTCGGTCATGTCTACATAGTTCTCGAACCCGTAGGGTCCGCACGCTTAACGTTCGTTGACGATATAGTATTATATGAGTTATGTATGTTGGTGACCGAATGTTGTTCGGTTTCCCGGATGAGATCACGGACATGACGAGGTACTCTGCAATGGTTCGGAGATGAAGTTTAATATATGGGATAATGTTGTTTGGTCTCCGGAAGGGTTCCGGAATTCACCGGAAGGGGTTCTGGATCTTTCCCGAAATGTTTGGGTACGAGAACATGTTATTTGGGCCAAAGGGGAAAGTCCACAATGTTTTTGGAAAGCGCAAAAGGAAGTTTTGCCGAGTCTAGGGCGACGCCGTGGTCCTCGGCGTCGGGTCCGAGACGCAGGAACCCCAAGCTTCGCCCCGAGTCCGAGAAGGACTCTTGCCTTCGGGTGAAACCGACTTTGTGGAGGCTTTACTCCAAGTTTCGACCCCAAGGATCAACATATAAATAGAGGGCAGGGCTAGCACAAAAGACACATCAAGAAACACCAAGCCGTCTGCCGACAACCCCATCCCCTCTAGTTTATCCTCCGTCATAGTTTCCGTAGTGCTCAGGCGAAGCCCTGCGGAGATTGTTCTTCACCAACACCGTCACCACGTCGTCGTGCTGCTGGAACTCATCTACTACTTCGCCCATCTTGCTGGATCAAGATGGCGAGGACGTCATCAAGCTGAACATGTGCAGAACTCGAAGGTGCCGTGCGTTCGGTACTTGGATCGATCGGATCGTGAAGACGTACGACTACATCAACCGCGTTGATAAACGCTTCCGCTTAGCGATCTTTAAGGGTATGAAGATACACTCCCCCTCTCATTGCTATGCATCACCATGATCTTGCGTGTGCGTAGGAATTTTTTTGAAATTACTACGTTCCCCAACAGTGGCATCCCAGCCTAGGTTTTATGCGTTGATGTTATATGCACGAGTAGAACACAAGTGAGTTGTGGGCGATACAAGTCATACTGCTTACCAGCATGTCATACTTTGGTTCGGCGGTATTGTTGGATGAAGCGGCCCGGACCGACATTACACGTACGCTTACGCGATACTGGTTGTACCGATGTGATTTGCACACAGGTGGCTAGTGGGTGTCAGTTTCTCCAATTTTAGTTGAACCGAGTGTGGCTACGCCCGGTCCTTAGAAGGTTAAAACATCACTAACTTGATGAACTATCGTTGTGGTTTTGATGCATAGGTAAGAACGGTTCTTGCTCAGCCCATAGCAGCCACGTAAAACTTGCAACAACAAAGTAGAGGACGTCTAACTTGTTTTTGCAGGGCATGTTGTGATGTGATATGGTCAAGACGTGATGCTATATTTTATTGTATGAGATGATCATGTTTTGTAACCGAGTTATCGGCAACTAGCAGGAGCCATATGGTTGTCGCTTTATTGTATGCAATGCAATCGCCCTGTAATTGCTTTACTTTATCACTAAGCGGTAGCAATAGTCGTAGAAGCAATAGGTGGCGTGACGACAACAATACGATGGAGATCAAGGTGTCGCGCCGGTGATGATGGTGATCATGACGGTGCTTCGGAGATGGAGATCACAAGCATAAGATGATGATGGCCATATCATATCACTTATATTGATTGCATGTGATGTTTATCTTTTATGCATCTTATCTTGCTTTGATTCACGGTAGCATTTTAAGATGATCTCTCACTAAATTTAAAGACAAAAGTGTTCTCCCTGAGTATGCACCATTGCCAAAGTTCGTCGTGCCTAGACACCACGTGATGATCGGGTGTGATAAGCTCTACATCCATCTACAACGGGTGCAAGCCAGTTTTGCACACGCAGAATACTCAGGTTAAACTTGACGAGCCTAGCATATGCAGATATGGCCTCGGAACACTAAGACCGAAAGGTCGAGCGTGAATCATATAGTAGATATGATCAACATAGTGATGTTCACCATTGAAAACTACTCCATTTCACGTGATGATCGGTTATGGTTTAGTTGATTTGGATCATGTGATCACTTAGATGATTAGAGGGATGTCTATCTAAGTGGGAGTTCTTAAGTAATATGATTAATTGAACTTAAATTTATCATGAACTTAGTCCTGGTAGTATTAGCATATCTATGTTGTAGATCAATAGCTTGCGTTTAGCTCCCCTGTTTTATTTTGATATGTTCCTAGAGAAAACTAAGTTGAAAGATGTTAGTAGCAATGATGCGGATTGGATCCGTGATCTGAGGCCTATCCTCATTGCTGCACAGAAGAATTATGTCCTTGATGCACCGCTAGGTGACAGACCTATTGCAGGAGCAGATGCAGACGTTATGAACGTTTGGCTAGCTCAATATGATGACTACTTGATAGTTTAGTGCACCATGCTTAACGGCTTAGAATCGGGACTTCAAAGACATTTTGAACGTCATGGACCATATAAGATGTTCCCGGAGTTGAAGTTAATATTTCAAGCAAATACCTGAGTTGAGAGATATGAAGTCTCTAACAAGTTCTTTAGCTAAAAGATGGAGGAGAATTGCTCAACTAGTGAGCATGTGCTCAGATTGTCTGGGTACTACAATCACTTGAATCAAGTGGGAGTTAATCTTCTAGATAAGATAGTGATTGACAGAGTTCTCTAGTCACCACCACCAAGTTACTAGAACTTCATGATGAACTATAGTATGCAAGGGATGACGAAAATGATTCCCGAGCTCTTAGTGATGTTGAAATCGACGAAGGTAGAAATCAAGAAAGAACATCAAGTGTTGATGATTGACAAGACCACTAGTTTCAAGAAAAGGGCAAAGGGAAAGAAAGGGAAACTTCAAGTAGAATGGCAAGCAAGTTGTCACTCCCGTGAAGAAGCCCAAAGCTGGACCAAAGCCTGAAACTGGGTGCTTACACTACAAAGGAAATGGTCACTAGAAGCGGAAATGTCCTGAATATTTGGTAGATAAGAAGGATGGCAAAGTGAACAAGGGTATATTTGATATACAGGTTATTGATGTGTACCTTACTAGTGTTTATTGCAGCCCCTGAGTATTTGATACTTGTTCGGTTGCTAAAAATTAGTAACTCGAAACAGGAGTTACAGAATAAACAGAGACTAGTTGAGGGTGAAGTGATGATGTGTGTTGGAAGTGGTTCCAAGATTAATATGATCATCATCGCACACTCCCTATACTTTCAGGATTAGTGTTAAACCTAATAAATGTTATTTGGCGTTTGCATTGAGCATGAATATGATTTGATCATGTTTATGGCAATACGGTTATTCATTTAAAGTCAGAGAATAATTGTTATTCTGTTTACATGAATAAAACCTTCAATGGTCATACACCCAATGAAAATAGTTTGTTGGATCTCAACTGTAGTAATACACATATTCATAATATGGATGCCAAAAGATGCAAAGTTAATAGTGATAGTGCAACTTATTTGTGGTAATCGCCGCTTGGGTCATATCGATTGTAAAGCGATGAAGAAACTCCATAAAGATGGATTTTGGAATCACTTGGTTATGGATCATTTGATGCTTGCGTAACCGTGCCTTTTGGGCAAGATGACTAGAACTCCGTTCTCGGAACAATGGAACGAAGCATCGACTTGTTGGAAATAATACATACCGATGTATGCGGTCCAATGAGTGTTGATGCTCGTGGCGGGTATTGTTATTTTATGACCTTCACAAATGATTTGAGTAGATATGAGTATATCTACTTAATGAAACACAAGTCTGAAACATTTGAAAAGTTCAAAGAATTTCAGAGTGAAGTGGAAAATCATCATAACAAGAAAATAAAGTTTCTACGATCTGATCGTGGAGGAGAATATTTGAGTTACGAGTTTGGTCTACACTTGAAACAATGCGGAATAGTTTCGCAACTCACGCCACCCGGAACACCACAACGAAATGGTGTGTCCGAACGTCGTAATCGTACTTTACTAGATATGGTGCGATCTATGATGTCTCTTACCGATTTACCACTATCGTTTTGGGGTTATGCATTAGAGACAGCTGCATTCACGTTAAATAGGGCACCGTCAAAATCCGTTGAGATGACACAGTATGAACTATGGTTTAGCAAGAAACCTAAGCTGTCGTTTCTTAAAGTTTGGGGTTGCGATGCTTATGTGAAAAAGTTTCAGCATGATAAGCTCAAACCCAAATTGGAGAAGTGCGTCTTCATAGAATACCCAAAAGAGACTATTGGGTACACCTTCTATCATAGATCTGAAGGCAAGATCTTTGTTGCTTAATATGGATCCTTTCTAGAGAAGGAGTTTCTCTCGAAAGAAGTGAGTGGGAGGAAAGTAGAACTTGATGAGGTAAGTGTACCTACTCCCTTATTGGAAAGTAGTTCATCACAAAAATCTGTTCCTGTGATTCCTACACCAATTAGTGAGGAAGCTAATGATGATGATCATGTAACTTCAGATCAAATTACTATCAAACCTCGTAGGTCAACCAGAGTAAGATTCGCAATAGAGTGGTACGGTAATCCTGTTCTGGACGTCAAGTTACTTGACCATGGCGAACCTACGAACTATGAGGAAGCGATGATGAGCCCAGATTCCATGAAATGGCTTGAGGCCATGATATCTGAGATGAGGTCCATGTATGATAACAAAGTGTGGACTTTGATTGACTTGCCCGATGATCGTCAAGCCATTGAGAATAATGGATCTTCAAGAGGAAGACGGACAATGATAGTAGTGTTACTATCTACAAAGCTCGAATTGTCACAAAAAGGTTTTCGACAAGTTCAAGGTGTTGACTACGGTGAGATTTCCTCACTCGTAGCGATGCTTAAGTCTGTCCGAATCATGTTAGCAAATTGCCGCATTTTATGAAATCTGGCAAATGGATAAACAAAACTGCATTCCTTAATGGATTTATTAAAGAAGAGTTGTATATGATACAACCAGAAGGTTTTGTCAATCCTAAAGGTGCTAACCAAATATGCAAGCTCCAGCGATCCATCTATGGACTGGTGCAAGCATCTCAGAGTTGGAATATACGCTTTGATAAGTTGATCCAAGCATATAGTTTTAATACAGACTTGCGGTGAAGCCTGTATTTACAAGAAAGTGAGTGGGAGCACTACAACATTTCTGATAAGTATATGTGAATGACATATTGTTGATCGGAAATAATGTAGAATTATTTTGCAAAGCATAAAGGAGTGTTTGAAAGGAGTTTTTCAAAGAAAGACCTCGGTAAGCTGCTTACATATTGAGCATCAAGATCTATGGAGATAGATCAAGACGCTTGATAAGTTTTTTCAATGAGTACATACCTTGACAAGATTTTGAAGTAGTTCAAAATGGAACATTCGAAGAAAGAGTTCTTGCCTGTGTTACAAAGTGTGAAATTGAGTGAGACTCAAAGCCCGACCACGGCAGAAGATAGAAAGAGAATGAAAGTCATTCCCTATGCCTCAGCCATAGAGTATGCCATGTTGTGTACTAGATCTATTGTATACCGTACACCGATTTTGGCAAGGGAGTACAATAGTGATCTAGGAGTAGATCACTGAACAACGGTCAAAATTATCCTTAGTGGAATAAGGATATGTTTCTCGATTATGGAGGTGACAAATGGTTCGTCGTAAAGGATTATGTCTATACAAGTTTTGGCACTGATCCAGATGACTCTAAGTATTTATCTGGATACATATTGAAAGTGGGAGCAATTAGCTAGAGTAGATCCGTGCAGAGCATTGTAGACATAGAATATTTGCAAAATACATACGGCTCTGAATGTGACAGACCCATTGACTAAACTTCTCTCACGAGCAAAACATGATCATACCTCAGTACTCTTTGGGTGTTAGTCACATAGCGATGTGAACTAGATTATTGACTCTAGTAAACCCTTTGGGTGTTGATCACATGACGATGTGAACTATGGGTATTAATCACATACAGATGTGAATATTGGTGTTAAATCACATGGCAATGTGATCTAGATTATTGACTCTAGTGCAAGTGGGAGACCGAAGGAAATATGCCCTAGAGGCAATAATAAAGTTATTATTTATTTTCTCATATCATGATAAATGTTTATTATTCATGCTAGAATTGTATTACCCAGAAACATAATACATGTGTGAATACATAGACAAACATAGTGTCACTAGTATGCCTCTACTTGACTAGCTCACTGATCAAAGATGGTTGAGTTTCCTAACCATGGATATGAGTTATCATTTGATCAGTGGGATCACATCATTAGAAGAATGATGTGGTTGACTTGACCCATTTCGTTAGCTTAGCACTTGATCATTTAGTATGTTGCTATTGCTTTCTTCATGACTTATACATGTTCCTATGACTATGAGATTATGCAACTCCCGTTCACCAGAGGAACACTTTGTGTGCTACCAAACGTCACAACATAACTGGGTGATTATAAAGGTGCTCTCTGTGTGTCTTGAAGGTACTTGTTGGGTTGGCGATTTCGAGATTAGGATTTGTCACTCGATTGTCGGAGAGGTATCTCTGGGCCCTCTCGGTAATGCACATCACTATAAGCCTTGCAAGCAATGTGACTAATAAGTTAGTTTCGGGATGATGTATCACGGAACGAGTAAAGAGACTTGCCGGTAACGAGATTGAACTAGGTATTGAGATACCGACGATCGAATCTCGGGCAAGTAACATACCGATGACAAAGGGAACAACGTATGTTGTTATGTGGTTTGACCGATAAAGATCTTTGTATAATATGTAGGAGCCAATATGGGCATCTAGGTTACGCTATTGGTTATTGACTAGACAGATGTCTCGGTCATGTCTACATAGTTCTCGAACTCGTAGGGTCCGCATGCTTAACGTTCGTTGACGATATATGAAAGTGCGTTATATCGACTAGAGGGGGGGGGGGTGAATAGGCGATTTTTATGAATTCTTCACTGAGGAATTTGCCGGTGAGGAAATTCCTTACTGAAGAACTACTAGCAGCGGAATAAGTACTCAGAAGTAAGCGTAACAGAATACAAGCATGGTCATCATGATGAAATGAAGACTAGCACAGAGTACATAAAGCGTAATCACAGGATAACACAAGGCGAAGACAAAGCGATCAAGAAATTGAAGCGAGGAAATTGAGAAAGTCTTGATCAAAGTCTTCAAGCACGATATGAACAAACACTCAACACAAGAATGAGGAAATGAAAGGGTTGAGGAAATAGAACCGATTAGGTTGGTGAAGACAATGATTTGGTAGACCAGTTCCAAGCTGCTGTCTCGGTTATGCGTCTGGTTGGAGCGGTCGAGTATTTAAACTCGAGGACACGCAGATCCGGACACCCGATCGTGAGCCGCAGCTCAGACACCCAGTCCTCACCGTATTCTCCTTGAACTAAGGCCACGCAGGCCTCGTCCAATCACTCGTGGTAAGTCTTCAGGTGACTTCCAAACCTTCACAGACTTGGTCACTCGGCGATCCACAATTCCTCTTGGATGCTCTAGACCGTGACGCCTAACCATCTGGAAGAAGCACAATCTTCAAAGGTAACAAGCGTCGGATCCACGCAGGATCAATTTCTTCAGTGATGCTCAATCACTTTGGATTTGTGGGGGTTTGGTTTTGGGTTTTCCTCACTTGATGATTTTTGCTCAAAGTCCTCGGAGGATGGGTTTCTCTCAAATGACAAGTGTCAAGTTCTTTTGGAGAAGCCACCCAACTAGTGGTTGTAGGGGGCAGCTATTTATAGCCTAGGGAGCAGCCCGACATGATAAGACATAAATGCCCTTCAATGATATGACCGTTAGGTGGATAAGATATTTTGGGACAGCCGGCGCGCAACACAACAACGGTCGGAAATTTGACTCTCAAATTCCTCAGGGCTATCATGTTCCTCACTGTGTAGGCAATTCGCACTGGCGAATTCCTAACTCCTCAATCAGAGCAAAGTCCTCAGTGACCAGAAGAACTGCGTCTCTGTCACTAAAGAAATTGACTGAACTGTATGAGATTTCCAATGGCTTCACTCGAAGGGATTGGTAGGTGTAGGATTTTGAGTTGAGCATCACATGGAAATTTTTCTTAGTATTTCCTCGACCCCTTTAACAGTACGGTGTTTCCTATGACTCAAGAAAGAGAAAATGAAACTACGAAAACAAAAGTCTTCACGCTTCATGTTCCTCAAATGAATACCAAGTCTTCAAGGTCACACCAATTTCTTCACTTTCAAAGTCTTCGTAAAGTCTTGAATATCAAAGTCTTGATCGAAGAACTTCATTTTAGGGTCGACTTTCTCTGTAAATATCAAACTCCTCATAGACTTATAGACCTGTGTACACTCACAAACGCATTAGTCCCTTAACCTATAAGTCTTCAATACACCAAAATCACTAAGGGGCACTAGATGCACTTACAATATAGTATTATATGAGTTATGTATGTTGGTGACCGAATGTTGTTCGGATTCCTGGATGAGATCACGGACATGACGAGGTACTCTGGAATGGTCCGGAGATGAAGTTTAATATATGGGATAATGTTGTTTGTTCTCTGAAAGGGTTCTGGAATTCACCGGAAGGGGTTCCGGATGTTTCCCGAAATGTTTGGGTACGAGAACACGTTATTTGGGCCAAAGGGGAAAGTCCACAAGGTTTTTGGAAAGGGCAAAAGGAAGTTTTGCGGAGTCCAGGGACCAGACACCAGGGAACCTTTGTTATTATGTGGCCCACCTTTCATTCTCACAAAGTGCCTAGGAGCACGTGCTAGAGCTGGCTCTTCACGAAGAGCCCGCTTACCTTCTCTCTCCTCTTCTCTTTCCTCCAACTAAGCAGAAATATACTAGTTTATTCTTTATTGCCCGCTGACTCAACTCTATTGTACTTGCTCTAAGCACATCTAAGCACTTACTAGCACCCCCTTGACCGTGGACCTTGACAGTGTACGTCACCTTGTGTCTCATAATTTTCCTCGTCATCATCTGGGTCCTAGAAGATCTCACCCACATCATCATTAGCATGCAGCCGCCTTGATAGCCAACATGCGCAGAAGGAGTAGAGGCGACTGGGGACGCACCACCAACACGTCGTGGGCACTCCGTATGTGCTTGTGTGCTTGCAGCGTGCGTGTTTTTCCATCGGTGCTAGCTCTAAGGCCGAGGCTGCGGTCGTCTTCGTCTCCGACTAGTTGTTGAGCAACGACAACAAATAGGTGCTGCAAGAGATGCGTATGCGCCGTTGCGTGTGAGCTTCGCCGTAGCACGACGAACCGGACGTTGCCGCGGATGGCGCACGCCTCCATGCAAACGAGTGTGTGCACATGCATGTGTTATTCACGTGCATTCTGTGGCCGAGCGTGTGTGCATGCACGTGTTGTGTACGTGCATTGTGTGCTCCATGCTGTGCGCGTATGTGCATGAGTTGGATCGGATGGAGTTAGTGTGTTGGCTTGTGTACATGCGTGGCTGCATGCGTCCTGTACATGCGTGGTTTGTTGCGTGGTTATCAATAATTCAATATAAACTACTCTCTCCATTCCTAAATATAAGTCTTTCTAGCCATTTTAGATAGACTACAACATACACATGTATGTAGACATATTTTAGAGTGTAGATTCACTCATTTTGTTTCGTATGTAGTCCCTTATTGAAATCTCTAAAAAGACTTATATTTGGGAACGGAGGGAGTATAAAACATCTTCAACTTAGCATCCTGATGTACCGTTTCTAGTGGTTAGCGGAAAGTTCATGCTCTTTTATTTGTTTATAGGTGGGCAGGCGGCAAAAAACATGGGAAAACGCGCAAGGTTCCTTGCAGACGCTCCACCACGAGGTTCCTTGCTCCTTCTCGGTCGTCGGGAATCTATGCTCTTCAACTCTTTTCTTTTACGTGAGCTTTGTTCATCCTTTTCCCAACACGCGAGACATCTAGCATCAAGGTGCACGTGTCATGCAAGAAAATGGAGATAATCAGATAAGAAGTGCGTGTTTAGTCGTATGGGGAAAAGCGGGGAAACCTTTTTTCGTAAGTGAGTCATGCACTTCGATGGCACCTACGCAATATTTTTTCTCCTCGATGACACGTGAATAGTGCACGTACTCAACGACGGAGCACGGGATGGTAGCAATGACATGGTCAGCCCTTTTTTGGTGAGAGTACACTCTACTACCTCCGTCCTAGTTTATTGGCCCCCTTAGTATTTTGTGACAAACTTTGACCATAGATTTAACTAAGAAAATAATAATGCATGTGTTTAAAAATTATATCCTTGGATTCGTGTTTGAACATAGTTTCATGTGATATTATTTTTGGTTACATACATTAACATTTTGTTAATAAAATTCAAGGTCAAAATTTGGCACAAAATGCGAAGGGGACCAATAAACCAGGACAGAGGTAGTAAATAATTTTGATGTGTCCCGTCAACTCGTAGAATGACGAGAAGCTTGATTACGCCTTCTCCCTCGCAACGCAGCGCGCTTGTGGTGGCTCGCAAAGACGAGGAGAAACTTTTGCTTACAAGCAGTGGACGTGCAACAGTTCATTTGGTGTCAGATTGCCAGAAGCACTACTGTAGAACCATCGACTTTCGGAAGAGGCGAAGAGCCAAGCGCAAGGTCACCTACTAACCTTAGGCTAGGCGTAGTGGGAGTAACATAAGTAGGGGTACCTCCTTTTTTTATTCTAGAAACAACCACACGCGAATATCAAGGTGCTGGTTATGTAGAACAAAGTTCCTGGAGTCCGTGCTCAGCCCTCCTCTATCTCTCTTCTCAGCCAGCCAGCGGACACGCGGATCCCATCGTCTATTTGCTCACATGCGGTCCCACATGTTAGTGAAAATGCAAGAGGACCCACTAAACCTGCACATATTTCACCTCGACGTGCTGGTGATGAAAAACAAATCCAATAAAGATCTTCGGTGGCCGCTTTTGGAGTTACTCAAGAGTAGTAAGATTCTATTTACAGTTTAACCCAAGATGCACATCATGTAGCTTCAACTACCACTATATTTTCTTGCATGACACGACCTGGATGTTGGATGTCCCACGTGTCGGCAAAAGGAGGAAGAACCCGACCAAATCTTCGGTTGTGCTCTCGGATTAGACTAGTTGTGCTAACTTAAATTTTTTATTGTGTACTCCCTTTGTTCCAAAATACTTGACTTCCATTTGTCCAAAAATGGATGTACCTATATACTAAAACATGTCTAGATACATCTATATTTTGACAAATAGAAGGCATGTATTGTGGAACGGAGGGAGTAGAATGGATGCAAGTTTTGGTATTGGGAAGAAGAGTACATCCATATATTGATAGAGCATTGGAGTTGGCCTTACAAATGGGACCGCAGTTGAGGAAACCGACTATCGGCAAACCCCCACCTCGCCCGCCGCACGATGGCTGAGTTAGAGAAATGATGAGGTTGAAGAGATTGCTCTAGCACGGATTCCAAGAAATATGGTGTCAAATGGAAATCATGCCGGTGTCCTGTGCCGTACTCCTGGACGTGAATGCTTGTTCTGGCCCATGCCACCCTACTACTCCTACTACTTACTATATAGTACTAGTATCGAGGATTCGAGGTGCTGGTTACATACAACGAACACATTAACATATGGCTACAAAGAAAACACCTACCGACGCCTTGAAGCATGTGAAGCTAGTACAAATAGTGTACTACTATTGTTGATTGGCCTCATCCGATAACCTGTTGCAATGCACGTACAATTATGTATTCGGAAAATATTTTTTTGCCTCGTCGCTCCACTCACTGAGAGAAGCGACTCGAAAGCCATTCATAAATTTAGTAAGTTTATCACAGGCATATCATTTTATTACACACAACAGGTCATCAACCCACATCGACAACAAGGATATATTATAAATACTAAAGTTTTCATCACACAACAAATAACAAGCAATGAAATGAACTTCAACTCAACCAATCTCGGCGTTGGAAACGCTTGCTTTGAACCATAAGTGATTCTCTGGACGGGCCATCTATTGTCGATCTCGAGACCAACGCAGGACTGATCGTCCGGTGAAGCGCCTACTATATCGAGTACGTGGTAGGGAATCACCCAAATGTCCGAGGTATAGACACAATTGCTTCTCATAAATGGTACTAGTAACGTTGTGTCAACAGCAGTTGGATCGCCTTTCACCATCATCAGATAGTTTTGTCCAAGGAAGAGCAAGTTTTCTCCAAGACTATCAATTCTGTACCAGGGAGAAGGTGTTGGCGCTAGCACACTAGTATCCATCCCGAATACCATGCAACAGGTGTTGGAATAGGTCCGGAGAGTGCGACCATGGGAGACAACACATGCTCCCTCAGTAGTAACAAACTCAGTGCGCTGTATACACACAAGAAGAGGTGATCCATCGGAATTAGTTGCCAGGCGCCATTGAGTATATACGTTCTTCTCGTCCTCATGCTCATGATCATCACCATCGTCATCTCCCCCTTGGTTATAAAAATTTTCAAGTATAGGTGGTGGAATGTTCACAGGACCTTGGAAACACAAGAAGAAGGTTAATTAGTAAAGGGAAACTTGCTAACCCGCATGCATGTGGATGAAACAATTATAATTATGGTGGAAGACAAATGTACCGAAAGTATAAGGATTCCATGCAAAAATAGTGCCACGAGTGGTGGCAACAAACACAAGGCCCTCGTATTGAATTGCATCACAGTACACATCCGTGTATAGAAACTGATTTTTGAGCAATATCCATCTAGTCGAACCATGAAGGACGGCAACAAGCTTGTCGAAGATAGCAACAACTTCATAGTTGTTGTAATTCCAAGAGCGGTTGGGAACTTGACAAATTGCTATCTTCCATAGAAGACAGTCACCATGATCATATTTGAATGTGCGTACAATGCCGGTGTGCTCAACCTCTGGGCAGTCTGCTGAGATTTTTGGAAGTGGAACCCGGTCACAAGTGTACACGTTCACAAGTTCCCACTCGCAGTTGGACCCAATGTAAACAACCCAATCTCCATTTGCGCCTGCCCAATACTTGCCCTCAAGCGATGGCATCTTAACATCATACATATCATTATCAAGCGGGATCAACTTGCACAAGGTGAGTCCTCCGTCGTCCCCGCGCCAGTAGTCATCAGGGTCACGGCGAAGAAGATAGGGGAGATCAAACCGCTCCTTGACTCTTGGGTTCCTTGTAATCATGTTATTAGTTGAGTTGAGAACGGGCTTGAACGAACCTACCATGCTAGCCGAGGTGATGACATCGCACCGATCAATGAGTTCCTCCACCACGTCATCTTTCAGATCGGGGCAAGAATAACGAGGTCGTTTCCAGCCCGTTCCCTCCATGGAGAAGACGATCGAACAATGGCAGAAGGAAGGGTGAAGGGCTGAAGGAAAATGGAGGAGGGAGAGAAAGAGCGTGCGGCAGCAGTTCCAAATCGAGAGGGAAAGGTGAAGAGTCGGTGGACGGTTGCCAGTTTGCCACGGTTCACGAAGAGGTGCCTCGGCCTACACGTCCGTTCGGAAATACTAGTAGAAAAGGACTCGCCGTCGTCTCACTGATATGTTAGAACGGGACCACATGTCAACGAAACATGGCGTGTAATTTCTCATGCAAAATGCGATCCGGCCACGTTGGCCCGAGGTGCCGCATTAGTTTTTTTTGAAAGTTTGCCGCATTAGTTATCGAACTTTATTTTTTTAACATGCAATCTGAATGGATAGCTCCTGTGGTCATCACACGTGAGCGGATATAGTGATGGTTGATTTGCCCGGGCAACTTATTACTGTGGGAATATGGGAGTACCAGCGGATTCAAGGAACAGAGAAATGATGGTTGCTTTGCCCGAGCAACTTACTGTGGCGAAGGTGGGGCTCTGTGATTTGACTGCTCACTAGTCATTACTACTGCGGCGCAATGATCGGGGTGAATCTTTCCCTGAAGTTGTGTTGTGCACTCAATATTGCTGCATGGCAGGTGTAGCCGGATGAAGGATGTCCAACATGTCGGCGAAACAAAGTTGAATTGTTTCTGGCATTGCTATTAATCCTTTAGGATTTTTTTATATGTACGCATAATTTTGATGAAATTGTACTGTGATGCTATGAAGGTTTCAACTTTGGTTCCCGCAGGAAAAAAAGGTTTCAACTTAGGATTCATGTGTCTTGCCTCAAGATTATCTCGTTACAACATTCCATCAAATACAAATGAAACTACCATGGCTAATGCATCTCAATGGTTCACAGATCAGCGCCAATAATCACATCACAACTGAAGACAAAGTTGTGAAAAGGTGTACAAATAAAGAAAAAATACAATCGATCGATGTTGTTCATAGGCATGGCTCCATTTCCTTGGCACAATGTTCATTGCTTGGCAGCTAGTTTCACCCAACTCTGTAGCCAAAAAAGAGGTGTATGAAGGACACCACAATCCGATCATTTTGTGCAGCTCCACTAAAATCGAGCGGGCCATCCCTGTTTGCAAACATATCCAGTTAGTGTGATTACAATAATAGTGGAACTAGATGATGAAACATAACACACATAAATAGAAGCCGATCACCTCTACGATCTCTCTTTAGGACTAACTTCTTGTTGGAGAAGATTAGGCACGAAGTTGGATGAGGAGGATAGCAAAACCAATCTCCCTTTCCGTAGTCCCACAGAAATGTAAAAATGTTGCCCGTGTGACATTTTGGTGGAACTGCACAAAACACTCTTTAGAGAAGTGATTTGTGCAGTTCACCAAAAGGTCGCAATAGCAACGAGGTGAAAACAGATAGCACTGTTTGCAAAAGGAGGTCGAAAGGAAATAATTACTGCCCAATAACACGAGTTGAAGACACATACGCCGACAAAAAAGAAGCATGTTCCATGTAATAAGGGAAAGATAGCACATGGTGGTTTATCAAAAATGGTTTGAGGACGAGATTGCAAGATGGAAAGTACGCCGGCTGAGATACGATTTAAGCAAACAACTAAAGAAGATCCACATGCAAAGAACGTGGGAAGATGGGCGGTGGAGCAAGGCCGGAGGAAGCTGTACCTGAGGGTCATTGGGATGTTACTAGGAGGGCGCCGGCGGCCGGGATCTGCCCATACTGCGGCAGCGAGCAAGTGGCGAAGGCCCTACCGCGCCGGAGCTTGGTCAGAGAGAACGGCAGGTACCACCGATCGGGACGTGTTGCCTCAATGCCGTCGAACGGAGAGACGATGCACATCCTCCCTTTCCATCAGCGGACGGGATGCGGCCGGATCATTGACCAACGCTGAGAGAGAGAGACCACGGCGGCCTTGTGTGAGATGGTGTGACGAGAGACAAACCCATTTTTCCATTTTCCCCACGGCAATCGTTTTATATTCTGTATGTGCCATTGAGGAATATATAACTTTATTTAATGCTAACACGTCAAGTCGAACTTTGTTCCGTCTAGGCGTGGTACCCAACCCTCCTTCGAGTAAACAACCGCTACACGTGTCAAATTATCACGTGGGCTGCCTTTTCGTACAGAAACGAACTCCATCGTGTCCCTGTGCGGGTGTGGCTGGGAACGAGACGTGAATACGTGCGTCCTGCGTGCACTTCTTCTTTAGGTGCAGGTACGTACGTGGGTGGGTGTGAGAGAGATGGTTTGTGCGAAACAGAGGCAATGTGTTGATGATATCTCAATCAGAAAAACGTAACATATGCAATGTGTGTGAAACAGAGTCATGGACGTGAGATATCGATAGAATTGAAAACAGGGATGAAGTGTGTGGCTGCGCGATCAATAAAGAGTGCCATTGAATTTGTGTCTGCCCATGTCAAAGATATAGGGCGGCTGGCGTACTGGAATTTGAGAGGGCAGAGGTGCAGTTTTTCTCCATGGCATGGATACCTACCTACAACGTTCGACTATCGGTGTGTGTGTGGGGGGGGGGGAGGGGGTAGAGACCGATCGACTAGTATATGTATGGGGAAGGAGAGAGACCTAGCTATGTATTGAGGGAGATCGATCGACATCCATGGATATGTGTAGCAAAGGAATAAGGTTGTGAAAAAGAGAAAGGTAGAGCGTCGGAGGGTTGGTGGTGGAGTGGCGTCTCACAAATGGTGGGAGAGGCCTGCTAGACAAACGGAGGGTACGAGTGCAATACCAATAAGAGAGGGCTGGGGATGTCTGTCTATCTATGCACGTGTGTGTGAGAGACGGGTCGGGAGGTATTCAAGGATGATGAGGGGAGAAGATATGGTTGTGGTAAGCATACGTAACTACATAGGAAGATCAACCATCGTGTGTCCGAGAAAAGGAGAGACATAACTAGTGAGGTAAGTGTATCGGTGCTTGGTGAAAGCGAATTATAGTCGACTGGTTATATGTAGGAGATCATTTCATATACTGCCTTTGCATGTGTTAGAAGCAAATAAGGTCCGGAGAGGCGCAGGGGGATAGGGTGTGGCTAGGAGGTGGTGCGAGAGGCCTACCATATCGAGGGGGAGGAGTGTGCGAGTATGTGATCAATGAAAAGAGGGGCAGGAGTGTGCACCTGCGTGGAATCGTATTGGACATAGGGGGGCATGGACAGTGAGAAGAGAAGAGGGGAAGTATATATGTGTTTGTTGTAGGCACACTTGGCTAGAGAGGTATATCGACCGGTGTGTGCTGGAAAGAAGGAGCCGGGGGCCTACACACACCATTGGTGGACGACCTAAAGAGAAATAATGAACGTGCGCGATGGAGGGGGCGCTAAGGGTGGGTGAGAGTGGGGCGGGTGTGTGCATGCACGATAGAAAGTTAGCGCTAGCTAGCTACAAACACTACAAAAAATACACTTCCGTGATGATACGTGTTTGTCACAGTAGGTCACGTTTGTTTGTCATGCATGTACATCCATGAAAAATTTATGACAGAATCAAGATAGTCATACCTGTGCTGTCGTAGAAGTGTTCCATGACATCACCAAAATTATCATCACGAAAGTGTCCACTTCCATGACGATAAATCGCGCGTCATAGAAGTGCTTTCATCAAGGGTGACCGACACGTGGCATCCACCGTAAGGAACGCCGTTAAGCTATCGGGTCGGGTTTTGGATCCGATAACCCATTAACAGCCCCGACCAATGGGGATTTTCCACGTGTAAAATCATCATTAGCTGGAGGAGACACGTGTCAGGTCCGCGTTGGCACAGGTGTCACTCATCCAATGGGCGAGACGCGCCTATGATATGTCGACACGTGGACCGACCCATCAAGTTTAAATGGGCCGGCCCAACTAAAGGCCCACAAGATTTTGCAGACCATAATGGGCCGGCCCAGCTAAAGGCCCACGAGATTTTGCGGACCATAATGGGCCGGCCCAGCTAAAGGCCCACAAGATTTTGCGGGCCATAATGGGCCGACCCAGGTAAAGGCCCACAAGATTTTTGTGTGCCATAATGGGCCGGCCCAGGTAAAGGCCAACAAGATTCTTGCAGATCATAATGGGCCGGCCCAGCTAAAGGCCCACAAGATTTCGCCAACATTAATGGGCCGGCCCAGCTGTAGGCCCACAAGATTTTGAGGACCCTAGTAGGCCGGCCCATTAACTTGCTGCCATGTTTTGGGCCAAATGCCGACCCATATTTGATCCGATCCATTAATGGCCTGCCACGTTCTGGGCCTAATAATGGCCCATATGAAATCCGGCCTGTTAAAAGCCTGCCTCTTTCTGGGCCAAATTACGGCCCAGATCAGGTCCGGCCCTTTAAGACGCTTTGGGCTCAATTATGGCCCATATCAGATTCGGCCCGCCAACTGGACGCAATGCTTTTGGGCCCACTTGCTAAAGGCCCATTTAGTAATTCGGCCTGATATTAGTTTCGACCTGTTAAGGGCCCGTTTAAGATTTCGGCCCTATATTAATTTCTGCCTGTTAAAAGCCCATCATATACTTGGGCCTAACTACGGCCCGGTTTGCATCCGACCTGCTCACAGCCGATATCTGATTGGGCCAAACAAGGACCGAGACAATTTTGGCCTGTTAAAAGCCCGTGATTTGATTTGCACCATCATGGGCCGGGGTCCATTTCGGGCTGCTGCCGGCCCGTGAGCTGTTCGGCACGTTTCAGGCCCAACCTACATCGTGATTGCATGACAACCCGATTATGTACCGTAATTTTACAGTTTGGCCGGTTTATTGCGAAGACATGATATATATACAGTAAAAATAACTACAACATCGTGAATAAGAAAAAACCTAGACTATACAATAAAGAAATTACGACATATTACATCCACTGGGCATCAAAGTTCGCCCCTATGATAATAAAGCACAAGCAGACAACAGATTACATACACTGGGCATCAAAGATCGCCACCAGTGCAAATAAACACGCCGACAAAATAATATACAAAACCAACAACACTTCAATAGAGTTCAAGGGTTAGCCCTACTGGGGAGCTGCAGCGCAAGCAGCTTAGCAAGATGATGAGACTGCGCTTGTTCAACACTTATATCTTCCTCGCTCTGAAAGATAAACAAGCAGACAGATGACATGTTTTTCACATAAAAGTATCAGTGCTGACAATTCATCACATTTCTTACTAACGAATAAAGTAACACAGTTTAAAATTGCATTAACACAATATGGTATTATTCAGGTCAAGACATGGCAGGAAATGACATTGTGAAGGAGCTGGTAGCTTCACGACACCACTGGATTACAGATCAAGAACTCATAAGTATCAATGGTTAGTGTGCTGTCAATTTATCCCATTTTAGATTGGCAAATAAAGAGACGGTTTAAATAATAGTAGAATGATATGACATTGTTCATAGTTAAGACATTGCAGAAGATGACATTGTGCTGTAGTGGGTAGGTTCACCACATCACTGGATTACGGATGAAGAACAGAAGCATACATGCAGTGCAAAAGAAGATCACTTGCTCTGTATAGTTTAATTTACATGGTATGAAGAAGGAACTTGGTTGTACAACTAAAAACTTAAATTGAGAAGGACAAACTTTTGTTTATGAACTACACAATAAACTTTAAACATGCAATTTGATGCAAACACCAAAAATAAATAGCTGTTGCAGTCATGCCTAACCAAATATAACCAACAAAGTTTGAAGGCTTGACAAGGACAAACTTACATTATTGGTGAATATAGGCTCTATAAAGGCCTTGTCCATGCTGATGGGGGGGCAATTCAAGAAGTTTACCACAGAATCTTCTTCATAAGCATTGCCTTTATTCTACATTTTGTTAAGAGTAAATATAGATGTGATAATATAAGAAAAAATGGAGAATATTTAAGATAAGATGAAGAGTGATGCTACATAACCAAGTAGCTATAAATGTAAGTGCAATGATACAGGAAAAAGTTACAGCCAAGAGCAATGCACAACTAAACTTCTTCAGTACCAACCTTATGGTAAGAGTAAATATAGATCTGATGTGTAGAAAATGGAGGGCAAAGGAAAATAAGCTGCAGAGTGATGGTACATGAACAACTACCTGTCATTATAAGTACACTGATAAAGGACAGCATGTACTTACAAGAACAATGCATAGCTAAAAAAATCATTGGCATTGGATATATTATACACTAATGTAACCATTCATACAGATCAGATAATTTGGAGCGAACAATTGATAAGCAAGCTATCATGCATACTGCTGCCACATAATGAACCAGGTATGTATGCAAGTACAGTGATACAGGACAATAGGTACTAACAAGAGCAAAGCAGCGAGCAACATATTTGCGATATCCTGTTGTTCTTTTCAAACTGGAATTCTTCTTCGAGCAGATTTCCTGCAAAAAAGATTCGTAAGGCACATGCGGAAAAGTAGAAGTTCAAATTGTCATGTGATTTCATAGGCGATACCTCATCACGAACGAGACCATTGCATAACAAGGTTTTCCCATTTAATGTCTTCTAAATTTAGCACAGGAGACTTCACCGGAAATTCATTTATAGACTTGCCATCAAAGTGTGATTTCCTCAGGTAACACCAATACTGCTGCAATGCTTACTTGAAAAGCACAAGCAAGCTTTGCTCGTCATGACTATCCAGATTGACCCTCACCTAGTTACAACAATGTAATTTAAATCATTGATGTGTTCAATCAGCAGAAAACAGGAAAATAATAACCATGAATAATAGCACTTACACGTAAGTTGGACAGGAAGATGTGAAAATGGTGTTTGTCTTCACTATAATCTTCCCATGATGGGAATATATGCACGTAGTCCCTAACAACATTGAAAGCATTGTCTTTTAAAGCGGGAATAAATGGAATGGGGTTCCAATCTGCAGGAATTGGCCGTCTCTGCAGCTTGGAATAGGTCTTTGGCCGTGGACTTGTTGTACTTTTCTTTGGAGTGGGATTTTTTTTTGAATGCGGTGGTGCTATGGCAAATGAAATCGGTATGCCTTTTGCTAGAGTGCAGGTCTGTGTGGTGGGGCTAGTGGTGTGGCTAGTGAAGTATGGGTGCAGTCTACTGGAGTCGGTCCTACATTTTGTGTCACTTGGTTGTACAACCAATATAAGTGGGGTCTTTGTCGATTTCTCGGCACCACCATGTTTTTCAAGGACTTTCTTTGGTGCTCCTTTGAGTTCGCAATCACCCTCTTCCTTTTGATGTCGATGCACAAGAACAACATTTGAGTGAAAAAATATGGTATGATGACAGATGGAATATGTATTGATAATTGATGGGCATGGCATCTCGACATATATGATGAGTAAACTAAGCAGATGGCGGTGCAGCAAAGTAGAAGAAATGCAAGACAACAAATGCAAGATACCCGCAATCAATAAAACCTTGCCAAATTAGAACAGGCACCTTGATGGGTGAACCGGACAGGCTATCTGCCTTTGACTGCTCGAGGTTAGAATAGTCATTAGGATCATATTCTGAACAAGAATCAACAGGTGGGGAGCGTATGAGTTTCATTGCATCCAGAATGGCACTCAATGCCTTGGTGCCAATTTTGTAAGTCATTGCAGTGTTTAGCTTCAAGAGTGGACTGCTGCTAGTGCGACACAAAGCAGCTACACAGATCATAGTGTAGACATAACAGGGAAAACCGTAAGCATCAGAGTAAAATCAGCAAAGTGGAACTTGCTGGAATATATGTGCTAGTACTGCCGGTATGGCTAGAAGTGCTTTGGATACCAGCTCTCTTCAAGTGAAGGTGTGGTACTGTTAATATCAGTGTAACTCTCAAAGGCAACACAGCTCCCCACATTTCCTTGCTATTCTTATAGGATTCAAGTGGGCAGGTCACTACAAATCCTATTCCTATGTTTACAAAATCCTACGAATCAAAGAGGCTCAAAGTGTCGATCACAACCGACCGTATAAACCTCTACACTGCAAATGTCCCTGCTCATCTTGATTACAAGGAACATCTCAGTACTACTATCATACTCCTCCGTTCCAAAATATAAGTCTTGGTAGAGATTTCCACTATGGATCACATGAGATGTATCCAGATACATTTTAGAGTGTAGATTCACTCATTTTGCTCCATATGTAGTCCATGGTGGAATCTATACAAAGACTTGTATTTAGGAATGGAGAGAGTACATATTAAAGAAGAATGGAAGAGGAACATTGTAAAGAAGAGCAAGCAGATTTTGGATAATAAAATGTTGGTTGCGCAGTGCCCACACATGATGAACCAGAGCGCATTAAGAATGCAACTCCCAACTGTCTCTCGACCATTTCAGGCGGTTGGATGAAGATCCTATGTCTCCTAACCCTTCTTCTTCCTCGTCTCTGATTCTTCCCATACAGAACACCGCACGGGCCGCCGGCCGGACCACCGGCCCCCACCGCCTGTGTTCCTCCGCCACCCCCACCCCCACCCCGCCCCAACCCCCACCCGCGTCGAGTTTTCTTTGTTCGGCGAGGCCCCACAACCACCAAGCCCTTCGTTCGACCGCGAACTCCGTGACTCTGAAAAATCGAGTGACCCAATTTTGAAATTTAGTCTCTGTGATTTAACTAGTGTGGAATATAAAGGGAAAACCATAAGCATTGGGAGTATAGTGTTGAGCGTGCCATGGCGGATCTGAAGGTGCAAACCGGACAAAGGCAACTTCGCAACCAAGACAAGATCAGAGTAAAGCAGTGGCGATCTATTTTCTTGCTGCGATAAATAAGTTGAGCAGATCTGAAGAGTACCGCCTCACAGTGCGGCGCCGATGTCTGATCTGCTGAGAATTTGACGGTGCTGCGGTAGTGATGGCTGTCGGCGGCGTGGAAGCAGATCTAGGAGGGTAGACGGTGGCGGCAGGGCACGATGGATGAGACGGTCGTAGGAGCGACGCCGACAAGGTGGACGACGACGGAGATGAAGCGAGAGGACGGTATGCAAGGATCCCGGTCCGAAGCCGTGGATGAGAGAGGTCGATCTCTTGTAATGGACGGCAGCATAGGGGTATCAGCTCCGGCATGGTGGAGGAGGACGGCGGTGGATGGGGTGGCGGCGGATGGAGGAGGGTGGGGTGGAGAGGGTGTTTTGGCGCCCACGGAGTACGAATGGGGAAAAGGGAGGTAGAGAGGAACCATGTATTCAGGGCGCGCTTGTCTCAAATGCGAGGAAATTTACAAACTTAGCCCCCGTTTCAAATTTCTACTACATCACAGCAATATTAGTCGGTTCGGGATAGGACGGTAATCTCACATACACCGAATATTTGCCGACGAGAGTTTGTTTTTGGCGCCCACCGTGTATGAATATGAATCGGGGAGGGAGTCGATTTTGGCCGAGGACACACTGTGTTTTGGCGCCCACCGTGTATGAATCCGGGTGAGAGGCGGTTACGTCACGTTTGGGTGAAATTACAAACCTACCCCTATTGAAACCTATAGAAATCTAGCAGATAGGCTTTGCATGGCAGGGATAGGCAGTAGTAATTTCCATCCCGCAGATTTTGGTTTCGGGCGGTTACTGCGACTTTCCCCGCTTCGTTCAAATTTTGCAGAGTGCAAGTTTACCGTGCCAACTCAATTCGAATCCCATTTGTATTCTATTTTTTTCGAGCGGGATCCATTTTCAATTGGAATTACATTCTCTATACATCATTTTTTTATATATACTTTCAAAAGCACAACAAAGAATTCTACTCCTTTATATGTATAATATGATTTACAAATACAACGATCTCAAAATCTTAAGGTTGAATTCGAATTTTTTAACCAAATTATGTTCTACTAAAATGTATGGATCAGTAATATCTACATATTAAATAACATAGATGTGCGTGAATTCATATGAGTATGCATGTTTGATAGATCAATTTTGGTTCGAGTATGGATTACATGTATCATCATCTCGAATTCAAATATTTGAATCCCTTTTTTGTTCACTCCTTTCACGCCCATCTCTCTCGCATGCATGCTCCTTCAGGTAGCTATCACTCTCTTTTCTCCAGCTCACCCGCACGCTCACTTCATGTTTCTCCTATCCTCGCAAACATGGTCTCTCGACGTCTCCCTTGAGAAGTGTCACACTCTCCCTATCATTATACATTACACGGTTTTCATTATATCTCACGTCTCTACTGTTCTCTGGTATCACTCGGTACCTAAGCTTTCTTTTTCACCGCCACACACACAGTCTCCACTCGTCTTTCACTTTGTCTTTCTCTCTATGGGATTCTCACACACCCTATATGTCTCTACATATGACTCATACCACTAAAATTACTCTCTCTCTCTCTCCTATTGACACAACATTTGTTGCGGTCTCCTTTTCGTCTCCATCCCAGACTGACATTATTCATTTGTTTATCGATCAGACAACCCCGACTACCGTCTCTCTCTCTCTCTCTCTCTCTCTCTCTCACACACACAGACACACACACACACAACTCCTGCTTCCACTCCCCTTCCCGACTACCGTCTCTCTCTCACACACACAAAACTCTCGCTTTCGCACCCCAACTCGTATTTCTCTCACAAACATTTATCGACTAGCTAGCCTCTAGATAGGTTTATACACCCGCACACTCGTGCTTCCACTATCGCATACATGTCTCTCTCCCACTCCTTGTATCTACGTATATTTTCCTTCCCTTCTTGAGACACGCCCTCTTGATCGTGCACACACACTATCGCCTCATTTTAAGCTGATACCTATCGCACACACACTCCTTGTGTCTTTGTCACACATGCACTCCGTCCTCCTCCACTCTCCCTCTTTCTCACACACACATGGGCTTTTTGCAACAACTAGCAAGATGCCCATGCGTTGCACGGAACATCAAGATGCATTTGTATGAGTAGTTTATCTTGTGGGGGAAAAGGATGAACGAGGGAAGGCCTTATTTGCAAATGTGAAGAGGGGTGTGGGTATCTTTTTGCAAAATTGCCATAGTTTCCTTCCTATCCGTCAGATATAGATCGGACGGCCTATATTGCAGGATGGCAGGCACACGATCATCACCAACAATGCTTTTTATAATAGTAGGGATAAAAAATAGAGTTGGTGATGATGGTGGGCCTGCCATCCTGCAATGTAGGTCGTCCGATTTATATCAGACGGATAGGAAGGAAAATATGGCAATTTACCAGCACTCTTCACCACATTTGCAGATAAGGCCTTCCCTCGTTCATCCTTTTCTCCCACAAGATCTTGATGTTTCGTGCAACGCACGGGCATCTTGCTAGTAAGAGTAGAAATTAGACATATACCACTTCTCGAATCTTGAAACCAACAACATTCCTCCCTTATCTCATCAAAACCGCCAAAGGAATATATTTTGAGTGAAACAAAACATATTTTTAGTGATATACGTATTTCAAAACTAGACTTTTATTTCTATCAAATCGGTGAATATGTATTAATCTACTTTGATCGTGTGGCAACGCATTGACACATTCATAGTATTTATTATAATTTTTTGGACACCAGACAAACGGTGGAGTACATATACGAAGAGAAGAGGCGCACGCACGCAGTCGACCTCTCGCTATCACGCACACATGAGTGTTACGTAAAGGCGACGTTAACAAATAAACCCTAAAACCCTAGGTGCACGATTGCTGCATTCGCGGGTACCGGGTACGTGGTGGGGCACCTTTGTAGGAATAGTCAGCTCGCGTGATAATTTGATCCGTAGGAGTTGATGGTCGGGACCACAGGTGAACGACTTGGAGCGTGGTGGCTCGCCAGTTGCCACAGATCGAGTAGCCACGTTTAAAATATCATTTTTTAGCGGGGTTAAGAGTTCCGATTTTCAATGGCGTGTTATAAGTAGTAAGTAGTTTTTAGAACGATTGGTATGGAGCAAAAATGGAATTCATAGTACTACGTACCTCCTTGGCGTATGGTTGTATGGGTTTATGTTGCGAGATGTTGAACCTCGTAGTTCTAGGGAAAATACTATGGTTTAGATTTAGATGCTGGTTTTCAGTAATGAAAATCGGAAGGGGAAACCCTTCTTTGATTAAAAAAACTACTACCTCCATTCTGGTTTACTAGTCCCCATCGTACTTTGGGTCAAAGTTTGTCCATGAATTTTACTTGTAAAATGTGAATGGAAAACGAGATTTTGTTATACCCAAACAAAAAAGGACTGGAGGGAGTGATTGCTCTGACACGGACGCGACCTCTCATAGCACAGGCATTGAACCAGTAGGCCGCGGCCAAGAGGGCCGCACTTTCGCTGCTGCAGGCCCGGTGAGCACGCCTCGGCGCGTGCAACCAGCTTAAGACTGCCCCTTTGCCTTCATTGAATCAGCGCGTGTGCGGCAACACGTCCTTCCATGAGCAGCAGGCATTTTGGAACACAAAAAATGACTAAAATATAATTAATTTACGCATGGTCTTGACTTGTTGTGCTCGCCTTGGTAGCGAGGAACTAGTAGAGGTTTTCTTTATTTATAACTGTCCTCACATTTTTTGGCTTTGAAGTGAATCATGGTTGTGGACATTATGTATGAATGTGCGGATATCTGTGAACATGAGTTTGATGTGGAAGTTGAACTTGGAATGTCGGGCTTGCGCGTGAACTATACCATGTCCAATGCTTCGTTTGTTATTATTTCAAAAGTAATTGCTGTTATTACATGACCCAAAAAAACATTTTGTGCCACATCAGTAGATGCACGGACATCACAACAGGCATGTTGACTTGATAAACATTTGAACCTAGCTATTATGAAGGAAATTTTGTATTGACAACAGTTTTAGATAGCAGGAGACGCCTAGCCTGCTCTGCCTCAGCTAGCTTATTTTTGGCTTCTTCCATCTCTTCTTTGGCTTGGGTGAAGAGAGCATCTGATTGCTCTTTTTGCTTCTTCAGGAACTCAGCTACATTCTCAAGGGCTGCTGCACGCTTTCTTTCAGCCTTTACTAATGCCACGAGGACACGAACATCTGACGACTCCACCTGGCTTGTGTGTAATCCAGCATCATCTGGGAATTTGCACCTTGTGTCTAATCCGACATCATTAGGGAACTGGCACCTTTTGTGTAATCTATCCTCATTTTGGAAACATGATCTCGAGGTTGACCATACTTCCCTCTTCGTAGGAACTGCATCCTAACATGAAGTTACTTCTTTTTTAGATCAATACTCAGAGCAGCCTAGATCCATTTAGTAGAAGCCAGATAAGCAGAACTCGGAGAAGTGAATTCAAAAGGAAAAATAAAAAATAAAAACAGACTACAAGGTGAGAACACCCACTTCCTACATCAAGCTAAAAATGAAAGCATTAGGACGATTAAGACTCTTCTTATTACACATCGAAGAACACTACGCTTAAGAGAAACAGAAACTAAAATATATACACATCGAAGAACACGAGGCTAAACGAAAGTAATTGAAAGGGGGTTACTTACCAAAGCTTGTTTTACAGGTTCGATGCAGTTCCTCTTTAACTTGCCACGGTCCTTGAAGATGTCCCCAATATCCCGTGTTTGGTCTTCATTGCTCTGCTGCATGTTCACACTCGTGGTTTTAAAATCTCAACATGGCAAAAAAATATACTACTAGTAATACTCGCGCATCTTGTGGGCAACATTAAAGCACTCGTCTACCATGTTAGAGCATCTCCAACAGAAACACAACACGCAGCGCTTTAAAAAAGCGTTTACAGTGCTAAGATCGAGAAGTAGAGACTAGAGAGTAGAGGATAGTTCTCAGCATAGATAGATAAAAAAAGATAATTCAACTACTCCTCATCGTCCGAATCCTCCTCGGTGATGTCCTCCTCCGACGTCTAACTGTAGGCGTGAAGATACCGATCGTCGTCGGATTCCTAGGGCGACGCTGCTCCTAGCCTCATGTTGAATTGAGTGTCCGCTTTTTGCCTATGCTTGTCCTCGCGATAGGCGGCTCACTCCGCCATCCTCTTATCCCTCCCTACCATCCTTTGCGCGTAGAACTTGCGCTCGTTGATGATGTCCTGCGGGAAGTGTTGGCGCCACATCGCCATGGCTTCCTCGTCCATCTCGGCGATGCTGATACGGTGCTCCCGCCTCCGGTTGTCACGACGATCCTCGTCGGTGCTAAGCCACGACATAGGCGCGAGCTCCTGTGCCCGCTCCCGTGTCAGCACATTGGGGAAGCTCAATGTTCTATGAGGCCACCGGAGGAGCCACGCCGCCGCGTCGTACGCGCGGGCGGCCTTGTTGGCAGTGTCAAAATTGCTGAGGCCGAGGCGCATCCCGTGGAACCGGATCTCGGTGGAGAAGCCGCCGGTGGGGCGCGCGCAGACGCCTCGGTATCCCCATGTTTCCCGGCGACGCGGCGGCATGGTGGCACGGCGGCGGCGAGGCGAGAAAGAGCGGGGAAAGAGCGGTGGCGAGGCATAGAGCAGGGAGAGAGCGGTGGCAAGGCACAGAGCGGTGGGAGGGCGTTGGATTTTATAAAGCGCGCCGGATGCCGCGCGCCAAAACTAGCGCACGCCCGGCCCCTTTTTCCCCCGCGTGCGTGCGATCCTTTCCCGACGTCTTTGCTATCTCTACTCTCTTCTCTACTGTTATATTTATTTTATATTTAATATTTAATATTTATCTCTACTTCTCTACTGTCTACTTTTTCTTTCTCTATACTTTTTTTTCTTGCAATATAGGCCGTCCGATTTATATCTGACAGATAGGAAGGAAACAAATGGGAATTTTGCAAAAATATACCCATACCCCTCTCCAGATTTGCAAATAAGGCCTTCCCTCGTTCATCCTTTTCTCCCACAAGATAAACTACTCATACAAATGCATCTTGATGCGTGCAACGCATGGGCATCTTGCTAGTTCTAAAAACTTTCCATCATTTGCCACACTACTGGTTGCAGATGAAAAACCTACCCAAGCACAACACGATACAGGAGCGCGACGCACAATTACAAGCTGATATTCTATTGGAAAATGGAGGCTATAACCAATTACTTTTACGGGAACAATAGCACCCAGGAAATTTGAAGGGTAGGTATGAACAAAATTGGAACTGCACATGTACTGCTAAGTGATTCAATACACACATTACCAATCGAGGAGGAGAACGATGGTCGTGGCGGCCTCTGTGAGTCATGGTCGGCAACGGGAGTCAGTTCAATGTCCACAACGGTGGTACTTCTACGCTTGGCATCGGCTTCCGAGAAGCAGATCCGAGACCGTGGAAGACGATGCCGGGAAAGAGGCTCCGTGTACAATGACGACGGTGGACCAGCTCTAGTGCGGCGTAAGAGGTCGTCGATGAGGCAGATGCGCTGCGGTGGACGAGTGCGCCGATGTAAAGGGGAGGAGAACGAAGGCTGCGGTGCCGTCGAGAAGTCTATTTTGCGGTGGGGATAGAAAATGGGGAGTATTCAGGTGTACTACTCTGGGTGCCGGGGTGGGGTTGGCTGGGTAGGGTGAACCTGAAGTAACGAAAACAGCCCCTACCAAGCGTCATCCGTAGGCCCGTTCCGAAGACTATGATGGTAACTTCCCACTGCTCGAATCAGGTTCACGGGAGATTTTCCCACCGACCTCAAAATTTTGTGACACTGAACTCCCCGTGTGGCGTGTTGAGTTTTCGGCTAAGCAACTAGTGAGTAGTAGTAGTAAACTCTGCATATTAGGTTTGACTGAAGTCAAACTTCCTAAAGTTTGACCAAGTTTATAGAAAAATATAAACATTTACCATAACAAATATGTATGATGTGAAAGTACATTCAATAATGAATCTAATGGTATTTATTTGTTATTGTATATGTTAATATTTTTTGTTATAAGCTTTCGAGAGTTTACAAAACTTGACTTTGACCAATGCTAATATAAACTTAAATAAAAATGGAGGAGTACACATTTGTTTTCTTAGTTTGTAGTGAACTAATCATTTGTTGAAATTGTGAAATAAATATATTAGGCTATTGACTTCGAATGTAATGGTCTATACAATTCAATAGTTACAATCGTTGTCGAATCCCAAGATGTATACAAGGTCTATAGTACTTCACAACATGCTCAAACTCACATAATCCCGGTCAAATGAGAATCTAAATGCATTTCATAGTTATTACTTTGTGGGATGCAACAAAACCAACCATAACTCTACATCAGCCATTATAGAAGCAACATTTTGACATATCCCAATGTGTGAATGAAACGTGCAAAGAGAGCTTTTGAAGATGGAGCAGATAGGGCGGGAAAGATTGTATGCATGTGGACGAGAGAGTACGAGACAAACCTAACGAGACAGAGAGAGATAGAGAGAGAAAGAGAGAGGAGGAAGTTAGGTCTGTGAGAAAGATGGAGACATGTAATATACGTGAGATGCATGTGCATCCAGATTCTGTATACGTGGAAGGAGAAGAGACAACATGCTTGATGAGAGAGCTGGAAAAACATGGACGAGAGGGGAAGGATCTCGTGGGTTGAGGGATTGATAATTTTGTGCGGGGGAGAGAGGGATTGGTAATTTTGTGCGAGAGAGAGAGGGTGGGGGGAGGAGTCAGTCAGCCATCGTCACATCACCCTGCTTTCAAATGGCCCCACATTCTCTAGCGCGGTGTGGTCGTCGTCTTCGATCTGCTCGATGCCCTCTTTGAAGATTGAGGTGTTGTGCATGTTCGGGTGCAAAGAAGCACAAGCGAGAGTGGTCGCCGTATAACCTTGGATGGGGATGAAATGTGTGCTCGGGGGAGGGTGTGCGTGTGTTGTGCTGTGTGTCTCTCTTTGTGTGTGTGTGTATGTGTGTGTGTGTATCAGATATTGAGAGAAAACAAACCTAATGAGAGAAATGGGTATTCACGAAGAGATTGTGCGGGCCTTGAGGCGGGCAGTGGCCAGGTGAGGGTGTCAAAATGTGCGCGTTGATGCATGTGTTGCATGCGATCGTGCGAGGGACGGACGAATCGAGAGAGATGGTTGTTGTGTTACAGATGCTCCTCTCTATCTCTGTCTCTCGCTCTCTCTCTCTCTCTCTCTCTCACACACACACACACACACAAGTAAACTAGAAGACCGTTCTCTCATGTATACACAACGTATCGACATCTATCTATGTCTCGCTCATGCATGATCATTTGCACATTCACACCTCTCTATGTCTGTATCACACGCACACCGTCTCCACATTGCCCTTCCGCCACAACACACATATGGACACATACACACGTTCTCTCTCAGTCACACACACAAAACCAGTATTAAAAAAAACTAGGGCGCACCTAAAACGTCCAAATCCAAATAAACACGAACTGGAGCTAAATTCAAATATATGGAAATATTGTAGCATTAAGAACTTTCCTAGGAAAAAAAGTTGAGTAATATTCGGGGATTGTTTTCACACACACAAAAAGGTTCGATGGATGTCCATCGAGCGCGACACGGTGACGCACCGTTCGATCGACCGCGCGGCCGCGGTTCACGCGCTTGCACATGATTCCATATCGTGGCTGTGGTACTAACTAATAAAAGCACTGCCTAAGTCTAATGTTTACATGCACTAGTACGGTTTTCTTTTAAGTTTGACCAACCTTATATAAAAACAAAGTAAGCTCCCACACGCACACTCATCAATATGCCACCGCCGCCGTTGTGCATGCCGGCGCCCGCCTGCTCCGGCCAACAATTTCTCACCCATCACTGCCATGTCGCCACCATCCCTGTGCCATTAAGCCGAAGGCTCGCCCGCTCACGTCGTCTGCAGTCCGTCCTCGCGATGCCGCCGCGCTGCCAAGCACGCGAGCAGCTGGTGGAGCCGCGCCTATGCATGCAACGTACAAAGAGGAGGACGAGCGCGTGCTCCAGCACGCTGGCGAGGAGGAACTAGCGTGTCATTGTCGTCTCCACCCGTGCGGAGGAGGCGTGCATGGTGGCTGTAGCGGCGGAAGCCGGTCGCGCGCGCGTCGAGCCCACAAACTGGGTGCGGACGCGGAATCTACCTTTGAGACCTTGAATGCCACGTGGATCCTGCTATCTGAAGGAGCAATTTGGGTCAGTCGACTCTTGTGAGACATTTGATGCAACATGGATGGCTAGAAGGGCTTCTTCCAGTTCTTCTGCCGTCTTCTTCCTTCGCTCTGTCGAACGTCTTCACAAATTGACTGACCCAAAATATATTACTAGTACGAACGTATTAAGTGTTGGGGAACGTTGCAAAAAATTAAAATTTTTCCTACGGTTTCACCAAGATCCATCTATGAGTTCATCTAAGCAACGAGTCATGGGAGAGAGTTTGCATCTACATACCACTTGTAGATCGCGTGCGGAAGCTTGCAAGGTGATGGTGATGATGGAGTCGTACTCGTCGTGATTCGAATCACCGATGTCCAAGTGCTGAACGGACAGCACCTCCGCGTTCAACACACGTACGGGATGGGAGACGTCTCCTCCTTCTTGATCCAGCAAGGGGAAGGAGAGGTTGAGGAAGCTTCGCTCAACGGCAAAGACGACGGCGTGGTGGTGTTGGTGCAGCGATAGACTTGGACAGGCTTCGCCAAGCGCTTACGGAGGAGGAGAGGTGTTGGGGAGGGGAGGGGCTGCGCCTTAGAGATGGGTACAGCAGCCCTCCCCCACCCCTCTATTTATAGGGGAAGGGGCAAGGGGGGCCGACCCCTCCAGATGGGATCTAGAGGGGGGCGGCGGCCAGGGAGGGGAGGCTTGCCCCCCAAGCAAAGGGGGGGCGCCCCCCTCAGGGTTTCCCCCCAACCCTAGGCGCATTGGCCCAAGGTGGGGGCACGCCCAGCCCTCCAGGGGCTGGCTCCCTCCCCTTTGCGGCCCATGTGGCCCTCCGGGGGGTGGCCCTCCGGTGGACCCGGAACCCTTCGGTGGCCCGGTACATTACCGATAGACCCCGAAACTTTCCGGTGTCCGTATGACAACTTCCCATATATAAAACTTCACCTCCGGACCATTAGGAACTCCTCGTGACGTCCGAGATCTCATCAGGGACTCGAACAACATTCGTAGTCACATACTAGTCTTCCTACTAACCCTAAGCGTCACCGAACCTTAAGTGTGTAGACCCTATGGGTTCGGGAGACATGAGACATGACCGAGGCGACTCTCGGGCAATAACCAACAGCGGGATCTGGATACCCATGTTGGCTCCCACATGCTCCTCGATGATTTCATCGGTTGAACCACGATGTCGAGGATTCGATCAAATCCGTATACAATTCCCTTTGTCAATCGATGCGTTACTTGCCCGAGACTCGATCGTCGGTATCCCAATACCTTGTTCGGTCTCGTTACGGCAAGTCACTTTACTCGCACCGTAATGCATGATCCGTGGCCAACACCTTGGTCACCTTGAGCTCATTATGATGATGCATTACCGAGTGGGCCCAGAGATACCTCTCCGTCATGCGGAGTGACAAACCCGATCTCGATCCGTGTCAACCCGCAGACACTTTCGGAGATACCGTAATGCACCTTTATAGTCACCCGATTCGTTGTGACGTTTGATACACCCAAGGCACTCCTACGGTATCCGGAGTTACGATCTCATGGTCGAAGGAAGAGATACTTGACATTGGCAAAGCTCTAGCAAGCGAACTACACGATCTTTGTGCTATGCTTAGGATTGGGTCTTGTCCATCACATCATTCTCCTAATGATGTGATCCGTTATCAATGACATCCAATGTCCATAGTCAGAAACCATGACTATCCGTTGATCAACGAGCTAGTCAACTAGAGGCTCACTAGGGACATATTGTGGTCTATGTGTTCACGTGTATTACGATTTCCGGATAATACAGTTATAGCATGAACAAAAGACAATTATCATGAACAATTAAATATAATAATACTTTTATTATTGCCTCTAGGGCATATTTCCAACAGTCTCCCACTTGCACTAGAGTCACCAATCTAGTTACATTGTGATGAATCGAACACCCATAGAGTTCTGGTGTTGATCATGTTTTGCCCATGAGAGAGGTTTAGTCAGCGGATTTGCGACATTCAGATCCGTGTGCACTTTGCAAATCTCTATGTCTCCATCTTGAACATTTTCACGGATGGAGTTGAAGCGGCGCTTGATGTACGGTCTTCTTGTGAAAACAGGCTCCTTGGCAAGGGCAATAGCTCCGGTGTTGTCACAGAAGAGTTTGATCGGCCCGACGCATTGGGTATGACACCTAGGTCGGTGATGAACTCCTTCACCCAAATCGCTTCATCGCTGCCTCCGAGGCTGCCATGTACTCCGCTTCACACGTAGATCCCGCCACGACGCTACGCTTGCGGTACTGCACCGCCTTCTTGCTCCACCATTCAACATATACACGTATCCGGTTTGTGACTTAGAGTCATCCATATATGAGTCGAAGCTAGCGTCGGCGTAACCCTTCTGACGAGCTCTTCGTCTCCTCCATAAACAAGAAACATGTCCTTCGTCCTTTTCGGTGCTTGAGGATATTCTTGACCGCTGTCCGGTGTTCCTTGCGGGATTACTTTGGTATCTTGCTACCAAACTTACGGCAAGGTTTACATCAGTGCAGTACACAACATGGCATACATAATAGATCCTATGGCTGAAGCATAGGGGATGACACTCATCTCTTCTTTATCTTTTGTCGTGGTCGGTGACTAAGCTGAGCTCAATCTCACACCTTGTAACATAGGCAAGAACCCTTTCTTGGACTGATCCATTTTGAACCTCTTCAAAATCTTATCAAGGTATGTGCTTTGTGAAAGACCTATGAGGCGTCTGGATCTATCTCTATAGATCTTGATGCCTAATATATAAGCAGCTTATCCAAGGTCCTTCATTGAAAAACACTTATTCAAGTAGGCCTTAATGCTGTCCAGAAGTTTGTATCATTTCCCATCAAGAGTATGTCATCTACATATAATAGGAGAAATGCTCTGAGCTCCCACTCACTTTCTTGTAAGCGAGGCTTCTCCATAAGTCGCATAAACTAAGCGCTTTGATCATCTCATCAAAGCGAATGTTCTAACTCGAGATGCTTGCACCAGTCCATAAATGGATCATTGGAGCTTGCATACTTTGTTAGCGTTCTTAGGATCGACAAAACCTTCGGCTGCATCATATACAGCTCTTCCTTAAGATGTCCGTTAAGGAATGCCGTTTTGGCGTCCATCGCCATATCTCATAGTCATAGTATGCGGCAATTGCTAACATGATTGGACGGACTTCAGCTTCGCTACGGAGAGAATGTCTCGTCGTAGTCAATCCCTTGAACTTGTCGATAACCCTTAGCGACAAGTCGAGCCTTATAAATGGTAACATTACCATCCGCGTCCATCTTCTTCTTAAAAATCCATTTGTTTTCTATTGCTCGCCGATCATCGGGCAAGTCTGTCAAAGTCCATACTTTGTTTTCATACATGGATTCTATCTCGGATTTCATGGCTTCAAGCCATTTGTTGGAATCTGGGCCCGCCATCGCTTCTTCATAGTTCGAAGGTTCACCTTTGTCTAACAACATGATTTCCGGGACAGGGTTGCTGTACCACTCAGTGCGGAGCGTGTCCTTGTGGACCTCTGAGTTCGGTAGCAACTTGATCCGAAGTACCTTGATCATCATCATTGTTTTCCTCTTGGTTGGTGTGGGCATCACGGAGCGGTTTCTGCGCTGCACCACTTTCCCGTTCGAGAGGTAGTACTTCATCGAGTTCTACTTTCCTCCCACTTAGTTCTTTCGATAGAAACTTTTTTCGAAAGCATCCGTTCTTGGCAACAAAGATCTTGCATTCGGATCTTAAGTAGAAGGTATACCCGACGGTTTCCTTAGGGTTTCCTATGAATCGCATTTTCCGACTTGGGTTCGAGCTTTTCGGGTTGAAGTTTCTTGACATAAGCATCGCATCCCCAAACTTTTAGAAACGACAGCTTAGGTTTCTTCCCAAACCATAATTCATACGGTGTCGTCTCAGCGGATTTAGACGGTGCCCTATTTAAAGTGAATGTAGCTGTCTCTAGGCGTATCCCCAAAATGATAGCGGTAAATCGGTAAGAGACATCATAGACCGCACCATATCCAATAGAGTGCGATTCTGACGTTCGGACACACCGTTTATTTGAGGTGTTCGGCGGCGTGAGTTGTGAAACGATTCCACATTTCCTTAAGTGTGTACCAAATTCGTGACTTAAGTATTCTCCTCCACGATCGATCGTAGGAACTTTATCTTTCGGTCACGTTGATTCTCCACCTCATTCTGAAATTCCTTGAACTTTTCAAGGTCTCGGACTTGTGTTTCATTAAGTAGACATACCCATATCTACTCAAGTCATCGGTGAGTGTGAGAACATAACGATATCCTTCCATGAGCCTCAACGCTCATTGGACCGCACACATCGGTATGTATGATTTCCAACAAGTTGGTTGCTCGCTCCATTGTTAGGAGAAGCGGAGTCTTGGTCATTTGCCCATGAGGCATGGTTAGCATGTGTCAAGCGATTCATAATCAAGAGACTCTAAAAGTCCATCGGCATGGAGCTTCTTCATGCGCTTGACACCAATGTGACCAAGGCGGCGATGCCACAAGTATGTGGGACTATCGTTATCAACTTTACATCTTTTGGCATCAACACTATGAACATGTGTAATATTATGCTCGAGATTCATTAATAATAAACCATTGACCATCGGAGACATGACCATAAAACATATCTCTCATATAAATCGAACAACCATTATTCTCAGACTTAAATGAGTAGCCATCTCGTATTAAGCGAGATCCGGATACAATGTTCATGCTCAAACTTGGCACTAAATAACAATTATTAAGGTTCAAAACTAATCCGTGGGTAAATGTAGAGGCAGCGTGCGACAGCGATCACATCGACTCTGGAACCATTCCCGACGCAAGATCGTCACCTCGTCCTTCGCCATCTTCGTTTATTCCGCAGCTCTGCTTGTGAGTTACAAATATGAGCAACGACACGGTATCAAATACCGGGAGTTACTACGATCTTGGTAAGGTACACATCAATTACATGTATATCAAATATACCTTTGGTGTTGCCGGCCTTCTTATCCGCTAAGTATTTGGGGCAGTTCCACTTCGGTGACCCTTCCCTTGCAATAAAAGCACTCGATCTCGGGCTTGGGTCCATTCTTTGACTTCTTCCCGCACAGCTTCTTGGCGCGACAACATCTTTGCCGTCCTTCTTGAAGTTCTTCTTACCCTTGCCCTTCTTGAACTTAGTGGTCTTATTGACCATCAACACTTGATGTTCTTTCTTGATTTCAGCCTCTGCTGACTTGACATCAAGAACACTTCAGAATGGTCTTCACCATCCCGCATGTTGTAGTTCATCACAAAGCTCTTGTAGCTTGGTGGGAGCGATGGAGGATTCTGTCAATGACCGCCTCATCCGGGAGGTTAATGTTAATTTGGGTCATACGGTTGTGCAACCCGGACATCTTGAGGATGTGCTCCTTGTGAACTGTTTTCCTCCATCTTACAACTGTAGAACTTGTCGGAGACATCATATCTCTCGACCGGGCATGAGCTTGGAAAACTAGTTTCAGCTCTTGAACATCTCATATGCTCCGTGATGCTCAAAACGCTTTTGGAGCCCGGTTCTAAGCTGTAAAGCATGCCGCACTGAGCGAGGGAGTAATCATCGGCGACGTGTCCGCCAAGCGTTCAAATCGTCTTGGTCTTTGGGAGAGCAGGTGGGTCACCTAACGGTGCTTCTAGGACATATTGTTTCTTGGCAGCTATGAGGATGATCCTCGGGTTCGGACCCGATCCGTATAGTTCTGCCATCATCTTTCAGCTTGGTTTTCTCTAGGAATGCGTTGAAGTTCATGTTGACATGAGCGTTGGCCATTTGATCTACAAGACATATTTGCAAGGTTTTAGACTAAGTTCATGATAATAAAGTTCTAATCAAATTATGAACTCCCACTTAGATTAGACATCCCTCTAGTCATCTAAGTGTTACACGATCCGAGTCGACTAGCCCGTGTCCGATCATCACGTGAGACGGACTAGTCATCGTCGGTGAACATCTTCATGTTGATCGTATCTTCCATCGACTCGTGTTCGACCTTTCGGTCTCCGTGTTCGAGGCCATGTATGCATACATGCTAGGCTCGTCAAGTTAACCCTAAGTGTTTTTTGTGTAAAACTGTCTTACACCGTTGTATGTGAGCGTAAGAATCCATCACACCCGATCATCACGTGGTGCTTAGAAGCGACGAACTGTAGCAACGGTGCACGTTAGGGAGAACACTTCTTGAAATTTTTTAAGGGATCATCTTATTTACTACCGTCGTCCTAAGTAAACAAGATGCATAAACATAATAAACATCACATGCAATTATATATAGTTGTGACATGATATGGCCAATATCATATACCTCCATTGATCTCCATCTTCGGGGCTCCATGATCATCTTGTCACCGGCTTGACACCATGATCTCCATCATCATGATCTCCATCATCGTGTCTTCATGAAGTTGTCACGCCAATGACTACTTCTACTTCTATGGCTAACGCGTTTAGCAATAAAGTAAAGTAGTTTACATGGCGTTCTTCAATGACACGCAGGTCATATAAAAAATAAAGACAACTCCTATGGCTCCTGCCGGTTGTCATACTCATCGACATGCAAGTCGTGAATCCTATTACAAGAACATGATCTCATACATCACAATTCATCATTCATCACAACTTCGGCCATATCACATCACATGATCAATCGCTGCAAAAACAAGTTAGGCGTCCTCTAATTGTTGTTGCATCTTTTACGTGGCTGCGATTGGGTTCTAGCAAAACGTTTTCTTACCTACGAATAACCACAACATGATTTTGTCAACTTCTATTTACCCTTCATAAGGGCCCTGTTCATCGAATCCGCTCCAACTAAAGTGGGAGAGCAGACACCCGCCAGCCACCTTATGCAACTAGTGCATGTCAATCGGTGGAACCGGTCTCACGTAAGCGCACGTGTAAGGTTGGTCGGGCGCTTCATCCCACAATACCGTTGAAGCAAGAAAAGACTAGTAGAGGCAAGTAAGTTGACAAGATCCACGCCCACAACAAAATTGTGTTCTACTCGTGCATTAGAGAACTACGCATAGACCTAGCTCATGATGCCCTTTGTTGGGGAGCGTTGCGAGAAAATTAAAATTTTTCCTACGGTTTCACCAAGATCCATCTATGAGTTCATCTAAGAAACGAGTCATGGGAGAGAGTTTGCATCTACATACCACTTGTAGATCGCGTGCGGAAGCTTGCAAGGTGATGGTGATGATGGAGTCGTACTCGTCGTGATTTGAATCACCGATGTCCAAGTGCTGAATGGACAACACCTCCGCGTTCAACACACGTACGGGACGGGAGACGTCTCCTCCTTCTTGATCCAGCAAGGGGAAGGAGAGGTTGAGGAAGCTCGCTCAGCGGCAGACGACGGCGTGGTGGTGTTGGTGCAGCGATACTCGGCAGTGGGCCGCCAAGCGCTTACGGAGGAGGAGAGGTGTTGGGGAGGGAGGGCTGCGCCTTAGAGATGGGTGCAGCAGCCTCCCCCCCCCTCTATTTATAGGGGAAGGGGCAGGGGCCGACCCTCTAGATGGGATCTAGAGGCGGCGGCGAGGAGGAGGCTTGCCCCCAAGCAGGGGGCCCCTCGGGGTTTCCCCCAACCCTAGGCGCATGGGCCCAGGTGGGGCGCGCCCAGCCCTCCAGGCTGGCTCCCTCCCTTCGGCCCATGTGGCCCTCCGGGAGGTGGCCCCTCCGGTGGACCCGGAACCCCTCCGGTGGCCCAGTACATTACCGATAGACCCCGAAACTTTCCGGTGTCCGTATGACAACTTCCCATATATAAAACTTCACCTCCGGACCATTAGGAACTCCTTGTGACGTCCGATATCTCATCAGGGACTCGAACAACATTCGGTAGTCACATACTAGTCTTCCTACTAACCCTAAGCGTCACCGAACCTTAAGTGTGTAGACCCTACGGGTTGGGGAGACATCTGACATGACCGAGGCGACTCTCGGGCAATAACCAACAGCGGGATCTGGATACCCATGTTGGCTCCCACATGCTCCTCGATGATTTCATCGGTTGAACCACGATGTCGAGATTCGATCAAATCCGTATACAATTCCCTTTGTCAATCGATGCGTTACTTGCGAGACTTCGATCGTCGGTATCCCAATACCTTGTTCGGTCTCGTTACCGGCAAGTCACTTTACTCGTCCGTAATGCATGATCCGTGGCCAACACCTTGGTCACCTTGAGCTCATTATGATGATGCATTACCGAGTGGGCGAGAGATACCTCTCCGTCATACGGAGTGACAAATCGATCTCGATCCGTTTCAACCCGCAGACACTTTCGGAGATACGTAATGCACCTTTATAGTCACCCGATTCGTTGTGGCGTTTGATACACCCAAGGCACTCCTACGGTATCCGGGAGTTACGATCTCATGGTGAAGGAAGAGATACTTGACATTGGCAAAGCTCTAGCAAGCGAACTACGATCTTTGTGCTATGCTTAGGATTGGGTCTTGTCCATCACATCATTCTCCTAATGATGTGATCCGTTATCAACGACATCCAATGTCCATAGTCAGAAACCATGACTATCTGTTGATCTGTGAGCTAGTCGACTAGAGGCTCACTAGGGACATATTGTGGTCTATGTGTTCACACGTGTATTACGATTTCCGGATAATACAGTTATAGCATGAACAAAAGACAATTATCACGAACAATGAAATATAATAATACTTTTATTATTGCCTCTAGGGCATATTTCCAACATTAAGTACAGTAGGAACACGAAGATACGAGCAGTAGTACCAACTGCAAGAAGAATAGTAGTAAGACATAGTACTAGTACTACTGTACGTACTAAAGAGTTCAGATAACGAGAAAGAACATAAACATACTTCTGCTGGGGCCACAACACAACACACCCTTGAAAATAAACAAAGAAACTAGTCCGCTTGACACTGCAGTAGAACCAGCATGAGCGACGGCACTGCCACCTACTCAGAGTCCGAGTCCATGTCCTCAACTTCGTCCTCGTCCCTCTTCCTCTTCCTCTTCGCGGACGCTTCTTTGCTTGAACCGGACACTGGGCTCTGCTTCTTCATCCAACCCTTGTAGATATTTAAACAAAGGTAGGCATCCATTGCTGCGTACAGGATGTGATCTTCATCTAATGTCTTCGACTCCCATGCATGATGAAACTCGTGATGAGGTTTCTCCAGTTTAGCGTACGAAGGATCAATAATGGCTGCTGTTAGGGTCAACATTGAAGGTTGAGAGGAGGACACCAGGCTTGCCTTCTGGAGATCGAAGGGCTGGCCTACAACGAGGCCTATTCGACCTAGGACTTCTTTGTCGTTCTTAAAGTCTACAGTAACGAATTTCTCTCTTTTGTCCTTGAGGAAGTTCTTAAAATCCTGGCACTCAACTTCAGCATGGCATATGTGGTAGACCAAGAAAACGTTATGTACGCAAACCTAGATCATGACGGGCTTCTTCCTCTCTTCATCCTTTAGATCATTCTCTAATCCTAGGACTGTGGTGTACTCAACATCTAGCCCAGCGACCCACTCATCCGTTGAACTGTTGAACATGCGTAGGAAGCGAGCAAGCCATGCTTTCACCATCGCGGATCCACGTGTGTAGATGATGATGAACTGATCGCCGGTGATGGCTCTAACCTCGTACTCAGCAGCGACCATGGAGATTTGGGAGGCCATGGATTTTGGAGGAGGGTTAGGAGAAGTTGAACTGTTGTACCCTGCAAAAAAAAACTAGGAGCAAACTAATGTGAAAGGACGGGACGACTGCGAGCGAACTGTTGTAAGGTAGAAGACGGGGACTTGTAGGGCGTGCGAACGGCGTGGGGTTGCTGGCATGCCCGGTGGATAAACGACTGCAAGCCCCCAAAGAGTTCTCGAGAACTATGCGGGACCCACTAGATGTCATGTCTACTAGACCCATATCGTAGGCCTGACAGTATAGCTTCTGCCTGTTCGCACACCATGCCGGTGTGTGGATGTAACTTCACTTAATTCCGTCAACCGTCGCACCTCCCATGACCTTCGCCTCCCTCGTGCGGTTGCGCCCTTTGAGACTTTGGCCGGCTATAAATGAGCAATTTGTTTTTGCCTACTCCGCATGCATGATACTCCCTCTGGTCCTTTTTACTCCTGTCAACCTTTTGCAAAGTGTTTGACCAAATTTATACTAAAAATATCAATATCTACAATACTGATTATAATGAGTATAAGAACTACATTTATAAAGAGTGTAAAAATATTGATTTGACATTGTGAATGTTGATACATTTTTCTATAAGTCTAGTGAAAGTAGAGGTACATTGACTTCAGACAAAACTTAAATGCACAATCTGAGACTAGTTCCTCGTCACGTCGTGCCATGTCCTATCTTGTCATCACAACAAGGTTAGCTATTAGAGTACTACTACCTCCCTTCTAGTTTAAAGGACTCGATTCAAAAAATTCACCTACTCTTAGCAAGATAGTAGATGCGGTGGAATAGTTTTTGAAGTCTGCAAAAGTACTCAACTAATGTTGTCGTTCTTCACAAAAAATATGTTTACCAATGCATGCATGAACACTAGTTACTCTAACACCCCTCTCTTCTTTAATTCTTTGCCACATCAGCATGTTTGCTATTCCCGTGTGCATGATACCAGCCAAGATACCACCATTATGGCCAGCCTTAATCATCGCATGCAATAATTTAGTGCACCTTGAAATATGAACATGTGTGGGGCGTGTGTGTTTTTAATGACTTGAGACTATACCTAGCCCGACATGCAAGATGACTTATTATGCACCGTTCCCCATACCTGCAGGAAGCCCGTTCGTCTCCAAATCTTTTCCTCTCCATGTGTGGAAACAATATGCCTACCAAACTCTCCTTCTTCCTCCGGCGGTCCCACCACTCCACCCCGTGTGAATAAATCTGTATGCATGACTCTCCTCCCCCCATGCTCGTCCAATCCGTTGTGACCAGCAATATTTCCACCCCTTCCCTCCCCCATAATTTACTCCAATAAATATGCCCACGTAGCTGTTACTTCACTACAGGTGCATTGGGTCACTGATATATGGGCCCAACAGGGGTCTGGCCCACATGTCAGTGACGCAACCGGACCTGCAGTTAAGTCAGTGCAGCTCAGTCCATATCTTACGTAGGTGTGCCATTGCTCTCTATAAATACTGCGCCTCCCATGACATCGTTATCTCCTCCCCCTCACATTCACGTTCATCGCTATCTCCTCCCCCTCCCTCTCACGTCGACCACCATGGCATCGCCCTCCCAAGCCCTAGGAGCCCCTCGCTGCACCACGCGGACGGTCACGCGTCGCCATACCGTTCCTCACCGCCACTAGTCGAAGAGGACGCGTCGGTGTTCCGCTCCTCGCCGCTACACGACGCATCGCCGTTCTGTTCCTCGCCGCCACTAGTCGAGGAGGACGCGTCGGCGTTCCACTCCTCGCCGCAACGTGTCGCGTTGCCGTTCCTTTTCTCGCCGCCACTAGTCGAGGAGGATACGTTGGTGTTCCGCTCCTCACCGCGATGCGTCTAGGTGGACGTGTCGGTGTTCCCAATCTCGCCAGCACGCGCGTCGGAGGACACGTCGGCTCCCCGCTACGAGGAGAACGCCGTGCCGCCCATCGAGCCCCCTAGCCTTAAGGAGCTTTGGAAAGAAATGGATGTGGCCTTGTGGGAGGCTTTGCCTCCAGCAGAGCGCGCCAAAATAGAGGCAGAGAAGAAGGCCAAGTAAGAGAAGCGCACCGCTGAACAAGCTGCCTGGGAGGCCTATGTCGCGTCCGAGAGAGTCAGGCAATTGGCTCTTTGGCAGAAGGCTAGTGCGAGGGCCGTGAGGGTGGCGGAGGATGCCCGTGCCGATGCCCTGAGTGCAGTCGGGCCCAAGCGCCTCATCTACGCTTGGCGGTACATGGACCGGATGCACGCTTCCAGCGAGGAGGAGTACCTGTTGGCGCCGGATCACCACACCGGTGAGATCACGCTCGCCCGACGGCAAGCCGCCAATCAGCACCTCGCGAGTTGCGAGGCTGAGGAAGAGGCATTGTGTCGGCGCGTTGGGAAACGGCCATGCACCAGGGCACTCGTGGCATGCCGCAAGCGCTCCTACAAATGCCGTGGCTTTTAGGAGGAGTATAATTTTTGTTTCGTAAGGCGATCTCATTAGTTTTGGGGCGCAAATGATAAATCCTGAACGTTCAGGAATTTTTAGCGTCCTTAATTAAGTATGTAAAAGGGAAAGTTTGGAAACCTTGTGTATTAGTATGCATTTTGCAAGTACGTGCATATAGCACAAACTTTATTATATACTATAGCACTACACGTCTCTCTCGATATATGCTTGCAGACTGTGCTACTCCTTCCGTCCAGGTCAATAAGTCATCTTTGGTTGTGCACCGTGACCAAGAAGGAGGGAAGACTTATACACCTATACGGAGGGAGTACTACTATTACTTATGTACATGCAAATGCACGTTTTAACATTACGATGCGGTTTTTGTAAAAGTAGAAAAACAACACTAGTCAAGCTTGTGAAACGATTCAATGCAAAACAAATGCAAAAATGCTCGGTTGATTGTTTACTTTTAGCTTCCTTCTCTGTGGTTATTTCTTTGTCATACTTTGTATGGAGTATCTCACTGGTTGGAAAGGCATGCAAATTCCCAAACCGCTTCCTACACCCTGTATCGAATTTTTTGCCTAACAAGTTGTGGCGTGCAATTGGAATTCCAACTTGAGTACTACTAGTAGTAGGAGTACCAGGGGCCAGTTCTTTTAGGCTTCTAGATTAGTAATCCCATAACTACTACCTCCGTCCTGGTTTATTGGTCCCCATTGTAATCTGTGTTAAATTTTGATCATAAATTTAACTAATGAAATAGTAGTGCATGTCACATGCACTACTCCCTCCGTCTAGGTGAGTAAGCCATCTTAGGCTGTGCACCGTTACCAAGGAGGAGGGGAAAATGAGAAACATTAATGTTTATTTGCTAATTAATAGTATTGCATGCAATGAACTAAGCACTGCATGTCGTGTTTGATAGTCTCAAGTCATTAAAAGCATGCACACTCTTTATCTCTTATTGGTTGATATGTTAAGAAACAAGAAATGAGGTAGAAGTTAATGCACCGCGCCTAAGTGTTTTGGAATTATTTGGTTTTCATAAGATGACTTACACACCTAGATGGAGGGAGTAACATTTTATCAGTTAAATCTTTGGTCAAAATTTAGCACAAATTACAATGGTGAGGAATAAACCAGGATGGAGTAGTAGTTTAGAAGCCCAAATAAATGAGTGAGGCGCCTTATTGTTACTCTCCTTGTGACTAGTCTTATGGGAAAAGCGGGGAAGCCGCCAAAAGAACAGCCCTAGGAGTAGTAGCTAGGGATCGAGTGTCTTGAGATGAGCAGGAGAAAGTAAATCAGAGAGATGAAATGCAAAAAGGCGGAGGTATGTGATGGCTGTTTGTCCGTTTATTTTACTAGGCCACTTATTCTTTGGGAGTGGTTGGGTTTTGTGATGTGACGGCTTCTTGCCGTGCCACGAGAGGGTGAGAGGTGAGACTCCCATGCAGCGCCGCCTCTCTGATTGTACTACATCGGTCGTGGTCTATTAGTCCCCATTGAATTTGGTGAAGATTTAAGCGACAAAATGTTAGTGCATGTCAACAAAAACTATATCGTTGGATTCGTATTTGAACATAGTTTTGAATGATATAATTTTAGGTGACATGCATCAGCATTTATCGTACTATATATAATGTTAGTTCAATTTTTGGTCGTACTAATATATAGTAGTAAGGTGCCCGTGCGTTGCACCGAAGAGTGAAATGCATTGATCGGGGAGTTGTTTATTTTGACAAAGGATGTGGGGGTAATCTCATGTGTAACAGGTATCGATAGGTTTCTTCGGATATTATTTCATCTCTAGAGCTCACAAACGTCTGGGTGAAATAGATAAAAAGGTATCTTTTGCAAACAAAAGCGTTCAACCTATTCAACTTTGCATCCAAAACTTGTGAAGAAATAACACTTATTGTGCTTTGCAAGAAATGATCTTTAAAATTAGTTTTGAGTATCCATTGTTATACATGTTGGCTACAGATGACATGGCACTTTCTTATAGTCAACAGTTGGCTATACTATTAAGTAATATTAACCATGCCCTTATACACCTAGGCGGAGGGATTAAATCGGGATGACTTGCAAGGGGCGAGAGGAGATGTAAGAAATGGTTCATCGTAAGTCTTTCACCAATCTTGTAGTAAAAATTCATACATGGAAGATTCTAGACTAAACCATAAACGGATACACTTTTATTCATGCGCGATACTCCAATAGAGCAAGATCCTGCATGGAAGTCTCCACATGCTTAGACAGCGGATTACATTGAGCGAAGACTAATGATCAACATTTAACTTGATAATGCGTATGTCCAGCTGAACCTCCTTGGAGTCCCCGTGCACCGGGTTGGCGGGTAAAGGATGCCATGGGTTTTCCAAGTCCACATCGGCGGGAAAGTCCCAGCTCCGCAAAGTCCAAGTCCATCCGATGAGGCTGGTCTTGCTGCCCACGTGACCCGGAGGGGTAGTAATAGTGAGCACGCACCCGTACATCGGCCTCGTGTCAGCGTCAGCGGCGTCGCCCCTGACGGACACTACAAAGACGAGGCGGCAGCCTGCGGGCCTCGCCAGTGCCTACGACCAAGAGGAAGACGCTGCCGTCCTCCTCTGAGACTAGCAGGTGGAAGTGATCCTCCAACGACTCCGGCATGGTGAACGGGTAGCACGTCTCGTACTTGATGTTATCCGCCAAGGGCTAGTAGTGACCGCTGCACGCATCCATGAGGTGATGCACCATGTCCGCCGATGAGCCCCAAAACAGCATCAGGCACTCATAGCAGTAGACGAAGGGCTCCTTGGAGGCATCGACCAGGCCGTCCATGAAACGGGAGTGGCTGTAGGGGACGTTGCGCCAGTTGAATATATGAGCAAGTTACTACGAGATTTAATCTGAATAAGCACAACATAAATCATGACGACTATAACAGAGATGAAACTAATCATGTGGACTAGCATAGTAGTAGGATATAGAGTAGAAACATGAATTCTACCACGATTTCAAACAGGAAGGACAGAAACACATACGGTGCAACGGGAGCAGCACCATTGGCGTTGAGGTTGTCGCCCATGTCGTTGAGGAAGAGGTTGCCGAGGTCGGGGAAGAAGTCGTCGTCGGTGAAGTCATGGCTGCCAGCAGTCGTGAGAGTGCGCTCCCCAAATTTCAATAGCACCCGCCGAATGGAGTGCAGGAGGGAGTGGCTGTAGGGGACGTTGCGGCCGCCGAATGGAGCGCAGGAGTAGCACATGAAGCAGTAGATGGTGTCCTTACTAGTACTCCCTAGTCTCTATCTATCTATATCCACTCTTATAGAAAACCGAGTTGGTGATGATGGTATGCTTGCCATCTTGTAATATAGACCGTCCGATCTATATCTGACGGATAGAAAGCTAACTATGACAATTTTGCAAAAGATACCCACACCTCTCTCCACATTTACAGATAAGGCCCTGCCTCGTTCATCCTTATCTCCCACAACCTCGTGCTCCTCCCTAAGTCTCTATCTCTACTACTCCTACTCTTCTTTGTTTTTTATAAAAAATCAATAGTCTTTGCACCGTTCATTTGCACGCTTGGTGAACACGCCTCCTCGCCTCCATCATCACCTGGCCCAGTCTTTTATAGGAGTAGGAGTAGAGAAAAAACCGAGTTGGTGATGATGGTGTGCCGTGCAATGCACGGGCATCTTGCTATTTTTTGCATATAATTCCAAACACTACATAGACACGGTCTTTGAGCATGGTTCATAGTCGTTCCATGCTCAGGCATTGAAGTTTGTAACTATTTTCGATTAGAATATACTACTCCTCCGGTGCTAGTAGTAGAGCAGAGTCCTACTCTACTACTCTACTCAAGCAAGTTAGGGCATAGTACTATAGTAGGTACTATAGGGAGTACCAGTACTGTGATCACTCAAGCAAGTTGTCTGGCATCGATATGACCCTACGCTGCTGGTATGTGTCTCGTAAGTCAAGCGGCATGCTATAGTCATCATCACCTGTCCACTTCCCGCGACACATATTTGCTTCTCCATCTTTGTCCGCACATAATCTCATCCAATCTTCCATCCCCGCCAAGGCACCTCCCCCTCATCTGAAACCCAAGCACTAACAATGGCAGAACCGAGCAGCGTCCGCTGAAAGAGTGGCTGGAATTCGCTCCCCATAGAGGTAATCAAGCTCATTGTTTCGCATGTGGACAATCTTAGTACCATGCCGTTCGTCGCATGCTTGTCGAGGCTGTACCGTTTACTCAAAGCCCTCAGGCCGGAGCTTTTTAAGCCAGCTCCTTGCTTGCTGATGCCGCCTGATCTTCAGAAATGGCATGTCACGCAGCATAGCGATCGTAGGGTGGCGATCATCAACCCCCTTGACTGCGATTCGATCCCCGTCAGCCTCAACTACATTAACGGTATGTACTGGGTCGACATGAACACGTCTTGGATGGTGCTCGTCGACGGTTGCGGCAGCTGGATACTCGTGGAGGTCTACACCCGACGATTGATCCCCCTTCCTTCCATTAAAACTGCACTGCTTTGGTACCGCGGCCCAGAATACTTGGAATCTTACAGTAGCCAACATGATACCAAGTTTGATTTGCTCAAGGTTGTAATCTTCCAAGTGCCCACAAGATCTGCTAATTATAAAGACTTCAGGCTAATTGCATTCTTCAAGCGCGGTCTCGCCTATCTGACAGGTCACTGCGGTAAGTGGATAAATCTGCACGTCTATCGCAGGATCATACATCCTCCATGGTTCTCTGATGCCATTGAACACCAGGGCTTCATTTACGCTGCCGACTCCTTCTATGGCTGGACATATTGCTGGCCTACTCCAGTCATCGCTACAAACGGCTGTTACAGCAGTATGTTACTTTCCAATGATATCATGATGGATTGCTTATATTACTATCAACATTTACTGAAAATTATTCATGCTCATAACATGCTGTTCTTAAGATTGACTAAATCAAGAGCCCTTTTTTATTTGACTCCAACTTGATATGATGCTGTAGGCCGCCTGTTGTCCCTACCCTTCCTAATCCCAGAATCTTTCAAAGAAAAGTGGCATGGCAGTTGCAGGTGGTTCCTAGCTCGATCAAACGACGGCGAACGATTGATGATCATTCGCACGTAGCGGACGTGTTGTTTAGCGGAATACAATCACGATCCTTTGCAAGGTCTTAAGCGGGATCCCAGCTTCTCTGGGCCTTGAGAATTTTATTGGAGGCTGGTAAGTAGCCTTGGTACACGCTCTCTGTCTGTCGGACTGAATTATCCGATTAACGAGGAGATAACCGACGGCAAGGATCATGATGGCAGCGCGGTTTCGTTCATCAGGCAAAACTGTGTGTACACAACGTACCATGCGTCTCTGCATGCACCATACCTTGATATGTGCCGCCACGCTCTGCAGCCCAAAGTAGGAGAGAGGGTCGCAAGTATCAGACTTCGACCTACTGGCTGGAGTTTCCCCCGTCAGGCACCCATCTAGTTCAAGCCGTCACCCAATCTCCACAACTTAATAAATAGTAACGTCTAACTGAGCCAGTTAGTTAGATGCATACACTTGGTGTAGTAGGATGTTTATTTAGTTTGATGCATACACTTGTTCTTTTTTTGGTAGCCCTTTTGTAATGATGGCTGATGTTTGGTTTGGAAGAGAGAGCTGCGTCTTCACTCTTACGGCACCTTCTTTATACATTGCACCCCAGCCCTGCTTGCTGCTGCTGCTGTTTTCAATGTACAATTAGTAGTATATTTCGTCTGTTGGTTGAATAAATGTGTTGTTAGAATGACAAACACAATGTTTTGGAAGTCGTTGCATGGTTCGATCCTTTAGTGCCCCGTACCGTACGTAGCGCATACTATTTTTCATACGGAACACATTTTCCACTTGTTGATAACATGTAGCCCATTGATGAAGGCCAATAGAGAAGCCCATAATTAACTGGAAGGGAGGATCTCACATGAATCCGGCCCAGGTACATGCTCATGGTCCCCTAAACATAAATAAGTAAATAAATAAAGCTAAATGCGCATGCACAAGTTCTTTGGGAAAATAGGTAGCCCAGTATTTCTTTTTGAAGAATACCCAAGCTAGGCCTATTTGTTTTCTCCAAATTACTGGGCTGCAAATCTTTCAAGACGAGGAGGGATGCTTTCCGGCCTGGCCAAAGAGTATGGTCAATGTTTGTTCAAAGTAATATCAAAAGGGGTTGAAAATTCCAAAAAAATTATAGCAAATGGGATATTAGTTTCTTTTTTTGTTTTTGTTCTTCACTGATATCTTATACGTATTTCATTGGATTTAACATGACATAGTACTAATTTGTTTTTAAATTTGTTTTAGTATGGCTATTAATTTTTGGATTAAGAATATTTCGTTCCCCAGCAAAAATTTGTGAATTTTCAAAATTTCCCACATATTTAGTTAATTTTTTGACCCAAGTACTAACCAGAAAATGGCCAGCAATTCTAAAAATGGAAAACGGGCTGCAATAAATTCCATATGAATTAGAAAATGAGTTAAAATTATAAAAATAATAGCAAATGGGTTGTACACGCCACATATTTTGAGGCTGACTTGTTTACGCAAGGCTTTGTCAGTGAACACACGATTCTAGCAGCAGTGACTGTTGGATGTCCATCCAACGACCGACGCGTCTTCTTGATCTCGATCTTCTGCTCCGGCCGCCTAAAATAAGCGCCACGGGACTGCTGCTCCCTCCTCTTGTGGCCCTTGTGATGCCGCCTGAGCTTCCCCGCCCACCCTACTCCCTCCGCTGGCCCGGCGCATGCAATCAACTGCCTCCTTATTACGTGAAAAAATGATTCCTCCCATCGACATCTGGGCGCACGGTTGGGAGGCTGACTGTGGGCCTACTAAGTTGACGTCAGACGAGGCTTGTCAACTTAGTCAACAAACAATTCTAGCAGCAGTAACCGTTGGATTTGAATCGAACGGTTCTGCTGCTTCTTCAATCGCTGCTCTTCTTGCACCAGCCGCCCAAACCAGCACCGGGGAGACCGCCTGCTCCTGCCTCCAGTGGCCGACTGTGCTACCGTTGAGGCCTCATCGCCCCCTACTACTCCCACCGCTAGCCAGGCCCTGCGGCGACGGCAGCCTCACACCGCAGCCGAACCAGTGAACCCTCGTACTCCTCTCCGCGTGGGCATCCACTGCCGCGTCTTCCCCGGCTCTGCGTCATCCCCTTCCTAGGCCTCGCCGTCGTCCACCGCCGTCGTGCTCTTGGCGTGGCGTTGTCAATGTGGTCGACGACATTCCATCGGAAGAGTACTGTACATGGAGAGGCTGACAGCTGGGTCCATGGCCGCAACCCAGTTTTTGTGATTTGCCAAGTAAGTCGCTTTGTCAGGCCTGTTGGGCTGCTAATCTTTCAAGACGAGGAGAGCTTTCATTCGGTTGGCCGAGAAAATTGCCCATCAGTAATGAGAAATGGGCTGTACATTTTTAAAACACATCAAACCGGCAATTAGTTTCAAATATCTTTTTTTCATTTCGAGATTTTAAATTACATTAATATTTATGCGTGGAGAATTTGTTGGATTTTATATTGATATACATTTATTTTAAAATCAGTTTGAATGTGAGTCAAAATTTCGGGATTAAAACAGTTCGGACCTTTTGAAATATGCAAAATTTTGTATAATTTTTTAACCGTGGCCACAATATGGGCTGTAATGCTAACAAAAAGAATATGGGCTCAGAAAAACCTTAAGAATTAGCAAATGGGCTGTAAATTATTAGAAATAATGGCACATGGGCTGTATGCTGTTTTCCACAGATTTGAGGCTTTCCTAAAAAACATGTTGACGCACAAGCAGTGACTGTTGGATGTCCATCCAAAGGCCGTCGTGCTTCTTCAATCTCTGCTCTTCCTACTCCAGCCGCTCAAACAAGCGCCGTGGGATTACTGCTCCCTCCTTCCCATGGCGGTGTCTTTGCCTTGTAAGCCTCATCGCCCCACCGTACTCCCATCGCTGGCCTAGCCATCCCTCTACTCACCCACACCTGCTGTTATTCTCCGGCGACGGCAGACGAACCGGTAAACCCTCGTACAGTCGTACTCCCCTCCACGTGGGAAACAAGTGCCGAGTCTTCCCTGCCTCCGTGTCGTTCCCTTCCTAGGCCTCGCCATCGTCCACCGCCCTGGTGCTCTCGGCGCGGCCTGGTCAACGTGGTCAACAACCGACATGCATCTGAAGTGGACTGTACGTGGAGAGGCCGACAGCTGGGTCCACGTCCGCACGCAAGGAAATGCCTCCTTCGTACGCGCAAAATCATGATTCCTCCACCTGACATCAGGAACCCACCGAAAGGGCCTCTGTATTTTGCAAAAAAAACTTTACCACCGCTGACAGCTTGGACCCACTAGCTATATCTTTGCACGCAAGGAAGTGCCTCCTTATTACGCACAAAAAAATGAATACTCCCCCTGTTAGCTAGGACCCAGTATAGTGGCAGGCTGACTTGTGGGCCTACTAAGTTGACCGGGACGGAGGGCTTTCTCAACTTAGTCAATATCCACGATTCTAGCTCCAGTGACCGTACGATGTCCATCCAATGACTGTAGTGCTTCTTCAACCTCTGGTCTTCTTGCTCCAGCCACCCAAACCAGCGCCGGTCGTGCCTCGTGCTCCTGCCTCCCGTGGCCGGCTGCGATCTTGGAGAGCCTCATCGCCCCTACTACTCCCCGCTGGCCAGGCCATCCCTCTACTCACCCACACGCCTGTTATTGCGGCGGCGACGAGCCTCACACATGACAAACCAGTGAACCCTCGTACTCCTCTACGCGTGGGCATCCACTGTCGCGTCTTCCCTGGCTCCGTGTCGTCCCCTTCCTAGGCCTCCCCATCGTCCACCGCCCTAGTTCTCTCGGCGCGGCATGGTCAATGTGGTCATGGAACGGCTTCCATCAGACGTGGACTGTACGTGGACAGGCTGACAGCTGTGTCCATGACCGCAACAAGGAAGTGCCTCCTTATTACACGCAAAATAATAATTCCTCCACCTGACAGCGGGGATCCACCAGACGGGCCACCTTATTTTGCGAAAAAAATGTTTCCCCTGACTGCTGGGACCCACCAACTACATCGTTGCACACAAGGAAGTGCGTCCGGGCAAAAAAAATGATTTCCCCCCTGACTGCTGGGACCCACCAGCTACATCTTCGCACGCAAGGAATTGCCTGACAGTCGGGACCCACCTGGTTGAAGCTTACGTAGCGTTGTCATTCTGGTTGCGAACGTGTACGTACATACTGGTCGATGTAGAGGCACACACGTGTCGTAGTAGAGGCGCGCATGTGTCGTAGAAGAGGTGCGTACGTGTCTTAGTAGAGGCGCGCATGTAGCATGTACACGTACGTACAACAACCAGTGTGCATGTAAGAAAATACGGCCACATATGTGTACATACGGGCGGGGTCTCGAATGCCTACTTGTGCATACGTACGGCCAAGGCTCGTGTACATGGCTGGGTCAGAACGGAGAAACGGCGTCGTCGTCGTGTTCATGGGGAGCCAACCGGCTGGGTCAGAACGGAATGCATTGTCATGTTCATCGGGAGGGCTTGGACGGAACAGGTGATGGAAACGAGGCCTGGCGTATCGCAAAACAGAGGAAACGGCCTTGTGTTCGACCGGCCACATTTGAATCGGGGTCCTGTTCATCAAGAGGGGTCTGGTGTACCTAAAAACGGAGGAAACGGACCTCCTACGGTCGAAACGGGGGTCCTGTTGATCGGGAGGGATGTGGCGTACCGCAAAACGGACGAAACGAACTTGTGTTGGAGCGCTATGGTCGAAACGGGGGTCCTGTTCATCCGGAGGAGTGTGGCGTACCGCAAAACGGGACTCCACGGGATACTGTTCATCTCCACCGTCGACCTCCTCCAGCCACCACGGGCTACCGTCGACCTTCTCCAGCCTCCACAGTCTCCTGTTCATCCAGCCTCCACCGCGCGCTACTCCACCGGCTACTGTTCAACCACCCCTCCACGGGAACCCCTCCACCATCTACTGTTCATCCAGCCCTCCACGGGGTCGTCCTGTTATCCAGCCCTCCACACCACAGGGTCCTGTTCATCCAGAGGCAATGCCACCGCTCACTGTTCATCCCCCGTGCAACGCTCACTATTCATCTAGAGAGGAAGCATCGATCAGCTTCAGTTAGCAGCAGTAGCGAAGGAATCGCTCGATCGGGTTCAGTTAACAGCCATCGATCGATCGCTCGGGTTTAGTAACGCGTAGCCTGCAGTGCAATCGCTCGGGTTCAGTTAGATCCCAATGCCTCGCTCGGGTTCATTTAGAGCCAACGCCTCGCACACACGCACATACGTGTACGAGAGTAACACACATCGCTCGGCCCCCGACCACCCACCGTAACTGGGAACTCCCCAAAATTTTCCTCGCCCTCGCTTGTACCACGGTTGTTTCCGTCATGGACGGCCCAAAGAATGTCATGCAGCCACGTCTCCAGACCGCCCAAGACGAAAAGCCCATTTTCTGTCATGATTTTTTGTCATAGAAGTAGGAGCCCACCACATCTATGATGATACCGGGTTTTGTCACAATTATCGTCATAGAAGTGTCATATGTATGAAGGAAAAAAGTTCCGTTCGGCCCAAAATCTCGCGGATGTGTCTTTTTTTGTAGTGAAATAGAAGAGGATCGTGAAGGTGTAAAAGACGAACAAAGATCATAATTCATTATAAAAAATAGGATACAGATACATGAAGAAGATATCATAATGTAGAACATTGATTATAATTTGGGCTAATGTGTGGCTTTTGCAACTCAGGTCTAAATACTTGTCATAATGTAGGGCGCGGGGCACTATACTTTGTGTGATAAACACGGTGTACGTATGGAACATGGTTTAGATTATGAATATATAGTTAGTGTCACAGCCTGATTTTTGCCCTCTTTTTCTTTGCTTGATTTTCAACTGAGTTGGTTTTGGATTTGGAGTTTTTGAATCATTCCATTTGGACTTGATCACTTGGGTATCCCTTGATTTTCACCCAAGTGCCCCTCTCCTCTTCTAATCCATCATTTCACCCCTGGCCAACCCAACAATATTGCTTGGAATATTTTTCTTAAATGAAAAATATTCATTTTTGCCTCTTAAACCCTAGTTAAACTCTTGACCTCCAAAGCAACCCTCATTTCTGTTGCCCTAAAAATCCTGAGAAAAATCCCAAATATTCTTTGGACCCTAGGGCACATTTCTGAGCAAAAATATTTCACCACTTTTTGGAGTATTTTTGCTACAGAAAACATTTTCACTTCTGGGCTGAAATGGTAGTTTCTATAGCAACTACCTTTTTACTAGCTCCATTGTAGTTGGTTTTCCCTGTGCTTATTCACCTTAGTAAGAGTCAGTAAAACCCCAAAGATCAGCCCTTGAATCACTGTGGTTTGAGCACAATAACTGTTCAAAGTTCCTTTGCAGTAACTAAACATCTTCACCATTTCACTTCTACTGCACCTGGAAACCAACCGAGCCGTGGTAACACCTAAAGTTACTAAGGACTACACGCCAGACATCATGGTTAGTGCATATGTGGCCTGATGTCATGGTCATGTGATGACCACGTTCATCAAGGGTCTTTGGCATATAAACAGCAGCGCTCTGCTTGCGTCGCTTGGCGCTACTGTGGTAGCGCGTGCTCGCTGCTCGGCCAGCCAGAGCGTGTCCCCCCGCGCCACCATCCTCGTCTCCACCTCCTTTACTCCACCCTGCCACTCGCCGATGCCGGAGCTCGCCGCAGTGAGCACGGGCCCGGTCCGGCCAACGGCACAGTGCCCGCGCACTGTGTTCATCCCTTTCCTCCTTGCTCATGTGCTCGTCCGCGTCCGTGCACAGCTTCTGCGTGAAACCCGTCGCCTTCTCCCTCTCTCTCTGGCACCATTCGTCGCCGGGCGCCAGCGATAGCTGTCCTCTGGCGAAGCCCGAGCCCTCCTCGCCACCCCGCCTATATAAACCCCCCTCCGCAGCCTCCTGGAGCACCGCACCTCTCCGCCTCTCTCTCCTATAGCCACTAGAAGCCGCAGCCCGGCCGGGCAGGCCGCGAGCTGCCGTCCTCGAGCCGAGCTCGCCCGTGATCCCCTCTGGATCGACCTCGTAGCTCCGGCGACTCCCAAGCCGAGGTGACCCCGCCAGGGCCTCCGCCTCTCCTCCATGAAGCTAACACGCTAAGCCCGAGCCCCTGGACCCGCCCCTAGCCGCCGTCTTTCTCATCTCCGGCGACCACCGTGTTCTGCCTCCGCTTGCGAGGAAGAATCCAACGCCGTCCGGTCACCGTTTGCCACGCCATGGGTACGGGCAGGTGCGCAAGAGCCTCCTCCGTCGATCCCTCCCTCTTGTTTTCCTCCAAGATGTCTCAACGCCGGCGTAAGCTCCGGCGAAGCGCCGCGCCTCTCTATTTCTTTCCCCCTCCCTCCGGCCTGACTAGCAGGGCCTGCTAGTCAGCCACTCATAACGCGCACGAAGCGGTATGAGTGGTGGCGCCCCGGGAAAATACGCCATCGACGTCACCCCCTCTCTGTTTTTCTTTTCAAATTCATTTAAATTCCAGTAGCATTCAAACAGCCATAACTTTTATTCTACAAGTCCAAATGTAGTGATTTTTTTTTCATTGTGTTCTTTGTCCAAAAATCTAACAGCTCCCAAAAGATGGTATTTTTCCTTGCTGTCTAGATTTTCTGGCAATTTTTAGAAGGTTTCTTGATATTTTCTTTTGATATTTTTGAATGTTTTCAGAGGAACTAGCTTGTGTTGAGGATCACCAGGAGCCTTGTGAACCTCATCAGTACTAAGGCAAGCCACAATAACATTTCCATGGTGCCACTTAAATATTTATGATTTTCATACTTGAACTTATGAATATTGATGCATTTTAATTAGTTATAAAATAAATATATTCTATTATGTTAAAATGCTTGAACTTCAGTATGTTTGAAGTAAATATTGTTAGTAAGATTATGAGAACTTAGTTGCAAGTAATAAATAAATAATATGGTCATAGAATTGATGAGTAATTTGGATATTATTTTTGCATGAGGTATAATGATGATAATTGCTAGAAATAGTTCTGGTATAAGTAAAGAAAGTTTTTACCAGTATAGTAGCATGAGTTTATGTTGGCTCCGTGGGAGCGTAGTTGGTGCAGTTTTGCACGGTTATGTGGTGCATATGTTAAGTGATGCATGGTATGGTAGTATGACACCGGTTATTTTCTTTTCACATTAAAATTGAACCTGATTAATAACTCAACTTGAACATGTTGTTGACCAGGTCGTGGTGCCGCTGAGACGAGTCTTTCCCAATGCAACCACATTTGCCGGTATGGGACGGCCTTAACGCGTTTCATTGTCGTGCCTCTGGTCGATACCTCAATTTAGGGAAGTTTATGGGCGTGCTATACCCTGGCCCGGTAGGCAAGCATAACCTTGTGATCCCATTGTTAAGTTAAGTTTGGTACCCTGGCCCGGTGGTCGAGGTGTTTGGAGGTAGACACGGGGCCACCCAGGACTAGCCCAGTGGGGTCTGAGCCGGAGGGGCCGGGAAAGTGTCATGACAGTGAAATGGTTTCGTCAGAACGCTGTTGGTCCACTAGGATGGGAGAGTGAGGCCATGGGTTCCGTAGTGTGGGTACAGTGTACTAACCTTTGCAGAGTGTTTTTAATCTATCGATAGCCGAGTCCACGGATACGGACACGCTCGAAACGAAGGTACACCATGGGTCAACACTTAATAAATATGCACACTAAATTGCACTAAGGATGACAGTGATGTCATCGTGTTGAGTTGGACATGAGTTGTCGGGTTGTGATCGCCGTAAGGATCACGGGCCACGAGTTGGTCGGGTTGTGATCGCCGTAAGGATCACGGGCCATGAGATGGTCGGGTTGTGATCGCCGTAAGGATCACGAGTATGTGTTGGTAATATTATGTTTGTTGGTCACGCCTGGTAAGCAAGTCGGGAGAATGAGTACCTGTTGAGCATAGTCACATCATGTTGGTTATATAGCTGCATTGTTAATTTAATTGGATAAATATCATAATATTGTCTGTCATCTTGTTTATGTTTATTGTGAGCTTGCAAGTACATTCAATGTACTGACCTGGCGTGTCATGCCAAATTTCAGGAAAGTCCCATTGGAAAGGAGTGGTGTCCGAGTCTAGACCGTGTCCATGTCGGTGTCCTTGTGCTATGGAGTCCCGCTACGATGTTGTTCCGCTGCCGAGTAGTTGTCATGATCGAGGCCCCTTTATATTCACAAAATAATGTACATATTGTTCAGCCGCACCGTGCGTGCCGCTTGGGCTCGCTAACTGTTGTAATATGAACTATGTCCCGCTAGCATGAATAAAGCGGTTGTTTTCTGTACCATGTTGTAGTGTGTTGCCAGAAGACAAGATCTCTGGGCTGGCAATGCAGGGTAAACCGGTCGCTCTGAGCCGGGGTGCCACAACACTTGGTATCAAGGCCACGCTGACTGTAGGCCACGCTAGACTAAGCCGAGTTAACTGGACGCTAGATACGAGTTGTAGCTGAGTGTCGGTAATAACTGTAGCTCGTTGTTGCATTGCATGCACTGATTATATTTATTTTTCTATGCTAACCTGCTAATGGTTGTGAGTGTAGATAGCTCCGGTGTTGTATCCGTGCCAGTTGCAGCTGATGTCGCACATGTCGCCGCATCTCCTTCGTAATGTGTGGCGTCGGCTGTACCCTCACGGAGACGATCCAGTCTATCGTGTGTACCGGGAGCGCCTAGCTGACTCAATATATGAGTATCACGCTGTGGTTACTCTGTGCACCAGTTCCGATTCCAGTTGTTACACTCGTACCTCTTGTAGCGGCTATGCTTCTTCCGCTTCTCAGGCTGTCCAGTTTCTTGCATTCGAGGTACTTGTTGAGCTCTACTACAACGAGGTCCGGATGCAGAATCACCCAGGTTTCCACTACTACCCATCTCTGCACGATAATGGTAGTGTCCGTTTCCCTATCATTGATCCAGAGTCTGATAGTGTCGCTAGCCACCTTTCTCGCTACATCACTGCTAGCTATCTTCTGATCTACGAGCTGGCTCGTGAGCTGAGTCGTGCCCATACTGCTTTAGCCTCTACTTTAGTCACTGATCGCTCAGCCACTACTTCTCCATTTGTGGGATTTATTCCCTACATTCCTGCCAGTTCTAGATCCCCTGTTTCTCCAGTTACTCCCCCGAGTAGCTCGGGCACCGCGACTACGAGTCCCCTTAGTGCTCCTGCAGAGTGGGTTTCACTCCTCGCCACTCCTCTAGCCCCGATGATCCGCCCTTCACCTGCCCCAGAGGGAGAGCCCTCGAGGCAGCATCATCGTGTCACTTTTAACCCGGAGGTCTCTGTTAACCCCGTTAGTTCTGGATCCGAGTCCGCATCGAGAGGACCCCTTGGCCTTGACCGGCGATGAAACTTTCGAGTATTCTCAGTTGTCGGGATGGAGTATGGTTGTAATCATACTAGTCAGTCTGTTTCGTTTCATGTATAAGGGTAGTTGGACCTGGCATGTTGTTATCTTTCATGTATGAGTCTATGTATAATTATGTTGGACTTTATTTTATTCGCCGTATTTTCTTCGTCTTTTCGGTTTCGCTTGGTTTTTGTTGCTGGCTTCTCCCCAGGTTTTGTTGAATGCTTCTCATCTCGGTTGCGTTGACTTGGGAAAAATCATATTAGGATGACGCAGGGAGGCTGCAGTAGCAACGTTTGCGAGGGTTCTCCTGTTTGGCGTTCCGCACGACAGGCAGGACAATCACCCGAGCCGTACGTTCCACCACCGCCAAATCCGCCCTCCACCGAGCAAATTATGCGTATGTTCGAGGAACGATGAAACAATGATCTAATGGAAATATTCAGAAGTATTCAAGCAATGATTGGACCGAATGGAAATCAGCCTGCCTCTCACTCCGAACTATCTGATTTTCAAAGGACTAAGCCTCCCAGTTTCAGTCAGGCCGTTGATCCCTTGGATGCAGATGATTGGTTAAGAACTATGGAAAAGAAACTTGAGGTTGCTCGAACTGATGAAGAAGATAAAGTTCCATTTGTAACATATTATCTAGAAGGCGCTGCTGCCATATGGTGGGAAAGTGAGAAAGCCATAGGGACTGAGAATGAAGCAATTACCTGGCCAAGATTCATGGAGCAATTCCGAAAATATCACATCCCTGCGGGAATTATGAAGACTAAGCAGCATGAATTTCTCGCGCTCCTCCAAGGAAGTCAGTCAGTGGGAGAATATTTACAAAAATTCAATCACCTGTCACGTTACTCTCAATATGACGTGGCCACTGAAGAAAGGAAGATGGACCGCTTTCTTGGTGGATTAAACCCGCAACTTCACTGTGCTCTCAGTATGTTCGAATTTCCAGATTTCCAAACCCTAGGGAACAAGGCTTTCATTGCTGAAAGGGAACACAAGCTTGTGTCAGATACTAAGTCTGCCCATAATGATCACAAACGCAAATTTGAGCCGAAGAAGGAAATGCAACGGTCACGGAAGGTTCGTACACTGCAGCCAACTCCGATGGCATACCAGCCCAGTTGGCAACAAAATGTTAACGAGACCACCACCCAAGTGAAGAATGATGTGCTCAACCCAGTTATGGAGAATCCTCTGTGCAACCATTCCTGTTATAGTTGCGGACAAACCGGACATTATGCCAAACAGTGTCCCAAGAACACCCGGACCAATGCTACGTTCAAGCCTCAAATCCATTATTTGGAAGCCGGTCCAAGTCAGCACGACGTCATGGGATACGTTCATCACATTTCAGTCGACAAAGCCCAAGAAAATCCCGAAGTCATCATTGGTATGTTCCCTGTTAATAACATACCTGCAGTAATTTTATTTGACTCTGGGGCTTCCCACTCTTTTATTTCTCGGAGTTTTGTCGCCCAAAACAAATTTCCTTGTTCGCTTTTGGGCAAGACTATGCTGGTACAAACCCCGGGATCTATTATTCAAAGCAATCTTGTCTGCCGCAATCTAGAAGTCAGGATCAACGAAATCCGTTTCCCGACGTCTCTGATACTGATTGAGTCTGAAAAATTGGATGTTATCTTGGGGATGAATTGGCTGACTCAGTACCAAGTATGCATAAATTGTGTGACCCGGGAAGTCAACTTGATCGGACAAGATGGACAAGCTACCAAGTTTATTGCTCGTAGAAGCATACCCTCCAAAGAAATGGTTTTTACAGCAATAGCAGAAATGGAATTAATCCTAGTGGTCAGTGAGTTTCCCGATGTATTCCCAGAAGAACTGCCAGGCATGCCCCCTGACCGAGAGCTTGAGTTTGCAATAGAACTTGTGCCCGGAACCACACCAATACACAAGAAATATTATCGAATGCCGTCATCTGAGTTGGTGGAGCTAAAGAAACAGCTTGATGAAATGCTCCAAAAAGGATATATCCGCCCCAGTTCCTCGCCATGGGGATCACCCGCTATTTTTGTGGACAAGAAAGATGGCAGCCTTTGTATTTGTGTGGACTACCGACAGTTGAATGATGTCACGATCAAAAACAAATACCCTCTGCCAAGAATTGATGATTTGTTTGATCAACTCAGTGGAGCCAAGGTATTCTCAAAAATTGATTTGCGGACTGGATATTACCAGCTCAAAATTAAAAAGGAGGATTTTCCTAAGACCGCGTTCACCACTCGCTACAGCCTTTATGAATATACCGTCATGTCCTTCAGACTCACCAACGCCCCTGCCTTCTTCATGCACATGATGAACAAAGTGTTCCTGGATTTCCTTGATAAGTTCGTGGTCGTCTTCATCGATGATATACTTATTTATTCAAGAAATGAAGAAGAGTATAAAGGACACCTCCACGCAGTGCTACAATGACTCCGTGAGCACCAGTTGTACGCCAAATTCAATAAATGCGAGTTTTGGCTTAAGCAAGTTGGATTCCTCGGGCATATACTATCCGCTGAAGGAATAGCCATGGACCCAAGCAAAGTAAAAGACGTGCTCGACTGGTTGCCACCTGCCAGCGTGTCTCAGATCCGGAGTTTTCTTGGATTATCCGGATATTACCTTTGATTTATTGAAGGCTTCTCCAAGATTGCTAAGCCCATGACGGAGTTGCTCAAAAAGGATAAGAAGTTTGAATGGACATCATACTGTGACAAAAGTTTCACCAAGTTAAAGAAGCTCTTATCAACTGCGCCGGTATTAACACTTCCAGATATCTACCGCAGCTTTGATGTATATTGCGACGCTTCCCGACAAGGACTTGGGTGTGTGCTTATGCAAGATGGCAAGGTAGTAGCCTACGCCTCACGACAGCTACGACCCCATGAAGGCAATTACCCCACTCATGATTTGGAATTGGCCGCGGTAGTTCATGCTTTAAAAATTTGGAGACACTACTGAGGGAGTCCTGGACTAGGGGGTGTCCGGACAGCCGGACTATCATCGTCCGGCGGACTCCAAGACTACGAAGATGCAAGATTGAAGACTCCGTCCCATGTCCGGATGGGACTTTCCTTGGCGTGGAAGACAAGCTTGGCGATACAGATATGTAGATCTCCTACCATTGTAACCGACTCTGTGTAACCCTAGCCCTCTCCGGTGTCTATATAAACCGGAGGGCTTTAGTCCGTGAGACACAACAACCATTACAACAATCATACCATAGGCTAGCTTCTAGGGTTTAGCCTCCTTGATCTCGTGGTAGATCCACTCTTGTAATACACATCATCAATATTAATCAAGCGGGGCGTGGGTTTTACCTCCATCAAGAGGGCCCAAACACAGGTAAAACATCGTGTCCCTCGTCTCTGTTACCATCCGCCTAGACGCACGAGTTTGGGACCCCCTACCGAGATCCGCGGTTTGACACCGACATTGGTGCTTTGATTGAGAGTTCCTGCGTGTGCGTCACCGATAGGCTTGATGGCTTCTCCGATCAACAATGCCGCCCGGTGAGACTTTTCTCCCGGACAGATCTTCATATTCGGGCGGCCGCGCTGCGGGCAATTCACTTGGCCATCTGGAGCAGATCGAAGCTTCGCCCCTGGCGTCGGTCGATTCGAAGCCTAAACTTCACGGCGGATATCGCGGAGACTTGATCTTGATGGATCCGATCCGAGCCGGCGTGCCGCCTTTGTCGCGATGGGCACGATCTAGCTCTGCCGCTGGACAATGCCTTGCAGGCCGCATATGAATCCGCTCCGACCCATAGAGCGGAGCCGATCGCGCAGATCGAGGACGGGTGGCTGGACACCGCCTCGGGGGCTGCGACTTCCACGGTGATGGAGCTGAACACTGACCTTGTCCCTATAAAACTTCGTGACTCCGAGGTGCGGACTCCTGCCGGACTCCGAACCTCTGCGCCTCGCCAATCGAATCCGATTGGGCGCCCGATCATGGAGTTCACCGCTGCGGACATCTTCGGCACTCACCCTTTGGCGACATCCTAAATTAGCTAAAACATCTCTCGCTATCCGGAGAGCCCTAGGCGGATTATGGCGAGGATGGTTGGGATGCGGACGATGAAGAAATTCAAAACCCACCCACCACCCACTTTGTAGCCCGCGTCGGCGATCTAACCGACAAGCTAGACTACGACTCGAAGACATCGGCGGTATGGGCGGCGATGCGAGCGATCAAGAACCAGCGCTCACGAGCATCGGAAGGCCACCCCAACCCATGATGTATATATGGTGGATACCCCAAAAGGAAGCGATAACAAGGACCAGCGGGCGCGGCAAGAGATAATCCGCCGATAAACAACCAAAAGCGGCGACGCGACGCGCGCCCTAAGTCCCGCCGACAACAACGGTGCTCCTAATGACCCAACAATAGAGCAGGGCAAACCAGTGGGCAGCGAACATACAGCCAAGCAACCGTCCGAACAGGGCCGAATCGGATAATGAATCTATGCCGGCGAAACCAGCAGTCCAGACGACCTCACGCCCGGACACACGCGGAGAATAAGAGCCTTCGCCAAAAGACTCGTCGCCATTGCAAGATGTCTAAAGAAGGAAAACGGAAGCTCAAAACAGCGGAAGACATACTCGAGAATGAGGTGGAGCAAAGTGCTCAAGACATGGAACAAATACGGCAATGGCCATCAATCAAAGAAACTACCGAAGCGCAAAGCTGCTGCGAGAATTTGACGAGGAAGCCATAGAGCCCCCGGTCAAAAAACAAAGAGGCGCTGGCGGATAGACGACAAAGGATAGGCCAAAAACTACAAGCGGCGCCGCACACAAGCCGACTCATGATCCTGCAACAGATGGCCCGGCCAGTCCATTTCTGGCCAAAAAGAGGGCCCCAGGAAGCAACACAACACGCCAAGTGTTGAAGGCGGTACACCCAAATCTGGGCGCCGCACACCCACTATGTTTCACCAATGAGGTCTTTGGATCATGAATTCCCAGCAGGGTTTAAACCCATAAACATAGAGACCTCTGACGGAACAACAGACCACAGAGTGCGGATGAGGATTATATACTACACATACACATGGCTAGAGGAGATGACCTCCACGCCATAAAATATCTACCCTCAAGCTCAAAGGGCTAGCTCGGCATTGGCTCAAAGCCTCCCGAGCTCTTGTTGGAAGTTGGGAAGAGCTTGAGGCCGCGTTTAAACAAATTTTCAAGGGACTTATGTCCGCCCTCCGGATCTGAGATGATCTAATTCATATAACTCAACAGCCCGGAGAGTCGGTAGCAGAATTCTGGAGCAGGTTCCTTACTAAAAGAACCAAATAGTCATTGTCAGACGCTTGAAGCCTTAGCAGCTTTTAAACACAACGTCCAAGGCGAATGGCTCGCTTGAGACACCTCGGCCAAGAGAAGCCAAGGATAATGTCCGCTAACAAGCCTCATGACCCACTTTGCGCGGGGAAGACAGCTGGCTAGCAAGATGCAGCACCGGTGACCCAAGTACATCCGAGATCGAGATGGAAGCGGAAAATCACGGCGCAGAAAAGATCGGCGCGGAAAAAAAAAAAGCCCAAAACACGGCGGTCGGCGCCGGATTCAAAAGCTTCGGCCAAACAACAAAACACTGCCTCTTAAGGACAACGGTGACGAGCTATCCAACAAACAAAATTTTGGATCGGATATGTCAAATCCACAGTACCTCCGAAGGCACGCAAAGCACACCCACGAGATTGTTGGGTTTTCAAACAGTCCGGCCGACTCAACGCCGAACACAAGGGGCTTGGCGCACAAGCGAGGCGACAGCGAGCCCCACCGGCGAGGCACGGAAAACAAATGACTTTCCACAAGAAGTCAAAGCGGTAAACTCACTTCATGTGATAATACGGAAAAATAATCGGCACCCGCTAAGATGGGTCTCGCCACGGCCACCCAGCGGAACCTCGAGATTGGATGTCAAAACCAATCACTTTTGACCACTGGATTATTCGAAGTGTTGAAATGCAGGATGGACTGCCACGATCTTGGATCCTATAATCGACGGACTACAATTTACACAAGTCACGATGGGCTGGTGCAGCGATTTAAACCTGCTATATCCGAACACAATCCGCAAGTTGGGGATAGACCTTACTAAAATTCGACATAGCCGCACTTCCTTTAAAGGAGTGGCCTTGGGCCCTACGCCAAGTGCAGGCTCCTTACTCTGGAAGTTGTGTTGGTCACGGACAACTTCCAACAGCAAGCTAATCTTTCATGTCGCCCCATTCAAAAGTAGCTATCAAGCACTCTTTGGGACGTGAAGCTTTAAGTCGCTTTAACACAATACCACATTCGCGTCTCTTACACTCAAAATGCCCAGTCCACGAGGCATCATTTCATTAAGAGGTCATTCAAAGACCCGGACACGGCTAGACGAGTCGGCATAAATAAGGTAGGGGCTCTGACCGCACACCCCTTCACAAGGGCTGGGCATATAAGCAACAATGAGCTAATATAGGCTCAGCTTTATTAATTTCTAAATATTTTAATTTTTATGCACTTTTCGCACAATTTCTTTCAAACTAAGTTCCTCTCTTTTCAGATGAACACGTGCACACCCGCCGGGATAACGGCTGCGGAGACACTGGTAGTGAGGCGTGCGGTAGGGACCGTTGCTAGGATTCTTTTGATTAAGACCTGTGTAAACCTTTTTCTGTCTCTTGTTGCTATAATCCTTGTTTTCATGATAACCAAAGAGGGCGGCGTTTTGGCATCGGCGCATCAGTACCTCGCCGTGCACGGACACAAGGGGCTTAGGGCATTGTTTAGCCATTATTATAAAGACCGAACACCTTAGGGAGTGTTGGCGTCTCGAGATTAGGCATTATATGCATCAGCTCGAATCATGTCTTTGGTCAAATGTTGGGTTTGCCCGACTCCTGTGTTTTGCTACCTTATGTTCCGTATCATCGCTAAGCGGCACCGGAGAACTCTGCGATTGTGCCCCAGTTCATTTGGCGAGCACCTCGATGAGAAAGCGGCCGATTGTCATGATCTGTGAGAGACTGGTCAACCACTCGATCGACCACCGGAATGTTTAGAATTCCTCCGCTTTGACGAAGGACCGTTTCCCGGTCAGGCACACACGCGCCCCGAAATCGGAGAGCGCGGTGCCCCCAGGGGCTATATCGTAGTCCCACCCTCGAGCTCCAATGGCTAAGTGAAAGTGATAAAGCATCATAGTCTGGTTGCCTCGTTTGCTACGCTACCACCTCCTCAACAGGACCGAGACGTCGGATTAAGTGTGAAAATGCGCTATTTTTTGCAAACACCCCCGCACCTTGTGCGTGGGGGCTGAAGCCGAAGACTGCCATCTTTCAGGTTATACAAACCTATACATAAACGGCCGCATAGGAGATATTTCAATACTTGAGCGCACAAGTATAAAAAGCGATTACATCATAACCATTGTTTTACAAAATAAAACATTCATTTGAACGCGACATTTTTCGAGCACTGCGACTCTATTACACGAGCACCACACATAACTTCCCCAAAATAGTGCTCGGCGGGTAACCGGCTTTCGTCCGAACCCGGGGTTGCAACAGCGGTGGCATCCATCTCTGTCCAATGTGTCTTCACACGGGCAAGGGCCATCCGCGCACCCTCTATGCAGGCCGACCGCTTCATCGCCTTGATATGCGGCACCGCCCCAAGAAACTCCTGCAATAAGCCAAAATAGCTCTTCGGCTCGGGCCTCTCCGGCCAGACATGAGTCACGATATCCGTCATGGCAAGTCCGTACAACCTATTCAGCTCAGCCCATTCGGCCAAACGATCGGTCAGCGGAAGTGAACGATCCGGACTATGGAATTGAGACCAAAACATCTCTTCCGTCTTGTGATCCTTCTGACTCCGGAAGTGCGCAACGACATCCGCCGCACGCGCCGCTAAGTCCATATATGGATCCTCCGGGCCCCATAGCAGGCCAAGCTAAGCATACTTTGGATCTGTAAACCTGCGGCGCAGCAGAAAAGGCTTGCCAGCCACAATGTCTCCGGCCAGACGCAGCTCCTCCTTTATAGCCCGCATTGTAGAACGGGCATCCTTGGCTTCGGCGGTGGCCTTCCCCAAGTCTTCTCGCTCTGATAGGTGCTCCTTTTCAAGAGCCTCATTGCGGTCGGTAGCATCCTTCAATTTAATGGCCAGTTCGGGCATCTCTTCCCTGCTTCGGCAGTGTGCAGCCCTTTCGGCTTCTACCTCCTCGGCCGCCCTCGAGGCAGCCGCATTACTTCTTCTGGCTTGCTCCTTGGCTTGAGCAAGTTCTGCCCGAAGGCTCTCCACAGCAGCAGCACCATCTGCGTCAAGCACAAATATTGTAAGAGGTGGGTTTTGGCTCCCTTAGTAGGTGACTGCGGAGAGACAACTTACCTTGCGACTCATCAAGTCGCTTGTTGACTAGCGTGATGTCTGCATCCGCAACATCGAGTCTCAGGGGCTACTATCTATACCGAGTCTCAGGGGCTACTATCTATACAGGCCACACTTTCATGTGCAAAACTGTCAAAAAGGTGCGTCGTTTTTACGTACCTCAAACCCTTGACAAACTCGGCGGCATTATGCAATCCGCTTCGGCGGACGAAATCCTTCAATCACCATGCTCATAAATGCACGGTGATCTTACGAGATGGGCGCCCTCTCATGCAGATCCTTGGCTCCCGGCGAACACTAGTTGGCGCCCGAACTCTTCGGCTCTGCCGGCTCGAGGATACCCTCCATGCGACACTTGAGGCTCGTCCGCCCTATCCGGCAACACAGACGGAGGCGTCTCGCTCTCCATCATCTCGGGACGAAGATCCCCGAAGGCGAGCTCATCGAGAAGGTCGCAGATCCGAACTACAAGGTAAAATTTGGTTATCCTCGAAGCACAAATAGGGATGTTTCTTATTGATGAACTCCTTTTTCTACTCACGGCTCATTTGGAGGCTGATTCTTTAGAGAAGATTGTGCGGCGGAACCTCCCCGGACTTGAGACCCTCTGGTGAAGATTTCTTCCCCGCTTAGGGGCTTTGGCCTCCGGGTCTTGGGCGGTCCTCTTCTCCCCACGGAGGAGGATTCTCGATCCCCTTCTTCAAGCGCCCCCTTAGGCGGCGGTAGCTCCTCTATTTTCCCCTTCGCCTTCTTGAAGGCGCAACCTCAACATTTCGACCAGCCACGGGCTCCGCCGCGGTCTCTGGGAGGGCGGACACCGTATCAGCTTTGCTTGCGCTATCCACTCTGTTGAAGGATAGCGGGTTAAAAGGCGGGTGTAGAAAGGCAAACAAATGGTGCGTCCAAACACTTCGCTACTTACTTGAGTATCAAGGCGATTGCAGCTTAGGCGGCATCCTCGGTCAATTCGGACACGCCGCTGTGATCCAAGAACAACTTGTACATCTCCACGGGTGTCGTACCCATGAAGTGTTGGAGAATCCGTGGTCCCTTCGGATTGAACTCCCATAGCCGGAGAGGACGGCGTTTGCAGGGCACGAGACGCCTAATTAGCATAACCTGCATCACCACGACCAGATTGATCTCCCTCGTTTGGAGGTCTCGAATCCGGCCCTGCAATAGGGGCACGTCTTTTGACGGCTCCCAATTGAGCCCTTGGTTGACCCACGACATCAACCGTTGTGGAGGTCCCGAGCGGAATAAAGGCGGCGGCTTCTGCCTGCTGCCCTTCGGAGTGGTGATATAGAACAACTCCTACTGCCACAAGCCAAGCTCCTCTTGGAAGGAGCCCTCGGGCCACGGGGCATGGGCCCTCCTGCTTATGACCGCCCCACCGCACTCTGCTTGACGACCCCGATCATCTTTGGATCCACATTGAAGGTCTTCAGCCACAGGCCGAAGTGACGGGTGACGCGGAGGAAGGCTTCGCAGGCGATAATAAATGCGGAAATATGGAGGATAGACTCCGGAGCCAAGTCGTGGAATTCCAACCCATAGTAGAACATGAGCCCTCTCACAAAAGGATCCGTCGGGAAGCCTAAACCCCGACGGAGGTGGGATCTAAAAGGCGACATGCTCGCGGGCTCGGGGGTGGGGATGGCCTGCCCTTGATTGGGCAACTTGTCTGCGAAATCTCGTGGGGCAGGTGCTTGGCCTCCGCAGCGTATACGTCCTCCTCCGTGGCGGAGGAGGGCATCCTGACCTGAAGGTCGGGCGGACATTGTTGAAGGTCAAAGCACTCGAATCTGGGGCTCGGGTGTTGGAACTTGGAGCGAGGAGAGGATTCGATGGAAGATTCAAGAAAAGCGAGCCTTGGTCCTATTATAAGAGGAGAATACCAAGAGCCGTCTCCGTGACCGTTCGGGACTCGCCCCGATAGGCGAGGCGTGGCGGCGAAGCGCGGTTGGGTTACCCACGTCCGTATTGATGAGAATCCGGAATAAGGGGAACACGATCTCGCTCGACAAGACATGCCAAGAAACCGCTTAGCTAAGCGTCTGAGGTGGTATAATAAAAAGCGATTCAAGTAAAGGCTTGGTAGTGGTGTGGCGTCATGCCGCAAAATCGTCAACAGATTGAACTTGTGTACATATTATTCTCTCTACGGTGGAATGTGGAATTTATTTTGCGAGCGGACACTATCCTGGTGTTCACAATCTTCTATGGATTATCGGAGGAACCCGCCTTGCAATGCGAACATTATGCGCGCGGACTCATCGTCATTGAAGCGAGTTAGGGGGCTCTTGAGGAGTCTGGACTAGGGGTGTCCGGACAGCGGACTATCATCGTCGCGGACTCCAAGACTACTGAAGATGCAAGATTGAAGACTCCGTCCGTGTCCGGATGGGACTTTCCTTGGCGTGGAAGACAAGCTTACGGCACTGGATATGTAGATCTCCTACCATTGTAACCGACTCTGTGTAACCCTAGCCCTCTCCGGTGTCTATATAAACCGGAGGGCTTTAGTCTGTAGGACACAACAACCATTACAACAATCATACCATAGGCTAGCTTCTAGGTTTTAGCCTCCTTGATCTCGTGGTAGATCCACTCTTGTAATACACATCATCAATATTAATCAAGCGGGGCGTGGGTTTTACCTCCATCAAGAGGGCGAACACAGGTAAAACATCGTGTCCCTCGTCTCCTGTTACCATCCGCATAGACGCACAGTTCGGGACCCCCTACCCGAGATCCGCCGGTTTTGACACCGACAACTACCTCATTGGAAAAAGGTGCCAAATTTTTACCGACCACAAAAGTCTCAAATACATATTTACCATCCGTCAGCGAAGATGGCTGGAGTTGGTCAAGGATTATGATCTTGGAATAAATTACCATCCGGGTAAGGCCAACGTGGTTGCCGATGCACTCAGTCGAAAGCCCGTCAGTTTAAACGTCATGCTGGAGTCTCTGCCTTCCGAACTCAAAGAAGAAATTGCTCAGCTCAACCTAGTCATTGTTGAGGCTGGTCTTGCCAATATTCTGACGGTCACTCCTACTCTTGAGGAAGAAATCTGCAAGGCCCAGCCCGGCGATGCCAAACTGCAGAAACGCATCAAGTCATCCGATTTCTTGAAGGATCAGTATGGTACCATCCGATTCAGGGGAAGGATTTGTGTGCTTAATCAAGCTGACCTAAAGCAGAAAATTTTGTCAGAAGCCCATGAGTCCTCGTATTCAATCCACCCTGGAGGCACAAAAATGTATGAAGACCTTCGACAAATATTCTGGTGGGATGGAATGAAGAAAGACATTGCTTATTTCGTGGCCTGTTGCGACATCTGCAACAAGGTTAAGGCGGAATATCAGAAACCAGCCGGACTTCTCCAACCACTGCCCATGTCACAATGGAAATGGGACAATGTCTGTATGGATTTCATCACAGGCTTACCCAGGACCCGACAAGGCAATAATGCGATCAGGGTCATAGTGGATACATTAACCAAGGTGGCTCACTTCCTCCCAGTCAAAACCTCTTACCGAGCAGATGAGCTTGCCCGACTGTATGTATCCAGGATTGTCAGTTTACATGGAGTTCCCAGAACCATCACTACTGACCGAGGTTCACTTTTCACCTCTGCTTTCTGGACCCGTCTCCATCAAGCCCTTGGGATGGAATTAAAATACAGCACTACTTATCATCCTCAGACGGATGGGCAAATGGAAAGAGTAAATCAGATACTCGAAGATATGCTCCGAGCCTGTGTTTTAGCCCAAGGACCACAATGGGAAGATTGCTTGCCGTACGCCGAGTTCTCGTATAACAATGGGTTCCAGACCAGTTAAAAGATGTCACCTTATGAAGCTTTGTCTGGATGTAAGTTCCGCACCCCATTAAATTGGTTTCAAACCGGCGACAGCCCTATTTTTGGAACAGATCTCATGCTGGAAGCCAAAAAGCAAGTCAAAGAGATCCGAGACAGATTACAGCTAGCCAAATCGCGACAGAAAAGTTATTCTGATGAAAAGCACCGATAGATCAGTTTCGAACCCGGAGAACATGTCTACCTTCGAGTCACACCCATGAAGGGTGTAAGAAGGTTCCAAACCCGTGGAAAGTTGGCACCCAGGTTTATTGGTCCATTTCCCATCATGACGCGAGTAGGTGTTGTGGCATACCAGTTGGAACTGCCTCCAGTACTTTCCGACGTGCACAACTTGTTCCACGTTTCACAACTATGACGGTGCATCTCAGCACCCGAGAAAAAGACCGATATGGAAGAAATAGAGCTGGCAAAGGATTTGATCTACGAAGAGAGGCCAGTGAAAATTTTGGATCAAATGGAAAGAGTCACTCGCAGTAAGTAACGAAAGTTTTACAAGGTTCAATGGATGCATCATACCGAGTCAGAATCAACCTGGGAATCAGAAGAATTTCTTTGGGAATGTTATCCAGAATGGTTTTCCCAAGCAACCAAATCTCGAGGACGAGATTCATTCTAAGTGGGGGAGGTTTGTCACAGCCTGGTTTTTGCCCTCTTTTTCTTTGCTTGATTTTCAACTGAGTTGGTTTTGGATTTGGAGTTTTTGAATCATTCCATTTGGACTTGATCACTTGGGTATCCCTTGATTTTCATCCAAGTGCCCCCTCTACTCTTCTAATCCATCATTTCACCCCTGGCCAACCCAACAATATTGCTTGGAATATTTTTCTTAAATGAAAAATATTCATTTTTGCCTCTTAAACCCTAGCTAAACTCTTTGACCTCCAAAGCAACCCTCATTTCTGTTGCCCTAAAAATCCTGAGAAAAATCCCAAATATTCTTTGGACCCTAGGGCACATTTCTGAGCAAAAATATTTCACCACTTTTTGGAGTATTTTTGCTACAGGAAACATTTTCACTTCTGGGCTGAAATGGTAGTTTCTACAACAACTACCTTTTTACTAGCTCCATTGTAGCTGGTTTTCCCTGTGCTGATTCACCTTAGTAAGAGTCAGTAAAACCCCAAATATCAGCCCTTGAATCACTGTGGTTTGACCACAATAACTGTTCAAAGTTTCTGTCCAGTAACTAAACATCTTCACCATTTCACTTCTACTGGCTGAAACCAACGAGCCGTGGTAACACCTAAAGTTACTAAGGACTACACGCCGACATCATGGTTAGTGCATATGTGGCCTGATGTCACGGTCCTGTGATGACGCGTTAGTTCGAGTCTTTGGCATGCCAAACGCGCGCTCTGCGCATCGCCTGCGCCTCTGTGGTGCGCGTGCTTGCTGCTCGGCCAGCCAGAGCGTGTCCCCCCCCGCGCCACCATCCTCGTCTCCATGTCCTTTACTCCACCCTGCTGCTCGTTGACGCCGGAGCTCGCTGCAGCGAGCACGGGCATGGTCCGGCCAACGGCACAGTGCTCGCGCACTGTGTTCATCCCTTTCCTCCTTGCTCCTGTGCTCGTCCGTGTCCGTGCACAGCTCCCGCGTGAACCCCGTCGCCTTCTCCCTCTCTCTGGCACCATTCGTCGCCGGGTGCCGGCGACAGCTGTCCTCCGGCGAAGCCCGAGCCCTCCTCGCCGCCCCGCCTATATAAACCCCCCCTCCGCAACCTCCTGGAGCACTGCACCTCTCCGCCTCTCTCTCCTATAGCCACTAGAAGCCGCAGCCCGGCCGGGCAGGCTGCGGGCTGCCGTCCTCGAGCCGAGCTCGCTGGCGATCCCCTCTGGATCGACCCCGCAGCTCCGGCCACTCCCAAGCCGAGGCGACCCCTCCAGGGCCTCCGCCTCTCCTCCGTGAAGCTAACGCGCCAAGTCCGAGCCCCTGGAGCCGCCCCTAGCCGTCGTCTTCCTCATCTCTGGCGACCACCGTGTTCTGCCTCCGCTTGCGAGGAAGAATCCGACACTGTCTGGTCACCGTTTGCCATGCCACGGGTACGGGTAGGTGCACAAGAGCCTCCTCCGTCGATCCCTCCCTCTCGTTTTCCTCCAAGATGCCTCAACGCCGGCGTAAGCCCCGACGAAGCGTCGCGCCTCTTTGTTCCTTTCCCCTCCCTCTGGCCTGACTAGCGGGGCCCGCTAGTCAGCCACTCCTCATCTTGTGGCGGTATGAGTGGTGGCGCCCGGGAAAATCGCCATCAGCGTCGCCCCCTCTCTGTTTTCTTTTTCAAATTCATTTAAATTCCAGTAGCATTCAAACAGCCATAACTTTTATTCTACAAGTCCAAATGCAGTGATTCTTTTTGCATTGTGTTCTTTGTCCAAAAATCTAACAACTCCCAAAAGATGGTATTTTTCCTTGCTGTCTAGATTTTTTGGCAATTTTCAGAAGGTTTCTTGATATTTTCTTTTGTGGTTTTTGAATGTTTTCAGAGGAACCAGCTTGTCTTGAGGATCACGAGGAGCCTTGTGAACCTCATCAGTACTAAGGCAAGCCACAGAAACATTTCCATGGTGCCACTTCAATATTTATGATTTTCATACTTGAACTTATGAATATTGATGCATTTTAATTAGTTATAAAATAAATATATTCTGTTATATGCTTGTTATGTTAAAATGCTTGAACTTGATATGTTTGAAGTAAATATTGTTAGTAAGATTATGAGAACTTAGTTGCAGGTAATAAATAAATAATATGGTCATAGAATTGATGAGTAATTTGGATATTAGTTTTGCATGAGGTATAATGATGGTAATTGCTAGAAATAGTTACGGTATAAGTAAAAAGGTTTTACCGATATAGTAGCATGAGTTTATGTTGGCTCCGTGGGGCGTAGTTAGTCTTGATTTTGCACGGTTATGTAGTGCATATGTTAAGTGATGCATGGTATGGCGATTATGACACGGTTATTTTCTTTTCACATTAAAGTTGAACCTGATTAATAACTCAACTTGAACATGTTGTTGACCGGGTTGTGGTGCCGCTGAAACGAGTCTTTCCTAGTGCAACCAGATTTGCCGGTATGGGACAACCTTAACGCATGTCATTGTCGTGCCTCTGGTCGGTACCTCAATTTAGGGAAGGTTATGGGCGTGCTGTACCCTGGCCCAGTAGGCAAGCATAACCTTGTGAGCCCGTTGTTAAGTTAAGTTTGGTACCGGATCCCAGTGTGGATCGTGGCCACGATGGTGGTCGAGGTGTCTGGAGGTAGACACAGGGCCACCCAGGACTAGCCTAGTGGGGTCTGAGTCGGAGGGGCCGGGAGAGTGTCATGACAATGAAATGGTTTCGTCAGAACGCTCTTGGTCCACTCGGATGGGAGAGTGAGGCCATGGGTTCCGTAGTGTGGAGTGCAGTGTACTAACCTTTGCGAGTGTTTTAATCTATCAAAAGCGAGTCCACGGATATGGTCACGCTTCGAAGCGAAGGTACACCATGGGTTGACACTTAATAAATATGCACACTAAATTGCACTAAGGATGAGCGGTGAGGTCATCGTGTTGAGTTGGACATGAGTTGTCGGGTTGTGATCGCCGTAAGGATCACGGGCCCGAAGTTGGTCGGGTTGTGATCGCCGTAAGGATCACGGGCCATGAGATGGTCGGTTTGTGATCGCCGTAAGGATCACAGTATGTGTTGGTAATATTATGTTTGTTGGTCACTTTGGTAAGCAAGTCGGAGAATGAGTACCTTTTGAGCATAGTCACATCATGTTGGTTATATAGCTGCATTGTTAATTTAATTGGATAAATAACATAATATTATACATCATCTTGTTTATGTTTATTGTGAGCTTGCAAGTACATTCAATGTCTTGACTTTGGCGTGTCATGCAGTTCGGGAAAGTCCCATTGGAAAGGAGTCTTTGTCCGAGTCTAGACCGTGTCCACGTCGGTGTCCTTGTGCTATGGAGTCCGCTACGTCGTTGTTCGCTGCCGAGTAGTTGTCATGATCGAGGCCCTTTATGTTCACAAAATAATGTACATATTGTTCAGCCGCACCGTGTGTGCCGCAGCCTCGCTAACTATTGTAATATGAACTATGTCCGCTAGCATGAATAAAGCGGTTGTTTTACGTACCATGTTGTTGTGTGTTGCGGAAGACAAGATCTACGGGCTGGCAATGCGGGGGTAAACCGGTCGCTCTGAGCAGGGTGCCCGATTAGTACATCAAATGTACTATTATTTGGAATCAACATCAAGTGTATTCAAAAATAGAATTGAGTTCATGTAGTACACATAGTTCATATCTATCTCTATAGTAATCATGTGGTGTATTATTAAGGTAATACACGAATGATGGTTGAAGTTGGCAACAATCATGATTGTAGATTCTTATTGAAATGGAGAAACAAATTCAAATTTAGTTCGAATTGCGGCGGTAGTATAGACATTTGGAATGCACTAAAATGTTGGTATGAGTAGGTTACATGCATTATACAGCAAGCGAAAAATTTTAATCGGACATAACATGGATTCATACTCCCTCCTTCCATCTATATAGGGCGTAATGAGATTTTTAAGACCGCCTTTGACTATTGACAAGATTAATAGTACATGACATGCGATTAAGGTGAAAATTATATCATTGAAAGAACCTTTCACAGAATTTAACGGTGTGCTTTGTGTAAGTTGCATGTCATATATTATTGCTTTAATATTTGGTCAAAGTTAGCATCGAAAAACGCATTAGGCCCTATATAGATGAAAGGAGGGAGTAGCTTTGAATATCATTTGTATAGTAAAACGGGGCAAGACTCTCTCTTTGTGTGGTGTGAATAGTTTTACTTTTTCATTTTATTTTTGGTTGAGGAAGTGCGAATTGATTTGAGTGCATTACAAGTACAATATTACTACGTTAGGCTTGTCCTAAAATTCAACCCATGTCTTGTTATATCCGAAAATTCAGATATCGTGCTCCCAAAACTGGCGCCTTCACAACCCGCGCCTTGCTATCCGAAATTACAAGCAGCGAAAACTCCCTCCGGCTGCCAAGTCCCGACATGAAATCCCCTTCTAACCACAGGCGAAAGGGCCGCTAGTTCAAATCGGTGGGGGGTACTTTTGTAACACACCCTACATTTTGGACAAGCGCGTCCCTAAGTCATGCTTCACCCCCTCCCGTTGCCCCCTTTTCGCCATTCGAAATCCCAGGCCGCCATAACCTCTCCGCTCTAGCCGCGAAACCCCACCCTCCTTCGTCCACCACCTCACCGTTGCCCAGCCGGAGCCTCTTCCCCGATGACGTCGTCCAATGCAACAGCTCGACTTCCCTCATCCACCTCCCCGGATGAGAATCCGTCGTCCATCTCGTCGTCCCGCCGGTTCGGCCGCCCCGTCCTCCACCTCCAAGGATCTGCTCCGATGATCGCCTCGTCTATCGCGGCTGCTCCATCCCCATAGCGCTGCCTTAACCTGCTCCACCGGAACCGCAACATCCTCACCGACTCCTCGGACGAAGCCGAGGCCTACTCGGCGCCACCAAAGAGGTTGTACACTCATCGCATTGCACCTTCTCCTTAACTTGACCTCCCGGCGATGACGGTGCTCCATCCGACACCCCCATGGAGCGGCTACCTTGAAGCCGGCACCACGGGCGACATCTCCACATCGGCTCTCCCCCAGTGCGAGGCCCCTTTGGCGGTGGCGTCCATACCAGTCGGATCTACTGCTGCTGCTTCGGCTCTCTCTCGCTTGCGCACGCTGCTGCTGCTGCTACTGCTCTGGTTCTCGCTCGATCGCTCGCTTGCCCACCTGCTGCTGCTGCTCTCCCCCTCACTCGTGCTGCTGCTCTGCTCGATTAGCCACACTTGATCGTTGAATCGACTTTTTGGTCGATCAATTTTCAGGGGTTGGGGGCTCATGGAGTTAAGGAAAAACCACCCAGCGAGGGACGGGGCTCGCGGGAGGTACCCCACTATTTATCTTAGGGTTGAGGGTGGGGCGGGGCCTAGAGGGCTGGCAGGCGTTGGGAGTTGTTTGAGGCGTGGTATTGCTGGGCTGGCCAGTTCGGTCGGTGGTGGTGGCGGCTCGGGGTGGTGCGAGTTGAAGATGAACTGCAGGCCCTCCCTAAACTACATGTAAAGTGCCTCTCTGCTACCATTGCGTTTAGTTTCGACAGTAGCATTCAGATTCCAAAGTAAATTTCAATTTCGACAGTTAAGTTCAGAGTCAACAGTTTTTACCTCATTTGTTGTAGTCAGGTGGTTTTTGGTGATGTAAACTTTAAATCCATTTTACATCATCTATTGGAGATGCTATTAGAATCCCACTTGAGATTGACGATGTCTATCTTGTACTGCTTCAACCTTGACGTCTTACAGCTCACCGGAGCTGCTCCAACGACAGAACGATCCATCACAATGGAGCAGTGCCCTAAACGCCGTCTACAGATTCCACAGATCTTCCTCCACACCTCCGACAACCACCTCTGCCTCAACTGCTTCATCGACCAACCCAATTATTCATGCATTTTGTTGAAAGGAATGAAGCAAAACATCCACCTGGACCTATTTTTCAAAATCCTATGCATGAAAACAAGACCAAGTGCATTAGTGCCAGAATAACATTCTAACTGTACACGCTTTCATACGGTTTCACTTTATTTTGGCTATGTTTCTTTGCATTCCTCTGCTCTTCCAATTCCTGTAAACCAAACACCCAAGTTGACAGAAATCCTGTGTTTACAAATGCTCTATTTACCATGTGCATTTTCCTATCCTATAACGGTGTTTTTCATGTCCCTGCGTTTTAAGAATCATGCAAGCCAAATGAGCCCTTACATAATTACTTCAGTTACAGGTACGTGTCAAAGGGAACTTTGTGTGGTTTGTCCTGCTCCTGCCGCGACGTCGTCCACCTCACCTGAGCTGCTCCATCGACAGAAGTATCCACCAAACCAGACATCACGACTCGACCGTCTTTCACCGCCTCGAGATCTCCTTCACGTGCTGCACCGGTCAACGACATCACCATCATCGACTCAGCGAGATGAACTGAGGAGTACGGGTCCACAAGAGAGGTCGCACTCTTTTGTTTACCTTATGTTAAGCTTTGCTTAAACTTACTGCCACTTTATCGTCTGTTCAGCTAATGGACTCCCAAGTCAGGTCCAAATTAATGTTCAAACTTGAGTTCTAAATTAGTTGTGGGGCACATATCGAGGCAGCAATGAATAGTATGTCTGTCTAATATCTGGTTCACCTAGGGTATGCCTATGTTGTTCATCTTGGGTGGGAAACAAATAGTAAAGCAACCACCATCTGTCTTTTTATTAATTTAAAGCAATCATCAGCCTGCTATCATTATTTTTGGATCCATCCACTGGTTGTTACCATCACTCTAAATTTCTGCATGCTCTCCTTACATAATCTCACCATATTTTTTTCGTATGCATGTTAGATATTCTACACAGCAATGCGTTTTGCCAACGCCTAGAGCCTAGGAGTGCTTAAGAGCTTGCTTAGGTGCGCCTTTTTTAACTATGATTGCTTTGCTCTTGTATCACTGTATTTACTCATACAAACTTATTTTTAAATTGAAGGATCAATCGAAACTCAATGGCACAGCGGTATGTTCGCATGTTTCTTTAACAGGTTTGCTCTTATCAATAGCTCTGTTGATTTCAATTTCAATTGTTTATACCATTGACTTTCATATCATGCACATTACTAGCATCACAACAGAGCCAATAGTGTTATTGTACATGTAGATCCGTGGTACCTATCTGAAATCTTGTTGTGCCGTGTAGTTTCCCATGCTTTGTATTCTTTCACTTTGCTGCTTTGTCTTGAGCGATATGATTTGAACCGTGTCTCTATTTTGATTTTGCAAGACAATGCGGTGACCATAGGACATAGATATATGTTTGTTTGATGCTTTTATTATGTACTAGTACTTGGCAATAGAAGACTTGGTAGTTTAATCCTGTCCACCTTACTAATGAACTGGTTCACGAAATGAGTTTCATATACTAGTACATGCTAAACTTGTTGTGTGTCTGCTTGTTTCTTCTTTTAGAATCTTGTGAGAATATTGGGAAGAGTGCCTTATTAAGCAATGGTAAAGGAAGTAATGCGAGATAAGGTTGGGATAGTGACACATCCTTGTTGGTCTCCAACAAAGCTGATAAAACAACTAAGGAAGACTATCTTGAAGATAGCGAGACAACCCCAAAGTCTGTCTTGGTTTAGTGTTAGAGTTCACGGGCCACTACCGCTTGCACAAGCTATTCAAACTCCTTTATCAGAATCATTTTGGTTTCTTGAGTCTCAACTACAAGTGAAAGACATCGATCAGCTATCTTTGCAACAAGAAGCGGAAGGACTGCGAAGTCCTGGAGCATTGAGATGGATACTTTACGTGCAACGACAAGCGTTGGAGGATTTTAGCGCCAAGCAGGACAAAGCTAATAAGCTTGCTAAGCTTATTGCCGACTTAGTGGATACCCATGATAACGTTTCTTGAGCTCTTCGAAGTTGTTTTAGTTATGCTCTTGTTTTTTGCAGCGTTTATTTGCCTTTGGTGGCCAATTTTGACGCCGATGTATGTAATATCTTTGCTTTGTTCCCTATATTTGTCTTGGTGGCGAACTTTGATGCCCAGTGGATGTTATATGTGTAATAGCTGTAATAGGCTAGCGCTAATTGCTTGCTTATTTATTTCCTTATTGTCTTGTTTAGTTGTTTGCTTGTAGTCACTGCGGTTCTTTTTACGTGTTTTCTAGTGGCCACAATAGCCTATTTTTTCGTAACTAGGCCAAAATAATCATGGCAACACACGGATTGTTGTAACCATGGGCCTCCTGCAGCCGTATGATCCATGGGCCTTCTTCCGTAGATCCATTGGCCTTGGCCGTAGGTTCCATTGGCCTTCTATACGGGCCTTAGGATTCATGGGCCTTCTGGTACGTCGATCCATGGGCCTTCTACGGGCAGTACTATCCATGGGCCTCATACGGGCCATAGGATGCATGGGCCTTCTATGGGCGTGTCGACATTTCGCCGATCATGGGCGTACTATTCATGGATCATAACATGCCGTTAATAGGCGTGTTGATAACTCTATGAAAACAGCCCAGCGGGTTTTTGACATGAAAAAGCATTAGCGTATTAACGGTCCTAAGCAGGCCGATTATAACGATGGGCTGAATTTGGCCCAGCAAGCGAAAATAGCGATGTGGGCGTATGTGACCGAATCTGCAAATGAGCCCAGAATCAATGGGCCTGAGAAGGCGAAAGATAACTTGGGTGAAGCGCCCAATGGAATAACGTGGCGTTAATGGGCTAGTTTCATTACGGGCGATTTCACCATGGGCGTTAATGGGCCAAAGTTACAAAGGGCCTCATATGGGCGAAAGAAGTCATGGGCCACACATGGGCGAAGTTAAAAGCGGGCTGGAATCATATTGGACGGCCCAGATGACGCTACTGGGCCTAATTCAGAGAGGGTGTAACGGGCCCTGGTTAGCGGGCTGTAAATGGGCTATATGCGAACAGGTCGTTAACAGGCCTTCCATGGGCTGGCCCTCCACCTTTTGACCAAGTCAAACGAGCCAGCCTTTTCACAGGAATGGGCCTCTATTGGGCCGTGCCACGTGTCGTCGTATCATAGGCGCCTTCGGTCCAATGAGTGGATGATATCATCCCAGCGGTGAGCCATACGTGTTTCCTCCAGCCAATGATGATTTTACCGTGGAAAATCCCCATTGGTCGGGGCTGTTAATGGCTTATCGGATCCAAAACCGGACCGATAGCTTAGCGGTGTTCGTTACGGTGGATGCCACGTGTCGGTCACCCTTGACGCAAAAGCACAGGACGCCGCGATTTATCGTCATGGAAGTGGACACTTCGTGATGATAATTTTGGTAATGTCATGGAACACTTCTATGACAAACACGGTATGACTATCTTGATTCTGTCATAAAATCGTCATGGATGTACATGCATGACAAAAAATGCGACCTACTGTGACAAACACGTATCATCATGGAAGTGTATTTTTTTTTGTAGTGGTATAGTCACAGTATAATACTGGGAGCTGGAACTTGTCTCTGCATCCAAACTTATCCCATTCTGCGGTACAACAACTGCACCAGCTACAACAGCTCCTTGCGCCAGCATCTCTTGTCAGCTCCAGGCCAGACTCTCGTGTGCCCCTTTTTCGTGGGAACAAGTTGGACTCGGGCCTCTTCTACCTCCTGCTCACCTTCAGAGGAGTTTCTTGGAGTTTTGAGAAGTGGGTTTGGGACCCAATAATCCCACTTAAGTACAGAATCTTCCTCTGGTTGCTGTTCTGGGGACGCCTCAACACTCGTGAATTCATGACCAGAAAAGGCTGGGTCATGATGGCTCCGTCTGCTTACTGCGACATCTGCCCAACCCTGGAAATTATCCATCATGTCGTGCTATGATGCTGTTACGCCAACGCTATCTGGGACAAGTTCTTGCTAAACACCCTTGCTTGCACTTCTCCGGATATCCAGTCTTTCTTCCTTCAGGCGAACGGACAGCTACGCTTCAAAAAGCAGTGGCATATCACTTTCATGGCATCTGCTGTTGCTCTTTGGCACACCAGAAACGATCGAGTTTTTAACAGAAACTGCTGGTGTGAGCTCAAGATCAGATCCTATGCTACCAATTTAATTGGGTTGTGGACCACAAGAGCTCGTAAACAAGATGTTAAAACAGACATGCAAACATGGGTTAGGAGGCTTGAAGCTTAGTTTTCCTGGTAGCAAAACATAACCGATATCTCTCCTGCTTGTTTCTTCTACCCCTCTACCTGTCGGCCACTTGCGGCCATGCACCTTGGTGCATCTAGCAAGACCCTATAAACTGCTATCAGGCTTATGCCTATTTTTGAAATATAAAGTTGGCCATGAGCCATCTTTCCTTTTCAAAAAATGTTGTTGGTGGCTACAACAGATTGATGAGTTCAGGAGGATGAGATGGTGGCTATGGTGATAAGCGATACATGCTTAAAGTATCCATAATTTTTCAAGTTTAAATGTCATCACCTTTAAACTTTATGAGGATTTTATATTTATTTGTACTGATGTATTTATAAAAACATTCAATATTTGTTTATGCTTTTAGCATTTATTTCCTCGAGGCAAACTAATATTTTGGAATTGCGGATTTTTTAGAAACATACGAGGGTGATTTTTTAACCCAATATAAGGCCACATGACCTAGACTTTGTTCGGGGGGGGGCAGGCATGTCAGCATTCTAGAAGCTCAATGATGCTCTCCTTTAATGGCAAGCTTGTCCATCAAGTTTTAGGGGATTCACAAATTGTTTGATTTTATGAAACCGATGACAACCATTTATTTAGCTATACTAAGCTTGTGCATGTGCATTACCCGGGGGCAAATACTTTTTTAGGGTAAAGCTAAGCTTTATAACTAACGATGCTCGGGTAAATCACCCGAGACACAAACAGCCACTTGAGCCGGTACAATAGAGTTCCACTCAATACATTCGTTCGGTAAACAAAGACGACCTAATTTGATTAGATCATGCGCAATTGAGTTTGCAGTACGGTGACACACAGAAACAATAAGACGATCATACTAGACAAATCTTGATGCAAAATAAATAGATAGATAAAATTATGTTTTGGTTTTATGCAACATATTTGTATCATTTATTAAACTCGCAAAATAGGTATGTGACGTAATTAATCAGCTTTATTGGGTTTCCAAAGATAAGGGATTGGTTGTTATTCATGGGGAGAAAATGAAATATGGAACCTTACGTTCTTTTTAAATAGTAGAGATTCATCACTCCGTCCGCTAATAATGCTCTATTTTTCCTTTTGAACTTGATAATGCTCTCATTTGCTTAAACAAAACATTTATTGCACAGAAAATTAAAATCACATTCAAAAACATTGACACAAAAGATTATCAAGTGCTCGACTAATTAGGAAAAACAAGACAGGAACAACATTTATATTCAAAGCTGAAAACAGAGTTTGTGTGAAGGCGAAATGTAGTAAGAAATGCTTGGCTACTAGTCTTAAGGGTTGAGCGCTCACTTTTGGCCTTTATCAACCGTGAGGAGATGAGCGGTGGGAGGAGAATGAAGAGAATAGGAGGAAGAGGAAGAGGTTGCCTACAATGGCGATGCGGGGTTAATGTAATCGCTACATGCGCAAATGCTTGATCAAGGCATGAGAATGCCTAGGCTTGAGCTTGATCTTTGTCGTGACTACAACAAATTGATCAATTATAGGAGGGAGATGGTAGTTACGGTGATGGGTGATATGTCCTTGACATATTTGGAATTTTGAAGTTTAAATATCTCTATCTTATGATTTTTTATGCAATTTTTATATTTATTTGGACTAACATATCAATAAAAACGTTCAATGTTGTTTCTATTTTTAGCCATTATTTCCTCAAGGCAAACATGCATTTTGGACTTTCTTTTGCGGGTCATGCATTTTGGACTTACGGAAAGAAAATAAGAAAACAAATACGAGTGTCGGTGTACGAAAGTAGGGGTTCTCCTTTGTACCCCTTTACTTGTGCCTGACGGTCGAACCACGCCTCTGACCACACCTAGCGAGGCGAGGAGGGAAGCCAAAGCACAAGACTACCAGAGCGGCGCCAAGACAGAGGCGCAAGAAGGCCAGGCAACAAAATAGATTTCCCCCGGCAAGAGTCTTGCCGAGGCGGCCTGCATGACCCTGGCAAGAGCCCTTGCCGGGGCAACTCACCCAACACTAGCATCGCAGCCACCCTTGAGCCTAAGAGTTCCGACACCATCGGCAACGTTGGAGCCAAGGCTCGGGAAACGCCTGCATGGTGGCATGCGGATCTTTGTGAAGACAAAGAGCCTACAAATCCTAGAATAAGAACCAGAATACAAGACTACTGCAAGGCTAATTGCCGAGGATGCCCACGACGCCCCGGCAAGGCTCCTTGCCGAAGATACCCCCGAAGCCCCGGCAAGCCTCTTGCCAAGGGTGCTCACAAGGCCTCGGCAAGACCCTTGCTGGGAATATACGCAAGGCCACAGCAAGACCTTGCCGCCCCGTTGTCGCCCCAGCTTGGTGGCCGACCCACCAGCTAAAGCAAGTACCCACGTGGCAGTACATGGTTCCTATCCAACCAATCAAGCACCTGCGTGGTGGCATGCAGATCTTCATGAAGACCCTGCCACCACGCCATCTCAGCAGCCTGCCAGCCTACATGGCGCTGCATGCCTTGTTGGCCTGGATGCATGTCGCAGCAACACGGAGCGGCGACGGACGGGATGGGCCTCGTTACCGTCCCCGATAAAGCAAGAGGACACCTAAGTAGCGCATTTAGTGCGTTTTGTCTTGTAATGACAGGCGATAAGCTTGTACACTGTATACCTTTCCACCTCCCGTGTGCCACTGTGGCGACCCCTTTTTACTATAAAAGGAGGCCCGAGGCGTACTGAGGAAGGATTCGGATCTTTTGGACTATGCACGCACCGTAGCTAGTTTGAGAGCTCAAGAACACTCAAATATACACCAAAGCAGGACTAGGGTATTACGCATCCTCGCGGCCGGAACCTGGGTAAACGATCCTCGTGCTGGCTTCTAGACCCGCTCTTTGCACAACCCCGCGCCCGCCAACCATAGAAGGGATTACAATGATCCCATAGGTGTCGTTTCCACTGACATCTTTGGCGCGCCAAGTAGGGGCGCAGTTGTAAAAATCCGGTCTAGCAGTTAGCTTAGTAGTTCTTCATTGCCATGGCTCCCAAGAAGAATACGATCATGGCGATTGGTTCATCCGGAGCCGAACGGCCCGTACCAGTGCGGGCGGTGACGGGGTGGTCGTGGATGGAAGACGAGGCGCGGCCCGCGGACACCCACATCGCTCTGGCAGCCAAAGCTTGGCGAGCGGCATCGTTCATGCACAAGACGACGAACCGCACGCCACCAAGTTCAAAGGCGGAGCCATGCCCCCCGCAGGCGGCGCGGGGCCCTCCAAGGGCGGTGTCGTGCCACCTACAGGCGGTGCGGCAACTTCCAAGATGCCTACGATGGCGCCCACAACACGCTCTTCCGGGTTGTCTTGTGACGAAAGCGTCACCACACTAGTGACCCCGGGCACCGCCACGGGAAGAGTCCTATGCATCGTTCACAAGACGTGGAAGACCAGCATGCACACCGAGGCGCTGGCGAAAATGGCGAGCAGCCGCAAGGCCGTGATAGAGCTCCTTCTAACGTGGTTAGAAGTCGGAACGCGTCACGATCCACGCAGATTTCGCCACCACCCACGCCAGTAGAAGCCTTGGCACGTGTGCAGTTGCTCCTCGTCTTTCCTCCTGCTGCAGAAAAGCACAACGAGTGGAGAGCCACCATTCGGAGCCTCATCGCCATCACCAATAAAGATGAGCTGTGACCAGAGGGACCCTCGGGTCAACGCTCTGACAAGCAACCGCATGCCGGTGCTGGAAGGACCGGAGGTGCTGCAACCACGGTGCACTCCCCTCCTTCACGTCAGCTACCGCGGGCGCCGATCCGTCAGGATGACGCTTGTGATAACATCTCCATAGCATCGTCTGACCCACGGACCCACCGTGATCAATGCCAAGTTCTTCGGGACACTTGAACCACCATGAAGACACTCGAACCACCATCGAGCGATGGCGCGAAGCACGCCATCAGTCAGACAGGCGGGCTGGGCCCACTATAGACCACCCAACACTGGGAGGCCCTGCTAGCTTACCGTACGAGGTGGGTTGTCCAGCCTTTACCCGTGAGCTACGACAATTCCAGTGGCCCACTCACCGCACGTTCAAACCTGATGTAGGCGAGAAGTACAACGGCAAGACTCACCCATCCGAGTTCCTCAGCATCTACACCATCGCGATGCAAGCCGCCGGGGCTCACGACGACAAGGTGCTTGCCAATTACTTCCCGTTGGCGCTTAAACCCAATGTCATTTCATGGTTGATGCACTTGCCAGTGGATTCTATTTCTTCTTGGTCGGATTTGTGCCATGAGTTTGTTGGCGCCTTTACGGGAGGCCACCAAGCTCATGGCCAGGCAAGCGATTTGCATGTCATCCCCCGAAAAGAAGGCGAAAACCTACGCAAGTACATACAGAGGTTCAGCCGAGTGCAGTACAACATCCCGGATGTTCATCCCGCCGCTGTCATCAGCGCATTCCATCAGAATGTGCGTAACCGCAACATGCGTGAAGAGCTGGCGACAAACAAGGTCAAGGATGTGGCGGAACTCTATGTTCTGGCCGACAGATGCGCTCGGGCTGAAGAGGGAAGGAAGTACCCAATGAAGGCGCCGGTCGGAAACCGACTCCTCGAGGCGAAGACACCATCTCCCGGCAAAGAAGGGCCGACACGCAACATGAAGAGCAAGGGCAAAGTTGTACTGCCGTCGAGGATCCGGCGGCCCGGGCGCCGCCAAAAATACCAAGGCGAGCGATCCGGCAAGGAAGTTCTTTGAGTCGCGCCGCTGCCGAACCTTGGCGACCGCCAACAAGCCAGGAAGCTCCGACAAGCAGTACTACAAGATCCATCGCACCAAGGGCCATGACCTCCGGAACTGCCGACAAATCGAGCAGCTCCCAGAGAAGCAGAAAGACGAATATGAAAGGCGGGACAAGGAGAAGGGCCAGGATGGTGCCGAGGGATCCGGCAAGAAGCATGGCGGCCAGGCTGGTCGCCGCGGCAAGGATAATCAACAAGAAAGGCCCGCCCGAGGCCGCGACAAGGAGCACGAAGACGATGATCATGATGAGGAGAACGAGTCCAGCGAGCATGAGTTCTAGAAAGCTACGAAGGCCATGTGCGTCGATGGTGGCGCCTCGCTGCACACCTCTCACCGCCAGCTAAAGTAGTAGGCGTGTGAGATTACAGCGGCGGAACCATCGTTCGATGCTAAAAAGCCACTGAAGTGGTGCAGCACGCCTATCATTTTTGACACCGAGGACAACCCTGATCGCACAACTGCGGTTGGGTATTTGCCGTTGTTGGTTTCACCAACAATACGCAACGTCAAGGTGACAAAAATGCTAGTTGACGGCGGGTGTCGGATTTCGGGTTCCGGCAAAACCCTTGAGGTTTGTAAACTGGGGTGTGCACGAAGATCTCTCCTCCCCAAGCACTCTCCCTCACTGCAATCTCAAGGCTCAGCGCGTAGAACTCGCAGAACAAAGGGACACAAGATTTATACTAGTTCGGGCCACCGATGTGGTGTAATACCCTACTCCAGTGTGGTGTGGTGGATTGCCTCTTGGGCTAAGGAAGAACTAGTACAAGGGAAGTACAGCCTCGTGAGGAGAGGCGCTCTTGTCTTCGGTGAGCTTGTGTGGTTGAGGATGATCTGAATGGCCTCGGATTAGTTTGTGTCTGATCAAGTTGCCTCCTACTATGGTGGCTAGCCCTATTTATAGTGGCCCTGGTCCTCTTACGAAATGTTGGCGGGAAGGGATGCCACACCGGCCAAATTTGAAGGGAGACAACTAGTACAAGTTATCCTGACTAAAGGTGGTCTTCGCCTGGCAAAGGCTCTGGTGGTGACGCCGTCCTAGGCTCCACGGTGATCTCTGTCCTATCGTCCTGCTGGTCTTGGTCTCGTTGCATTGATATGGAAACCTTTACCTGATGCCTCGGGACTCCTCGCCTGCGCTTGCCTGTTTAGCACCAAAGTGGAAACGAGGACACTGCGCGCGCTAGCGCCCGCCTGGCCCCAGTCGTCATGGCTTGCGTCACAGGAACCTCGCGAGGTGCCCCTTTCCTTGATCTCTCCGCCCCTCGCGAGCCAGCCTGGTGAGGCCGCCCCTGAGGAGGTCTTGCGTCGCCTGCCTCACGAGGCTTGGCCCCTCGCAAGGGTCTTGAGTGTTTGCTGGTGAAGATGGCCCGCGCAGGGCCGCTGGTAGAGCCACGCCGTGGGCCGCAGGCAGGCAAGTCTGGGGACCCCCATTCCCAGGACGCCGACAGTAGCCCCTGGGCCCAAGGCGCGGTCGGACTTGGCTTCGAGGCGAAGACAAGGGGCAAGTGGGAAGTGCCGCGGCCCCCAACAGCTAGCGGCCTTGGTTGACGCTTGGCGATTGATGGGACGTGGGCGTCTCCGCTTTCCCACGCAACCTTGATATCCGCCTGGCTAGGCGGCCACCGTGACTTACACAGTTATCCCCCCATTGTTGGTGATGCGCCCCTCCAACTCTCCTGCCTTTCCGAAACAATAACCTCCTCTTCCAATCTATCCCGAGCTCGGCCCTACTTGTTGCCATGGCGCCCTAGTGAATGGAGTAGGGAAAGAAGAAGTCTCAGTCTTCAGCCGGGCCACTCTCGGTCGTTGAACCCGCCGTGGGCCGGTCGTTGGTGCTCAACCAGGAAGCCATGGACAAGGTGCACCTTGCGCTCGCTGTTGACTTCAACGAATGGGGGAGGACGGCGGCCTGGCCCGCATGCCGCGCCTTCGTCGACAGGACAGCCACCGAGGTCCAATTCTTCATCGACGCCTTGTGGGCTGGCCTCGTTCCTCCCATCTTCGCCTTCTTCAACGCCGTGCTCTCCCACTATCGAGATCCATATGTTGCACCTGGATCCCCATTAGTCCCCCTTCTTGCCGTTTTGCTTTCGTCTACGAGGCCCTGGTGGGCATTCCCCCTTCCGTGGCCCTATTGCACCATTTCTTCTTGCTGCACCTGACTAGCCCTCGGCAGTGCTTGGGATATTTGAGATTCCAGGCCGTGGCTGCGACGGCTGGCTCGGGGATTGATTTTGAGCTTCCACCATCCACAAGCGAGTTTCGGAGACGGTGGGTGTTTGTGGACGTCGGTGTGCTCAGCCCCTTGCTCTTGCCCCTCTTGGCGCCCGCCGTTCCCAGCTCCGGCTGGGGCCACGAGAAGCTCGCGGACCCCCGCCTTGCCTTTGTCTGGCTCCGGTTGAAGAGGCTGAAACATCTCGGCGTGACTGCGCCCATGGTGATGAAGGAGTTCCTTCGACGCTGCGTTGCCCCACTCCAGTGCCACTCCCGGCCGATGTGGGCCCTGTATGGCGGCCAGGATCACATGAGGCTTCAGGAGTCGGGGCTTCCGCCCGAGGCATGAAGAACGGTGCTTGAGGTCCTGACGAGCCACCGCCGGTGATATGCCGCAGGGGGCTTCTTTTGTCTTCTTTGCTCAAGCAGGGTGGAGTTCGAGGCGGATGCCCCCGCCGATGAATGGGGGTTGCGTCCAGTCGGCCTTGAAGCTCCCCGCGAGAACCCTGTCTCTGTGGTCCCCTGCCTTACCGCCAGCGCCAAACTTACCCCAAGAGTGGATCTTTGGCGAGCATCTTGGAGGCGGGCCTTGGTCTTGGCGTCGACGCCACTCGAGGCTCCCGAGGTGCCATCCCTGGGAGCCCGTGACTCTTGCCTTAGGGTGATAGCTGAGGGGGCGACACAATCCGCTGCTCCTGAGGCCGAAGCCTCCAAGGTCTCAAAAGGTCATCATGAGGCGGAGCTCAAGGGCTCCCCTCAGCCCAGCACTCCCGAGGTCATCTCCTCGGGCGCCTCACCAGCCGCGCCCCGTGCTGGTTGCCGCGTCCAACACTTCGGCCGATTCTGTCTGGACTTCGATGTGCTCTGCAAGAGGAAAGGGTCTCCAAGCTGCAGCAGTGATGCCTTTCGGCCGTTGAAGCAGAGGAAGTATATCGCCATAGACGAGTGAGTACCTTATCTTTGTAATTTCTTGAGTGCTGCTTCCCCTCCTGACATCGGCTCCTCATGGTCCCTTCTGCCAGGGCCGCGAAGTCTCCCAGGAAGCAACCTGATCCTGCCTCGAATCCCCCGCTGGCCTTGGGTGCCCCAAGCCAGCATGCCGCCCCCGGCGCGAGGTCGACCAGAGAGGCAAAGTCGCTAGCCTGATGCCTCGAGCCCACGCCTTTGCCGTCTCTCCTTCGTGGCCTCGCCTGGGATGTAGCAAGCATGCCGAGGGCTCCTCCTCTGGTTATGGACGGCGGCTGGATGGCTTCGATCCTGGCTTCTTCTTCAAACAATGGGCCTCAACCCATCCGGGCCCCTGCCGAAGCCCGGTCAGTGACCCGAGAGGCGCCAGCCCCCAGCCCCATGCTGAAAGGGGGTGAGCCGCTTCGGATCCCGTCGGCAATCCTGTAGGATCGAAAGTATGTCTAGAGGGGGGGTGATTAGACTACTTGACAATATAAAAATTCTGCCTTTTGACAAAGAACAGTTTTTGGCAGATTCACAATTATGATCAAGTCAAGCATCACCCTACACATGCAATTCTAGAGTATAGGCAGCGGAAAGTAAATTGCACATGTAGTAAAGAGAGGTGGAGAGGAGCAAGCGCAATTTTGAGGCAGCGGTGATTTTTCTCGTGGTTCCGATAGGTGGTGCTATCGTACTTCCACGTTGATGGAGACTTCAACCCACGGAGGTATGCGGCTGCGAGAGTCCATGGAGGCTCCACCCACGAAGGGTCCACGAAGAAGCAACCTTGTCTATTCCATCATGGCCTATGCCCACGGAGGCTAGCCTTACTGGGGTAGATCTTCACGAAGTAGGCGATCTCCTTGCCCTTACAAACTTCTTGGTTCAACTCCACATCTCGTGGAGGCTCCCAAGCGACACCTAACCAATCTAGGAGGCACCACCCTCCAAAAGGTAATAGATGTGTTGATGATGATGAACTCCTTGCTCTTGTGCTTCAAATGATAATCTCCCCAACACTCAACTCTCCTCACTGATTTGGCTGTGGTGGAAGAAAGGATTGAGTGGAAAGCAACTTGGGAAGGCTAGAGATCAAGCTTCATATGGTGGGAGTGGAGCAACTTGATCTCAACACAAGGGTAGGTAGTTCTCTTCTCGAAATGTAAGGTAGGAGTGGTAGTTCTTTCGATGGCTCTCTCCACGAATGAAGAGGGGTGGAGGGTATTTATAGCCTCCACACAAAATCCAACCGTTACACACATTTGACCAATCTCGGTGGGACCGAAGTTGACAACTCGGTGAGACCGATAGTTCAAATAATGTGAACGTTGGGATTTTCGGTGGGACCGAATATACAATCTTGGTTAGTCCGATTCGTGCAATGACAAGAGCATACCAATCTCGGTGGGACCGACTTCATCATCTCGGTGACACCGATTTGATGATAGAAGGTTACAGAAGCTTGGCAACTCATTTTTCGGTGAGACCGAGTTCAGAATCGGAAAATCCGAGTTTTCTAGGGTTTGGCTTTTGGCTGAGGTGGTTCATCTCGGTGTGGTGAGTTTGGAATATCGGTGGGACCGAGATTACTTATGAGTGTATATGGCGGTGAAAGTTCTTGATAGTTTAGGAGATGTATCACTAAGCACTTGAGCAACGGATCATCATCATAACCTCATCCCTTTTAATAGTATTGGCTTTCCTATGGACTCAATGTGATCTTGGATCACTAAACCAAAAATGGAGTCTTGAGCTTTTGCCAATGCTTGCCTTAGCATTTGGGGGTCCACTTCTTGATCCTTGCCATACCCATATCATTGAACTCTCGAAATGATTCTCAAGTAACTATTAGTTCAATGATATATATATTGTTATTAATTACCAAAACCACCCAGGGATTAGTTGCACTTTCAATCTCCCCCTTTTTGGTAATTGATGACAACATATAGATCAAAGCTTCGACAAAGGATATAATCACTGAATAATATCGTCGCTTTGAGAAGTATGTGATAAGCAAGAGCTCCCCCTAAATTTGTGCATTATTTAAGATTTGCATTTGAATGCAAATGCACAATCGATTAGGATCATGGGTCACTCTTCCATGTCACATACATCTTGGTGGAAGCGCACAAAATGATAAGAATGAACAGCATGCACCCAATCACCAAGACATGAGTAAATGGTCATACAAGATATGAATGGCATATGATAAGCATTAAGCACACATTAAAGCATAATGCGACCAAGCACTCATTAAGGTAGAATCAAGCGTAGTATCAAACACCTTGAATGTCTCGAAAACCAAAAGTATCTCAAAGAAACGCAAAAGAACGAAAGAGCAAAAGCGCAAAAGACAACAACACTCTCTCTCTCGAAGTCCTATGATCTATACAATTTCTCCCCTTTGGCAACAAGTTACCAAAAAGTTCGAAAAGGCATAGAGCTAAGCGTCCTTTGGGGACTCTGCTGGCGGCTCCGTCAGGTTGATGTCGGAGTGGATATGACGACATCGGCGAAGACTTGGTGATGTCATCTTTGGAGGATGGTCCTTTGGAGCTGGAGCTGGAGCAACTGATGGAGCTGTGGGAGGTCTTTGAAGCTGTAGTCTGGTGTCGATCCTTTGGAATAGCGGTGATCGGGTCTGTGGGAACAGGAAGCGATCTGTTGATAAGCATCTGGACTAAGTCATCCTGCATCTCACGCATAAGCTCTTCCTTCTCCGCTTTGCTTCCTCAATATACGCCTCAAGCTTGTTGTGATCACTTGCACTTGATCGACTTCACGTCGGGCGTGGATCTTGTCTTCAACAATCCTCTCTAAGCTCTCTGAGGCTGTACAATGCTGGCGAGCGTTGTTCAATCCTTTGGGTAGCTTCAAGAATTTGCTCTCGAAACTCTTTGGTTTAGCTGCTGCTGCTTCTTTGCTTCCTTGTCGACTTTGGCTTTCTTGGCAGCCGATCTTGGCTTGACCTTCAACGGATGTCGGATCCTCCTCATCCATCACAACAACATTGTCTTCATGCTCTGGCTGCAGCGGTAAATGTTCTCTATCCAACAAGAATGTGCCCGTGCCAAACTTGGCATTGATAAGCATCTGAATCTGCGGGCAAATCCACACGACCTTTTACGGTCATTGCAGTCCTCTTAATGGTTTCTACCATCAAGTCCATCACCTTGAAAGGTGCTTTCTCATCAAGTATGTGCAGCATGTTGATAGAGTATCCTCGATCATGCGATGATCTCGATTTGGGCATCAAGGTATGCCTCAAAATGGTATTAGTGGTAGGTAGGCCCTGCTGGAGATAATAGATGAGCCGAGCTTCAGATTCCCAAATCCTTTCTTTGGAACCTCTTTGTACATGTTCTTCATGGATTCATGGTTCTTCTTTGGAATCCCATATACATCAATATCATCTTCTCGTTGCCTTTGGAGCATTCAGAATTTCTGCCCATTCTTCAACAGAAGAAGAAAATCTTTGACCTTGATCATCCATACAATCTTTCCATCGGGGTAGAAGTGAGCTGTGGCATAGAATTGCATAATCATCTCATCGTTCCAAGCTGGTCAATTTCGACCTACAAAGTCTGCAACACCACAAGCGGTGAAACTTTCATGCACATGTGGAAAGAAATCTCTGTGCTCTTCTTTGTCAATGTACTTCCGATCAACATATCTTGTATGCTGCGACTATGGGCTTCTTATCCATCAAGACGGTCTCATAGAAGTCCTGCTGCTCTCGGTGTGAAATCTGGGATCTCTGGCAGTTCTTCTCCTCCACGGCATATGGGTCGATTGTCTCCATAGCACGAGACCTCTATCTTTCCTTGCCTTCATATCCTCGGCTTGAGGATGAGCATCATTATGTAGTGGCAGTTTTGGCGAAGTTTCACAAAACTGGTCCTTCATCATCGACTCGGTGGTGGCACATCATCCTTGTTCTTTTGAGATCTTTGGAATGTTCTGATGGTCTTCTTGGGCTTGGCGCGGCTTTCTTTGGAGCTGCCTGAGCTGGAGCAGATTTCTTGGGCTTTGACGTGGCTCCAGCCTTAATGGCATCACCCATGAACTTTGGCTTCTGAGAAGGAGGCTGGGGTGCTTCCTCATCCTCATCTTCCTCTGCTGCATCATGCACTATCCTCTTTCTCTTGGAGGTTTTCTTCACTTTGCTTGCAGTTGCCTCTCCCAAATTCAGCTTCTTAGCAGCAGTTGATTGCTTGACTTTCTTTGGTGCCCTTCTTAGTTTGTTGACTTTGTTGCTCTTTGGCAACAACCTTCCTCTTAGGCTTTGAGGTGACCTCTTCCTCAACAACAAAATCTGAGTCTTCATCATCTGAGTTCCTCTTCTTTCTAGCTCTGGTGGCTGCAGGAGGTAAACCACTTGGTGTACTCCTCTCACCATCATCTGATGAGCTGCTAGGATCAGGACTAGTGCCTGCCTCTGGAATATCTGCAATGGGTGTCTCGACTGTTACATCATCTTTGGCATCGACATGGTGACAACCTGTGAATAGATAAGGTGTAGGCGAGTAGAAGAGTCATCAAAAATCTGAAGTTTTTGCAAAAAAATGAGTTCAAATTCTAGTATTAGGTTTTCACGAGAAGACATTTGGTCGGACCGAGTTTAAGATTGATGAATCCGAAGTGTTTAAGCAGAGCTTTCACACCACTTTCGGTTTCACGAAGTGGGTTTGATCTGCCGAAAACACTAGGGTTTCTGAAATTTCATTTCGGTCACACCGATTTGCACAACTTCGGTTGGACCGAAGGTGCGATCAATAGCCATAGGCCAAATCGGTCATACGAAACTATAAAATCGGTCTCACGAGATGTGTTGGCGGAAACCTAACCTAAAACTTTTACTCGAATCTAGTCCAAATGAACTAATCTGGGTGTGCAGGAGGATTTCAATCGTGGCAAGATTCTAGGCAATCAAGCGTGCATTGAATCGGAGATGGGAGCACGAGTGGGATCAAAACTCACCCTAACTTGGTGGAGTTTCTCTCTGGCGCAACAGGCGCGGAGAAGATGTCCGTTGGCGGCGGAGACTGCGGCGGCGCCTGAGCGGCAACAGCGATGATCCGGAGACCAAAGCGGCGGCGGCAAAGGGGTGTGGGGCGAAAGCGTTTGAAGAAGGAATCAGCAGCGGCCCTCGAGTATATATACCCCCTTTGTCGGTGGGACCGAGTTGTAAAACTTCGGTGGCACGAGATGGATAACTGCTAAGCGATTATGCACTTGATCACGCCAAAAATCACAACTTCGGTTTCACGAGGTGAAAACCTAGATCGATCTAAATGCTTTCGGTTCGACCGAGTTTGAGTGAGTTAGTGCGACCGAAATCAATTAGAAGGTTTTGGAAGTTAGCCTTTGACGGATCGGTGGCTCAGAGTGCTCCTCACCGGAGGTCGAAAATGACTTGTTCAAAATTTGTGATGTAAGCATGAATAGAATTTGAGACAAGCAAGCATAGATAGCTAGGGAGGTACTTAGGCATTCTTGTCCATCCATTTGGTCGAGAAAAATCAAAAGCGACCAAAACAACAAATGGATGTCCTTGAATGGATAAAATCATGCATCAACATGCTCACACAATAAGATAGCAAATGAAATATGTGTCAAACATGCACAATCAAAACTCTAGCTACTAACACACAATTTGTCGATGACTAGGTCATCTTTATATGAGTATATTGACTTAGGAGCCAAATGAGAACATTTGATCATAGGTCATACTCATCGTTTAAGCACAAGTGGGGTTACCACTTTTACATAAAGCATTAATGTGTTCACATCATTTGAAGATGCTTTAGCTCAATTTTTAGAGCAAAGCTCCCCCTAGATGTGAGAACCCCTTTTAAAGGGTCAAACTAACCTTGGGTTGTCGTAGAAGACTTCATGTAGATGTTGAAGATGTGGATGCTCAATGTTGATGGAGATCATCAAGAGTTGGGAGCAATCCTTTGGATTCGGCACTTTCAATACCTACATGGGTTAGTCCCACAAGGAACAAACAAGGATATCCATGGACATAGATTGAAGTTCACAATAGATGATGTCCATGAAAGCAATGATTACCTTGTCCCTTGACTTACCAACAAGAGGGTTTGTGACTCCATGAACTAGTGCACAATGTGGAAGTTGATTGCACAAGTTTTTGCCAAAATGAATGTGAGTGAAGTATGTTGGCGGAGTCACCCTCAAGAACTTTCTAGTTCTTCTTCTTGGGATCCACATCATCTTGATGGGAATCCTTGGGGTTGTAGTTGAGCTTGTGAAGTAGAACTTGGCGTTTCCTTGGGAACCCACTTGACCATGGCTTGAGGTGCTTCAACAAATGCATCAATCTCCTCTTGAAGCTTGTCCTTGCCTTTTAGCTTGTGGTCTTGTGGTGGAAGGTCATCTTGAGCTTGTTCCACATTGGAAGAAGTAGGATCATACTTCTCCTTTTGAGGAATAAACTGTGGAGTAGGATATTGACCTTCTTCCCATTCAACACCTTCGGCGTTGAACTTTCGCTCAAAACCAATTCCTTGATTCTTCCGGTGCCTTCCTTGCTTGCGAACAATTTCCTCAAAGTTCTTGCTTCCGGCAAGGCTCTTGGAGACACCTTTCTCTATGATACCTTTCAATAAACTATTTTCTTGCTCAAGTGTAACTTGGCTTGAAACATTGTTAGTGGAATCAAGAGAACTACTAGAAGCAACAACATTGAATTTAGCATGTTTATTGTTACTACTAGAGAAAGAATTTTTCTTATGCTTGTCATGCTTAGTCTTAATGGGTGGCAAGAAATTAGACAAGAGAAGTCGTTTGGCAAGATATGAAGAACTCTTCTTTTGAAGATCGTCATTGATTTCTTTTAGAAACTCATGTTCTTGCTCTAGAGTGAGCTTCTCGAAGCGTAGCTTCTCATGAGATCTTAGGAGCTCTCTATGATCTTCTTGAGTTGTTTCATGAGCTAACTTAAGAGTGTTTAGTTCTTTAGTTAGACGCTCAATCTCCTTCATAGCATTGTCATTCGACTCTTCTCGACTATAAAGACTACTAGCTTGTTCATCGTTACTAGGTTCATTGGATTTATCATGTAAGAGCTCATCTTCACCAAGCAAGTCATCCTCATCACTATCAAAGTCAATGAATTCAGGGTGTGATACCTTGGGGCCTTTAGCCATGAAGCATCTTCCAATTCCCTCATTTGGTGAATCAAATAAGTCGTAGGAGTTGGAGTTGGAGGATCTGAGAGCAAGACCGGCAACACCTTCATCTTGGTTGTAGTCGGAGTTGGAGTGATAGCTTCCTTCGGATTGATTGTCGAGTCGGGCGGAGACCCATTCACCTACATGAGCTTGATGTTTTCTTCTTGTGTAGCTCCTTGATGACTTGTCTTTCCTCTCCGAATCCTTGCTTCTCGAGAGGATCTTCGTTCATAACGATCATCTCTACTCCTTCTCTCTTTCGAGGTGACTCATCTCTTGAGCTTCTTCTTCTTGGAATTCTTCTCTTCTCTTGTGGGGAGCCGTACACTCATTTGAGTAGTGTCGGGTCTTCCACAATTGTAGCGATTCGATCACGACTAGAAGATCTCTTTTCATCATATGATCTAGACTTTGAGCTTCTCTCTTTGCCTCTATTCTTGTAGAATTTGTTGAAGTTCTTCACCATTAGGCTTATCTCTTCATTGGAAACTAACTTGTCACTTGAGGTTGTAGGAGCATCACTTGTAGCTTTGTAAGCACCACTTGACTTGTTGTGAAGCTCTTCCTTATCCTTAAGTGTCATCTCATGAGCAACAATTCTTCCAATGACTTGGTTGGCTTGAGATTCTTGTAGTTTGGCATCATTTGGATCAAAGTGCACACGGTGTCATACTTTCCATCCAAAGCTCGAGAATCTTCTTGATGATGAATCGATTCGGTCATTTCTTTGCTTCCTAAGCGGCAATCTCATTTATGATGAGAGCAAGCCTAGAGTACATTTCAGCGACTCCTTCACCTTCCTTCATCTTGAACTTGTCAAGTTGACCTTGAAGAACATCTAGCTTTGATTCCTTCACGGACTCGGTACCTTCGTGCATTTCAACCAAAGTATCCCAAATCTCTTTTGCATTCTCAAGGCGGCTGATTTTGTTGAACTCCTCGGGACACAAGGCATTGAAGAGAATGTCACAAGCTTGAGCATTGTTTTGCAACATCCGCAATTCTTCCGTTGTAACCCGCGATCCGGAACTTTTCCTTCCTCGAAGAATTCACCTTGCATACCAACACAAATAATGCCCCATCTTGCTGGGTTATGGCCAAGAATATGCATTTTCATTTTATGCTTCCAACTAGCAAAATTTGTACCATCAAAGTAAGGACCTCTCTGAAAATCACCCTCACTAGGCGCCATACTCTCTCTAGGTTGTGAAACCAAGCTTATGGAGTACAATGGAGACCAAAGCTCGATACCACTTGTAGGATCGAAAGTATGTCTAGAGGGGTGATTAGACTACTTGACAATATAAAAATTCTGCCTTTTGACAAAGAACAGTTTTGGCGGATTCACAATTATGATCAAGTCAAGCATCACCCTACACATGCAATTCTAGAGTATAGGCAGCGGAAAGTAAATTGCACATGTAGTAAAGAGAGGTGGAGAAGAGCAAACACAATTTTGGAGAGCGGTGATTTTTCTCGTGGTTCCGATAGGTGGTGCTATCGTACTTCCACGTTGATGGAGACTTAAACCCACGGAGGTAGCAGCTGCGAGAGTCCACGGAGGCTCCACCCACGAAGGGTCCACGAAGAAGCAACCTTGTCTATTCCATCATGGCCTCGCCCACGGAGGCTAGCCTTACTCGGGGTAGATCTTCACAAAGTAGGCGATCTCCTTGACCTTACAAACTTCTTGGTTCAACTCCACATCTCGTGGAGGCTCCCAAGCGACACCTAACCAATCTAGGAGGCACCACCCTCCAAAAGGTAATAGATGGTGTTGATGATGATGAACTCCTTGCTCTTGTGCTTCAAATGATAATCTCCCCAACACTCAACTCTCCTCACTTGATTTGGCTGTGGTGGAAGAAAGGATTGAGTGGAAAGCAACTTGGGAAGGCTAGAGATCAAGCTTCATATGGTGGGAGTGGAGCAACTTGATCTCAACACAAGGGTAGGTAGTTCTCTTCTCGGAAATGTAAGGTAGGAGTGGTAGTTCTTTCGATGGCTCTCTCACAATGAAGAGGGGTGGAGGGGTATTTATAGCCTCCACAAAATCAACCATTACACACATTTGACCAATCTCGGTGGGACCGAAGTTGACAACTCGGTGAGACCGAAAGTTCAAATAATGTGAACGTTGGGATTTTCGGTGGGACCGAAAATACAATCTCGGTGAGTCCGATTCGTGCAATGACAAGAGCATACCAATCTCGGTGGGACCGACTTCATCATCTCGGTGACACCGATTTGATGACAGAAGGTTACAGAAGCTTGGCAACTCATTTTTCGGTGAGACCGAGTTTAGAATCGGAAAATCCGAATTTTCTAGGGTTTGGCTTTTGGCTGAGGTGGTTCATCTCGGTGTGACTGAGTTTGGAATATCGGTGGGACCGAGATTACTTATGAGTGTATATGGCAGTGAAAGTTCTTTGATAGTTTAGGAGATGTATCACTAAGCACTTGAGCGACGGATCATCATCATAACCTCATCCCCTTTTAATAGTATTGGCTTTCTTATGGACTCAATGTGATCTTGGATCACTAAACCAAAAATGGAGTCTTGAGCTTTTGCCAATGCTTGCCTTAGCATTTTTGGGGGGGGGTCCACTTCTTTAGTCCTTGCCATACCCATATCATTGAACTCTCTGAAATGATTCTCAAGTAACTATTAGTTCAATGATATATATATATTGTTATTAATTACCAAAACCACCCGGGGATTAGTTGCACTTTCAAATCCCCCCTGTGGAGGACGGACCCGAACGCACACTTAAGTTCGCGCACGAGCGGAGTGTCATCCGCCACGAGCTCTTTCAGGAGGCAATGGGCGCGATGAGCCGGCTCGGCGGAAAACTCGTGGATGTTGACGCGCGCCTTGAAGCCGAGGGTCTCCGGCTGGTGGAGGAGTGGCATCAACTGAAGGTGGCTATCAACCTTGGGCGCCTTCAGCGTGAGCACACCAATGCGAAGGCTGAGGCACCCCTGGCAACCTCGCGCGAGGCCAGCGCCTGAGCCTTGGAGGAGTCCAGGGAGGCAGACTGTCACCGCGTGATCACCGAGGAGCGCAGGCGGGAGCTCCTGGCCTTGAACGCCTGCTTGGAGCAGCAGGTGGAGGCGCGCAAAGCCGCCTTAGCGTCGATGAAGGGCGCACCATCCGACGAGGAGGAGATCTTGAGGCACGAAGAAGCACAGCTGCTGGAGGCCACGGAGCATAGCCTCGAGCTCGAGCGGTTGGAGACGTGGGAGTGCCAGGTCGACCAAGCAGAGGATGCCGTCGGTGAGCGTGAGACCAAGGCTCAGGAGGAGGTCAACCACCGGGTGGCCGAGGCTCGTGCGTCCCTCGCTGGCAGGTACGACCTGAAGCTGGCGCTCGTGGAAGCCGAAGCCGTGGGCAGGACCACTGCCCTCAAGTCAGCGCTGGCTGAAGCGGAACAGAGCGAGAAAGCTGCCTCGGCCGTCCTGACCTCTATGCAGGCCGAGCTGGCCTCCGACCGTGCCGAGCTGCTCTCTCTTCAGTAGCGGGATGCCAGCGTCGAGTCCTTCCTTGATGAGAGCGGGGAGGAGGCACTTATTTGGACGCTCTGCTTGTGAGCATGCTCCCATGCTTCGGGACATTAGGATGAAGGCCAACCAGGCGCTTGGTACCATCTGCGATGAGCATGCCCCTCATCCCCATGCCGAGGATTACGCCAGCCATCTCCGCTTCTTCACTGATGTTGTGGCGCACCTGGAGAGCCGTGCTGAGAGGGCTCGCGAGCTTGTGGACGAAAAGAGCCTAGGCCTTCTCGGGTGTGCATTCTCCCGCGCCTTCAGCCATCTCCTAAATACCAATCCTGACTTTGACTTTGACGCCGCTATTTCCCCAGTGCCTGAGGCCATGAGGGGAAACCTAGCGCACTGGGTGGAAGACAAGGTGGACGCTCTGGTTAGGGCCTTTGCTTTTGACAACGACGCGGTGGTGGTCGCAGCAGACGAGGGCGCCATGGTTGATGATGGCGAAGATAATGTCAGCGAAGGCGCCAACAATCTATCCGGGAGCGGTTCAGGAGATGAGGTGGGTGCCATGTCCGACTGAGCCCGCGCTCCTTCGTTTTGAACCTGCACTCGAAAGCTTGGGTCTGGCCCTTCACATTGTAAGAGCATTTTGGGAAGGGGGAGCCCCTTATGTAAAATAGTCTACCATTTTACTCCTTAGGCCAGGTTAAAAAACATGCTTTTGTGTGCTTGCGAGCCCCCTTGCGGGTTCGCCACCGTAACTTACTGTCGTGACTTACTTTGGTCTGGTCGGGCTTTAGACTGACTCGGCAGCTGCGAACTTCTCCTGGGGGGGGGGGTCCCCTTGCGAGCTTACAAAGTTTTAGTTTTCAGAGGGGTCCGCCAGCCAACCCGAGAGGGCCTCGCGAGAACAAAAGCGCGAGTGAGGCGGGGCAGCGTGCATTGTCTTGGCGTCGTTCTTTGTCGACCCCGCTTCATGGCGCTTCGGTAGCAGCCAGGCGCAAAATCTCAAAACAAAGCACGAATCCAGAAACTCACTTAGTTGACACGAGCGAAAAAGGATGCTCCCCACAAAATCGAAATGCAACTTTAAATCCAAGATCGAAAGGCTGCAAATTCGAGCTTCAAAAAAGAAAGAGAGGCAGAAGCAAATAGCCGCGTCCGACACCTAGCTAGTCTTCTTGTCTTCGAGACTTCTCACCAGCGCGGAGCTAAGTGTTTTCACAGGCCGTGAGCATAGTCATTGGGGAACAATGTCGACGACCAGTGCGGAGCATGGTGCTTCCACTAGGACATGGGGGGGGGCGACGCCTGAGGGCGGCACTCCGGAGACTCCGGGGTGTGTAAGCCCCACTCAGAATTACGTGAGAGTGTCACAAGCGGAGACCTTCACAGGCGTGAGCCTTGCTTCATATTGCCAGACGAGGGCCCCGCCTTGCGCCACCCTCGACCACCGTTGGGGTGTCCAGAAACAAGGACGATGCCAAGGGGAAAAGGGGACGCTAGTGGCGCCCTCGGCGACCAAGGGCCCTCTATCTGGGGGAAGGCTCACCAGCGCCTCCCCGGCAGAGGGCCTACCTCCGGGCGACGCCTTGCTCCGTGCGATGCAGGGAGGGGCCTTTCTCCCGGCTCCTTCCTTGCAGCCCCTAGTCCGCTCCCCCTGGTGGAAGGGGGACTGCCGTGCTGGGGCCGTCGTCCATCGCTGTGACCTGATCCAGTTGCGACCCATGGTTAGCGTAAGCCTGCCCCTGAGAGATTAGCGGTACCCTATAACTATTGTCACCGGCATGGTCGGCGAGGTTCCAGGGTGGCTCCTGGAAGGCCTCAACTTCTGGAGCCTCCTCTTCCCAGCCTGGCTCGAGGAACGAGCCGAGGTCATCTTCCGGCGTGTACTCCTGGTCCATCATGCGGGGCACGTAGGCCTCCGAAGCCGTCGCCCCGAAACCTCGCCGAAGTGCCCCGCGCCCCACGTCGCCTGGCCCGGCGCGCCACCCTGAGCATGGTAGGGCGGCACCCTGCCGGGCCGTGGTGTAGCCTTCGAACTGCGTCTGCTCGGGATGCTTACAGTGCGGTGGGGCGTCCGGCGCCGCGGGTCGCGCCGATGTCGACGAAACCTCCTGGTGCGCCCGGGGGCGCGCGGGCACGGCAAGGCCCGCCGTGTGATCCGGCCGCAGTCTGAGGCGTAAGCATGGAGCAGAAAGGCGGCGCTCCCCTAGCTGCGGCGTCCAATAGCTCGGTGACACGCTCCAGTAATGCATCTCGGCCGTTCTCCATAAGTCGGCACCGCAACAGCTCCCGTGCCACTGTGAGCGCGTCCCTCATGTTCGCTTGTTCCTGCCGGGTGTGCGGTGCCGTCATTGCGGCGTAACTTGAGGCCCTTGCGGAAGCCCGCGCGCACTGCGGGGTGAGGGTGGACAGCGTCAGTCCACGCCGCCCGCGCCCTGCAGCGTTTGGCGGCACGCGTGCCACTGAAAGTGCAACTAATCCCCGGGTGGTTTTGGTAATTAATAACAACATATATATCATTGAACTAATAGTTACTTGAGAATCATTTCAGAGAGTTCAGTGATATGGGTATGGCAAGGACTGAAGAAGTGGACCCCCCAAAATGCTAAGGCAAGCATTGGCAAAACCTCAAGACTCCATTTTTGGTTTAGTGATCCAAGATCACATTGAGTCCATAGGAAAAGCCAATACTATTAAAAGGGATGAGGTTATGATGATGATCTGGTTGCTCAAGTGCTTAGTGATACATCTCCTAAACTATCGCAACTTTCTTTGCCATATACACTCATAAGTAGTCTCGGTCCCACCGATATTCCAAACTTCAGTCACCGAGATGAACCACCTCGGTCATAAGCCAAACCCTAGCAAACTCGGATTTTCGATTCGAACTCGGTCTCACGAAACATGAGTTACCAAGCTTACGTAACATACATCATCAAATCGGTGTCACCGAGATGATGAAGTCGGTCCCACCAAGCTGGCATGCTCTTGTCATTGCGAATCGGACTAGCAGAGATTGTATTTTCGGTCCCACGAAAATCCCAACGTTCACATTATTTGAACTATCGGTCTCACCGAGTTGTCCACTTGGTCCCACGAGATTGCTCAAATGTATTATAGCAGGTTGGATTTTGTGTGGAGGCTATTTATACCCCTCCACCCCTCTTCATTCGTGGAGAGAGCCATCGAGAAAGAACTACCACTCCTACCTTACATTTACGAGAAGAACTACCTACCCTTGTGTTGAGATCAAGTTGCTCCCTCCCACCATATGAAGCTTGATCTCTAGCCTTCCCAAGTTGCTTTCCACTCAATCCTTTCTTCCACCACAGCCAAATCGGTGAGGAGAGTTGAGTGTTGGGGAGATTATCATTTGAAGCACAAGAGCAAGGAGTTCATCATCATCTACAACATCTATTACCTTTTGGAGGTGGTGCCTCCTAGATTGGTTAGGTGTCGCTTGGGAGCCTCCGTCGTTGAGATGTGGAGTTGAACCAAGAAGTTTGTAAGGGCAAGGAGATCGCCTACTTCGTGAAGATCTACCCAGAGTAAGGCTAGCCCTCCGTGGGCGTGAGCCATGATGGAATAGACAAGGTTGCTTCTTCGTGGACCCTTCGTGGGTGGAGCCCTCCGTGGACTCTGCAGCCGTTACCCTCCAGTGGGTTGAAGTCTCCATCAGCGTGGAAATGCGATAGCACCACCTATCGGAACCACGAGAAAAATCATCGCGTCTCCAAAATTGCGTTTGCTCTTCTCCACCTCTCTTTACTACATGTGCAATTTACTTTCCGCTGCCTATACTCTAGAATTGCATGTGTAGGGTGATGCTTGACTTGATCATAATTGTGAATCTGCCAAAAACTGTTCTTTGTCAAAAGGCAGAATTTTTATATTGTCAAGTAGTCTAATCCCCCCTCTAGACATACTTTCGATCCTACAAGTGGTATCAGAGCTTTGGTCTCCATTGTATTGGTTTCCATTGCATTGGACTCCATAAGCTTGGTTTCACAACCTAGGAGAGTATGGCGTCTAGTGAGGTAATTTTAAATGAGGTCCTTACTTTGATGGTACAAATTTTGCTAGTTGGAAGCATAAAATGAAAATGCATATTCTTGGTCATAACCCAGCCGCATGGGGCATTATTTGTGTTGGTATGCAAGGTGAATTCTTGAGGAAGGAAAAGTTCGGATCGTGGCTACACCAAAAAATTGCGGATGTTGCAAAACAATGCTCAAGCTTGTGACATTCTCTTCAATGCCTTGTGTCGAGGAGTTCAACAAAATCAGCCGTCTTGAGAATGCAAAAGAGATTTGGGATACTTTGGTTGAAATGCGAAGGTACCAAGTCCGTGAAGGAATCAAAGCTAGATATTCTTCAAGGTCGACTTGACAAGTTCAAGATGAAGGATGGTGAAGAATTAGCTGAAATGTACTCTAGGCTTGCTCTCATCACAAATGAGATTGCCGGCTTAGGAAGCGAAGAAATGACCGACCGATTCATCATCAAGAAGATTCTCAGAGCTTTGGATGGAAAGTATGACACCGTGTGCACTTTGATCCAAATGATGCCAAACTACAAGACTCTCAAGCCAACCGAAGTCATTGGAAGAATTGTTGCTCATGAGATGACACTTAAGGATAAGGAAGAGCTTCACAACAAGTCAAGTGGTGCTTACAAAGCTACAAGTGATGCTCCCACAACCTCAAGTGACAAGTTAGTTTCCAATGAAGAGATAAGCCTAATGGTCAAGAACTTCAACAAATTCTACAAGAATAGAGGCAAGAGAAAAGCTCAAAGTCTAGATCATATGATGAAAAGAGATCTTCTAGTCGTGATCGAAGCTGCTACAATTGTGGAAGACCGGACACTACTCAAATGAGTGTCGGCTCCCCACAAGAAGAGAAGAATCTCCAAGAAGAAGAAGCTCAAGAGATGAGTCACCTCGGAAGAGAGAAGGAGGGAGAGATGATCGTTATGAGCGAAGACCCTCTCGGAGAAGCAAGGATTAGGAGAGGAAAGACAAGTCATCAAGGAGCTACACAAGAAGAAAACATCAAGCTCATGTAGGTGAATGGGTCTCTGGCTCCGACTCCGACAATCAATCCAAAGGAAGCTATCACTCCGACTCCGACTACAGTCAAGATGAAGGTGTTGCGGTCTTGCTCTCGTATCCTCCAACTCCAACTCCTCGACTTATTTGATTCACCAAATGAGGGAATTGGAAGATGCTTCATGGCTAAAGGCCCCAAGGTATCACACCCTGAATTCATTGACTTCGATAGTGATGAGGATGACTTGCTTGGTGAAGATGAGCTCTTGCATGATAAATCCAGTGAGCCTAGTAACGATGAACATGCTAGTAGTCTTTATAGTCGAGAAGAGTCGAATGACAATGCTATGAAGGAGATTGAGCGTCTAACTAAAGAACTAAACACTCTTAAGTTAGCTCATGAAACAACTCAAGAAGATCATAGAGAGCTCCTAAGATCTCATGAGAAGCTACGCTTCGAGAAGCTCACTCTAGAGCAAGAACATGAGTTTCTAAAAGCAATCAATGACGATCTTGAAAGAAGAGTTCTTCATATCTTGCCAAACGACTTCTCTTGTCTAATTTCTTGCCACCCATTAAGACTAAGCATGACAAGCATAAGAAACATTCTTCCTCTAGCAGTAACAATAACCATGCTAAATCCAATGTTGTTGCTTCTAGTAGTTCTCTTGATTCCACTAACAATGTTTCAAGCCAAGTTACACTTGAGCAAGAAAATAGTCCTCAAAAGGAGAAGTATGATCCTACTTCTTCCAAGGTGGAACAAGCTCAAGATGACCTTCCACCACAAGACCACAAGCTAAAAGGCAAGGACAAGCTTCAAGAGGAGATTGATGCATTTGTTCAAGCACCTCAAGCCATGGTCAAGTGGGTTCCCAAGGAAACGTCAAGTTCTACTTCGTCAAGCTCAACTACAACCCCAAGGATTCCCATCAAGATGATGTGGATCGAAGAAGAAGAACTAGAAAGTTCTTGAGGTGACTCCGCCAACATACTTCACTCACATTCATTTTGGCAAAAACTTGTGCAATCAACTTCCACATCGTGCACTAGTTCATGGAGTCACAAACCCTCTTGTTGGTAAGTCAAGGGACAAGGTAATCATTGCTTTCATGGACATCATCTATTGTGAACTTCAATCTATGTCCATGGATATCCTTGTTTGTTCCTTGTGGGACTAACCCATGTAGGTATTGAAAGTGCCCGAATCAAGGATAGCTCCCAACTCTTGATGATCTCCATCAACATTGAGCATCCACATCTTCAACATCTACATGAAGTCTTCTCGACAACCCAAGGTTAGTTTGACCCTTTAAAAGGGTTCTCACATCTAGGGGAGCTTTGCTCTAAAAATTGAGCTAAAGCATCTTCAAATGATGTGAACACATCAATGCTTTATGTAAAGTGGTAACCCCACTTGTGCTTAAGCGATGAGTATGACCTATGATCAAATGTTCTCATTTGGCTCCTAAGTCAATATACTCATATAAAGATGACCTAGTCATCGACAAATTGTGTGTTAGTTGCTAGAGTTTTGGTTGTGCATGTTTGACACATATTTCATTTGCTATCTTATTGTGTGAGCATGTTGGATGCATGATTTTATCCATTCGAGGACATCCATTTGTTGTTTTGGTCGTTTTGATTTTTCGACCAAATGGATGGACAAGAATGCCTAAATATACCCTAGCTATCTATGCTTTCTTGTCTCAAATTCTATTCATGCTTACATCACAAATTTTGAACAAGTCATTTTGGACCCTCGGGTGAGGAGCACTTTGAGCCACCGATCCGTCAAGGCTAATTTCCAAAACCTTCTAATTGATTTGGTCGGACCAACTCACTCAAACTCGGTCGAACCGAAAGCATTTAAACGATCTAGGTTTTCATCTCGGTGAAACCGAGTTGTGATTTTCGGCGTGACGAAGTGCATAACGCCTAGCAGTTATCCATCTCGGTGCCACGAGTTTACAACTTCGGTCCCACCAACTGAATGAAGGGTATATATTCGAGGGGCGCGTTGATTCCTCCTTCAAGCGTTTAGCCCCCACCCTTCTTGCCGTCGCCTTGGTCTCCGGATCGTCGCGCCGTAAATGCGCTTTGCGCCCTCGCCGCAGGTCTCCGTCGCCGTCAGCGGACATCTCCTCCAGCGCCGTTGCGCCGTGAAAAACTCCACCAAGTTAGGGTGAGTTTGATCCCTCGTGCTCCATCTCGATTCAATGCACATTTGGATTGCCTAGTATCTTGCCACGATTGAAATCCTCCTGTACACAGATTGGTTCGTTTGAACTAGATTGAGTAAAAGTTTTAGGGTTAGGTTTCATGGAACACATCTCGGTGAGACCGATTTTATATTTTCGGTATGACCGATTTGGCCTATAGCCATTACCTTTGCACCCTTCGGTCCAACGAGTTGTGCAAAATCGGTGTGACGAAATGAAGATTCTGTGAAACCCTAGTGTTTTCGGCGGGACGAAACCCACTTGATCAAACCGAAAGTGGTGTGCCAAGCTCTGTTTAACACTTGGATTCACGAACCTTAAACTCGGTCGACGAAATGTCTTCTGTGAAAACTTAATACTAGAATTTGAACTCATTTTTTTGCAAAAACTTCGCATTTTGTGATGACTCTTCTTCTCTGCCTACACCTTATCTATTCACGGGTTGTCGGCCATGTCGGATGCAGTGTGATCGAGCAGTCGAGAGACACCCATTGCAGACATTCGAGGCGAGGCACTAGTCCGATCCTAGCAGCTCATCGATGATGGTGAGAGGAGTACACCAAGTGGCATGCCTCCTGCAGCCACGAGCTAGAAAGAAGAGAATTGAGGATGATGAGGATTCAGATTTTGTTGTTGAGGAAGAGGTGACCTCAAAGCCTAAAAGGAAGGTTGTTGCCAAAGAGCAACAAGGTCGACAATCTAAGAAGGGCACCAGCAAAGTCAAGCGATCAACTGTTGCTAAGAAGCTGAATTTGGGAGAGGCATTTGCAAGCAAAGTGAAGAAAACCACCAAGAGAAGAGGATAGTGCATGATGCAGCGATGAGAGGATGAGGATGAGGAAGCACCCCAGCCTCCTTCTCAGAAGCCGAAGTTCATGGGTGATGCCATTAAGGCTAGAGCCACATCAAAGCCCAAGAAATCTGCTCCAGCTAAGGTAGCTCCAGCAAAGCCTGCTGCCAAGCCCAAGAAGACCGTCGGAAACATTCCAGCGTCTGAAAAGAACAAGGATGATGTGCCACCATTTGAGTCGGCGATGAAGGACCAGTTTTCTGAAACTTCGTCCAAAACTGCCACTCCATAATGATGCTCATCCTCAAAGTGAGGATATGAAGGCAAGGAAAGATAAAGGTCTCGGGCTATGGAGACAAACTGACCCATATGCCGTGAGGAGAAAAAACTGCTTTGTAGATCCCAGATTTCACACGAGAGAGCGGCGGGACTTCTATGAGACCGTCTTGATGGACAAGAAGCCCATAGTCGCGAGACACGGATATGTTATTTGGAAGTACATTGACAGCGAAGAGCACAGAGATTTCTTTCCACATGTGCATGAAAGTTTCCTTTGCATGTGGAGTTGCAGATTTTGTAGGTCAGAAATTGACCAGTTGGAGCGATGAGATGATAATGCAATTTTATGCCACACTCACTTCTACGATGGAAAGATTATGTGGATGGTGAAGGTCAAAGGTTTTCTTCTTCTGTTGAAGAATGGGCAGAAATTCTGAATGCTCGGTCTGGCGAGAAGATGATATTGATGTATATGGGATTCAAGAAGAATCATGAATCCATGAAGAATATGTACAAAGAGATTCCGGAGAGGATTTGGGAATCTGGAAGCTCGGCTCGATCTACTATCTCGAGCAGGCTTACCTACCACTAATACCATCTTGAGGCATACCTTGATGCCCAAACTGGAGATGATCGCATGATCGAGGATACTCTATCAACATGCTGCACATACTTGATGAGAGAGCACCTTTCAAGGTGATGGACTTGATGGTAGTGACCATTAAGAGAATTGCGGTGACGAGAAAAGGTCGTGTGGATTTGCCCATGATTGGATGCTTATCAATGCCAAGTTTGGCACGGGCACATTCTTGTTGGATAGAGAACATTTACCGTTGCAGCGAGCATGAAGACAATGTTGTTGTGATGAATGAGGAGGATCCGACATCTGTTAAAGGTCAAGCCAAGATCGAAGCTGCTAAGAAAGCCAAAGGCGACAAAGAAAGCGGCAGCGGCAGCTAAACCAAAGAGTTTGGAGAGCATAATTCTTGAAGCTACTCAAAGGATTGAACAACGCTGGCCAGCATTATGCAGTCTCGGAGAGCTTAGAGAGGATTGTTGACGAGAAGATCCACGCTCTGGGCGTGAAGGTGGCTGAAGTACAAGTGACCGTCAACAAGCTCGGCGGACATTGAGGAAGCAAAGTAGGAGAGGCGAGCTTATCGTGAGTTGCGAGGATGACTTAGTCCGAGATTCTCATCGTGACTGCTCCGGTTCCCAAAGGACCCGATCATTTGCTATTCGATGGTGACACGGGACTACTGACGGCACACCTCCACAGTTCAGCGATTACTCCTACTCCAGCTCGGCTCGATGACCCTCCTCCGGCCAGAGACATCGGTGAAGTCTTCGCCGATCTTTGTCATATCACTCCGACATCAACCCGGATGGGAGCCGCCTTGTGAGTCCCGATGGCGCTTAGCTCTATGCTTTGTCGAACTTTTGGTAACTTGTTGCCAAAGGGAAAAGTGTATAGATCATAGGGCTTCGAGAGAGAGTGCTGTTGTCTTTGCGCTTTTGCTCTTTCGTTCTTTTGCGGTTTCTTTGAGATACTTTTGGTTTTGAGACATTCGGTGTGTTTGATACTCCATTTGATTCTACCTTAATGAGTGCTTGGTGGTACTATGCTTTAATCGTGCTTAATGCTTATCATATGTCATTCTTATCTCGTATGACCATTTACTCATGTCTTGGTGATTGGGTGCATCTGTTCATTCTTATCATTTTGTGCGCTCCACCAAGATGTATGTGACATGGAAGAGTGACCCATGATCCTAATCGATTGTGCACTTGCATTCAAGCATAAATCTTAAATAATGCACAAATTTAGGGGAGCTCTTGCTTATCACATACTTCTCAAAGTGGCGATATTATTCATTGATTATATCCTTTGTGAAGCTTTGATCTCTATGTTGTCATCAATTACCAAAAGGGGAGATTGAAAGTGCAACTAATCCCGGGTGGTTTTGGTAATTAATAACAACATATATATCATTGAACTAATAGTTACTTGAGAATCATTTGAGAGAGTTCGATGATATGGGTATGGCAAGGAGTGAAGAAGTGGACCCCCAAAATGCTAAGGCAAGCATTGGCAAAACCTCAAGACTCCATTTTGGTTTAGTGATCCAAGATCACATTGAGTCCATAGGAAAAGCCAATACTATTAAAAGGGATGAGGTTATGATGATGATCTGGTTGCTCAAGTACTTAGTGATACATCTCCTAAACTATCGGCAACTTTCACTGCCATATACACTCATAAGTAGTCTCGGTCCCACCGACATTCCAAACTTCAGTCACAAGAGATGAACCACCTCGGTCATAAGCCAAACCCTAGCAAACTCGGATTTTCCGATTACGAACTCGGTCTCACGAAACATGAGTTGCCAAGCTACGTAACATACATCATCAAATCGGTGTCACCGAGATGATGAAATCGATCCACCAAAGCGGCATGCTCTTGTCATTGCCGAATCGGACTAGCAGAGATTGTATTTTGGTCCCAGAAAATCCCAACGTTCACATTATTTGAACTATCGGTCTCACCGAGTTGTCCACCGGTCCCACGAGATTGCTCAAATGTGTGTAGCGGTTGGATTTTGTTTGAAGGCTATTTATACCCCTCCACCCCTCTTCATTAGTGGAGAGAGCCATCGAGAAAGAACTACCACTCCTACCTTATATTTACGAGAAGAGAACTACCTACCCTTGTGTTGAGATCAAGTTGCTCCCTCCCACCATATGAAGCTTGATCTCTAGCCTTCCCAAGTTGCTTTCCACTCAATCCTTTCTTCCACCACAGCCAAATCGGTGAGGAGAGTTGAGTGTTGGGGAGATTATCATTTGAAGCACAAGAGCAAGGAGTTCATCATCATCTACAACATCTATTACCTTTTGGAGGTGGTGCCTCCTAGATTGGTTAGGTGTCTCTTGGGAGCCTCCGTCGTTGAGATGTGGAGTTGAACCAAGAAGTTTGTAAGGCAAGGAGATCGCCTACTTCGTGAAGATCTACCCCGAGTAAGGCTAGCCCTCCGTGGGTGTAGGCCATGATGGAATAGACAAGGTTGCTTCTTCGTGGACCCTTCGCGGGTGGAGCCCTCCGTGGACTCATGGCCGTTACCCTCCGTGGGTTGAAGTCTCCATCAGCGTGGAAATGCGATAGCACCACCTATCGGAACCACGAGAAAAATCATCGCGTCTCCAAAATTGCGTTTGCTCTTCTCCACCTCTCTTTACTGCATGTGCAATTTACTTTCCGCTGCCTATACTCTAGAATTGCATGTGTAGGGTGATGCTTGACTTGATCATAATTGTGAAACTGCCAAAAACTGTTCTTTGTCAAAAGGCAGAATTTTTATATTGTCAAGTAGTCTAATCCCCCCCTCTAGACATACTTTCGATCCTACAGCCACCCAAGGCGCGGAGTTGAGGTCTTCTTGGGCAGTAGACGCCGCCCGAGCTAGCCAGGCCGCCCAGTGGTCGGTGTTGGCCCTCAGGTCGCCGGTCGTCGGCACTGTAGAGCACTGGCGGGTCTTGCTGACGGAGGAGAGGCTTCGGCACAGCCCTACCTGGCGCGCCAAATGTTGGATTTCGGTTTTCGGCAAAACCCTTGAGGTTCGAACACTGGGGTGCGCACGAAGATCTCTCCTCCCCCAAGAACTCTCCCTCATCGCAATCTCAAGGCTCAGTGCGTCGAACTCGCAGAACAAAGGGACACAAGATTTATACTGGTTCGGGCCACCGATGTGGTGTAATACCCTACTCCAGTGTGGTGTGGTGGATTGCCTCTCAGGCTAAGGAAGGACTAGTACAGGGGAAGAACAACCTCGTGAGGAGAGGCAATCTTGTACTCGGTGAGATTGTGTGGTTGAGGATGATCTGAATGGACTCGGATCAGTTTGTGTCTGATCAGTTGCCTCCTACTGTGGTGGCTAGCCCTATTTATAGTGGCCCTGGTCCTCTTCCCAAATGCTGGCGGGAAGGGATGCCACAATGGCCAAATTTGAAGGGAGACAACTATTACAAGTTATCCTGACTAAAGGTGGTCTTCGCCTGCCAAAGGCTCTGGTAGTGACGCCGTCCTGGGCTCCACGGTGACCTTCGTCCTGTCGTCCTGCTGGTCTTGGTCTCGTTGCACTGATATGGAAACCTTTGCCTCATGCCTCGGGACTCCTCGCCTGCGCTTGCCTCTTTAGCACCAAAGAGGAAACGAGGACACTACATGCGTTGGCGCCCGCCTGGCCCCGGTCGTCATGGCTTGCGTCACAGGAACCACGCGAGGTGCCCCTGGCCTTGATCTCTCCGCCCCTCACGAGCCAGCCCGGTGAGGCCGCCCCCGAGGAGGTCTTGCATCGCCCGCCTCGCGAGGCTTGGCCCCTCGCGAGGGTCTTGAGTGTTTGCTGGTGAAGATTGGCTGCACAGGGCCGCTGTTGGAGCCACGCCATGGGCCGCAGGCAGGCAATTCTGGGGACCCCCGTTCCCTGGACGCTGACAGTGGGGCCAGTCTGAACTTGATCTTGCATATTGTGATCAAAAGGCTACAGATTCCTGATGGAGACCTTGAAGAGACGGGCACGTTTCAAGGGGTCAATCCAGGAAGAAGTCAGCCGAAGGGTAAGGTCACACTACCCGTTACATTCGGTGGTGAGCTGGACTATAGGACAGAGAGGATTATTTTGGATATTGCCGAGATCCCCTTGCCCTACAACGGGATCCTCGACCGCCCAGCACTAGCCAAGTTCATGGCAGCATCACATTATGCCTACAACATGCTGAAGATGCCTGGGCTGATGATCATAACCATCCCCTCCGACAAGAAGGACGCGCTAATCTGCGCTGACCAACTCTACCGGGAGGCAGTCACGGCAACTGCCGCCAAGGCACTTGCTCCTACCGTTGAAGCCCCGGGAGGGAAGAAGACTGGTAAGACCTCTCGCACCCACTCCAGCAAGCGCACCTCTTCGGAGTGGAGTGCTCCCGTCCAGGACGTGCTAGAGAGCTCCACCGGCAAGAGCAAGAAATCCAGAGATGCACCACCAGAGACCAAGAAGGTGTCCACCAAGGAGGATGGCACGGGAGGGGCTTTCACCATAAGCTCCACCCTTGACAGCAAATAGGAAGGCGCGCTCGTCACCTTCCTGCAGGAGAATGTCGATGTGTTTGTGCCGGGGGAGAGCTGCCCGCCACGGACACCTATGGGGCGGGCCCCTTATGCATCTTGATGCGAGGCGGAGGAGCACGGAGAGCGGATCGTGGCGAGCACGGGCAGTCTTTACCCGAGTTTGGACGCGATGGGCGCGTAAAACCCTACTCCTGCCTTGGTTTGTATTGAGCTCGGGAGCTTGAAGAGCTCTGATGCAGCTACACGGCGAGAGTTGTCTAGGTTTCGGCCGAGCAGACGAACCCCTCCACGTTGTGCATGGGCCTCCTTTTATAGTGCAAGGGTCACCGGCAGTGTCAGCGTGGGAGAAAGGGGTAAAAATGTAAAGAGGTGGTAGTTGGAGCAGTCGCGGGAGCGGTGGAGCTACGATTGCATGAGCGATGGTTGCTACCTACTTTGTGATGGGGACAAGGGCATTTAATGCCCGTCGCCGTCGACCCAAAAGCTCCGCCCTTGCGTCTCCGTGCGCCGCGGCGATGGATCCACCACCGTGAAGTGCCACCGTGTCCCCGGGCTGCCAGACCATCCGCCAGCGTCCTGGAAAGGCTCGAGGCGGCGTGGGCTGATGAGCTGGGCCAGCGAGCACTGGCGCAATTCTCCGGCAAGCACCTTGCGGGGTCTTGACTCTGCGGACCGGGAGCTTGTCGGGCTCTGTAACTTGTCGCTCCCGGGCCCTCGCCGGCGCATATAAGCGCCCGGCGTGTCTTCTATGATGTAATCTTCTAGTCTTCTGGCGAGCTCCTCTTGCGGGGCCTTGCGTGGTGATGTACCCTTGAGCACAGGCGGCCTTCCGGCAAGCTTAAGCTTGCGGGTCTCAATCTTCTGCCTTGTATACTTTGTCTTTGAATGGCTTGACACGGAGCAAGAAGGTCTTCAGCGAGCACGTGGTAAACCCTGCCGCGGGAAGCTGCAACCGCCCGTGCACAAGTTGGGGTACTGAGGTACCCCTACCTTAGTACACCGACAGTTTGCGTGGCAAGCATCCGACATCCCTAGCGTTCCCAGGGAGGAGATTGAGCACCATCTTGCTGTCTGCCCTCATGTGCGACCCATCAAGCAGAAGGTCAGGAAGCAAGCTCTGGAACGACAAGAGTTCATCACAGAGGAGATTAGGAAATTAGAAGTGGCATGCTTGGTGAGAGGAGTACTCCACCCGACGTGGTTGGCTAATCCAGTGGTAGTGCGCAAGGCAAATGGGAAGTGGAGGCTGTGTATTGACTACACGGACATCAATAAGGCTTGCCCAAAGGATCCTTTCCCGTTGCCGCGCATCGGCCAGATTGTAGACTCCACGGCCGGGTGTGACTTGTTACCATTCCTTGACGCTTACTCAGGATACCACCAGATCTTCATGATGAGAGAGAAGACATCATTCATCACCCCATGTGGTATGTATTGTTTTATACAAATGCCTTTCGGGTTGAGGAGTGCTGGTTCAACCTTTGCAAGAGCTGTCCAAATTGGTTTTGAGCCTCAGCTACATAGAAATATGGAAGCTTATATGGATGACATAGTGGTCAAAACCAAGGACAGAGCAACACTCATACAAGACTTAGGAGAAACATTCGCGAATTTGCGCACGATCGACCTCAAGCTGAACCCTGAGAAGTGTGTCTTTGGCATTCCGTCCGGCAAACTTCTCGGGTTCTTTGTGTCACAGCGTGGGATCGAGGAAAATCCAGACAAGATCAAAACCATTGAGTAGAATGAGGCGCCCAGGAGGATCAAGGATGTCTGTCGGCTTGTTGGCTGTGTTGCCGCCATGAGCAGATTTATCTCCAAGTCTGCTGAGCGCGCCCTTCCCTTTTTCAAAATCTTGAAAAAGGCGGGCCCAATGGAATGGACCCCGGAGGCCAAAGCAGCGCTGCAGGATTTGAAGAAATACCTCTACTCTACGCAAATACTGGTTGCGCCTAAACCACAAGAGCCGTTGCTGCTAAATCTAGCGGCAACAAATCAAGTGGTCAATGCTGCGCTAGTGGCACAGAGGGAGGTCAATGCGGAAGTGATAGCAATGGTAGAGCTGACCAGTAGCAAGGCGGAGCACCCAACGGAATCTGGCGCCGCTGGAACAGAAGCAACACAACCAAATGAAGTAATGCAGAAGAAGAAGATGATGCAGCACCTGGTTTACTTTGTCAGCTCCCTCTTGCAGGGGGCTAGATCGAGGTACTCCGGTGTGCAGAAATTGCTCTTCGGCCTCCTTATGGCCTCGAGGAAGATGCGTCATTACTTCCAAGCACACGAGATCACCGTCGTCACCCGCCTCCCGTTGCAACAGATATTGTTAACCCAGACACAACTGGGAGAATTGTGGAATGGGCCTTGGAACTGTCGAGCTTTGGTTTGAAGTTTGAAAGCACTTCGACAATCCAGAGTAGAGTCTTGGCAGAGTTCATTGCACAATGGACCTCAATGCCTGAAGAATAGATTCAGGAGAGCACTCTCCCCGGCAAGGAAACAAGTCACGACTGCATTATGTACTTTGGTGGGGCTTTCTCGCTGCAAGGCGCCGGTGCTGGTGTGCTGCTTGTTGCACCCACCGGAGAGCACCTCAAGTATGTAGTCCAGATGCACTTTCCCAGGGAGGTCTCAACGAACAACACAGCTGAGTACAAGGGACTGCTTGTCGGTCTCAGGATCGCGGCAGACCTCGGAATCAAGAAGCTCATCGTCAGGGGTGATTCATAGCTTGTCGTCAAGCAAGTTAACAAGGATTACCAGAGCCCATTGATGGAGGCCTATGTAGATGAAGTGAGGAAGCTGGAGGAGCGCTTTGACGGTATACAAGCGGAGCATGTTCCCCGAGCGGAGAACAACATTGCCAATTACTTGTCGAAGCGCGCCCCCCTCAAACTACCTGCGGAACCAGGTACCTTTGTGCTTTGATTAACTCAACCATCCATTGAACCATCGACAGAGCAGAACAAGTGGAGTAAATCAGGCCCCGGCAAGTACTTTCCTGACGAGCTCCCAGGAGCCGCCAGCAAAGATGTTGCCGAGAACACTGAGCCTGCCATGGGGCAACAGACTCTGGCAGGGCGTCAAGCCCTGGCCGTAGAGACAACCACCCCCATGGCAGAGGAGGTGCCTTTAGTCCTTGCCGTCGAGCTCAGGCTCCGGCATGGGCACAGCATACCGTTCGATTGCTCCAAACAGGGGAGCTTCCTGAGGAACAGGAAGAAGCGGAAAAAGTAGCCCGTCGGCCTGCCATGTATCGGTTAAATCGACGGCGATCTATCTGAAAAAAGGCGAGCAGTGTGAAATGAAGTGCATCCCGGGAGGAAGAATGGAGCTCTTTGGAAGAGATACACGGAGGCATATGTGGCTCCCACATAGGGTCGAGGGCCCTTGCCGGCAAGGCATTCAAGCAAGATTTCTTCTGGCCCACTACCCTCCGGGATGCAACGGCACTAGTAACCAAGTGTGAAGCGTGTCAGTTCCATTCGAAGAGGCTTCGTCAACCAGCTCAAGCTCTCCAAATAATCCCTCTTTCCTGGCCATTCTCGGTCTGGGGGCTCGACATACTAGGCCCCTTTCCCCATATTGTAGGGGGCTTTGAGTACTTGTACGTTGCGATCGACAAGTTCACAAAGTGGCCAGAGGTGGAAGCAGTGAGAAAGGTGACATCACAATCAGCCGTCAAGTTCTTCAAGGGGCTAGTCTGCCGTTTTGGTGTACCAAACAGAGCCGCACCTTCATGCAGTACATTCAAGACCTCGGCAGCAAGGTCTGTTTTGCTTCTGTTGCACATCCTCGGAGCAACGGCTAGGCGAAGAGGGCAAATGCTGAAGTACTGTGAGGCCTCCGGACAAGGACTTTTGACAGGCTACATAAGTGCGGAAGGCGCTGGATTGATGAGTTGCCAGCGGTTCTTTGGTCAATCAGAACGACGCAAAATCGAGCCACCGGCCAGACACCCTTCGTTTACGGGGCGGAAGCAGTTCTCCCCATGGAACTGACATACGGGTCACCCCGAGTGCTCGCTTATGATGAGCTTGAGCAAGAGCAATTGCGGCAAGATGACGCAACGCTCCTTGAGGAAGATTGTCTTCGGGCGGCTGTGCGAGTAGCACGCTACCAACAAGCCTTGCGCCGCTACCATAGCCGCAAGGTTCATGCCCGAAGCTTTGAGGAAGGCGACCTTGTTCTTCGGCACGTTCAGTCGGCCAAGAATTCCAACAAGTTGAAGCCGAAGTGGGAAGGCCCTTATCGGGTAATACGAGTCACCAGGCTCGGTGCAGTCCGCCTGGAGACCGAAGATGGTATTCCAGTGAACAACTCCTAGAACATCGAACATCTTCGCAAGTTTTACCTGTAAGGCGCGGTTGCCGGGATCCCCGACAGACCACCTTTTGTACAAGCCTTGTTGGCAAGGCATGTAACCCTTTGTACAAAGCCAGGCGCAGACCCTGAGCATAAATAAATGAAGCGCTGGTACCCTAAGTTTTAGCATGCATGCTAGGTTGAGTCTCTTTCTATGTTAGGGTCGATAGTGCTTGGCGGTGACTAACTCCTAGCATAGAGGTCAAGTGTGCGTCTCTCTGTTCCTTTCCATCCTCTTTTGTTCACAGGGTGCATGTACATTTTTGCTGAGCTATTTGGAAGAAAGAGAACAGGCTGACACTCCGACCCTGGCAAACTAAGGTTGTTGGGGGCTGCAGATATATGGATCTGACCACGGCAAGCCAAGGTTGCCGGGGGCTACAAAATCAGATAAGCCTTTCATCCCCCACTTCGTACTTCCGTATGAAACTTGAACATACTGGACTTCGCTCACTCTTATACCATCATGCTCCCCCTTTTCCTGCATCCAATAACTTTATTTTGGACCGGAACTCGGTAGTAGTGCAGTGGGAAGGGAGCGGACGAAGGGCCTAATCCTACTTTGCTCCTACTTTCGCCAAGGGCGTGAATGTGGTCGAGCTATAGAGCAGGAAGGCGGCAAGGCCTGTCGCCGAGGTACATTGTTTATCTTAAGATAACGAGGACTCGTTCCTTGGTGTGGCCCTCGCCCACGCGCAAACAAAACCCAATGAACACCCTTCTCTTCATTAATACGTTGTTAACAAGTACAGTTCATACAGAATGCTTACGTGAGCAAGGGGGTTACAACATTTAAATCTTACAAAGGCCCGTAGGCTTAAAAACTGAAAAGAGATAAGGTGCCCGTAATCCCTTTCTTGTCCCTCTCCTCAGGAAATAGAACAAGATCGCGAAAGGGCAAAAAGAGCACCTAGGCAAGGTGCGAGCAGCAGAAGATACTAAGAGAACATCCCGGCGGACATCCCGAAGAGGGCTGGTGATGATGGTGCCGGGAGAAGAGCCCAAAGATGAGGCAGTGGGCCGTCAATATGCAACGAAGGCGTCAGTGCCTGCATACTCCGACTTGAAGGCCCGCCACCCGCCTTCTTCGTCTTCTCCGGCCTTCCCACGCCAGCCGCCCAAGGAGGCAACCCCGAGAAGTTCAAAGATCTGGCGATGCAGATGATGGTGCTACCGGCGTTGCCCAGGGACGGTGTGTCCGACACCTAGTCGGACCCGTCATCCTCCCGCCCGCTACCCCCGTCGCCGTTGCCTCCATCCTTCCCATCACTGTCGCTCGAGGAGGAGCTTTCGTCATTGGTCGAGCTCTCCGCGCAGCACCCTAGCCTGTGTCCCGAGCGTCCGAAAACCTTGATGGAGAGCAGGTCGCTCTGCGCTTATTTGAAGCAGAGGACGTGCCCTTCCATCAAGCAGTGGGCGCGCGTGAAGGTTTTCCAACACCGACGGAGGAGCATTACATGAGGGGCAGGAAACTTTGTGTTCGCCCACATGGCGCCATGGCAACACCCCTTCATGCGAAACCTCAACCTCGATGGCTGGTCGACCTCCAACACCCTCGCAAACGCCTCAGGAAGACGGAGGCGGCTGCGCGGAGGCTTGCGCAGTTGCAGAATGAACTCCAGCACCATGTCCCCAACATGGCCGCTTGGTGAAGCAGGAAGAGATGGCGGAGGAGATGTAGACGGAGATGATGACAACGCGGGTGTCTCCTGTCCACGCCCGCCTCTGCCTTGACCGCCTAGCCGATCGCGACCTCGGCCAGCACCTCTGCCTCTAGCGTGGACTGCGTCTTGGGCGTCCGGCTTTTCTTTGACTGCCGCCGCCCTCTGACGGGAGGAAGACCTGGTCGCCTCCGCAGGGGCACGGCCACAACCATGCCCTCTCGCCATAGCAAGGGGAAGAAAAGGATCAGACTAGACGAAAATGGGTGCGGGAGATTGCTGTCCCTCCCCCCTTTTATAGGGAGGACGAGGCCGAGCGAGCCTGAAGGCGACCGCCCCAATCAACCAATCTAGCCACCGAGGGCACAAATGGACGGGACCGACCCGCCGACCCAATCAACAGCGGCCGGCCCCCCGCCCCGACATTCAAAGCCATGACTTCTGTGTCCGCCGCCTGCCCTTCCCGACACATGAAGGACACATGGCGGGCGAGCCAGAACTCAGATGGCAAGTGGAACGGCCATTTCGCGCCACGTGATCGTGGGGCGCGGGTGCCATAATGGCCACAACCCAAATCCACTCAATAAATGAGCCGCGCCCCTGCGGCTTCCTCTGCTTTTTTATGGGGAAGGCGCGGGCTGCCTCTTTACCTTTTACCACGATGTGACACACGCGTGCAGCAACCGCCCCACGCACGACCCCCACGTCGTGCGTTCAACGCAGGTCGTGGGGAAGCGCAACGGGCGAGGGAGTTACTGTGGTAAAAAAATCGGCCCCGAATGCCTGCGCACCGTTCTGGGCCTAGCCCAACAACACATTGCGCTTATGTGTGGCCCAGGCTCGGGGGCTCCTGTCGGTGTACAAAAGTAGAGGTTCTCCTCTGTACCCCTTTACTTGTGCACGGCCAGTCAGAGCCACGCCTGCAGCCACACCTAGCAGGGCAGAGGAGGGAAGCCGAAGGACAAGACTACCAGAGTGGCACCAAGATAGAGGCGCAAGAATACCAAGCAACAAAATAGACTTCCCCCGACAAGACTCTTGCCGGGGCAGCCTGCATGACCCCGGCAAGAGCCCTTGCCGGGGCAACTCACCCAACGCCAGCATTGCAGCCGCCCTTGAGCCTAAGTGTTCTGACACCATTGACAACGTTGGAGCCAAGGCTCGGGAAACGCCTACATGGTGGCATGCAGATCTTTGTGAAGACAAAGAGCCTAGAAATCCTAGAATAAGAACCAGAAGACAAGACGACCACAAGGCTCCTTGCCGAGGATGCCCACGAGGCCTCGGCAAGGATCCTTGCCGAAGATACCCCAGAAGCCCCGGCAAAGCCTCTTGTCGAGGGCGCTCACAAGCCCCAGCAAGACCCTTGCCGGGAATATACGCAAGGCCATGGCAAGACTTTGCCGCCCCGTCGTCGCCCCAGCTTGGTGGCGGACCCACCAGCTAAAGCAAGTACCCACGTGACAGTACGTGGTTCCTAATCCAACCAATCAAGCAGCTGCGTTGTGGCATGCAGATCTTCGTGAAGACCCTTCCACCACGCCATCTCAGCAGCCTGCCAGCCTACATGGCGTAGCATGCCTCGTTGGCCTAGACGCGTGTAGCAGCAAGACGGAGTGGCAATGGACGGGACGGGCCTCGTTACCGTCCCCGATAAAGCAAGAGGACCCCTAAGTAGCGCATTTAATGTGTTTTGTCCTGTAATGATAGGCGATAAGCTTGTACACTATATAACTTTCCACCTCATGTGTACGACTATGGCGACCCCTTTTGACTATAAAAGGAGGCCCGAGATGTACTGAGGAAGGATTTGGATCTTTTGGACTACGCACGCACCGTAGCTAGTTTGAGAGCTCAAGAACACTCAAATATACACCAAATCAGGACTAGGGTATTACGAATCCTCGCGGCCCGAACCTGGGTAAACGATCCTCGTGCTGGCTTCTAGACCCAGTCTTTGCACAACCCCGCGCCCGCCAACCGTAGAAGGGATTCCAGTGATCCCATAGGTGTCGTTTCCACCAACAACGAGGATGATCTTTGGACCAATATAAACCGACATGACCTTGACATGACCCATGAGGGCATATTCGCCTAAGCCCCTAAGGCGTATGGGGATCCTACAAGCCTCTTGGAGCTCTCCTTTTACCGCAAGCTTGCCCATCAAGTTTTTAGGGTATTGAAAAATTGTTTCAGTATGTAACTGATGACAACAATTTTCTTAGCAATATTCGCTAGTACTACATATGCTAATAATGCTCTATTTTTTCCTTTAGAATTTGATAATGCTCTTATTTACTTAAACAAAATATTTATTGCACCAAAACTAAAATCACAATTTTTTAAATTTGATGTAAAGTTTTGCATGTTCATTGGCCATGGAAAAAATTCCCAACTAATTAGGAAAAGCAAGATGAAAACAAAAACTATATTAAAAAATGAAAACAATGTTTGTGTGAAGGCAAAATCTAGTAAGAAAGGTTCAGTTACCAGTCTTAAGAACTGACCGCTAGCTTTCGGCCTCTGTCAACTGGGAGGAGATGAGTGATGGGAGGAGGACGAAAAGGTAGAGAGGGGGGAGGTGCTACAATGGTGATGAGGGGCAAATGTTTGATCAAGGTCTGATGATGTCCTCGGCTTGAGCTTGATACTACCGGTGGCTACAACAATTGATGAGTAGCTGGGAAGAGATGGTGTTGTGTGGAGACATTCCTTGTTCTAATGCTAGAAAGAAGATTGTATAAGGAAAGTTTGATGTGAGGTTAGTGCGGGGACACCATGCTCTAATCATATCCTTGGATTGAGGTCCAAATGAAGAGGGTTTAAGAATTGTTCATGAGTCCTCTTTTAGACTATTTTTCTTTCACTAGTCATTATTTCTTTTTTTGCAGGGCACTAGTCATCAATTGAGGATTCCAAACTCTAAATTCTCTCGTGTTAGAACTTTACTTGGGATAGTCTCTATGTATTTATTATCATGCATGTTGATTTATGTAAGATTGCAGAGGAAAGGTTATATGTTTGAAAAATCACACTTTTGATCCTTCAAACAGTTCAAGAGTCTAGTTTTGGCCCCTCAACTTTAGTGATAGGTAGTCCCAGTCTCTAACGGCGTTAAAACTATCCTAATATGGTTTCTTGCCCCTACAAAGAGTACAAAATTGATGACATGTTAGTCATTTCCCATAGTCGTGATGAAGTGTGCATAAAAGTGTTGGAAATATGCCCTAGAGGCAATAATAAAATAGTTATTATTATATTTCCTTGTTCATGATAATTGTTTATTGTTCATGCTATAATTGTATTAACCGGAAACCGTAATACATGTGTGAATGCATAGACTAGAACATGTCCCTGGTGAGCCTCTAGTTGACTAGCTCGTTGATCTGATGGTTGTGGTATCCTGACGATGGACATTGGATGTCGTTGATAGCGGGAGCACATCATTAGGAGAATGATGTGATGGACAATACCTAATCCTAATCATAGCACAAGATTGCGTAGTTCGTTTGCTAGAGCTTTTCTGATGTCAAGTATCATTTCCTTAGACCATGAGATTGTGCAACTCCCGGATACCGTAGGGATGCTTTGGGTGTATCAAACGTCACAACGTAACTAGGTTGCTATAAAGGTGCACTATAGGTATCTCCGAAAGTGTCTGTTGGGTTGGCATGAATCGAGATTTGGATTTGTCACTCCCTATGACCGAGAGGTATCTCTGGGCCCACTCGGTAATGCATCATCATAATGAGCTCAATGTGACTAAGGAGTTAGCCACGGGATCATGCGTTATGGAATGAGTAAAGAGACTTGCCGGTAATGAGAATTAACAAGGTATAGGGATACCGACGATCGAATCTCGGGCAAGTAACATACCGATGGACAAAGGGAATTGTACACGGGATTGATTGAATCCCTGACATCGTGGTTCATCCGATGAGACCATCGTGGAACATGTGGCAGCCAATATGGGTATCCAGATCCCGCTATTGGTTATTGGCCGGAGAGGCATCTCGATCATGTCTGCATGGTTCCCGAACCCGTAGGGTCTACACACTTAAGGTTCGGTGATGCTAGAGTTGTAATGTGAATTGTATGTGGTTACCAAAAGTTGTTTGGAGTCTCGGATGAGATCCCGGACATCACGAGGAGTTCCGGAATTATCCGGAGGTAAAGATTTATATATGGGAAGTCCTATTTTGGCTACCGGAAAACGTTTAGGATTTTTCGGTATTGTATCAGGAAGGTTCTAGAAGGTTCTGGAGTGGGGCCCACCTACATGGGGAACCCACATGAACGTGGGTAGTGGGAGAAAGGCCCCACGCCCCTGGTCAAGGCGCACCAAGATCCCCCCTTACAAGGAATAAGATCATATCCCGAAGGGATAAGATCAAGATCCCTAAAAAGGGGGGATAACAATCGGTGGGGAAGGGAAAGGATGGGATTTCTTTCCTCCCACCTTTGCGAACGCCCCAATGGACTTGGAGGGCAAGAAGCCAGCCCCCCCACCCCTATATATAGTGGGAGGCGCATGGGAGCTACACCCCTTGCCCCTGGCACAACCCTTCCCCTCCAACTCCTCCTCCTCCTCTGTTGAGAGTGGCGAAGCTCTGCCGGAGAACCACGACCTCCACCACCACGCTGTCGTGCTGCCGGAGTTCTCCCTCAAATTCTCCTCTCCCCTTGCTGGATCAAGAAGGAGGAGACGTCCCCGATCTGTACGTGTGTTGAACGCGGAGGCGCCGTCCGTTCGGCGCTTGGATCGGATCTTCCGCAATTTGAATCGCCGCGAGTACGACTCCATCAACCACATTCTTGTAACGCTTCCGCTTAGCGATCTTCAAGGGTATGAAGATGCACTCCCTCTCTCTTGTTGCTAGCATATCCTAGATTAATCTTGGTGACACGGGAATTTTTTTGAATTATTACTACGTTCCCCAACAAAAAGTTGAAAACAAATAAGAAATGGAAGGAAAGACAAATTTTTTTTTAGGGAAAGCATTATTATTCTGGTATTTTTAAAAAATGTATTAGGACTCTTGAAAGTTGATAACAGTGTGGAATATTTTTGAACATCATATGAATCGATAAAATGATCTTTGTTTTAGTTTTTCTTTTCTTATTTTACCATATTCTTAGCATTTTTGGAATTACTCCCGATTAGTTTTCTACTCCTTTTCTAAATGTTTCATATTTCTAATTACCCTTGTGATTCTTGATTCTGTTTTCATGTTCTCTAACTTCTCTGAAATTTTCAATATGTTTGTGTTTTATTTAGCTTTGAGCATTTATATTTATTTCATTTTTATTAAACCTCAATCAAAAAACTTTATTTGCGCAACATGGTTAATCTTACTGCCATTTACAACTATCTACCCGATCAGTGGTGGAGCTTCATGGGGGCCAACCTAGGCGGTGCTAGATGAAATTGAGTGATCCATTGCTGTTGTAATGGCTGTTGTAATGCTGCCCACATTTGTCGCTCCTAATTTGGTGTACTTCTGTAATGAAGTTGTATCAGTGGGCTTGTTTAATTTAGTGAATTAGTATGAGTGGACTTGTTGAGTGACCCGTTGAAGTTGTTTGGGTTAGTGTACTTGTTTAAGTTAGTGGATTAGTATCTTTGATGGAAGATGACATAATTATCTGATGCACTGATTTTTTATCATTGTTCTTAGTTAACTGAATTTGTATGCAGTTAACTGAATCTATATGCAGTCACCTGAATATGTATACAGTTAACCGAATCTATATGCGGTTAACTGAATTTGCATTGAGTTAACTGAATTTGTTTACAGTTAACTGAATTTGCTTTCAGTTAACTCAATGTTCCCAGTGTTAGTCATTTAACTGAAGTAAACTCACTTAGTTCACTGATTTGTTGTGTCAGTTTAAGCTAACTGAATTTGGATGCAGTCAAATGAATTTGTATTCAGCTAACTTGTTGTTGAACTTGTAGTTAACTATTTCACTTAACTAAGTTAGCGTACTGCATTTTGTTGGACCTGCAGTTAGCAAAGTCAGTTAACTGAACCTAAAGAATGCATCATGCTATTTATAGTAAGTGGTACATAGCAACAATGTATCCACATGCAGACATAAAGAAGCATCAAAGCATTGCACTACAACATTCCTAATTGAGAGCAACATAGTCATAAAAAAATGCAACTACTTACCACATCATAGCACATAATCATAGATAACAATACTAGTTCATACCATACCATACCATACTAGGTCATTACAGATAATTTATGTGCTTTAATATAGCAGTTAGGGCATATTTCTCCCTTAGAGGTTTTGGTGATTGATGACAATGCTTTTATGGACTAATCGTGTGCATTGAGCATTTCAGATAATCCATCATATGGCACAAAGACGATTTGAGCCCCTCTGGATATTTATGGAGATGGTGTTTTTCTAGCATTTCATTTTTGGTGGACTTGAGTCATAGGATCACCGTACTATTAAGAGGGGGCCCGCTTTGGAAAGGTTTAGGTGGAATCAACACATACACTATTACCTTGCACCCTCTTTCTTTACCGTCTCGTGAGCTTGTCCCTCCTTTGCTTGGACCTTTTCAGAACTGCTTAAGCGGTAGTACCGCTCCGGCGGTACTGCTTCTGTGCAGTGTGGCTCCCACTTATGCCTGTTTTGAGTGTTCTGTAAACGGGCGGTAGTAGAGTGGCAGTTCTGCGCGGTAGTACCACTCCGGCGGTACTACGGGCCTAACTGCCACCCTACTACTCCGGGTTTACTGGGCACTCTCATGCTAAGCGAAAGTACCGCTACTCGCCATGGTAGTACCGCTCCGGCGAAACTACCGATGTCTTCTGCCATGGGGAGTACCGCTTATTTATTGCATTCTGCACTAGTCTGTCCTGCGGGCGGAAGTAGAGCAGTTGTTCCTAGCGGATTTCGGCTGCTGATCAACACCAAGCGGAAGTACCGCTGGTGGGAGCGGTAGTACCGCTCTGGCGGAACTACCGCCTCCCTGACTTGCTCAGTTGTACGCAACGGCTAGAACGTCCATGCCAGCGGAAGTACCGCTCCCCTGAGCGGTACTACCGCTTGTGCACGGGCTGTGGGGGCATAACAGTTAGATTTTATCCCCACTATATAAGGTAGTCATCTTCCCCAAGTTGACTTACCTCTTCCTCCCCCGAGCTCCATTGTTGCTCACAAGCTCATTCTTTCCCGATCTCTCTCCCTAGCCAATTGAACTTGTTGATTCTTTAGGGGTTGCTTGAGAAGGCCTAGATCTACACTTCCACCAAGAGAAATTTGATTCCCCCCACTAATCCCTTCCAGATCTTTTTACTCTTGGGTGTTTGAGCACCCTAGACTGTTGAGGTCACCTTGGAGCCACATTCTATTGTGGTGAAGCTTCAGGGTGTTGTTGGGAGCCTCCAATTTAGTTGTGGGGAGAGCCCCAACCATGTTTGTTAAGGTCCGGTCGCCGCCTTCAAGGGCACCACTAGTGGAATCACGACATCTCGCATTGTGTGAGGGAGTGAGGAGAATACGGTGGCCCTAATGGCTTCTTGGGGAGCATTGTGCCTCCACACCGCTCTAAAGGAGACGTACCTCTCAAAGGGAATGAACTTCGGTAACACATAATCATCTCCCTCGATTCCACTTGTGGTTATCTCTTACCTTTACTTTGTGCTTTCTTTCCTTATCTTGCGTACTTGTGGTGATTGTCATTGCTAGCATCATATAGGTTGTTAAAAATTGGTAGTTGCCTATTCACCCCCACTCTAGTCAACCATATCCATCCTTACAATAGCAGCACACCTAAGCAACATGTCCAAAATAGTTCCAACTACATCTTCTTCAGCATACCTAAACATCATATATCTAACTTATATGCTATGATATAATAGCATACCTAAACATCATCTTCTCTAGTAGCTTGTTTCTTCTTCTACAGAATCCTCTACACTCCTTCTTTAGCAGCTTGAGGCGCTCAAAGCGCCGCACCACAACAATAGTCATCTTCCCCACCGCTCACTTCTTCTTCTTGACCTCCTCTTGTGCCGGCGCCACCACCTCCTCCTGAACTTCTTGCTCGATGACGATGGCTTCAGGCAGATCTGCAACCTCTGGCAGCTTGTCCACGTCAATGGGGAGATTTTTTTCACCCCCACGGCGACGACCGGCGCGACCATCTCCACCTCCAGCTCGTCGTCTAAGAGGACGACGAACTCCTCCACCTCGTCGTCAGAGGACTCATCTTCGGAGTCATCCTCGGACTCGTCCTCGCAGTCATCGTCCAGCCCGAGGACAGATGGATTATGCCTGTCCTGGTAGGCGGTGTTGACGGGCGCCGGGAGAGCAAGGATAGTGTTGGCAACATGCTCTGGCCTCGATGCAACGCACGCAGGATCCTCCTATGCTGACGGCATGGTGGATGAGCGGTACATCCACCACGAGGCACGCTGCCAGGGGTCGGGGGAGCGCTGCACCTCGCGCATTGCCCATAGCAGGATGATCGCCGGAGGGACATTGAGGCCGTGTGGGAAGGCACAGAGCTTTTCAGCATCTGTCATGACCTTGACAAGGCCGCGGGCGTGGTATATCATCATATCCACACTTGGGAACCAACACACAATCTCCCTGTACTGCGCGCGCAACTCCTGGTTGTCGCCAATGAGCTCTTGGACGGCCTTTTGCCAACCGAGGCTCTAGTCCATGGCGACGGCAGTGGGGTGGTGGGCGGTGAGAATTTCTCAGTGATTAGGAGAGTGGAGAGGGGAGTGGGGAGTGGGAATGGCGAGTGGGGAGGGAGAGCGATAGGAGGACACGTCTTAATGCCTGGGAAATCGAAACGACAACTGCTACACAACGCACGCTCACGACGCAGCGGGTGCAATGCACGCTAAACTACATGTCCCACTAACTAATGATAACTATAGAGGACGATGCTACTTGAACAAAACACTAATACTATCCCACTGGCATTGCACGCAATGTTACAAACCACAGGTCCTGGGTTCGATCCCCAGGCCAAACTTTTTTGCTTATCCGTTTCCTTATTATTCTAATTTTCAAATTCTGGTATTTAGTCATTCCCACCACCACCAACAACATTAGTTTAATTTTTATTGTTTTAAGTTGTTGCATATTCAGTTGACTATAGTACTAGCTCAATGTGCACTTAAGTTTAGTTAACCACAACAGTAGGCAATATACAGTAGAATTCAGTTAACTCATAAAATTCAGTTAACTAGCAAGGCACTTAAGTTCAGTTAACTACAACAGTAAGGCAATATGCAGTAACACTCAGTTAACTAGAAAGCCAGTATGCAGTAACATTCAGTTAACTAGCAGGTCGATATACAATAAAATTTAGTTAACTAGCAAGGCAGTATTCAGTAACATTCAGTCAACATTACTATCCCCCATTCAGTAATTTCTCTCCAAATATTTAGTTTACAAAAATGGCAATGAATGCCAATGTTTGCCATCAAAAAATAGGCAATGCTTGCCACTGTTTGCCACCAAAAAATAGGAAATGGATGCCACTGTTTGGCATCCTTAAAAGGCCAGTCATTAAGTTACATCGCTATAGGCCTTAACAAAAAATATCACTGGCATCTGCTAGCAAATCAGGGAGCAGGTGCCACCAAATCTTCAGAAGGAGCATTCATATCAGGTATTTGGCTAGCCCCGTCATCTCCAAACAACAACCATTGAATACCTCTCCCTCTTACAGTACCTGCATCTGCATTTCTTCTTGCTCTTCCTCTCCCTACAGTTGGATTTCTTGCCCCTCTTCCTGTAGCTGCATCTAGATTTCTTCCTGCTCTTCCTCTACCTACAGTAGGATTTCTTACTCCTCTTCCTCTTTAAGCATGTAAATTTCTTCTTGCTCTTTCTCTACCTACATATGGAGCTGCTCCTCTTCCTCTGCCTGCATCTGGTGCTTCTCCTCTTCCTGTGCCAGCATCTGAAGCTTCTCCTCTTCCTCTGCCTACATATGCATTTCTTTGTCTTTTGCTTGCTCTTCCTCTAGCAGCAACTTGTGATGCTTCTTCTTTGTCAGCTACTGTGATTGCCCTTGTCTGCATACCAATGATCATTTCCGTGGTTAGTATTGCAGCACCAGCAATAACAACGAAGGAAGACTGCTCTGGTAGTGGGCCATGAACCCTTTGAGGAGCTCTTCTAGCAATATCTCATTGAGTCATGCTGAACACCATACTTGTTGGTGAATCAATTGGATCCAACATAGGATCTACATTGTTTGGGAAAATGTTTTGCACATGTTCATGTAAGCACATTCAGTTTTGTTCTGTTAAATTCGGTGTTCTTATTTAATTTCTTCTTGATCTTTGGGCATATTCTCTGCCCTACCCACTTTTCTATAGCTTCTCTCTGTTTACTCACTAGCATGTGCATGATCTTGTAGAAGATATATTTAAGCATACTAAGCAATGCCATCTCTCTGCCCTCAAGGATGTAGCTACATAAAGATTGTAACAATTCAACTCAGTATGTCATTACAAAAAAATAGTACTGACATGTTGAAAGCAGAGCCAATTAAGAAAAAAATGTACCTATTAAACACTTCAGAGTTATCATTCAGCAGGATGTAACATTTGGGAAACTAGATGATACCCCGCACATTGCTGCGGAATAATTTAGCACATAAAGTTGAAGTAAACTTTAGAAATAAATCTATGGACTGCAAATCCCCTAGTAGTAATAGTATGAATTTTTCTTAGAATAACAGTTAAGCAAAAGCAAATGGAAATGGAAATAAAACAATTGACTATGTAGCAACACATCCAAAAGGAAATTCAAAACATTTCGTGGTTGTGGGAGTGAAGGATTTGACATGCCGTAAGTGAAATGGTCTGACAAATTACTAACTTACAATCATAAGAAACAAATTATGTCTTTTGAGCTTTTCCACAATGGCATATGTCTAGATAGTAACACATATTAATAAGCTTAGTGATGTTAAACAGATCACAGTTTTGAATGACGCCTAAGAGTACCACCAGAAAGATATCAAAGAAATTACACAACAGAGAATGGTCCAGAGTTATTTGTAATTAAATAGCTTACCCCACAATATTTTTCAGACTGTGATTGGTCATAAGAGAAAACCATGGCCAACACTTCAATATAATCACTATGGAATCATCAGCTAGCAAACATCCTCCAGCACTGGAGATATTATTTCGACTTTATTGATCGATTCCGATGTCAAGTTATCCCTGGATTAACCAAATATGTGTCATTTGTAGATACCACTCCTTGCTTCAACAGAAAATTGAAGATGTGTTGAGTCACGTGCTGGCCACGGGCGAATTGAAGGTTTGTCAGTGAAAAACCTTGACGTACTAAACAAATTGCTCAATCATACATTTTGTGTAAATTAAAACGATTGCAAGTTTCAGAAAAAAATCAATGGTAGATGACAAATGTAATAAACATAGTAGACATCTTCTATATGCTTTGATTAAATAGCGGGCGCGGAATTAAATAATTATGTAGCACTAAGATATCTAATGGACCTACTCATCCTCACACTAACTGTTGTTTTTAGAGTTTCCTGAACCGCTTCGTCACAGACCATGGAAGCATTGATCTTGAATGGTTAAAGAGAAATCCCCCTGACTTAGCAAAGTAAGATACTTACTATCTCTCTTTAACTTATGCTGGTCACATTTTCTAGTGCTTGGTTCAAGAACAAGTGTATCAGAGTTGAAATTTAAAAATGTCGTTCAACTCAAACCATAAAGAAGTTCCAGGTGTAAATATTTCCAGCCGAGCGATGCCTTTCTTTGCATAATTTTCTGCAAACTGTATACTAAAAAAATTAATGAAACTTTTTCCTAATTCTATGAACATGAAAACACAGAAATAAGCAATAGTAGGGTAGAAATACTTGCCTGTTTAATTCTTGAGTAGATATAAATTTTTAGATACTCCAAACTTATGTACGTCAGTTTAGAGTTCTATTCACATACGTGTTAATTTGAGTCTTAGGAGGTTTGGTCGTAGGAGTACCAGTACGTATGAGCATGAACTCTGTGTAATCAGCTATTATAAATAAAGGAGAAAAGCCACATTGAAGCCACGACAGAGGGGGGGGGAGATCAATCTGGTGTGTGCGCATGTTGCAAGTTTCAAGCTAGTTTTTCCTGTACGCAGTCATGCATTTTGCATCTAAACAAATCAATCAAGCTTCTGGACGTATTTCGCCGATCGTCCTCGTTGTTGCCCGGCGAGCTGCGTCGTCAAATTGTTGCTGAGCCAACAGATATATCATCTTTCACATCCCTTGCACTGCAATATTTAGTATCAGAAAGAAAGTGATCAGGATGCCAGATAGCTAATAGCTTGTTACAACTTACGACAATAGAATCTAAATGTAGTATTATGATAATACTAGGATGGATTGTAAATCCAGAGAGAAAAAGATTGTGCAACCCAAGAGGTAACTCATCTGAACACACGTTGCCCATCCAAAACCGGTTCCCGATTCTCGTCCATAGGTTGTTCGGCTTGATGGCCAGACCAGGAATAGATGATTTCAATCGTCTGGCAGAGAAGGAACACGATCAAGATGCTCTGATTGCTCTACTCCTTGATCTTTCTGATGTGCGTTTGAGAGAGAGAAAGAGAGAGGAGATGCATTGTTGGCTTGTGGGGAATCAAGGAGTTCTACTCTGCTTGCGTAGAAGGGCCTATTCGCTTTATTTGGCCAGGAAATGGGGGACCAAAAATCTGTGATGGGAAGGGGAGAAGACTGCTGAGCACAGGCAATGAAGGACATGCACGCACATTAGATGCAAGTGATTACACGGTTGTTGGCGTGGAGTTACAGCTGATCCGGAAGGTGGAAGATAAAACGGCAGAAGGAGGAAGATAAAACGCCTATTCGCTTCGGTGGCCAGAAAATTGAGTCACGATTATTTCATTGGGAAGAAAAAAAGAAAAAGATGATGTGGCACTGCTGTTGATGTGGATAGGCTGCATGTCAAGAGAAATCACATAGTGGGGATCAACTATTTAGGTATTATAGATATGCTGAAAAATTCCTTGCACCAGGTGTTTGCCTCAAGTCTCTCAGTCCATTGGAAGGCAGCTGGGCAGTGATCATCCATTTTCTGATAGTTCTCTCTCCACTTCACCTTGTTTGGTGATCTTGCAATGGCCCACGGATCTTGCTTGAGTACCTCTCCTTTGTGCTTCTCATTAAAGTTTTGGTAAATATGCCTCACACAAAACCTGTGTTCTCCATCTGGCCAAACTTTGTGTACAACATTTATTAACCCTTTCTGCTTGTCACTCATAAGTGTGAAATGAGCAGTGTTAGTAATGTCTAGATCATCTTTTAGAGTTTTCAGAAACCACTCCCATGAACCTTTGCATTCTACTTCCACCCAGCCCATTAGGATCAATTCCAACATCACTAAGCAGCACTCCTATAAACCTTGTTTTCATGTGACAACCATCAATGAAGATAATAATCCTTCAACCCTTTAGCCATCCTATCTTACATGCACCATATGACCAATACAATGTTTTCAAACATTTCCCGCCCAATAGAAATTTTGTATCTTTGACCAATGTAGTTGTTAGCAGGAATGTAGACCCGGGGTTTTTGCTCCTTAGCTCATGCCCATAATCACATAGCCTACTGAATTGCTCTTCCTCATCACCATGGATCTCCTTAAGTGCTTGCTTTATAGACCTAGCTAGCTTCCATCTATTAGGAGTAACATCGAATTCCTTAATTATTTTCCTTGAAAATGTTCCAAGTGACATCTTCTGGTCATCTCTGAACTCATCAGTGAAAAAATTGCACATGAATTTAGATGTCAAATCCTTTGACTTCCACTTCTTCTAGCACTTATGCAATGCATTCTAGGCCTTGATGACAAAACGTCCAGTCCTATTGTCATTTCCATCCTTAAGCAACCATGGGCAACCTGTTGGGGAACGAAGCATGAAAATCAAAAAAATCCTAAGAACACCCAAGATCTATCAAGGAAGATTATAGCAACGAGAGGGGAGAGTGTGTCTACATACCCTCGTAGACCGAAAGCGTAAGCGTATATAACGCGGTTGATGTAGTCGTACTCTTCGCGATCCGATCACGATCCAACCAATCTAGTGCTGAACGAATGACACGTGTGGCTCGATGATGTATCCTCCTTCTTGATCCAGAAATAGAAGGCAAATAATTATATGGGATCACAACCAGCACAACGACATGGTGGTTATGGTGGTGGTGGAGCAACGGCAGCGCTTCGCTAAGCAAAAATCTGTGGACCAGAACTATGCCGAGAGGGAGAGACGGGGATGTAGCCAAGGACAATGTGTTGGGGTGCCTTGTTGTGCCCCCTCCCATATATTTATATGTGTGGGAGGGCTGGGAGTCTAGCCCTACTCCTAATAGGAGTTGGCGCCAAGGGGGAGAGGACTTGGACTTGAAGTCCAATCCTATTCCTACTAGGACTCCCCTTTTTTCACTTTCCTAGCCACATGGGCTTTTGGGGACTTGGTGCGCCAAGCCCAATAAGGCCAGGGCACCTCCCCTCAGCCCATGCCATCCATTGGGACGTGGTGGACCCACTTGTGGACTTCCGGACCCCTCCGGAATCCTCCGAAACCTTCTGGAAGCTTCCCATTAGAATACCAAAAAAACTTCAACTTTTTCCGGAACAAAATATATGACTTCCCATATATAAATCTTTATCTCTCGACCATTCCGAGACTCTTCATAACGTTGAGGATCTCATCCGGGACTTCGACCAATATTCGGTTACCAATCATCAAATATCCCGATACTACTCTAGCGTCAACGAACGTTAAGCGTGCAACCAGTTCGGGAATCATGTAGTCATGACCGAAACCTCTCTCCAGTCAATAACTAGTAGCAGGACCTGGATGCCCATATTGGTTCCTACATATTGCATGAACATCTTTTATCGGTTGAACCATGATGTCAAGGATTCGGTTAATCCCATATGCAATTCCCTTTGTCTGGTGATATGTTACTTGCCCGACATTCGATCGTCGGTATCTCCAAATCTAGTTCAATCTCATAACGTCAAGTCCCTTTACTAGTTCCATAATACAAGATCTTGTGACTAACTCATTAGGCACACTGCTTACAAACTCTTTACGATGTTGTATTACCGAGAGGGCCCAGAGATATCTCTCAGTCACACAGAGTGACAAAACCCACTCTTGATCCATGCCAACCCAACAGACACCTTTGGAGATACTGTAGAGCATCTTTATGATCACCTAGTTACGAAGTGACGTTTGATAGCACACAAGGTATTCCTCTGGTATTCGGGAGTTGCATGATCTGATGGTCTTTGGAATAGATACTTGACCTAAAGGAAGTTATAGCAATAAACTCAAGTGACATGATCAAATGATAAGCTTACAGTTGGGCTTGTCCATCACATAATTCTCCTAACGATGTGATCTCATTATCAAATGACAACTCATGTCTATGGTTAGGAAACCTTAACCATCTTTGATCAACGAGCTAGTCTAGTAGAGGCTTACTAGGGACATAATATTTGTTTATGTATTCACACATGTATTTAAGTTTCCGGTCAATACAATTCTAGCATGAATAATAAACCTTTATCATGAACAAGGAAATATGATAATAACCAATTTATTATTGTCTCTAGGGCATATTTCCAACAGTCTCCCACTTGCACCAGAGTCAATAATCTAGTTCACATCACTATGTGATTAACCCCCAATGAGTTCTGGGGTTTGATCATCTTTTTCTTGTGAGAGAGGTTTTAGTCAACATGGCTGCAACATTCAGATCCATGTGTACTTTGTAAATCTCAATGTCTCCGTCCTTGATCCAATTGCGGATGGACTTGAAAAGGGCGTTAAATATCTACTCCATATGTAAATCCCGCCTGAACGCTTGGTTTGGAACTACTCCAAATGTTTGCTCCACTTGACCGTACCGGTTCGAGACTCAGGGTCATCCAGATTGGCGTCAGAGCTTGCATCAATGTAAACCTTTATGACGAACTCTTTGTTACCTCCATAAACGAGAAACATTTTCTTAAGTAACTTAAGGATAATTTTTGACCGTTGTCCTATGATCCACTCCTGGATCACTCTAGTACCCTCTTGCCAGAATAATGGCAGGGCACACGACATGTATGGTACAAGTATGACGTACATTATAGAGTGCATGGCTAAGTCATAGGGGACAACTTTTGCCCTTTCTCTTTCCTCTACCATGGCCGAGCTTTGAGTCTCACTCAACTTCACACCTCGCAATACAGGCAAGAACTTCTTCCTTGACTGGTCCATTTTGAACTCCTTCAAAAACCTTGTAAGGTATGTGCTCTGTGAAAGTTTTATCAGGCGTCTTGATCTATCTCGATAGGTCTCAATGCCCAATACATAAGCTGCTTTATCCTGGTTTTCCTTTGAAAAACTCCTTTCAAACAACCCTTTTACGCTTTCCAAAAATTCTACATCATTTCCAATCATCAATATGTCATCCACATATACTGTTAGAAATGTTACAGAGCTCCCACTCACTTTCTTGTAAATACAAGCTTCTCCACAAACTTGTATAAACCCATAATTTTGTGATCACCTCATCAAAGTGCATATTCCAACTCCGAGATGCTTGCACCAGTCCATAGATTGATTGATGGAGCTTAAATACTTTGTTAGCATCCTTAGGATCGACAAAAGCTTCTGGTTGCATCATATATAACTCTTCCTTAAGAAACCCATTAAGGTATGTCGTTTTGACGTCCATTTGCCAGATCTCATTATCATAAAATGCATCATTGCTATGGGTAAGAAAGTCTCATCATAGTCAACCCCTTGAACTTGTCAGAAACCTTTGTGACAAGTCGAGCTTTATAGACGGTGACATTACCATTAGCGTATGTCTTCTTCTTAAAGATCCATTTATTCTCAATGGCTTGCCGATCAATGGACAAGTCCACCAAAGTCCATACTTTGTTCTCATACATGGATCCTATCTCGGATTTCATGGCCTAAAGCCATTTGTCGGAATTCGGATCCATCATAGCTTCTTCATAGTTTGTAGGTTTGCCATTGTCTAACAACATGACTTCCAGGAAATGATTACCGTACCACTCTGGTGTGGAACGTACCCTAGTCGACCTACAAAGTTCAGTAATAACTTGATCCAAAGTTTCATGATCATCATCATTAGCTTCCTCTTTGGTTGGCGTAGGCATCACGGGAACTGCTTTCCGTGATGTGCAACCTTCCAATTCAAGAGAAGGTACAATTACCTCATCAAGTTCTACTTTCCTCCCACTCACTTCTTTCGAGAGAAACTCCTTACGTAGGAGGACCCATTCTTGGCAACAAAGGTCTCGCCCTCGGATCTGTGGTAGAAGGTATACCCAATGGTCTCTTTAGGCTATCCTATGAAGACGCACTTCCCCACTTTGGGTTCGAGCTTATCAGGGTGAAGCCTTTTGACATAAGCGTCACATCCCCAAACCTTAATAAACGACATCTTAGGTTTCTTGCCAAACCATAACTCATACGGTGTCATCTCAACGGATTTAGATGGTTTCCTATTTAAAGTGAATGAGGTTGTCTCTAATGCATAACCCCAAAACGATAGTGGCAAATTGATAAGAGACATCATAGAACGCATCGTATCCAATAGAGTATGATTACGACGTTCGGACACACCATTACGTCGTGGTGTTCCAGGTGGCATGAGCTGTGATACAACTTCAATGTATCTATAATTTTTGATTGTTCCATGCTATTAAAGTATCATTATTGGATGTTTTATATTCGTTTACTAGCAACTTTATATCATTTTTGGGACTAACCTATTGACATAGTGCCCAGTGCCAGTTGCTGTTTTCTGCTCGTTTTTTTACTTTGAAGAATATCAATATCAAACGAAGTCCAAATGCCACGAAACTTTTTGGAGATTTTTTTTCTTGACAAAAGACACCCAGGGAGCCAAAAAAGTGCGCAGGAGGAGGCCCATGGGGCCCACTAGGCATTAGGGCACGCCAGAGGCCCTAGGCGCGCCCTGGTGGGTAGTGGAGCCCACGGGAAGCTTCTCCACCGCCATCCACCTCTATAAATACTCTAAAATCCCAAAAACCCTAGGGGAGTCAATGAAACACAATTCCAGCCGTCGCAAGTTCCAGAACCACGAAATCCAATCTAGAGGCCCTTTCCGGCACTCTGCCGGAGGGGTCAACGATCACGAAGGGGTTCTTCATCATCACCCTTGCCCCTCCGATGATGCGTGAGTAGTTTATCACAGACCTATGGGTCTGTAGGTAGTAGCTAGATAGCTTGTTCAGTCTTTTTGATCCTCAATACAATGTTCTCCTTGATGTTCTTGGAGATCTATTTGATGTAATGACTTTTTGCGGTGTGTTTATTGGGATTCGATGAATTGTGAGTTTATGATCAGATCTATCCATGAATATTATTTGTGTCTTTGCTGAACTCTTCTATGCATGATTGTTATAGCCTCGTATATCTTCGCCGAAACTTTGGTTTGGTTTGTCCAACTAGATTGATTTTTCTTGCATGGGAAGAGGTGCTTTGTGATGGGTTCGATCTTGTGGTGCTCAATTTCAGTGACAGAAGGAGACATGACATGCATGTATCGTTGCCATTAAGGATAAAAAGATGGGGTATATTCCTACATGAATAGATCATGTCTACATCATGTCATAGTTCTTATTGCATTACTCCATTTTTTCATGAACTTAATACACTAGATGCATGCTGGATAGCGGTTAATGTGTGGAGTAATAGTAGTAGATGCAGGCATGAGTTAGTCTACTAATCTTGGACGTGATGCCTATATACATGATCATTGCCTTGGATATCGTCATAATTATTTGCTCTTCTATAAGTTGCACAACAATAATTTGTTTACCCCCCGTATGCTATTTTCTTGAGAGAAGCCTCTAGTGAAATCTACGGCCCCATGTAGATTTCCTATCATATTATTTTCAGATCTATTAATACAAAAATCCAAAAATACCTTCCTGCACTTTTCTTTACATATTTTATTTATGTTTTTGCTAGATCTATTTATCCAATCTCATACAATTAAATCTATCTCAATACCGAGGAGGGATTCACAGCCCCTCTTACGCGTTCGGTTGCAAGTTTTTGTGGTTTGTGTGCAGGTGTTGTTTACATAATGTTGCTTGGTTCTCCTACTAGATTGATAACCTTGGTTTCATAATTGAGGGAAATACTTATCGTTGCTATGCTGCATCACCCTCTCCTCTTTAGGGAATTACCAATGTAGATACAAGTAATCAGGAAGAATTTCTTGCGGCGTTGCCGGGGAGACATCATCAACATCTATCAGGTTCCTACGCACAAACTATCATCTCCTTGCAATTACTTTCTTTGCCATTTGCCTCTCGTTTTCATCTCCCCCACTTCTAAAACGTTTTTGCAAAAATATTTTTCGTTTTCCTTCTCTTGTTTGCTTCTTTACTTGCTTTGAACCTATCATCATGAGTGATTTGGGTATGGCAGAAACAGATGATGGCACGACTCCTAAAATTGGACGTTCTGGTAATCTGGATGCTAAAACTTTTTTTGGGACAAGGGAATGTTATAGGAAAAGTTGCCATCCAAGAATTCTTTAAGTGTGTTGGAACTTTAGCTTTGGATGATGCTCCTATACTTAAAAGAACTAAGACTTATGCAGAAGCTATGTCGGCACTAATTCTGAAACTTGAGAATAGATTTATTCATACCCATCCTACCTTGCAAAGATTGTTTTATGAGCTACCTGTTATAAATGATCCTAGAGCTAAACAGATCGCCACACTTGTCCTTACGAATGAATTTGATCATATAGTGCGGGAAGTAGGGAGATCTTTAATTTTTATGGTAGGAACCGTGAAAAAACCGGTAATAGATGAGATTATTTACAATAGCGATTATGTATTAATACAATTGATTGGCAATGATTGCATCTTTGATGAGAATATTAAAAAGGAAGTTCCACTTTTAGATATGTTTCAACAAGTTTTCAATGATGTTAATCAACGGTACTCTTGGATTGTAGTCGGTAATCAAAGGGGGTTATGCGGATGGACGACTTGATAATGCTAAAATTTCTATGGATAATGTGTTCCAAGTTATATTTTAAAAACCTCCTCACAAAAACACATCTATGGAAAATAAGAAGAAAGATGATAATACTTGAATCTATGTGTTATGCCTATCTAGGGGCATAAAACGATAGCGCTTGTTGGGAGGCAACCCAATGAATAAAATAATTTTTCTTTTTGTCTTTATGTTCTTGTGTTTTTACACAATTATGCTACAGTTATGATTGTGTTTTTATGGTTTAATTAGTGTTTGTGCCAAGTAAAGCCTTTAGGATCATGTTGGGCGATAGTTGATCTGATCCTGTTGAAAACAGAAACTTTTGCGCCAAGTTCTCGAATTTTAAAAATTCACAGAAATGTTCTCTTACTCTAATTTTTTTACACATGATTGATATGCAAATTTTCCACGTTGTCCTAATTTTTCAGAATTTGTGGAGTTACATAAGTATGGTCAAAGTCCAGATTACTACAGACTGTTCTGTTTTTCACATATTCTATTTTAGTTGCATTGTTTGCTTATTTTGGTGAATCTATGGATTGTATCGGGGGGGTATAAGCCATGGTATGTTAGAGTACAGTATGTATAATGTAATAATAAAATATGAATGGGTTTGCAAAAATACTTAAAGTGGTGATTTGCTTTATTATACTAATGGATCTCAGGAAGGTTTTTATTAAGTTTTGTGTGATTGAAGTTTTGAAGTTTTGGGTGAGATCATAATGGATGAAGGAATAAGGAGTGAAAAGAGCCTAAACTTAGGGATGCCCATGGCACCCCAAGGTAATATTCATGGAGAACCAAGCAACTAAGCTTGGGGATGCCCCGGAAGGCATCCCCTCTTTCCTCTAACGACCATCAGTTTACTTGGAGCTATATTTTTATTCGTCACATATCATGAGTTTTGCTTGCAGCGTCTTGTGTTATACGAGTCTTTGCTTGTTTTGCTTTTTAGTTTGTCACAATCATCCTTGCTGGCACACCTATTTGAGAGAGCCATAATGATGCCATGATTTTTTAGAGTTGCTCTATGTGCTTCACTTATATTTTTTGAGCTATTGAATTGCTCTAGTGCTTCACTTATATCTTTTTGAGCACGGTGGTGCTTTACTTTTTAAGAAATGCTCTCATGCTCCACTTAGATTATTTTGATAGTTAGTAAAATTTTGAAGAAATCCTTTCATGCTTCACTTATATTATTTTGAGAGATGAAAAAAAATATTTATGCTCTTGTTCTTCACTTAAATTTGTTTGAGAGCTTTTTATAAGCAATGGTAATATATGAAACTAGTCCCAGAGTGATAGATATTCAAGAGGGATAATAAAAACTATCATGAAGATCGTTGGATATTAAAAAAACTTGATTCCTTGCAATAGTTTTGTGATATGGAGATATTAATATGTGAGTCATGTTGGTGAGTAATTATGCTTTAGTAAGAATATTGGTGTTAAGGTTTGTGATTCCCTATGCAAGCACGAAAGTCAATAGTTATGCAATGAAGTTACATCCTACTTGTGGTGCATTATTAGGTGTCAGTTATGTTTAATGCTCGTTTATGATTGTTTTCATTTCTTGGTTGGTTACTTCTCAATCTATTTGCTAGCCTCCATTTGTACTGAGCAGGAATACTGCTTGTGCATCCAAACTCCTTAAACCAAGTTGTGCCAAATGAGTCCACCATACATTCCTATATGCAGTATTTCCATGACGTTCCAAGTAAATTTGTATGTGCCAACTCTAATTTTCAAAATGAATTTCCTTTTTGTGTGCCTGTACCGCTCATGAAGCGGCAGGGCCAATATTTTTCCATGCTAGATGTGTTATTCTCAAGATGAGTGTTTATTCACTTGTCATTGCACGAGAGTGTGGCCGGTAATAGGGATGCCCAGTCCCGAATTGAAAAAGAAATTTACTTTATGTTGTCAATAATAAATTCCTTGGAAAGTGTTGGTATGGAAGGCACCCGTGGATACGGCTAGCCATGTATTGTGAAAATATGGTGGAAAAAGGAATAAACTTTATTTTTATGTTTGGGAACCGCCTATGATGTATCTAGCATGGAAAGTATTGGAAATTCTCGGTCGTTTTTGTTGACCGGAAAAGCATGCCTCTCAAAACAATTTTATCTCTCAATTCAAGCTTTGAGCTCTGACACATCTACAAATCTCTGCTTCCCTCTGTGAAAGGCCTATCTATTTACTTTTATGCAATTTTTATTTTTATTGAGTCTCCATCTTCTCTTATAAAGCACTAACTAGGGAGCACTATTGTCATACTTGGAGCATTGGATGTAGCTAATATTTGAGTGTGTTGCATGAATGGATCAATGATTGAGCATAATGGGCTAGGGATAGCTTTCTTTAGTGTTGATATTTTGAAAGACATGGTTACTTGTTGAAATGCTTGAGTATTGAGGTCTTCATGTCATATTATATACTATTTCTTTGAATCATCTAAAGTCCAAATGTCCATGCTACAAAAGAAAAGAATATGCGAGGAATATGATGGGTAGCATTCCACATCAAAAATTCTATTTTTATCATTTACCTACTCGAGGACGAGTAGGAATTAAGCTTGGGGATCCTGATACGACTCCAACATATCAATAATTTTTTATTGTTCCATGCTATTAAAGTATCATTCTTGGCTGTTTTATACTCATTTACTAGAAACTTTATATCATTTTTTGGGACTAACCTATTGACATAGTGCCCAGTGCCAATTGTTGTTTTCGGCTTGTTTTTTACTTTGCAGAATATCAATACCAAACGAAGTCTAAATGCCATGAAACTTGAGATTTTTTTCTGGACAGAAAACACCCAGGGAGCCAAGGAAGTGCACCAGAGGAGGCCCATGGGGCCCACTAGGCACCAGGGCACGCCCGTAGGCCCAGGCGCGCCCTGGTGGGTAGTTGATACATCTCCAACGTATCTATAATTATTAATTGTTCCATGCTATTAAATTATCTATCTTGGAGGTTTTATATGCATTTATATGCTATTTTATATCATTTTTTGGGACTAACCTATTAACCTACTGCCCAGTGCCAGTTGTTGTTTTTTTCATTGTTTTTGACTTTTACAGAAAATCAATACCAAACGAAGTCCAAACGGCATAAAACTTTACGATTATTTTTCTTGGACAACAAGACACCCACGAAGATTCGGGAGGAGGCAGAGGAGCCACGAGAGGGCAATAAGCCCTGAGGGCGCGCCCTAGGGTGGCGCCCCCCAGGCTTGTGGGCCCCTCGAGACTCCCCTAACCTTACTCCTTGCTCCATAAATACCCAAATATTCCCCCTACACTAGAGAGCACACCAAAAATACTTTTCCACCGTCGAAAGACTCTAACCTCGTGATCCCATCTTGGCGCATTTTCTAATACTCTGCTAGAGGGGGATTCGATCATGGAGGGCCTCTACATCAACCTTGCTGCCCTTCCGATGATTTGTGAGTAGTTTACCACAGACCTACGGGCCCATAGCTAGTATCTAGATGGCTTCTTTTCTCTCTTTGATCTTAAATACAATGTTCTCAATGTTCTTTGAGATCTATTCGTTGTAATCTTCTTTTGTGGTGCATTTGTTGAGATACGATGAATTGTGGATTTATGATCAGATTATTTGTGAACATTATTTGAGTCTTCTCTGAACTCTTTTATGCATGATTAAGATAGCTTTGTATTTTTCTCTGATCTATCGATTTGGTTTGGCCAACTAGATAGATTTTTCTTGCAATAGGAGAGGTGCTTTGTGATGGATTCAATCTTGTGGTTTCCTCACCCAGTGACAGTAGGGGTAGCGAGGCAAGTATTTTTATTGTTGCCATTAAGGATAAAAAGATGGTTTTTTTTACCATATTAATTGGATCTATCCCTCTACATCATGTCATCTTTCTTAAGGTGTTACTCTGTTCTTATGAACTTAATACTCTAGATGCAGACAGGAGTCAGTCTATGTGTGGACTAATAGTAGTAGATGCAGGCAGGAGCCAGTTTACTTGTCACGGACGTGATTCCTATATTCATGATCATTGCCTTGGATATTGTCATAATTATTCGCTTTTCTATCAGTTACTCAACGGTAATTTTTTACCCACCGTATGCTTTCTTTGAGAGAGAAGCCTCTAGTGAAACCTATGGCGCCCGGGTCTATTTTCCATCATATATTTTCAGATCTATAAAACCAAAAATACAAAAATACCTCGCTGAGTTTTATTTACTTTTATTTGTTTTATACCTATCTCTATCAGATCCCACTTTTGCTCGTGACCGTGAAGGGATTGACAACCCCTTTTTCGCGTTGTGTGCAAGTGTTTGTTAGTTTGTGCAGGTGCATATATTGGGGACTTGCTTGTGCCTCCTACTGGATTGATACCTTGGTTCTTAACTGAGGGAAATACTTATCTCTACTTTGCTGCATCACCCTTTCCTCTTCAAGGGAAAAATCAACGCAAGCTCAAGAAGTAGCATGAAGAATTTCTGGCGCCATTGCCGGGGAGGTTCTACATCAAGCCTACCAAGTACCTGTCACAAACTCTCATCTCTTGCACTTACATTATTTTCCATTTGCCTCTCGTTTTCCTCTCCCCAACTTCTAAAATGTTATTAGAAAAACACAAAAATATTTGCCTTTTTATTCGCCTTCTTTCGTTCATCTTTTCGTCTGCTTTTTGTTTGCTTGTGTGCTAGATTGCTTGCTTTGTCACGATGTCTCAAGGAAATACAAAGTTGTGTGCTTTTTCCAATACTAATAATAATGATTTTATTAGTACTCCGATTGCTCCCGCCACTAGTGAGGAATCTTATGAAATTAATGTTGCTTTGTTGAATCTTGTTATGAAAGAACAATTTTCTGGTAGTCCTAATGAAGATGCTGCATCCCATCTAAATAATTTCATTGAGTTATGTGATATGCAAATGAGAAAAAATGTGGATAATGATATTGTTAAATTGAAGCTATTTCCGTTCTCACTACGAGATTGTGCTAAAACTTGGTTTTCATCTTTGCCTAAAAATAGCATTGATTCATGGAACAAGTGTAAAGATGCTTTTATTTCCAAGTATTTTCCTCCCGCTAAGATCATATCCCTTAGGAACGATATAATGAATTTTAAGCAACTTGATCATGAACATGTTGCACAATCTTGGGAGAGGATGAAATTGATGATAAGAAATTTCCCTACTCATGGTTTAAGTTTATGGATGATCATACAAAATATTTATGCCAGATTAAATTTTGCATCTAGAAATCTTTTAGATTCCACCGCGGGAGGTACTTTTATGGAAATCACATTAGGAGAGGCTACTAAAATCCTAGATAATATTATGGCAAATTACTCTGAATGGCATACTGAAAGATCTTCTACTAATAAAAAAGTGCATGCGATTGAAGAAATTAATACTTTGAGTGGAAAGATGGATGAACTTGTGAAATTGATTGCTTGTAAGAGTGCTCATATTGATCCTAATGATATGCCTTTGTCCACTTTGATTGAGAATAATAATGAATCTATGGATGTGAATTTTGTTGGTAGGAAAAATTTTGGTAATAACGCGTATAGAGGCAATTTTAATCCTTGGCCATTTCCTAGTAATTCCTCTAACAATTATGGTAATTCCTTGTCACATCCCAAATTTTCAATTTGGAATGTTATACATAGGTCATCCATGCATATCATATTTTATTGCATTTTGTTTTGCGATCCTCGAAATTCTAAGCAACTCAAGGACCCCACGGAGAGAGCTGGGGATTTCACCGTTTTCATATTTGATTTTTCTCAAATATCGAAACAAGGATCATTTTGGTTTTAATTATTTTTCTCTCTGAAAATATTTCATATTAAAATATATGAGAGGAGATAAAATGACTTCTCCAAAAATAAAAGAAATATTGGAGGAAAAATGTTAAAATCAATTATTTAGTTTTATTTGGATTTTATTCCAATTTTATTTGAATTAGAAAAAATATGCATTTTCAAAATTGCATTTTTAGGGCAAGAAAATGTTCACTTTGTTCTAAATATTCCATTTTAGACGGTGAAAATTTGCTTTGGTATTTTTAGATTTTCATTTTATTTTCTAGGATTTTTTTGGCGAAATCTGATTAAAAAAAGGTTTCCCGCCCGACTCGGCCGAAGCCCAGCCGACCAGACCGGCCCGCTTAGCACCGCTGCCTCGCCCTCTCGTGCCCGAGACGGACTCGCCGAAGTCCGCCCGAGCCACGCAGCCGCGTAGCCCACTCCCCCAAGTCGGCCTCGCCCCGACCCTTTATAAGTACCCCCCGCCGCCCCTCTCCGCCACCCACCACCCCGCCACTGACGCCTTGCCGCCGCGCCGCCGCCTCGCCCGACAAGCAGAGCCTTGTTGCAGCGTCTTGCGCATCACCGCCGCCCGGGCCGCCACCTCCGTCCCGCGCCGCCGTGGCCCTCGCCGCCATTGAGCCCGACGCCGCGCCACCCCGCCGGAGCCTCACTGGAGGTAGCCGCCGCTGCCGCCGCCGTACGTCATTTTTTTTGGTTAACCGTTCGATTTTTTTAGAAACCCTAGATCTAGTTTTTTTAAAAAATTAGATCGGTTCGGTTTTCTTGGTTTAGTTATTTAGCGGGCGTTCATCTGTTCGTTTGTTTTAACGAACGCTATTCGTCAGTTAGCCACAGACAGCGAACATTCGTTCGTTAGCCTGTTTGTTTCATTTTATTTTCCAGGTTTTTTTTCCGCGATTATTCTTCGATCGCGATTTCTGCCCTGATCTTCGTTTTAGTTTATATTTTCGCTCGTTTATCCAAATTAGGTGAAACAAGCACCTAGATCTTCGTCTCGAAGCCCTCTTTCTGTTTAACCAACTTGAACAAGATTTTGGTACTGTAAAATTTGACTTTAGTCCAGATTAGTAAATGGATCTTGTTTCTTTCGTAGTTTGAGTTTTGTTGGTCCGTTTGACTTGATTCTTTTTGCAAACCGGAGTTCTTCAGTTGAACTTTCTGGTTAGATCTTCTTATTTGAGTTTTACCCGTGCACCTTTGCTTGAGTTCTTATGTATGTTATTGTTTGTTTGTGATAGAATTCCTGGAGTGCAAAGCGTGCTACTACGAGTCTCTAGGATTTGCAAATCGTCAGCAAGGCAAGTAACACATTGATCATATCTCTTTATTACCCAGTTTTTATGCATTAGTTTAAATCCTCAAACATTGCATGAGTAGGATCTCTTAACATGTGGGTCTGGGAAGTAGTTGATGAGGTAGAACCTATTGCCCTTTTATTGTCAAACCCTTGGGAGTTACTTCTACGCTATGCTTATTATGCCATGCTATGCTCGTAGGCGTGGTTTGGGGTTTGAGAGTATCCATGAAAGATGTGAGTTTGTTAATTACTGGTTCAACCTAAGGTGGCAACTTTAATACACCTCTGGGTGGATTGCTTGTGGGCACCTGGAGAATCCAGTGTTGTCCTAGGATATCCCGGAGTACCTGTGTGATCATCCTATGGTCCACCACCCAGGCTCAAAAGGGATCATAAGATTATTCATGCTAGAAACTTTCGTGTGCAGCAACAAGCTATTATGGGCTCTAGCATAGTTGAGTACGTTGCATGACCTCTTGCAGTGGTGGGCTAGCAGATGTAGGGGAAAGTAGGTGTAACTGTCCACCCAGAGTAAAGAATTAATGTTTCTGAAAGACCGTGTCTCAGTCATCCGCTTCTCAAACACCATGTAGTGCGAGAAATACAACGGAGGAGATCGAGTCTTGTGGGGAAAAGTGCGCAAACCTCTGAAGAGTGTATAAAGTAATCATGGTTAGCAGTGTCCCCGGTTATGGACATCTTGAGTATCTGGTACTTGAATTATTGATTTGATCTCATCACTCTAAATTAACTTGTTGGGATGTTAATAATTACTTTAATTGGGAATGAGTTGGAGGAACCTTCTCAATGATGTTTCAACCACCATGATAATTAAATAAAATATATTCCTATGTTGTAGGAAAAAAATGGCTTTTTCGCAAAACATTATAACCATAGAGCCTCCACCAGCCATATATGCATGTAGTGATAGCATTTATCTTGTTCATTGCTCTACTGTGTTATATTGCCAGCATATTCCATGTGCTGACCCGTTTTCGGGCTGCAACATATCATGTTGCAGACTTTTCAGACGAAGAATAAGGTGCGCTATGTCGTTTGTCGTGCACTCAGCTATGCCGTTGGAGTTGATGGACTCACTTTATCTTCCAAGCCTTCCGCTGTTATTTTAGTTAGATGGCCTTAAGCCATATTTATTGTATTAAGTTCTCTTTTGAGACTATCGATGTACTAAGTGTGTGATTGCTACTCTATTATAAAATCCATTCGAGTACTGTGTGTGTCAGCATTACCGATCCAGGGATGACACTGAAGCATAGAGACTTGACCGTCTGAGGTCGGGTCACTACAAGATGGTATCAGAGCACATGCTGAATGTAGGACACGACCACTAAGATGAACCATAGGTCATTCTTCTCTACTCATTTCCGACTCCTCTCCATTTTCTGCTCTTTAGGATGGCGGACACAAGGAACAAGTTTACACAACCAGATGAAGACACACCTTTTGGATGACACTTGAAGGAAGTCACTGGGTACATGAACATCGGAATACCAAGCTTCACCGGGACCTACACCGCCACTTTACCAGAAGAGGAGCGATGGTTGATTCGAGTTCAAGTTCCAGGAAGAAATTCACGCCAGTCACTGAGCCCATAGAGTTTTCCTTTGATGCACCAACCTGGAGTCTAGGCAAGAGCATGGCAGCCCACATTGCTATGGGACGCATCGGAGAAGTCTACAAACAGGAGCTGAAGGACACTATCTACCAGATATGTGGGCGCCGAGATGAGAAATGGGAGATAATCAGCACCAGGAGGGACAGGTCCATTGCAGCTTTCATCTAGGAGTTAAACCAGCACATCCATCGACAGGAGAACCAAATGTGTGCAGTATGATAGATCAGAAGAAGGCGATGACCAGGAACACGGAGCTAGAAGAGGAACTCAAGTCTACACATGACGGATATGAGGAGGAAATCACAATACTCGTGGAGAAGAATGACGACCTGACAAGGAAGCTAGGATTATCCATGGGAGACCCCGCGCCAGGAGGAGAAGACGACGAACCCAAGGAGATTCGTTCCGAAGACTACATCATCATCGACGACAACGACTCCGACCCTGATGGTAGTGATGATGATTATGAAGACGAAGCTGGAGCGGATATCATGGAGTCTTCCACTGATCAAAATTTCTAGTAGACCACCATAGGATTAATAGTATACCCCCCATGTACATAGTAGTAGCCTGAGCACTATTGTAACGATAGTTTTGGACCGATTGTATGCTCTTGCTTGAATTGATTTTGGTGTGATATGATTGTGTTTGTCTCATGTGCATATGGGTAGTGCTTTCTCATTAGACATCATTCTATTCTAATATCTCCCCTCTAAACCCATCAGATGCCTCCGAGACGTGACCCCGGTTTTGTCTTCCCGCCGGAGCTCACTCAGTGATCCAACAACAGAATGCCTTGATGCAGCTACTAGTCCAGAACCAAGGAAACAACAACAACCCTCCACCACCACCCCTGGTTGACAACTTAGCCCATTTTCTGAGGTTGCAGCCACCGGTGTTTTCCAGTAGCACCGAGCCCATAGTTGCTAATGACCGGCTACGCAAGATTGGAAGGGAGTTGACCACCGCAGGTTGCACAAATGCTGAGAAGGTGCGTTTTGCCGCACATCAATTGGATGGACCAGCAGCTTCATGGTGGGAGAATTACACAACCACTTTCCCTATAGCCAATATCACTTGGGAACAGTTTCAGCAAGCATTCCACACAGCCTGGAGCTATGAGCATGAAGAAGCGTGAATTTCACAACTTACGCCAAGGAAATCATACTGTGGCTTAGTACATAGATGAGTTTAGTAAGTTATCTTGCTATGGCCCTGATGATGTGGCCACAGATGCCGCGAAGCAGGAGAAGTTTATGGAAGGGCTAAATGATGAGATGAGCATGCACTTGATGGTGGCAACATTTAACCACTACCAGGAGTTGGTAGACAAGGCTCTTATGATTGAAGGGAAGCAGCAGCAGATAGAGAGCTACAAAAGGAAGTATGGACAAGGGAAGTACAATTCAAGATCTCAGCAGAAGCCTCGTTTCACCCCGAACTCGGGAGGATTTACCCATAACCATGGAGGCCATACCCACAATGGAGGAAATGCACATAACCACAGTGGCCCCAGGAATGGGAATGGGAACGGAGCAAGCAGCAATCAAAACCACTCCAATCCAGCCACACCCACCAAGAAGGACCTAAGCCACATTACTTGTTTCAAGTGCAGGAAGACTGGACACTATGCCACTAAGTGCCTCGAAGCGAAGAACGGAAATGGCAATGGAAGCTCTGGGAAGAAGCCCAACCCTTTCAACAAGGGACAAGTAAACCACGTAAGCATGGAGGAGGTTGAAGGGCAGCCAAACGCAGTAATCGGTAAGTTTTTGGTTGTCATTTACTACAATTGTTCTTTTTGATACTGGTGCATCGCATTCATACATTTAAAGGGGATTTACGGATAAGTATAAATTCCCCACCAAAGTTCTTAGAACACCTATGTTAGTAAGCTCGCCAGGAGCGGAGTATATGGCAAGCCAAGGATGTTTTTAGATGACATTGACCATAGGTAGGCATGTTTTCCCCTCAGACCTGATAATTCTGGAGTCCCAAGGATTGGATATGATTCTAGGCATGGATTGGCTGTCGATGTATGGAGGAAACATCGATTGCACCAGTAAGTCAATTCTGCTCACCACCCCGGAGGGAAAAAGGATCAAGTATGTATCCAGGCATGCGCCAAGGAGGACCCAAGTAAATTCCCTCTCAGGAGTTGTTCAGGAGGAAGTTTCTGTAGTGAAGGATTACCCAGATGTACTTCCAGAGGAGTTACCAGGCATGCCGCCAGATCAAGACATTGAGTTTTTCAATAGAGTTATTGCCAGGCACCAGGCCAATATCGAAGAGACCATACCGAATGCCCGCGAATGATCTAGAGGAGATTAAGAAGCAGATTAAGGAGTTATTGGAGAAAGGATACATTCGACGAAGTTCATCACCATGGGGAGCCCCAGTGCTCTTGGTTGAGAAGAAGGATGGATCGTTGAGAATGGTTGTTGATTATCGTGCATTGAATGAAGTGACGATCAAGAACAAGTACCCGCTGCCAATGATCAATGATTTGTTTGACCAGCTGCAAGGAGCTAAAGTGTTTTCGAAGATCGATCTGCGATCAGGATATCACCAGTTGAAGATACGAGAACAAGATATACCTAAGACAGCCTTCACCACAAGGTACGGGCTATATGAATACACGGTTATGTCATTTGGATTGATTAATGCCCCAGCCTATTTCATGAGTATGATGAATAAGGTGTTTATGGAATTCTTGGATAAGTTTGTTGTGGTGTTCATTGATGATATTTTGGTATACTCGAAGAATGAAGAGGAATACAAGGAGCATTTGCGCTTAGTCCTCGAGAAGCTCAGAGAACACCAGTTGTATGCCAAGTTCAGCAAATGTGAGTTTTGGTTGAAGGAAGTCAGATTTCTTGGACATGTTATATCAGGAGAAGGTATAGCAGTGGATCCCACCAAGGTTTAGTCAGTCAACGAGTTGTTAGCACCCACCTCGGTTGGAGAGATCCGCAGTTTTCTTGGACTCGCGGGGTACTACCGGAGATTCATTGAGAATTTTTCTAAGATTGTGAAGCCCATGACGGGGTTGTTGAAGAAGGACACCAAGTTCCAATGGACCGAAGAATGTGAGGCAAGCTTTCAGGAATTGAAGAAACGTTTGACTACAGCCCCAGTGCTGATTTTGCCAGATATATGCAAGGAATTCTAAGTGTATTGCGACGCATCTCGCTTAGGACTTGGAGGAGTACTTATGCAAGACGGAAGAGTTGTTTCATATGCCTCACGTCAGCTTCGACCGCATGAATTGAATTATGCCACACATGATTTGGAGTTAGCAGCCGTAGTGTATGCACTCAAGACCTGGAGACATTTTCTTATTGGAAATTGTTGTGATGTGTACACGGATCATAAGAGTCTGAAGTACATTTTCACTCAGAAGGAGTTGAACCTCAGGCAAAGGAGATGGTTGGAGCTCATAAAGGATTATGATATGAAGTTGCACTATCATCTAGGCAAGGCCAGTGTTGTAGCAGACGCTTTGAGCCGGAAGAGTTATATTAATACCCTCGTAAGCGGAGGATTGCCAAAGGAGTTATCCGAGGATCTCAGGGAACTTTGTTTGGAGATAGTACCTAGAGGTTTTGCCGCAGCGATGGAGGCTCAGTCGACATTATTGGGAAAGATTCGACAAGCTCAGAAGGATGACAAGGAAATTGCCGAGATAAAGGCGAGAATGAGCAAAGGAAAAACCAAAGGTTTTCGTGAGGATGAGCACAACACCTTGTGGTTTGAGGACCGTATTTATGTGCCCAATAATACCGAGATCAGGAAGTTGATACTTCAGGAAGCACATGACTCACCATACTCGATACACCCCGGAAACACCAAGATGTATTTGGATTTGAAGGAACATTTCTGGTGGACTGGTATGAAGAAGGATATTGCCGAGTACGTAGTTGTATGTGATGTATGTCAAAGAGTGAAGGCAGAACATCAGAAGCCAGCAGGATTACTGCAGCCTATGCTGATACCCGAATGGAAGTGGGACAAGCTTGGCATGGATTTCATCACCGGATTACCCAGGACTCGATCGGTATATGATTCTATCTGGGTAGTAGTTGATCGCTTGACCAAAGTGGCTCACTTTATCCCAGTGAAGACCACCTATCAAGTGTGAACTTTGCCAAGATATATATGACCAGGATCATATGTCTACATGGAGTTCCGAGGACCATCGTATCAGATAGAGGAACACAATTCACTTCAAAGTTTTGGCATCAGCTGCACCAGACTTTGGGGACCAGGCTAGAGTTCAGTCAGCTTTTCATCCGCGGATAGATGGACAGACCGAGAGAGTCAATCATATTCCGGAGGACATGTTGAGAGCTTGTGCGCTAGATTATGGATCCAGTTGGAATGATAATTTGCCCTATGCGGAGTTCTCATACAACAACAGCTACCAGGCCAGTTTGAAGATGGTGCCTTTCGAATCTTTGTATGGAAGGAGGTGCAGAACACCATTGATGTGGGATGAAGTCGGAGACCGTCAGTTGTTTGGACCAGATTTGATTAAAGAGTCAGAAGAGAAGGTTAAGCTAATTCGAGATAGACTAAAGGTAGCTCAGTCCATGTAGAAGAGTTATGCAGACTCAAAATGCAAGGAGGTAGTCTATGAAATCGGAGAAAGAGCATATCTTCGTGTGTCACCTCTGCGAGGAGTTAAACATTTTGGAGTCAAAGGGAAGTTAGCCCCGAGATTTGTAGGGCCATACCGAGTTTTGGAACAAATGGGAGAAGTGGCCTACAAGCTGGAGTTACCCGAAGGATTGTCAGGAGTTCCTGATGTGTTTCACGTTTCTTAGTTGAAGAAGTGTCATGCAGAGATGGGCGATATACCTCTGAGAGATACCGTGCCCCCTATGAGGAGAAACCAGTCAAGATTCTCGAGTTTGCTAGCAGAGTTACACGCAGTAAGGTTATCAAATTTTGCAAAGTAAAGTGGAGCCACCATATCAAAGATGAAGCCACCTGGGAACGAGAAGAAGACCTGTGCAAAGACCACCCACACCTATTTTCTAGCCAACCCGAATCTCGAGGACGAGATTCATCTTAAGGGGGGTAGGTTTGTAACATCTCAAATTTTCAATTTGGAATGTTATACATAGGTCATCCATGCATATCATATTTTATTGCATTTTCTTTTGCGATCCTCGAAATTCTAAGCAACTCAAGGACCCCACAGAGAGAGCTGGGGATTTCACCGTTTTCATATTTGAAATTTCCCAAATATCGGAACAACGATCATTTTGGTTTTAATTATTTTTCTCTCCAAAAATATTTCATATTAAAATATACTCCCTCCTTTCCGGTTTATAAGGCTTATCTCAATTTTTTCATTTTGCCGATTTATAGGGCTCATCTCCATCTTCCTTTAAGATTCCAATGAGCATTAAATCTTTGCATGCAAGAACTAAAAAGGAACTCACCAATGCATGTTATGCTACTACTCATCTAGTGGTCAAACATGCATGCACTGCAATTAAACCCAATTAATGCATCAATTTAGTTTGGGTAGTTTTGTAAAGTACGAGATACATTCCTCCACTCACCATATGCCTTGGTTGATGAGATTTCATATTTGACTCTTATAAACCGGAAAGGAGGGAGTATGAGAGGAGATAAAATGACTTCTCCAAAAATAAAATGAATATTGGAGGAAAAATGTTAAAACCAATTATTTAGTTTTATTTGGATTTTATTCCAATTTTATTTGAATTAGAAAAAATATGCATTTTTCAAAATTGCATTTCTAGGCCAAGAAAATGTTCACATTGTTCTAAATATTCCATTTAGATGGTGAATTTTTTTTGGTATTTTTAGATTTTTATTTTATTTTCTAGGATTTTTCCGGCGAAATCTGATTAAAAAAAGGTTTCCCGCCCGACTGGGCTGAAGCCCAGCCAAGCAGGCCGGCCCGCTTAGCACCGCCGCCTCGCCCTCCTATGCCCGAGACAATCTCGTCGGAGTCCGCCCGAGCCACGCCGCCGCGTCGCCCCCTCCCCCAAGTCGGCCTCGCCCCCCGACCCCCTATAAGTACCCCCCGCCGCCGCCCCTCTCCGCCACCCACCACCTCGCCACCGCCGCCGCCTTGCCTCAGATGCCTCGCCGCCGCAAGCCGTCGCTGCCTGCCATTGTCGCCTCCCGTCCTGACGCCGTCACCCTCGCTTCTTCTTTGGAGCCCCGACGCCTTGCGCCGCCCACGAGCCTCGCTGAAGGTAGCCGACTCTGCCGCCGCCATTCGTTGTTTTTTTTGGTTAACCGTTCGGTTTTTTTAAAACCCTAGATCGTGTTTTTTTAAAATTGGATCGTTTCGGTTTTCTCGGTTTAGTTATTTAGCGGACGTTCGTCCATTCGTTTGTTTTAACAAATAATTTTCCTCAGTTAGCCGCAGACAGCGAACGTTCGTTCGTTAGCCTGTTCAGCTCGTTTTATTTTCCAGGGTTTTTTTCTGCGATTATTCTTCGATCGCGATTTCTGCCCTGATCTTTGTTTTAGTTTATCTTTTTGCTCGTTTATCCAAATCAGGTGAAACAACTGCCTAGATCTTCGTCTCGAAGCCCTATTTCTGTTTAACCAACTTGAAGAATATTTTGGTACTGTAAAATTTGACTTTACTCCATATTAGTAAACAAATCTCGTTTCTTTTCTAGTTTGAGTTTCGTTGCTCCGTTCGACTTGATTCTTTTGGCAAACCGGAGTTCTTCAGTTGAGCTTTCTGGTTAGATCTTCTTATTTGATTTTTACCCGTGCACCTTTGCTTGAGTGCTTATGTATGTTATTTTTTGTTTGGGATAAAATTCCCGGAGTGCGAAGCGTGCTACTACGAGTCTCTAGGATTTGCAGATCGTCAGCAAGGCGAGTAACACATTGATCATACCTCTTTATTACCCAATTTTTATGCATTAGTTTAAATCCTCAAACACTGCATGAGTAGGATCTCTTAACATGTGGCTCTGGGAAGTAGTTGATGAGGTAGAACCTATTGCCCTTTTCATATCAAACCCTTGGGAGTTACTTCTACGTTATGATTATTATGCCATGCTATGCTCATAGACGTGGTTTGGGGTTTGAGAGTATCCATGATAGATGTGAGTTTGTTAATTACTGGTTCAACTTATGTTGGTAACTTTAATACACCTCTGGGTGGATTGCTTGTGGGCACCTGGAGAATCCAGTGTTGTCCTAGGATATCCCGAAGTACCCGTATGATCATCCTACGGTCCGCCACACAAGCTCAAAAGGGATCATAAGATTATTCTTGCTAGAAACTTCCATGTGCAGCCACAAGCTATTATGGGCTCTAGCATAGTTGAGTATGTTGCATGACCTCTTTCAGTGGTGGGCTAGCAGATGTAGGGGAAAGTAGGTGTAACTGTCCACCTAGAGTAAAGAGTTAATGTTTCTGAAAGACTGTGTCTCGGTCATTCGCTTCTCAAACACCATGTAGTGCAAGAAATCCAACGGAGGAGATCGAGTCTTGTGGGGAAAAGTGCGCAAACCTCTGCAGAGTGTATAAACTAATCATGGTTAGCTGTGTCCCTGGTTATGGACATCTTGAGTATCTGGTAATTATTGATTTGATCTCATCACTCTAAATTAATTTGTTGGGATATTAATAATTACTTTAATTGGGATTGAGTTGGAGGAACCTTCTCAATGATGTTTCAACCACCATGATAGTTAAATAAAATATATTTCTTTGTTGTAGGAAAAAATTGGCTTTTTCGCAAAACATTATAACCATAGAGCCTCCACCAGCCATATATGCATGTAGTGATAGCATTTATCTTATTCATTGCTCTACTATGTTATATTGCCAGCATATTCCATGTGCTGACCCATTTTCGGGCTGCAACATATCATGTTGTAGACTTTCAGACGAAGAGTAAGGTGCGCTAGGTCATTTGTCGTGCACTCAGCTGTGTTGTTGGAGTTGATGGACTCACTTTATCTTCCAAGCCTTCTGCTGTTATTTTAGTTAGATGGCCTTAAGCCATATTTATTGTATTAAGATCTCTTTTGAGACTATTGATGTAAAAAGTGTGTGACTGCTGCTCTGTTATAAAATCCATTCGAGTACTGTGTGTGTCAGCATTACCGATTCAGGGATGACACTGAAGCACAGAGACTTGACCGTCTGAGGTCGGGTCGCTACATTCCTACAACAATTCTTATGGAAATTATAATGAGATACCTTCTGATATTGAGAATAATGTTAATATTTATTAATTCTCAAAAGATTTTTAATGCTATGGTATAAGAAAAATTGCTTAAGATTGATGATTTGGCTAGGAATGTTGATAGAATTTCTCATGAGATTCATTCTTTTAAAATTAGATATATGCCACCCAAGATTGATATTAATGAATCTCTAAAAGCTATTAAAACTTCAATGAATGAAAGTAGAGAGAGAACCGCTAGGATGCGTGCTAAGAGAGATTGTCTAGAAAAAACATGTTCTTCTGGTTTTTGTGATAATAGTGATGAAGATCTTAAAGTGATTGGTGCGACTCCTATTGAATCTTTGTTTGCTAATATAAACCTTAATAATGATGGGACTGGAGATGTGTCAACTTTAACTAGAGGGTGTCCCAATAATTCAGAGGGTGAAGATCTTAATGAAAAAATTGATAAAAGTGGGATTGGCGAGGTCAAAACTTTAAGTAGCGATGAACCCAATCTTTTGGATTTATAGGATTTTAATTATGATAATTGTTCTTTGATTGATTGTATTTCCGTGTTGCAATCCATGCTTAATCAACCTCATGCTTATAGTCAAAATAAGGCTTTTACTAAACATATCATTGATGCTTTGATGAAATCGTTTGAAGAAAAACTTGAGTTGGAAATTTCAATCCCTAGAAATATTTATGATGAATGGGAACCTACTATCAAGATTAAAATTAAATATTATGAGTGTAATACTTTGTGTGATTTGGGTGCTAGCGTTTCCACTATTCCAAAAACTCTTTGTGAAGTGCTAGGTTTCCATAAATTTGATGATTGTTCTTTAAATTTGCATCTAGCGGATTCCACTATTAAGAAACCTATGGGAAGGATTAATGATGTTTTTATTATTGCAAATAGGAATTATGTGCCCAAATTTTATTGTGCTTGATATAGATTGCAATCCTACATGCCCTGTTTTTCTTGGTAGACCTTTCCTTAGAAAGATTGGTGCAATTACTGATATGGAAGAAGGAAACATTAGATTTCAATTTCCGTTAAGAAAAGGCACGGAAAACTTTCCAAGAAAGAAAATTAAGTTGCAAATGAATATATTATGAGGATTACTTATGGATTAAATACCAAAGATGACAATACCTAGATCTATGCAATATGCCAAGCTAGGGGCGTTAAACGATAGTGCTTGTTGGGAGGCAGCCCAATTTAATTTTTATTTTTACTTTTTTGCTTATGTTTTGCAATAAATATATATTCTAGCCTCTATTTAGATGTGTTATTATAATTTTAATTAGTGTTTGAGCCAAGTAAGGCCTTTGGGATGATCTATGGTGATAGTTGATTTGATCTTGCTGGAGAACAGAAACTTTTGCGCTCATTACTAGAACTTTTAAAAATCACAGAAGCATGATTTTGATCTTAATTTTTAACACAAGATTGATATACAAATTTCCTAAGTTGTCCAAATTGTTCAGAATTCTTGGAGTTACAGAAGTATACGAAATTTCCAGATTACTATAGACTGTTCTGTTTTAGATAGATTCTGTTTTCATTGTGTTGTTTGCTTATTTTGATGAATCTATGGGTAGTATCGGGGGTATGAACCATGATGAAGTTATAAGACAGTAGATGTAGCACCAATATAAAATTTTAATGAGTTTGCAACATTACCTAAGTGGTGAATTTATTTTATTATACTAACGGAGCTTACAAGTTTTTTGTTGTGTTTTGTGTTGTGAAGTTTTCAAGTTTTGGGTAAAGTTTTGATGTACCACGGAATAAGGAGTGGCAAGATCCTAAGCTTGGGGAGGCCCAAGGCACCCCAAGGAAATATTCAAGGATAACCAAGCATCTAAGCTTGGGGATGCCCCTGATGGTATCCCCTCTTTCGTCTTCAATCCATCGGTAAAATTACTTGAGGCTATATTTTTACTCACCACATGATATGCGTTTTGCTTGGAGCATCTTGTATTATATGAGTCTTTGCTTTTTAGTTTTCCACAATCATCCTTGATGTACACACCTTTTGAGAGGGACATACATTAACCGTGAATTTATTAGAATACTCTATGTTCTTCACTTATATCTTTTGAGCTTGGTAGTTGCTCTTGTGCTTCACTTATATCTTTTTAGAGCACAGCGGTGGTTTTATTTTGTAGAAATTGATGAACTCTCATGCTTCACTTATATTATTTTGAGATCTTCAAAATAGTATGGAAATTTGCTTAGGTTATGAATTTAGTCCTAATATTATGGGCATCCTAGAGGGATATAATAAAGACTTTCATAAAGAGCATTGAACATATGAGAAGTTTGATTCCTTGCATTTGTTGAGATATAAAGATGGTGATATTAGAGTCATCCTAGAGAGTAATTGTGGATTATTAGAAATACTTGGTTTGTGATTCGTGAAGCATGCACGTATGGTTTATCATTATGCGATGAAGTTAGAGCATGATTTATTATGTATTGTCATCCTTTGTGTGGAGGTCGGGAGCGCACGATGGTTAACTCCTACATACCTCTCCCCTAGGAGCATGCATATTAGTACTTTGTTTTGATGGCTAATAAACTTTTGCAATAAGTATGTGAGTTCTTTATGACTAATGTTGAGTCCATGGATTATACGCACTCTCACCCTTCCACCATTGCTAGCCTCTCTAGTACCGCGCAACTTTCGCCAGTGCGTTAAACCCACCATATATCTTCCTCAAAAGAACCACCATACCTACCTATTATGGAATTTCCATAGCCATTCCGAGACAAATTTCCATGCAACATCCATCGTTCTGATTTTTTATGACACACACCATCATTGTCATATTGTTCTCATATGCATGAGGCATTCATATAGAGCCATACTTGTTCTAGTATCGAGTTGTAATTCTTGAGTTGTAAGTAAATAGAAGCATGATGATCATCATTATTAGAGCATTGTCCCATGTGAGGAAAGGATGATGGAGGCTATGATTCTCCCACAAGTAGAGATGAGAGTCAAGACTTAAAAAAGAGGCCAAAGACCCCAAAATAAAAAAGAGGCCAAAGAGCCCAAAATAAAAAAGGCCAAAGAGTCCAAAAGAAAAAAAGGGAAAAAAGAAAAAATGAGAGAAAAGAGAGAAGGGACAATGTTACTATACTTTTCCACACTTGTGCTTCAAAGTAGCACCATGTTCTTCATGATAGAGAGTCTCCTATTTTATCACTTTCATATACTAGTGGGATTTTTTGTTATAGAACTTGGCTTGTATATTCAAATGGTGGGATTGCTCAATTTCCCTAGGTCTTCGTCAGCAAGCAAGTTGGATGCACGCACACTTAGTTTTCTTTTGAGCTTTCTTACACTTATAGCTCTAGTGTATCCGTTGCATGGCAATCCCTACTCACTTGCATCGATATCAATTGATGGGCATCTCCTTTTTGTCTTATCCTCACAACCTCCACCATATTATATTCCACCTATAGTGCTATATCCATGGCTCACGCTCATGTATTGCGTGAAAGTTGAAAAAAGCTTGAGAACATTAAAAGTATGATACAATTGCCTGGCTAACACCAGGGTTGTGCATGATAAATATTTTATGTGATGAAGATAGAGAATGACAAGACTATATAATTGTGTAGGGATAACTATCTTTAGCCATGATATTTTGAGAAGACATGATTGAAGTATAATTGTCTTTATGTCAATATTAAACTTTTGTTTTGAATCTTATGGATCTGAACATTCATGCCATAATAAAGAGAATTACATTATAAATATGTTAGGTAGGATTCCACATCAAAACTCATGTTTTTATCATTTACCTATTCGAGGACGAGCAAGAATTAAGCTTGGGATGCTTGATACGTCTCCAACGTATCTATAATTTTTGATTGTTCCATTATATTACATTATCTATTTGGATGTTTTATATGCATTTATATGCTATTCATATCATTTTTTGGGACTAACCTATTAACCTAGTTCAAAGGATCTAGATGACGACTACAGGGGGGGCGAATAGGCATTTTAAAACTTTTACAGATTTGGCTTTATCCTTATGTGGAATAAACTAAACAGATACTTTTCAAGCACAAATCCTAAATATGCTAGGCTCAACTAAGTGCACCAACAACCTATGCTAAACAAGATAGGCACTTTAAGGAAACTAGCAAGCACAAACTATATCACAAGATATAGAAATGTAGGAACAACTAAGCAATTCAACTAGCACAAGATATATCAATACGAGCAAGTATGAATTGCAGAAAGTAAAGGGTGTGGGTATGAGATAACCACAAGTGAGTCGGGGACGCGGATTTATCCCGAAGTTCACACTCTTGAGAGTGCTAATCTCCGTTAGATCAGTGCCTAAGCCAAAGCTCCGGGGCGTCACCAAGTGACTCACCGTATTCTCCCTTTCGAGTCACCCCCAATGGATGAGCCTCGGTTCACTCGGGGTTGGTCTTGAAGGCGACCACCACACCTTTACAATCTTCTCCGGAGCACACCACAACCATGGAAGCTTCCGGAGGAACTTGACCACCTAGGACACTTCACACCCTTCCCGGGAGCACACCACAAAAGGAAGCTTCCGGAGGAACCTTGGCCACCTAGGCCTCTTCACAAACTTCTCAAAGATATCACCAAACCGTCTAGGCGGCGAAGCCTCCAACAGAAATAAACTCATGAGCTCTCACTCGAACAAATCGATGCGGGGATCTCAAACCAATGCAACAAATGCAATGCAAGGTCAAGCAACAAATGCTCAACTCACTCTCTCAATCTCAATAGATGCAACTCAAGAAAGTGGGAGATTGAAGAGAGGGGATGCAATGGAGGAAATCAACAAATGACTCCAAGATCCATCCACAAATCCCCCTCACTTAGATGGGAGATAGGGGTTTAGGAGAGGTGGTAAGAGGCTCAAAATGATGTTTAGAATGTGTGTGAACCAAGCCCAAACCGGTGGAGAGGAAGGGCTCTTATATAGCCAACTTCCAAAACTAGCCGTTGGGGCTCCAACGGACGCTTCCTGGGGACTCCGTGCCCACGGGGTCCCATGCCCATGGTACAAGCCCCGTGCGCTTGGAGGCCCCGTGCCCACAGCCTCAAACCCCATGTCCATGGGGTACCCAGAAACAACCTGCATCAGCCCACTAAAACATGCACAAGTTTGGCATACGAACTCCGAATCCAATGATCTTGGGCTCATTTTAAAGATATGGAAAAGCCCAAGATCCTCACATAGAGAACAATCCAAGATAAACAAGAAACAAATATGAAAATTATGCAAAGGTTAGAGCTCTCTACATGCAACATGATCAAGCAACTTGCCCGAAAGTCCCTCTTGATAGTACGACTATCAAACCTATAATCCGGTCTCCCTCCAAGCACCATGAGACCGTCAAAACTAGGTAAACCTAGCTAAGGTATACCTTTGCCTTGCACATTCCACGTGAGCTTGATGATGAATTTAATGCTTGCCTCAATTTGAAATCCTTTTCTTGTCCATGATCGCTTGGTGAAGATACTCGAAATGCTTCCTCATATTGCAATGAGGGAAGCCTTAACTTAAGACCATCTTCAAATGCACACTATCATGATGTGGACCACAATATTGAAAACATATAGCCTCCAGCTTCTCATCTTGCACTTGGACTCCTCAAACCCGATGACCATCACCACTTGATGCCATCCACACATAGGCTACTTGAAATCTTTTCTTTTGATGCAAGCCCACGAGAAACACCTAACCCACATAGACATAAAAAACACATAGCATGGGTTAGGTAGCAAGTCACAATTCGCAATTACTTACCATACCACTAGATCACTTGATCCCACGTGGTACAAAGATTGCTCTTTGAGAGTTGACCATCTAGATTATCTTCAAGCTTCATCTTGTTCAACCAACATCTTTACTTCATGTCCCATCTTGGTTTCTTGAAAGCCACAATGAACTCTTCATTTCCCTTCATTGCTCCAAGATTATATCACCAAAGACTCTTTCATGATCATATCAAGTTCCACTATGAATATCATCTTGGTCACCACATGCTCTTCTAAAACTCCGTCGTAATCTCTTGAGAGGCATAATGAATTCTTCACTCTAGTTGCTTGCTTCAAGACTTGATCAACCGAAAACCCAACACATGAGCTTACCACGATCTTGTATTGAAACCATAACTTGAATTCTTCTATTTGTTTATACTCTCAAGCTCTTGATCCATAAAATCCCACATATGTCAACCTTTGAGATACTCTAACGAACTCCACCTTGAATATATTTGGTTAGACATTAAAATCAATCTTGATGTTTTAAACATAAATCCCCAAAGACCATGAGGACTTCTTCGAATGTTTTGATGGTATTCTTCCCACGTAAATCCAACATGCTTCATGCATCACTATGGAACATTTCTTCATATAGGATTCAATGCACTTGATGCTCCATAGGAATTGTCCATGGATACCAAAGCTTAGAGCAAATATATCTATGGACTTCATGCTTGATTCCTTCTAATATCCTTGATGCACCTTCTATGGACAATACCTTCAAATATATCTCAATGAAAACAATATTCCATAGAGATTGTCATTAATTACCAAAACCACACGTAGGGGCTACATGCCCTTTCAATCTCCCCCATTTTGGTAATTGATGAAAATCACAATAAGAGGGTTTATATAATGAATTTAAAACAAGTATGCAATCTATCCGAGAACAATTCATATACTTGAGGTGGTCTTGATATCCTCAAATATCACAAAGATAGTTGATGTTATCAAAACCGGTTGTACTAGCATCGAAATGCTACACAAGAATTTCATGCTAATAAAACCACACACTATATAGAGCAAACTCCCCCACAATATATGCACGTGAAAGAACTTGGTGAAGTTTTCTCTATATACACATCCGTGCAACAAGCAAACACAAGAAATGTATATATGCATGAATTATAAGAACCATCCCACTTCTCCTGAACCCTCTAAACTTATCCCCGTAGGCATCAAATGCCAAAAATGGAAGAAATCTAGAATGACAATATAGTATGAGTTCCTCCTTAATTTGTGCATTTCTCAAACGTGAGTGGAATCAAATGCACATACCCATTTATGAATAAATGGAGGAGCTCAAACTATACTAGGGATCCACAGAATGCGACAAGAAGATAAAACATGAGAGTCAGACATTCAAAAGATCCAAAGAACATATTTTGGACAAGATATACGGGAAGTATCCCATAGGATCATCATGCTAAGAATGGCTCCAAAATATATCCAAAAACTCATGAGTGCAAAGATATAAGAAATACATACAATCACTCATTACTCATCCTCTTACCGGATCCATGAAAGAATCAAAACGAGACAATCCCAATGACTGGTAGAAAATGAACAGATATCAAAGAAAGATATGCACTTTCTCATGTGTATAAGTTTCTTATGTGGCAAATAATCATCACGATGAGCATCCACAAAGAAATTTGCACGCACGAAAAGGTACAAAAGATAAGAACTTGATATCCATGAATGAATCCATTATTATCCAAACTTGATCTTTAGCATAAGAGCTTTGTCACATGGCACATGGCACAAGGCACATGGCATAAACTGACCTCATTTGCATAAAAATGAATTACTAAGCATGAGAGATAATACCACAACTAAAATGAGTGTTTTTGCAAATTTATCAATATTGCACATAAGAGCACTTTGAGGACTTGGTATGCAATAAATCGCTTAATCGGCATATTTGGGATAAGTGAACCATGAGCATGGTTTTATAGATCCCCATGATATGCTTCTTCTTAAATGGCTCATAGATGTAATAAGGAGGTTTAAGCTCGCAAAAGAAACACAAAACCAACAAGTACTAATCATGTTGTGATGCAACATACATAATGTTGACTCTAATTTAAATAAATGCATGAAGTGAGTTACCGAGAGAGCATTGGTTCAAGGGGCCCTTGATCTAGTACGCGAACATGAGGGAATTGATCTTGTTCTTGGATAGGTACATGATCTCCCATAGCATCTTGCTGTTTTGTTGGGGGTGATGACTTCCCTTGTGGTGGATCCACAAGAGGGGATCTTACACCTTCTTCTACATGGACATGGGGTGTTTCTTGTGGAAGAATATGACCGATCCCAATTGTACTTCTAGCTTGGGAAGGAGCCTCATCACCTACAACACTTGAAACAAATTGCTCCGCATGGACGCCGTTATTGTCATCACACTCCACATTCACCGTTTCCTCAATACATCTTTATTGAGAATACAGTAAGTGTGGGAGTTTGATGCATATCCAACAAATTGACCGAAATTTTAGTTAATCGGGTTTTCATGATGCGAATGAAAAACTTACAACCGAACCAGGTTTTCAATTATCTTCTCCCATCAAATCAAAGAATCAACCAAGCTTGGCTCTAGTAATTTTCCATGGTGTCTCCACCTTCCTCATGAATAAGCCAAGCATCCAATGTTTCTCCAAAGTACCTAAAACACATTAAGGTACAATTTGCTCCCCAAACTTATTGGGTCCGAAGTAGTTAGTCCAACTACAATACATAAGGCAAACTCCACATTATATGAACTCGAAATTCATGCACATCTTTAACCGTTAAGGATATTATGGACTTTACCCTATATAGAGGATCACGTAGAGCAAGAAAGGCATGAGGAAGTATATAAGTAAATATGCATGCACAAATCTAGCAAGTTCCAAAGAGATACAATTTGGACAAGAAAACACATACACAATGCATCAATAATATCACAAAGCATTCAAGTGGTCCAAATTATATCGAAGTGACGAATCGACACAAGACCGCACACAATAAACAACATATGAACTAAGCAACAACCAATGAGCATAGGATATACACTACACACATTCTCAAAGGTTTATCTCACTTAAGTATATAGTAGATAGAGCAAGTAGTGAGGTAAGGCAAGTTAAAGCACGAGCCAAGAAGAAGATGATCATAAAGTTCTACCACATGAAGAATTACTAATTGTAAGAGAATAACAATGGTATTTGGAATTAACACTCAGTGGTAGATTACGAAGATGCACAAGATCAAAATCATAATCCAAAGGATAAGAAGAGATTTCATAGTGTTCTTGGTCGGGTGGGCATTTCTGCCCGTTGGACCTTGTGCGCACGGGCTAAGTCAGCCCCGTGCCCACGGGGTACTTAGAGACTGAAACCCCACCCCGTGCGCACGAGGGTCAACAGACCCCGTGCGCACGAGGGTCAACAGACCCCGTGCGCACGGGGTATCCAGAAGATTCTGTGAAACTCTAAGGACACCTCGGCCTAGCACACTACAAAGGAAAACTAATCACCAACAAGAGATAATTAATGGATACTTTGAGAATTTGAATTTCAAATGAGCTTGACATACCACGTAGTGACTAAATAATATTGGATAGCAATACTAGGTAGTATTTCTCATATTCACATTTCGGGTTTGTGATATGCACAAAACATAACACTCCCCTATAATGTGATGATCCACTAATATCTCACAAAAGCCAAACAAGATTCAAATATGATACAATAAGGGCTCAAGACAACAAACACCACTATATGATGTCCAAAGAAAAATGCACAAGCTAGATACAAAACCTAAACGTGCAAGGGGCGAGTAACTTTCAATGTAAGCAATATAAACACAAGTTACCGCAAAGAGGAACATTGGATAGATAATATGAAGATAATCCACTTGACTTGGCTCGAACAAATAAATGGTGGAAATCCTTTTCTTCATGAACTAGCCAAATCTCCAATGTCCTCCACAGACCTATTGATCAAGTTTCAGATTGATGGTCCCCAACCAAGTTGGGTCCTAATAAGTTAGTCACAATAGGCTTGGCAACCCAAATGGTCTTTTCCATTTCCAAACCACTTTGGGCACCAGCAAACTTGGAAAACAAATTGCCAACAACATACATCCTAAGAAAATAATGATCATTGGCTAGAGGAGGCTTAGGGATGTTACCATTGGGACATGATGAGGATATGTGTCCCTTCTCATGACAATTATAGCAACATGTGCTCCCCTTCTCTTCTTCTTTATTTTCTCAACTTGGGTAGCATTCTCTTGGTTTATCATTGGTAGTGGCCTTTCTTCAACTTGAGGTTGACCTTGAGGTTGAACTTGAGGCCGCTTCTCTTGTTGCTTCACATTTGAAACCTTCTTCTTTAATGGACAAGATCTCACATGGTGTCCAACATTCTTGCACTTGAAGCATGTAATGTTGGCCTCATTCTTGACTTGGTCTTGTCCCTTCTTCTTATTCTTAGACTTATTGTTGTTGGGAATGAAACCAAGTCCGCCCTTGTCATGAGGTGATTTTTGAACACTCAAGATAGTGTTGAGAGTGGTATTTCCTTCATGACACATTTCCAAGTATTTCTTCAAAATAGTGACTTGGGCCTTGAGCTCTTTGTTTTCCTCTACAAGGTTAGTATCAACAAAAGTACTAGAGGAAGTAGAATCTTCATTGTTAGAGCAACAAGGCAAGGAGAGCAATTTATCACAAGAACTATCAATAATATATCTATATGAATCACTAGGACTAGCACATGTCAATAAAGCATTTTGAGTAGAAATAGTGTCAATGTCCACATGAGGCTCACAAGATGTTACCTTATACACAATAGCCTCATGAGCTAACTTTAGCCTTTCATCGGAGTTTAGAAGGTCACCATGAGAGCCCGAGAGCTTTTCATGACTTTCCTCTAATTTTCCATAATTGCTAGTTAGCAAAGCAAGTTGAGCCCTTAGCTCAACATTCTCCTTCAAGATAGATGCTTTACAAGAAGTAGAGTCAGTAGCACAAGCATCATTGACAATATGAGGGCTAGAAGAAACTAGGGACTTCACATGAGTAGCTTGAAGTTCCTCATAAGACTTAGAGAGTTTGATGAGCTCTCCCTTGACATTCTTGTAGCCAAGGTCAAGGTGCTCAAAATCCTCTTTAAGTTGATCATGAGAAACTTCAATCTCTTCTTTAGAAGATTCTAAGTCTCTAAGAGTTTCTAGAGCATCAAGAAGGTTACAATCAAGTTTTTCATTTTGTTCTTGCTCTTCATGAAGTAAATCATTACACTTTCCAAAACGAGTAATAAGATCTTTCAACATGTCATAAGTGTTCTTATTTACCCCACGAAGAGAATTGCCAATTTCATATATATTTCTTGACTCATATCCCTATCACATTCATCAATATCATTACTAAGAATAGATGATACCATGGTGTTACCTCTTGCCATGAGGCACATATAAACATTGGAGGTTGATGATGATTCTTTTGGAGAGGAAGATTCTTCGTAAACAAGAGTAGGAGATCATGACCATCCTCTTGATGCTCATAGCATTTCCACTCCAACATGGTGATTTCTTCTTTGCTCTTCTAGCCATTTCTCCATTAGTGTTGTGTGAAATACTTTCTCTTGTTTCCTCTACATGGTTAGTCAAAGAACAACTATAGGAAATAGAAGCATAGGGATCATGGCAACAAGGAGTAGTCTTTTCAAAAAAATGGCAACAAGGAGTATAAAGCATATCATCACAAAAAGTATTCAAGGAATCTCTAAATGATATGCATGGTGTCGGAGTAATGGGCCATGGGTAGGCTGACCCAGGACCCAAGACCTTTCAAGACATCGGGCGGGCGCGCCCTCAGCCGAAGTCAATGAGGCGACCTTTGAGAAGGCTGAGTCCCAGCGGGGCGACCTTCGAGAAGGCCGAGTCTCGGCGGGCGACCTTCCAGAAGGCCGAGTCCCAGCTGGCGACCTTCGAGGAAGCAGAACCCCCAGACGGCGACTCTGGACGAAGCCGACTCTGGGCTTGCGACCTCTCAAGGAGCCGACTTTGAGAGTCGGCCTGCGACCTATCACGAAGACCGATGCAAGGTACAGCCCCATCGTGGCTGTCCCCTCGGACCCACGGGAAGAGGGCATGGCTACAGTGAGCCGCGTCACCAGGAGATCTCCGGTGAGGCGCGCTTGCTGTGCCATGCCTCCCATGACCTCGACCACGAGTGCACGAGGCCTTTGTGCCACGGCGGGCGCGTCTGGCCTAGAGATCGCCGGGCCCCCCTGTCAGTGAGATAGAAGAACACGGCCGGAGAGTCCGAAGACGGCCCTACGGGAGTCGGCCGCCTCCCGGCCAGGGCCCCACAAGCCATAAACCAGATTGACGGGAGTGGCGGCAGATTGCTCGACGGTGGCGGCACTGTTCCCACGACCCCATGACCAAGCCTGCGTCACCAAGAGCGTCGCACAGTATTCTGCCTGTCCGCGGGACCCGCCAGTCGGCGGGCCCCAGAGGCCGGCGGAGAAGGCGGCTGCAAGAGAGACTGACGACTGGGGGCCGCGCCCAGTCAGATTACCATTGTACCCCCGGGGGGTAGGCCTATATAAACCCCCCGGGGCACCCATGCAAAGGGTTCGGCCCTGGATAGGTTTAGACATATAGCAAGAGGGAAAGAGCTAGCCTAGCCCCTTCCTGCCTCCACACAGCTCGAGGAGCACGATTGTACTATCACCCCATAGTGATCATGCGGAGACCCCGCAGAGCAGCGATGGGGTGTTATCTCCTCGGAGAGCCCAAGCTGGGTAAGATTCGCCGCGAGCATGTCTTCGCCTCATCCGTTTCGAGCACCGCGACGTTCTACTCGCCCCACCATGATAAGCCACCCGTTGGCATATGTCGCATCCAACCCCCGACATTTGGCGCCCACCATGGGGCGAGGTGCACCGTCGTCCGGAGATCTGTTCTGGACGGGAACCCTCTTCCTCCCTGGCGAGCGCAGCCAGTCTGGCTCGCCAGATGGAGTCTGCATCGACGCACTGCGCGGCGCCGAAGCCGCCTGTGCGGCGAGCGGCCTCGCCGAACTCATCGGCGAGGTGCGCCTCTCCGACGAGCCTGCGCCAAGCACGGGCGCGGGTGGCCCTGAGAGCCTTCTCGCGGGCCTTCTCGACCAACTTCAAGTCGCCGGCGATCCCGCCGTAGACTTGGAGTCCGTAGGCTCCTCCGACCCGATGCTGGTCGACTCCGACGCCGTATCGCTTGATACCTTCCCCACCAACGTGGTGGTTTACGACGAGCCGCTTCCGTACGAGGAGAGCAGCGGAAGCGCCGTCACGGAGGTGCTCGTCATCGGCCACGGCGAGCACTCCGGCGAAAATGCCCAGGACCCGCTGCCTGCGGCCCTGCAAGACCTGTCCGCGCCCCTCCCAGAGGACGCGGACGCAGAGATGCTGGAAGAGCGCCGCCTTCAGCTCATTGAAGGCGCAAAGAAGTTAGCAAGCATGAGACGCTTGTCCGAAGCATACCAGCGCGAGATGGACCGTGCTGCGGGCGGCTCGCCGGCTCCGACTGGGCCGAGCCGTCTTGGCGCGGTCCGAGAGCGCGGCGCGGCCATCGCCGATCTATTCGGGGCAAGGCGCCCCGTATACGCCACCCCTGCTGAGAACATCCGCGCCGCCCAAGCGGCGACTGAGGAGCTGAGGAACCTCGATGGCGAAGAGCGCCGTGTGATGACGGAGCGAGTCCAGCAGCTCCTCGACACGGTTGCTGCGCAAAGCGCGGCAGGCGGCCGCGCTGACGCGCAGCAACAGAAGAATGAAGACTTACCCCCTCGCCGAGATTAGGGCGCGACCTCCCGGACGCCGACTGGCGGAGTCCGCGGGAGAAGGGAGAAGGAGCCGGCTGCGAGCCACGGCCGGACTCGCATCTCCATCGAGCGCGACCAAGATGGCCGCCCCAGAGCAGTGGAGCGGCGGTGTGATTATTTGCCTCCCCCTCCTCGAAGAGAGCGGCGAGTCTCTCCACCGCCTGTTGAGCATCCGACTCTCGGAGATCGCCTCGGTCGCCGAGAGGGAGTCGGAGAGAACGATGCCCGCCACCGGATCGACCGCCTCCACAGATCCCTGGCGTTGGAAGAAGAAGACGAGCTGGGTCCGCCTTGCTTCGGGCCCCGCATCAGAGACGAGCCCTTCCCCAAAGGGTTCACGCTCCCTCGAGACACGCCCAAGTACACCGGCTCCGTGAAGCCGGAAGATTGGCTGATAGACTACTCTACGGCCGTCAGCATCGCCAACGGCAACAAGCGAGTCGCCGTCAAGTATGTTCCCCTCATGCTCCAGGGCACGGCCCGGACATGGCTGAACAACCAAGCCTCGCAGCATCAACAGCTGGGTCGACTTCACGAAGCCTTCATTCGCAACTTCACCAAAGACGCATAAGCGACCTCCCAAGCGCGCCGGCTCTCCTTGTGCGTGCAAGGCCCCGAGGAATCGACGCGACTATCTCACGTCTTTGGGGCGAGCACGAAACTCCTGCGAGGGCGCACGAGGTGCGAGCCATTGAGTATTTTTACGGCCGGTGCCGAGGGCACCCTCCTCAAGCACAAGCTCCTCTGCGACGAGCCCGAAACCCTCGACGAGCTGCTAGTCATAGCAGACAAGTACGCCACGGCCGACTCCTCTATGAAGACGGAGATCCAGGTCAACGCGGCTGGCAAGGTGATTTCCCAGGCTCCCAGAACGCTGGCTGGAGACGCCGGCCGACGGCAGCAGCAGAACGACAACAAGCGCAAGGCCCCCTAGCCGACTTCCAACAGTCGGCAGGTTGCGGCAGTAGAAGACCAGCAGCCAGAGGGGCAGCCTCCGGCCAAGCGGCAGAAGGGCGGCAAGTCCAACTGGTTGCCGGCTTTCTCCTATGAGCAGACTCTGGACGGTCCTTGCAAGTTCCACAGCGGCCGAAGCCGTCGAACCATACCACCGAAAGTGCCACCGCTCGTCAGATCGCCAGGAGAGCGGCCTTGCCCCTTCACGCTGCGGGGCGCCGCCGCCTCCGCAGCCGGGCGGCCCGGCCAGTCGGCGCGGTCCAAGACGAGTTCCCAGAAGAGCATGGAGCCTACGTAGTGTTCACCAGTCTGGCAGATGATCGGCGCAGCAGGCGCCAACAGCAGCAAGAAGTCAACGCAGTGGCAACGGAAGCCCCTGAGTTCATGCATTGGTCCAAGAAGCCTATCAGCTGGAGCCGGGCGGATCACCCAGAGGTGATGCCGAGTCCGGGCTCTTACGCCTTGGTTCTCGGAGCAACCTTGGCCACTGACAAGCGGGCCGCCCGCTTCTCGCGGGTCCTGATAGACGGAGGCAGCAGCATAAACATCCTGTACAAAGATACCATGGAGAAGCTCGGAATCAGATGGAGGCAGCTGCAGAGCAGTCGCACTGTGTTCCATGGAATTGTACCCGGCCTCTCCTGTTCGCCGATCGGCAAGATCCTGATAGACGTCCTCTTCGGAGACAAAGATCACTTCCGCCGAGAGCCGATCTGGTTCGAGGTGGTGGACCTGGAGAGCCCATACCACGCACTGCTAGGTCGGCCTGCCCTGGCCAAGTTCATGGCGGTTCCCCACTACGCCTACCTCAAGATGAAGATGCCGACTTCCAAGGGGATCCTGACCGTTGCCGGTGACTACAAGAAGTCGTCTGCCTGCGCGGCCGAGAGCAGTCGGCTGGCCGAGTCTCTGGTGATCGCGGCCGAGAAGCGGCTCCTTGATCGTGTCGTGGTGATGGCTGGGAAGCAGCCGGAGATGTCGCCAGACCCCAAGGAGTCGGAGGCAGAAGGATCATTCAAGCCGGCCAAAGAAACCAAGAAGATACCCTTGGACCCGGAACACCCCGAGAGGTACGCTGTCATGGGCACTGGCCTCGACAGCAAATAGGAAGGCAAGCTCGCCGATTTCCTCCGTGAGAATTGGGACATCTTCGCATGGTCCCCCAAGGATATGCCAGATGTACCGACGGAATTCGCCGAGCACAAGTTACATGTCAGGCCAGATGTGAAGCCCGTCAGGCAGCCATTGCGCCGCCTGTCAGAAGAGAAGAGAAGAGTAGTGGGAGAAGAGATAGCCCGGCTCCTGGCAGCCGGCTTCATCATGGAGGTGTTTTTTCCAGAGTGGTTGGCTAACCCCGTACTAGTGTTGAAGAAGAACAAGCAGTGGCGGATGTGCATCGACTACACCAGCCTCAACAAAGCCTGCCCGAAGGATCCATTCGCTCTGCCAAGGATTGATCAGGTGATAGACTCCACAGCCGGATGCGAGCTGTTGAGCTTCTTGGATGCATACTCAGGATATCACCAGATCAAGCTGAATCCAGCAGACAGACTGAAGACCGCATTCATCACGCCGTTTGGAGCCTTCTGCTACCTGACGATGACGTTCGGCTTGAGGAACGCCGGCGCCACCTTTCAGCGTTGCATGCAGAAATGCCTCCTCAAGCAGCTCGGCAGGAATGCCCACGTTTATGTGGATGATGTGGTAGTGAAGACGGAGAAGCGTGGGACGCTGCTAGAGGATCTTAAGGAGACCTTTGAGAATCTGCGCCGATTCCAGATCAAGCTCAACCCAGAGAAATGCGTGTTCGGAGTCCCAGCCGGCCAGCTCCTTGGTTTTCTGGTCTCCGAACGTGGCATAGAGTGCAACCCTGTGAAGATCAAGGCCATTGAGAGGATAGAGGTACCCAGCCGACTATTGGATGTGCAGAAGTTCACCGGCTGCTTGGCTTCCATAAGCCGATTCATCAGTCGGCTGGGCGAGAAAGCTCTGCCATTGTATCAACTGATGAAGAAGACCACTTTTTTCGAATGGAACCACAAGGCGGATGAGGCATTTCAACAACTGAAGAAGATGCTGACAACTCCCCCTGTGCTGGCGGCTCCGACTCCCAAAGAGCCCATGCTTTTGTACATCGCCGCCACCAGTCGGGTAGTCAGCACAGTTATTGTAGTCGAGCGCAAGGAGGAAGGCAAGGCGCTCCCGGTCCAGAGACCAGTATATTACCTGAGCGAGGTACTGTCGGCCTCCAAGCAGAACTACCCTCACTACCAGAAGATGTGCTACGGCGTGCATTTTGCCGCCAAGAAGCTGAAGCCCTACTTTCAAGAGCATCCAATCACTGTGGTTTGCACCGCCCCACTCGCCGAGATCATCGGAAGTCGAGATGCTTCCGGCCGAGTGGCCAAGTGGGCCATCGACCTGGCTCCCTACACGATCTACTATCAACCTCGCACCGCCATCAAGTCGCAGGCGCTGGCCGACTTCCTCGTCGACTGGGCCGAGACCCAATACTTGCCGCCTGCGCCTGACTCTACTCATTGGCGACTGCACTTCGACGGCTCCAAGATGCGCTCCGGCCTCGGAGCCGGCGTCGTCCTCACCTCCCCCAAGGGCGACAAACTCAAATACGTGCTGCAAATCCACTTCGCCGCCTCCAACAACGTCGCCGAATACGAAGCACTCATTCACGGGCTCAGGCTTGCCAAGGAGCTCGGCATTCGCCGGATCTTGTGCTACGGCGACTCCGATTTGGTGGTTCAACAGTCATCCGGCGACTGGGACGCCAAGGACGCAAACATGGCAAGCTACCGCTTCTTGGTGCAGCAGCTCAGCGGATATTTTGAAGGATGCGAGTTCCTCCACGTACCAAGAAACGACAACGATCAAGCAGATGCATTGGCGCGAGTCGGCTCCACTCGCCAGGTGATACCTTCTGGCGTCTCCCTTCAGCGCCTCCTCAAGCCATCTATCAAGCCTTCACCAGAGTCCGACTCCATTTTCGTGCCGGCTTCCCCAGAAATAGTCGGATCCGACTCCAAAACCCAAGCAAGCGACCTCAAGAAAGCCGATCGGCACTGGGAACTGCGCCCGGTCGGCCGGGACTGCGCCCGGTCGGCAGGGGCTGCGCCCGATCGGCTGAGGGATCGCGACGGTCGGCCGGGGACTGCGCCAGTCGGCCCAGAGATTCCCTCAATTCAGCAAGCGGCAGCAGAGTCCAACCCCCCCCCCCCCGCCCCACCACCCTCGTCCAAGTTGCTGTGGTGACAATCGACGAGATAGCAGCACCTTCATGGGCGCAGCCCATCCTCAAGTTCCTAGTCAACAAAGAGTTGCCTGCAGATGAGACTCTGGCTCGGCAAGTACAACGCCGAGCGGCAGCCTACACCATAGTCAACAGAGAGTTAGTCAGACGCAGCGTCACTGGTGTCCACCAGCGCTGCGTGGAATCAGAGCAAGGCCAGGCGATCCTCAAAGACATCCATCAGGGCGAGTGTGGTCACCATGCGGCCTCGAGGGCGCTCGTGGCCAAAGCCTTTCGGCATGGTTTCTTTTGGCCGACGGCCTGGAAGAAGCTAAAGAATTAGTCAAGAAGTGCAAGGGGTGCCAGGTGTTCCGCTCCAAGCCCCTTCAGCCGGCTTCTGCGCTGAAGACGATCCCCATCGCCTGGCCCTTCGCAGTTTGGGGCCTGGACATGGTGGGACCTTTCAAGACGGCCCGAGGCGGCCTGACTCATTTACTCGTCGCAGTGGACAAGTTCACCAAGTGGGTAGAAGCAAAGCCCATCAAGAAATTAAATGGGCCCACAGCAGTGACCTTCATTGCCGACATTACGGTCTTGATGCGGCATACCGCATAGCATCATCACAGATAACGGCACCAACTTCGCCAAGGGCGCCTTGGCTCGTTTCTGCGCGACGCAGGGCATCCGACTGGACTTAGCGTCCGTTGCCCATCCGCAGTCAAACGGCCAGGTGGAACGAGCCAACGGCCTCATTCTGTCCGGCATCAAGCCTCGATTGGTCGAACCACTCGAGCGCTCGGCCGGCTGTTGGGTGGAAGAGCTGCCTGCCGTCCTCTGGAGTCTGCGCACAACACCAAACAGATCAACCGGCTTCACGCCGTTCTTCCTCGTCTACGGTGCTGAAGCCGTCATCCCGACGGATATCCAATTTGACTCTCCACGAGTCTCCATGTACACTGAAGAAGAGGCTGAAGAAGCACGCCAAGACGGCGTCGACTTCTTTGGAAGAGGGCCGGCTGTTGGCACTCGGCCGTCCAGCATCTACTAAACAGAGTCTGCGGCGATACTACAACCGCAAGGTCAAGCCAAGATCATTCAAGAGGCGACCTTGTGCTCCGGCTGATTCAGAGAACAGCTGGTCAGCACAAGTTGTCGGCGCCTTGGGAGGGCCCCTTCATCATCAGCAAGGTACTGGGAAACGATGCCTACTACTTGATCGACGCTCAGAAGCCTCGAGCACGCAAGAGAGACGACTCCGGCAAAGAGACAGAGCGCCCGTGGAACGCAAATCCTCTTCGAAGATTTTACAGTTGATGCAGTATGTATCACGCTACCCCCTTTTGTATTAAGTACTAAGACCTTAGGCCCCCCGAGATGAGCTCGGGGACTGCCTTTTTGATTATCTGTATGATATGGATCCCGCTTCCGAAATGCTTCCTCCTTTTTTATCATACTGTCTGGCACCGGGTCCGACTAGTCGGCCCAGGGACTCGCCGCCTTGAGCTATGAAATGCTCCCTGAGGTCGGACAAGTAATGTGTTTCCGTCAAAGCCGTCTCCCACGGAAAACCACAGCTCGCAGAGCGACTGTCGGTAAACGGGGAGATGGAGAGAGCGAGTGCACACACGAAAAACGGCTAAGGACTTAAGAGCTACGCATAGCCCAAGCCGGCTCCTAGTTTCCCCTACCGAGCCGACTCGCGGGCAGTCGACTCGTAGTTTCAACCTTTGTTAAGGACGACCGACTTCAAGAGTCGGCCGGCCGATTTCCAGCCAAACTTGCTACGGCACTCTAAACGACTAAGTACTTGCCTCCTAAAGTAGCCGAGCGCTTGACCCAGCGGCAGTCCGCAGAGCGGCTGCCCAGTCGGCAAGGCGGCAACCGAAGGAAGACGGCAAAAGGAAAAGTCTAAAGAGCGAAAGCAAGGAAAGGCGGAAATTCGATAAATATATACATAAGGCCCTTGGCCGAATACACCCCGCGGGTGGAATTGTTTGAAACTAACAAGTCTTTCAAAAGTACAAAGAGACAGATAAAACAGATGCACTCTAGGGGGCGGCCTCCGGAGCCGGAGGGCCGGAGGCGGCGGCGGCGGCGTCCGACGTCGGGGCAGTCGGCTGGGCGGTCTCGGCCTGGTCGCCTTCAGCGACGGTCGCCCGGTCCTTTCGAGGCTCGTTGCTGGAGGCGCGATCAGGCTGAGGCTGGCCGCCTGCTTCGTGTTCTGGCGCCTCCTCCTCCTCGCCTCCGTCTTCCGACTCGCCCTCTCCCTCGGTGCTGGAGCCGATTACCTCCGCCGAGTCCTCCTCAGACTGGGTGCATCGAACCACTCGGGCGGAGCCTCCTCGCCGTCGGCAGTCCGCTCGGGCACAAAGACACTGGTGTCCGTGTACTCGGCGATGGCCGCCGCGCGCTCGACGAGGGCGCCTTCCACGGCCCCCAACTCGGCCTGGGCCTCTCACGAAGCGCTGCCAGCGGTCGAGTCCAGCTGTGGTACCACCCTTGAGCGAACTCGTGGGCCCGGCGCTCGGCGCGGCCGAGGAGCCCTTCCAAGCCTCGTCGACTAACGGCGACCTCGGCCGGTCGGCCGTCCGGTGGCGGTCGCGGTGCGGCACCTCCGGCCACAAGGCGGTGACGACTTGGGCGCCGGCGCGTTGAAGGCGGCGCATCAAACGGTGAGCAGGGCGAAGGCGAGCCCCGATGCTCAAGATCTGCTCGTCGACGGTTCGGGGCGCGTTGGCGGCGATCACTTCGCCCTGCGCCCTCCGCTCCTCCCGATCTGCCTCGATGGCCGGAGGGACGGCCTGCGAGTGGCCGGGGAAGAAGTCTGCCAAAGACAAGAAAAGGAAACAGTCAGAAAAACCAGAAGACAGTTCGACAAAGAGTCGAAGGACCAAAGAAGAGAAGACAGGAGTTACCATCGACGACGTCCTCGAGCACGTGATAGCCGGAGGTCAGCATTGCCTCGCGATCGGTCCAGGCGGCCCGCTCCATCTCGAACTCGGCTAGAAGACCCTCCCCTCGCGACTTGGCGTCCTCCTGTGCCTTCCGAAGCAGGTCTTTCTGCTCGGCCAGTTGCGTCGCCAGAAGGTCGCGCTCTTGGACGAGCTTGTCGCACTCCTCCTCCTTAGCGCGACGGGCGGTGTTGGCCTCATCCAACTGCCCTTGAAGGGCGGCATTGGCGTCTGAGCTCAAAGAAAGAAAAACATCATCAGCAAAGAAGGTCGCCGGGAGATCCGGCCGATCGCCAGCATCGGCCGAATCTCGGGACTACAGCCTGGTAGCGCTTAGCGCGCTCATGAGAAGAAAGAAGGAAAGTCGCCAGAAAGATCCGCCCGATTGCAAGCAGCGATCGCCCGAATCTCGGGACTACAGCCAGCAGTGCGTGTGCGCCCTACCAAGAAGGAAGAATCCGCTTACCTCGACTCTCCGCCAGATCGGTAGTCCGCTTCCTCAGTTCTTCAACGTTGCGGTTGAAGGCAGTAGCGCGGAGGTTGTGATATTCCTGCAAGGCCGGCAAAGCAAAGTCAGCCCGGAGCTTGCTAGAAGGAGTTCGAGCCGCTGCTCGGCAGCCGACTCGAACTCGGGATTACACCAGTGGAGGCTGGCGCGCCCACGAGAAAAGATAAGAGAACAAAAAGAAAAAACAAGAGAACAAAGCGCATTCGATCGAGGCCCGCATGGCCGATCGCCCTAGTGTAGAGTTGAGGCCGCCTTCCTTGCGCAACTTGGACTGAACGCCCGAAGCGCTGGTTCAACAGGCGTTGCCGCCAGCGCACCCAGCCGGTGGGCGCGGCATCGAGGCCGGCGTCAGATTCGCCATCTTGGCGGCGTCCGTCTCCCGAGCTTCGCGGTGCGGAGCTCGTCCTCTCGACTTCGGCGGCGGCGGCCGGCACGGCGACTGGGAAAGCAGCTGTTGCGTCGGCGGCGTCCGCAGCCGGGCGGATCTGCGGGTCCACGGCTGCTTGCCGTGGCGGTCTCGAGACGGAGGAGGCGCGGCGGCGGCGGAGGCGGCGCGCGAGTGTCCCGAGCCCAGCGCCGCCACCTTCTTGGCGAAGGTTGGCGGTGCCGACCTCCCGGTCTGCCCGTGAAATCGAGGGAGGCGGCGGCGCCGACGATAGCGGGGACAAGCATCGCCCGCTGGGCGACGAACGGTCGCCTCGGCATCCCGTTTTGTTGCGGCTGCGGCGCGCCACGCCTCGCCCAGATGCGGCTGGGCGTTGGCGGCCGCCTTATCGGCCTGCGCCTTCTCTAGGCGCTCGGCCTCCACCTCCGCGCGCTTCTCCCGCGCATTCCGCTCCGTCGCCTCCCGGAGATCGGCGGCGGGGTCGACCCGCCGCGTGTTGGAGGACGTCGCCCCCGACCCCATGACGGAGGGCGCGGCGACTCTCTCAAGGGAGAGGGGGCGCTGGAGAAGAAAGGGGGGAAAGTCAGAGCAATTCAAGCAAAATCAGAAAAGAAACAAAGAAAGGGACTTACGAAGAGACAAGCGGCGGCCTTTTCACTTCCTTCCGGAAGCGGTTGGCCTTCGCGGCCGCCTCTTCCCGCTTGGTCGCGGCGGCGGTCCCCCGGGGCTTCTTCGACCTGCCGCCGGGCGCACTCGGCCCGGCGTGACGCCTCTTTGCACCGACCTGGGTGGAAGGGCCGGCTCTTGGCTGGCGGTGCGGGACGACCTCCGCCTCGACATCGCCCTCGGGCCAGTCGGCAAAGGTCGCCGACGGTCTGAGGCCGTCGTCCACCTCCTCTCCGCCGCCTTCGGCGTCGGCTTCCAGCGCCGTGGCTCCCAGGTCGGGGTCGTCGATGTCGCTGACCTCACGGTCAGGGACGTACTCTCGCGGCTCTCTCGTGGCGCCGGCAGCAGGCGCCGTGAGAGGGTTCTGCTCAAGAAACCAACAAGATCAGAGCTCGTAGTCGGATACAAGCAAGATCGGAGCACAGACGGAAAAACTTACCACTGGCGGAGGATTGTCGCGCGAGTACGGCTCCTTGCCGAACTGCCACTCCTCGGTGAACTTGCAGTGGGCGATGAGGTTCACCATGTTCGCCACTTCTCCACGCGGCATGTCTTTAGTGCACAGCCGGCTTGGATCGTGCCGGCCGCTCATCTGACAGATGAGGTGAGGCCGGCCTTGGAGCGGAAGGACCTGGCGCGCCACGAAGGCGGCCAGGAGGTCGGAGGCGACAAGCCCCTCCGACTGTGTCATGACTCGGATGCGCGCCACGGCGCTGACTCCGGAGGCCGAAAGCGTCTTCGACCGATGGGACCAGCTAGCCCGGCGGACCGCGGCCGCTCGGGTCGGCGGGCGGCAAGTTGACCCAGTCGCCGTCGGTGGCGACGTTCTTCACGTAGAAGTATGTCTTCTGCCACATCTTCACCGACTTCACCATCGGGATGGGCGGGAAAGGGTTGTCGGCCGTCGTGCGCCGTGACGCGATGAACGTGCCGCACTGCGCCGGCGTGCCGGCAGCCTGCGTGCCGAGCTTAGAAGAGAAGAACTCCCCCCACAGCTCAAGGGTGGGGAGAACGCCGATGTAGCCCTCGCACAGGATGGCGAAGGCGGAAAGAAGCACCACCGCGTTGGGGGTGAGGTGGTGCGGCTGCAAGTGATACAACTCGAGGAACGAGCGGAGGAACCCGCTCGCCGGGAGCCCCATCCCGCGCATGAGGTGCGAGCGGAAGATGACCCGCTCGCCCGCCTCCGGCGCGGGCTGGATTTCTCCCGCCGGCGCAGGGCGGGCCTGCACCAAATCCACGCTCGGGAGGCGGCGGGTCCGGCGGAGGAACTCGATGTCCTCCGCATCCACGTCTGAGCCATCCCACTTGCCGGAGCGCGAGGCGGGGGGCGCGGCGGAGGAGGAGCTCATCGCTGGCGAGGAAGAAGAAAGCGACGGAGCGACGGAGCAAGGAGAAAGCGACGGAGCGACGGAGCAAGGAGAAAGCGACGGAGCGAGGAGCAAGAAGAGGGGCAAGAGGGCAGGGGCGGGAGTGCGCGTACTGTGCCGCCGCTCCCCCTCGGCCTATTTATAGCCCCGTGGGCTGAGAAGCCGAGGGGGCGACGTGGGGATTAACTGCGCCCACGACCCCATGACGCCCCACGATTAAAGCCCCACGAAGTTACTGCCCGCAGTAACCGCGTGGGGATGCCAACCGCCCTCGGCCGCAGCGGATCCGCTCGGGAGCCGAGGCGCGGTAGTGGCGGGCCCCACCTGGCGGCCCGTCCCGTCACGCGCGTGGGCAGGCAGGCTATCGCCTCCACGTGGCGTTACGCGATAGGACCGTCTCGCAGATGGCAGTGAAGCGTAGCCAGCACGCCGCTGGTTTCCCGCCGTGACTTGCGAGAGGCGGCCCCTAGCAGGGCCGGGCCGGCTCCTGCAAGGCGGCCCGAAGACGCGGCAGCCGAATCTCAGAGTCGGCGCCAGAAGAGATCGAACTCGCGAAGCCCCACGAGGCCACCGCCCGGCCGCCCGGCTTCGGGACTCATTGTCGGAGTAATGGGCCATGGGTAGGCTGACCCAGGACCCAAGACCTTTCAAGACATCGGGGCGGGCCGCGCCCCTCAGGCCGAGTCCCAGCGGGGCGACCTTTGAGAAGGCCGAGTCAGTAGGCGATTTCGAGAAGGCCGAGTCTCGGCGGGCGACCTTCCAGAAGGCCGAGTCCCAGCTGGCAACCTTCGAGGAAGCAGAACCCCCAGACGGCGACTCTGGACGAAGCCGACTCTGGGCTTGCGACCTCTCAAGGAGCCGACTTTGAGAGTCGGCCTGCGACCTATCACGAAGACCGATGCAAGGTACAGCCCCATCGTGGCTGTCCCCTCGGACCCACGGGAAGAGGGCATGGCTATAGTGAGCCGCGTCACCAGGAGATCTCCGGTGAGGCGCGGCACTGTTGCCATGCCTCCCATGACCTCAGCCACAGTGCACGAGGCACTGTGCCCACGACGGCGGCGCGTACGGCCCAGAGATCGCCGGGCCCCCCTGTCAATGAGATAGAAGAACACGGCCGGAGAGTCCGAAGACGGCCCTACGGGAGTCGGCTCCCCCAGAGTCGGCCGCCTCCCGGCCAGGGCCCCACAAGCCATAAACCAGATTGGACGGGAGTGGCGGCGAGAATCGCTGACGGCGTGCACTTATTCCCATGACCCCATGACCAAGCCTGCGTCACCAAGAGCGTCGCACAGTATTCTGCCTGTCCGTGGGACCGCCAGTCGGCGGGCCCCAAAGGCCGGCGGAGAAGGCGGCTGCAAGAGAGACTGACGACTGGGGGCCGCGCCTAGTCAGATTACCATTGTACCCCCGGGGGGTAGGCCTATATAAACCCCCCGGGGCACCCATGCAAAGGGTTCGGCCCTGGATAGGTTTAGACATATAGCAAGAGGGAAAGAGCTAGCCTAGCCCCTTCCTGCCTCCACACAGCTCGAGGAGCACGATTGTACTATCACCCCATAGTGATCATGCGGAGACCCCACAGAGCAGCAGTAGGGGTGTTATCTCCTCGGAGAGCCCCGAAGCTGGGTAAGGTTCGCCGGCGAGCATGTCTTCACCTCATCCCGTTTCCAGGCACCGGCGACGTTCTACTCGCCCCCACCATGATAAGCCACCCGTTGGCATATGTCGCATCCAACCCCCGACACATGGACTATGAACACAAGAATGTATGTCATGTTTCCTAGATGTGTTCAAGTCCAAAGAAACTACAACATTAGCATTTATGCATGAAAGATCATCAATATCGAGCACATCATCATCATCACAAATGATATTTCCACTCACCATGTCATTACCTTGGGATATGCCACATGATGGTGAGGTGGAAGAAGTTGAAATGTCCAAGTACACGAAGGAAGAAGCAATATGGAGTTCTTCGTGATTTGAAGATGTAGAGAACTCGTCAATTGACTCCTCCGAAAGATGATGAATATCAACAAGATTGGACCCACCATATATTTCTTCAAGTTTGGTCCACATATCATGAGCCGTCACACAAGTCATGATAGACTCAAATACTTTGAGGGATATAGACCGAATTATGGCATTCTTAGCACCATACCCACAAAGCATATTATCATTTTAGTTGGAAAAGTTCATCCTTCCATGGAGAAGACCCGCAAGAACAATTCGCACATAATTTGGACCCATAGTCCGAAAATGACAAAGCATGCGAATTTTTCATAAGCGATAGTTTGTGCCCCTAAAACAAAAAGAGTCATCATGCACTATACCACTAGTCGAAATCTTTACTCTCTAGGCGGTGAAGCCTACCAAGGAGAGACCAAAGTTCCGATACCAATTGAAAGGATCTAGGTGACGACTAGAGGGGGGTGAATAGGCGTTTTAAAACTTTTACAGATTTGGCTTTATCCTAATGCGGAACAAACTAAACGGATACTTTTCAAGCACAAATCCTAAATATGCTAGGCTCAACTAAGTGCACCAACAACCTATGCTAAACAAGATAGGCACTTTAAGGAAACTAGCAAGCACAAACTATATCATAAGATATGGAAATGTAGGAACAACTAAGCAATTCAACTAGCATAATATATATCAATATGAGCAAGTATGAATTGCGGAAAGTAAAGGGTGTGGGTATGAGATAACCACAAGTGAGTCGGGGACGCGGATTTATCCCGAAGTTCACACTTGTGAGAGTGCTAATCTCTGTTAGAGTGGTGCTAAAGCCAAAGCTTCGGGGCGTGACCAAGTGACTCACCGTATTCTCCCTTTCGAGTCACCCCGAACGGATGAGCCTTGGTTCACTCGGTGTTGGTCTTGAAGGCGACCACAACACCTTTACAATCTTCCGGAGCACACCGTAACCATGGAAGCTTCCGAAGGAACTTGACCACCTAGGCCACTTTACACCCTTTCCTAGAGCACACCACAAAAGGAAGCTTCCAAAGGACCGTTGGCCACCTAGGCCTCTTCACAAACTTCTCAAAGACATCACCAAACCGTCTAGGAGGTGAAGCCTCCAAGAGTAATAAACTCACGAGCTCTCACTCGAACAAATTGATGCGGGGAGCTCAAACCAATGCAACAAATGCAATGCAAGGTCAAGCAACAAATGCTCAACTCACTCTCTCAATTTCACAAGATGCAACTCAAGAAAGTGGGAGATTGAAGAGAGGGGATGCAATGGAGGAAATCAACAAATGACTCCAAGATCCATCCACAAATCCCCCTTCACTTTGAGGGGAGATAGGGGTTTGTGAGAGGTGGTAAGAGGCTCATAATGATGTTTAGCATGTGTGTGAACCAATCCCAAACCGGTGGGGAGGAAGGGCTCTTATATAGCCAACTTCCAAAACTAGCCGTTGGGGCTCCAACAGACACTTCCTGGGGATCCCGTGCCCATGGGGGTCAAGACCCCGTGCCCAATGGGTCCCGTGCCATGGTACAAGCCCCATCCACACGGAGGCCCCATGCCCACAGCCTCAAACCCCGTGTCCACGGGGTACCCAGAAACAGCCTGCAGCAGCCCACTAAAACATGCACAACTTTTGTCGGGGGAACGACACCTATGGGACCACAAGGATTCCTTCTACGGTTGGCAGGGCGTGGAGCTGTGCAAAGAGCAGGTCTAGTGATCAGCGCGAGGGGATTTTACCCAGGTTCGGGCCGTAGAGATGCGTAATACCTTAGTCCTGCTTTGGTGTATATTTAGTGTTCTTGAGTTCTTGAACTAGCTGCGGTGCATGCCAAGTCCAAAAAGTCTGAATCCTTCCTCAGTACGCCTCGGGCCTCCTTTTATATGTCAAAGGGGTAGCCACAGTGGCACACAGGAGGTAGAAAGTATCTACAGTGTACAAGCTTATCGCCTGACATCACAGGACAAACGCATTTAATGCGCTGCCTATGTGTCCTCCCGCTTTATCAAGGACGGCAACAGAGATCATCCCGTCCGTCGCCGCCTCGCCTTGCTTCGACGTGCATCCAGGCCAACGAGGCATGCAGCGCCATGCAGGCTGGCAGGTTGCAGTGCTGGTGCGGTGGCAGGGTCTTCACGAAGATCTGCATGCCACCACGCAGGTGTTTGACTAGTTGGCTTAGAAGCTGCATGTTGCCATAGGCACTTGCCTAGTTGGTGGGCTGGCCACTATGCTGGGGCGGCGACGGGGCAGCAAGGCCTTTCCGTGATCTTGCTGATGTCCCCGGCGGTCTTGCCGGGGCCTTGCGGGCGCCCTCGGCAAGGATCTTGCCAGGGCTTTGTGGGTGTCCTCGGCTGGGATCTTGCAGAGGCCTCGTGGGCGTCCTCGGCAGGGATCTTGCCGGTGTCTCGTCTTCTCGTCCTTATCTAGGCTCACAGGTCTTTGGTCTCCACAAAGATCTGCATGCTACCATGCAGGCGCTCCCGAGCCTTGGTTTTGACATCGTCGATGGTGTCAGAACTCTCAGACTCAAGGGTAGCGGCCTTGCTGGTGTTGGGCAAGCTGACCCGGCAAGGATCTTGCCGGGGCTACGTAGGCCATCCCGGCATGCGCCTTGCCGGGTGAGGTCCATATTGCCCCTTTGCTCTTTACGCCTCTGGCTTGAGTGCTGTCTTGGCAGTCTCATACCTTTCCTTCCTCTGCCCCGCCAAGCATGGCTGCAGACGTGTCTACGACTGCCCGTGCACAAGTAAAGGGGTATCAAAGGGCCCCTACTTTTGTACACCGAGAGGAGCCCCCGGGCCTGGACCACACATAAGTGCGAAGTGTTGTTGGGCTAGGCCCAGAACGGTGCATGGGCACGCGTGGCAGAGCCTTAACCGCAGTAACTTTCTTGTCCGTTGTGCCTTGCCAGTTGCGCTTCCCCACGACCCGCATTGAGTGTGTGACAGGGGGGGGGTTGTGCATGGAACGGTTGCAGCATGCTTGCGTCACCCTCTAGTGAATAGTAAAGAGGCTGCTCGCGTCTTCCCCATAAAAATGGAACCTGCAGGGGCGCGGCTCATTTCCAAAGTGGGCTCAGGTCATGGCCTTCATGGCGCCCGCGCCCCAAGATCACGGGGTGGAAAAACGGTCGTTCCACTTGTCTTCTTAATTCCAGCCCACCCGCCACGTGTCTTGCATGCCTCAGGGAGGGTAGGTGGCGGATATGGAGGGCATGGGCCTTAATGCCGAGGCGGCAAACCGGGCATCGCTGATTGGAGCAGCGGGTCAGTCCTGATTCCCTGCGCCTCTGGCGGCCGGATTGGTCGAGTGGGGCGGTGGTGCTTAGGTTGGGGGGACCAAGCTCCGACCTTGCCCCTCTATAAAAAGGGGAGAGGGATAACATCCCTCTGCATTCATATCCTTCCTGCTTGGCCTTCTTCTTCCATCTGCCATGGTGAGAGGGCGCGTTGCTCCAATGTCGGCGACGAGGGCTTCTACTCGACAGCGTGCTCCCCCTCCTCTGGAGCTCATGGTGGCGGAGCCCGCTGTGAGAGGAAGAGGGAGGGGGTGAGGCCGAGGCCGTCGTGGTGCTCGGGGGAGAGGAGGACGGGGTGGCGCACCGGCCACACTTTCGCCAGCGGCTCCCCTCCTAATGGAGGGCCACGTTGGAGACCAGCCCAACGAGTTATTCATCAGGTTGTACAAACCAGTGTGTGGTCACCTCCGCCTCCCCACCCCGTTCGCTCGGGAGATGGAGCTCGACCTGCCACAAGCCTTGAGGTTGCACATGAGGGGCTGCGAGACGGTGGCATACGGGTCGATGTCGACTTCCCCGCCCCTCACGTCATGTATCTCTGCCGTGGGTGGAAGAACTTTGCCCGTGCCCATAGCTTGTTGGAGGGGCACGTTCTTCAGTTCAAATTAATGGAGAACGGCCTGCTCTCCGTCAAGGTCTTCGGGCGCTCGGGAATCAGGTTAGGGTGTTGTGCGGAGAGCTCGACCAACGACGAAAGCTCCTCCTCGAGCGATAGTGACGAGGAGGAGACCGATGGGGAGGAAGACGGGGACGGGTCCGACTAGGCGTCGGACACACCGTCCTCGGGCGACGCCGGAAGCACCATCATCTTCACCTGGCCTTCTCCCCGGCAGAGCGATTTGCCGGGGGCGTAGTTCTTGGTGGTGGCTTCCCACGCCAGCTCCTTGAACTTCTCTGGGCCGTTGCTTTTGGTGGCTGGCGCTGGGAGGCCGGGGAAGACGAAGAAGGCAGATGGCGGGCCTTCAAATCGGAGTACGATGGCACCGACGCCTTCATCGCATATTGTCAGCCCGCTACCTCATCTTTTGGCTCTTCTTCCAGCACCATCATCACCGGCCCTCTTCTGGACGACCGCCGGGATGTTCTCTTGGTGTCTTCTGCTGCTCGTACCTCGCCTAGGCACTCCTTTTTCCGTTCTGCTATCTTGTCCGCTTCCTGAGGAGAGGGACAAGAAAGGGATTACGGACATCTTATCTCTTTTTAGTTTTTAAGCCTACGGGCACTTGTCAGATTTAAATTTTGTAACCCCTTTCTCATGTTTACATTCCGTATGAATTGTATTTGTTAACAACATATTAATAAAGAAAAGTGTGCTCGTCGAGTTCTTTTGTGGGTGAGCGGGGCTCACACCAAGGAACGAGTCCTTGTTATTTTAAATAAACATCGTTACCCGGCAGCAGGCCTTGCCGTCCTCCTGCTCCACACTCATGCCCTTAGCGGAGGTAGGGGCAAAGTAGGATTAGGCCCTTCATTTGTTTCTTTTCCACCGCAACTACAACCAAGTTCCGGCCCAAAGAAGGGTTTTTGGGCATAGGAAAGAGGGAGCATCATGGCATAGGAAATGAATGAAGTTTCGTATGTTCAAGTGCCATACGGAAGTGCATAGCGGGGGAGAAAAGACTTATCTGTATCCACAGCCCCTGGCAACCTTGGCTTGCCATGGTGGGATATCTGAATCTACAGCCCCCGACAACCTTGGCTTGCTGGGGTCGGGATGTCGGTCTGTCTTCTTTCCTCCAAACGGTTCTGCAGAAGCACCTGTGCAGCCTGCGAACCAAAAAGGATTGGAAGGGACAGAGAGACGCACACTCGACCTCAATGCTAGGGGTTAGTCGCCGCTAAGCACTATCAACCCTATCGGAGAGAGTGACTCAACCTAGCATGCATGCTAATACTTAGGGCGCCAGTGCTTCATTTATTTATTTGTTGCTTAGGGTCTGCGCCTGGCTTTGTACAAAGGGTTACGTGCCTCGCCGACAAGGCTTGTACAAAAAGTGGTCTGCCGGGGGGCCCGACAACCATGCCTTATTGGGAAAACTTATGAAGATATTCGATGTTCCAGGAGTTGCTCACTGGAATACCATCTTTAGTCTCCAGGCGGACTGCGCAAGGCCTGGTGACACGTATTACCCGATAAGGGCCTTCCCACTTTGGCATCAACTTGTTGGAATTCTTGGCTGACTAAACGCGCCAAAGAACAAGGCCGCCTTCCTCAAAGATTTGGGCATGAACCTTGCGGCTATGGTAGCAGCGCAAGGCTTGTTGGTAGCGTGCAACTCGCACAGCAGCCCGAAGACGATCTACCTCAAGGAGCGCAGCATCATCTTGCCGCAACTGCTCTTGCTCAAGCTCATCATAAGCGAGCACTAGAGGAGACCCGTATGTGAGTTCCGTGGGGAGAACTGCTTCTGCCCTGTATATGAAGGAGAAGGGTGTATGGCCGGTGGTTCGATTTGGTGTCATTCTGATTGACCAAAGAACCGCCAGCAACCCGTCAATCCAGCGTCTTCCGCACTTGCGTAGCCTGTCAAAAGTCTGCGTCCTGAGGCCTCGTAGTACTTCAGCATTCTCCCTCTTCGCCTGGCCATTGCTTTGTGGATGTGCAACAGAAGCAAAACAGACCTTGCTGCCGAGGTCTTGGATGTATTGCATGAAGGTGTGGCTTGTGAACTATGTGCTGTTGTCGGTGATGACCCTGTTCGGCACACCGAAACGGCAAACTAGCCCCTTGAAGAACTTGAGGGCTGATTGTGATGTCACCTTTCTCACTTCTTCCACTTCCGGCCACTTTGTGAACTTGTCGATTGCAACGTACAAGTACTCAAAGCCCCCGATGGCACGGGGAAAGGGTTCCAGTATGTCGAGCCCCCAGACCGAAAATGGCCAGGAAAGAGGGATTGTTTGGAGAGCTTGAGCTGGTTGATGAAGCTTCTCCGAATGGAACTAACACGCTTCACACTTGGTTACTAGTGCAGTGGCATCCTGGAGGGCAGTGGGCCAAAAGAAACCTTGCTGGAATGCCTTGCCGGCAAGGGCTCTTGATCCTATGTGAGAGCCACATATGCCTCCATGTATCTCTGCCAACAGCTCCTGTCCGTCCTCCCGGGGAACGCACTTCATTTCACACTGTTCGATCTTTTCCTGTATAGGACGTCGTCCATAAACTGGTACATGGCAGACCGACGGGCTACTTTCTCCGCTTCTTCCTGCTCCTCAAGGAGTTCCCCTGTTTGGAGGAACTGAACGGTGTGCCATGCCCATGCCGGAGCCTGAGGCTCGATGGCAAGGACTAGAGGCATGTCTACTGCCGTGTGAGTGGTTGTCTCTATGGCAAGGGCTTGAGGCCCTGCCAGAGCCTGTTGCTCCCAGGCAAGCTTAGCATCCCCGGCAACATCCTTGTCGGTGACTCCTGGGAGCTCAGCGGGAAAGTACTTGCCGGGGCCTGATTTCCTTCGCTTATCCTGTCCTGCTGATGGTTCAACGGGGCTGAGTTAGTTGGAGCACAAAGGTCCCTGGTTCCACAGGTAACTTTAGAGCAGCACGTTTTGACAGGTCGTCAGCAATATTGTTCTCTTCTCGAGGAACATGCTCTGCTTGCACACTATCAAAATGCTCCTCCAACTTTCTCACTTCATCTACGTAGGCCTCCATCAACGGGCTCTGATAATCCTTGTTGACTTGCTTGACGACAAGCTGTGAATCACCTCTAACAATGAGCTTCCTGATTCCGAGGTCCGCCGCAATCCTGAGACCAACAAGCAACCCTTCATACTCTGTAGTGTTGTTTGTTGATCTCTCCCAGGGAAAGTGCATTTGAACTATGTACTTGAGGTGCTCTCCGGTGGGTGCGACAAGTAGCACACAGGCAACGACACCATCCAGCGAGAAAGCCCCATCGAAGTACATAATCCAGTTGTGGCTTGTTTCCTTGCCGGGGAGGGTAGTCTCTTAAATTTGTTCGTCAGGCGTTGAGGTCCATTCTGCAATGAACTCTGCCAAGACTCTGCTTTGGATTGTCGAAGTGCTCTCAAACCTAAGACCAAAGCTTGACAGTTCCAACGCCCATTCCACAATCCTCCCGGTTGCATCTGGGTTTTGCAAGATCCGTTGCAACGGGAGGCGGGTAACGACGGTGATCTCATGTGCTTGGAAATAATGACGTAACTTCCTCAAGGCCATAAGGAGGCCGAAGAGCAATTTCTGCACACCAGAGCACCTTGATCTAGCTCCTTGTAAGAGGGAGCTGACAAAGTAAACTAGGTGCTGCATCATCTTCTTCCTTTGCACCACTTCATTCGCCTGCGCAGATCCTACCCCGCCGGCGTCAAACTCTGCCGGAGGTCCTGTCTCACCGGCACCAGACCTTGCCGAGGGGAGCTCTGGCTCGCCAACCATCAGTCGTGCCGTTGCTACTGCCTCTTCATCGACCTCCCTCTGCGCCACTAGCGCAGCACTGACCACTTGATTCATCGCCGCTAGATACAATAGCAACGGTTCTTGTGGTTTAGGTAAAACTAGTATTGTCGTAGAGGTGAGGTACCTCTTCAAATCCTGTAGCGCTGCCTCGGCCTCCGGGGTCCATTCCATTGGCCCCGCCTTTTTCAAAATCTTGAAAAAGGGGAGGGCGTGCTCAGCAGATTTGGAGATGAACTTGCTCAAAGCAGCAACGCAGCCAGCAAGCCGACGCACATCTTTGACTCACCTTGGCGCCTCATTCTGCTCAATTTCCTTAATCTTGCCAGACGTGACAGCGAACACACACTTCTCAGGGTTAAGCTTGAGGTTCATCTTGTGCAGATTTGCAAATGTTTCTTCTAGGTCTTGTATGAGTGTTGCCCTGTCCTTGGTTTTGACCACTATGTCATCCATATAAGCTTCCATATTTCTATGTAGCTGAGGCTCAAAACCAATTTGGACTGCTCATGTAAATGTTGAACCAGCGCTTTTCAACCCAAAAGGCATTCGTATGAAACAATACGTACCACATGGGGTGATAAACGCAGTCTTCTCCTCATCTTCCCTTGTCATGAAGATCTGGTGGTACCCTGAGTAGGCGTCAAGGAACGACAGCAAGTCGCACCCGGCAGTGGAGTCCACAATCTGGTCAATGCGCGGCAAAGGGAAAGGATTCTTTGGACAAGCTTTTATTGATGTATGTATAATCAATACACAACCTCCATTTCCCATTTGCCTTGCGCACTACTACAGGATTGGCCAACCATGTTGGGTGGAGCACTCCTCTGACCAAGCCTGCCGCTTCCAACTTCCTGATCTCCTAAGTGATGAACTCTTGCCGCTCCAAAGCTTGCTTCCTGACCTTGTGCTTGACGGGCCGCGCATGAGAACAGACAACAAGGTGGTGCTCAATCACCTCCCTGGGAACGCCGGGAAAGTCAGATGCTTGCCATGCAAACATACTGATATTCGCCCACAGGAAGGCGACGAGCGCGCTTTCCTATTTGTTGTCGAGGGTGGAGCTTATAGTGAAAGCTCCGCCCGTGTCGTCCTCCTTGACGGGCACCTTCTTGGTCTCTGGTGGTGTAGCTCTGGATTTCTTGCTCTTGCCGGTGGAGCTCTGGCATGTCCTCGACGGGAGCACAGCACTCCGAAGAGGCACGCTTGCCAGAGTCGGTGCAGGAGGTCTTGCCGGTCTTCTTCCCTCCAGGGCTTCAGCAGTAGGAGCAAGTGCCTTGGTGGCAGTTGCTGCAACTGCCTCCCGATAGAGTTGGTCGGTGCTGATGAGCGCGTCTTTCTTGTCGGAGGGGATGGTGATGATGCTCATCGGTCTAGGCATCTTCAACATGTTGTAGGTGTAATGTGATGTCGCCTTAAACTTGGCCAGCGCTGGGCGGCCGAGGATCCCTTTATAGGGCAAGGGGATCTCGGCAACATAAAAAATGATCTTTTCTGTTCTATAGTTCAGCTCGCCTCCAAATGTAACGGGCAGGGTGATTTTCCCTTTTGGCTGACTCCTTCCCAGGTTGACCCCTTGAAACATGCCCGTCTCCTCGAGGTCTCCATCAGGAATCTGCAGCTTCCTGGTCACAGCGGGCGAGATCAATTTCAGACCAGCCCCACCATCAACTAGCACTTTCGTCACCTTGAGGTTGTGTATTGTTGGTGAAACCAACAACGGCAAACACCCGACCGCAGTTGTGCGATCAGGGTGATCCTCGGTGTCAAAAATGATAGGCGTGCTAGACCACTTCAGTGGCCTCTGAGCATCAAACGATGGCTCCGCCGTAGTGACTTCACACACCCACTACTTCAGTTGGCGGTGAGAGGTGTGCAACGAGGCGCCACCATCGACGCACATGGCCTCCGTAGCTTTCTAGAACTCATGCTCGCCGGACTCGTCGTCCTCATCATGATCATTGTCTCCCTCCTTCTTATCACGGCCCCGAGTGGACCTTTCTTGTTGATTATCTTTGCCGCGGCGACCTCCTTGGCCGCCATGCTTCTTGACAGACCCCTTGGCACCATCCTGGCCCTTCTCCTTGTCCCGCCTCTCGTACACAGCTTTCTACTTCTCAGCAAGCTGCTCAACCTGTCGGCAGTTCTGGAGGTCATGGCCCTTGGTGCGATGGATCTTGCAGTACTTCTTATCAGAGCTCCCCGGCTTGTCGGTGGCCGCCAAGGCCCGGCAGGTGGCGCACCTGGCAATTTCCTTGCCGGGGTCGTCAGCCTTGGCCTTCTTGGCGGTGCCGAGGTCGCGGAATCCCTCGATGGCACACGATCTTGCCCTTGCGCTTCCTATTGTGGCGTCGACCCTTCTTTGCCGGGGCGACGATGTCTTCGTCTATGGAGTCGGTTTCCGCACCGGCGTCTTCGCCGGGGTACTTCCTTCCTTCTTCAGCCCGAGCGCATCTTTCGACCAGAACATAAAGCTCGGCTACATCCTTAACCTTGTTCATCGCCAGCTCCTCATGCATCTTGCCGTTGCGCACATTCTGATGGAATGCACTGATGACAGTAGCGGGATGAACATCTGGTATGTTATACTGCACAAGGCTGAATCTTTGTATGTACTTGCGCACGGTCTCGTCGTCCTTCTGGGGGATGACATGCAAATCGCTTGCCTGGCATTGAGCTTGGTGGCCTCCAGTAAAGGCGCCAACAAATTCATGGCATAGATCCGACCAAGAAGAAATGGAATCCACGGGTAGGTGCATCAACCATGACATGACGTTGGTTTTAAGTGCCAACGGGAAGTAGTTGGCAAGCACCTTGTCGTCGCGAGCTCCAGCAGCTTGCATGGCGATGGTTTAGATACTGAGGAACTCCGACGGGTGAGTCTTGCTGTTGTACTTCTCGCCGACGTTAGGTTTGAATGTGCGGTGGGTGGGCCACTGGAACTGCCGCAGCTCACGGGCAAAGGCTGGATAACCCACCTCGTAAGGTAGGCCACCGGAACCTCCCGGTGCTGGGAGGTCCATAGTGGGCCCCGCACGCCTATCCGACTGATGGCATGCTTCCCGCTGCCACTCGATAGTGGTCCGAGCGCCTTCTTGGGCTCGCTCCCGAAGAACTTGACATTGATCATGGCGGGTTCGTGGGTCGAACGACGCTGTCGAAACGTTATCACAGGCGTCGACCTGACGAGCCGGCAGCCGCGGTTGCTGGCGCGGAGGAGGAGAGTGCACCGTGGTCACAGCACCTCCGGTCCTTCCACCACCGGCATGCGTCGGCTCGACAGAGCACCGACATGAATGCCCCATCGGTTGCGGTTCATCTTTATTGGCAAAGCTGATGAGGCTTCGGATGGTGGCTCTCCACTCGTCGAGCTTCTCCGCAGCAGGAGGAAAATCGAGGTGCAGTTGCACACGCGCCAACGCTTCTGCTGGCGTGGGTGGCGGCGAAAATTGCGTGGACCATGACGCGATCTGACTTCTAACCAAGCTAGAAGGTGCTCTATCACGGTCTCGCGGCCGCGTGCCATTTTTGCCGGCGTCTTGGCGTGCATGCTGGCCCGGTGCATCTCGTGAGTGGTGCAGAGGGCTCTTCCCGCGATGGCGCCCGGGGTCACCAATATCGCGGCGTTGCTCGTCACGCACGACCTAGGAAGACCGCGGTGCGGGCGCCGGCTTAGGCGTCTTGGAGGTCGCCGCGCCACCCGTAGGCAGCATGACTTCACCCTTGGAGGTCCCCGCACCGCCTGTAGGTAGCACAGCTCCGTCCTTGGATCTAGCAGTGTGCGGCTCGTCGTCTCGTGCACGAACGATGCCGCTCGCCCGGCTTTGGTTGCCAGAGTGTCGTGGATGTTCACGGGCCGCGCCTCTGCCTCCATCCGCGGTCGCCCCCGCTGCCCTCCCACACTGGGACGGGCGGTTCAGCTCCAAACGAACCGATCGCCATGATCGCCTTCTTCTTGAGAGCCATGGCGACGAAGAAACTGCTATACTAACTACTAGACCAGATTTTCACAAACTCAGTGCCCCCTACCTATCGGACCACAATGATCCCTTCTACGGTTGGCGGGGCATGGAGCTATGCAAAGAGCAGGTCTAGTGATTAGCGCGAGGGGATTTTACCCAGGTTCGGGCCGCAGAAATGCGTAATACCCTAGTCCTGCTTTGGTGTATATTTAGTGTTCTTGAGTTCTTGAACTAGCTGTGGTGCATGCCAAGTCCAAAAAGTCTGAATCCTTCCTCATTATGCCTGGGCCTCCTTTTATATGTCAAAGGGGTCGCCACAGTGGCACACAGGAGGTGGAAAGTATCTACAGCATACAAGCTTATCGCCTGACATCACAGGACAAACGCATTTAATACACTGCCTATGTGTCCTCTCACTTTATCTGGGACGGCAACAGAGCTTGTCCCGTCTGTCGTCACCTCGCCTTGCTTTGACGCGTGTCCAGGCCAATGAGGCATGCAGCGCCATGCAGGCCGGCAGGTTGCCGTGTTGGTGTGGTGGCAGGGTCTTCACGAAGATCTGCATGCCACCACGCAGGTGCTTCCCTAGTTGTCCTAGAAGCTGCATGCTGCCACGCATGCACTTGCTTAGTTGGTGGGCTGGCCACTGTGCTGGGGCGGCGATGGGGCGGCAAGGCCTTGCCGCGATCTTGTTGATGTCCCAAGCAAGGGTCTTGCCGGGGCCTTGCGGGCGCCCTTGGCAAGGATCTTGCCGGGGCTTTGTGGGTGTCCCTGGCAGGGACCTTGCCGGGGCCTTGTGGGCGTCCTTGGCAGGGATCTTGCCGGCGTCTCGTCTTCTGGTCCTTATCTAGGCTCGCAGGTCTTTGGTCTCCACAAAGATCGGCATGCTACCACGCAAACGCTCAAGAGCCTTGGTCTTGACGTCGTCGATGGTGTCAGAACTCTCAGGCTCAACGCTAGTGGCCTTGCTGGTGTTGGGCAAGCTGCCCCGGCAAGGCTCTTGCCGGGGCTACGTAGGGCGTCCCGGCAAGTGCCTTGCCGGGGGAAGTCCATGTGGCCCCTTTGCTCTTTATGCCTCTGGCTTGAGTGCTGTCTTGGCAGTCTCGTACCTTTCCTTCCTTTGCCCCACCAAGCATGGCCGCAGACACTGCTATGACTGCCCATGCACAAGTAAAGGGGTACAGAAGGGCCCCTACTTTTGTACACCCACAACTTTGGCATACAAACTCCGAATTCGATGATCTTGGGCTGATTTTAAAGCTATGGAAAAGCCCAAGGTCCTCACATAGAGAACCATCCAAGATGAACAAGAAATAATGATGCAAATTATGCAAAGGTTTGAGCTCTCTCCGTGCGACGTGATCAAGCAACTTGCCCGAAAGTCCTTGATAGTACAACTATCAAACCTATAATCCGGTCTCCCTCCAAGCACCATGAGACCGGCAAAACTAGGAAAACCTAGCTAAGATATACCTTTGCCTTTCACATTCCACTTGAGCTTGATGATGACTTTAATGCTTGTGTCAAGTTGGAATCCTTTTCTTGTCCACAATCACTTGGTGAAGATACTCAAAATGCTTCCTCATATTGCAATGAGGGAAGCCTTAACATAAGACCATCTTCACATGCACACTATCATGATGTGGACCACAAGATTGAAAGCATATAAACTCCGGCTTCTCATCTTGCACTTGGACTTCTCGAACCCGATGACCATCACCACTTGATGCCATCCACACATAGGCTACTTGAAATCTTTCGTTTTGATGCAAGCCCATGAGAAACACCTAACCCACATAGGCAAAACAAACACATAGCATGGGTTAGGTAGAAAATCACAATTCACAATCACTTACCATACCACTAGATCGCTTGATCCCACGTGGTACAAAGATTGCGCTTTGAGAGTTGACCATCTAGATTAACTTCGAGCTTCATCTTGGTCAACCAACATCTTTACTTCATGTCCCATCTTGGTTTCTTGAAAGCCACAATGAACTCTTAATTTCCCTTCATTGCTCCAAGACTATATCACCAAAGACTCTTTCATGACCATATCGAGTTCCGCTATGAATATCATCTTGGTCACCGCATTCTCTTCTAAAACTCCATCGTAATCTCTTGACAGGCATAATGAATTATTCACTCTAGTTGCTTGCTTCAAGAATTGATCAACCGAAAACCCAACACCTCATCTTACCATGATCTTGTATTGAAACTAGAACTTGAATTCTTCTATTTGTTTATACTCTCAAGCTCTTGATCGTTAAAAGCCCACATGTGTCAACCTTTGAGATACTCTAACGAACTCCACCTTGAATATATTTGGTAAGACATTAAAATCAATCTTGATGGATTCAACATAAATCCCCAAAGACCATGAGGACTTCTTCGAATATTTTGATGGCATTCTTCCCACATAAATCCAACATGCTTCATGCATTACTATGGAACATTTCTTCATATAGGATTCAATGCACTTGATGCTCCATAGGAATTGTCCACGAATAAAAAAGATTAGAGCAAATATATCTTCGTATATCTAGACTTCGTGCTTTATTCCTTCTAATATCCTTGATGCACCTTGTATGGACAATACCTTCAAATGTATCTAAATGAAAACATTAGTCCATAGAAATAGTCATTAATTACCAAAACCACACTTAGGGGCTACATGCCCTTTCACTAGTGCCCAGTGCCAGTTGCTATTTTTTCCTTGTTTTTGGTTTTTACAGAAAATCAATACCAAACGGAATAAAACTTTACAATGATTTTTATTGGACAACAAGACACCCACTAAGCTTCGAGAGCAGGCCAGAGGAGCCACGAGAGGGCCACAAGCCCTGACTGAGGGCACGCCCTAGGGGGCGCCCCTAGGCTTGTGGGCCCCTCATGACTCCCTAACCCTAATCCTTGCTCCGTAAATACCCAAATATTCCCCCTACACCAGAGGGCAGACCGAAAAAAATTCCGCCGCCGCAAGCCTCTGACCTCGTGAGATCCCTTCTTGGGGCCTTTTCTAGTACTCCGCTGGAGGGGGATTCGGTCACGAAGGTCCTCTACATCAACCTTGTTGCCCTTCTGATGATGTGTGAGTAGTTTATCACAGACCTACGGGAACATAGCTAGTAGCTAGATGGCTTCTTCTCTCTCTTTGATCTTCAATACAATGTTCTCCTCGATGTTCTTGGATATCTATTCGATGTAATCTTCTTTTGCAGTGCGTTTCTTGAGATCCGATGAATTGAGGACTTATGATCAGATTATCTATGAATATTATTTGAGTCTTTTCTTAACTATTTTATACATGATTAAGATTGCTTTGTATTTCTCTTCGATCTATCGATTTGGTTTGGTCAACTAGATTGGTTTTTCTTGCAATGGAAGGGGTGTTTTGTGATGGGTTCAATCTTGCGGTGTCCTCACCCAGTGACTGTAGGGGTAGAGAGGCACTGATACGTCTCCAATATTTTTTGATTGTTCCATGATGTTATACTATCATTCTTGGATGTTTTACAGTCATTTTATAACAACTTTATATCATTTTCTGGGATTAACCTATTGACGTAGTGCCCAGTGCCAGTTGCTATTTTTTGCTTGTTTGTTACTTCATAGAATATCAGTACCAAACGGAGTCCAAACGCAATGAAACTTTTTGGAGATTTTTTGGACCAGAATACACAAGATGGGCCAAAGAAGTACCAGAGGGGTGGCCCGAGGGGAGCAATACCCCCAGGGCGCACCCAGGAGCCCAGGCGCGCCCTGGTGAGTTGTGCCCACCTCGGTGGCCTCCCGCACCACCTCTTCGCTCTATAAATACCCCAATATTCGACAAACCCTAGGGGAGTTCACGAAACACAATTCCAGCCGCCGCAAGTTCTAGAACCACGAGATCCAATCTAGACACCATCATAGAGGGGTTCATCATCCTCATTGGTGCCTGTCGATGATGCATGAGTACTTCATCAAAGACCTACGGGTCCATAGTCAGTAGCAAGATGGCTTCTTCTCTCTTTTTGATTCTCAATACAATGGTCTCCTGGATATGTATTTTATGTAACTCTTTTTGCCGTGTGTTTGTTGGGATCCGATGAAATTTGAGTTTATGATCAGATCTATATATCCATGAAAGTTATTTGAGTTGTTTATCTCTTATATGCATGATTACCTATAGCCTCGTATTTTTTGTTCGAATCTTTGGTTTAGTTAGGCCGACTAGATCAATTTTTATTGCCATGGGAAGAGGTGCTTTGTGATGGGTTCGATCGTGCGGTGTTCTTCCCCGATGATAGAAGGGGTAGCAAGACACGCATGTATTGTTCCTATTAAGGATAACAACATGGGGGCTATTCCTACATGAATAGATCTCGTCTACATCATGTCATCATTCTTATCGCATTACTCCATTTTTCCCATGAGCTTAATACACTAGATGCATGCTGGTTAACGGTCAATGTGTGGATTAATAGTAGTAGATGCAGGCAGGCGTCGGTCTACTAATCTTGGACGTGATGCCTATATAATGATCATTGCTTGGATATTGTCATAATTATTCAATGTTCCATCAATTGCCGAACAATAATTTGTTTACCCACCATCTGCTATTTCTTGAGAGATGCCACTAGTGAAATCTACGGCCCCCGGGTCTATTTTCCCATCATATATTTGCAGATCTATATTGCTATTTGCCTTCTCTTTTATTTGCATCTTTTATTTTCATATCTATATTATTAAGAACCCAAAAATACCTCACTGAGTTTTTTTGCCGTTATTTGCATCTATCAATTTATCACAATTTTTATACCGTCAACTTGACAATTTCTGGCACCGTTACCCGAAAGGGATTGACAACCCCTTGTACACGTTGGGTTGCAAATATTTGTTCTTTATGTGCAGGTACTGTTTACATAGTGTTGCTTGGTTCTCCTACTAGTTCGATAACCTTGGTTTCATAACTGAGGGAAATACCTACCGAAGTTGTGCTGCATCATCCCTTCCTCTTTAGGGAAATATCGACGTAGTTGAACCGACATCAAAAGGAATTTCTAGCGCTGTTGCGAGGGAGGATAAAGTCAAGGTAGTCTCCCGACAACGTGTGGATTTCTGGCACCGTTGCCGAGGAGACATCATCAACATCTATCAGGTTCCTAACCACAAATATCATCTCCTCGCAATTTACATTATTTGCCATTTGCCTGTCGTTTTCATCTCCCCCACTTCATAAAAATATGCCATTTTATTAGCCTTCTTTTTTGTTTGCCTTTTTATCGTTCGATCTCATGTTTGCTATCTCTAATTGTGTTACCATGTGCCTTCTATTTGCTTGCATCTTTGTTTGCTAAAAATCTAATTATATGGATCCTCATCCACTTGCTAATATTTTCAAAAGATCCAATTATGATGAACCAATTGATAGTAAATTGAGTTCACTAGATTTTTTTTATGAAGTTTTGGTTGAGATTCATGAATCTGAAAATTGTGATGAAGTGTTAAACGAATTTTTTTTGTAAAGTGATTCATGACAGCTCCTTGAATGAAAAGCATGATTGCAATGAAGTTATTATAAATTCTATTAATGTCAGTTGTGTTAGTGATATGCAAAACCCCAAGCTTGGGGATGCTTGTTTTGCTATGTCCCTACTTATTGCAATGATCATGATTGGGGTGATAATGATTCTTATGATCTTGAAAATTTATTTAAACCTCATGATGAATATGCTTGCGATGATATTAAAAGTGAGTTTGGAAGAGTGTCAATTTTAACCAAAAATAATCCCACTTATTTGGAGAGTCTCTAGTCTTATGAAATATTTGATAACAGTGGGCTTGGAGAGGTCATGACTTTATTTGATGATAATCCCACTATTTTGGAAGAGTGTCAACTTTGCATACATGTGGATCATGAAGAGAAAATTTTATATGATAGCTATATTGTTGAATTTGATTATGATCCTACATGTAATTATTATGATAAAGGGTAATATGGTTGTATGAATTTTCATGTTACTAAATTACCTCTCATCAAGATTGCTATTGTTTATTTCTTCTTCCTTGCATATGCTAGTTTTTGCTTGCCTTGATAATTTGTTTACTTATAAAATGCCTATGCATAGGAAGTATGTTAGACTTAAATGTGTTGGTCACATGTTTTATGATGCTCTCTTTGTGCTTCAATTCTTGTCTTTCATGTGAGCATCATTGGAATCTCAAGCCTAGCTAGGGGCATAAAACAATAGCGCTTGTTGGGAGGCAACCCAATGAATAAAATTTATTTTTGCCTTTTTCTTTCTGTTCTTGAGTGTTTGCACAATTATGCCTCTGTTTTAATTGTGTTTTTATGTTTTAATTAGTTTTTGTGCCAAGCTAAGCCTTTGGGGTCATGTTGGGTGATAGTTGATTTGATCTTGTTGAAAAATAGAAACTTTGGCACCCGGTAGCAGAATTTTAGTAAATCACAGAAACTTTCTTTTGCTCTAAATTTTTTACACAAGATTTATATACAAATTGCCCACGTTGTCCTAAATTTTCCGAAGTTTTGGAGTTACAGAAGCATACGAAGTTCCCTTATTACTATAGACTATTCTGTTTTTTATAGATTTTGTTTTTGTTGCATTGCGTGCTTATTTTGATGAATCAATGGATTGTATCGGGGGGTATAAGCCATGGTAACGTTAGAATACAGTAGACATAATGCAATAATAAAATATAAATGTATTTGCGACATTACTTAGAGTAGTGATTTGTTTTCTTATACTAATGGATCTCACGAAGGTTTTGTTAAGTTTTGTGAAGTTTTCAAGTTTTGGGTGAGATCACGATGGATGAAGGAATAAGTAGTAGGAAGAGCCTAAGCTTCGGGATTCCCCATGACACCCAAAGATAATATTCAAGGAGAAAAAAGCAACTAAGCTTGGGGATGCCCCGAGTGGCATCCCCTCTTTCTTTTAACGACCATCGATATTTTACTTGGAGCTATATTTTTATTCGTCACATATCATGAGTTTTTCTTGGAGTGTCTTGTATTATATGAGTCTTTGCTTGTTTTCCTTTTTAGTTTGTCACAAGTATCCTTGCTGGACACACTTATTTGAGAGAGCCAAAATTATGCTATTAGAAATGCTCTATGCTTCACTTAATTTTTTTTGAGCTATGGAATTGCACTAGTGCACCTATATCTTTTTGAGCATAGTGATCTTTATTATGGTTTGAAGAAATTCTCTCATGCTTCACTTATATTATTTTGAGAGACAAAATTTTTAATGCTCATGTTCTTCACTTATATTTGTTTGAGCTTGTCAAAAGCAATTGCAATATATGAAACTACTCCCAAAGTGATAGATATTCAAGAGGGATGTAATAAAAACTTCCATGAACTTCATTGGACAAAGTAAACTTGATTCCTTGTAATAGTTTTGAGATATGATGATAGTGATATATGAGTCATGCTGGTGAGTATATGCTTTAGTAAGAATATTGGTGTTAAGTTTTGTGATTCCCTATGCAAGCACGAAAGTCAATAGTTATGCAATGAATACATCCTACTTCTGGTGCATTATTCAGTGTTAGTTATACTTAATGCTCGCTTATGTGTTTTTTCGTTTCTTGGTTGGTTGCTTCTCAATCTTTTGCTAGCCTCCACTTGTACTAAGTAGAAATACTACTTGTGCATCCAACATCCTTAAACACAGTTTTGCCATATGAGTCCACCATACCTACCTATATGCGGTATTTCCATGCTGTTCTAAGCAAATTTGTATGTGCCATCTCTAATTTTCAAAATAAATTTCCTTTTTGTGTGCTCGTACGGCTCATGAAGCAGCAAAGGGTGGCCAATATTTTCCATGGTAGATGTGTTATTCTCAAGATGAGTGTTTATTCACTGGTCATTGCACGAGAGTACGACGGTAATAGGGAAGCCCAGTCCCGAAATGAAAAAGAAATTTACTTTATGTTGTCAAATAATAAATTCCTTGGAAAGTGTTGGTATGGAAGGCACCCGTGGATATGGCTAGCCATGGATTGTGAAAGAATGGTGGAAAAAAGAATAAACTTTATTTTCTATTTGGGAACCGCCTATGATATATCTATCATGGAAAGTATTGGGAATTACTCGATCATTTTCGTTGACCGTAAAAGTGTGCCGCTCAAAAAAAAATTATCTCTCAATTTAAGCTTTGAGCTTTAGCACCTCTACAAATCCATACTTCCTTCTGCGAAGGGCCTATCTATTTACTTTATGAAATTTTTATTTTTATTTGAGTCTCCATCTTCTCTTAGAAGCACCAACTAAGGGGCACTATGATCGTACTTGAACATTGGATGTAGCTAATATGCGGGTGTGTTTCATGAATGGATCAATGATTGAGCATGATGGCCTAGATAACTTGCTATAGTGTTGATATTTTGAAAGACGTGGTTGCTTGTTGATATGCTTGAGTATTTAAATTTTCATGTCAAAACTAGACTATTGCTTTGAACCATATAAAAGTCCAAATGTCCATGCTACAAAAGAAAAGAATATGTGATGAACATGTTCGGCAGCATTCCACATCAAAAAAATTGTTTTTATCATTTACCTACTCGAGGACGAGCAGGAATTAAGCTTGGGGATGCTGATACGTCTCCAACATATCTATAATTTTTTATTGTTCCATGCTGTTATATTATCATTCTTGGATGTTTTACAATCATTTTATAACAACTTTATATCATTTTTTGGGACTAACATACTGACATAGTGCAAAGTGCCAGTTGCAGCTTTTTGCTTGTTTTTTACTTCAAAGAATATCAGTAGCAAACAGGGTCCAAACACAACGAAAATTTTTGGAGAATTTTTTTGACCAGAAGACACAAGATGGGCTAAAGAAGTACCAGAGGGGTGGCCCGAGGGGAGCACAACCCCCTGGGCGAGTCCAGTAGTCCATGCGTGCCCTCGTGGGTTGTGGCCACCTCAGTGGCCTCCCCCATCGCCTCTTCACTCTATAAATACCCCAATATTCCAAAACCCTAGGGGATTCGACGAAACACAATTCCAGCCGCCGCAAGTTCCAGAACCACGAGGTCCAATCTAGACACCATCACGGAGGGGTTCATCATCCTCATTGGTGCCTCTCCGATGATGCGTGAGTAGTTCATCAAAGACCTACGGGCCCGTAGTCGGTAGCTAGATGGCTTCTTCTCTCTTTTTGATTCTCAATACAATGGTCTCTTGGAGATCTATTTGATGTAACTCTTTTTGCGGTGTGTTTGTTGGGATCTGATGTACTTTGAGTTCATGATCAGATCTATATATCCATGAAAGTTATTTGAGTTTTTGATCTCTTATATGCATGATTACTTATAGCCTCGTATTTCTCCTTCGAATCTTTGGTTTAGTTTGGCTGACTAGATCATTTTTTGTTGCCATGGAAGAGGTGCTTTGTGATGGGTTCGATCATGCGGTGTTCTTTCCAGTGACAGAAGGGGCAGCAAGACACGCATGTATCGTTGCAATGAAGGATAACAAGATGGAGGCTATTCCTACATGAATAGATCTCGTCTACATCATGTCATCATTCTTATTGCATTACTCCATATTTTCATGAACTTAATACACTAGATGCATGCTGGATAGCGGTTGATGTGTGGAGTAATAGTAGTAGATGCAGGCAGGAGTCGGTCCACTAATCTTGGACGTGATGCCTATATAATGATCATTGCCTGGATATCGTCAATGTTCTATCAATTTCCCAACAGTAATTTGTTTACCCACCGTGTTCTATTTCTTGAGAGAAGCCACTAGTGAAATCTACGGCCTCCGGGTCTATTTTCCCATCATACATTTCCAGATATATATTGCTATTTGCCTTTTCTTTTATTTGCATCTTTTATTTTCAGATCTATATTATGAAAAGGCCAAAAATACCTCACTGAGTTTTATTTGCCGTTATTTGCATCTATCAATTTATCATATTTTTTATCCCATCAACTTGACAATTTCTGGCACAGTTACCCGAAAGGGATTGAAACCCCTTTTACACGTCAGGTTGCAAGTATTTGTTCTTTGTGTGAAGGTACCGTTTACATAGTGTTGCTTGGTTCTCCTACTGGTTTGATAACCTTGGTTTCATAACTAAGGGAAATACCTACCGAAGTTGTGCTGCATCATCCCTTCCTCTTTGGGGAAATACCGACGTAGTTCAAGCAACATCAGGCACGTATTTGTATTGTTGCCATTGAGGATAAAAAGATGGGGGGTTTTACCATATTGATTGGATCTATCCCTCTACATCATGTCATCTTGCTTAAGGCGTTACTCTGTTCTTATGAACTTAATACTCTAGATGCATGCAGGAGTCAGTCGATGTGTGGAGTAGTAGTAGTTGATGCAGGCAGGAGTCAGTCTACTTGTCATGGACGTGATGCCTATATTCATGATCATTGCCTGGGATATCGTCATAATTATGCGCTTTTCTATCATTTGCTCAAGAGTAATTTGTTTACCCATCGTATGCTTTCTTTGAGAGAGAATCCTCTAGTAAAACCTATGCCCCCGAGTCTATTTTCCATCATATTCAGATCAGTAAAACCAAAAATACAAAAATACCTCACTGAGTTTTATTTACTTTTATTTGTTTTATACCTATCTCTATCAGATCTCACTTTTGCTCGTGACTGTGAAGGGATTGACAACCCCTTTTTCGCATTGTGTGCAAGTGTTTGCTAGTTTGTGCAGGTGCATATATTGGTGACTTGCTTGTGCCTCCTACTGGATTGATACCTTGGTTCTTAACTGAGGGAAATACTTACTGTTCTTTGCTGCATCGCCCTTTCCTCTTCAAGGGAAAAATCAGCGCAAGCTCAAGAAGTAGCAATAGTGGGGCCCGTGGGAGGCTTCTCCACAGACTATCAGCTCTATAAATACCCTAAAATACCAGAAACCTGGGGAGTCGACGAAACACAATTCCAACTATCGCAAGTTCTAGAACCACAAGATCCAATCTAGAGGCCTTTTCCAGCACTCTGCCGGAGGGGTCAACTATCACGGAGGGGTTCCTCATCATCACCCTTGCCTCTCCGATGATGCGTGAGTAGTTCACCATAGACCTACGGGTCCGTAGGCAGTAGCTAGATGGCTTCTTCCCTCTTTCTTCAATACAATGTTCTCCTTGATGTTCTTGGAGATCTATTTGATGTAATGACTTTTTGCTGTGTGTTTGTAGGGATCCAATGAATTCTGAGTTTATGATCAGTTCTATCCATGAATATTATTCGATTCTTTGTTGAACTCTCTTATGCATATCTTATAGCCTCGTATTTCTTCTCCGAAACTTTGGTATGGTTTGGCCAACTGGATTGATTTTTCTTGCCATGGGAGGAGGTGCTTTGTGATGGGTTCGATCTTGCGGTGCTCAATCTCAGTGACAGAAGGAGACATGACACGCATGTATCATTGCATTAAGCATAAAAATATGGGGTCTATTCCTACATGAGTAGATCTTGTCTACATCATGTCATCGTTCTTATTGCATTACTCTGTTTTCCCACAAACTTAATACACTAGATGCATGCTGGATAGCAGTCGATGTGTGCAGGAATAGTAGTAGATGTAGCCAGGAGTCGGTCTACTAATCTTGGACATGATGCCTATATACATGATCATTGCCTTGGATATCACACTACAAAAAAAAGACACATCCTTGACATTTTGGGTCGAACAATTTTTTCTCTGTCATGCTTATGACACTTCTATGACGATAATTGTAACAAAACCCGGTATCATCATAGATGCGGTGGCTCCTACTTCTATGACAAAAAATCATGACAGAAAATGGGATTTTCGTCCTTGGCGAGCCGGAGACGCAGCTACATAACATTCTTTGGGCCGTCCATGACGGAAAAATCGTGGTAGAAGCGAGGGCGAGGAAAATTTCGGGGAGTTCCCGGTTACGGTGGGTGGTCGGGGCCGAGCGATGCATGGAGGTTTGCGCGTTTCTCTCGTACACGTACGCACATCTGTGCGAAGCGTTGCGCTCTTACTAAACCCGAGCGAGGCGTTGGGCTCTAACTGAACCCGAGCGATTGCACTAGCTACGTTACTGAACCCAGATCAATTCCTTGCTATTAACTGAACCCGAGTGATTCCTTCGCTACTACTGCTAACTGGAGCCGATCGAAGTTGCCTCTTGATGAACAGTGAGCGTTGTTGGGGGTTGGATGAATAGTTCCCGGTGGGGTTTGGATGAACATGACCCCGTGGTAGTAGCTAGAGGTCGTTGCCGATGGATGAATAGGACCCCGATCGAGCCGGTTGGGGGTGGATGAACAGGACCCCATGGAGGGCTGGATGAACAACAGCCGGTGGAGGGTTGGTTGAACAGTAGCCGGTGGAGGGCTGGATGAACAGTAGCCCGTGGAGGGGTGGTTGAACAGGACCCCGTGGAGAGGGCTTGTTGAACAGTAGCCGGTGGAGGCTGGATGAACAGGACCCCGTGATGAATAGTAGCTGGTGGAGGCTGGAGGAAGTCAACGGTGGATGAACGGTCGCTGGTGGTGGCTGGAGGAGGTCAACGGTGGATGAATAGTAGCCTGCGGAGGCAGTAGACGGTGGATGAACAGTAGCCCGTGGAATCCCGTTCTGTGGTACGCCACACCCCTCCCGATGAACATGACCCCCGTTTCAACCGTAGGAGGTCGAAGAAAAGCATGTTTCCTCTGTTTTGCGGTACGCCACACCCCTCCCGATCAACAGAACCCTGTTTCGACCGTAGGAGGTACGAGAGAAGTCCTTTTCCTCCGTTTTACAGTACACCAGACCCCTCCCGGTGAATAGGATCTCGTTTCGACCGTAGGCGGTCGAACACAAGGCCGTTTCCTCCGTTCTGTGGTATGCCAGGCCTCGTTTTGGCTGTTCCATCCAAGCTGGTTGGCTCCCGATGAACATGACGCATTCCGTTGCCTCCCGATGAACAAGACGACCAATTTCTCTGTTCCGACCCAGCCAGTTGGCTGTCGATGAACAGGACTCCGTCGCTGCCTCTCCATGTACACGAGCCTTGGCCGTACGTATGCGCGAGTAGGCGTTCGAGACCCTGCCTGTATGTACGTACGTGGCCATAATTACTTTCTTGCACCATGGTTGTACGTACATGTACATGCTATGTCCGCACCTCTACTGACACGTGCCCTTCCTTAGTCGGCCACGGTTCATCGCTACAGCCTGCAGACAGACCGATCGTATGTACATACACATTCGTGACCAGAATGTCAACGCTAAGTACGCTTCGACCAGTTGGGTCCCGACTGTCAGGGAGGATAAGGAGGCACTTCCTTGCGTGCGAAGATGTACCTGGTGGGTCCCAGCAGTTAGGGAAAAACATTTTTTTGGGATACGGTGGCCCGTCCGGTGGGTCCCTGCTGTCAGGTGGAGGAATCATTATTTTACGCGTAATATGGTTGCACTTCCTTGCTGCGGCCGTGGACCCAGCTGTTAGCCTCTCCATGTACAGTACTCTTTCGATGGAAGTCGTTCCTTGACCACAGTGACCACGCCGTGCCGAGAGCACCAAGGCGGTGGACAATGACAAGGCCTAGGAAGGGGACGACGTGGAGCCGGGGAAGACGCGGCAGTGGATGCCCACACGGAGAGGAGTACGAGGGTTGACTGGTTCGGCTGCGGTGTGAGGCTGTTGTCGCCATAGAATAACAGGGGGTGTGGGTGAGTAGAGGGATGGCCTGGCCAGTGGTGGGAGTAGGGGCGGTGAGGCCTCCACGGGAGCACAGCCGGCCATGGGAGGCAGGAGTAGGCGGCACGACCGGTGCTAGTTTGGGTGGCTGGATCAAGAAGACCAGAGGTTGAAGAAGCACTATGGCCGTTGGATGGACATCGTACGGTCACTAGAGCTTGAATCATTCATATTGACTAAGTTGACAAAGCCCTCCATCTGCGTCAACTTAGTAGGCCCACAAGCCAGCCTTCCACTATGGTGGGTCCCATCTAGTAGGGGGTATTCATTTTTTTTGTGCGTAATAAGGAGTCACTTCCTTGCGTGCGAAGATATTGCTGGTGGGTCCGAGCTGTCAGCGAGGGGAACGTTTTTTCCCATAATAAGGACACACTTCCTTGCGTGCGAAGATGTAGCTGGTGGTCCCAGCAGTCAGGGGGAGAAAACATTATTTTTCAGGATAAAAAGGATGCAGTTGCATGCATGCATCCATGGGCGTGGTGCGTCCCCACTGTCAGCCTCTCACGTACAGTCATCTTCCGATGACTCTCGTTTGTTGACCATGTTGACCACACCATGTAGAGCGCACCAAGTTGGTGGATGACGGCGAGGCCCCAGACTGGAACGCCCCGAATATGGGGAAGGCGTTGCAGTGGAGTCACAGACAAAGAGGAGTGGGAAACTTGACTGTTCGGGTGCGGGGTGGGCCTACACTCGGCAGGGAATAACAGGAGGTGCGGAGGAGTGGAGGGATGGCCTGGCCGTCGGTGGGGGTAGCGTGCCTCTGCGAGGCATGCAAAACAGCACCGCTGGACGCCGGAGGCTGGAGCAGGTGGTCCCGGCAGCGCTTGGGGAAGAAGACGAGAGATTGAAGAAGAATGTCAGCCGTTGGATGTAAATCTAACGCCTTGCTTTGGCTTCGACCTTTGTATTTTTATTTTTTGCGAAAGTGCTTAGGCTTCGACCTACTGGCCCACATGTCAGCCAGTCCAAATTGTTTTTTAGTCCATTTGGTGGGATGGGTGAAACAATGATGTAGCGCCTATGTTGCTCGTTTATATATATGGTAGAATTTAAAGCCCATTTGCATTTTACTCGAAATCCGTGGACTTGCTGGTTTGGGTGAAAATATCATGTTGGGCTGGATGGAGAAATGTTATAAAAACATAAACACATGATTGCACATCTATTACTGCATTGGTCAGTAAAATCTTTGCAAGCTTATGTACGCAATCACTAGGAGTTAACTTGCCAGGTTATATATAAACAATTATTATTATTATTTTGTAAGAACTTATGATTTACGAAATAAAATATCATTTTGATTTGTTGATTTAATAGGACGTGGGGTATATTTCTTTTTTAGGCTAGACCTGGGACAGTTGAGTTGGTTCTAGGGAAAAGTACTGGGAGAAAATTCAGATTACATCGACAAATAAAGTGGGAGAAAATTCAGATATAGGATTAATGAAAACAAAAATAAAGGAAGTGGGAAGGTCTATAAAATGGTTGGATGAACGATAGGTTTAACGAAACCTTATGTTGTTTCTATTATATATGTAATAAAATAAGATATAAATATAAATATATATACTATTATAGAAGGGAAAACATAGGTTCAGTTTTGCATTCTTATAGAAAAACAGAACTGAGTTGTGCCTTGTCTTGAAAAAACAAACATAACTTGGGCTGCTTATGTTATAGACAAGCTAGGCTGGGAGGTCCAGAGGCCGCTTGATACCTGTTGGATCCAAAAAAAGTGGAAACATGTCGTGGGCTCCGCATGTTAAAACAACAAAACCTAGGCCATGGAACTGGTGGGCCCGGGACTATCAGCCTCTCGACGAACAGTCGTCTCCCGATTCCGCTTGTTTTGCTAACCATGTTGGGAACGACAGACGGCGGCCCTGCGGCAAGAGCACCAAGGCGGAGGACGACGTCGAGACCTTGGACCGAAAGAACTAGAGTGGGGGAAGACGCAGGTGGAGGGGAGTACGAGGGTTGACTTGTTCGGGTGCAGGGTGGGCCGGTGGAGCTGCCGCCGCCGGACAATGTGTGGGAGTAGAGGGATGGCCTGGCCAACAACATAGGGTATGATGGGTCACCGAGGCGTACATGACAACGCTGGCAACCGTTGTATAGGAAGAAGACGAAATATTGAACAAAATAAAGAAATACAAATGGATAGGTGGTTGGTCCTAGATGTCTGTGTACGAGACATGCTGGGTCCACCATAAAAGGGGAATATGTTGGGAGGAAGGAGATTCAAAGCACGACAACCCAGTTAACTATTTACATACATAAGCAAATAGCCACTTAAAAACAGGTTAATGGGTTCTTAGACGAAATATTTCGGACAAAATAGATGATTACGACACATAGGCTAATGCATGAAACACTCAGATGATAAAGGTGCTTAAACAGATAAAGTACATCATCTAGACTTTCCTGGCATGCTTGATCATGACGCTGCGGCTGCCCGTGTACTCGTCGGCTACGGGAAGCAGACACGCCCTCATGTCCAAGATCTGCATGTACATGTCGTAGAATGCGTATGCGTCCTTGGCCACGTAGGTTATGTAGGCTAGATTGAGAGGTACCTCCCACGTGTTCAGGTCCTCCTATCGTTGTCTTCTTTCATGTTAGCGTAGCAGGGGTCAATGATGGTCTCGATGAGGTCAAACATGGCGTCCCTCTCCTGCCCATTGCTGATGATCTTGTATAGCTTCTGGATGTCGACAAGCTTGTTGCACCAGATGGACGAATCGTCGTGTTCTTCCTTCTCTCCAGCGTAGTGAAGGTGCAGTCGGCGCTACCGATGAAATGGGCGAATGCTCCGGAACCTCTGATGGCCCTACAGCAGTGGTAGACGAGAACCTCATCCCGCAAGCATACCTGGGCGACGGTGATCCGCCGGCGAGGCAGAGCTTCACCAAGTCTGGATCGTTGGTGTACAACACATTCAACTCGATGCAGCCATGGGACTGAATGGCGAACTCAAAGGTGAACTCCTTGCTAAAGTCCATATCCAATAGGCTCACCCCTCGGATCGCCATTGGAGTCTCTTCAAGTGAATGAGTGGGTAGGCGGCGGCAGCAGTTTGTTTTTCAGCTCTTGGGGAACCGGATTCAACAATAAACTAAGTGTGTACAGGCGACAACAGTTACTACCCCTTCCTTAATAGTTGCACTAAAATTGAGCAACATTAAGGTTGGTTGTCCGGTTCATGTAAGGTGCACCTATAATTTTCTTATCCTTTTGTGAAGTTCCACTAAAATAAAGTTCCATTGTGGTGACAGTGACGGATCATCTTGGAAAGGCTAATAAAATGTTGCACGAGATTACCAGCAGAATTTGACGGAGATTTTTGAAACTCTAATCACCATTTTGTGCAGTTCCACCAAAATTGAGAGATGTTTCCCACGTGACATTTTAGTTGAACTGCACAAGACACTCATTCCAAAAAAAGTGTTTTGTGCAGTTCACCAAAAGGTCACAATAGCAACAAGGTGAAATGGATATCCGTATTTGCACGAAAAGATAGAAAGAAAACAGTTGTTGGTCAATAACAAGATACAAAACATACATGAAATGAAAATAAACATCTTGATTATGTTCATGGAAATCACGCAAGGACAGTAGAAATTTTAAAACGTCAGAAATGCTTCATGTTACTGGAAGCATTACGATCAACAATGACATTCGTCAAATATGGGATTACTTTAATGCTGGCATTGCTTGTTTACCAGATACAGTAGATCAACCGCAGCTAAAGAATTGGTTTAAGGGCATGAGACCATGGGGACACCAGGACACTCAGCAGTGTAAAGAAGCAACTTACATATCATATTGGGGAAAATAACAGGAGTACCATTTGTAACACAGTTTAATTGCATCATATCACTGGAGACATTAGATTAACAATAGCACTGGTTAGACATGACCTTAAGGTAATAGTGTGATCACTTCATTTTACATGCGCCCTTAGATTAACAACAACAAAAAGTTGGTATAAGGACATGCGACAATGGACGCATCAACACAATGTACCTACAAGGAGGCATAAAGTGGTGATGCCGAGTTTGTTCATACTCTGTGAGGGCAGCAAATCTAATTCTAGAGACCTTTTACTTTGTGAGGGCAGCAAATCTAATCCTGGGGACCTTTTACTATGTGAGGGCAGCAAATCTAATCTTGGAGACCTTTAACTATGTGAGGGCAGCAAATCTAATCCTAGACATACTCTGTTGACCTGTCCACCAGCCGCCACTTTCTATCCTTTTTTCAACCAATAATAGGTCTGTTCCTTATCCAGTTTGTACTGCCTTTTCCCTTTATTTCCCTTTTCAACCAAGAGACAAGTTGGGTATCCAGTCTCTACTACTTTCTCCCCTGTTATTTCCTCTTTGAATCAAGTCCTAGATTCATGCTAGGACTTTCCCTCGTTACTTCATTGTTTGAACCAACTCCTAGATTCGACTGCATGAAGTAGTTTACCTCCAATAATTCTAAAAATTTAGGTGGCATTGTTAGAGCTGATGGAAGTAGAAAAAGATGCACATGCAGACACGTGGGGAGCTGGGGCAGTAGAGCAAGACCGTGTTCAAAGAACTTATACCTGTGAGTCGTCGAGATGTCGGCGGTGGCCGGTCGGATCTACGCACAATACGACAGCAAGGAAGAAGGGTTGGAGGACCTCCCAAGCCCGTGGTGTGTCGGAGAGAATGCCACGGGCAGAGGATTGGGACCCGCCGGCAGCTGTGGGTTTCCTCCCTCGACGTCGATGACCGCGTGAACGATGCACCTAGTCCTCTACACATACCGGCCGAAGGGATCTGGCCGGATCTGTGACCACCGGTGAGCAGAGAGAAAATGTCGCTACCCCTGTCTTGTTTAGATCTGGAGAGGATGAGAGAATGAAGAGAGCAACCCTAGTAAAGCAAGCGCTCAGGCCCCGCCTATATATATATATATATATATATATATATATATATATATATATATATATATATATATATATATATATATATATATATATATATATATAGTGGAGTGATTATCTTTTCTCTCCACAACAAGCATTTCAATGTGTGTACGTCGCATTAAAGAAAAGAAACTCTCAATTTAACGTGACTAACTGTATGACTCCTTACTAGTAGTAGTATTGTTCACGTGTGCACCCCGGCCCTCCATTCATTGAACAATCCCACGGGTGAGTAAACATACAGTACTAGTATTTATATAGAACGAACAAGCTTGAACTATTTTGGCTTTGAGATATCGATGGTACATTTTGACCACATTGCATCAATGGACTCAGTACTTTGAAGTGACCAATACATATAAACACATGCATGGTTTACATTCCGAATCGCTAGCTAGAGCTTGAACTGTATTTGTTTACATGTACCACATTTTTCTTTTGGTTTTCTGCTCCATAGCGCAATTCATCGATACAAAATTATACACCCTCTATTCCTAAATATTTTTCTTTCTAGAGATTTCGACAAGTGACTACATAAGGAGCAAATTGAGTGAATCTACACTCTAAAATATGTCTATATACATGCGTATGTGGTAGTCCATTTGAAATATGTAAAAAGACAAATATTTAGGAATGGAGGGAGCACTGTGAGTAGCTAGAAGTTGAGGCCGGGGCTTTTCCCGGGCTGTACGCACGACAGTTTTCTCGTAGGTGGTTTGACAGAGAGCCGAGGAGGGTGAGGGAGTAGCGGATTCAACTTATTGCTGGAAAGGTAGGGTTGTGCGATTTGACAGCGTGTTACTGCAGGAAAGACGGGGTCTTGTGAAATGACTACTCACTATAGTCATGAATTACTGGCGCTACGATCGGGTGATGCCCCCTTCCGTTCCCCACTCTAATCTGGTGCATGACACGTCAACCCGGATGCTGGCTCTCCCACATGTCGGCGAAGTACGTAAGAAGGTGCAAAGAATCATGCGGTATATATAGTGTACATACTAGTACTACTATTCACGTCAGAGGAGTGCGAACCACGGCGGCCCAGTGAATCAGCAGGCGATAGGCCATAGAAAACAATGTGGTGATGTGGCCATAAAAAACAATGTGCTACAGTCCAGTCTGTAGCATGTACAGTAATACTCCTCTTCCTCCTCGTCTCGGTTCATCGCCATCATACTTTCCCCATTCCTATGTTTTCAGTATCCTGTGAATCAAAGAGGACCATAGACTGATTTAGGTCCGGTCGTTTTTTATAAATGTGTTATGTCCAAAATTTAATGAACGTGCTCTTGTTTCTATGAAAATAATCCGGTTTGCATGTAGTAATTCATTTATTTATTTATTCTTCTACAAGTTTCTTGCATGTAATTCATGAAGTCTGAAATGTAAAGTAGCCGGCATGGTTGCATATGCTCCCAGTTGTAGATGCACTACGACCCAGATGCTATATGTCCCACATGTCGGCGAAAGGGAGCATGTGGAAATAGCCTAGGAGTGCATATAGGAGGATAAATGCGTCAAAAAATATGTAGTACTATGAAGCGTAGCTGCGGTTCGAAAAGGAGACCTAAAGTGATGGCACGCTCTTATCCCTCATTTCTCTCTTCTAATTCTAACTCAGCCGACCCGCAGTGGGCGGGGTGGGGATTTGCCCATGGTCTGTTTGCTCAACTGCGGCCCCACCTCACAGTGAAAATGTTACGACTAGAATAAAAATGCCATGCACTAATAAAACATTAAGGCCACAAGCCGATGCAGTGCTGCTTACAGGAGGCAAGAAGAAAGATGCATCCATCGATGACGTCCACCTCCTCGACTTAGGGCGTCGGCCCACCGAACGGCGGCTAAGTAGTAGTGGCTTTCGGGGCTAGGTCGACGAGCTTTTGAATAATGGCGTCCAAAGATTCTAGCCACTGGAAGAAGGCCAACGTCTTTCTGTCCTTGCTGGCCTTGTAGTGGTCTATGTAGACGATTTCCTCGTAGACGTGGATGGCAAGTCGACGGTTTCGTGCATGGCGAGGCGCTGCGCGGTGAGCGCGGCCTCGAGGTGCACATTCTTCATCGCGACCTCCAGCACATGTAGGGCCACCAGGTGTTGAAAGAGTTCATCACCATGGAGGCCAATGAGGGTGGCAGGCAATGAGGAGCCTGGGCGTGCGGGCTGGAGAAGTACGGCAAGGTCGTCTGCGCTACTTGACGGCGGTGAACTTGCGGATGGAGCGGACCATCATGTCATCCATGCAAGAGACAAAGCCGGCGTCGGCGAGGGCTACGACGCCAGCGGTCGCCAGCACCATCTGGAAATGCTGCACGGTGCGGGGCCGCAGGCCAGCGTCTTGGATGATCTGGCACAGCTGACTGCCGCTCGCGTCCATCGCCTCCATAGGTGCTTGTGGCTTCTGGTCACTTGGTCTTGGACTGGAGTGAGCAGTGTTGCGCAGAGACTAGGAGTAGATGGATTGGAGTGGTGGGGCGCCTTTATATGAGAGTCCAAAGTCTGTTGCATTCACATCGTGCTGGCTCTATTCTGCTTCTCCAATTAATTCCCTCTGCATGCTAATTGAGGATGCATCATTGACCGTTTAACGTCTCGGGAACCGCTACCCTCTCCCTTCTTGGCATTCAAGATGTATCAATGTACATGCGAGTCAAGAAGAGACTAGTCATTTAATACATTGTGCACCGCGACCGTGTGGGGGTGCGACGCGAACGGCACATGCATGTTGTACTTGTTCCACTTTCTCATTTTGAACTCGTGACTTGTAGTAACGCTCAGTTTTGAATATATAGTTTGGTTGTTGCGCCAATATATACAACACTCCCTCCATGTAGGTTTGGTCGCTGGAGTCAAAATTAGACACAAAACACGATGGGGACGGACTAATCTACCTCCGTCCTGGTTTATTGCTCCCCATCGTAGTCGGTGCCAAATTCTGACCATAAATTTGACTAACAAAAGGTTCATGCATGTCACCAAAATTATATCATTGAAAACTATGTTCAAATACAAATCAAATGATATAATTTTTGTTGGCAAGCACTAACATTTTGTCAGTTAAATCTTTGGTCAAAATTTAGCACAAATTACAAAAGGGACTAATAAACCAAGACCTAGGTAGTACACCAGGTCGAAGACGGTGATACTACATATAATTAACGCCAAATAAGAGCAAGGGATCACACATGTCATTTACAACTGGAATAAAAATGCCATACACTAATAACATTAAGGCCACAAGGCAATGCAGTGCTGGTTACAGGAGTCAAGAATAAAGATGCATCCATCGACGACGTCCACCTCCTCGACTCAGGCCGCCGGCCCACCGAACGGCGGCTAAGTAGCAACGGATTTTGTGGCCAGGTCGACGTGCTTCTGGACAATGGCATCCAAAGATTCCAGCCGCTGGAAGAAGGACAACGTCTTTCTGTCCTCGCTGGCCTTGTAGTGGCCTATGTAGACAATTTCCTCGTAGACGTGGATGTGCAGATCGACGGCTTCTTGCATGGCAAGGCATTGTGCGGCGAGCGCGGCCTCGAGGTGCACATTCTTCGTCGCGACCTCTGGCAGCTGCAGGGCCACTGGTGCTTCAATGAGTTCATCACCGTGGAGGCTGATGAGGGTGGCAGGCAACAAGGAGCCTGGGCACACGGGCTGGAGCAGTACGGCAAGGTCGTCCGCGTGCTTCTTGACGGCGGTGAACTTGGGGATGGAGTCGACTATCATCTGGCACATGCGAGAGGCCAAGCCGGCATCAACGAGGGCTAAGACGTCGGGGGTCGCCAGCACCGTCTGTAAATGTTGCATGGTGCGGGGCCACAGACCGGCGTCTTGGACGATCCAGCACAGCCGACTGCCGCTCGCATCCATCGATGCCATGGGTGCTTGTGGCTTCTGGTCACTTGGTCTTGGTCTTGCATTCGAGTGGCAGTGTTTCACAGAGACTAGGTCCACTAGGAGTAAATGGATTGGAGTGGTGGGGCCCCTTTATATGAGAGTCCAAACTGCATTGCATTCACATCATGCTGGCTCCATTTTGCTTCTCCATCCTTTGCATGCTAATTGAATGTGAAGGCATCATTGTTCATTCATCGTTTCGGGAACCGCTACCCTCTGCCCTGTTGGCATTCAAGCTGTGTCAACGTAAATGCATGTCAAAAAGATACTAGTCAGTAGTAGTATACTCAATATTGTGCACCGCGACCAAGGCGGAGAGGAAAAATGAGAGAACTGTGTATTTATTTACGGTGTAGATTCACTCATTTTGCTCCGTATGTACTCATTTAGTGTGTAGTCACTTGTTGAAATCTCTAGAAAGGCAAATACTCCCTCCGTTTTTATTTACTCTGCATATTAGAGTTGACTGAGGTCAAATTTTCATAAAGTTTGACCAAGTTTATAAAAAATAATATAAACATTTATCATAACAAATAAATATGATGTGAAAGTACATTCAATAATAAATCTAATTGTATTGATTTGTTATGGCTTATGTTAATATTGTTTATAAACCTTGTTAAAGTTTATAAAGCTTGACTTTAACCAAAGCTAATACGAGGACTAAATAAAAACGGAGGGAGTATTTAGGAATGGAGGGAGTAGTCCCTCCTTTCCGGTTTACAGGGCTATACTATTAAGAGCAAGTACAATAGTGGGCTTATAACCTGCTTACATGGCAATTTTTTCTGATGCAAGAGCCAGGCTATATTCGTGCTCCAAGGCTCCGCACCATGCCCCACCGCTACACAAAGACTGCCACACGAGTGTTCACAACTGCCATGTTCGGGTTGCGCTTGGCTCTTCGCCTCTTTGAGAAGACAAATGATGATGTTACTACTTCTACAGTATTGAATCAACTGCTGCATGTTCGTCCACTGCGTGCAGGAGGGATAACTTGTTGTAGTAAGTAAAAGCCTGTCCTCATCTGTGAGCCACCGTGCGCATGGGCGAGGGAGAGGGCGTGTAGTAGTAAAATCAAGCTTCTCCTTGTTGTACGAGTTGACATGAAAAATCATAGCACTGGCCCCACATGCTTGCCTCTAAACTTTGCTAAAAGACCCGCATTGCACAATATATTTGCTGCAACCTCTAACATTTACCCCACCACAAATTAAAATATACTCCATCCTTTCCGTTTTATAGGGCTCAATTCAAAATTCTCACCAACCAAGGTAGATGGTGAGTGGTGGAATACTTTTTGTAGTTTGCAAAAGCACCCAATTAATGCTCTTGTTTTCCTCAAAAAAATTTGTTTAGCAATGTATTAGTTGCAATCCATGCATGCATAAAGTACATGCATTGGTCAATTTTCTCTTAATACTTGCATGCAATGATTTAATGCACCTTGGAATTTGAACATGTGATGGGGAACAACCAAATTGAGCCTTATAAAATGAAAAAACTAAAATTTTGAGATAAGCCCTATAAACCGAAAAGGAGGGAGTATATTCCTGTCTTGACCAAATGAGCATGCAAACTACAATCACCAGGATGACAGGAAGGGCCAGAAGATTATTTTAATCAAAAAATGCTTCAATACGGCCTCATAGCATGGAGCCGACCCCAACGATTTTAAGCTTAGAGGCACGGTACATGCTATCGTACAGTATGTCATTATACCTCCCCTACACATGAAATTGCCACACGAGTGTCCGGGTTGTGCTTGGCTCTTCGCCTCATCGGGAAGTCGAACAATGATGGTACTACTGCAGTGGAGTACTACAGTATGCTTCTGGCCATCTGACACTGAATGAACTGCTGCATGTCCATCGCATGCGGGAGGGAGAGCGTGTAGCGAAAGCTTCTCCTAGTCCCGCAAGCCACCACGCTAATGGGCGAGGGAGAGTGCACTGTAATCAAACTTCTCCTTGTTGTATGATTTGACGCGACACATCAAAGCAGTGCACTCGATACATTTCAATGATTTGCATTTACCGGTGCATTAATTACAAGGGATGCATGCATGTCGTGACTTTCCTTTTGATGCTTGCATGTGTTGATTTAATGCACCATGAAGTAGTATGAATATGTGACGGTAAAACTTTGTAATGCCCTGGCCCTAAAGCGAGAGATGGTTGTGCAGGAGGAGGGCGAGATCATGCCGACGGAACTGGACCCGATGATGGAGCTCTCTATCGTCTCTATGGACCTCACCTTGCTCCACTGCCCCTTGTGCCTCCGCCCCTTGAAGTCTCCAGTGTATGAGGTTTGAATACACCTCATCCGCTCGGCTGATCGAGCAACATGCAGGTTTCTTGATTGATGTGCTATTCGATTGATTTGTGCAGTGCAAGGAAGGGCACCTGGCCTACGCGGACTGCCATGGCGAGCGCCCCGGGAACCAGCGGCACTGCCAGAAGTGCGAGCGCGGCGGTGGATTCCACGTGTGGAACACGACGGTGGACATTGTCCTCTCCTCGGTGAGGGTGGAGTGCTTGCACGAAGGCTGTAGGCTCTACGTCACTTACCATAAGCTTGCCGATCACCAGAGTGTGTGTCCGCTCACGCCCTGCAAATGCCTCGTGCCCGTCTGCGGCTACGAAGGCCCGCCACCGATGCTCTCCCACCACCTCAGCACCATGCATCCCATGCCCGTGCACAAGATCCAGTACGGCAAGGTGCTCCAGCTGCAAGTGCCACTGTCGGAGCCAGGACTCTTGCTGTTCGAGGTGGAGGACGGCCGCGCGTTTTTCTTGGTCGGCCGCGTGCTTGACATCGGCGCGCCTATCACTATGTTGGTCGTCTTCATCAGAGCGGGGGCGTCCCCACTGACGCACAACGCGCCCAAGATGTGGGCGAACGGCCCGCCGGGGGAGCCCAAAGGTAGGACCGACGCTGTCAAGGTGGAAATGGAGGTGACAAGCAGCAAGGATCCCGACGATGTCGCCGTGCATGATTGACCTTCTTCACAGTTCCCCCCAAGCTACTGCCGGGGCTGGGTTGTCGAGGACGGTGTCTCTCCACATTCAGATTGACAAGCTCAGCTTCTAAATGATTCTACTGCGCCTTCTGTTTATCTTAGTAATATGCTAATATAGGGGTTAGCTCGGTCTACTTTAGCTTAGGAGATGGTGGGTTTTGGTGGCGATGCAACAATTACTTCGACATCAGATCAGCAGTTAAAGTAATTTCCAACAGTCGAACGGATATTTTGTGTCTGTTGGATATAAAGATCCTTTGGGTAAGAAGTATAACAACTTACATGCTTGTTTGTTCAGGAAGTGTTGCATACTTGTGCGAGTTGACGCGACACATCAAAGTAGTACTAATTTCTCTGCGCATAATTTGAGGCGCAGATACCAAGGAGGGCCTGGTTGTGTTTATACTTGGACAACCCTGACTGCGCACCAGGCAGACGAAGCTCGTGTGGTGTTGGTGCTGTGTGCGGCCCGCACATTAACTAAAACCTCGCACCTCCAGCTTAGCCTCCGCATTTTAAACTTCTCAATCTCAAGGCCAAGGAGCAATGGGAAACCTATCATAGAGCCAATCGGATGGTTGAGAACACTGCAATTCGTAGCTACATATGCGTGTGTGTGAGGGGACGAATGCGTGTGTGCACCTCTTCTCTTCGTGTATAACATACTAAACTTAGAGTACAAGTGTATGTGGGTGGCATCGACCTAGGGAGCTAGAGATGGTGCGTGCGAGAAGTCCCGAGAGACTAGGTGTGTGCGTGGGAAAGAGGCAGAGAGATGATATGTGTCGATGTAATGCGTGTAAAAAAAGACTAGTCTATAACTCGCCACGAGGCTATTCCTGTCGAACGCCCCAATAACCGTAAGATATGTATCCGACGGTGTCAGTTATTGCACATACACAGCAGTAGAAAAAGAAGTACCATGGTATATTACAAAACAGCTACACCACAGCCGAGAACACGTTCCCACGTTACGCCATCCGGGAATAGTGCCGCACTTTGAAACTAGAACCATCAATAAATTTTGAGCTTCCGTATCGTCACATTACAAATTACTACTCCTATTCACATCGAACACACCGATATATTTAATTGCAAACCTGTTGAAAGTGCGTTACCTCGACTAGAGGGGGGTGAATAGGCAATTTTTAAGAAATCTTCACTGAGGAATTTCAAGGTGAGGAAATTCCTAAGCAAAGAACTACTTGCAGCGGAATAAGTACTCGGGTATAAGCAAAACAGAGTAACATCATAGTCATCATGATGAAATGAAAGACAAGAACTGAGTACAGAAAGCGTAAACATAGGATAAGCAGGATGAAGACAAACAGACTGAAGAATTAGGATTGAGGAAATAGAGAAAGTCTTCAGTTAATGTCTTCAAGCAGTAATGATTAGGTAAATCAACACATAACTGAGGAAATGAAAGGTTGAGGAAATAGAACCAGTTGGCTTGGTGAAGATAATGATTTGTTCGACCAGTTCCAACTGCTGTGACAGTTGTACGTCTAGTTGGAGCGGCTGAGTATTTAAACTCGAGGACACACAGTCCTCACCGTATTCTCCTTGAGCTAAGATCACGCAAATCTCGCCCAACAGTAGTGGTAAGTCTTCACAGGTGACTTCCAAACCTTCACAGACTAGGTCACTCGGTGATCCACAATTCCTCTTGGATGCTCAGACCATGACGCATAACCGTATGGAGGATACACAGTCCTCAAAGGTAACAAGCATCGGTTCCACACAGGAACAATCTCTTCAGTGATGCTCAATCACTTTGGGGTTTGTAGGTTTGGGTTTGGGATTTGGGTTTTTCCTCACTTGATGATTTTTGCTCAAAGTCCTCGGAGGATGGGATGCTCTCAAATGACTAGTGTCAGTTTCTCTCGGAGCAGCCAACCAGCTAGTGGTTCTAGGGGGCGGCTATTTATAGCCTAGGGAGCAGCCCAACATGATAAGACATAAATGCCCTTCAATGATATGACTGTTAGGTGGCAGATATTTTGGAACAGCTAGCGGCGGCTCAGCAACGGTCGGATATGAGGTTCGAATTCCTTAGGGCTATCATGTTCCTCACTGTGTAGGCAATCCGCACTGGCGAATTCCTAACTCCTCAGTCAGAACAAATTCCTTAGAGACCAGAAGATCTTTGTCTCTGTCACTAAAGAAATTGACTGAACTGATATGAGATTTCCAATGGCTTCACTCGAAGGATTGGGTAGTTGTAGGATTTTGAGATAAACATCACTTGGAAATCTGTTTCGTTAGTATTACCTCGACCCCCTTTAACAGTACGGTGCTTCCTATGACTCAAGAAGAAGAAAATGAAACTATGAAAACAAAAGTCTTCACGCTTCAGATTCCTCGCATGATTATTGAAGTCTTCACGGTCACACCAATTTCTTCACTTTCAACGTCTTCATGAGAACCAAAATCTTCAGCCGAAGACATTAATTTTTAGGGTTCGACTTTCACTGTAAATATCAAACTCCTCATTGACTTATAGAGCCTATGTACACTCACAAACATATTAGTCCCTTAACCTATAAGTCTTCAATACACCAAAATCACTAAGGGGCACTAGATGCACTTACAATCTCCCCCTTCTTGGTGATTGATGACAATATAGGTTAAGTTTTCAATGGGGATAAACATATGAATTGAAAGTACTGAATATTGAGGAATTTGATTGCAAGATATAGAAGAATTCCCCCTGGAGATGTGTATAGTGAGGTATTTGTTTTTGAAGCAATGAACACTTGAAGAGTAGAATCATGGAGATCTCCCCCTATATCTTATAATTCATACATGCATTTAACATATAGAATGAAGAATTTGAAATGCATGAAGAAATATGGTGACTGATGTAATTCAGCATGCGTGCATAAGATTAATGAGGAAATAGCATGCAGAAAAACAGAGCAAAAGTATCAGGTCACCATCAGACTTAAGTTTACAACTCGATCAACAAAAGCTTCAGAAGAGCGAGAGTTGCAACTTAACCAAAAAAATGCCCATATATATAGACCCGTTTGAAGTCTAACTCAAATTTCTCCCCCTTTGTCATCAAATGACCAAAAGGGATGAAAAGTGAGGACTAACGCCCCTGAAGAATTTCTTCACGAAGTCGATGGAGGAGCACCAGCGTTGTTGGGGTCGTCGGTTGGAGTAGGGCCTGCCGCAGTGTCATCCAGATTTTCATTTTCATCAGTGTCGCAGGATGAGAATTATGAACTGGGCACCAAAGGAGGAACTTCGACCTTCTTGAATTTATTCGGTGGAGGCTTAGCCTAGCCGAAGTCCTGTTTGAAGCCCATCTGCTTGAGATCCTCATCACCGTAGAGGTGAGTCAATATAGCCCAGGTGCGATCGAACATTTCGTTGAGGTAGTAGTGGTTCTTCTTCAGTGAATTATAAGTGGCAGTAATATTGTGAAGAATTGAACCAGACTGGCGTTTCACCCAGTTGTGATTGCGATCCACCTTCTGATGAAGACTGAGGAGAAGCTCACGATAAGTCATCACCCTTAGAGTTGTTGCCTGAGGACTTTGCTTTGAAGCATTTGCGGTAGTATCATGAGTGGCAGAACCATCATTGGTGGAGTATGAAGCAGCTTTGCGGAACTGTCCATCCAATGGACGAATGCCCTCATCAATGACAGCAGTGGCCTTGCCCTTCTCATCAGCTGAGGAAAATGTCCGTTTGAGGACTTCAATCGGAGGCAAGATGCTGCCATGGTTGAGCGTATCAGCTTTGTAGTTGAGTAAAGACCTTGATCTGAGGAATCTCATGATCCATGGAGCGTAAGGCTTCAGCTCAAACGGGGACATAGCAGCATTTGCCAGAGTCCTTATGAAGAAATCATGATAATTCACGGGAATACCGTGCATGATGTTGAACAGCAGATTCTTCATGATGCCAACGACTTCCTCATCATTTGAGTCGTGGCCCTTGATTGGACTCAAAGTCTTTGTTAGAATACGATAGACTGTCCTCGGCACATACTGCAATTCCTTCATGAGGAATTTTGTCCTTGAAGCTTGTCCAGGCTTCAGCGGCTTCATCAGTACTTGCATAAAATGATTGGACAGCAGACCCGCACCTTCTGGGGGAGGACTGACTGGCATGGCATGAAGCAATTTAGTTGCTGGTGCCTTGTAGTGAGTGTTTTCAGTCATCCAGTCCAACACCCATGAATTCTCATCTTCAGCATTTCCGATGATGTGCAACGTCACGTAGAATTAAAGAATGAGTTCTTCATTCCAATCGCAGATATCAGTGTAGAAGTTGAGCAGGCCAGCATCATGAATGGCAGCGAGGATAGGCACAAAGCAAGGCAATGATTCCATATCCAAGTGAGGAATATGCTCATGATCGAAGACCTTGTCTTTGTTGAATAGTGCTGAAGAATAGAAGTTTGCCTGGCTGGCAGTCCAGAATCGCTTTCTCCTCAGACGAGCTGAATCATATGGATTATATTCAGTGAAGAATACATGCTCGTTGAAGAATGCATCAGCCTTGAACTTTGGAGTCTTGGAGAATGGATTCTTTGGCTGTGGCTGAGGAGTGTTAGTGATTTGAAGAATAACTTCTGGGACTTCAATTTCAAGAGCTGCAGGCTGAGGAATTTCAGCTTCTACTTCAGTAGCAGCCTGGTCCTCCATTTCTTCAGCAACATGTTCATCAGCACTAGTGGCTGGAATCTCTTCAGGAATGTAAGGGGTGGCATGAATTTCATCAGAACCCATGAGAACTTTAGTTGGGGCTGGAGACTGAGGAATTTGCTCGAGCGGTGTGAACAGCGGCGAGTTGGGGTGCTGACTCTCCCAAAAATCATCATTCATCACGGGATGGTGCAGCCAATGTCCACTTCCTCATCCACTTCCATTTCTTCAACGCCGGCCTCTTCAGTAGTGAATTGAGGCGTTGGCGATGATACCTGAGGGGTTAAGGTGAAAGCTTCAACCTCAATTTCTTCATCCATCTGCTCTGTGGAAGCAGCAGGTGGATCTTCTTCTGCAGATGTAGGACCTTGAGAAGAGGTGTCTAGAGGGGGGTTATTAGACACAAAGTACCAAAGTTGCAGTTTTTAAGTTTCCTTAAGTTTAAGTGGAGATTAGGCACACGTTTAACATTCACAATACATATCAAGCAAGCATGCACGAGTATATGGGCAGCGGAAAGTAAAGCATGCAACTTGCAAGAATGTAAAGGGAAGGGTTTGGAGGATTCAAACGCAATTGGAGACACGGATGTTTTTGGCGTGGTTCCGATAGGTGGTGCTATCGTACATCCACGTTGATGGAGACTTCAACCCACGAAGAGTAACGGTTGCACGAGTCCACGGAGGGCTCCACCCATGAAGGGTCCACAAAGAAGCAACCTTGTCTATCCCACCATGGCCGTCGCCCACGAAGGACTTGCCTCACTAGCGGTAGATCTTCATGAAGTAGGCGATCTCCTTGCCCTTACAAACTCCTTGGTTCAACTCCACAATCTTGTTCGAGGCTCCCAAGTGACACCTAGCCAATCTAGGAGACACCACTCTCCAAGAAGTAACAAATGGTGCATTGATGATGAACTCCTTGCTCTTGTGCATCAAATAATAGTCTCCCCAACACTCAACTCTCTCTCATAGGATTTCGATCTGGTGGAAAGAAGATTTGAGTGGAAAGCAACTTGGGGAAGGCTAGAGATCAAGATTAATATGGTAGGAATGGAATATCTTGGCCTCAACACATGAGTAGGTAGTTCTCTCTCTTAGAAAAGGTAAGTTGGAAGTGTAGGATTAGTCTGATGGCTCTCTCCACAAATGAAGAGGAGGTGGAGGGGTATATATAGCCTCCACACAAAATCTAACCGTTACACACAATCTACCAAACTCGGTGGGACCGAATCGTTAAACTCGGTCAGACCGATTTAGCAAATAATGTGACCATTAGGGTTTTCGGTGGGACTGAAATGCAACTCGGTAAGACCGATATGGTTAGGGTTAGGGCATAACGTAATGTCGGTAAGACCGATTACACAAACTCGGTGAGACCGATTTTCGTAATAAGCTTTCCAGAGAGTTGGTTAGGCAAACTCGGTTTGACCGATTACACAAACTTGGTGGGACCGATTTTGGTAATGAGTCAACCAGAAATTTTGCATTGTAATCTCGGTAGTACCGATTGCTCAAACTCGGTGAGACCGATTTTGGTAGTGGACATACACAGAGAGATTACAGTCCCATCTCGGTGAGACCGAGATCCCTATCAGTGAGACTGATTTGCTTAGGGTTTGTGGCAGTGGCTAAGACATCTGAAATCGGTGGCGCTGGATAGAAAGAATCGGTGTGACCGATTTTGGCTTTAGGTTTAGGTTTTTTGTGGAAGTGGGAAAGTAGTTGAGGGTTTTGGAGCATATCACTAAGCACATGAAGCAAGAGGCTCATTAAGCCACACCTCATCCCTCCTTGATAGTATTGGCTTTTCCTATAGACTCAATGTGATCTTGGACCACTAAAATATAAAATGAAGAGTCTTGAGCTTGAAGCTTGAGCCAATCCTTTGTCCTTAGGATCTTGAAGGAGTTCCCACATCCTTTAGTCCATGCCACTCCATTGTTGAACTTATCTGAAACATACTAGATAAAAGTGTTAGTCCAACAAGAGATATGTTGACATTAATTACCAAAACCACCTAGGGAGCACTTGTGCTTTCAATCTCCCCCTTTTTGGTAATATATGACAACATACATCAAAGCTTTAGATAAAGATATAAAGAGTAGCAAGTAAAGCTTTGGAAAGACATGTAACAAACATAGGCTCCCCCTACATGTATGCAATCATGTGAATATGGAATATAGAAGCATGTGAGAGCATAACCATGATAGAGTAGGCAATGTGTTAAGTGTATCTTGGCCATATGCATCAGAGCAAAGAATATTAAAGAGAATACCTTCATGCCCATGAGTCCTTCTTGCAAACAGTATGTACATCAGCAAGAATTCCTCATACACATGATTGTGATGTATATACTTACCTTGAAGTCTTGAGTTGGCTTAGGATGAAATGAACCTACGTAAACAAGGTTAGATAACACAAATACATCTACTAGCCAGAGCAAACAGAAGAAACCACAAGAATACCAAGACTGGGATGACATGTAGAGAGTGAGTACTAAGTACCACATTGGATTAGACATGTCCCCAAGAGTAAAGATATGCAATGAATTTAAATGATTTCTTTTCCTTAGATGTATTGCCCCCCCCTGAATCTAGCATGGGATACTGGGAGAAGATAGGGAATAGAAAATCAGAGCTGAAAGATATGAATGATGATCAGAGCTAATGTATGCTAATGCAAATAAGCACAACAGATCATATGAATATGTCTCTCCCCTCAAGAAGACATGTGGGCATTTCTCCTCTTGAACACCAAGCATCTGGGATCCTTGAGAAATACTTTCTACTTAAGTATTCTCTCCCCCTGGAGATCTCTCTCTCCCCTTGAGGATCTCTCTCCCCCTTGAGGATCTCTATCCCCCTTAAGAAGGTCATATACTCTTTCTTTGATGTGATCTCTCTCTAAGTGATAAGCTTTGATGTGATCTCTCTCTCCCCCTTTGACATCAATTTCCAAGAAGGGTCTTCTGGAATCTGTCTAATGGGTTTGGTCCTTGAGACACAGCACAAAGCAATGATAAAAATGTGATGCTTGTAGAGGACAAGATTCATTGAGTGGAGCTGGATCAGAAGAAACATAGAATATGTGGCAGACTGATTTTCCTGATGTGAAATCGGTGGCACCGAGTGGTTTGTTTCGGTTGTACCGAAAGGATTCGGTTGGACCAAAAACAACAAATTGGTGAAACCGAGTTCATCGCAGAGAAAACACTTGTCACCTCAACTCACTAGACTAGTAAGATCTCACAAAGATTTGCAAGGAATTTACTGAAAGATGTGCAATGAATTTGATGCAGAAAATGCAGAGCAAACAGAAAGAAATCTGGATGAAGTTTTTTTTGAAAGGGGAAACAAATATGCATGAGAAAAATGCAAAAACACAGAAAAGAACACAATAGAACTTCATCTAGAGATGGTCGGCGACAAAGTCACCTATGTTAGAGTATATTGACTTAGGAGTCAAGTGAGATCACTTGATCATAGGTCATACTCATAGTTTAAGCTCAAAATGGGGTTGCCATTTTTCGTTTAAGCATCTTGATGTATTCACATCTTGTCGAGTTTCTTTAGCTCATAACTTGGAGTAAAGCTTCTCTAAGATGGAATAACATACCTTGGTTGGTGGTGTTGTCCATGTAGTTGAACTTGTGTGGGTTGCTCACGGTTGATGTAGCTCATCAAGAATTTGGAGCACCACTTGGAATTTGAGTCCATCTACCTACATGGGTTAGTTCTTGCAATGAAGAGCACTTGTGTATCCAAAAGTGATAATCATGAAGCTCAACATAGAATTTGTCAAAGGATATGTTTGAGTGGTTCCGTGCTTCCTTGTCTTCAACCACCATGGTGTAGAAACTTGGTGATGTAGAGATAGCTCAAGATAAGAGTACATTTCCATCTCATGGAATTTGACTCAACCAAGTACCTACATGGGTTAGATAACATGCAAGATACAGATATATCCAAGACATAAGATTTTCATCATAAGAGAAAAATATCAAGGATTAGTCATAAGTTCATGTCTTGCATGTATCCAATGGAGTTTATACTCCAAGTTTGAAGCATCAATGATGTTCAATTCTCCTCTTAACCTGCAAAACACTTTCTCATCAAGAGGTTTAGTGAATATATCCGCTAATTGCTTTTCGGTGCGAACATGCTTAAGATCAATGTCACCCTTAGCAACATGATCTCGAATGAAATGATGACGGACTTCAATATGCTTAGTTCGAGAATGTTGCACAGGATTATGACCGATTTTGATAGCACTTTCACTGTCACAAAGCAATGGAACATGTCTCACATATATCCCATAATCTTTAAGAGTTTGGGTCATCCAAAGTAATTGAGCACAACATGAACCAGCGGCAATATATTCTGCTTAGACGGTGGATAAGGATACCGAGTTTTGTTTCTTGGAGGACCAAGACACAAGAGATCTACCAAGAAATTGACAAGTATCCGAGGTGGACTTTCTATCAACCTTGTCTCCGGCATAGTCCGAGTCGGAATAGCCAACAAGATCGAAAGAGGCCCTCTTAGGATACCAAATGCCAAAATTTGGTGTATGGATTAAGTATCTCACTATCCTTTTCACGGCCTTAAGATGACATTCTTTAGGAGCAGCTTGATATCATGCACACATGCACACACTTAGCATGATATCGGGACGTGAAGCACATAGATATAACAATGAACCAATCATAGAGCAATAAACCTTTTGATCAACCGGTTCACTATCTTTGGTCAAATCAATATGTCCACTAGTAGGCATGGGTGTAGACATACCTTTGCATTCTTGCACATTGAACTTCTTGAATAAGTCCTTGGTGTACTTCGTTTGAGAAACAAAGGTACCTTCCTTAGTTTGCTTGATTTGCAACCCAAGAAAGAATTTGAGTTCACTCATCATAGACATCTCAAACTTCTCCGACATTAGCTCCCGAACTTTTCACTAAAATGAGGGTTAGTTGAACCAAATATAATATCATCAACATAGATTTGGCACACAAATAGTTCTCCATTAACCCTTTTAGTAAAAAGAGTAGAATCAATTTTCCCAATTTCAAAGCCTTTTTCAATAAGGAACTTGGTCAAGCATTTATACCATACTCTAGGAGCTTGTTTAAGACCATAAAGAGCTTTGTGAAGTTTGTAAACAAGATTGGGTTTCTTAGGATTGACAAAGCCGGGAGGTTGCTTAACATAAACTTCCTCCTCCATTTCACCGTTTATAAAAGCACTTTTAATGTCCATTTGGTAAAAGGTGATATCATGATGATTAGCGTAGGCAAGTAAGATGCGAATGGACTCAAGTCTAGCAACGGGAGCATAAGTCTCACCATAGTCCGTACCTTCGACTTGTGTGTAGCCTTGGGTGACAAGACGTGCTTTGTTGCGAACTACTTGTCCATCTTCATCTTGCTTGTTGCGAAACACCCATTTGGTACCGACGACGTTGTGGTTGTTGTCGGGCTTCTCAACCAATGTCCAAACTTGGTTCCTCTCAAAGTTATGTAGCTCTTCATGCATAGCTTTTATCCAATCCGGATCTTCCAATGCTTCTTCAACCTTCATAGGTTCAATGCTAGAGATGAAAGAATAGTTTTCACAAAGTTAGCTAAACGAGTTTTAGAGCGAGTGATTCTCCCGGTTTGAATGTCATTGTAGATTTGCTCGACGGGATGATCTTTAGCAATTCTTGCTCGAACTCGTGAAAGCTTTTGCTTGGGTCTTCGTTGAACATCTTCTTCATCTTGTTCTTCTTCTTGGCCTTCTTCATTGTTGGCGTTGTCGTTCTCTTGTCGTGGTGGAGAAGGAGGTTGTTGACGTTCATCTTGATGCACTTCCTCGTTTTCTTCATCTTGGTGTGTCCCACTTGTGGATGCTTCCGTATCAACTCTTGGTTCACCTTGTCGTGAAATATAAGCTTCCACTTGGACGGACGAGGTACTCTCCTTCACCTCCGTTGGACGAACCTTGCCAATAGCCAAGTCTTGGATTGCTTCCGAAGGATCTTTGTCTCCTACATCAATTGGCAATTGCTCTACTTGCGAGCCGTTAGATTCATCAAACTTCACATCTACCGTCTCTTCAACCTTTCGGGTGAAATTGTTGTAGACACGGTAAGTGTGAGAGTTCGTGCCATAACCTAGTAGGAAACCTTCATGAGACTTAGGAGCAAATTTTGAACGACGATGCTTATCAAGAATGTAGAACTTTGAGCCGAATACTCGAAAGTATTCAACTTGGGGTTTGTTACCGGTGAGAAGCTCGTATGTTGTCTTGCTGAGTAGCTTGTGAAGATACAAGCGTTTTGTTGCATGACAAGCTGTCTCAACCGCTTCTGCCCAAAAGTGCTTTGGTGTCTTGTACTCATCAAGCATCGTTCTCGCCATTTCGATGAGCGTCCGGTTCTTCCTCTCAACAACTCTGTTTTGTTGAGGTGTGTACGTAGCTGAGAACTCGTGTGAAATCCCTTCTTCGTCAAGAAAGGTGTCCACATTTGCGTTCTTGAACTCCATTCCGTTGTCGCTGCGAACCTTCTTGATCTTCACTTCAAATTGATTTTGGGCCTTCCTAGCGAAGTTTTTGAAGATCTTTTGGACCTGCGATTTATCATCGAGAAAGAACACCCACGTAAATCTTGAAAAATCATCAACTATAACTAGACCAAAAGAATTTCCACCGAGAATCTTGTAAGAGTTGGGACCAAAAAGATCCATGTGTAGTAGCTCGAGTGGACTCCTTGTGGTCATGATGTTCTTCATGGGATGCCTTCCTCCAACCTGTTTACCTGCCTGACAAGCGCTGCAAAGTCTATCCTTATCAAATATGACATCGTTAACTCCAAGAATATGATTTCCTTTAATAAGCTTGTCAAGGTTTCGCATACCAACATGACCTTGTCGTCTATGCCATAACCAACCTTTTGAGAATTTAGCAATGAAGCAAGTTTTAGGTTGGACCTTTTTAGTGAAATCAACAATGTATAGATCACCTCTACGCACACCGGTAAAGACCATTTTATGATTGTCTCGATGAAACACTTGGCAATCTACTTCAGTAAATAGGACATTGAAACCGAAATCAGCAAGTCTAGATACTGAAAGTAAGTTGTATCCAAGAGATTCAACGAGCATGACATTTTGTATGGAGCTATCATGTGATATGGCCACCTTACCGAGGCCAACCACCTTCCCCTTTGAGTTGTCACCGAAAGTGACATACTTTCGAGGACTATCATTATCAGCAAGCTCACGAAACATGTCTTTATCTCTGGTCATGTGATCGGTACATCCACTATCAAGAACCCATTCCTTTCCTCCTGACATATATCCCCGAAGATTTTCCATAAGACTAAAATGTCTCATTGCATCATCAAGATCAAAGTCACTATCATCATCCTCATCATAGTATCCATGTTCAACATCGTCATGTGGTGGATCAAATCCTAGAGAGGGTGATTCGTTAGAGTGAGTTTGACAATGATCTTGCTTATGAATTTGTATAGCTTCGGAAATAATATCACTAATAATTCCAACATCTCCTTTGGCACGCATAAGGTTTGTAAGCTCAAATAGACTATCACCAAACATAGGATCACTAGTATTCATCTTACTCAAGGCAATAGACTTATGGAGAATTTCATCAAGATTTTTCAAGGAATAATCTGGAAATCGTTCCTCAAGAAAGTTCCATATAGTGTAGGCACACTTAAGAGTAGGCAAGCATCCAATCAAGTTTCTAGGCAATCCTCTAATGATAAGTTCGGCAGTTCTAAGATTCCTAATCATATTAATTGACTTATCATGAGTAGGATGCATAGGATCAACATAAGGTGCACAAGGGCTAGCAATGTACTTGTTCAAATGAAATTGATTGAAAATTACAAGCATCTTATTTTTTCACTCATGAAAATACTCTCCATCAAGAATAGGCACTCTATGTCTAAGACTCCCCAAAGTAGACTCATCCATCTTCCTCCAATGGTGATTAAACCAAGGCAATGGAGACCAATGCTCTAATACCACTTGTAGGACCTTGAGAAGAGGTGTCTAGAGGGGGGTGATTAGACACTAAGTACCAAAGTTGCAGTTTTTAAGTTTTCTTAAGTTTAAGTGGAGATCAGGCACAAGTTTAACATTCACAATACATATCAAGCAAGCATGCAAGAGTATACGGGCAGCGGAAAGTAAATCATGCAACTTGCAAGAATGTAAAGGGAAGGGTTTGGAGGATTCAAACGCAATTGGAGACACGGATGTTTTTGGCGTGGTTCCGATAGTTGGTGCTATCGTACATCCACGTTGATGGAGACTTCAACCCACGAAGAGTAACGGTTGCGCGAGTCCACGGAGGGCTCCACACACGAAGGGTCCACGAAGAAGCAACCTTGTCTATCCCACCATGGCCGTCGCCCACGAAGGACTTGCCTCACTAGCGGTAGATCTTCACGGAGTAGGCGATCTCCTTGCCCTTACAAACTCCTTGGTTCAACTCCACAATCATGTTGGAGGCTCCCAAGTGACACCTAGCCAATCTAGGAGACACCACTCTCCAAGAAGTAACAAATGGTGCGTTGATGATGAACTCCTTGCTCTTGTGCTTCAAATGATAGTCTCCCCAACACTCAACTCTCTGTCATAGGATTTGGATCTGGTGGAAAGAAGATTTAAGTGGAAAGCAACTTGGGGAAGGCTAGAGATCAAGATTCATATGGTAGGAATGGAATATCTTGGCCTCAACACATGAGTAGGTAGTTCTCTCTCTCTGAAAAGGTAAGTTGGAAGTGTAGGTTTAGTCTGATGGATCTCTCCACGAATGAAGAGGAGGTGGAGGGGTATATATAGCCTCCACACAAAATCTAACCGTTACACACAATCTACCAAACTCGGTGGGACCGAATTGTTAAACTCAGCCAGACCGATTTAGCAAACAATGTGACTGTTAGGGTTTTCGGTGGGACCGAAATGCAACTCGGTAAGACCGATATGGTTAGGGTTAGGGAATAATGTAATCTCGGTAAGACCGATTACACAAACTCGGCGAGACCGATTTTGGTAATAAGCTTTCCAGAGAGTTGGTCAGGCAAACTCGGTTTGACCGATTACACGAACTCGATGGGACCGATTTTGGTAATGAGTCAACCAGAAATTTTGCATTGTAATCTCGGTAGTACCGATTGCTCAAACTCGGTGAGACCGGTTTTGGTAATGGACTTACACAGAGAGATTACAGTCCCATCTTGTGAGACCGAGATCCCTATCGGTCAGACCGATTTGCTTAGGGTTTGTGGATGTGGCTAAGACATCTGAAATCGGTGGCGCCGGATAGAAAGAATTGGTGTGACCTATTTTGGCTTTAGGTTTAGGTTATTTGTGGAAGTGGGAAAGTAGTTGAGGGTTTTGGAGCATATCACTAAGCACATGAAGCAAGAGGCTCATTAAGCAACACCTCATCCCTCCTTGATAGTATTGGCTTTTCCTATAGACTCAATGTGATCTTGGACCACTAAAATATAAAATGAAGAGTCTTGAGCTTGAAGCTTGAGCCAATCCTTTGTCCTTAGCATCTTGAAGGAGTTCCCACATCCTTTAGTCCATGCCACTCCATTGTTGAACTTATCTGAAACATATTAGATAAAAGTGTTAGTCCAACAAGAGATATGTTGACATTAATTACCAAAACCACCTAGGGATCACTTGTGCTTCCAGCAGATTCTTCAGGAATCTGATATTCTTCGCCATGAGGAACAAGTTCCTTGGATGGCATGCTTGCGAGAGGAACAACATCAATGGGATTCTTTAGTGAACTTGTCAAAATCTTCGCCTTCTTAGGGGCCGAAGATTCTGAAGCAGCTGATGCCTTCCTCTTCTTCAAAGCAGCACGCTCCGCAGCTTTAGTTTTCTTCACTTCCAAGGAAGAAGGAAGAATTGGACTAGGTGTTGGTGCAGGCGGAGCAGTGGCAGTGGGATCAATTTCTTGCACTGGCTGATGCAGATTGGCTGTCTTGGCGATTTCTTGGTAGCAGCGATATGGTATTCAGCTGGCCTGGCAATTTCTTCAGGCACAACACTAGAGGTTGCCCTGGCAGTTTCTTCAAAGGCTGGAATTTCTTCAGCAGCCCTGATACTTGCAGTTTCATCAAAAGCCTGAAAATCATCATTGGTGCTGGCAATTCCTTGAGTGGCTTGGGCAGATGCTTCAGCCAGAGTGACTTCAATGCGCATAGGAGCAGCAACATTTGAAGTGAATGTCTTCGTCAGGTTGACGGATCTGACCTTGGCGCCCTTCTAGTCAGCCTTGTAGGCTTCAAAATCTTCGCTGAACCTCTTGATTTTAGCTTGCAGTGCAAGGAGCTGTTCAGGCGAAAGATTGAGGACATTGTCCTTTAAGTAGCATTGCTTCTTGTACTGCGCTTTCCTGATTGACCTGGCTTGGTCAAACTTCCATTTTTCTTCAGTGATGAACGCAGTCAAAACGTGACTTTGTCCAAGAGTGAGGCCCAACTCTAGCATTGGAGCATTTGGATCCTTGTGCCATAGGTCGATGAAATCGAGCATTTTCTTCGGATCGATTAGAAGGGGCACAACACTCCCTTTGGCTCTAGCGGCCCGCTGCTGTCTGTCCTTGATGATATTGGCAAGTTCATCATCATCAGCATCATCATCATCAGATGGAGTTTGAAAGACCACCTGCTTCTTGTGAGGACTTGGTCTAGTGCCTCGTCCAGCACTTGCCTTGGTCTTCAGAAGAGTGGGACCGACTGAAGAAGCGTGAGCTGAAACTCACTGAAGCTTCTGAGGCAATGGATGTACCTGTGGTCCATTGGCACGTGGAGAGATGCACGGGTGCTGAGGACTTTGCCGGAGGAGCTGAGGGTTTTGAAGCCCGAGGAATTTGTGCAGCTTGAGGAATTTGCCTTGGTGGCACTGAGGAAATTGGCCGTGAGGGCATTGCATAAGAACTTGGTGGTTTCTTTGCTGGCTTCTTAGGCATGGCCTTCTTACTTGAAGAAGCTTCGGCAGTGGCAGCGGCAGCAACAGAATCTTCATTGAATTTCTTCACTGGTTCTTTGGCCTGCTTGGCGAACTTTGCTTGCCGCCCAGCCCATTCATCAGCATAATCCTCACCACGTTTAAGGCTTGTTGGATCAGCTAGCTGGCCAGGTGCCAGAGGAGGTCTTGAGCACGGAGGACTGAGAGCGAATTTCTTCATGTACTTGGGAGTAACATATCTATACTCCCTCCACTCTCTAGCCCATCTCCTTTCGATCCTCTGAATGCGCACTTTGCGCTCAGTATTCGTTTCCTTGCCATGTTTTGCCTCATCAGGCGTGCAGTACCCTGCATAGATATCCTCAGGGATCTCAAAGGCAGTGTTTACTTCAAGCCTCTTTCCTCTTTTCTGAGGATGTTTACCGTCAGCCATTTTCTTCAGCTGAGGAATTTGCACAATTGAGTTCTCGGAAGAAGTATGCAACTTTTCTTCGAGGAATGCTGCAAATGAGTTAAATTGATGAGAACCTAGTGATTCAGTAACTGACATGAGTACCTGTGAACAGCGTATAGGTGCGAAGAATTTGGAGAGGTCATATGCGTTCTCAGATGGTTTTGTAAAATTTGATGAAGTTTGAGGAAATTGACCCGATGTGTCTTGAATAATTTCACTAAGTGTTCTTTGTCTTTGGTTCCAGAGTTGTGAGGATCATGAGATTCACACAATTGAGGAATCATGAAGAAAAACGTCACTTAGAGAAACAGATCAAGAACTGAAGATTTGTGCTAGGTGTTTAGAGTGTTGAGATCAAAGAATAAACACCTTTTGAGGATTTGATGAAAATCATCAGTAGAATAAATGCGGTAAAAGTAAATTTTAATTACCCTTGATGAAGAACACAACGAACTAGAAGTGTAGATTTGGAAGTTCGTCGGCTCGGATCTTCCACGCCCTAACTTGGCGGAGGAAGACGTCTACGGCGGCAGCGGAGGGAAGATTTCCGCGGTTGGCGCGAGTACGACGGCGACGATGTCGAGGCAGTGAAGCTCTTCCTCACCAGCGACGATGGAGTTAGCGGCGGCGCTAGGGTTTGAGAAGCTCGAGCGAGGGAGTGAGGTCAAGCGGAGTAAAAGTGAAATGAGGAAGGGAAGGGGGTATTTATAGCAGAGATGAATAATTGTTCGCCCGAAGAATTTGGACGAACGTGCCCCTAACCCTTCTCATTCGCGTGACATGTGTCACCCACGTACTGTGAAGTGGAGATCATGTGAGATCGTGGGTGAATAGATAGGTATACCGTGGAATGTGTAGCGGTTTGATCGGCAAAAGCGGAAAATTTCTGATAAGAATATTTAAAGTGTTGTTCGCAATTTCTTCAGCTGACAAGGACACAGTGAAGAATTTGAACGAGTTTCAAATAGAACACACATTAAGAATTTGTGAACGGATTCGGTTGAGTTTAGCATAAAGGGGGAAGGGTCCGATCACATTCACTTAGCAGAAGAGTCAACTTGAAGAATTAGCAATAAGTGAATGTTGTAGAGGACATAAACTTATATATATATATATATATATATATATAGGGTGGGTCTATTATGATAACACCCTCTAGAGTCTTATTCTGCACATCGAAACTCTTATTATGCTAACACCCGACCTGAGCGACACAAAACAGAAAAAAAGAAAAACACCGCCCCACCGACGCCTCCCCCAATTCCCCACGACCAACCACCTTCCTTCCCTCCCCCGGCGCTGCCCCCCTCCATCCTCCACCCCCCGGCGTCGGCCCACATCTAGCCTCCTCCCCTGGCGCCGCCCCCCTCCAGCCTTCTTCCCCTGGCGCCGCCCCCTCCCCACCTCCCCTCCAGCCTCCTCCCAAGCCACGGCGCGGCTCCCCTCCGCCACCCACGGCGTCGTGCGCAGGTGGCGGTGCCACCTCCAAGCCAGCCTCCCTGACCTGCCGCTAGATGGGATCTTGTTTGCCCGCCGCGTCCGACAAGCCGACGGTCACTGCTACCCCGGTTCTGCAGGGGATGTGCACCGGCCTCCCCCAACCTCCTTCATCCACAGATTCGGCCTGCAGTTCGCGGCCGCCACAACCGGCCCCGCTGCTGCTGCCCTCGGCGTCCAGCGGCGGTGCCCGCAGGCTATCCCCTCTGAAAAACAGTGTGAGCTCCCCCTTCCTCCTATCTGGTTTGGCCATCGACCTCCTGCTGTTCGTCGAGTCCGGATCCGTTGCGACCTCCCCCCGCACTGGAATCGGGCTGACCTGCTCCCCGTGGATCCGCCACCTCCCCCCATGATCTGGGCACAACAGCGCCCCGGTGCAGCTCCTCCTCAACTAACCCCATGCCGGCAGCAAGTCGCGGGCCAAGTGCCCCTGCTCAAACGCTTCGGCGTGGATTTTCGGGGTAGGAGCACGGGGCTTGGTGCGCTCGTCCACCCACGACAACATCAGGAGGCCGCCTCGTGCAGCAACGTGGCCAGGGCATAGACCTGGAGCTCATTCCCCTCCTCTTCGGTAATGTGTGGCTCTCCACAGTGCATCACTTCGGCAAGGGTCCTCCCGGCGAGATCCAGCTGGCCTTGCAGTTCGTCTGTCCTCGGCTGTGGCTGGGCTTCCTATCAACTGCAGTTCTCTTGGTTCGACCGCGAAGACGAGCTCCTCTTCGCCGAGGAGCAAAATTCTTCGTCGTCCAGCTAAGGATGCAGTCCATCGGGGCGATGTGCTGTCCACGACGAGCCCCAATGCAGTGCAGTATGTTATCTGAGAAAAGCTCAAACTTGACTTTGTTTGTTTGTTGTTATAGTTCACCTTTTAGCTTTTTGATAGGGAAAATTAAGAACACAATTGTTTGCTATTCAGTTTGCCAAATTTTTTTTTGCAGGAAATGAAGAAACATCAAAAAAGACAAACAAAAATTGTAGTGCGCTCCTGGGCGATCAGTGCGGTGCCCCTGATGCAGTTTGACAGCTCACTATAGCAGTACATAACGGCAGTATCATGTTTGAGAAAAGTTATTTTTTGGATGAGCATCTGCCGTGCGGTTCCAGTGCAGATGTGGTTCTATCGTGATCCACTGTTTTTTTGCTTGCAGGGCAGGGGGTCGCCTCGAAAAAGAAAAAAAGTAGAATTTTGTAGTAGCTCATTAACCCTTTGTATGAAGTGCATTTTCTTTCGTGTGTCTTAAAATTCAGTCGACTACGTAAACCCTTGCAGTGCGTTTGGTCCTCGAGTGTGGCTCACTTTAGAGAGTGGTGTTTTTCACTCGCGCCTAACATGAAGTGCGAAAAAGGTTAGTGAAAAAAATTAGTAATGCGGTCCACTTCGATACATGTCGAGGTTGACTTGCCCTCGTCTATGCGGTCCACTCTTGTTCATAAAAAATTAAAAAAAAGACAACAAAAACTCGTATGAAAAAAATAACGTCCGACAAAAGAAATTATGCAGCTCGCTTGCCTGTCCGCTGTAGTGCGGTTTTCATTCTGAAGAAGTGCGGCCGGCCGTGTGATGTTGTTCATCCCGTGAGTGCAAAAAAATTGTTACGAAAGCGAAAAAAAAGTAATGCGGTTCACTTCTTGATAGTGTTGTGGTTCATTTACACCCGATGTGAAGTGCACTCTATTTTTTCGTCCTTGAAAAAAATAAAAGAAACCATGCAGTTCTCTTAGCCTTTTGATGCAGTGCAGTTTTTCGACTGATGCAGTGCGGTTTTCAGTCGGATGAAGTACCCACGTCGATTTGGGTGTCATGAAAAACAGTGTCCGCATTTCGGTAAATTCGAAATTCCTCTTAAACCGTGAAGAATTAGAGAGAGTGTTCTACATGAAAGAGTTGCGTATCGTCGATATCTTTCCAACGGCGTATCTTTTGAATCATTTCGACCAGCGGTTTGCGAAAAATTTGCGAAAAACGGCCGCTGCCACTCGTCGTGCGCCGCACGATTTTCAAAATTAACTTAAAACCGTAAGGAATCTCAAAAATAGTTCAACATATGAAAGTTGCGTCTCGTCCGTAGCTTTCCAACGGCGTATCATATGTCTCGTTTCGACAAACAGTTAGAAAACTGGAGCAAAAACAGTACCGAAAATTTTAAAAAAATTGAAAAACAGAGTTCCGCGATTTAGTAAATTTGAAACTGCTCTTAAACCGTAATGAATTAGAGAAAGATTTATATATGAAAAAGATGCGCCTCGATGATATATATCTAACGGCGTATCATTTGCTTCGTTCCGACAAGTGGTTTAGAAAAAAACGCGAAAAAACGCTCGCTGCCACTCGTCATCCGCCGCACTATTTTCAAAACTGCTCTTAAACCATGTGGAATCTCAAAAAGTGTTCAACATGTCGAAGTTGCGCCTAATCCATAGCTTTTCAATGGTATATTACACGCCTCATTCGATAAATGGTTAAAAAATTAGAGCGAAAACAGTCCCGAAAAAATAACGCGTGCAGTTTTTTCCGACGAGAAGTTCACTAGTCTCTATTGCAGTGCTCGTCGTCAAAATGATGCAGTGCGCTTCTATTGAGCGTGCAGTGTGAAAGTGGTGTACAGAATAGTTATTCTGCTAATATTAGCAGAATAGACCGTCTGTGTGTGTGTGTGTGTGTGTGTGTGTGTCTATATATATATATATATGTATATATGTATATATATATATATACATACATATATATATACATGTATATATATATATATATATATATATATATATATATATATATAGTCAAATGAAGAACAAACGACGAAAAGAATGAAGACAATGCAAGATGAAGAATTTGAAAAACTGAGGAATTTTAAAAACGAAGAAAAACTCAAATTGAAGGTTTTCAACTTTGGTTGGTGGCGTAACCCACCGTATAAGAAAGCTGATTTCAGACACTCCGTACAATTCTCGGAGGGTTTTGAGAATCAATTTCTTCATTACTTTCTTCACACTTAGAGGGTTAGTCTTCATTGATTGAAGAAAAACGTTACTTCGTGTGTTGCACATCTAAGTCATCAAGTCAGCATAAGTGTTAGGATCTGTGTCCTTTTCAAAGAACATTCGAAGATTCTAGGATATTTAGCTCACACCGCAACTTGCTAAATCTCTTCTCATCCAAGGGCTTAGTGAAGATATCGGCCAGTTGGTCTTTAGTGCTTGCGTGGTCGATGGAGATGTCGCCCTTCAACACATGATCACGAAGAAATGATGACGAATCTGGATGTGCTTTGTCTTCGAGTGCTGAACTCGGTTATGAGCAATCTTGATAGAGCTCACATTGTCGCAGTAGAGAGGCACTTTCTTCACGATGATGCCATAATCCTTAAGTGTTTGCTTCATCCATATTAATTGAGCATAGCAAGATCCAGCAGCAATGTACTCAGCTTCTGCAGTGGAGAGTGTTACGCAGTTCTCCTTCTTCGAGGACCAACAAACCAAGGATCGTTCGAGGAAATGACACGTGTCTGACGTTGACTTGCGGTCCACCCGATCGCCAGCATAGTCAGAGTCTGAATATCCAATGAGATCAAAGGAAGAGCCCTTGGGATACCATAATCCAAGTGTTGGTGTGTGAGCTAGATATCGAAGAATATGTTTCACAGCCTTATGGTGTGATTCCTTCGGTGCAGCTTGAAATCGGGCACACATGCAAACACTAAGCATAATATCCGGCCTAGATGCACATAAGTACAATAAAGAACCAATCATGGAGCGGTATACCTTTTTATCAAAGTCTTTACCATTTTCATCAGTGCAGAGATGGCCATTTGTGGGCATAGGGATTTTGACGCCTTAGCAGTCTTGCATGCCGATTTTTCTCAACACAATCTTGAGCTATTTCTCCTGAGATATGAATATGTCGTTTTATTGTTGACGAATCTAAAGACCGAAGAAGAACTTCAATTCTCCCATCATAGACATTTGATATTCTTCACTCATCATATAGGCAAATTCATCACTGTAACATTGGTTAGTACAGCCAAAGATAATATCATCAACATATATTTGGCACATGAATAATTCATCATCATATGATTTGGTGAAAAGAGTTGGGTCAAGTGAACCGGGTTTGAAGCCTTTCTTCATGAGGAATTCCTTTAGTGTGTCATACCACGCCCAAGGTGCTTGCTTGAGGCCATAGAGGGCCTTGTTGAGTCTGTAGACGTGATCTAGAAATTTTGGATCCTCAAAACCTGGTGGTTGAGCAACATATACTTGTTCCTCAAGCTAACCATTGAGGAATGCACTTTTCACATCCATTTGTTGTAAGATGATATTATGATGGTTAGCATAAGCAAGCAATATGCGAATAGCCTCAAGTCTAGCAACAGGTGCAAAAGTTTCATCGAAATCAATTCTTTCAACATGTGTGTAGCCTTGAGCTACAAGACGAGCCTTATTCCTCACCATGAGGCCATTTTCGTCTTGTTTGTTGCAGTAGATCCATTTGGTACCGATGATGTTGTGCTTGCGCAGGTCTGGTCGCTAGACAAGATCCCACACATTATTGAGCTCGAATTGATGCAATTCATCTTGCATGGCTTGAATCCACTCAAATTCCATGAATGCTTCATCTACTTTAGTGGGCTCTGTGATAGAGACAAAACCAAAATGACCACAAAAGTTAGATAAATGTGAAGCTTTTGAGCGCGTGAGGGGACCTGGTGCACGAATGTCATCGATGATCTTCTCGACTTGCACTTCATTTGCAATGCGAGGATGTGCAGGTTGATGACTTTGCTTAGGCCCAGCAGTTTCTCCAGGACCAGTTTCTTCAGCAGCACCAGCATGATTTTCTTCACGATCAGGAATGATTTCTTCAGCAATTTCTTCGGTAGGGATGACATCCTCGGTAGCTTTGAACTTGATGGATTCCTCAGGTGACATTTCATCTAGCACAGTAGGTAGGTGCTCTCTTTGCAAGCCATTAGTTTCATCGAACCGCACATCTACAGTTTCAACAACATTGTGGTGAACGGTGTTGAAGACTCTGTAGGTGTGCAGGTCCTTTCCGTAACCAAGCATAAAACCCTCATGTGCTTTCGGTGCAAATTTAGAGTGATGGTGAGGATCTCTAATCCAGCATTTAGCATCGAAGACTTTGAAATAACTTACATTGGGTTTCTTGTCAGTGAGGAGTTCATATGAGGTCTTTTTGAAGAATTTACGAAGATATACCCTGTTGATGATGTGGCACGCAGTATCAATTGCTTCAGGCCAGAAGCGCTCAGCTGTCTTGTATTCATCAAGCATAGTGCGAGCCATCTCAACAAGAGTCCTGTTCTTGCGCTCCACGACGCCATTCTGCTGAGGAGTATAAGGAGCAGATAATTCATGAGTAATACCAAGCATATCGAGATATTCATCGAGGCCAGTGTTCTTGAACTCGGTTCCGTTATCACTCCTAATATGCTTGATCTTCACACCGAAGTTTGTGGAAGCCCTTGAGGAAAATCATCTGAAGACTTCCTGCACTTCATTTTTGTAAGTGATGATATGCACCCATGTGTAACGACAAAAGTCATCAACTATGACAAAGCCATATAATGATGCAGAGCTAGTGAACGTAGCATAATGAGTAGGGCCAAATAGATCCATATGAAGTAATTCAAAGGGACGAGAAGTAGTCATGATAGTCTTCGTGGGATGCTTGGCTCTGGTGATCTTTCCAGCCTCACAAGCCCCATAAAGATGATCTTTGAGGAATTTGACACCCTTGATGCCAATGACATGCTTCTTCTTCGCGAGTGTATGCAAGTTCCACATCCCAGCATGAACAAGTCGTCGATGCTATAACCAGCATTCTGAAGCTTTTGCGAGTAGACATGTGGCAGGCTGTGGTCCTGCAGAGAAATCAACAATATACAAGTCTCCTTTCCTAAAGCCTTCGAAGACTTTGGATTTGTCAGATTCCATTAGCACAAGGCAGCGAAATTTGTCGAAGACCACAACCATATCAAGATCACAAAGCATTGAGACTAACATAAGATTGAATCCTAAGGACTCAACAAGCATGACTTTGTCCATGTGTTTATCCTTTGAGATTGCAACCTTACCTAGATTGCCTTTGTCAGCATAGGTGATATGCTTCAGATGAGATGGTGACAAATCAGTGTCCATGAACAAGCTTCTGTCACTAGTCATGTGATTTGTACATCCACTGTCGAGGACCCACTCAGTAGCTTTGGGTTGTTCATCCTGCAGATGAATTAGTGGAACTTACAGACCCATATACTTCATCACTAAAGAATATGATATCAATTTCATCAACAGTAAAAAATATAGCAATATGAGGACGTGAGAAATGAATGATTCATTTTTTTTCATGTTTAGCTTGCGTCCTATCAGGCACATTCAGGACTCCAGCAAATTCTTCACATGATCAAGTTCTTTTGGAGACCTGACCCTGCATAAGAGATTAGTTATTTTTCTTCACCACCCACATCTGGAGGGGTGGCAAAGAGTTCATCATTCTGCGAACTCCATAAGAAAATGATGGCATAGAAGCCAGTGCACTTCATTTCACAGAAGAGCGGTTAGGGTAAGCATATGAATAAGCAGAGAAATTCTTTGAGGACTTATGAACATAATGGTTTGAAGAATAATGCACATATTCATGGTCCTTAGACTTTCCCTGCGAAACAGAAGTGTTAGCACAATGATGTTCAGATAAGGATTTTGATCCATGTGAGGAATTTGATCCACGTGAAGAATTTGGTCCATATGAGGACTTGGATCCATATGAAGAGTTTGGTCCATATGAGGAATTTGATCTGGGGTTCCTATTCTTCATGGGTAGTGTCATGATGACATTCAACTGAAGATTTTCAAGCCAACTTTTAGGAACCCAGATTTTCTTCATCGGGGGACCATTCCTGCAGTTAGTTCCAACATATCGGGCAAATACTTCAGGGTTCTGATTCTTGAACAGTTTATAGTTAGAGTCAAATGACTCATCAGAGGAATATGAAGAATCAGAGGTAAAGCCAGATAAATTGCATGGATCTACAGGAGGTCCTTTTGTAGCAACCCATGAGGTTTTGGGGTACTGCTCAGGTTTCTAGTAGGTTCCATCAGCATTGAGTTTCCTCTCAAAGGCAATACCCTCTTTCCTAGGGTTCCTGTTCAAGATCTGCTTTCTGAGCACATCACAAAGAGTGTGATGCCCTTTGAGGCTTTTGTAAATGCCTGTCACATACAACTCCTTCAGCCCTGCATTATCGTCAGTGATACATGTGGTATCCTCAGATGAGGAATTTGTGACCACAGAGATAGTTGAAGAATTTGCAGCAATAGAAGCATTTGAACATTTAGGTGATGAATTAGCAGATTCACGCTCAATGCATTTAAGACATGGTGGAACAAATTCTTCCTGAGCGGAACTAATCTATTGAGCAAGCAATGAATCATTTTCCTTCCGAAGATCTTCATAACTCACTTTTAACGTCTCAAGATCTTGCTTTTTCTGAAAAAATTCATAAGAAAGCTTCTCATGATCAGTTAAGAGAGTGTTATGATGACTTTGAAGGTTGTCAAACCGAGTTTGAAGTCTCTGAAGATTCTCTGTCAGAGTCTTAGTTCGATTCAATTCCTCACCCAACAGGTCATCGCTTCTGTCTAGTTGATTTTGAATCTTTTCTAAAGTCTTCTGTTGTTTAACAGCAATTTTAGCAAGTTTCAAATAGCTAGGCTTAAGATTGTCATCACATTCATCCTCACTAGAGTCAGAGGGGGAATGCTTGAGTACCTTGGCACCTTTTGCCATGAAGCAATAGGTGGGAGCATAGTCATCGTTTCCCTTGTCAGCGGAGTCGGAGAAGTCATTTTCTTTAGCGTTGAAGATGGGCTTGCTGACATATGTTGTAGCGAGGGCTAGGCTAGCCACACCACAGTCAGATTCCTCCTCTTCCACATTATCCTCAGATTTCGCTTCAGAGTCCATTTCCTTGCCAATGAATACCCGGGCCTTCTTGGAGCTGCTCTTCTTGTGAGATGAAGACTTTGAAGATTTTGATGATGAAGACTTCGAGGATTTCTTCTTCTTCTTTGAATCGTCAGAGTCATCATCTTTGTACTTCTTCTTGTTTGATTCCTTTTCCCATAGAGGACAATCAGACATGTAGTGACCAGGTTTCTTGCATTATTGGCAAGTTCTCTTCTTGTAGTCACGGGATGAGGAATCATCATTTTTGAAGACTTTCCAAAACGGCCACGGCAAGACCTATAATCAGCGGGATCAAGTGACTTGTAATCAGCTTGTTCTTGAATCATCAGCGCGAGGGTATCAATGAGGTGTCAAGTGATCTCAGCAATTTCTTCACCACCTCATGATCGGTGATATCAGTGGCACCAAGTGCTTGAAGCTCATTTGAGATGTCAGTGAGGCGATCGAAGATTTGCTGAACATTTTCGTTGTCGAGTATTTTGAAGCAGTTGAAGAGATCGCGAAGAACATCAACTTGGGAGTCATGTTGAGTTGAAACTCCTTCGTTGACCTTGGACAGCCTGTCTGAAATCATCTGAGCAGTTTCCAATGCACTCACTCTGTCATACTGACCTTTGCTCAGATGGCCACAAATGATATTCTTTGCTTGAAAATCGAGTTGCTTGAATCTCTTCACATCGGTAGTATTCAGAGACGGAGAGACTGAGGGAACGCCATTTTCCACAACGTACCAGAGATCGTTATCAATTGCCTCAAGATGCATATGCATCTTGTTCTTCTAGTAGGGGTAATCCATCCCGTCAAAGGTAGGACACCCAGCCGATACCTTGATCATACCTACAGTCGACATAACTAAAACTCCAGGCGGTTAAACCAAAATCACATAGAACAAGGGAGTAACTTGCTCTGATACCAATTGAAAGTGTGTTACGTCGACTAGAGGGGGGTGAATAGGCGATTTTTAAGAAATCTTCACTGAGCAATTTCAAGGTGAGGAAATTCCTAAGCGAAGAAATACTTGCAGCGGAATAAGTACTCAGGTATAAGCAAAACAGAGTAACAACATAGTCATCATGATGAAATGAAAGACAAGCACTGAGTACAGAAAGCGTAAACACATGATAAGCAGGATGAAGACAAATAGACTGAAGAATTAGGATTGAGGAAATAGAGAAAGTCTTCAGTCAATGTCTTCAAGCAGTAATGATCAGGTACATCAACACATAACTGAGGAAATGAAAGGGTTGAGGAAATAGAACCAGTTGGGTGGTGAAGACAATGATTTATTCGACTAGTTCCAACTACTGTGACAGTTGTACGTGTGGTTGGAGCAGCTGAGTATTTAAACTCGAGGACACACAGTCCCGGACACACAGTCCTCACCGTATTCCCCTTGAGCTAAGATCACGCAAATGTCACCCAACAGTAGTGGTAAGTCTTCACAGGTGACTTCCAAACCTTCACAAACTAGGTCACTCGGTGATCTACAATTCCTCTTGGATGCTCAGACCATGACGCCTAACCGTCTAGAGGATACACGGTCCTCAAAGGTAACAAGCATCGGTTCCACACAGGAACAATCTCTTTAGTGATGCTCAATCACTTTGGGTTTTGTAGGTTTGGGTTTGGGATTTGGGTTTTCCTCACTTGATGATTTTCGCTCAAAGTCCTTGAAGGATGGGTTGCTCTCAAATGACTAGTGTCAGTTTCTCTCGGAGCAGCCAACCAGCTAGTGGTTGTAGGGGGGCGGCTATTTATAGCCTAGGGAGCAGCCCGACATGATAAGACATAAATGCCCTTCAATGATATGACCGTTAGGTGGTAGATATTTTGGAATGGCTAGAGCGCGGCTCAGCAACGGTCGGATATGAGGTTCGAATTCCTCAGGGCTATCATGTTCCTCACTGTGTAGGCAATCTGCACTAGCGAATTCCTAACTCCTCAGTCAGAATAAATTCCTCAGAGACTAGAAGATCTTCGTCTCTGTAACTGAAGATTGACTGAACTGATATGAGATTTCCAATGGCTTCACTCGAAGGATTGGGTAGGTGTAGGATTTTGAGATGAGCATCACATGGAAATATGTTTCCTTAGTATTACCTCGACCCCCTTTAATAGTACGGTGTTTCCTATGACTCAAGAAGAAGAAAATTAAACCACAAAAACAAAAGTCTTCACGCTTCAGATTCCTCGCATGATTATCGAAGTCTTCACGGTCACACCAATTTCTTCACTTTCAAAGTCTTCAGGAGAACCAAAGTCTTCAGCCGAAGACATTCATTTTTAGGGGCTGACTTTCACTTTAATATCAAACTCCTCATTGATTTATAGAGCCTGTGTACACTCACAAACATATTAGTCCCTTACCTATAACTCTTCAATACACCAAAATCACTAAGGGGCACTAGATGCACTTACACCTGTTCACACCGATCACAACCTAAATCGTTTTCCACTTAGGAGCGTATTAGTACTCGGTTATAAATACTACTATGCCAAGATGACTGCACATTCCTTCTCAACTCCTCATCCACAAAAGCAAACAAGTCATTTAGCATCGTTCCCTTGCGTCTCCCATGGCCAGCGTGAGTCTGGGTCGAGAGATTACCACTAGGGAGAGGCGAGCATGGAAGCGGAAGCACGAGAGATGTCCCGCCTCGCCGCGAAAGTAGCCAACATGTCCCGCCGCGGTAGTAGGAGCACAGAGGTCCCGCCGTGCTGCCGAAGCAGCACGGAGGTCCCACCACACCGTCGATGTAGCAGACTGGTTCGGCCGTGCCGCAGAAGCAGCAGAGATGTCCCGTCATGCCGCGAATGCAGCAGAGATGTCCTCCCGCGCCGCGGCGGCCTGGGAAAATGTCTCGCAGGTAGGTGAGGACTCTTACAGGCGCATGCATGTGATCGTCCATAGGCAGATAGATCAGATCTCCGGCTGGATGAAGCTGCAGGACGAGATGAATGCCTCGTTTGAACAGGCTACCGGCATCATCCGGCAACTAGGGGAGGGCAATGCAAAGCTCCAGGCCGAGCGCGACCTGCTGAGGGCGAAGATCGCCAGAAGGCCGAAGTAGGCGGAGGAGACCCCTGCCTTGTTGAAGAGGTCGGGTGTCATCGTCAAGAAACTTATGGACGAGAATGCCATGCTCCGCGTCGAGCATGAAAAGCTGGTGGAGGAATCCGTGGATGTTGCCGAGCAGTGTATTAAGGACATGAAACTGATGAAAGATATCATCTCCGCTCGCAGCAAGAACTAGTCTCCGTGACCTGCAGCGCATCAAGAAAGTAGAGATCAGCGAGCCAGATCGTTGTATGCGTCCTCCTTCTTCTTTTGCACTTGTGTATTTCGAGCGTAGCCGCATGTGGCTTTTTAAATTATCTTCCAAGATATGTAAGACAATTATTGTCCACTATCGTCATCCTTATATATTCATCAGTCTTGCTATAAGTCGCAGTAGATGCTATATAGGTCTGTCGGATCTTACATCAAGATCCATGCAGAATTTTCTTTCTAGATTTTCTTTTCTCTCTCTTAAATCTCTTTCGATTGAGACATAGCAAGGCCATTAAACAGGGGATCGGGGCCATTAATAGATTCCTTGGGAGAGAGGTGGGTGGCAGATGGAAGTTAAAGGGCTCTCCTCCCGATAAGCACATGCAGGGGTCTGATCGCAGCCTCCCGTACTCAAATAGCTACCCTGCACGGCGCCTCCTAGCTAATAAGAAAATGGGGACGCGTGGCGGTACGTAAATGATAAGTAGAACGCCCACGGTTTCAATAATACTTGTGTTTCCAATTGTAACGTGACAGCACTTGTTCCAAAATGACTTTGTTGATTTTTAAGGTGTGTGCCTTCGCAAATCAGACAGGAAAATTACCACAGTATGTTGGTGCCATGTCATGACACCAAGCCAAGTTACATGATTTTCTTGTGTGTTTTGGATTTACATGAATTCAAAGACCAAGTTTCTCAATGTTTCTAGCCGAGCCATGACGCCCAGACGTTCGAATTTCATTCCCATTTCTTGCATGGGACCTAGAAATTTACCCGAGGACACACATGTGATTTTTCAACATAATTTGGTGCACTGGAGCATGTGCTTGTAGTTCAAATTTGTATTGCGCACATTAAATGACCAGAAACTCAATTAATGTATAAAAAAGGCCAAACGAACCCGGAATAATTCCAAAATTTAACATGACACTCATATAGTTCTATGTTGCCTTTGTAAAGAAAATCAAGGGGGGGCAGCGTATATCATTTCACTCACAAAGGTGGCACGTTCCATCTCAGAACCACTAGCCTTCTTGAGAGAAGATCCGGTTTGCAAGAAGCTTATACCAAAACTTGTTCCAATTCGGCCAAAAATTTTAGCACAGCATGATAGTACCATGACATGACACCATGCCATGTTTCATGATTTTCGAGCGTGTTTTGGATTTACAAGAATTTTAAATCCAAGTTTCTCAATGTTCTCGGCCGAGCCACGCGCCCAGATGTTTGAATTTCAATCCCATTTCTTGCATGGGACCTAGAAATTCACCCTAGGACACACATGTTATTTTTCAACCAACTTTGGTGCACTGGAGCATGTGCTTGTAGTTCAAAATTGAATTATGCACATTCAATGACCAGAAACTCAATTAATGTATAAACAAGGCCAAACGAAGCCGGACTAATCCCAAAATTTAACACGGCGGTCATATAGTTCTATGTTGCCTCTGTAAAGAAAATAAAGGGGGGCAGCGTATATCGTTTCACACACAAAGGTGATACCTTCCCTCTCAGAACCACGAGCCTTCTTGAGAGAATCTCCGGTTTGCAAGAAGCTTATACCAAAACTTATTCCAATTCGGCCAAGTTTTTACCACAGCATGTTAGTGCCATGTGACCCATGTCATGAAACCATGCCAAGTTTCATGATTTCCAGGCGAGTATTGGATTTATAGGAATTAAAAAACCAAGTTTCTCAATGTTTCCGGCCGAGCCATGACGCCCAGATGTTTGAATTGCATTCCCATTTCTTTCATGGGAACTAGAAATTTACCCGAGGACACACATGTGATTTTTCAACCAACTTTGGTGCACTAGAGCATGTGCTTGTAGTTCAAATTTGAATGATGCACATTAAACGTCCAGAAACTCAATTAATGTATAAAAAAGGCCAAACGAACCCGGAATATTTCCACGATTTAACACAACACTCATATATTTCTATGTTGCCTCTGTAAAGAAAATCAGGGGGGCAGCGTATATCGTTTTGCACACAAAGGTGGCACGTTCCGTCTTAGAACCACGAGCCTTCTTGAGAGAAGCTCCAGTTTGCATAAGGCTTATTCCAAAACTTGTTCCAATTCTGCCAAAAAATTTACCACAACATGATAGTACCATGACATGACACCATGTGAGGTTTCATGATTTTCAGGCGTGTTTTGGATTTACAAGAATTTTAAAACCAAGTTTCTCAATGTTTTCGGCCGAGCCACGACGCCCAGATGTTTGAATTTCATTCCCATTTCTTGCATGGGACCTAGAAATTCACCCGAGGACACACATGTTATTTTTCAACCAACTTTTGCGCACTGGAGCATGTGCCTATATTTCAAAATTGAATTATGCACATTAAATGTCCAGAAACTCAATTAATGTATAAAAAAGGCCAAACGAACCCGTAATAATTACAAAATTTAACAAAATGTAATCTTTGGTGCACCGGAGCATTTTTAATCATATAAAAAAGGACATGAGTCTTTCTTGTGGTGGGAACTGATTTGTTTTTGTTGTTGTTGAGGGAAGTGCGAATTGATTTGGTACTGTACAGGGTAATCTTGTTCTCCCGATTTTTTTAAAGTTTTCTTGTAGTTTTTTCAATGGCATTTGTAGCAATATAGTAAAAGGGACATGACTCTCTCGTGTCTTGTATGAATTGTTTTTTTGTACACGTTAAGTTTGTTCTGCCGAGCATGGAATCCGCACCTTGTTATCCCAAAATTTTCAAGCTCGAGTATCTTTTGTCTCTTCTGTTGTGAAACTCCCGCCTCTTCAACCCAGGTTGCGCCTTGTTATCCCGAAATTTCGATGCGCATGAAAACTCCCTCCTCATCTGATATCAGTCCCACAGCCCAGATACGCGAAATCCCCCTTCTACCCCTAAGCCAGAAATGCCGCCTCGACATCGCGTGGTCAAAACCGGTGGGGGTACGTTCGTAACTTACCCTACATTTTGGACAAGCGCGTCCCTAAGCCATGGCTCCCCCTACCTTCCCCTTCGTCCCCCACCATTCATACACCGAGGCCGCCAAAACCCGTGAAACCCCATGCTCCTTCGTCGGCCTCCGACCGTCGCCTAGCCGGAGACTATTCCCGGACGACGTCGTCCACCGCAACAGCTCGTCGTCCCTCATCCATCCCACTGGATAAGGATCCATCGTCGATCTTGTCATCCCACCGGATCAGCCGCCCCGTCCTCCACCTCCAAGGAGATGCCCCGACGTTCGCCTCATCTATCACGCCACCTCCATCCCCACAGCGCCGTCTTGACCTGCCCCACCAGAGCCACAACACCCTCACCAATCCGTCCGATGAAGCCGAGGCCTACTCGGTGCCACCAAGGAGGTTCTGCACTCACCGCTGCATTTTAACTTTTATTCGATCTTACGGGGCTGCCAGTGCTCGATACCGAGCAGCCATGGCGGGTCTCCATCGACGGCGCCGTCGCCGGCCACTTCATCCATGGCGTCTCTCCCCCATGTTGTTGCGTCCATGGTAGCGACTTCCACACCGACACTAGCTGCTGCTGCTCCAGCTCTCGCTCGCGTTGCAGCTTTGTTCTTGCTGCCGGTCGCACTGCTTCACTGCTCTTGCTTCGTTCGTGTTGCTGCTCTGCTCTGCTTGCTGCCGTTCGCGCTGTTGCTCTGCTCTTGCTCTCGTTCGTGCTGCTACTTTGCTCTTGCTCTCACTCGTGCTGCTGCACGACCTCCGGCAGCTACAGGAGTTGCTGCTTTAGCACTCACTCGCGATGCTGCTGCACGGGTTGCTCTCTGCTAGTGCGTTCCTTCCTCGAGCGGCTGCTGATTTAGATCACTGCTTCTCTGCTACTAGTGCTCGAACGCCCTAAACTTCTATTGCAATGCTCTGCTACTAGTTCAATCAGTTTCGACAGTAAAATTCAGTTTCGAATGTAAGGTTTAGTTTCTTCAGTTAAGTTCAGAGTGAACAGTATTTACAACATGTGTCGGAGCAGTCGTGGCGCGGCTGGTCCATTTTACATCTAGCACTTTTTTGTGATGTATTTTAGATCATCTATTCCAGATGATATTAGAGTCCCACTTCAGATTAACATTGTCTGTCTTGTCCTGCTTCAGCCTCACCATCGTACACCTCACCGGAGCTGCTCCAATGACGAAACCATCCATCGCAGCGGAGCAGTACCCTCGGCGCCGTATCCAGAGGCCTCAGATCTTCTTCCCCGCCTCCGACAGTCACACCAGGATCACCATCCTCCACATCCAACCCAATGATGCTGAGGTTGATAAGGGTATGCCAAAGAGGTTGTACACTTGTCGCATCACTTTGTAACTCTGCATTCATGTCGGTCTGTCGGTGGGAAACAACACCTGTGGGTTCACAAGAATCCCTACTACGGTTGCGGGGCACTGGGTCATGGGGAGAGCAGCATCAGCAGTTAGTACGAGCACGCGAATCGTTTACCCAGGTTCGGGCCGCAAAGAAGCGTAATACCCTAGTCCTGCTTGGATGTGTATATTCGTGTTCTTGAGGTTCTTGAACTAGCTACCATGAGCGTAACTTGTCCAAAAGTCTGAATCCTTCTCCTGGATGCCTTGGGCCTCCTTTTATAGGCAAGGGGATCGCCACAGTGGCACACGGGAGGTGGCATCGGGATACTGTGGTTAAGCCTATCGCTAGCTATTATGGGACAAGACGCGTTTAATGCGCCTCTGACGTGTCCCCTCCACTTTACCGCCACTACTACCTGTCTTGACACGCGCCTGGGCTAGCGAGGCGGCCAGCGCCATGTAGGCCGGCTGGCTACTGAGGTGGCGCGGTGGTAGGGCCTTCACGAAGATTTGCATGCCACCACGTAGGCATGTGCTGAGTTGGCCGAGAAGCCTTGTGCCGACACGCAGGTGCCTGCCCAGCTGGTGGGCTGGCAGCTGCATGGGAGCGGTGGCAGAAGCTTGGCGGGTGCGGGCCTGGCTGTGGCCTCGTGGACGTCTCCGGCAAGGGCCTTGCCGGCCCCCCGGCAAGGGTCTTGCCGCGGCGTTGCGGTCGTCCCCGGCGTGGGTCTTTCCGGGGGTCTTGTGGGTTTCCTCGGCGAGGATCTCGCCGAGGTTCGTCGTCTTCTACTCTTCTGATTTGAAGTGTTCCTTGTCTTCACAAAGATCTGCATGCCATCACGGAGGCGCCCCCCGAGCCCATGTCCCAACGCGGTTGGTGATGCTGGAGAAACTGGGGCCCAAGGGCGGCGCGCCCCGCTGGCGTTAGGTAGGCTGGCCTTGCCGGGGCCATGGGGGCTGCCCCGGAAAGGGTCTTTCCCGGGGAAACCACCTCGCCTTTCTGCCCTTTACGCTTCTGTCTTGGCGTTGCTTTGACTCTGTGTTGTGGCTCTGATTTCCTGTCTCTGCCCTACTTAAGTGTGGCAGTGGGCGCGGCTCTGACTGCCCGTGCACAAATAAGGGGTACAAAAGAGCGTCCCTATTTTGGTACACCAAGATGGTCCCTCAGGGATCCTTTGGTTCAAAGCAGTTGAAAATCTAGAAATAAATGAATCGTGGTCACAAAGTTAACGGGGAGAAAACTAAATGCACTTTTGAACCACAATTTTAATTGGTTTAGCAAGATAGCCATTATATGATACAAATATGGACCAAATGTAAGCTCACAAAATATTTCGAGGGCAGGCTTCAGCATGTTGAAGACTGCCTACTAGAACCGCCAGTGGTTCAAGGAAAAAGTGAAGGAAAACATAGGAATTGGAAACTTTACTATGGTACTACTATTCGTGCATTTGGTTAGAAGGTATGGAGAAAAGCAAAACTGGAGGATTTTATTACTTTGGTGTCTCTTTCAAAGAAAAAACGTTGGAATTTTAATACCCACTTGGACGTCCTTTTCAAATTAATATGCATGGAGAGCAGGACTAATTGAATTCCTATCCTATTCCTGTGTTTTTCCTGTCCATGTGTTTATATAATCCTCCAATTCTAAGGAGCCCTTATAGATTTACTTCATTTTCAGATAGGTGTCACACAAAACTCTGTGTGTAATGTCCTGCTCTTGCCCTGCCGTCATCCACACCACTTGAGGTGCAAAATCAATGGAAGCATTCACTACAGCAGAGATTCCCCCTGCAGACTTTCTTTCGCCGCCTTAGATCATCTTCCCCGTTGCCAGCAGCCACACCAACTGCATTACCATCATCGACTGAGCAGATGAACCTGAGGACTACACCGTTCCAGAAGAGAGGTCGCACTCTTTCGTGTCTGCGTACGTTATACATCGGTTATTATTACCTGCTACTTTATTGTCCTGTTCACCTCCTAGACTCTGAGTCAGGTCCAAATTAATGTTCAGACTTGAGTTTTAAAATGCTTGTGGGGCACATATCGAGGCAGCAACGAATAATATGAGTCTAATATCTGGTTCATCTATCTTCTATGTGGTTCATGTTGGGTGGGCAACAAACAGTAGATGATCCATCATCTATCTTTTAAAACTGAAGGCATAATCTACCTGCTATCATTAGTTTTGGATCTATCCACTCATTTGCTACCATCAGTCTTGATTTCTGCATGCACCCCTCAGGCCTTACATAATCTAACTATGTTTTTTATTATGCATGTCAGTTATTGTACACAATCGTACTGAACATGTAGAGAAAAAGAGAAGACCGTTGCGTGGGAATATAATGTCATGCAGACACCGCTCCATGGTGGGCGAAGTGGGGCCCCCTCCCGCCATTCCAGATTGTATTCCATAGGAAGATAACTGTTCAGAGGGAGCCTACCACTCCTATTTACCCCCTGAGCTGTTTGCTCTAACCTGGCATGCTGATGTTGGTCATATCATGCATATGGCGCCTCACAATGCTTACATTATACATCTTATATGTCATCAGCTTAGTTTAGATTTTCTTTGTGTGAATGCCACCTGTGAGGTTTCTATATCATACTCCCACCCTTCCTAAATATTTATCTTTTTAGAGATTTCAACAAGTGACTACACACAGAGCAAAATGAGTGAATCTACACTCTAAAATATGTCTATATACATCTGTATGTGGTAGTCCATTTGAAATCTCTAAAAAGACAAATATTTAGGAAGAGATGGAGCATATGGGAATTATGCAATGCCATCTTCTTTAGCCAGGCATCATATACGTGAATCATGCAATGCCATCCTGTTTAGCTAGTCATCATATATGTGAATTGTATTGTGTCATATTTTTTCCATAATGTATTCCATTTGTCAACAATGTTTATACATTCATCTACTCTTCCTGTGCATCAGCCATTTGAGTCGTTCATATGAAAATCTAGAGTGAAAACAAGGTCTTCTGAGCAGTCAGTGCTACCTGTCGACGCAGATTTCTTGCTGGTTACAGATAGCTCCTCAGACAAGGATTCAGAGACAGATGACCGGTCGTATCCCCCCACCCCCGAGGTGCATGCTCTAACTTGGCAGGGTTATATTGCTCATATCATGCATATGGTGTCTTGCATTGCCATGCCATCTACTTAGATTGGACATGCTTTGTGTGAATGCCTCCTGTTAGCTTTCTATATCAGATATGTGAATTATGCAATGCCATGTTTTTTAGCCAGTTGTCATATATGTGAATTATGCACCGCCATGTAGCTAGGCATCATATATGTAAATTATCTCATGCCATCCTTTTTTTCATTACGTATTCCATTTGTCGACAATCTGTGTATATTGAACTACTCTTCATGTGTATCAGCTATTTGAGCCGGTTATGGAAAAATCAGGAGTGAAAACAAGGTCTTCAGAGCAGGCAATGGTACATGTTGAAGCATATATCTCGATGGTTACAGGTAGCTCCTCAAAGGAGGATTCAGAGACAAATGACCAGTCCTATATCCCACCTGAGGTGTATGCTCTAATTTGCAATGTTTATATTTCTCATATCATGCATATGGTGTCTTGCATTGCTTAGTTTCGACATCATATGCACAATATTGAATTCCATCTGCTTAGTTTAGAGATCATACATGCAAGTGCCAGCTGCTTAGTATATGAATCAATTATGTCAATTATATCATGCCATCCTGTATACTTAGACAACATGTATGTGAATTATTTCATCCCAACCTATTTTAGAAAGACATCATATAGTTTTGTCATGTCATCCTGTTTAGATACTCATCATATGTTGAATTATGCCATTATATCTGTTAAGTTATCCATCATATATCTAAAATCGTGTCATGCTATCTGTTTAGTTAGCCATCATATATGTGAAATTGTGTCATGCTGTCTTGTTTGGTTAGACAACATATATGTGAATTACCACATCTGTCTATCATACAATGTCTGTACGTTCAATTTCTTTTCTTATTTATCAACCATTTGAATTGGACGGGGTGATGGCAGTATCTAAGGGAGTAAAAACCCGTTCTTCACAAAATATTGTACTACCTGTCGATGCAGCTAGAACCATGGTTATACTGGCCCATGAACTAGCCCCACATAACCGAGACTCTTCCAGATTGCAGACTTACACCATTGGACAGAGAACCAGCTACAACCCATCTAACCCAATCCCAGCGGATAGTAACCTACTTCTAGATGACACAACACCATGTCCACCACAGAGTACCCCCGCACAAGCAGTTTGTAAAGCAACTGCAGTGCCCAAAGCACGAAGACCACCACAGCGGACCCAAACTCCACGTTTAAAGCAGAAAAGCCACTATTCTCAGGTCAGATTTCGTAGCTATGGTCCATACTCCTTTGCTCTTACATCACTGTATTTACTCATACCAACTACTTTCCAATTTGAAGGATCCAATTGAAACTCCAATGGTGCAACAGGTATGTTTTAAACCTATTTCTTTAACTGGATTGCTGTTCTAACTTCTTGCTCTATGTTGATTTCAGTTTCAGTTGTATAAACAGTTATGTTCTCATGTGATGCACATTACAAGTGTTGCTAGTGCTGTGTAGTTTCTCACACTTATATTCTGTCTATGTTGATGTGTCTTAAAAATATATGATTTAAACTGTGTCTCTATCTTGATTTGGCAAGATAAACTAGAATTATATGGACAATACAGTGACTATAGTACATAGATATATGTTTGTTTCATGCTATTATCCTATCCACCTTACTACTGAACCGGTTTGCCAAAATGAGTTTCGTATACTAGATGCTAAACATGTGATGTGTCTGCTTATTTCTCTTGTAGAATGCGAACAGAATATTGGAGAAGAGCACCCCACTATGCACTGGTAGAGAAAGTAATACAGATAAGTTTCAAGATAGTGAGACAACCCTGTTGGTCTCCAAGAAAGGTGGTAAAAATGATCTTGTAGACAGTGAGACAACCCCACAGTCCTGCGTTGATGTAGTGTTCGAGTTATTGACCACTACCGCTGGCACAAGCTCTTTGAACTTGTTTCCTGAATCACTTCGGCTTCTTTAGTCTCAGCTACAAGCTGAAAGGCATCAGTCAGCTGTGTTGTGACAAGAAGTCGAAGGACTCAGGAAGTCCCTGCAGAATTCACATGCATACTTTCTGGTGCAACAACTAGCACTGGAGGATTTAATCGCCAAACACGAGAAAGTTAATAAGCTTGCTAAGCATCTTGCCAGCATTATGGGTACCCAGGATATTGTTTCTTGGGCTCTTCTGTAGTGGTTTCAGTTCTGGACTTGTTTTGCTGCGGCGTTTATTTGCACTGGTCTCCAACTTTGACAACTAGTGTATGTGATATGCTGCTTTGTTCCCTATATTTGCACTAGTGGCAAACTTTGATGCCCAATGGATGTAATATGTAAAATAGACGTGATAGCCTAGCGTAAGTTGCTTGCTTATTTATATCCTTATTGTCTTGTTTATTTGTTTGCTTGTAGTCAGTGCAGTTATCTTTCCGCGGTTTGCTAGTGGCCGCTGTCGGTGTCAAAACCGGCGGATCTCGAGTAGGGGTCCCGATCTGTGCGTCAAGGATGATGGTAACAAGAAGTAAGGGACATAGATGTTTACCTAGGTTCGGGCCCTCTCGATGGAGGTAAAACCCTACTTCCTGCTTGATTAATATTGATGATATGGGTAGTACAAGAGTAGATCTACCACGAGATCGTAGAGGCTAAACCCCTAGGAGCTAGCCTATGATGGTATGAATGTAATTATGATCGGCCTTCTAAGGACCAACCTCTTCGGTTTATATAGACACCAGAGAGGGCTAGGGTTTACATGGAGTCGGTTACAAAGAAGGAAATATAATATCCGGATCGCCAATATTGCCTTCCACGCCAAGGAAAGTCTGATCCAGACACGGGCCGAAGTCTTGAGTCTTGTATCTTCACGCTTCAATAGTCCGGACGTTGTACACAGCCCGGCTGTCCGGATACCCCCTAATCTAGGACTCCCTCAGTAGCCCCTGAACCAGGCTTCAATGACGATGAGTCAGGCGCGCAGTATTGTCTTCGGCATTGCAAGGCGGGTTCCTCCACCGAATACTCCAAAGTAATCATCGAACACCCAAATCATGTTCGGGTCTGAAAAAAATGATTTTCGCATACCACCGTAGAGAGGAGGATATTTCACAAATGCAATCTGCTGACAAATTTTCCTGATGACGTGACACGTTATTATGATCGGATTCATTATTCGAACCGTTTCCACACAACCAGCTACAACGCATATCACGAGGCGGTTTCTGTGACATGTCTTATCAAAGCAGAGATTGTGTCCCCTTATTACGGGATTCTCATCAATACGGGCATGGGTAATCTAACCATGCCATTAACCGTGACGCTTGGGAAACAAGCGATTCCCAACGGGCAAGTGGGGAGGCGCACCGCTTCCGGCGCCCCTATAAAGGGATAAGATTCCCCCATTTTCACCCATGCCTTCTTCCTCCTTTGCCCACTCTTGCCCCCTCGAGCTCCAGTGCGCAAGCCCAAGTCTTCCCCGCACAGCTAAACATGTTCGGAGCAGGAGGCAAGTGGGTGGCTTCCACCGTCAAGGAGAAGCACATCACCAATCTTCAGGCGCCTGGATACTTGGCCGCGGACATAGCGCACCATCTACCAGACGCAGGGCAGGTCATTCTGACCCCAGGACCCCACGAGAGGGTCGTATTCATTGCCCACTTCGTCCGTGGACTGGGATTCCGACTTCATCCCTTCGTCCGCAGGCTTATGATCTACTACGGGCTAGATTTCCACGATCTAGCCCTGAATTTCGTCCTCAACATCTTGGTGTTCATCGTCATGTGTGAGGCCTTCCTCCGCATCCGGCCTCACTTCGGTCTATGGCTGCAAACTTTCTGCGTGAAGCCGAAGGTGGTAAGAGGCCAACAGGCGGAGTGCAGAGGGGCCATGGTTGGCCGAATGCCCAACATCACACGGCTCGACGGCTCCTTTGCGGAGACCATAAAAGGATGGCAATCGGGGTGGTTCCACATCACCGAGCCGCGCGGCGCCAACTGGGCGGCGGCCCCCGAGTTCCGATTCGGAGCCCCCATGCGGCTCACCTCCTGGGAGAGGAAGGGCCAGTCCTGGGGCGATTCCGCGGAGCTAGCCAGACTCCAAACATGCGTCAAAAGCATGAAGGACAAGAACATCTAGCTTATCAATGTGATCCAGGTCATGCTCGTTCGCCGAATCCTTCCCTGCCAGAGGCGGGCAGTCAATCTGTGGGAGTTTGTCCCCACCGAGCACCGGACGCCCTAGAGGCTATACGACATGATGCACAAAGGCGCATGGAAGGAGCTGTTCAAGGCCTCGAAGTGCCTCCTCCGACATCGGAGGACCGCGGGCTTCACACCGCACGGGCTCCTAGGCCGATGAGTTCTTAGACCGACACCGGACCCAGTTCTTCCCGATATATTCATGGGAGTGCCTTAAGTAGTTGTGTATATTTATTTCAGGATTACGTGGAGACAGCGGAGCAGGTTTACTGCCCGACTCCGCTGCCAGAAGACCCAACAGATGTTCTCTTGACGGAGATGTTGGTCCCGGCGCCATACAAGGTGCCGGAAAAGAAGGCCGAGAAGAAGGCCCCGGGGATCCGAAAGGGTCTCCGACGCAAGGTTGTGCCGGAAGCCTCGTCCGAAGATGACGAGGCGGACTCCTCCCACAAAGGGGAGGAGGAAGAAGAAGAAGACGCCCCATCCGGAAAGGATGAGGGGTTCGGGTAGGTGGACCCGGGGGCCGAAAAAGGTCCTCGGCGCAGGGCCGTCATTCCCCTGTCCTCCAATGACGACGAGTCGGATTCCTCCTGGAGGCGGGGGAATCAGAAGAGATCCACCTTCCCACCGGGGGAGAAGAAGAAAATCCATACGAAGGGGAGGGCATGGCGCCCAAGAAGGGAAGGGCCCTTAGGACTACTCGCCACGGCCGCTCTCGGCGAGGAGGGTGGCTGCCAGGGGAAGCCCTAGCGATCGTAAGTGTTTGCATTCTATCATGACTTCACTTCACAGTTTTTGTATTTATAATGCCGAACGTATGTGCAGTCCGGATAGGGACCACCCCGAGGTATCATCCTCCTGGTCGCTGAGCAATTCGGAGATGAATTCGCTTCCGACGGCCACTACTCCTCAACCCGCGGATGACACAGAGGTGTTGTCCCAAAGGCTCCCAGAGCGGGGGGAGGTGACTCTGGAGACGCCCCGAGGCGGGGTCCCAGACGTCGGACACGCGGGGTTCAAGATCCCCGCGGATCGTGTCGACGAGAGCCACAGCCAGCTGGGCTCTGAGCCGAACACAATTCCGGAACCTTCGACGGTTCCGGCCTCAGGCAGGCGACCCCTCGCTAAGGAGGGGAGCCGTCTGTGTCGTGGACTTCCGTTGCGCATGAAGCGTCGGACGGTCTGCTGGAAGCACTTTGAAGCGCTTCCCTGGACGAAGGGCACCGCACTCTTATGAGTACGGTGATTCGGAAGGTTTCGTCCGCCAAGAGCGGACTAACCGAAGCTTGCACCAGCCTCCTATGAGGGTAGCTAAGGTACAGCAGGAGCTCCAGGACCTCGGCAAGAAATGTGAGTCCGTGGAGCATGATATGAAGGCCAAAGAGGCCGAGCTGGCGAAGGCCCTTATGAGCTTAAAAGACGCCAAGGCCGAAGCCGAGAAAGCACAGCAGGAGATCCAGGAGGCCAAGAAGATAGCAGCGGGTAAGAAGTTCTTTATGCAAAGCAAACATGTGGAGGAGGCATTTCTATTACTTACTCGAATTCGGAGCTCTCCAGGGGCATTCGCAGATCTGCCACACAGCGTATCAGACGCTGCGGAGTTCTACCGTGCGCAGGAGAGGAACTCAACGGAGAAGCTGTTCTGGTCCCAGTATGCTGGGGCCGAACACCCGATGCCTCTAAGTGACCAACTAAAGCAGTTGGTCGAACTCCACAGGGTGGCCGAACTGGCTATGAAAGGGTTCATAGTCCGGATGTGGCCTGGTGAGCTGGTGCCCAGTAGCTACTTCGGCCTGATCAAGCGGATGGTGGATGCCTGCCCGCGGCTTGAGGTGATCAAGCGATCCGTGTGCATCGAGGGTGCCCACCGGGCCCTTGCCGCGTCAAAGTGCATTGGGGCAAGATGGATGCGGAGAAGCTGGTCAAGGACGGACCACCGGAGGGCAAGGCGCATCGCCATCCCGAGCTGTACCATGATGGCGTTATGAAGGGTGCTCGTATCGTGGCTGACGAATGTACCAAGGACACCATTTTTGAATGAATTCGCTTCTGTCATGTTTGTATTTTAAGGAAGAAGTTACTTGCGCTATGTAGCACTTTTGTTATTTAAAATATTACCTTCTGTGTGGCTGTTTATAAAATCCTGAAAGTAGGCCAGTCGTCGGCTTCCGCCCACATGTGTCTAGCACTGGGGTGTTTGTGGAAAACCCGGACACTCTTTATCCAAATGTTTGGTCCCTTAAGGAGGTGTCCAGCGCAGCGAACGAGGCAATCGGACTATGCGGCTTTATAACTTTCACTTAGCCATAGAAGTCTACAATTTTAAATTTCGGCAAAGCCCCTAGAATCCGGAAGGCCAAATTGGGGCGCTATATACGCCTTGGTCGGACAAAGCCGATTTATCGCCTAAAGAGAAAAATCTTTAAGGATTTTAGTACCTCTCAAACAGCGACCAGCTCTCACCACATCATGCCGGTCAGTTTTCGGCTTTCTCTACTGAGGTGCTCGTCCTAAAGAATCGGGACACAATCGCAGTAGTTCTCCCTATGCTACCTTAGCCGATATAACGGAATGTAAGGCACCAAAACAAGGGAGCCGGGCAATCCCAACTGTAGACCCAAGACATGATTCGGAGTTGATGCATATAGTGCTATAAGTTTGGGGTGCCGCACTATTGAAAGTGTTCGAACTTTTAGTTGCCATATTACGGGGCGTCATAAGAAGCCCCTGGCAAACTGGCCGTACCAAGGTGTACGGATGTAATACCAAATAAACATTTATAAGAGAAAAATACTCAAATAAGGATAATAAGCAGACGCTATATATAATCTCCATTTGACGAAAATACATTTAAGCGTATGTTTACAATGGATGCATTAGGCAGAGATAAAAATAGGACTATTTGACATGTCCTATCCAGGGGCAAGCCGTGTGCAGATAGATGAAGCAGGTATAATGATCGTAAATAGATTCCACCTGGGTATTTCCTTCTGCATACAACGTCTGTTGCCTCCTTGGGTGTCTCTTCCATATGAGTCCGGCAATTTGGCTCTTCTGAGGATGCTGCACTAACGTGGTGTCCTGAAAGGTAAAAGGGAAAGAGTATGAAGGTATTTAGCGGTTACCCGCATTATCGACTGAGTCGTTGATGCGCCTCCGCCTATGCCCAAGGTATCTTGAGTGCGTAATTGTGTACGCGTGGCATGAATGCTGCTTTGGAGGGGCTTGAGCGGAGGCCGGACTGCTAATCACGATCTTGACGTTCGTGTTGATCCTGTTGCAGGGTGCTCCGGACTCGTTTGACAATGCTCGAAGTTGTCGCCGGATTGGTTTGTCGGAGGAGGCCGCATTGTACTTCTGCCGCGAGGGCTACCGTATGCTCTTTTGTTCGAAGGGAGCGGTCCATATTTCCATTGACAGTGATGACCCCGCGCGGTCCCGGCGTATTGAGCTTGAGATATGCGTAGTGTGGCACCGCTTTGAATCTTGCGAATGCAGTCCGCCCGAGCAGTGCGTGGTAGCCACTGCGGAAAGGGACGATGTCGAAGATCAGCTCTTCGCTCCTGAAGTTGTCTGGGGATCTAAAGACCACTTCCAATGTTATATAACCCGTGCAGCGGGCCTCTACTCCAGGAATAACACCTTTAAAGGTGGTTTTGGTGGGCTTGATCCTTGAAGGATCAATGCCCATCTTCTTATGACCTGTCCCGATAAAGCAAGTCTGCTGCCGCCGTCTATAAGGACACACGTGAGGTGGAATCCGTCGATGATTGGTTCTAAGACCAGTCAGGCCGAGCCGCCGGATGATGTCGGTAGGGTGATCCCTACGGTCAAAGGTGATCGGACAAAGTGACCATGGGTTGAACTTGGGGCGATCGCTCCATCGCATAGACGTCCCGTAGTGCCCGCTTCCATTCCCGCTTGGGGATGTGGGTGGCGTAGATCATATTGGCCGTTTTCACCTGGGGGGGCATTTCTTACGCCTCCCGCCGCCAGATTCGGATGCCCGGGCTCATCGTCAATATCGCTGTGCAGCCCCTTGTCCTTGTTTTCGGCGTTTATCTTGCCGGCCTGTTTGAACACCCAGCAGTCTCTATTGGTGTGGTTGGATGGTTTGTCCAGTGTGCCATGAATTTGGCACAAGCGCTCTAGTATGCGGTCCAGACTGGACGGTCCCTGATTATTTCTTTTGAACGGCTTTTTCCGCTGTCCGGATTTAGGTTCGCTGAATCCGACGTTGATTGTGATGTCTTCCGTGCTATTGCCGCTATTCCGTCTCTTGTGTCTGTTGCGTCGTGGCTTGCCGTTAGCATCGTGGCCGTCCGAAGTGCCAGAATGTGGCGTGGTGCCGCTACGAGCAAACAAGCTATCCTCACCCGCACAAAAATGGGTCATTAGGGTTGTGAGAGCTGCCATAGACTTGGGTTTTTCCTGGCCGAGGTGTCGAGCGAGCCACTCGTCACGGACATTATGCTTAAAAGCCGCCAGGGCTTCGGCGTCAGGACAAATGACTATTTGGTTCTTTTTAGTGAGGAACCGAGTCCAGAATTTCCGGGCTGACTCTCCGGGCTGTTGAGTAATGTGGCTCAGGTCATCAGCGTCTGGTGGTTGCACATATGTGCCCTGGAAGTTATCAAGGAATGCATCTTCCAGGTTTTCCCAACTGCCAATGGAATTTGCTGGCAGGCTGTTTAACCAGTGCCGGACTGGTCCTTTGAGCTTAAGGGGGAGATACTTGATGGCGTGTAGATCATCTCCGCGGGCCATGTGAATGTGGAGAAGGAAATCTTCCATCCATACTGCGGGGTCTGTTGTGCCATCATATGATTCGATGTTTACGGGTTTGAACCCTTCTGGGAATTCATGATCCATTACTTCGTCCGTGAAGCAGAGGGGGTGTGCGGCGCCTCTGTGTCACGCTAAGTGGCTACGCAGGTCGGATTGGTCTGGGTTACTATGTTCGGCCCGACCGGATTTGTTGATGATGTATCCGGCATGACGGTCGTTGTTGCGCGCTGGGGCGCGCCCCCTCGATCCGTAGATCGATCTTGGCTGTCCTGCTTTATTGTCCAGAATATCTGGCAAGTCGTGCATGTTGCCTTGAGCCATAGTGTATCGGCGTGGGGGTGTGGGTTGGTATCCGGTTTTGTCCCGGCCACGGGGTGGCCGGTCAGCCGTTTGGCGTTCGAGTCCATATTCCTCGGCTGCCAGGACTTCAGTCCATCTATCTGTGAGCAGGTCTTGATCAGCTTGTAGTTGCTGCTGCTTCTTCTTCAGGCTCATTGAAGTGGCTATAAGCCTACGCTTGAAGCACTCCTGCTCCACGGGATCCTCAGGTACGCCGAACTCATCGTTGCCGAGGCTGATCTCATCTTCGGAGGGGGACATGTAGTTGTCCTCCTCCGGGTATGAGTCTGTCGCATGTTCTTCTGGGATGACCTGCTCGTCTTCCTGTTCGGCCTGCTCAAAGGCGGGCTGATCAGGGTCATATTCTTCTTTGGCGCCATCCGGATTATTTTCGTCTCCGGGGCCGGTGTTGCTATGGCGGGGCTTGGGGCGGCGCCGACGACGCCCATTTTTTGACCTTCTTCCCGAGGGGTTGTCCTTCGTTGCCTCGTCGCCATTAGTTTCCTTCGGAGTGTCCACCATATATATATCATATGAGGAGGTGGTCGTCCACCACCCGGTGATCGGTGGCTCCTGTGATTCTCCTACATCGTCGTCCATACCGTCGATGTCTTCGGAGTCGAAGTCAAGCACGTCGGTTAGGTCATCGATCATGGCAATGAAGTGGGTGGTGGGTGGACAACGAATTCCGTCGTTGTCTGCTTCCCAATCGAGCCAGACATAGTTCGGCCCGGAGTCTCCTGACAAGGAGAGAGACTTCAATAAGTCCAGCATGTCGCCAAAGGGCGAGTGCTGAAAAATGTCCGCCGCGGTGAACTCCATCGCCAGGGCCCAACCAGGATCGGTGGGCTTGGGGGCGCGCGGACTGGAACCTGTGTCCGGATATGAATCCGGGGGTCCGAAGACACAGGTTCCCTCAGAGGTAAAACCTGTGTTCGGCTCCATCGCCGATGAAGGTATGGCCTGCGGGGCGGGGTCCAGCCCTCCGTCCTTAGGCAAATCAACCTGTCTCGGATTTATATCAGAGGCTTCTGCCGGGACGATATCCTGAGCGACGTCTGACAGCAGGTCTAAGCCGTGCTCATCGCGACTGTTCGGCCCTTCTGGCGCTGGCCCAAATCTGTCGAAGATCAAGTCTCCATGGATATCCGTCGTGTAGTTCAGGTTTCCAAACCTTATTTGATGGCCGGGTGCATAGATATCGATCTGCTCCAAGTGGCCAAGCAAATTGTCCCACAGTGCGAAGCCGCCGAACACGAAGATCTGTCCGGGGAGGAAAGTCTCACCCTGGACAGCATTGTTAATGATGATTGTAGGAGCCATCGAGCCTGAAGGCGACGTCACAGAGGAACTCTCAATGAAAGCACCAATGTCGGTGTCAAAACCGGCGGATCTCGGGTAGGGGGTCCCGATCTGTGCGTCAAGGCTGATGGTAACAAGAAGAAAGGGACACAAATGTTTACCCAGGTTCGGGCCCTGTCAATGGAGGTAAAACCCTACTTCCTGCTTGATTAATATTGATGATATAGGTAGTACAAGAGTAGATCTACCATGAGATCGTAGAGGCTAAACCCTAGGAGCTAGCCTATGATGGTATGAATGTAATTGTGATCGGCCTTCTAAGGACCAACCTCTCCGGTTTATATAGACACCGGAGAGGGCTAGGGTTTACATGGAGTCGGTTACAAAGAAGGAAATATAATATCCGGATCGCCAAGCTTGCCTTCCACTCCAAGGAAAGTCCCATCCGGACATGGGCCGAAGTCTTGAGTCTTGTATCTTCACGCTTCAATAGTCTGGACGTTGTACACAGTCCAGCTGTCCGGATACCCCCTAATCCAGGACTCCCTCAGCCGCAATAACCTATTTTTAAAACTAGGCCACAATAACCATGGCTTCATATTTACTGTAGTGACCATGGGCCTCCTACGTGCCTTAGAAACAATGCGCCTTCTATGGGCCGTAGAAACAATGGGCCTTCTACGGGGTGTAACATCAATGGGCCTTCTACGGGCCGTATGATCGATTGGTCAAACATGGGCCAATAACGGACCGCATTATGGGTCGTAAACGGGCTAGAGTTGGAATCGCCCGTTGATGGGCCGACCATAACGGGCCGTCATTAATCGGCCGTATTTGATGACGCTATGAAAACGGCCCAATGGATTAACGAGCCGACTGTAGCCACGGGCTGAATTTGGCCCACAAGCAGAAAAGGCCGATAACGGGCTGTAAGTAATCGAATGCTGGAAATGAGCCCAAGAATAAATGGGCCCTGAGAAGGTCGAAAGGTAACACGGGCTGGAAACAACCCAATGGAATAATGGGCCATTAATTGGTATAAAGCGATACACTGTTCATTACGGGCTAGTTTCACCATGGGCTATTAATGGGCCAAGAGTTACAAAGGGCCTCATATGGGCCAAAAGACGTCATGGGCCAGAAGTTACAATGGGCTGGAATCATATTGGTCGGCCCAGATGATGCTACTGGGCCTAATTCGGATAGGCCGTAACGGGCCGTGACTTAGCGGGCTATAAATGGGCTATATACGAATAAGCCGTTAACAGGCTTTTCGTGGGCCAGCCCGCTACCTTTTGACCAAGTCAAACGGGACAGCCTTTTCACTAGAATGGGCCTCTGTTGGGCCGTGCCACATGTCGACGTATCATAGGCACCATCAGTCCAATGAGCAGATGACATCTGTCCCAACGGTGAGCTGGCACGTGGTTCCTCTAGCCACTGAGAATTTTACACGTGGAAAATCCCCATTGTTCCGGGCTGTTAACGGGTTATCGGATCCAAACCGGAACCCGATAGCTTAACGGCGACCCATTATGGTGGATGCCATGTGTCGATCACCCTTGACGAAAGCACTTCTATGACGCGCGATTTATCGTCATGGAAGTGGACACTTCCATGATGATAATTTTGGTAATGTCATGGAACACTTCTATGACAACACAAGTATGACTATCTTGATTCTGTAATAAAGTCGTCATGGATGTACATGCATGACAGAAAACGTGACCTACTGTGACAAACATGTATCATCACAGAAGTGTATTTTTTTTGTAGTGTCATCATAATTATTTGCACTTCTATCAATTGCCCAATAGTAATTTGTTTACCCACCGTATGCTATTTTCTTGAGAGAAGCCTCTAGTGAAATCTACGGCCCCGGGTCTATTTCCTATCATATTAGTTTCAGATCTATTAATCCAAAAATCCAAAAATATCTTGCTGCACTTTTTCTTTACTTATTTTATTTTGTGTTTTTGCTAGATCTATTTTTCCAATCTCATACAATTTAATCTATCTCAATACCAAGGAGGGATTGACAACCCCTCTTACACGTTGGGTTGCAAGTTTTTGTGGTTTGTGTGCAGGTGCTATTTACATAGTGTTGCTTGGTTCTCCTACTAGATTGTTAACCCTGGTTTCATAACTTAGGGAAATACTTACCATTGTTGTGCTGCATCATCCTCTCCTCTTTAGGGAATTACCAATGCTGATACAAGCAATCAAGCTGTTAAACAATTCCACATTGTCTTAAATGCATACCAAACTTGTCACTCAAATATTCACCTCCACGGTCAGATCGTAGAAACTTTATTGTCTTGTTACGATGATTCTCCACTTCACTCTAAAATACATTGAACTTTTGAAATGTTTCAGACTTGTGTTTCATTAAGTAAATATACCCATATCTACTCAAATCATCTGTGAAGGTAAGAAAATAATGATATCCATCGCGTTATTCAACACTCATCGGACCGCGTACATCGGTATGTATTATTTCCAATAAGTCACTAGCTTGCTCCATTGTTCCGGAGAACGGAGTTTTAGTCATCTTGCCCATAAGGCATGGTTCATATGTCTCAAATGATTCATAATCAAGATATTCCAAAAGTCCATCAGCATGGAGTTTCTTCATGCGCTTTATACCAATATGACCTAAGCGGTAGTGCCACAAATATGTCATACTATCGTTATTAACTTTGCATCTTTTGGCATTAATATTATGAACATGTGTATCACTACGATCGAGATTTCGTAAACAGTTCATATTGGGCGCATGATCACGAAAGATATTACTCATATAAACAGAATAACCATTATTCTCTAACTTAAATGAATAACTATCTCGCAATAAATAATATCCAGATATAATGTTCTATGCTCAATGCAAGCACCAAATAACCGTTATTTAGGTTTAATACTAATCCCGAAGGTATTACGAGCGTGCCGATGGTGATCATACCAACCTTGGAGATACTTCCAACACTCATCGTCACCTCGCCCTCAGCTAGTCTTCGTTACTCCGCAGCTCCTGCTTCGAGTTACTAATATTTGCAATTGAATGGTCGTTACCCAGACGCTACTATGAGCACTAGTAAGGTACACATCAATAACATGTATATCAAATATATCTTTGTTGACGTTGCTAGCCTTCTTATATGTTGAAAGCACAAGTGCTCCCTGGGTGATTTTGGTAATTAATGTCAACATATCTCATGTTGTACTAACACTTTTACCTATTATGTTTCAGATAAGTTCAACAATGAAGTGGCATTGACTAGAGGATGTGGAACCCCTTCAAGATGCTAAGGACAAAGGATTGGCTCAAGCTCCAAGCTCAAGACTCTACATTTTCTATTTTAGTGATCCAAGATCATATTGAGTCAATAGGAAAAGCCAATACTATCAAGAAGGGATGAGGTGTTGCTTAATGGCTTGCTTGCTCAAAGTGCTTAGTGATATGCTCCAAAGCCTTCAACTACCTTCTCATATCCATATATGTCCCAAACCAGAAGTCAAACTCGGCCTTACCAATTCTATCTATCCGGCGCCACCGAGTTCAGATGTCATAGCCACTGCCACAAACCCTAGGCAAATCGGTCTCACTGATATGGATCTCGGTCTCACCGAGATGGGACTGTAATCTCTCTGTGTATGTCCATTACCAAAATCGGTCTCACCGAGTTTAAGTAATCGGTACTACCGAGATTACAATGCAAACTCTCTGTTCCTCTTTGTAACATTTCGGTCCAACCGAGATGAGCAAATCGGTCCCACCAAGTTTGCCTGACCAACTCTCTAGTTAGCTTATTACAAACATCGGTTTCACCGAGTTTGAGTAATCGGTCTCACCGAAATTACATTATGCCCTAATCCTAATCATATCGGTCCTACCGAGTTGCATGTCGGTCCCATCGAAAATCCTAACGGTCACATGATTTTCTAAATCGGTCCGACTGAGTTTCTTAATTCGGTCGCACCGAGATTGGTAAGTTGTGTGTAACGGTTAGATTTTGTGTGGAGGCTATATATACCCCTCCACCCACTCTTCATTCGTGGAGAGAGCCATCAGAATGTGCCTACACTTCCAGCATACATTTTCTGAGAGAGAACCACCTACACTTGTATTGAGGCCAAGATATTACATTCCTACCATATGAATCTTGATCTCTAGACTTCCCCAAGTTGCTTTCCACTCAAATATTCTTTCCACCAAATCCAAATCCTGTGAGAGAGAGTTGGGTGTTGGGGAGACTATCATTTGAAGCACAAGAGCAAGGAGTTCATCATCAACACACCATTTGTTACTTCTTGGAGAGTGGTGTCTCCTAGATTGGCTAGGTGTCACTTGGGAGCCTCCGACAAGATTGTGGAGTTGAACCAAGGAGTTTGTAAAGGCAAGGAGATCGCCTACTTCGTGAAGATCTACCCCTAGTGAGGCAAGTCCTTCGTGGGCGACGGCCATGGTCGGATAGACAAGGTTGCTTCTTCGTGGACCCTTCATGGGTGGAGCCCTCCGTGGACTCGCGCAATCGTTACCCTTCGTGGGTTGAAGTCTCCATCAATGTGGATGTACGATAGCACCACCTATCGGAACCACGTCTCAAAAATCTCCGTGTCTCCAAATTGCGTTTGCACACACCAATCCCATCCCTTTAAATTCTTGCAAGTTGCATGCTTTACTTTCCGCTCCTCATATACTCTTTGCATGCTTGCTTGATATGTGTTGTGATTGTTAATCTTGTGCCAAAACTCCACTTCAACTTAAAGAATTTAAAAACTGCACCTTTTCTCACTTAGTGTCTAATCACCCCCCTCTAGACACCTCTTCTCGATCCTTTCAATTGGTATTAGAGCATTGATCTCCATTGCTTTGGTTTAAACACCATTGGAGGAAGATGGATGAGTCTACTTTGGGGAGTCTTAGACATAGAGTGCCTATACTTGATGGAGAGTATTTTCATGAGTGGAAAATGAGATGCTTGTAATTTTCAATGAATATCATTTGAACAAGTACATTACTAGCCCTTGTGCACCTCATGTTGATCCTATGCATCCTACCCTTGATGAGTCAATTGACATGATTCGCAATCTTAGAACTGTTGAACTTATCACTAGAGGCTTGCCTAGAAATTTAATTGGATGTTTGCCTACTCTTAAGTGTGCCTACACCATATGGAAATTTCTTGAGGAATGTTTTCCAAATTATTCTTTGAAAAATCTAGATGAAATTCTCCATAAGTCAATTGCCTTGAGTAAGATGAATTCCAGTGATCCTATGTTTGGTGGTTGTCTATTTGAGCTTACAAACCTTATGCGCGCCAAAGGAGATGTTGGAATTATTAGTGATATTATATTCCGAAGCTATTAAAATTCATAAAGAAGATCATTGTCAAACTCACTCTAACGAATCACCCTCTCTAGGATTTGATCCACCACTTGACGATGTTGAACATGGATACTATGATGAGGATGATGATAGTGACTTTGATCTTGATGATGAAATGAGACACTTTGGTCTTATGGCAAATCTTCGGGGATATATGGCAGGAGGAAAGGAATGGGTTCTTGATAGTGGATGTACCGATCACGTGACCGGAGATAAAGATATGTTTTGTGGGCTTGCTGAAAACGATGGTCCTCGAAAGTATGTCACTTTCGGTGACAACTCAAAGGGTAAGGTGGTTGGCCTCGGCAAGGTGGCCATATCACATGATAGCTCCATAAAAAATGTCATGCTCGTTGAATCTCTTGGATACAATTTACTTTCAGTATCTAGACTTGCTGATTTCGGTTTAAATGTCCTATTTACTGAAGTAGATTGCCAAGTGTTTCATAGAGATAATCATAAAATGGTCTTTACAGGTATACGTAGAGGTGATCTTTACATAGTTGATTTCACTAAAAAGGCTCAACGTAGAACTTGCTTCATCGCTATGGCATAGACGATTAGGTCATGTTGGTATGCGAAACCTTGACAAGCTCATTAAAGGAAATCACATCCTTGGCGTTAAGGATGTCATATTTGATAAGGATAGACTTTGCAGCACTTGTCAGGCAGGTAAACAGGTTGGAGGGAGGCATCTCGTGAAGAACATCATGACCACAAGGAGGCCACTCGAGCTACTTCACATGGATCTTTTTGGTCCCAACGCCTACAAAAGTCTCGGTGGAAATTCTTTTGGTCTAGTTATAATTGATGATTTTCCAAAATTTACGTGGGTGTTCTTTCTCGATGATAAATCGCAGGTTCAAAAGATCTTCAAGAACTTCGCTAGGAAGGCCCAAAATCAATTTGAAGTGAAGATCAAGAAGGTTCGAAGCGACAACGGAACGGAGTTCAAGAACGCAAATGTGGACACCTTTCTTGACGAAGAAGGGATTTCACATGAGTTCTCGGCTACGTACACACCTCAACAAAATGGAGTTGTTGAGAGGAAGAACCGGACGCTCATCAAAATGGCAATAATGATGCTTGATGAGTACAAGACGCCGAAGCACTTTTGGGCGGAAGCGGTTGAGACAACTTGTCATGCAAAAAATCGCTTGTATCTTCACAAGCTACTCGGCAAGACGGCATACGAGCTCCTCACCGGTAACAAACCCCAAGTTGGATTCTTTCAAGTATTCGGCTCAAAGTGCTACATTCTTGATAAGCATCGTCGTTCTAAATTTGCTCCTAAGTCTCATGAAGGTTTTCTACTTGGTTATGGCTCAAACTCTCACACTTACCGTGTCTACAAAAATTTCACCCGAAAGGTTGAAGAAACGGTAGATGTGAAGTTTGATGAATCTAACGGCTCGCAAGTAGATCAATTGCCAATTGATGTAGGAGACAAAGACCCCTCGGAAGCACTCCAAGACTTGTCTATTGGCAAGATTCGACCAACGGAGGTGAAGGAGAGTACCTCGTCTGTCCAAGTGGAAGCTTCTACCTCACGACAAGGTGAACCAAGAGTTGATACGGAAGCATCCACAAGTGGGACACACCAAGATGAAGAAAACGAGGAAGTGCACCAAGATGAATGTGAACAACCTCCTTCACCACGACAAGAGAACGACAACGTCAACAATGAAGAAGGCCAAGAAGAAGAAGAAGATGAAGAAGATGTTCAACCAAGATCCAAGCAAAAGATTTCACGAGTTCGAGCAAGAATTGCTAAAGACCATCCCGTCGAGCAAATCTACAATGATATCCAAACCGGGAGAATCACTCGCTCTAAAACTCGTCTAGCTAACTTTTGTGAACACTATTCATTCATCTCTAGCATTGAACCTATGAAGGTTGAAGAAGCTTTGGAAGATCCGATGCCATGCATGAAGAGCTACACAACTTTGAGAGAAATCAAGTTTGGACATTGGTCGAGAATCCCGACAACAACCACAACATCATCGATACCAAATGGGTGTTCCGCAACAAGCAAGATGAAGATGGACAAGTGGTTCGCAACAAAGCACGTCTTGTCGCCCAAGGCTACACTCAAGTCGAAGGTATGGACTATGGTGAGACATATGCCCTCGTTGCTAGACTTGAGTCCATTCGCATCTTACTTGCCTATGCTAATCACCATGATATCAACTTGTACCAAATGGACATTAAAAGTGCTTTTCTAAATGGTGAAATAGAGGAGGAACTTTATGTTAAGCAACCTCCCGGCTTTGTCAATCCTAAGAAACCTAATCATGTTTACAAACTTCACAAAGCTCTTTATGGTCTTAAACAAGCTCCTAGAGCTTGGTATAAATGCTTGACCAAGTTCCTTATTGAAAAAGGCTTTGAAATTGGAAAATTTGGTTCTACTCTTTTTACTAAAAGGGTTAATGGAAAACTATTTGTATGCCAAATCTATGTTGATGATATTATATTTGGTTCGACTAACCCTCACTTTAGTGAAAAGTTTGGAAATCTAATGTCGGAGAAGTTTGAGATGTCGATGATGAGTGAACTCAAATTCTTTCTTGGTTTGCCAATCAAGCAAACTAAAGAAGGTACATTTGTCTCTCAAACAAAGTACACCAAGGACTTATTCAAGAAGTTCAATATGCAAGAATGCAAAGTTATGACCACACCCATGCCTACTAGTGTACATCTTGATTTGACCAAAGATGGTGAACGGGTTGATCAAAAAGTTTATCACTCTATGATTGGTTCATTGTTATATCTATGTGCTTCACGTCCCGATATTATGCTAAGTGTGTGTGCATGTGTGCACGATATCAAGCCGCTCCTAAAGAATGTCATCTTAAGGCCGTGAAAAGTATAGTGAGATACTTAATCCATACACCAAATTTTGGCATTTGGTATCCAAAGAGGGCCTCTTTTAATCTTGTTGGCTACTCCAACTCGGACTATGCCGGTGACAAGGTTGATAGAAAGTCCACTTCGGGTACTTGTCAATTTCTTGGTTGATCCCTTGTGTCTTGGTCTTCCAAGAAACAAAACTCGATATCCTTATCCACCGCCGAAGCGGAATACATTGCCGATGGTTCATGTTGTGCTCAATTACTTTGGATGACCCAAACTCTTAAAGATTATGGGATATATGTGAAACATGTTCCATTGCTTTGTGACAATAAAAGTGCTATAAAGATTTCTCACAATCCCGTGCAACATTCTCGAACTAAGCATATTGAAGTTTGTCATCATTTCATTCGAGATCATGTTCCAAAGGGGACATTAATCTTAAACATGTTCGCACGGATAAGCAATTAGCGGATATTTTCACTAAACCACTTGATGAGAAATTGTTTTGTAGGTTAAGAGGTGAATTAAACATCATTGATGCCTCAAACTTGGAGTAGGAACTCCATTTGATACATGCAAGGCATGAGCCTATGACTAATCCTTGATATTTCTCTTATGATGATCTTATGTCTTGGATATATTTGCACCTTGCATGTTATATAACCCGTGTAGGTACTTGGATGAACCTAAATCTATGAGATTGCAACTCACTCACATCTTGAGTGATCTCTACATCACCAAGTCTCTACACAATGGTGGTTGAAGACAAGGAAGAACGAAACCATTCAAACATATCCTTTGACAAATTCTATGTTGAAATTCATGATTGTCATTTTGGATACACAAGTGCTCTTCCTTGCAAAGACTAACCCATGTAGGTAGATGAAATCAAATTCCAAGTGGTCCTCCCAACTCTTGATGAGCTACGTAAACCTTGAGCAATCCACATAAGTTCAACTACATGACCATGATCAACGCCACCACCCAAGGTATGTTGTTCCATCTTAGAGAAGCTTTACTCCAAGTCATGAGTCAAAGCAACTCGACAAGATGTGAATACATCAAGATGCTTAAACGAAAAATGGTAACCCCATTTTGAGCTTAAACAATGAGTATGACCTATGATCAAGTGATCTCACTTGACTCCTAAGTCAATATACTCTAACATAGGTGACTTTGTCGCCGACCAATTCTAGATGAAGTTCTCGTGTGTTCTTTTCTGTGCCCTTGCATTTTTCTCATGCATATTTGTTTCCTCTTTCAAAAAAAACTTCATCTAGATTTCCTTTCTTTTATTTTCTGTTCTGCATTCCTTGCATCCAATTCATTGCTATTCTTTCAGTTAATTCCTTGCAAATCCTTATGAGATCTTACTTGTCTAGTGAGCTGAGGTGACAAATGTTTTCTCTGTGATGAACTCAGTCACACCGGTATACTGCCTTCGGTCCAACCGAAACCTTTCAGTGCAACCGAAGCATAAAACTCGGAGCCATCGATTTCACTACAGGAAAGATAGCTTGCCACTTGTTTCTGCATTCTTCTTAAACCAGCTCCACTCAATGATTCTTGTCCTCTACCAGCATCACATTCAACTTGCTGCTTTGTTCTGTGACTCAAGGACCAAACCCTTCTTGGAAATTGATGTCAAAGGGGGAGAGAGATCACATCAAAGCTTAATCATATCTATAGGGGGAGAGAATACTCAAGGGGAGAAAGAGTAATCATCAAGGACCCCAGATGCTTGTTGTTCAAGAGGAGAGAAGTCACATGTCTTCAAGTGGGCAAATACATGTTCATATGTGCTTGGTTGCATTAGCTCTATTTATTTTCTTTAAGCTATGATTTTGCTCTATTTTTCGGTTCCCTATCTTCTCCCAGTATCCCATGCTAGATTCAGGGGGAGCAAGACTTCTAAGGGAAGGAAATTCTTTGAATTCATTACACATCTTTACCTTTGGGGACATGTACATATCAAATGGAGTACTCAGTACTCACTCTCTACATGTCATCCCAGTCTTGGCACTCTTGTGATTTCTTTTGTTTGCTCTGGCCAATAGGTGTATCCGTGTTAACTAACCTTGTTTACGTAGCTTCATTCCATCCTAAGCCAACTCAAGACCACAAGGTAAGTATATGCATCACAGTCATGTGTATGAGGATTTCTTGCTGATGTACATACTGTTTGCAAGAAGGACTCATGAGCATGAAGGTACATTTCCCACATTCACATTTGTTGCTCTGATGCATATAGCCAAGATACATGTAACACATTGTCTACTCTGTCATGCTTATGCATTCACACGCTCCCATATTTCGTATTTATATGATTGCATACATGTAGGGGGAGCCTATGCATGTTACATGTCTTTCCAAAGCTTTACTTGTTATTCTCTATATCTTTATCTAAAGCTTGGATGTATGTTGTCATCAATTACCAAAAAGGGGGAGATTGAAAGCACAAGTGCTCCCTGGGTGATTTTAGTAATTAATGTCAACATATCTCTTGTTGGACTAACACTTTTACCTAGTGTGTTTCAGATAAGTTCAACAATGAAGTGGCATGGACTAGAGGATGTGGAACCCCTTCAAGATGCTAAGGACAAAGGATTGGCTCAAGCTCCAAGCTCAAGACTCTACATTTTTTATTTTAGTGATCCAAGATCACATTGAGTCTATAGGAAAAGCCAATACTATCAAGAAGGGATGAGGTGTTGCTTAATGGCTTGCTTGCTCAAAGTGCTTAGTGATATGCTCCAAAGCCTTCAACTACCTTCTCATATCCACATATGTCTCAAACCAGAAGTCAAACTCGGCCTTACCGATTCTTTCTATCCGGCGCCACCGAGTTTCACATGTCATAGCCACTGCCACAAACCCTAGGCAAATCGGTCTCACCGATAGGGATCTCGGTCTCACCGAGATGGGACTGTAATCTCTCTGTGTATGTCCATTACCAAAATCGGTCTCACCAAGTTTGAGTAATCGGTACTACCGAGATTACAATGCAAACTCTATGTTCCTCTTCGTAACATTTCGGTTCAACCGAGATGAGCGAATCGGTCCCACCGAGTTTGCCTGACCAACTCTCTGGTTAGCTTATTACCAAAATCGGTCTCACCAAATTTGAGTAATTGGTCTCACCGAGATTACGTTATGCCCTAACCCTAATCATATCGGTCCTACCGAGTTGCATGTCGGTCCCATCGAAAATCCTAACGGTCACATGATTTTCTAAATCGGTCCGACCGAGTTTCTTAATTCGGTCCCACCGAGATTGGTAAGTTGTGTGTAACGGTTATATTTTGTGTGGAGGCTATATATACCCCTCCACCCACTCTTCATTCGTGCAGAGAGCCATCAGAACGTGCCTACACTTCCAGCATACATTTTCTGAGAGAGAACCATCTACAATTGTGTTGAGGCCAAGATATTACATTCCTACCATATGAATCTTGATCTCTAGCCTTCCCCAAGTTGCTTTCCACTCAAATCTTCTTTCCACCAAATCCAAATCCTGTGAGAGAGAGTTGGGTGTTGGGGAGACTATCATTTGAAGCACAAGAGCAAGGAGTTCATCATCAACACACCATTTGTTACTTCTTGGAGAGTGGTGTCTCCTAGATTGGCTAGGTGTCACTTGGGAGCCTCCGACAAGATTGTGGAGTTGAACCAAGGAGTTTGTAAGGGCAAGGAGATCGCCTACTTCGTGAAGATCTACCCCTAGTGAGGCAAGTCCTTCGTGGGCTTACGGCCATGGTCGGATAGACAAGGTTGCTTCTTCGTGGACCCTTCATGGGTGGAGCCTCCGTGGACTCAAGAATCGTTAACCTTCGTGGGTTGGAGTCTCCATCAATGTGGATGTACGATAGCACCACCTATCGGAACCACGTCTCAAAAATCTCCGTGTCTCCAAATTGCGTTTGCACACACCAATCCCATCCCTTTACATTCTTGCAAGTTGCATGCTTTACTTTCCGCTCCTCATATACTCTTTGCATGCTTGGTTGATATGTGTTGTGATTGTTAATCTTGTGCCAAAACTCCACTTCAACTTAAAGAATTTAAAAACTGCACCTTTTCTCACTTAGTGTCTAATCACCCCCCCTCTAGACACCTCTTCTTGATCCTTTCATCTGCGAAGTACTTGGGGAAGTTACACTTCCAGTGACCATTCCCCTTGTAGTAGAAACACTCAATCTCAGGTTTGGCTCCAGCCTTCGGTATCTTCACGGGAGCGGCAACTATCTTGCCATTCTTCTTGAACTCCCCTTTCTTTCCCTTGCCTTTCTTGAAACTAGTGGTCTTTTTAACCATCAACACTTGATGCTCCTTCTTGATTTCTACCTCCGTGGCCTTAAGTATCGCGAAGAGCTCGGGAATCGTTTTCTCCATCCCTTGCATATTATAGTTCATCAGAAAGCCCTTATAGCTTGGTGGCAGCGACTGGAAAACTTTGTTAACTGTTGTCTTATCTAGAAGACTAACTCCCACTTGATTCAAGCGATTGTAGCACCCAGACACTCTGAGCACATGCTCACTAATTGAGTTGTTCTCCATCTCGCAGGCAAAGAACTTGTCAGAGGTCTTATACCTCTCAACACAGGCATGAGCCTGAAATACCAATTTCAGCTCTTCTCATATGCTCTGTGGCGTTCAAAACATCTTTGGGCCCTGGGTTTCTGAGCCGTAAAGCATGGTGCACTGAACTATTGAGTAATCATCAAAACATGCCTGCCAGACGTTCACAACATCCACAGACGACGCTAGAGGGGTTGGCACACCGAGCGGTGCATCAAAGACATAAGCCTACTGTGCAGCAATGAGGACAATCCTCAGACTACGGACCTAGTCCGCATAAGAGCAACTCCAACGTGTTGACCCATTTCATCTGCGCGCATCCATTTGGGTCAGCGCAGACAAAAAAGTCGGCCCAACATGCTCACCCAAACGGACGTGTGTTCGCTTTTCGTCCGCCTACTGACCCATCCCTGGCCCAATTTTGAGCCTCATTTGCATTGGCGCGGACACGAAGCGGACGCACGCTACGCCCGCCTACTCCTCCCCCTAGCCCGCTAGTCGGTGGCACATTGGCCATCCTCTCCCAACCATATTGACAGCAAACCCTCACCCGCCTCCGCCCCTCTGCCGCCCATTTTTTGGTGCCTCTACCAGCAGCTCGTGCCGACACACCTTCCCCAACGCCGCCACCTCTCGCGTCGCCGCCACCACCGCTTCACCACCAGGGCACTGAAGCTTCCCACCCCCACCTCCCGCCGCCGCCGCGAGCAGGAAGCCGCCTCCCCGCCCCAGCCAGCTCCTTCATCCGACAACGCCCGTTGTCCTCACGCTGACACGCTCGTCGGACACCTCCAGGACAGCCACCTGGTCCAAGGGAGGCGCGCATCTCTTCGCCAGCCAGCTTCTTCGTCGACGTCCACAAGTTGTTCGCTAGTTTGCCAAGGTGCAAAATGGACTCCGCCGATGAGTTCTTTTTCCACAATCTCCTTTGCGACTCTGACGATTCCTCATCCGATGATGAGGAGGAGATCTTGGTTGTCGTGTTGGTCCATGACCACCTTAATAGCCAGCGGCTGTTGTTCTGTGGCTTGATCCCAGGGCACCTTTCGGTGTTGAATCGCAACCGAGAGGGTGGCCATTTCCTTCTTTGGAAGGACTACTTTGACACAACCAACCCACTGTTCAAACATCAGAAATTTCAGCGGTGTTTTCGCATGGGTAGGCATCTTTTCAACCGTATTAGAGACAGGGTTGTCGGATACAATAATTATTTTGAGTCCAAAGATAGAATGATTGGCTTCTCATCTTATCAGAAATGCACTGCAGCCATCTGAATGCTTGCATACGGAGTGCGGTGATCTCATTGATGAGTACGTCCGTATGAGCGAGTCTACATGCCTAGACTCCATGTACAAGTTCTGCAAGGTTGTGATTGTTGTGTTTGGCCCTGAGAACTTGAGAGAGTCGACTGCTCAAGATACAGCCCGCTTGTTGGCGATGAATGCCAGCAGGGGGTCTGAGGATGCTTGGCAGCATAAACTGCATCACTGGGAGTGGAAGAACTGCCCTTCTTCTTGGCAAGGGCAGTATAAGGGCCATGCCAGGGCTTGCACTATCATACTTGAACTCGTGACCTCACAAGATCTTTGGATCTGACACTCTTTCTTTGGCATGGCTAGATCGCACAATGATATCAACGTGCTTCAACGCTCACCTGTCTTTGCAAGGTTTGCCAAAGGCAACAGCCCGCCGGTGAATGGTACCATCAATGGCCACAACTACCACAAAGGATACTACCTAGGTGACGGTATCTATCCTCAGTTATTGTGAAGACAATCCCCAACCCTGTCGGAGAGAAGAGGAAAAGATTTTCCCAAGAGCAAGAGAGTGCTAGGAAGGACGTCGAGCGTGCCTTTGGTGTTCTGTAATCTCGATGGGGTATCGTTCTCTATCCTGCTAGGACTTGGAACACCAAGAAGTTGTGGGAGGTGATGACTACTTGTGTGATCATGCACAATATGATCATAGAGGATGAGCGCCGGAACATATCTACGATCAAGGGTTTCAGTTTCAGGGTGAGAATCTTGTGCCTGAGCATGGAGGAGCGGCAACGTTTGCACAGTTCACCCAATTTCATCATGAAATGTGTGATTGGGAAACTCACATGCAGCTGTAAAATGATTTGGTTGAGCCTATGTGGGCTCATGTTGGCAACCAATAGATGTATCGTTTTCTAAATGTATTTGAGACAATTTAATTCTCATTCGGCTTGTAAACTATGCTAAATTTATTTGGTTGTGAAACTATGCTTTATTTGGTTGTGAGAAACTATGCTATTTTTGTTTGCTTGTGAAACTATGCAAAATGTGTGCATATTTGTTGACAATCAATGGCTAGTCAGCCACGCCGGCAAATATGGGTCGGCGTGTTGGGCGCACTGCCGACCCAAATCAAAAAGAGGGCGGACGCCGAGCGGGCGGCCGACCCAAGCGGACAAAATCTCCATCTATTTGGGTCGGCGCGTTGGAGTTGCTCTAATTGCTTACAATATCTTTCAACTTAGTCTTTCTCAAGGAAAGTATTAAAAACAGGGAGCTACAGCGCGAGCTATTGATCTACAACATAATTTGCAAAGACAATTTTGGCTATGTTCATGATAATTAGTTCAGTTAATCAAATCACTAATGAACTCACACTTAAATCAACATCCCTCAAGCTGTCTAAGTGATACATGATCCAAATCAACTAACCCATCTCCGATCATCACGTGAGACGGGGTAGTCATCAATGGTGAACATCTCCTTGTTGATCATATCTACTATATGACTCATGTTCGACCTTTCGGTCCCCTGTGTTCCAAGGCCATGTCTGTACATGCTAGGCTCGTCAAGTTTAACCCAAGTATTCTGCATGTGTAAAACTGGCTTACACCCGTTGTATGCGAACGTAGAATCTATCACACCCGATCATCACGAGGTGCTTCGAAACGACGAACTTTTGCAACGGTGCATACTTAGGGAGAACACAATTTCTTGAAATTAAGTGAAGGGATCATCTTACAATGCTACTGTTGTTCTAAGCATAATAAGATGCATAAAAAGATAAACATCACATGCAATCAATATGTGACATGATATGGCCATTATCATCTCGCGCCATTGGTCTTCACCTCCAGAGCACCGACCAATATCTCCATTATCACCGGCATAACACCATGATCTCCATCATCGTGTTGTCACGTGGTCGTCTCACCAACTATTGCTTCTACAACTATTACTAACGCATAGCGATAAAGTAAAGCAACTATATGATGAATAATAAATTAAAGACAACCCTATGGCTCCTGCCCATTGCGATACTCATCAACATGCAAGTCGTGAACCTATTACAAAACATGATCATCTCATACATCAACATATATCACATCACGTTTCGCCCATACCACATCACAACAAGCCCTGCAAAAACAAATTAGACGTCCTCTACTTTGTTGTTGCAAATTTATGCGGCAGCTATGGGCAACTAGCAAGAATCGTTCTTACCTACGTAAAGCCACAACTGTGATAATCAAGTTGCCTTTTAACCTTCTACAAGGAACGCCTTCGTAAAATTAGATTCAACTAAAGTAGGAAAGGCAAACACTTGCTAGCCACCTTATGCAAAAAAAAGTTGCATATTTGTCGGTGGAATCGGTCTCTTGTGTGTGGACAAGTAAGGTTGGTCTGGGCCACTTCATCCCACAATACTGCCGAACCCAAATAAGATAAGAGAGGTAAGCAATTTGAGCATCAATGCCCACAACTCTTTGTGTTCTACTGGTGCATATACATCTACGCATATACCTAGCTCGGATACCATTGTTGGGGAAGGAAGCATGAAAATCAAAAAATCCTACGAACACCCAAGATCTATCTAAGAGAATCGTAGAAAGGAGAGGGGAGAGTGTGTCTACATACCCTCATAGACCAAAAGCGGAAGCGTATATAACACGGTTGATGTAGTCATACTCTTCGCGATCCGATCACGATTCAACCGATCTAGTGCCGAACGAACGACACCTTTGAGTTTAGCACACATGCGGCTCGATGACGTCTCCTCCTCCCTCATTCAGCTAGAGAAGGTGGAGAAGTAGATGGGATCACAACAAGCATGACAACGTGCTGGTGATGGTGGTGGTGGAGCAATGGCAGCACTTCATTAAGCAAAAATCCGTGGACAAGAACTATGCCGGGAGGGAGAGACGGGGCAGCAGCCCAGGCCAGTGTTTTGGGGTGCCTTGCTGCGCCCCCTCTGTAGCGACCAGACCTCAAATCGTCTGATCTCTGTGCTCAGTGTCATCCCTGGATCAGTAATGCTGACACCACACAGTACTTGGAGGATTTATAACAGAGTAGCAATCACACACTTATTACATCGAATGTCTCAAGAGCGAACTTATTGAAATAAATATGGCTTAAGGCCATCTAAAATCGATAACAGCGGAAGACTTGGAAGATAAGCGAGTCCATCAACTCCAACGGCATCACTGAGTATAGAACCACGACCTAAAAGCATCTTACTCGTCGTCTGAAAAGTCTGCAACATGAAACGTTGCAGCCCGAAAACGGGTCAGCACATGGAATATGCTGGCAATGTAACACATAGAGAATAACAATGGAATAAGCTATACTACATGCATATTTGGCTAGTGGAAAGCTCTATGGATACAGTTTTACATAAAGCCAATTTTTCCCTACTGCAAAGGAATAAATTTATATAACTATCATGGTGGTTGTTAAACATTGAGAATGGTTGACACCATCCTCAATCCCAATTAAAAGTACTCATTAAACCCAACAATATTAAATTAGAGTAACATGTTGAGATTCACATGATATCCAAGTACTAGATACTCAAAAACGTCCATAACCAGGGACACAGCTAACCATGATTAGTTTATACACTCTGCAGAGGTTTGCGCACTTTTCCCCACAAGACTCGATCGCCTCCGTTGGATTTCTCGCACTACATGATGTTTGAGAAACGGATGACCGAGACATAGTCTTTCGGAAGCACTAGCACCTTACATGTGGGTAGACCGGTACACCTACTTTCCCCTACATCTGATAGTCTACCCGTAAGAGTTCGCATGACTTAATCAACTATGCCAGAGCCCATAATGGCTTGTGGCTGCACACGTAAGTTTCTAGTTTGAATAATCTCATGATCCCTTTGAGCCTGGGTGGCGGTCCGAAGAAATCTGAGACAAGTCTGATAGAAACCAGGTGCCTCAATCCACCCAGATGTGTGTTCAAGTTTCCACCTTAAATAAACCATTAATTTAACAATCTCACATCTGTCATGGATACACTCACCCAATCCACGTCTACTAGCATAGCATGGCATAATAAGCAAACGTTGAAGTAACTCCCAAAGGTTTGATAATAAAACAGGTAATAGGTACTACCTCATCTACTTCCCATAACCCACAATTTAATTAGATCCTAATCATGCAATGTTTGAGGATAGATCTAATGCATAAAAACTGGGTATGAAAAGGTATGATCAAAGTGTTACTTGCCTTGCTCATGATCCGCGAAACCTAGAGACTCGAAGTAACAGGCGGCGCACTCCGGGTATTCTATCGCAGACAAACAAACAAACAAACATACAATAAGTACTCATCTAATGCATAGGTAAAACTCGAATAAAAGATCTAACCTGAAAGTTCAACTTAAGAACTCCGGTTTGCAAAAAGAATCAAATCAAACAAAACAACGAAGGTCAAATGGCGAAAGAAAACAGCTTCGTTTTACTAATCTGGATCTAAGTCAAATTTTACAGAAGCAAAAACTTATTTAAGTTGATTATTCGGAAAGAGGGTTTTGAGACGAAACTCCAGGCGCTTGAATCGCCTGATTCCGATAAACGAGCGAAAAGTTATACTAAAACGAAAATCGGATTAGGAATCACGATGAGAAAAATCGCGGATTAAATCCGAGAAAAAGAAAAACGACGAACGGGTTAACGAACGAACGTTCGTTAACTAAACTAATCTGACGAACACGTTCGTTAAAACGAACAAACGAGCGAACACTCGCTAATTAACCGAACCGAAAAAAACCGATCTAACGAAAAACCGAAAAAAAAAACCCGAAGAAAAATCCTCTCAGTTTTCTAAAAAAAAATCAGCGGCACGCGGATCGAGGCGGCGGCGAACCTCGGCGGCAGCGGCAGCAAAGTCCGGCGAGGCTCCGGCTGGCGGCGACGGCGACGATTAGGGTTAGGGTTCGGCGGTGTGGGCCGGCGGCTACGGAGTTGGGCTGGCGGCTCGCTCGGGGCTGACGGGCCTGGGGGGCGCCGGGGCTGCTCTTATATAGTGCCCCCGAGCGGAGTCCCGCTCGGGCACGGCCCAGAGGCGGTTCGCGTTTTTTTTAAATAATTCCGTGCAGAAGAAAAATAAAAAGAAATACTAAACGGACTCCAAAAATCCCGAAATAAATTTTCCCCGGCTTCTAAAATCATGCCGGACAAGATGAACATTTATTTGGGGCCTAAATGCAATTTTGAAATACGCGCATTTTTTCTAAATCCAAATAAAAGGCGAAAAACTCCAAAATAAATCTTATTTGATTTTTTTATTAAATCTTCATTATTTCTTTATTTTGGGAAAGTCATTTTATTCCCTCTCTGAAATTTTTGGTAGTAGAAATAATTGAAGATAAAATAAATAAAATCAAATGATCCTATTTTCAAAATTTGAGAAAACTCAGATATGAAAATAACAAAATCCCCAACTCTCTCCGTGGGTCCCTGAGTTGCGTAGAATTTCTAGGATCGAGCCAACAATGCAACAAAATATGATATGCAATGATGAACTATGTACAACATTCCAAATTGAAAATTTGGGATGTTACAAACCTACCCCCCCTTAAGATGAATCTCGCCCTCGAGATTCGGGTTGGCTAGCAAATAGGTGAGGGTGGGCCTTGAGCAGATCTTCCTCTCGCTCCCAGGTGGCTTCCTCCTCGGTGTGGTGGCTCCACTGTACTTTGCAAAACTTGATAACCTTACTGCGGGTAACTCGGCTGGCATATTCCAGAATCTTAACTGGTTTCTCTTCATAAGTCAAATCATCTTTCAACTGAATCGCTTCCAGAGGCACTGTATCTCTCAGTGGTATATCTGCCATCTCTGCGTGACACTTCTTCAATTGTGAAACATGGAACACATCGTGAACACCTGACAACTCCTCGGGTAATTCCAACTTGTACGCTACTTCTCCCATGCGTTCCAGAACTTTGTATGGTCCCACAGAATGTGGCGCTAACTTTCCTTTAACTCCAAAACGCTTAACTCCTTGAAGCGGAGATACTCGAAGATAAACTCTCTCCCCGACTTCATATTCTGTCTCCTTGCGTTTTGAATCTGCATAGCTCTTCTGCCTTGACTGAGCTACCTTGAGCCTGTTGCGGATCAACTTTACTTTCTGTTCAAACTCCTTAATCAAATCCGGTCCAAACAACTGGCGGTCTCCAACCTCATCCCACAACAACGGGGTTCTGCACCTCCTTCCGTACAAGGCTTCGAAAGGGGCCATCTTCAAACTGGATTGATAACTGTTATTGTAAGAAAACTCCGCATATGGCAAGTTGTTATCCCAACTTGATCCGTAATCCAACACACAAGCTCTAAGCATATGCTCCAAAATCTGATTGACTCTCTCGGTCTGTCCATCTGTCTGTGGATGGAAAGCTGTGCTAAACTCCAGCCTGGTTCCCAATGTTTCGTGCAACTGCTTCCAGAACTTTGAGGTGAATTGGGTTCCTCTATCTGATACGATACTCCTCGGAACTCCATGCAAACATACAATCCTTGTCATATATATCTTAGCCAATTTGGCACTGCTGTAGGTAGTCTTTACTGGGATGAAATGAGCTACCTTCGTCAAACGATCGACTACAACCCAAATTGAGTCATAGCCTGAACGAGTCCTAGGCAATCCCGTGATGTAATCCATGCCTGGTTTGTCCCACTTCCATTCGGGTATAGGCAATGGCTGCAACAATCCAGCTGGCTTCTGATGTTCTGCCTTCACCCTCTGACATACATCACAAACTGCTACATACTCTGCAATATCGTTCTTCATTCCGGTCCACCAGAAAGTTTCCTTCAAATCCAAATACATCTTGGTATTTCCGGGGTGAATCGAATATGGTGAATCATGTGCCTCTTGCAGAATCAACTTCCTGATCTCCGGGTCACTGGGCACATAAACATGGTCCTCAAATCATAGGGTATCGTACTCATCCTCACGAAATCCCTTAGCCTTCCCTTCGCTCATTTTCTCCTTTATAGAGGCAACTTCCTTATCTGTCTTTTGAGCTTCTCTTATTTTATCCATCAATGTAGACTGAATCTCCATTACTGCTACATAGCCTCTCGGAACTATTTCCAAACATAGCTCATGAAGATCCTCGGCTAACTCCTTAGGTATTTCTCCCGTAATTAGTGTATTGACATGGCTCTTACGGCTCAACGCGTCTGCTACAACGTTAGCCTTCCCGGGGTGATAATGCAATCTCATATCATAATCCTTAATAAGCTCCAACCATCTCCTCTGCCTGAGATTTAACTCCTTCTGCGTGAAGATGTACTAACTCTTGTGATCCCGTGTACACCTCACAATGATTTCCAATGAGAAAATGTCTCCATGTTTTCAGTGCGTGCACTACGGCTGCTAACTCCAAATCATGAGTAGCATAATTCAGCTCATGAGCCTTAAGCTATCGTGAAGCATACGAAACAACTCTTCCCTCTTGCATAAGCACTGCTCCAAGTCCTCGACGTGAAGCGTCGCAATACCCTTCATAATCCTTGGTCTGATCTGGCAGAATTAATACTGGTGAGGTAACCAAACGTTTCTTCAACTCTTGGAAACGAGTCTCACACTCCTCAGTCCAAATGAACTTAGTATCCTTCTTCAACAATTCTGTGATAGGCTTCGCAATCTTCGAGAAATTTTCAATAAATCTCCGGTAGTATCCTGCGAGTCCAAGGAAACTCCTGATCTCTCCAACTGTGGTTGGTGCTTCCCAGTTTGTCACAGTGACAACTTTAGTGGGGTCTACTGCGATACCTTCTCCGGATATAACATGTCCGAGAAATCCAACTTCCTTCAACCAAAACTCACACTTGCTGAACTTGGCGTATAGCTGATGTTCTCTGAGCTTCTCGAGTACCAAACGCAAGTGCTCCTTATGTTCCTCTTCATTCTGCGAGTAAACCAAAATATCATCAATGAAAACCACGACGAACTTATCCAAAAACTCCATAAACACTTCGTTCATCATGTTCATAAAATAGGCTGGGGCGTTAGTCAGACCAAATGACATAACGATATACTCGTACAGCCCGTACCTGGTGGTAAAAGTCGTCTTCGGTATATCCTGCTCCCGAATCTTCAACTGATGGTACCTTGATCGCAAATCGATCTTGGAAAACACCTTAGCTCCTTGCAACCGATCGAACAGATCATTGATCATTGGTAGTGGGTACTTGTTCTTGATTGTTACTTCATTCAATCCGCGATAATCAACAACCATTCTTAAAGATCCATCCTGAAGGAAATATGCCCTAGAGGCAATAATAAAGTTATTATTTATTTCCTTATTTCATGATAAATATTTATTATTCATGCTAGAATTGTATTAACTGGAAACATAATACATGTGTGAATACATAGACAAACATAGTGTCACTAGTATGCCTCTACTTGACTAGCTCATGAATCAAAGATGGTTAAGTTTCCTAGCCATAGACATGAGTTGTCATTTGATTAACGGGATCACATCATTAGGAGAATGATGTGATTGACATGACCCATTCCGTTAGCCTAGCACATGATCGTTTAGTATATTGCTATTGCTTTCTTCATGACTTATACATGTTCCTGTAACTATGAGATTATGCAACTCCCGTTTACCGGAGGAACACTTTGGGTGCTACCAAATGTCACAACGTAACTGGGTGATTATAAACGAGTACTATAGGTGTCTTCGAAGGTACATGTTGGGTTGGCGTATTTCGAGATTAGGTTTTGTCACTCCGATTGTCGAAGAGGTATCTCTGGGCCCTCTCGGTAATGCACATCACTATAAGCCTTGCAAGCAATGTAGCTAATGAGTTAGTTACGGAATGATGCATTACGTAACGAGTAAAGAGACTTGCCGGTAACAACATTGAACTAGGTATTGGATACCGACGATCGAATCCCGGGTAAGTAACATACCGATGACAAAGGGAACAAAGTATGTTGTTATGCGGTTTGACCGATAAAGATCTTCGTAGAATATGTAGGAGCCAATATGGGCATCCAGGTTCCACTATTGGTTATTGACCAAGAATAGTTCTAGGTCATGTCTACATAGTTCTCGAACCCGTAGGGTCCGCACGCTTAAGGTTTCGGCGATGCTTATATTATGAGTTTATGAGTTTTGATGTACCGAAGGAGTTCGGAGTCCCGGATGAGATCGGGGACATGACGAGGAGTCTCGAAATGGTCGAGACGTAAAGATCGGTATATTGGACGACTATATTCGGAGTTCGGAAAGGTTCCGAGTGATTCAGGTATTTTTCGGAGTACCGGAGAGTTACGGGAATTCACCGGAGAGTATATGGGCCTTATTGGGTCATACGGGAATAGAGGAGAGAGGCCAAAAGGAAGGAGGCCTGCGCCCGCCCTCTGGTCCGAATTGGACAAGGGGCGCAACCCCCCTTTCCTTCTTCCTCTCCCCCTCTTTCCCCTTCTCCTACTCCAACAAGGGAGGTGGAATCCTACTAGGACTAGGGAGTCCTAGTAGGACTCCGCACTTGGCGCGCCCCCTCCTAGGGCCGGCCTCCTCCCCCCTTGCTCCTTTATATACGGGGCAGGGGACCCCATGACACACAAGTTGATCTATGTGATCGTTCCTTAGCCGTGTGCGGTGCCCCCCTCCACCATATTCCACCTCGGTCATATCGTCGCGGAGTTTAGGCGAAGCCCTGCGCCGGTAGAACATCATCATCATCACCACGCCGTCGTGCTGACGGAACTCATTCCCGACACTTTGTTGGATCGGAGTCCGGGGATCGTCATCGAGCTGAACGTGTGCTGAACTCGGAGGTGCCATACGTTCGGTACTTGGATCGGTCGGGTCGTGAAGACATACGACTACATCAACCGCGTTGTCATAACGCTTCCGCTTACGGTCTACGAGGGTATGTGGACACACTCTCCCCTCTCGTTGCTATGCATCACCATGATCTTGCGTGTGCGTAGGAAATTTTTTGAAATTACTACGTTCCCCAACACATCCTTCTTCTCCACCAGAAGTACTAGCGATCCCCAAGGCGAAGAACTTGGGCGAATAAAACCTTTATCCAACTTAATCTGCTTCTTAATTTCCTCCAAATCTTGGGCTGGCATCCTGTACGGTCTTTTGGATATAGGCCCAGTGCCTGGCAGTAGTTCAATTAAGAACTCAATGTCTCTATTCGGTGGCATGCCTGGCAACTCTTCTAGAAATACATCGGGGAAATCCCTTACCACTGGTACTTCCTCCTGCACAACTCCTGATAAGGAATTTACATGTGCTCTTCTCGGCTCATGCCGTGATACATACTTGATTCTTTTTCCTTCTGGTGTCGTAAGCAAAATTGTCTTACTGGCGCAATCAATGTTTCCTCCATACATCGACAGCCAATCCATACCAAGAATTACATCCAAACTTTGGGATTCCAATATAATTAAACCCGTTGGGAAAACATGCCTTCCTATACTTAATGGCACCTGAAAGCATCCTTGACTGACCATAAACTTAGCTCCCGGTGAACTTACTAGCATGGGTGTCTTAAGAGTCTTAGTGGGCAGGCTAAACTTATCCACAAATCCCCTTGATATGTATGAATGCGATGCACCAGTATCGAAAAGAACAACTGTAGTAAATGCCTTAACCAAAAACTTACCTATTACTGTGTCTGGCTGAGCTTCAACCTCCTCCATGGTAACGTGGTTCACTTGCCCTCTGTTGAAAGGGTTCGGCTTCTTTCCTGAGCTTCCACTGCCATTTCCATTTTGGGCTTCTGGGCAATCATTTGCATAATGCCCAGTCTTACGGCACTTATAACAAGTGATATGACTCAGGTCTACCTTGGATGGTGTTGACGGGTTGGTGCGGCTTTGTCCATTGCTTCCTCCATTCCCGTTTCCATTCTTTGTGCCATTATGATTGTGCGAGCTGCCTCCTCCGTGAGTATGCTAAAAATGTCCTCCTGACTTCGGGGTAAAGCGTAGCTTCTGCTGAGCTCCAGAATTGTACTTCCCCTGTCCATACTTCCTCTTACGATTATCAATCTGCTGCTGCTTTCCTCAATCATAAGAGCACGATCTACTAACTCCTGGTAGTTATTGAAAGTGGCTACCATCAACTGCATGCTCAGCTCATCATTCAGTCCTTCTAGAAACTTCTCCTGCTTAGCTGCATCCGTAGCAACGTCATCTGGGGCATAACGTGCTAGCTTACTGAAATCATCCACATACTGGCCAACTGTCCGTCCTCCTTGGCGTAAGTTGCGAAACTCACGCTTCTTCATGGCCATAGCTCCGGCTGAAACATGGGCAAATCGAAAAGCTTGCTGAAACTGATTCCATGTGACAGTGTCTACAGGGTAAGTGGCTGTAAAATTCTCCCACCATGCTGCTGCGAGTCCGTCAAGCTGATGTGCGGCAAACTTCACCTTTTCTCCATCTGTGCATCCTGTTGTGGTCAACTCCCTCCCTATCTTACGGAGCCAATCATCTGCTACTATCGGCTCGGTGCTACTGGAAAACACCGGCGGATTTAGCCTTAAGAAACATGTCAGATGGTCAACAGGTGGTGGTGGTGGTGGGTTGTTGTTGTTGTTGTTGCCTTGGTTCTATACCAATGTTTGAATCAAGGTATTCTGCTGCTGAATCAACTGAGTGATCTCTGGCGGAAAAACAAACTCGGGGTCGCGTCTCGGAGGCATCTGAGGTTTAAAGAGGAGAGGAGAGTTAAGAATAGAATAAGGTCTAGTGAGATAACACTACCCATATGCACATGAGACAAAAGCACACAATATCATTCCAATCAATTCAAACAAGGGCATACAACGGTCTAACTATCGTTACAAAAGTGCTTGGAACAAATTAAATGGTGGCAAATTCTACTACTGTTATGGTGGTCAACTAGAAAAACTGCTCTGATGCAGATTCCATGATATCTGCTCCAGCTTCATCAACATAGTCATCATCGCTGTCGTCGGGATCCGAGTCGGTGCCGTCGATGATGATATAATTATCTGGACAAGTAGGTTCATCCTCTTCTCCTCTGGGTGCTGATCCTCCCATGAATACTCCAATCTTCTCCTTAAGGTCGCCGTTCTGTCTTACTTGAGCGACGATTTCTTCCATACAGTCTTTATGTGTAGCCTTGAGTTCTTCTTCTAGCTCCTTGATCTTGGTCATAGCCTTCTATAGCTCCTCCATATCTGCGCACATCTGATTCTCCTAGCGTCGGATGTGTTGGTTTAACTCCTGAATATAAGCTGTGATTGATCTATCCTTCCTGGTGGTGATCATCTCCCAATGCTCATCTCGGCGCCCACAAATCTGCTAGATAGTATTCTTGATATCGTTGTGGTAAATTTCTCCAATTCGTCCCATGGCGATGTGAGCTGCCATGCTCTTTCCTAGGCTCCATGTTGGTGCAGCAAAGGTAAACTCTATTGGCTCAGTGGCTGGTGCAAATGTCCTTCCTGGAATGTAGACTTGAATCCTCCAGCGCTCCTCTTCGGGTAAAGTGGCGTTGAAGGTCCCGGTGAAGCTTGGTACTCCTATGTTCAGGTATCTAGTGGCTTCCTTCAAGTGATATCCAAAAGGTGAGTTTTCATCTGGTTGGGTGAACTTGATCCTTGCATCCGCCATCCTAAAGAATAGAAAAGATGAGGAGTCAGAAATGAGAAGAAAGAGTAGTGATCTAGGGCTTAAGCTTAGTGGCCGTGTCCTACAGTCAGCGTCTGCTCTGATACCACCTTGTAGCGACTAGACCTCAAATAGTTTGATCTCTGTGCTCAGTGTCATCCCTGGATCAGTAATGCTGACACCACACGGTACTTGGAGGATTTATAACAGAGTAGCAATCACACACTTATTACATCAAATGTCTCAAGAGAGAACTTATTGAAATAAATATGGCTTAAGGCCATCTAAAATCGATAACAGCGGAAGACTTGGAAGATAAGCGAGTCCATCAACTCCAACGACATCACTGAGTATAGAACCACGACCTAAAAGCATCTTACTCGTCGTCTGAAAAGTCTACAACATGAAACGTTGCAGCCCGAAAACGGGTCAGCACATGGAATATGCTGGCAATGTAACACATAGAGAATAACAATGGAATAAGCTATACTACATGCATATTTGGCTGGTGGAAAGCTCTATGGTTACAGTATTGCATAAAGCCAATTTTCCCTACTGCAAAGGAATAAATTTATTTAACTATCATGGTGGTTGTTAAACATTGAGAATGGTTGATAGCATCCTCAATCCCAATTAAAAGTACTCATTAAACCCAACAATATTAAATTAGAGTAACATGTTGAGATTCTCATGATATCCAAGTACTAGATACTCAAAAACGTCCATAACCGGGGACACGGCTAACCATGATTAGTTTATACACTCTGCAGAGGTTTGCGCACTTTTCCCCACAAGACTCGATCGCCTCCGTTGGATTTCTCGCACTACATGATGTTTGAGAAATGGATGACCGAGACATAGTCTTTCAGAAGCACTAGCACCTTACATGTGGGTAGACCGGTACACCTACTTTCCCCTACATCTGCTAGTCTACCCGTAAGAGTTCGCACGACTTAATCAACTATGCGAGCCCATCTTGGCTTGTGGCTGCACACGTAAGTTTCTAGTTTGAATAATCTCATGATCCCTTTGAGCACGGGTGGCGGTCCGAAGAAATCTGAGCAAGTCTGATAGAAACCAGTGCCTCAATCCACCCGGATGTGTGTTCAAGTTGCCACCTTAAATAAACCATTAATTTAACAATCTCACATCTGTCATGGATACACTCACCCAATCCACGTCTACTAGCATAGCATGGCATAATAAGCAAACGTAGAAGTAACTCCCAAAGGTTTGATAATAAAATAGGTAATAGGTACTACCTCATCTACTTCCCATAACCCACAATTTAATTAGATCCTAATCATGCAATGTTTGAGGATAGATCTAATGCATAAAAACTGGGTATGGAAAGGTATGATCAAAGTGTTACTTGCCTTGCTCATGATCCGCGAAACCTAGAGACTCGAAGTAACAGGCGGCGCACTCCGGGTATTCTATCGCAGACAAACAAACAAACAAACATACAATAAGTACTCATCTAATGCACAGGTAAAACTCGAATAAAAGACCTAACCTGAAAGTTCAACTTAAGAACTCCGGTTTGCAAAAAGAATCAAATCAAACAAAGCAACGAAAGTCAAACGGCGAAAGAAAACAGCTTCGTTTTACTAATCTGGATCTAAGTCAAATTTTACAGAAGCAAAAACTTGTTTAAGTTGATTATTCGGAAAGAGGGTTTCGAGACGAAACTCCAGGCACTTGAATCGCCTGATTCCGATAAACGAGCGAAAAGTTATACTAAAACCAAAATCGGATCAGGAATCGCGATCAGAAAAATCGCGGATTAAATCCGAGAAAAAGAAAAACGACGAACGGGTTAACGAACGAACGTTCATTAACTAAACTAACCTGACGAACACGTTCGTTAAAACGAACGAACGAGCGAACGCTCGCTAATTAACCGAACCGAAAAAAACCAATCTAACCAAAACCAAAGAAAAATCCGCTCGGTTTTCTAAAAAAACCAGCGGCACGCGGATCGAGGCGGCGGCGGCGATTAGGGTTAGTGTTCGGCGGTGTGGGCCGGCAGCGGCGGAGTGGGCTGGCGGCTGGCGCGGGGCTGACGGGCCTGGGGGGCGCCGGGGCTGCGCTTATATAGTGCCCCGCGAGTGGAGTCCCACTCGGGCACGGCCCATAGGTGGTTCGCGTTTTTTCTTTAATAATTCCGCACAGAAGAAAAATAAAAATAAACACTAAACGGACTCCAAAAATCCCGAAATAAATTTTCCCCGGATTCTAAAATCAGGCTGGACAAGATGAACATTTATTTGTGGCCTAAATGCAATTTTGAAAAACACGCATTTTTCCTATATCCAAATAAAAGGAAAAAAACTCCAAAATAAATCTTATTTGATTTTTTTATTAAATCTTCATTATTTCTTTATTTTGGGAAAGTCATTTTATTCCCTCTCTGAAATTTTTGGTAGTAGAAATAATTGAAGATAAAATAAATAAAATCAAATGATCCTATTTTCAAAATTTGAGAAAACTCAAATATGAAAATAAAGAAATCCCCAACTCTCTCCGTGGGTCCTTGAGTTGCGTAGAATTTCTAGGATCGAGCCAACAATGCAACAAAATATGATATGCAATGATGATCTATGTATAACATTCCAAAATGAAAATTTGGGATGTTACACCCTCCCCTATATTTATATGCGTGGGATGGGTGGGAGTCTAGCCCTACTCCTAATAGGAGTTAGCGCCAAGGGGGAGAGGACTTGGACTCGAAGTCCAATCCTATTCCTACTAGGACTCCCCTTTTTCCCCTTTCCTAGCCACATGGGCTTTTGAGGACTTGGTGCGCCTAGCCCAATTAGGCCAGGGCGCCTCCCCTCAGCCCATGCCAGCCCTTGGGACGTGGTGGACCCAATTGTGGACTTATGGACCCCTCCGGAATCCTCAGGAACCTTCTGGAAGCTTCCCGGTACAATACCGAAGAAACCGCACCTTTTTCCGGAACAAAAAATATGACTTCCCATATATAAATATTTACCTCTCGACCATTCTGAGACTCCTTGTGACGTCCAAGATCTCATCCGGGACTCCGAACAAGATTCGATTACCAGCCATCAAATATCCCAATACTACTCTAGCGACAATGAATGTTAAGCGTGCAACCCTGCGGGTTCAGGAATCATGTAGTCATGACCGAGACCTCTCTTCGGTTAATAACCAATAGCGGGACCTGGATGCCCATATTGATTCCTACATATTAGATGAAGATACTCTATCGGTTGACCAACGATGTCAAGGATTCGGTTAATCTCATATGCAATTCCCTTTGTCCGGTGATATGTTACTTGCCCAAGATTCGATCATCGGTATCTCCATATCTAGTTCAATCTCGTTACCGGCAAGTCTCTTTACTCGTTCTGTAATTCAAGATCTCGTGACTAACTCATTATGCACATTGCTTGAAAGCTCTTTACGATGTTGTATTACTAAGAGGGCCCAGAGATATCTCTCCGTCACACAGAGTGACAAAACCTAGTCTCGATCCATGCCAACCCAACAGACACCTTCGGAGATACCCGTAGAGCATCTTTATGATCACCCAGTTACAAAGTGATTTTTGATAGCACACAAGGTATTCCTCCTATATCCGGGAGTTACATGATCTCATGGTCTTAGGAATATATACTTGACATGAAGATATGGTTGGGTTTTGCTATAACAATAAACTCAAGTGATACGATCAAATGCTAAGCTTATGGTTGGGTTTTGCCATCACATCATTCTCCTAATGATGTGATCCCGTTATCAAATGACAACTCATGTCTATGGTTAGGAAACTTAACCATCTTTGATCAATGAGCTAGTCTAGTAGAGGCTTACTAGGGACATAGTATTTGTTTATGTATTCACACATGTATTTAAGTTTCCGGTCAATACAATTCTAGCATGAATAATAAACCTTTATCATGAACAAGGAAATATGATAATAACCAATTTATTATTGTCTCTAGGGCTTATTTCCAACACAACCACCATGACAAACTGCCTCTAATCTGATCTTGTCATTCTTCACCTTCTTGATCTCTTATTTCATATGCCTTAAGAGCTTTCCTCGGCTCAACCACATCAGCAAAACCATACCTAATTTAAATACAGGGGATTTCATGTCCACCTTGGAATTGAAAGGTTTGAACCTGTACTTAAGTAGATCTTTTGCTTCAATGGAGAGGTTACAATCTTCATCTTCTAGTACATAGTCAGGATCAACCTCTACATCCTCTTGCTCAGGCTCTTCATCAACATCAAAGTCAATGTTGTCTTCATGAAGATTATCATCTCCATCATCTATGTCATAATCACTATTACTGATTTTTGAATCTGACAGCACAACATCTTCAATAAGCAAATTTGCCTCTGCATTAGCAACCAACAAATTTGCCACTACACTAGCAACCAGCAAATTTGGGTCAGCACCATCATTAAGCAAGTTTGGCTATGCACCATTTGTCAGCAAATTTGGGTGAGCACCATCATTAAGCAAGTTTGGCTCTGCACCATCTCTCAGCAACTTCTCTACTTCTGTTCCATTAGTTGCAACCTCTAAAATTGGATCTTCAACATTCACAGAAATGATGTTGTGAGTAGATTCTGCACTACCTGCACCAACAATTGTGTTGGCCATTCTGACAGGACTTTGAACTGATGGCATCTTCAATATCAAATCTTCTCTGAAATTGTTGATGAAGTCTGAATGGTCAACCATGATTACAAGAACTTTGTGTTGAGCACTAGCTGTGATCAAATGCTGCAAATCCTCATCACCACTAATTCTCACCAAGCCATCTGAAACTGTTTTCTTAGATAAGCACCAGTAAATGATGTGCTCATTGACAGGATGTCCCAACCATGTTAGGTGCTCTTGTAAGACTGCATTTGAAAATGTGCAAGCATCAACAAGAATGGTTATAGTACTCTAGGTCACTAAATGGTCCAGAGAAAAATCCACCATGCTCTAGTTCCAGTGTAAAGAAAGGAGTGTGAACACTTTGTCCCATTGTTGAATCACACACCGCATTCAAAAAGTGTAGAAATTCAGTGCAAAATCCAGTTAACTGCATATAACAACGAATTTGTAACACTGAACAGTTAACTGCAGAAATTTAGTAAAATATTCAGTAAACTGAATATAACATTGAATATTTAACACTGAACAATTAACTACACAAATTCAGTTAAAAATGCAGATAACTAAACACTTTGAGTTAACTGAATTTTAAGCATCACCAAAAATGTACCATGAGCATATATGACCTAAAAAGCACATATATTTTCAGACATATTTAACACAAATTTTAACACTGATTGAAATACACTTAACTGAAGAAATTCAGATAAAAATGCAAATAGCAGCACTTATTCAGATAACTTTTAGCACTAATCTACTACCAATACTCAACATTTTCTTCAACACTAGGATTTGGAAATTATGAAAACCATAGGACTACATAGGTGTTGGGGATATGACTACTGGATATGACCCGCCCAGGAGGGGCCGAGTTAACCCAATGATGGTTCATCTAAATAAAGCCCATGAGTATGTTGAAGATGGTGGTTCATGAAGTAGGCTTTTTAAAGGGCCCAGACCCAAAGGCGGCTTCAGGCCCATAAGTGTAAACCGCCTTGTATATGTAACTTGTATTGTAAGGCATGTAAGATAGGTCGCTGGGCCGGACACGTTTGTATGAGCCGGCCGGGACTCTGTAAGCTGCAGGGCGTCAACCCATGCACATAAGGGGACGACCCGACAGCGGCATAGGGCAAGAGACAACAGATCGAAAGCCAGGCCAAGTGTATTTGCTCCCTAGTAATCGAAACCCTAGTGATGACCCACAAGTATAGGGGGTTTATCGTCAACCTTTCGATAAGTAAGATTGTCAAACCAAACGAGGAGCAGAAGGAAATGGCAAGCGGTTTTCAGTAAGGTATTCTCTGCAAGCACTGAAATTGTAGGTAACAAATAGTTTTGTGATAAGATAATTTGTAACGGGTAACAAGCAATGAAAGTAAATAAAGTGCAGCAAGGTGGCCCAATCCTTTTTGTAGCAAAGGACAAGCTTGGACAATTTCTTATAATGAGAAAAGCGCTCCCGAGGACACATGGGAATTATCGTCAAGCTAGTTTTCATCATGCTCATATGATTCGCGTTCGTTACTTTGATAATTTGATATGTGGATGTACCGGTGCTTGGGTGTTGTCCTTTCTTGGACAAGCATCCCACTTATGATTAACCCCTATTGCAAGCATCCGCAACTACAAAAGAAGTATTAAGGTAAACCTAACCATAGCATGAAACTAGTGGATCTAAATCAACCCCTTACGAAGGAACGGATAAACTAGGGTTTAAGCTTCTGTCACTCTAGCAACCCACCATCTACTTATTACTTCCCAATGCCCTCCCCTAGGCTCAAATAATGGTGAAGTGTCATGTAGTCGACGTTCACATAACACCACTAGAGGAGAGACAACATACATCTCATCAAAATATCGAACGAATACCAAATTCACATGACTACTAATAGCAAGACTTCACCCATGTCCTCAGGAACAAACGTAACTACTCACAAAGCATATTCATGTTCATGATCAGAGGGGTATTAATATTCATTAAGGATCTGAACATATGATCTTCCACCAAATAAACCAATTAGCATCAACTACAAGGAGTAATCAACACTACTAGCAACCCACAGGTACCAATCTGAGGTTTGGATACAAAGATTGGATACAAGAGATGAACTAGGGTTTGAGAGGAGAAGGTGTTGGTGAAGATGTTGATGGAGATTGACCCCCTCCCGATGAGAGGTTCGTTGGTGATGACGATGGTGATGATTTCCCCCTCCCAGAGGGAAGTTTCCCCGGTAGAACAGCTCTGCCGGAGCCCTAGATTGGTTCCGCCAAGGTTCCACCTCGTGGCGGTGGACTTTCGCCCCATAAGCTTGCTTATGATTTTTTTCCAGGGTAAGAGACTTCATATAACAGAAGATGGTCATCGAAGGGCCACCAGGGGGCCCACGAGGCAGGGGGCGCGCCTAGTAGGGGTGGGCGCACCCCCCCCCCCCACCCTCGTGGCCAGGGTGTGGGACCCCTCTGGTAGTTCTTTTGCTCAATAATTCTTATTAATTCCAAAAATGACTATCGTGGAGTTTCGGGACTTTTGGAGCTGTGCAGAATAGGTTTCCAATATTTGCTCCTTTTCCAGCCTAGAATCCCGGCTGCCGGCATTCTCCCTCTTCATGTTAAACCTTGTAAAATGAGAGAGAATAGCCATAAGTATTGTGACATAACGTGTAATAATAGCCCATAATGCCATAAATATCGATATAAAACATGATGCAAAATGGACATATCACCTCCCCCAAGCTTAAACCTTGCTTGTCCTCAAGCGGAAGCCGATATTGAAAAATATGTCCACATGTTTAGAGATAGAGGTGTCGATAAAAATAAAATACGGACATGAGGGCATCATGATCATTCTTATAACAGCAACATATATAGATTTTGTCATATGATTTCTTATGCTCAAGTAACAATCTATTCACAATGTCAAGTATGGTTCATAAACTTCATTGAGAACTAACAAACTACAATCTCAGTCATTGAAGCAATTGCACTTTATCGTAACATCGGAAAGAATCAAGAATAGAGCTTTTCAACAAGTCCACATACTCAACTATCATATAGTCTTCTACAATTTCTAACACTCACGCAATACTTATGGTTATGGAGTTTTAATTGGACACAGAGAAAGATAGGGGCTTATAATTTTGCCTCCCAATGTATTCACCTTTGGGTGATGTCAACAATAGTAGTTCATGCTAACTTACATCCAATTCGATATATATATCAGGATGTTTCCAACATGAGGTGCTTGCCAAAGGATAAAATGAAAAAGGGAAAGGTGAGGATCACCTTGACTCTTGCAAAATGTAAAAGGGAGGCCCTTCGCAGAGGGAAGCATAGGTTGTCATGTGCTTTTAGGGTTGGATGCACAAAATCTTAATGCAAAAGAACGTCACTTTATATTGCCACTTGTGATATGAACCTTTATTATGCAGTCTGTCGCTTTTATTACTTCCATATCACACGATCGTATAAAGCTTATTTTCTCCGCACAAATAAGTCATACATATTTAGAGAGAAATTTGTATAGCTTGCAACATGACAACTTACCTGAAGGATCTTACTCAATCCTTAGGTAGGTATGGTGGACTCTCATGGCAAAAACTAGATTTAAGGATATTTGGAAGCACAAATAGTATCTCTACTTGGTGCAAGGAATTTTGGCTAGCATGAGAGGCAAAGGCAAGCTCAGCATGTTGGACGATCCATGACAATATACTTTAACTAAGATGTGAGAAAACATAACCCATTACGTTGTCTTCCTTGTCCAACGTCAACTATTTAGCATGTCATACTTTAATGAGTGCTCACAATCATAAAAGATGTCCAAGATAGTATATTTTTATATGAAAACCTCTCTTTCTTTATTACTTCCTATTAATAGCAACGATGACCAAAACTATGTTTGTCAACTCTCAACAACTTTTATGCCTCATACTCTTTATATGTGAAGTCATTACTATCCATAAGATCAATATGAACTCTTTTATTCTTTTTATTCCTTCTATTTTCTCAAGATCATAGCAAGATAGCAAAGCCCTTGACTCAACACTAATCTTTATTATATATAGCTCACGGACTCAATTACATAGAGGGATCACAAAGCAAAACTCAAAACTAATTCATACCAAAACTTTATTCTACTAGATCAAGATATTACTAAAAGGATTGAACTAAGAAAAACGATAAAGATAAGTGTGTGATGGTGATACGATACCGGGGCAACTCCCCCAAGCTTGGCAGTTGCCAAGGGGAGTGCCCATACCCATGTAATTATATCCTCGGAGGTGATGAAGGTGGTGATGATGATGGTGCATAATCGCACATCAAGCGTAAAAGCTCCTCCAACTTGCGGATAATGCCCTTGAGTGCGACAATATGATCCTTCAACAAAATATTTTCCTGTGTAAGATACATGTTTTGTATGCGAGCTAACTCAATCATCTTGAAAGCTTCAATCTCAGTTGGGGTAAAGAGGTTAGGTAGAGGTTGAGGGATGTTTTCTTCTTCCACCGATGGAGCTTGATCCTCCATGGCCTTCTTGATCCCTTCATCCTTGTTGATCTCCTCTGGTTCTTCTCTTTTCAGCTCTATCTTCAATAGCCAAGCATCCTTGTCTTCATTGTTGGAGGAGGGTGATGTCATGATGCTCTAGATCTGTCAGAAAAACAGCTTGAAACAAAGACAGAGGATTTTTGCGTGATACGGTGGTCAAAACCTTCAGGGGATTATATAATGAATTTTTACCGACCAAAAGAAGTATCGTGCAAGAAAACGGAGTCCGGAGAGCACACGAGGTGCCCACAAGGCAGGGGGCGCGCCCAGTAAGGGTGGGCGCACCCTCCACCCTCGTGGAGGCCTCGTGTCCTTCCCGGACTACTTCTTATTTTCCTAAATTCTTAAATATTCCAAAATGGAGAAAAATAGCCATTAGAACTGTTTTGGAGTCGGTTTACTTACCGTACCACATACCTATTCCTTTTCGGAGTCTGAAATGTTCTGGAAAGTGTCCCTTATGTATTCCTCCGGGGTTATGGTTTCAATAATATTAGTTTCAACATTTATTGGGTTAAGTGTTTGATTCTTTGACCGTTCACCACCCTCGGACTTGTGCCTTCGAAGTTGTTGATTTTTATGGCACCGGAACGATGGAGCTCCTCGATAGCGTAAGGACCTTCCCATTTAGAGAGAAGTTTTCCTGCAAAAAATCTTAAACGAGAGTTGAATAGAAACACATAATCACCTACATTAAACTCACGCTTTTGTATCATTTTGTCATGCCATCTTTTAACTTTTTCTTTGAACAGCTTGGCATTCTCATAGGCTTGGGTTCTCCATTCATCAAGTGAGCTAATATCAAATAACCTCTTCTCACCGGCAAGTTTGAAATCATAGTTGAGCTCTTTAATAGCCCAGTATGCCTTATGTTCAAGTTCGAGAGGTAAGTGACATGCTTTTCCATAAACCATCTTATACGGAGACATACCCATAGGATTTTTATATGCAGTTCTATAGGCCCATAATGCATCATCAAGTTTCTTGGACCAATTCTTTCTAGATCTATTAATAGTCTTTTGCAAAATTAGTTTGAGCTCTCTATTACTCAATTCTAGTTGACCACTAGACTGTGGGTGATAAGGAGATGCAATTCTATGATTAACATCATACTTAGCAAGCATTTTACGAAAAGCATCATATGAATAAAATGTGAACCACCAACAGTCATGAGATATCTAGGGACTCCAAACCTCGGAAAAAATAACTTCTTTAAGCATCTTAATAGAGGTGTTATGATCAGCACTACTAGTTGGAATAGCTTCTACCCACTTAGTAACGTAATCAACATCAACTAAAATATGTGTGTATCCATTAGAGGCAGGAAAAGGTACCATATAATCAAAGCCCCAAACATCAAATGGTTCAATAACAAGAGAATAATTCATAGGCATTTCTTGACGTCTACTAATATTACCAATTCTTTGACATTCATCACAAGACAAGACAAACTTACGAGCATCTTTGAAGAGAGTAGGCCAATAAAACCGGATTGCAATACCTTATGTGCAGCTCTATCTCCGGCGTGGTGTCCTCCATATGGTTCGGAGTGACACTTGCGTAGGATCTGTTCCTGTTCATGCTCAGGTACACAACGTCTAATAACACCATCTACTCCTTCTTTATAAAGGTGTGGGTCATCCCAGAAGTAATATCTTAAATCATAAAAGAACTTTTTCTTTTGCTGGTATGTGAAACTAGGTGGTACAAATTTAGCAACAATGTAATTAGCATAATCAGCATACCATGGAGCAGTACGAGAAGCATTTATGACAGCTAATTGTTCATCAGGAAAGCTATCATCTATAGGTAGTGGGTCATCAAGAACATTCTCTAACCTAGACAAGTTGTCTGCAACAGGGTTCTCGGCTCCCTTTCTATCAATAATATGCAAATCAAATTCTTGGAGCAAGAGAACCCATCTAATAAGTCTAGGTTTAGCATCTTTCTTTTCCATAAGATATTTAATAGCAGCATGATCAGTGTGAATAGTTACTTTAGAATCAACAATGTAAGATCTGAACTTATCACATGCAAATACAACTGCTAAGAATTCTTTTTCAGTGGTAGCATAATTTCTCTGGGCAGTGTCAAGAGTTTTACTAGCATACTGGATAACATTTAATTTCTTATCAACTCTTTGCCCTAAAACAGCACCTACAGCATAATCACTAGCATCACACATAATTTCAAAAGGTAAATTCCAATCAGGTGGCTGAACAATAGGTGCAGTGATCAAAGCTTTCTTAAGTATTTCAAATGCTTCTACACAATCATCATCGAAAACAAAAGGAATATCTTTTTGTAATAGATTAGTCAGAGGCCTAGAGATTTTAGAAAAGTCCTTAATGAACCTCCTATAAAAACCGGCATGATCAAGGAAACTTCGTATACCTTTTATGTCCTTGGGACACGGCATCTTTTCAATAGCATCAACTTTAGCTTTATCAACTTCAATACCTCTTTCAGAAATTTTATGCCCCAAGACAATGCCTTCATTAACCATAAAGTGGCACTTTTCCCAATTCAAGACGAGACTTGTGTCTTCACATCTCTGCAAAACTCGATCAAGGTTGCTCAAGCGATCATAAACGGAGAAATCATCCATGAATACCTCACAAATCTTTTCACGAAAGTCATAGAATATGGCCATCATGCATCTTTGAAAGGTAGCTGGTGCATTACATAAACCAAAAGGCATACGTCTATAAGCAAAAGTACCGAAAGGGCAACTAAAAGTAGTCTTTGCTTGATCGTCCGCTGACACATGTATTTGAGAGAAACCAGAATAACCATCTAGAAAGCAGAAATGTGTATGTTTGGATAGTATTTCTAGCATTTGATCAATAAAAGGTAAAGGGTAATGATCTTTCTTAGTAGCTTTATTTAATTTGTGGAAATCAATTACCATCCTATAACCTGTAATAATTCTTTGCAGGATCAATTCATCTTTATCATTAGGAACAATAGTAATACCTCCCTTCTTAGGGACACAATGGACAAGACTTACCCACTCACTATCAGCAACGGGATAAATTATACCTGCCTCAAGGAGCTTTAGTATCTCCTTTCTTACCACTTCTTTCATCTTAGGATTTAACCATCGTTGATGATCTCTAACTAGTTTGGAGCCTTCTTCCAATTTAATTTTGTGTTGGCATAGAGTGGGACTAATGCCCTTAAGATCATCAAGAGTATATCCAATAGCAGCACGGTGCTTCTTCGGAGTTTTCAACAATCTTTCCTCTTCCTGATCTGAAAGGTTAGCACTAATAATAACAGGGTATATCTTCTTTTCATCAAGATAAGCATATTAAAAAGTATCGGGTAATTGTTTAAGCTCAAACACGGGATCACACTTGGGTGGAGGAGGATCCCCTAGGATTTCAACAGGCAAGTTGTGTTTCAAAATAGGACCATGTTTAAGGAATACTTCATCTATTTCCCTTCTTTCACTCCGAAACATATCATTTTCATGGTCTAAAAAATATTGTTCTAGAGATCAGTAGGAGGCACGACAATAGAAGCAAGACCAATAATTTCATCCTTACTAGGCAATTCTTTATCATGGGGTTGTCTACGAAATTTAGCAAAATTAAACTCATGTGTCGTATTCCCCAGACCAATAATAACAACATCCTTTTTGCAATCAATCCTAGCATTAATGTTATTCAAGAAGGGTCTACCAAATATAATGGGACAAAAGCTATCTTGTAGGGAACCAAGAACAAGAAAGTCAGCAGGATATTTAACTTTCCCACACAAGACTTCAACATCTCTAACAATCCCAACTGGTGAAATAGTATCCCTATTGGCAAGCTTAATTGTAACATCAATATCTTCTAACTCAGTGGGTGCAATATCATGCATAATTTCTTGGTATAAGGAAATAGGTATTGCACTAGCACTAGCACCCATATCACATAAGCCATGATAACAATGATCTCCTATTTTAACATAAATAACAGGCATGCCTACAACAAGTCTATGTATCTTAGCATCGGGTTTAGCAATATTAGCAGCTTCCTCACAGAAGTAAATAACATGCCCATCAATATTATCAGCCAAGAGATCTTTAACCATAGCAATACTAGGTTCAACTTTAATTTTCTCAGGAGGTGTATATGTTCTAGTATTATTTTTACGAACCACAGTTGAAGCTTTAGCATGATCCTTTATCCTAACAGGGAAAGGTGGTTTCTCAACATAAGTAGTAGGAACAATAGGATTATTATAAGTGATAGTCTTTTCTTCAACCGTAATAGGTGCAACTACTTTTACTTCAATGGGAGGATTATATTTAAACCACTTCTCCTTAGGGAGATCAACGTGAGTAGCAAAAGATTCACAGAAAGAAGCTACTATCTCATAGTCAAGTCCATATTTAGAGCTAAATCCACGAAAAGCATCGGTATCCATAAAAGATTTAACACAATCAAACTTAGGTGTCATACCTGACTCCTTACCATCGTCGGAACCCCAATCTTCAGAGTTGCGTTTAATTCTTTCCAATAAGTCCCATTTGAATTCAATAGTCTTCGGCATATAAGAACCAGCACAGGAAGTATCGAGCATGGTGCGATCATTGAGAGAAAGCCGAGCATAAATTTTTGAATAATCATTTCTCTTGAGAGCTCATGATTGGGGCATGAATATAACATTGACTTAAGCCTCCCCCAAGCTTGAGCGATGCTTTCTCCTTTGCGAGGCCAGAAATTATATATGTAATTGTGATCACGATGAACAAGATGCATAGGATAGAACTTCTAGTGAAATTCCAATTTCAATCATTTATAGTCCCAAGATCTCGTATCATCACATAGCCTATACCATGTCAATGCGTCTCCCTTCAAAGATAAAGGGAAGACCTTCCTCTTAACAACATCATCGAGCATACCTGCAAGCTTAAATAATCCACAAACTTCATCCACATAGATAAGGTGTAAATTGGGATGCAATGTTCCATCTCCTTCAAAGGGATTAGCTAGTAGTTTCTCTATCATACCCGAAGGAATCTCAAAGTAAACATTTTCAGTAGGTTAAGTAGGTTGAGGAGCAACTCTTTCCTCTACTGGTCAGGGCGAAGATGCCCCGAACAAGACCCTCAAAGGATTAGTTTCCATAGTGACAAGTGACAGTAAATTTCAGCACACTATATAAATGTTTCCTTACCAAGTTCCACTCACCAAAGACGCTTCACTCCCCGGAAACGGCGCCAGAAAAGAGTCTTGATGACCCACAAGTATAGGGGATCTATCGTAGTCCTTTCGATAAGTAAGAGTGTTGAACCCAACGAGGAGCAGAAGGAAATTACAAGCGGTTTTCAGTAAGGTATTCTCTGCAAGCACTGAAATTGTAGGTAACAGATAGTTTTGTGATAAGATAATTTGTAACGGGTAACAAGCAATGAAAGTAAATAAAGTGCAGCAAGGTGGCCCAATCCTTTTTGTAGCAAAGGACAAGCCTGGACATATTCTTATAATGAGAAAAGTGCTCCCGAGGACACAAGGGAATTATCATCAAGCTAGTTTTCATCACGCTCATATGATTCGCGTTCGTTACTTTGATAATTTGATATGTGGGTGGACCGGTGCTTGGGTGTTGTGCTTTCTTGAACAAGCATCCCACTTATGATTAACCCCTATTGCAAGCATCCTCAACTACAAAAGAAGTATTAAGGTAAACCAAACCATAGCATGAAACTAGTAGATCCAAATCATCCCCTTACGAAGCAACACATAAACTAGGGTTTAAGCTTCTGTCACTCTAGCAACCCATCATCTACTTATTACTTCCCAATGCCTTCCTCTAGGCCCAAATAATGGTGAAGTGTCATGTAGTCGACGTTCACATAACACCACTAGAGGAGAGACAACATACATATCATCAAAATATCGAATGAATACCAAATTCACATGACTACTAATAGCAAGACTTCACCCATGTCCTCAGGAACAAACGTAACTACTCACAAAGCATATTCGTGTTCATGATCAGAGGGGTACTAATATGCATTAAGGATCTGAACATATGATCTTCCACCAAATAAACCAATTAGCATCAACTACAAGGAGTAATCAACACTACTAGCAACCCACAGGTACCAATCTGAGGTTTGGATACAAAGATTGGATACAAGAGATGAACTAGGGTTTGAGAGGAGATGGTGCTGGTGAAGATGTTGATGGAGATTGACCCCCTCTCAATGAGAGGATCGTTGGTGATGACGATGGTGATGATTTCCCCCTCTCGGAGGGAAGTTTCCCCGGCAGAACAGCTCCGCCAGAGCCCTAGATTGGTTCCGCCAAGGTTCTGCCTCATGGCGGCGGAGTTTCATCCCGTAAGCTTGCTTATGATTTTTTCAGGGTAAGAGACTTCATATAGCAGAAGATGGGCACCGGAGGGCCACTAGGGGGCCCACGAGGCAGGGGGCCGTGCCCAGTAGGGGTTGGCGCGCCCCCAACCCTCGTGGCCAGGGTGTGGGCCCCCTCTGGTACTTCTTTCGCTCAATAATCTTATTAATTCCAAAAATTACTTTCATGGAGTTTCAGGACTTTTGGAGCTGTGCAGAATAGGTTTCCAATATTTGCTCCTTTTCCAGCCCAGAATCCCGGCTGCCGGCATTCTCCCACTTCATGTTAAACCTTGTAAAATAAGAGAGAATAGCCATAAGTATTGTGACATAACGTGTAATAACAGCCCATAATGCAATAAATATCGATATAAAAGCATGATGCAAAATGGACATGTCACCTAGCAATACCACCTCAAACAGGATTGGGCTTTTACCATCACCGCAAGGGGCCGAACCAGTATAAACTCCTCATGTCCTTTGTCCCATTTAACCCCTTTAAGCTAACCTCCTCGCAATGGTCCGCAACTAAGTTCTTCCATGAGAACATCTACCGTGACAATTCCACGACAATTGGCGCCCACCATGGGGCCAGCGCATGGTGGTTTCGAGTTCTTAAAGGGCAGCTTCAAAGGGATCAAGGGATACACTGTGGGCTGGATGACCAAGAGTCATCGCGGCAAGCTCTGCATCCACGTCTTCATCGGCAAGATCGGCGAACCGGGCCCTGAGCCGGACATCTGCACCGACATCATCGAGACGGCTCAGCGTGCACGACCCGCCCGGGTTTAACCCGCCGTGAAGCGTGCCTTTGTCAGATTCATCCATGGGGCTGAATTGGAAGGCTCTATGGCTGGTGGTGAGAGGGCCGTCAACTCTGATGGTGAGTCATCCACGGGTAAGACCAACTCAATGTACCAACTAGAAGGCGGGCAGCTTGGTGCTACGTCTCGAGCTTGCGTTGGTTTTCCCCAAAGAGGAGAGGACGATGCAGCATAGTAGCGTAAGTATTTCCCTCAGTTTTTGAGAACCAAGGTATCAATCCAGTAGGAGGTCACGCGCAAGTCCCTCGTACCTGCACAAAACGATAGCAACTCGCAACCAACGCTTAGGGTTGTCAATCCCTTCACGGTCACTTACGAGAGTGAGATCTGATAGAGATAATATTTTTGGTATTTGTGATAGACAGATGCAAAGTAAAAAGTAAAGGCAAAGTAAAAACAAAGCAAGTAAATAAAGTGATGGAGATTGATATGATGAGAATAGACCCGGGGGCCATAGGTTTCACTAGTGGCTTCTCTCAAGAGCATAAGTATTCTACGGTGGGTGAACAAATTACTGTTGAGCAATTGATAGAATAGAGCATAGTTATGAGGTTATCTAGGTATGATCATGTATATAGGCATCACGTCCGTGACAAGTAGACCGAAACAATTCTGCATCTACTACTATTACTCCACTCATCGACCGCTATCCAGCATGCATCTAGAGTATTAAGTTAAAAACAGAGTAACGCCTTAAGCAAGATGACATGATGTAGAGGAATAAATTCATGCAATATGATAAATACCCCATCTTGTTATCCCTGATGGCATACGTGCCTTGCAACTCTTTCTGTCACTGAGTAAGGACACCGCAAGATTGAACCCAAAGCCATGCACTTCTCCCATTGCAAGAACTACCAATCTAGTTGGCCAAACCAAACGGATAATTCGAAGAGACTTGCAAAGATAACTCAATCATACATAAAAGAATTCAGAGAAGAATCAAATATTTTCCATAGATAAGTTGGATCATAAACCCACAATTCATCGGTCTCAACAAACACACCGCAAAAAGAAGATTACATCGAATAGATCTCCACAAGAGAGGGGGAGAACATTGTATTGAGATACAAAAAGAGAGAAGAAGTCATCTAGCTACTAGCTATGGACCCGAAGGTCTGAAGTAAACTACTCACACTTCATCGGAGGGGCTATGGTGTTGATGTAGAAGCCCTCCGTGGTGGATGCCCTCTCCGTCGGAGCTCCGGAACAGGCCCCAAGATGGGATCTCGTGGATACAGAAGGTTGCGGCGGTGGAATTAGGTTTTTGGCTCCTGTTCTGATCATACGGGGATACGTAGGTATATATAGGAGGAAGGAGTACGTCGGTGGAGCTCCGAGGGGCCCACGAGGTAGGGGCGCGCCCAGGGGGGCGCCCTCCACCCTCGTGACCTCCTCGGATGCTTCTTGGAGTAGGGTCCAAGTCTCCTGGATCACGTTCGGTGAGAAAATCACGTTCCCAAAGGTTTCATTCCGTTTGGACTCCGTTTGATATTCCATTTCTTCGAAACACTGAAATAGGCAAAAAAACAGTAATTCTGGGCTGGGCCTTCGGTTAATAGGTTAGTCCCAAAAATAATATAAAAGTGGAAAATAAAGCCCAATATAGTCCAAAACAGTAGATAAAGTAGCATGGAGCAATAAAAAATTATAGATACGTTGGAGACGTATCAAGCATCCCCAAGCTTAATTCCTGCTCGTCCTCGAGTAGGTAAATGATAAAAAAAGAATTTTTGATGCGGAGTGATAGTTTGGCATAATTTCAATGTAAATCTTATTAATCATGGCATGAATATTTAGATCCGAAAGATTCAAGATAAAAGTTCATGTTGACATAAAAATAATAATACTTCAAGCATACTAATCAAACAATTATGTCATCTCAAAATAACATAGCCAAAGAAAGTTCATCCCTACAAAATCATATAGTTAGGCTATGCTTCATTTCGTCACACAAAGATGTTCCCAACTTCTATACCCCCGATGACAAGCCAAGCAATTGTTTCATACTCAAATAATCTCAAACTCTTTCAACCTTCACGCAATATATGAGCGCGAGCCATGGATATAGCACTATGGGTGGAATAGAATATGATGATGGGATTGTGTGGAGAAGGCAAAAAAAGGAGAAAGTCTCACATTGACGAGGCTAATCAACGGGCTATGGAGATGCCCATCAATTGATGTCAACATGAGGAGTAGGGATTGACATGCAACGGATGCACTAGAGCTATGAATGCTCAACAAAAGAAAACTAGTGGGTGTGCATCCAACTTGCTTGCTCACGAAGACCTAGGGCATTTTGAGGAAGCCCATCATTGGAATATACAAGCCAAGTTCTATAATGAAAAATTCCCACTAGTATAAACAAGACAATTTATGAGATTCACTATATGAAAAATGTGGTGCTACTTTGAAGCACAAGTGTGGTAAAAGGATAGTAACATTGCCCCTTCTATCTTTTTCTCTCTTTTTTTTATTGGCCTTCCTTCTTTTTTTATTGGCCTTTCTTCTCTTTTTTTTCGTCCGGAGTCTCATCCCGACTTGTGGGGGAATCATAGTCTCCATCATCCTTTTCCTCACTAGGGAAATGTTCTAATAATGATGATCATCACACTTCTATTACAACAACTTGATATTACAACTCGAAACTAGAACAAGATATGACTCTATATGAATGCCTCCGGCGGTGTACCGGGATGGTGCAATGAATCAAGAGTGACATGTATGGAAAATAATGCATGGTAGCTTTGCCACAAATACGATGTCAACTACAAGATCATGCAATGGCAATATGACAAAAGTAATGCATGTCACGATGATGATGGTGGAAGTTGCATGGCAATATATCTCGGAATGGCTATGGGAATGCCATGATAGGTAGGTACGGTGGCTGTTTTGAGGAAGATAAAAGGAGGTTTATGTGTGATAGAGTGTATCGTATCACGGGGTTTGGATGCACCGGAGAAGTTTGCACCAACTCTCAAGGTGAGAAAGGGCAATGCACGGTACCAAAGAGGCTAGCAAAGGCGGAAAGGTGAGAGTGCGTATAATCCATGGACTCAACATTAGTCAAAAGAACTCATATACTTATTGCAAAAATTTAGAAGTCATCAAAAATTCAAATACTACGCGCATGCTCCTGGGGGGATAGATTGGTAGGAAAAGACCATCGCTCATCCCCGACCGCCACTCATAAGGATGCACAAGCCAGGTACACTTCATGTTTCAAATTTGTTACACAACTTTAACCATACATGCATGCTACGGGATTTGCTAACTTCAACACAAGTATTTCTCAAATTCACAACTATTCAAATAGCACGACTTTGATATTATCACCTCCATATCTCAAAAAAATTATCAAGCATCAAACTTAATTTAATTCACTCAAAAAAGAGAAAGTTTCACAAATCTTGAACACCAAATATATTAACATTAAGCAAATTACCATGCTATTAATGACTCTCAAAATAATCTAAGTGAAGCATGAGAGATCAAGTTTCTTTAAAACAAATCCACCACCATGCTCTAAAAGCTCTAAGTGAAGCACTAGAGCAAAAAATTATCACGCTCTAAAGATATAAGTGAAGCACATAGAGCAAAGCTATCAAGCTCAAAAGGTATAAGTGAAGCACATAGAGTATTCTAACAAATTACAAATCATGTATGGCTCTCTCAAAAGGTGTGTACAGCAAGGATGAATGTGGTAAACTAACAAGCAAAGACACAAATAATACAAGACGCTCAAAGCAAAATACATATCATGTTGGTGAATAAAAATATAGCTCCAAGTAAATTACCGACGGAAGTGGACGAAAGAGGGGATGCCTTCCGGGGCATCCCCAAGCTTTGACTTTTTGGTGTCCTTGGATTATATTGGGGGTGCCATGGGCATCCCCAAGCTTAGGCTCTTGCCACTCCTTGTTCAATAATCCATCAAAAGAATTCACCCAAAACTTGAAAACTTCACAACACAAAACTCAACAGAAATCTCGTGAGCTCCGTTAGAGAAAGAAAACAAAAGACTACTTCAAGGTACTGTAATGAACTCATTATTTATTTATATTGGTGTTAAACCTACTGTATTCCAACTTCTCTATGGTTTATAAACTAATTTACTAGCCATAGATTCATCAAAATAAGCAAACAACACACGAAAAACAGAATCTGTCAAAAACAGAACAGTCTGTAGTAATCTGTAAGTAACGCAAACTTCTGGAACTCTAACAATTCTACAAAAATAGGAAGTCCTGGAAATTTTGTTCATTGATCAGCATCAAAAAGAATCAACGCAAAAGCACGTTTCTGTGATTTATCAAAACTAAATTCCTGCGCGCAAAGTTTCTGTTTTTCAGCGGAATCAAATCAACTATCATCGTAGGTTATCCTATAGGTCTTACTTGGCACAAACACTAATTAAAACATAAAACCACATCCAAACAGAAGGTAGATGGATTATTTATTCCTAAACATAACCAAAAACAAAAAACACAAAATAAAATTGGGTTGCCTTCCAACAAGCGCTATCGTTTAACGCCCCTAGCTAGGCATTTATATTTCAATGATGCTCACAAGAAAGACAAGAATTGAAGCACAAAGAAAGCATCATAAAACATGTGACAAACACACTTAAGTCTAGAATACTTCCTATGCATATGCATATTATAAGCAAACAAATTTGCAAGTCAAGCAAAAACTAGCATATGCAAGGAAGAACAAAGAGATGATAGCAATCTCAACATGAAGAGAGGTAATTTAGTAACATGAAAATTTCTACAACCATATTTTCATCTCTCATAATAATTATATGTAGGATCATAAGCAAATTCAACAAAATAGCTATCACATAACATATTCTCAACACGATTCACATGCATGTAAAGTTGACACTCTTCCAAAATAGTGGGATTAACATTAACTAAAGTCATGACCTCTCCAAGCCCACTTTTATCAAAAATACCATAAGATTGAACATTCTCCAAATATGTGGGATCTAAAGTTGACACTCTTCCAAACCCACTTTCAATATTACTGCAAACAATATTATCAATCTCATATTCATCATGGGGATTAAATAAATTTTCAAGATCATAAGAAGAATCACTCCAATCATTGCAACAATTAGTAGACATAGCAAAACTAGCATCCCCAAGCTTAGGGTTTTGCATATTATTAGCATAATTGACAACAAAAGATTTTATAATAAAATCATTCCAATCATGCTTTTTATTCAAAGATCTATTGTGAGTCACTTCACGGATTTCAGGCAAAACCTTATAAAGATAATATAGTGCATCCAAATTACTAGCAATTGGTTCATCATAATTGGATCCCTTAAAAAGATTGGCAAGCGGATCAAGATCCATGGACTTTTAGAGAGCGAAGATGCAAGCAAAAAGAAGGTACAAGCAAACATAAGATCGAACGGAAGAAGGGCGAATAAAACGGCAAGGGTGAAGTGGGGGAGAGGAAAACGAGAGGCAAATGGCAAATAATGTAATGCGAGAGATAGGGATTGCGATGGGTACTTGGTGTGTTGACTTTTGCGTAAGCCTCCTCGGCAACGGCGCCAGAAATTCTTCTTGCTAAGTCTCGAGCTTGCGTTGGTTTTCCCCAAAGAGGAGAGGATGATGCAGCACAGTAGCGTAAGTATTTCCCTCAGTTTTTGAGAACCAAGGTATCAATCCAGTAGGAGGTCACGCGCAAGTCCCTCGTACCTGCACAAAACGATAGCAACTCACAACCAACGCTTAGGGGTTGTCAATCCCTTCACGGTCACTTATGAGAGTGAGATCTGATAGAGATAATATTTTTGGTATTTTTGATAGATATATGCAAAGTAAAAAGTAAAGGCAAAGTAAAAACAAAGCAAGTAAATAAAGTGATGGAGATTGATATGATGAGAATAGACCCGGGGGCCATAGGTTTCACTAGTGGCTTCTCTCAAGAGCATAAGTATTCTACGGTGGGTGAACAAATTACTATTGAGCAATTGATAGAATAGAGCATAGTTATGAGGTTATCTAGGTATGATCATGTATATAGGCATCACGTTCGTGACAAGTAGACCGAAACGATTCTGCATCTACTACTATTACTCCACTCATCGACCGCTATCCAGCATGCATCTAGAGTATTAAGTTAAAAACAGAGTAACGCCTTAAGCAAGATGACATGATGTAGAGGAATAAATTCATGCAATATGATAAATACCCCATCTTGTTATCCTTGATGGCAACAATACAATACGTGCCTTGCAACTCTTTACATCCTTGAGTAAGGACACCGCAAGATTGAACCCAAAGCCATGCACTTCTCCCATTGCAAGAACTACCAATCTAGTTGGCCAAACCAAACGGATAATTCGAAGAGACCTGCAAAGATAACTCAATCATACATAAAAGAATTCAGAGAAGAATCAAATATTTTCCATAGATAAGTTGGATCATAAACCCACAATTCATCGGTCTCAACAAACACCGCAAAAAGAAGATTACATCGAATAGATATCCACAAGAGAGGGGGAGAACATTGTATCGAGATCCAAAGAGAGAGAAGAAGCCATCTAGCTACTAGCTATGGACCCGAAGGTCTGGAATAAACTACTCACACTTCATCGGAGGGGCTATGGTGTTGATGCAGAATCCCTCCATGGTGGATGCCATCTCCGCCGGAGCTCCGGAACAGGCCCCAAGATGGGATCTCGTGGATACAGAAGGTTGCGGTGGTGGAATTAGGTTTTTGGCTCCTGTTCTGATCATACGGGGATATGTAGGTATATATAGGAGGAAGGAGTACGTCGGTGGAGCTCCGAGGGGCCCACAAGGTAGGGGGCGCACCCAGGGGGCACCCTCCACCCTCGAGACCTCCTCGGAAGCTTCTTGGAGTAGGGTCCAAGTCTCCTGGATCACGTTCGGTGAGAAAATCACATTCCCGAAGGTTTCATTCCGTTTGGACTCCGTTTGATATTCCGTTTCTTCGAAACACTGAAATAGGCAAAAAAAAATAGCAATTCTGGGCTGGGCCTCCGGTTAATAGGTTAGTCCCAAAAATAATATAAAAGTGGAAAATAAAGCCCAATATAGTCCAAAACAATAGGTAAAGTAGCATGGAGCAATCAGAAATTATAGATACGTTGGAGACGTATCACTTGGGGGTTGTTCCGATGGCGATTGTATTCCAGACCCCCATGAGCCACCGAACAGGGTGGCGATCTTCATGTCTGGCACCCAGCCGGTTCTCGGTTCGACAGCCGCCGCGGCTATGACTTCTAGTTCAGCGGTGGTAATAGCAGCAGGCGCTGGCGGGTCGGGACGCCCATAGGCTCAAGTTTTAACAGATCTGTTGGAAGCTCTGGCAACTCTGATGGAGGTTGATGTAACCCCAAACAACCAGGAGCAGCATAAGGCGGAAGTGGCCAAGCTGCGTGATGAGATAGCGCAAGCTAAGGTAGAGTTGGCAGCAAAGAACGCCAGGATGACGGCAAAGTGGGCCATTTTAAACGCCCAGGCACAGCGGATTCAAGAAGATTCGTACCGGCTCACGGTGAATCAGAATGCTTCAAATGAAGTCTTCATGAGAAAGCACCGGAGTCATCTGCCCTTGGTTTATGAGTCGCGGAACCTCTTCAACACACCTGGAGCGGGGGCCAGTAACCCGCCGGTGATAAATCAGATGGCTGGAGCGCCAGGAAGTGGAGCACCGGTTCAGCCACATGTAACAGGTTCTCTGCATGTGAATAACACCCCGCCTCAGCACGTGGCGACGCCGCCGGGTCATTACTCCACTCCTTTAGACAATATGATTGCTGCAGCTACGCGATTGGCGGCTCTGCCAGTCGAGGGCGAGACTCCAATGGCGGTTGAAACCCGAAGGGCCAGGGAGCTTCTTCAAATAGCTTTGGTACAGCAACAGGCTTATTCTTATAATCGTGACCGGATTCATTCGACCCCTCGTCCAAGCCGGAGCTAAAGTAGGACATTGACTCGCCAATAGTCTGGAGTACTGAGCAGCGCCGTAACCAACCTCATGGACATGACCCGGCGCGCAATGGTGCCAATGCACAGGATTTGGTGGACCAGTGCAGAGCGCGTCGGGAGGCCGAGCTGGCGGCTCATCAGTACGCGTTGGTTTACCCGACGGCTTCAATTGAGGCGGGAGTAACTTCTAGATCTTTGGGTGTGCCGTGTTTAACACCGGCTCTACGAAACGAACGTCTGCCCAAGGACTTCAAAGGCCCTCGTAAGGTGCCTAACTACACAGTGGATCAGCCCCCTGAGGCTTGGGTGGAGAGTTATGAGATGGCTATGAAGATGTTGGATGTTAGCGAGGCTGCATACGCTAAGTATTTCACCATGAAGCTGGAAGGGACGGCTCGTACGTGGTTGAAGGGGCTGCCGGCCAACTCCATCGGGTCATGGGCAGAGCTGAAGGCCTGGTTTATCTAGAATTTCAAAGACACATGCAAGCAACCCATGTCGATCATGGATTTGGTTTCTTGTGTTCAAGCCAAGGGCAAGTCAACGACCAGCTGGGTGCACCGGGTCTCGACTATCATACATTCTTCAGATAATATCAATGACTCAGTGGTTTTAATGTTGGAGAAAAATTGTTGTTTCCTTCCACTCAAGGACCCCGACTCTGAGGATGAAAGATTGGGAAAGGGAAGGAAGAGTAGTGGTATGAAGGAACAACAGTACAACCCGGCCAATCAGGGCGGCAACGGTAAGCGCAAAGCTGATGATTTTGTGGCTAACACCGGTGCGCAGAATTATAACCAGCGTCGTAAGGGGAGGCCATCTCAAGGGACAAAATTTGACCTTGAGGCAATTATGAACCAGCCATGTCCAAAACACGGAATGGATCAGAAGCCGGCTACCCATCTGTGAAAGGATTGCAGTATAATGAGACATTTTAGGGAGTTCATGCAGCACAACCATGGCCTGAATGGCACTTTAGGGTCTAGCTCTCATGGTCCGGGTCATGGAGGTGGCGGTTCAAATTCCAGGTTTCAAGGTCATGGCAACCAGGGTAGCTACAACCAGCAGAATAACCAGGGAAATCAACAGCAGCAACAGTCTAGTTATCAGAGTAACCCGAAGCAATTGAATAGTGGACAGTACCACGTCTTCACCACCAGCTTGTGTAAGCAGGATCAGAAGCTTCATAAAAGGGCAGTGAATGTTGTTGAGCCAGCGGTGCCACGTTATTTACGGTGGTCAGAGCAACCTATTGTGTGGAGTCGTCAGGATCATCCGCCCCGGGTTGATAATCCGGGTCACCTGGCTCTGGTGGTGGCGCCTCAAGTTGGGGGCTATAATTTTACTAAGGTACTCATGGATGGAGGTAGCAGCATTAATATAATTTATTATGAAACCTTTCGTCGCATGGGACTGACCGACAAAAAATCTTAAGCCGTCAAATACCATTTTCACGGCGTGGTGCCTGGTAAATCGGCGTATCCGGTGGGTAAGATATCTTTGGAGGTTGCCTTTGGAGATGAGCATGATTCCAGGTCTGATACTCTAACCTTCAAAGTGGTCAAGATCAAGAGCCCTTATCATGCTCTGTTTGGGCGGACGGCTTATGCTAAGTTCATGGCTAGGCCTTGTTATGTTTACTTACAACTTAAGATGCCGGGTTACGAGGGCACCATCACAGTGCATGGGAGTCGCAAGGTGGCCTTGGAGTGTGAAGAAGGTGATGTTGCTTATGCTGAATCAGTTTGTGCAACAGAGGAGCTGAAATTTTACAAAGATAATGTTGACCCGGCGGACATGATGTCCTTGAAAAAGCCAACCATAGAACATGATCCTTTGCTAAGTTTTAAGTCGTCAGATGACAGTAAAATGGTTGGTTTTGTTCCTGGTGACTCGTCTAAGCAGTTCAGCATCAGTGCTAATCTAGATCCAAAATAGGAAAGCGCGCTCATCGAGTTCATCCGTGAGAACCGGGACATCTTTGCATGGAAGCCTTCAGACATGCCGGGTGTACCGAGGGAAATCGCTGAGCACACTCTTAATATTGATCCGAAGTTTAAGCCGGTCAAGAAATTCCTTCATCGTTTTAACACGGAGAGGCGGAAGGCCATTGGTGAAGAGGTGGCCCGGCTCTAGGCGGCCAGGTTTATCGTTGAAGTTTTTCATCCTGAGTGGTTGGCTAACCCGGTGTTGGTGCTTAAGAAGAATGGCACTTGGCGAATGAGTGTGGACTACACGGATTTAAACAAGGCTTGTCCTGCTGATCCGTTTGCTCTCCCTCATATTGATCAAATCATTGATGCTACGGCGGGTTGTGAGCGTTTGAGATTTTCGGATGCTTATTCTGGATATCATCATATCAAGATGGCAGTTAAGGACCAGGAGAAGACGGCTTTCATTACTCTGTTTGGAGCCTTCTGCTATGTGTCTATGCCTTTTGGGCTCAAGAGTGCCCAAGCGACTTACCAGCGGAGTGTGCAGAATTGCCTTCACAATCAGATCGGGCGTAAAGTTCATGCTTACGTAGATGACATTATGGTGAAATCCAGGAAGAAGGAGACCCTGATTGATGATTTAAAGGAGATGTTTGACAATCTCCGGGTGTATAAGATGATTCTTAACCCGGCCAAGTGTGTTTTTGGTGTACCGGCAGGTAAGCTTTTGGGTTTTTTTGGTTTCAAACCGAGGTATCAAAGCTAACCCAGAGAAAATCAAGGCTATTACTTCCCTGGCTAAGCCAAAGTGTGTTAATGACGTCTAGCGCTTGGCGGGTTGGATAGTGGGTTTGAGCCGGTTCATAAGCCGCCTAGGAGAAAAGGTTGTTCCTTTGTATCAGATGATGAAGAAGATAGATGATTTTGTATGGAGTGATGCAGCTAACGAGGCATTTGAGGCACTTAAGAAGCAATTGGTTGAGTCGCCGGTTCTTGCCGCTCCTATTGATAAGGAGCCTTTGTTATTATATGTGGCTGCTAGTAACCGGGCAGTCAGTGTGGCCATCATGGTGGAAAGGAAAGAGGCAGGCAAGGAGTATCCAGTTCAGCGGCCGGTTTATTACATCAGCGAGGTACTTATTGAGTCCAAGCAGAGGTATTTGCATTGGCAGAAGCTTGTATATGGGGTCTCCATGGCAAGTCGAAAGCTCAAACAATATTTTCTGGGTCATCCCATTACTGTGGTTAGTTCTGCTCCTTTAGGGGATATCATCCAAAACAGAGAAGCCACGGGTCGGGTAGCCAAGTGGGCTATTGAGCTTGGACACCATGGTTTAAAGTGCGTGCCTCGTACGGCCATCAAGTCACAAGCACTCGTGGATTTTATCAATGATTGGATAGAGTTGCAGACACCTGAGGAAAAGCCGGATAACACATATTGGACTATTCACTTTGATGGATCTAGGCAGTTGGAAGGCTCGGGGGCTGGAGTTGTCTTGACTTCCCCACGAGGTGATAAATTTTCTTATGTTCTCCGGTTAATGTTCCCTTGTACTAACAATGCAGCTGCATATGAGGCCTTGCTCCATGGTCTTCGGATGGCTAAGGAGATGAACTTAAGCCGGGTGAGGTGCTTTGGTGACTCAGATCTGTTTGCTCAGCAAGTTTCTGGCACTCGGGATTCTAAGGAACCACTCATGGCGGCTTATCGTCGGGAGGTTGATGCTATTGCAGGACACTTCAAGGGTTACCAAGTCGAGCATATTGATCGCCAGAAGAATGAGGCAGCTGACACCTTAAGCCGGTTAGGGTCTCAGCGTAAGCCGGTGCCACCGAACACGTTCCTGGATATTCTGCTTAACCCTTCTGTCAAATTACCTACGGAGGAGGATCTTGCTATTCCTGACCCGAAGGCGCAATTGGTGGCGGCTCTTCGTACCATTCCTGATTGGATAGTTCGGTATTTGGCTTATATGACATGGGGTGAGTTGCCCGAGGATGAGGTTTTGGCCAGGTAGATAACTCGGCGGTCCAAATCAATGACAATTGTCGATGGGGAGTTGCACCATTGCAGTGTCACAGTGGCGTTTCAGCGTTGTGTCACTCCTAAAGAAGGCCTTGAGATTCTCCAAGAAATTCATGAAGGAGATTGTGGTCATCATGCCGGCTCTAAATCTCTTGTAGCCAAGGCCTTTCGTTATGGGTTTTATTGGTTGACGGCTCATGCTGATGCGGAGGATTTAGTCAGCAAGTGTGACGGTTGTCAGAAGTTTTCACTACGAGCTCATGTGCCGGCTCAAGATTTGAGGATGATTCCAATTACTTGGCTGTTTGCAACCTGAGGGCTTGATATGGCTGGACTTTTCAAAAGCTCCAAAGATAAGAAGACCCACCTTTTGGTGGCGGTTGATAAGTTTACAAAGTGGGTTGAAGCAGAACCAGTTAGCAAGTGTGATGCGGCAACGGCGGTTCAATTCATCAAGAAGGTAATTTTCCGTTTTGGCTTTCCCCGCAGCATCATAACAGATAATGGCACTAATCTGTCTAAGGGTGCTATGAAAGAGTTTTGTCAACGAGAGGATATTCGACTTGATGTTTCCTCCGTAGCTCACCCACAGTCCAATGGTCAAGCAGAACGAGCTAATCAAGAGATTTTGCGAGGTATCAAGCCTCGGCTTATGGTTCCTTTGCAAAGAACGTCGGGCTGTTGGGTGGAGGAATTACCCTCAGTGTTATGGAGCATCAATACAACCCCCAACAGGTCTACGGGTTACACACCTTTCTTCATGGTTTATGGAGCAGAGGCGGTTCTCCCTAGTGACATACGTCACGATTCGCCCCGTGTGGTGGCTTATGTTGAAGCAAATAACGAAATAGCATGTCAGAATGCTCTTGACCTATTGGATGAGGAGCGTGACCTCGCAGCGGCTTGTTCAGTGATTTATCAACAAGATCTGCGTCGTTATCATAGCCGCCGGGTCAAAACCAGAACCTTTCAAGAAGGCGACTTGGTGCTCCGGCTTATCCAAGATCAACCTGATATGCATAAACTATCACCAACTTGGGAAGGACCTTTTGTGGTCAGCAAGAATCTACATAATGGGTCATACTATCTTATCGACGTTCGAGGCTACAAGGACTCACGCACATCGGAGGAGGAGACCCGTTGGCCGTGGAATATTGCTCATCTTTGGCCCTACTATACTTGAGCCACCGGCTCTCATGATGTACATAGTCTGATGATGTATATATTATAAATAGTATAATAAAGCCAGCATCCCTGATAATTCAGGGCCTCTATTGTTTCACTTCTTTGAAGCTGAGTCTTTATCATCCTTACATATTCATTTAAGAGGCTTGACGCCCAACTTACAGGGCTCAAAGAGAGTTGGATGCACAGCACAGCTCAAACATAGGTCCCTGACGAGCACAATTTGTTAGAATGTCACTTGGGGGCTTCCTATTCAAACATAGGTGTATTCACCAAAGAGAACATAGCGTTACTACCCTCTTGACCAGGTTACCTTCATCAAACATAGGTGTATTCACCAAAGAGGACATAACCTTTCTAGGTCATCCTACCTATATACCAGCTGCTTCAACTCCATCAGGTAATCCTGATTGACCCGCCAAACTCTTAACGATCAATCTTTACGGCGTATTCGGCCAAAAGATCTGAGCTTGTTAAAGTTAAAACGCCGGTTTGTCATGCGAGAGCACGGCTTACAGATAGTCGGGATAGGTCCAGGCTTCATAAGCTGCCTTCCTTGAAACTTGGATAAATCGGCCTATGATGCATGCTGCTACTCTAACCCTGCGTACTCCTGATAAGTCTATCTTTAAATAAGACCTGAACTTATCTGGGTTCAAATGTCAATTGGGTCCTGTGAGTGCCGGCTCACGGAAAGCACGTACCTTCCAGTGGCCATCAGGCTAGTTTCATTGAAGAAGAAACTTTGGCTTGGCGGCCTACAAAAGCCTCGGCTTTGTTGATTTCTTATTTCTATTCTTTATATGATCTTTTCTTTGCCATCTGAAATTGCGTTATATCGACTAGAGGGGGGTGAATAGGCGATTTTTATGAATTCTTCACTGAGGAATTTGCATGTGGGGAAATTCCTTAGCGAAGAACTACTTGCAGCGGAATAAGTACTCAAAAGTAAACATAGCAGAACACAAGCATAGTCATCATGATGAAATGAAGACAAGCACAGAGTACAGAAAGCGTAAACACAGGATAACACAAGATGAAGTAGGACAGACTGAAGAAATTAAACTGAGGAAATTGAGAAAGTCTTCAGTCAAAGTCTTCAAACAGATATGAACAAGCACACAACAACTGAAATGAGGAAATGGAAGAGTTGAGGAAATAGAACCAGTAAGCTTGGCGAAGACAATGATTTGGTAGACCAGTTCCAACTATTGTCTCAGTTGTACGTCTGGTTGCAGCGGCTAGGTATTTAAACCTGAGACACACAGTCCTCCCCGTATTCTCCTTGAGCTAAGGTCACACAGACCTCGCCCAATCACTCGTGTTAAGTCTTCAGGTGACTTCCAAACCTTCACAGACTCGGTCACTTGGCGATCCACAATTCCTCTGGGATGCTCTAGACCATGACGCCTAACCATCTGGAAGAAGCACAGTCTTCAAAGGTAACAAGCATTGGAACCATGCAGGATCAATCTCTTCAGTGATGCTCAATCACTTTGGGTTTGAAGGTGTTTGGGTTTGGGTTTTCCTCACTTGATGATTTTCGCTCAAAGTCTTCGGAGGATGGGATGCTCTAAAATGACAAATGTCAGTTTCTCTCGGAGCAGCCAACCAGCTAGTGGTTGTAGGGGGCGGCTATTTATAGCCTAGGGGGCAGCCCGACATGATAAGACATAAATGCCCTTCAACGATATGACCGTTAGGTGGGTAGATATTTTGGGACAGCTGGCGCATAGCACAGCAACGGTCGGAATTTTGACTCTCAAATTCCTCAGGGTTATCATGTTCCTCACTATGTAGGAAATCCGCACTGGGGAATTCCTAACTCCTCAGTCAGAACAAATTCTCATTGACTGTAAGAACTTCGTCTCATCACATCAAGAATTGACTGAATCTGTATGAGATTTCCAATGGCTTCACTCGAAGGGATTGGTAGGTGTAGGATTTTGAGTTGAGCATCACATGGAAATTTTTCCTTAGTATTTCCTCGACCCCCTTTAACAGTACGGTGTTTCCTATGACTCAAGAAAGAGAAAATGAAACTACAAAAATAAAAGTCTTCACGCTTCATGTTCCTCGAACGATTGCCAAGTCATCAAGGTCACACCAATTTCTTCACTTTCAAAGTCTTCAGAAATCCAAAGTCTTCAGTCGAAGAACTTCATTCTTAGGGGTCGACTTTCTTTGTAAATATCAAACTCCTCATAGACATATAGACATGTGTACACTCACAAATGCATCAGTCCCTTAACCTATAAGTCTTCAATACACCAAAATCACTAAGGGGCACTTGATGCACTTACAATCTCCCCATTTTTGGTGATTGATGACAATATAGGTTAAGTTTTCAACGGGGATAAACATATGAATTGTAAATACTGATATTGAGGAATTTGATTGCAAGATATAGAAGAACTCCCCCTGAAGATGTGCATAGTGAGGAATTTGCTTTTGAAGCAATGCACACACGAAGAGTATAATCATGGAGATCTCCCCCTATATCTTGTAATTCATACACGCATTTGACATATAATATGAAGAATTTGAAATGCATGATGAAATATGGTGACTGATATAATTCAGCATGCGTGCATTGACATTAATGAGGAATAAGCATGCAGAAGAACTCAGCAAAAGTATTAGGCCACCATAGAGTTTAAGTTTACAATTCGATCCAGCAAAGTCATCAGAAGAACGAGAGTTATAACTTAGCAAAAAAATGCCCATATAAGATAGACCCGCTTGAAGACTAACTCAAATTTCTCCCCCTTTGTCATCGAATGACCAAAAGGGTTGAAAATGAGGACTAACGCCCCTGAAGAATATCATGATGATGAAGGAGCGCCAGCATTGTTGGGGTTGTGTGTCATTTTAGGGCCTGCCGCGGTGTCATCCAAGTCTTCATACTCGTCCGTGTCGCGTGATGAAGAATATGAACTAGCTACCAAAGAAGGAACATTGACCTTCTTGTATTTCTTCGGTGGAGGAGCAGACCAGTCAAAATCTTCCTTGAAACCCATTTTCTTCAGATCTTCTTCACCATATATATGTGACAGAATAGCCCAGGTGCGATCGAAGACTTCATGGAGGTAGTAATGGTTTTTCTTCACTGCATTATGTGTAGCAGTCATGTTGTGAAGAATAGAACCAAACTGACGCTTAACCCATTTGTGGTTTCGATCCACCTTCTGGTAAAGACTAAGAAGCAGCTCACGGTCAGTCATCACACGAGGAGCCGTGGCTTGAGGAGTTGACTTGGGTGCATTGGCAGCAAAATTATGAGTGGCAGAGTCATCATTGGTGGAATAAGATGCAGCTTTGCGAAACTGACCATCCAATGGACGAATGCCTTCATCAATAACTGTCGGTGCCTTGCCCTTCTCATTAGCTGAGGAATATGTCCGCTTGAGGACTTCAATCGGGGGCAAGTAGCTAAGGTGATTCTGAAAATCAGCTTTGTAGTTGAGTGAAGACCTTATTTTGAGGAATCTCATAATCCAAGGAGCATAAGGCTTCAGCTCAAATGGAGAAAGTGCAACATTTGCCAGAGTCCTCATGAAGAAATCATGATAATTGACAGGGATGACATGCATGATGTTGAATAGAAGATTCTTCGTGATGCCAACAATTTGCTCATCAGATGAGTCGTGGCCTTTGATAGGACTCAAAGTCTTCGTCAGAATGCGATAGACTGTTCTTGGCACATACATCGATTCCTTCACGAGGAATTTGGTCCTTGGGGCTTGACCAGGCTTCAGAGGCTTCATTAGCACTTGCATGTAATGAGTAGTAAGTTCAGGTTCTTGGTACAGACAATGAGCACCTTCAGGTGGAGGACTGATTGGCAGGGCATGAAGTAATTCAGAGGCCGGTGCCTTATAATGAGTGTTTTCGGTCATCCAGTCCGAAACCTAAGTGTTGATATCATCAACATCACCTGTGATGTGCAGAATTGTGTAGAACTGAAGAATAAGCTCTTCATTCCAATCAACAATGTCAGAGCAAAAGTTGAGCAGTCCTGCATCATGAAGCACACTGAGGACTGGAGAGACGCAAGGCATTGATTCCATATCAATGTGAGGAATATGCTCGTGGTCGAAGACTTTGTCTTTGTTGAAAAGCAGTGAAGAATAGAAATTGGCCTGGCTGGCAGTCCAAAAGCGCTTCCTTCTAAGACGAGCAAAATCATAGGGATTATAATCAGTGAAGAATACGTGCTCGCCGAAGAAATCATCAGCCTTGAATTTCTGCTTCTTCGAGAAGGATCCTTTTGCTTGGGCTGAGGAGTATCACCAATTGCATCACCACCTCAGAATCGCAATCTCGGGATCCACAGCCGAGGAATTTGGGCTCTTCTTGATTCAAACATGGGTCTTCAATTCTTCATTAACATTTTCATCAGCACTAGTGGCTGGAATTTCTTCATGGACAGATGGGGTTGCACGAGGTTCTTCAGATCCCATTTGTACTTCAAAGAGCAACAGGACCGAGGAATTTGTTGAAGTGGAGTGAACAGTGGAGAGTTGGGGTGCTGACTTTCCCAAAAGTCATCATTCAGCATGGGTGTGGTACAGCCAATGTCCACATCTTCATCTTCCATTTCTTCAACGCCGGCCTCTTCAGTAGTAAACTGAGGCATAGGCGAGGAGACAACTGGTTTTGAAGGGATTGCATCCACTTCAATTTCTTCATCCAACTGCTCTGACGAAGCAGCAGAAGGAATTTCTTCATCTGATTCACATGGAATCACATAATCTTCATCAAAAGGAACAAGGTTCTTTGATGGCATGAATGAGACAGGAACGACATCAATTGGGTTGTCAATTGAGCTTGTCAAAGGCTTCATCTTCTTCGGAGCTGAAGAATCTGATGAAGTTGATGCCTTACTTTTCTTCATAGCTGCACGCTCTGCAGCCTTGGTCTTCTTCACATCTGATGCAAATGGAAGGATTGGAGTTGGCGTTGGTGCAGGAGGAGTAGAGGAATTTGGTTCATTTTCTTCAGGCACAACTGATGCAGTTGTCCTGACTTCTTCTTTTTCTTCAGCGCAACACTAGTGGAAGCCCCGCAATTTCTTCGGTGGTGGAATGCAATCATCAGCCTGGTACTTTCATTTTCTTCAAAGAGCCTGATTGTCATCATTGCAGCTGGCATGTTCATCAAGAGGGCTGTGCAGATGCTTCACTTGAGGATTTTCTTGTTGTGTTGGGTCCGCAACATTTGAAGTGAATTTATCAAGAATCTTCACAAATCTGACTTTGGCTCCAAGCCGGTCAAAGATAGTAGCAATCAAATTCATCACTCAGTTGCTTGATCTCAGCTTGTAAGGCAACGAGTTCTTCAGGGGAAAGCTTCAGAACGTTTTCCCTCAGAAAGCGTTCTTTCTTGTACTGCGTTTTCTTCACTCTTCTTCCTTCTTCATATTTCCATTTTTCTTGTTCAATGAAGGTCGTCAAAACATGACTTTGACCAGGAGTGAGGTTCATCTCCAGCAAAGGTGTGTTCGGGTCCTTGTGCCATAGATCGATGAAATCTAGGATCAACTTTGGATCCAGGAACATTGGCACATTGCTGCCTTTGTGATGTAGGGCGGAACCCTAGGGGCCAATCTTTCACATTTGGAGAGGATCCTACGAGGGAAACACGAAGAACGCGCAGAAGAACACAAGGGAAAACACGGGGAGAAACGAGAGAAACACTCAACCGACAAGGAATCGATCACACAAGGGCTAGATCACCGAAAGCACGGGGTAACACATGATCCAAAATCAACAAAGGGAAGATACAAAAGTAACCATTCTTCGCCGTGAGGAGGTCTTGATTGTCTTCTCCGGATGGAGGCCTTGAACCCGAATGGATCTTCTTTGAAGAGGCACGGTCCCTCACGTGGAGTAGATCCGGTACGGATGAGAAGAGCTCTATCTCTAAATGAGCTATCACAATGCTAACCCTAAAACGAAGGTGGGGATGGAGTATATATAGTCTGGGGGTGAAGAGGGGTACATGGGCCTCGGCCCTTACACTGTTTGCAGACAGGGAGGGCCGGATGTCCGGGCGTCGGGCCGGATGTCTGGTGGCTCACGAGGGGCCGGATGTCCGGGCTGAAGGGCCGGATGTCCGGGCTGGTGCAGCTGGCCGTTCTGTTCTCTGGATGGGCGACGTCGGATCTCTGCTCGGAGGGGCCGGATGTCCGCTGCTTCGGGAGGCGCCGGATGTCCGGGGTGCTTGCCGGATGTCCGGGCTGTCGGGGCAACCTTCTGTGCTCCCTGGACGCTGGTGCCAGATGTCCGGGATTTTGGCCGGATTTCCAGTGAGGGGGGCCGGATGTCCGGGCTGGACGCCGGATGTCCGGTCCCTGTAGCTTCTTCTGCAGAGGCCTGGCCGTGTAGATCTCCAGGAGCCGGATGTCCGGGTCCCGCCGGATGTCCGTGCTCGCAGGCTGTTCTTGCCTTCTTCCATTGGTTCTCTTCTTCCGTGGACTTGGGGCCTTGACCATCTTCATGCGCATCGTCGGGAGGATCCTCTTGGTACCTAATCATGCACAACATTCCTGATTTAGGCAGTAACCATGTCTTGGGAGGATCATATGAGATATCACTAAGGAGAGAAGTCACCTCGGTCTCAAGAGCTCTAGCTCGTGCTCTAGTCATGGGTCCTCTTGGTGCTTGGTGAGATGATGGAAGGTCCATGGGGATGATCGAAGGATGCTCCACATCATCTCCCCCCCTTGGGAAAGATCTGACCTCGGATCGAAATCCTCATCACCATGGTACGGGGAGAGATCGGAGAGATTGAAGATGTCGCTCACGTTATACTTGTCGCGTGGGAGATCGATCTTGTAAGCGTTGTTGTTGTAGCGTGCTAGCACCTTGAAGGGTCCATCGGCTCGAGGGAGAATCTTGGACTTGCGTTCATTGGGGAAGTGGTCCTTGCGAAGGTGTAGCCACACGAGGTCTCCAATGTTGAATATCATGGGATGCTTGTTGACGTTGAGTTTGGTCGTGAGTCGTTGTACTTGGCGCTCGATGGTGTGCCTTGTATCTTCATGCATCTTCTTGATGTAGCTTGCACGGGCACTTGCGTTGAGGTTGGTGCACTCTTATTGAGGAAGAGGTAGAATGTCCAATGGGGACAACGGGTTGAAGCCGTAGACGACCTCGAAGGGGGACTTGCCGGTCATCGAATGTCTTGCACGGTTGTAGGCGTACTCGGCGATGGGTAGACACTCCTCCCACTCCTTGATGCTCTTCTTGATCAACACGCAAAGTAGAGTGGATAGTGTACGGTTCGTCACCTCCGTCTGACCGTCGGTTTGAGGATGGTATGCGGACGGGAACAAGAGCTTGATTCCGAGCTTGGCGCATTGCGTCTTCCAAAAGTAACTCAAGAACTTCACGTCGCGGTCGGAGACGATTGTCTTTGGTACTCCATGGAGGCACAAGATTTCCCTACAAAAGAGATTTGGAATGTGTGAAGCATCGTCTATCTTGTTGAAAGGGATGAAATGTGCCATCTTAGAAAATCGGTCCACAACAACAAACACGGAATCCTTTCCATTTTGAGTTCTAGGCAAACCAAGTACAAAATCCATGCTAATGTCTTCCCAAGGTTGATAAGGAATAGGAAGGGGCATGTAAAGACCATGGGATTGAGCTTTAGACTTAGCTTTTTGACATGTAGAGCATCGGTTGGTGAAGCGTGAGACGTTGCGGAACATCTTAGGCCAAAAGTAGTTCTTGCAGAGCGTGGCGAATGTCTTGTCACGTCCAAAATGTCCCATGAGTCCGCCTCCATGAGCCTCTTGCAAAAGGAGCAAACGAAGAGAAGACTCGGGAATGCATAGTTTGTTAGCTCTCATAAGATAACCATCCCTGATGTAATATTGTTCCCAAGATGTATGCATAAAACATTTAGCATAAGGAGTTGCAAAAGATGGACCATTAGCATACAAGTCTTTTATGTGCTCACAGCCAATAACATTCAACTCAAATTTAGTGACAAGCGTGCATATGCGTGAAAGTGCATCCGCAACTACATTTTCCTTACCCTTAATGTACTTGATCACATAGGGGAAAGATTCAATAAATTCACTCCATTTGGCATGACACTTGTTCAACTTAGTTTGACCTTTTAAGTACTTAAGCGTTTCATGATCGGTATGGATGACAAACTCATGAGGTCTAAGATAATGTTCCCAAACATGTAGCACACGCACTAAAGCATACAATTCTTTGTCATAGATGGGATAGTTAAGTTGCGCACTGGAGAGTTTTTCACTAAAATAAGCAATGGCTCAGTTTTCTTGCATCAAAACTCCGCCAATTCCGATACCACTTGCATCAAAATGAACCTCAAAAGTTTTGTCAAAGTTGGGCAAAGAAAGAATCGGAGCATGAGTAAGCAAAGACTTGAGCTCATCAAAAGCGGTGGATTGCAAAGATTCCCAAACAAAAGGAGCATTCTTCTTACTGCGAGCATGCAAAGGAGTGGCAATAGTGCTAAAGTCTTTCGCAAAGCGACGATAAAAACCCGCAAGACCAAGAAAACTACGCACTTGTTGCAAATTGGTGGGTTGGGGCCAAGTTTTAATTGCTTCAATTTTAGATTCATCAACATGGAAACCCTTGGAAGATGCAACAAAACCCAAGAAAACCACCTTGTCAACACCAAATGTGCACTTTTTCATGTTGGCATAAAGGCGTTCCTTGCGAAGGGTTTGCAAAACAGCCCTAACATGATTAAGATGCTCTTTCATGGTTTTGCTAAACACAAGAATATCATCGAAGTAAACCACAACAAATAATCCAATATAAGGGCGAAGCACATAATGCATAAGACGCACGAAAGTACCGGGAGCCTCCGATAAACCAATAGGCATAACTAACCACTCATATAAGCCAAATTTGATTTTGAAAGCAGTTTTCCATTCATCACCCTCTTGTATGTGGATTTGATAATAGCCACTTTTAAGATCAAATTTTGAGAAAAAGTTGGCTCCCGCTAAGTTCATCAAGCATATCATCAGGAATGGGATGCCTATAGCGAACGGTAATTGCATTTATAGGTCTACAATCGGAACACAAGCGGAAACTTCCATCTCGCTTAGGCACGAGTATAACCAGAATGGCACAAGGGCTTAGGCTTTCACGTACATGACCGTTGTCGATTAGTTGTTGTACTTGCCGTTGGATCTCCTTAGTTTCTTCTGGGTTGATGCGGTATGGGGCTTTGTTTGGTAGGGGCGCTCCGGGGATGAGGTCGATTCGATGCTCAATGCCTCGTAGAGGAGGTAGACTCGAAGGTAGCTCGTGAGAGGTGTTAGTTTTTGGTTCCCCATCCTTGCACACAAGGACAAAGTGCATAACACTCGATGGGTTCTCACACACTTCTCTCATCTCACTTTTTGTGGCAAATAGGACTAGGTTTTTTCTCTAGGCTAAGAGGCGCCAAGTTTGGCTTGTGGCTCTCACTCACTTTTGGTGGATCACTTTCTCACTCTTCTCTCCATGATGGGTGGCTTGCTTGTCGGCTATCACTTGACTAGGAGACATAGGTCGTAGCACATATTCCTTCCCTTTCATCTTGAAGCTATAGTGATTGGTGCGCCCGTTGTGGATGACACCACAATCGAATTGCCATGGCCTACCAAGAAGGAAGTGGCAAACGGTCATGGGGACCACATCACACTCCAAAGTGTCTTCATAGGCACCAATTTTCAAGGAGACTTGGAACATATGCTCAACTCGTATAGTGTCGAAGTCACTTAGCCATTGAACCTTGTGTTGGAAATATGCCCTAGAGGCAATAATAAAATGGTTATTATTATATTTCTTTGTTCATGATAATTGTCTATTGTTCATGCTATAATTGTATTATCCGGAAATCGTAATACATGTGTGAATACATAGTCCACAACAAGTCCCTAGTGATCCTCTAGTTGACTAGCTTGTTGATCCACAGATAGTCATGGTTTCCTGACTATGGACATTGGATGTCATTGATAACGGGATCACATCATTAGGAGAATGATGTGATGGACAAGACCCAATCCTAAGCATAGCACAAAGATCGTGTAGTTCGTTTCGCTAGAGCTTTTCCAAATGTCAAGTATCATTTCCTTAGACCATGAGATTGTGCAACTCCCGGATACCGTAGGAGTGCTTTGGGTGTGCCAAACGTCAGAACGTAACTGGGTGACTATAAAGGTGCACTACGGGTATCTCCGAAAGTGTTTGTTGGGTAGGCACGAATCGAGACTGGGATTCGTCACTCCGTATGACGGAGAGGTATCTCTGGGCCCATTTAGTAATGCATCATCATAATGAGATCAATGTGACCAACTGTCTGGTCACGGGATCATGCATTACGGTACGAGTAAGGTGACTTGCCAGTAACGAGATTGAACGAGGTATTGGGATACCGACGACCGAGTCTCGGGCAAGTAACGTGTCGATTGACAAAGAGAATTGTATACGGGATTGATTGAATCCTCGACATCGTGGTTCATCCAATGAGATCATCGAGGAGCATGTGGGAGCCAACATGGGTATCCAGATCCCGATGTTGGTTATTGACTGGAGAGGCGTCTCGGTCATGTCTGCATGTCTCCCGAACCCGTAGGGTCTACACACTTAAGGTTCAGTGACGCTAGGGTTGTAGAGATATGAGTATGCAGTAACCCGAAAGTTGTTTGGAGTCCCGGATGAGATCCCGGACGTCACGAGGAGTTCCGGAATGGTCTGGAGGTGAAGAATTATATATAGGAAGTGCAGTTTCGGCCATCGGGAAAGTTTTGGGGGTCACTGGTATTGTACCGGGACCACCGGAAGGGTCCCGGGGTCCACCGGGTGGGGCCACCTATCCCGGAGGGCCCCATGGGCTGAAGTGGGGAGGGGAACCAGCCCCTGGTGGGCTGGTGCGCCCCCCCTGGGCCCTCTTGCGCCTAGGGTTGGAAACCCTAGGGGTGGGGGCGCCTCCACTTGCCTTGGGGGCAAGCCACCCCCTTGGCCGCCGCCCCCCTTGGAGATCCAATCTCCTAGGGCCGGCACCCCCCAGGGGGCCTATATAAACAGGAGGGAGGGAGGGCAGCCGCACCCCAAGTCTCTGGCGCCTCCCTCTCCCCTACAACACCTCTCCCTCTCGCAGAAGCTTGGCGAAGCCCTGCCGTGATCACGGTTGCATCCACCACCACGTCGTCGTGCTACTGGATCTTCATCAACCTCTCCTTCCCCCTTGCTGGATCAAGAAGGAGGAGACGCCTTCCCAACCGTACGTGTGTTGAACGCGGAGGTGCCGTCCGTTCGGCGCTAGGATCTCCGGTGATTTGGATCACGACGAGTACGACTCCCTCAACCCCGTTCTCTTGAACGCTTCCGCACGCGATCTACAAGGGTATGTATATGCACTCCCCTCTCTTGTTGCTAGATGACTCCATAGATTGATCATGGTGAACATAAGAAATTTTTTATTTTATGCAACATTCCCCAACAGTGGTATCAGAGCTAGGTCTATGCGTAGTTACTATGCACGAGTAGAACACAAACCAGTTGTGGGCGTAGATGTTGTCAATTTTCTTGCCACCACTAGTCTTATCTTGCTTCGGCGGCATCGTTGGATGAAGCGGCCCGGACCGACCTTACACGTACGCTTACGTGAGACAGGTTCCACTGACTGACATGCACTAGTTGCATAAGGTGGCTAGCGGGTGTCTGTCTCTCCCACTTTGGTTGGAGCGGATTCGATGAAAAGGGTCCTTATGAAGGGTAAATATAAATTGGCATATCACGTTGTGGTTTTACGTAGGTAAGAAACGTTCTTGCTAGAAACCTATAGAAGCCACGTAAAAACTTGCAACAACAATTAGAGGACGTCTAACTTGTTTTTGCAGCAAGTGATTTGTGATGTGATATGGCCAAAGGATGTGATGAATGATATATGTGATGTATGAGATTATCATGTTCTTGTAATAGAAATCACGACTTCCATGTCGATGAGTATGACAACCAGCAGGAGCCATAGGAGTTGTCTTTATTTTTTGTATGACCTGCGTGTCATTGAAGAACGCCATGTAAATTACTTTACTTTATTGCTAAACGCGTTAGCCATAGAAGTAGAAGTAGTCGTTGGCGTGACAACTTCATGAAGACACGATGATGGAGATCATGGTGTCATGCCGGTGACGAAGATGATCATGGCGCCCCGAAGATGGAGATCAAAGGAGCAATATGATATTGGCCCTATCATGTCACTATTTGATTGCATGTGATGTTTATCATGTTTTACATCATATTTGCTTAGAACGACGGTAGCTTAAATAAGATGATCCCTCGAAATAATTTCAAGAAAAGTGCTCCCCCTAACTGTGCACCGTTGTGAAGGTTCGTTGTTTCGAAGCACCACGTGATGATCGGGGGTGATAGATCCTAACGTTCGAATACAACGGGTGTAAGCCATATTTACACACGCAATACACTTAGGTTGACTTGACGAGCCTAGCATGTACAGACATGGCCTCGGAACACGGAAGACCGAAAGGTCGAGCATGAGTCGTATAGAAGATACGATCAACATGAAGATGTTCACCGATGATGACTAGTCCGTCTCACGTGATGATCGGACACGGCCTAGTTGACTCGGATCATGTTTTCACTTAGATGACTAGAGGGATGTCTGTCTGAGTGGAAGTTCATTGAATAGTTTGATTAGATGAACTTAATTATCATGAACTTAGTCTAAAAACCTTTGCAAAATGTCTTGTAGATCAAATGGCCAACGCTCATGTCCACCTCAACTTCAACGCGTTCCTAGAGAAAACCAAGCTGAAAGATGATGGCAGCAACTATACGGACTGGGTCCGGAACCTAAGGATCATCCTCATAGCTGCCAAGAAAGATTATGTCCTAGAAGCACCGCTAGGTGAAGCACCCATCCCAGAGAACCAAGACGTTATGAATGCTTGGCAGTCTCGTGCTGATGATTACTCCCTCGTTCAGTGCGGCATGCTTTACAGCTTAGAACCGGGGCTCCAAAAGCGTTTTGAGCAACACAGAGCATATGAGATGTTCGAAGAGCTGAAAATGGTTTTCCAAGCTCATGCCCAGGTCGAGAGATATGAAGTCTCTGACAAGTTCTTTAGCTGTAAGATGGAGGAAAATATTTCTGTGAGTGCGCACATACTCAAGGTGCCTGGGTTGCACAACCGCATGACTCAGCTGGGAGTTAATCTCTCGGATGACGCGGTCATTGACAGAATCCTTCAGTCGCTTCCACCGAGCTACAAGAGCTTTGTGATGAACTTCAATATGCAGGGGATGGAAAAGACCATTCCTGAGGTATATTCAATGCTGAAATCAGCAGAGGTAGAGATCAAAAAGGAACATCAAGTGTTGATGGTGAATAAAACCACTAAGTTCAAGAAAGGCAAGGGTAAGAAGAACTTCAAGAAGGACGGCAAGGAGTTGCCGCGCCCGTAAGCCGATTGCCGGAAGAAGTCAAACAATGGACCCAAGCACGAGACCGAGTGCTTTTATTGCAAGGAAGTGGTCATTGAAGCGGAACTGCCCCAAGGACTTAGTGGACAAGAAGGCCGGCAAAACCAAAGGTATATGTGATATACATGTAATTGATGTGTACCTTACCAGTGCTCGTAGTAGCTCCTGGGTATTTGATAACGGTGCGGTTGCTCATATTTGTAACTCAAAGCAGGAGCTGCGGAATAAGCGGAGACTGGCGAAGGACGAGGTGACGATGCGCGTCGGGAATGGTTCCAAGGTCGATGTGATCGCCGTTGGCACGCTACCTCTACATTTACCTACGGGATTAGTTTTAAACCTCAATAATTGTTATTTAGTGCCAGCTTTGAGCATGAACATTGTATCAGGATCTCGTTTAATTCGAGATGGCTACTCATTTAAATCCGAGAATAATGGTTGTTCTATTTATATGAGAGATATGTTTTATGGTCATGCCCCGCTGGTGAATGGTTTATTCTTAATGAATTTCGAGTGTAATGTTACACATATTCATAGTGTGAATACCAAAAGATGTAAAGTTGATAACGATAGTCCCACATACTTGTGGCATCGCCGCCTTGGTCACATTGGTGTCAAGCGCATGAAGAAGCTCCATCCGATGGACTTTAGAGTCTCTAGATTATGAATCGTTTGACACATGCGAACCATGCCTCATGGGCAAAATGACCAAGACTCCGTTCTCCGGAACAATGGAGCGAGCAACCAAATTATTGGAAATCATACATACTAATGTGTGCGGTCCAATGAGCGTTGAGGCTCGCAGAGGATATCATTATGTTCTCACTCTCACTGATGACTTGAGTAGATATGGGTATGTCTACTTGATGAAACACAAGTCTGAGACCTTTGAAAAAATCAAGGAATTTCATAATGAGGTAGAGAATCAACGTGACCAAAAGATAAAGTTCTTACGATCAGATCGTGGGGGAGATGTAACGCCCTCGATGCGGCTATATCTCCCACGTGTCGAAGCACGACTTAGAGGCATAACCGCATTGAAAGCAATGTCGCAAGTGAGGTAATCTTCACACAACCCAAGTAATACATAAGGGAAAGAGATACATAGTTGGCTTACAATCGCCACTTCACACAAATACATGAATAAAGCATTACATCATCCAGATACAATCAAGGTCCGACTACGGAACCAAAATAAAAGAAGAACCCCAAATGCGATAAAGGTCCTCGATCGACCCCCCAACTGGGCTCCACTATCGATCAACTAGAACGGTACAACACAAAGGGCAAGATCTTCATCGAGCTCCTCCTTGAGCTTGGTTGCGTCACCGCCGGAAACATAGGCACCGCAAACTGGTTTTGGAAGTATCCGTGAGCCACGAGGACTCAAAGCAATCCCATTACCATGGGTATCAAGACTAGCAAAGCTTAATGGGAAAGGAAGGGTAAAGTGGTGAGGTTGCAGCAGCGACTAAGCATGATATGTTGGCTAACATACGCAAATGAGAGAGAGAAGAGAAACAAGCGGAACGGTCGTGAAGCTAGCAATGATCAAGAGGTGATCACGAACACCTACTTACGCCAAACATAACACGTAAAGCAGTGTTCACTTCCGGACTCACGAGAAGAGACCATCACGGCTACACACTCGGTTGATGCGTTTTAATTCGGATCTGGTGCCAAGTTATCTACAACCGGACATTAACAAATTCCCATCTGCCACATAACCGCTGGCACGGCTCTCGAAAGTTTAAACCTCGCAGGGTGTCCCAACTTAGCCCATGACAAGCTCTCGCGATCAACGAAGGAATAGACCTTCTCCGGGAAGACCCGATTAGTCTCGTAATCCCGATTTACAAGACATTTCGACAATGGTAAAACAAGACCAGCAAAGCCTCCCACTTGCCGACAAATCCCGATAGGAGCTGCACATATCTCGTTCTCGTGGCACACCGGATGAGCCAGACGTCGGGTTGGCATAGACCCTGTTTGTGGGCGCCGGACATCGCTCGGTTTGGACCAGCACTTAGACAAGCACGGCCGGGGGCTAAAATAAAGATGACCCTCGAGAGAGCGACTCCCAAGGGAAAAGGTAGGTGGTGGTGAGGCAAATGGTAAAAGTCAATGTTGGGCCTTCTTTGGACAAGTTTTATTCAAAGCGAACTGTCAGGGGGTCCCATAAATCACCCGACCGCGTTAGGAACGCAAAATCCGGGAACATAACACCGGTATGACGGAAAACTAGGGCGGCAAGAGTGGAACAAAACACCAGGCATAAGGCCGAGCCTTCCACCCTTTACCAAGTATATAGATGCATTAATAATATAAGAGATATTGTGATATCCCAACCAAAATCCTGTTCACCATGGAGAAATCTTCAACTTCACCTGCAGCTAGCAACGCTATAAGAGGGGCTGAGCAAAAGCGGTAACATAGCCAAGCAACGGTTTGCTAGGAATGGTGTCAAAGGTTAGGGGTTCATGGCAATATGGGATGGCTTGATAAACAGGTAATAGGTAGCGCAGCATAGCGATAGAACGAAGCAACTAGCATAGCAATGATAGTAGTGAGATCCAGGGTAGCGGTCATCTTGCCTGAAATCCCGTAAGGAAGAAGAACGAGTCCATGAAGAAGATGAAGCCACGAAGACGAACCACACATAGACGAACGCATCCTCATGATCGCAACGAAACGGGAACTATCGAGAAGAAGCACACAACATGGTAAACACACCACACATGACAAGACATGATGCACAACAAGCATGATGCATGACCAAGCTAAATGAAGCTACTCATGGCAAGAGATGATGCAAACAAGAACAACACATCAAGGCAAGTTTAAATGAGGCCGGGAACAATATATAACAATTCCGGTAAGTCCTCATATGCAAATTTCAAAATTGGTCCAGAACTGAATAAACCTTATGTTCAAGTTGTTAAACAGCAAGTTAATATGCACCAAGATGATCTACATGAAATTCTAGTCAAGTTACATATAAAGTTCATTAGATTTGGAGCTACGGCCTAGAAGATATGAGCAAAACAAGTCAAACATGGCATTGATGCAAAATGCACCCAAACATCAAGCAAACACACCAAAACAAGGATGCAACATGATAATATGAAGCTACATGCAAAAACAAGCAAGTTTCATATAGAGCACACTCAAAACGGAGCAACGGTGCAACACCCACACACTATACAAGTCATAGCCACAATCTGTCCATAACAGCAACTAGGCATCTTACAAGCATCAAAACAACATGCTACAGCACCCCAACATAATAACAAAAGGCATGGGCATGAAGTCAGGTAAAGCATAACAAAACATGTACACTGAGCTATCTCCAGAAATCACTAGAACATGCTCAAACACACATGGTAAGATTGCAAATAATAACAGTTTCAGACTTTAGCAGAAATAACATCAGGTTGCAATGTTTAGAGCAAGCAAACAACATGTTACAGGAACTTATCATGGCAAACAAAGGCATGGCATGAATCTACTAAAAGCATAGATCAAAATTCCCTTACTGACCATAAGCCTAAAAGGCACAGAAAATATGATGGCACCCATGTAAACATGGCAAGTTATATTACAGATTTAAACATGGCAGGAACAACGATAAGTAGGCATGTTCGTGAGCTTGAACCACTCACCACAGAGCAATACATGGCATGGCAAGGCAACCAACAGTAAGAAGGCATGTTTATGAAGCTAAGCATGGCAAGAACAAGTTCATAGGGTTCATGGATCACTAGGAAAACACATGGGAACAAGTGAACTTAATGTTAACAGGCTGACAGCAACATTTTCAAGCAACTTTAGAGCAAGATTACAACATGTTCCAGCAGGCTATAATTGCAACCAAGTACATGTATGGATAGATCATGACATGTAGATAAAAACATGTTTATAGAGCATCTCAAGATTATGCATAGAATGATTAGTAGAGGCATGTTAACATAGCAACAAAATATAACAAAATCTGTCAGGAAAACAGCAACAGCAACTACCCTACTTAACAAGCTTGATACACTCAGCACACAACTCATAGAAATACATCGTTGGCACCACTGGAAAGATGGCATGGCATAGATCAACATTCATGTAGACATCAACCTCATAGGATGCACACATCAATCATGGCAAAAATGATAAATGAGCAAGTTATAACAGTTTCAACAGATTAACATCAACATGCACTCTTCCAACAGCATTTCGGGCATCAAGATGAGCTCAAATAAAAATGATGCAATGGAATGAAATGAAGTACTCGTCGAGACGAACAATTTGACATATTACACGCACGAAACGGAGCTACGGATGCAGAGATGTGATGCGATGAACATGGCATGTTTTTGCAAAATGACTTGGGGACTTGGAGGAATTTCGGGGGGGTTCAACCTCGCACGGAAAACGATGCTCGTCGGAGTTCTCGCCGGAGAACGGGCAGGGGCGGCGGAAGGACTCCTCCGGCCGGATCTGGCGGATCCGTATGAGCGGCGAGGGCGGCGGAGGCGCGCCGGAGGGGATCGGGCCGGCCGGGCGGAGCTCGCCATGAGGCGGGCGGGCGGGCGGGCGGCGCGCAGCGGGCGGCCGGGCGAGGTGGCGGGGGCTGGCGGCGGTGGACGGCCGCGGAGAGCCATGGCTGACCTCGGGAGGCACGCGCCGGCGAGGCGGCGGCGGTGAGGCGGGGCGGCGGGCGCTGGCGGCGGCGGCGGAGTACGCGCGGGCGGGCGGTGGCGGCGCTGAGGCGGGCGCGGCGGTGAAGCGCGCGGGCGGCGGCGGCGCAGAAGTGCGGCGGGGCGGGCGGGCTCGCGGTGGGCTGGTTCAGACCCATGGGCTCATGTGATGCGGGCGCGTGGGGACAGGTGGCGGGCGGTGGTTGGAGCAGGAGGCGGCGGGGGCGACGTGGCGGCCTTCGATTCGTCGAAGCGACGTGGAGGCTGGACGTGTCCGGCGCGGGCGGACATGTCCGGCGGCGCGGGGAGGAGAGGGCTAGGGTTTGATCTGCGCGAAAATTCGGGGGAGGTCTAGTTTTATAGGTAGAGGGAGCTAGGAGAGTCCAAATGAGGAGCGGTTTTCGGCCACGCGATCGTGATCGAACGACCAAGAGCATGGAAGGGAGTTTGCTGGGCTTTGGGCCACTTTGGAAGGGGTGTTGGGCTGCAACACAAAGGGGCTTTACGGTTGCCCGGTTAACCGTTGGAGTATCAAACGACCTCCAAATGGCACGAAACTTGACAGGCGGTCTACCGGTGCTATACCAAGGCTGCTTGGCAAACCTCGGGCCATTCCGAGAAAGTTTAACACCCGCACAAGAGAAGAGGCAAAAGGGGACGCTGGAGGACATAGGAGTGCCGGATTGCAAAACGGACAACGGGGAAAATGCTCTTATGCATGAGACGAACGTGTATGCAAAATGAAATGCACGTGATGACATGATATGAAATGCAGATGATGACATGGCAAAGTGCAACACGCAAGCAAATGACATGGCAACGACGGCGAATAACTGGCGGACACCTGGCGCATCGAATCCGGGGCGTTACAACACTCCACCACTACAAGAGGATCTCGTCTCGAGATCTAGGATGGCACCGGAGGGAAAAGGAAGAGGAAGATAAGAGGTAAACTAAGTTGCTTCTTCGACAAAATAGTGAAACCAAAGAACCTTGAGAGGTTGAAAAGTTGAAAGAAAGAACACAACGGAGTTGAACACAATTGAGAGCACTACGATAGAAAATAGAAACAAGGAACACCATGTGAACCTTGTAGGTTGCAAAGCTATGAATGATGAGTACAATGACAAGAAGGAATTGAAACCACTCTGGTTGTAACGAGATAAACAAGGAACAAGGAAGATCAAATTCGGACAGCACTCCGGTTGAAAAGAGATGCAAGACTTGATAAGATGAAAAGAACATGAAGAGATGACACAACACTCCGGTTAAATGGATAAGCAAGAAAAAAAAGACGATCCTCACCAAACGAGGTGACAACCGGCCACTAATGGAAAACATTGATTAGATTGAGAGTACCAAAGAGATGAAAAACTTCTTCACCGAGAGGATAGGAGAAAACTCGGATCATTGATAAACACCATAATAGCAACATTCCTTAGAGAAGGCTTTAGGTGAAATCTTTACCAAGATAACTCCAACGAAGAGATTGATGGATTTAATATACCTCGTTCTTGACAACATATGAATCATGAAACAAGAAGGAAATTGTCAAGAGTGACATAACACCACCTCCAAAATATGGTAGAAAGAATTGCACTCCGGATTACCATATGAAGAAAGCTTGAGCTCCTTAGGAAAGAATCTCGATGAACACTTTAAGTTGGGAATTAAATCCTTGATGAACCATCATGTAGAACCTCCATGAAGAACTCCGGTAAACAAAAGGAATAAAAAGAAAGAGAAATTGAAAACACAAGGTGAATCCTTGCAATGATTTAGATGGATCTCCGTGATAATTAGAGCTTGGAACTCCGGGAAAAAGAGAAGATGAAACAAATGAAACCGAGAATTTTAAGGGCCTCCGGAATAAAGAATTAATCACTTGGATGAACAAGAATAAGAATTACGTTATGCTTATCCTTCACCAATTAAATTGATGACAATCAACGGATTTGGCATACTACTTATTCCCGTAGAAAGGATTAAAATAGATATATCAAAACTTGAGAATGTCTTCAACGAACCACCGGTAGGATTGGAACAACAAATGAATTGATATGATGAACAAGGAAGAGAGATCTTGAAAGAACCACCGTAAGAATTGAAAATGATCAAGTAGGGTGCATCACCGTAAGAATTAGTAAATGAACGAAGGTGCTTGAGACAAACTAGATACATGAGAACAAAGAGATCAAGAACTGATTAGAGGATATTCGATTGATGCACCGCAAGATAGGAGAATGATAACCGGCGGTGAGAATGAATAAACCTGAATTGATGGACTCGGATAACAAACTGAGAAGACTCTTGAATATCTCCTGATGGGTGAAAAAGATTCTCACAATCGAAAACAATTATAAAAGGATGGCAACAAGCTAGAACCATGAATCTTGAAGAGAATAGAGCAAGATTAAAGAGAAACTCTTCTTCGGTCTTCAAATGATGAGAATGACAACGAGAAACACCACCGAGAATTATTGAGGCACGCCGGAAGAATCAAAAGCGAAGAGGTTGAGCCAACTATGAAAAGAATTTGAAAGATCTTGGAGAAAAGCATTTGACCGATAATAACTCATTCTTATGTCAAACTTGGAGAAGAATTTAGGATAGTTCTGGGAAAATAGAAGAGTCAGGTAAGATCCTGGGAAAAGACCTGTGGGTTAGGGCCCACTCAAAAGAAAACACCGTTAAACAAGTTTAAAGAGAGGTTGCACCGGTTGAATTAAATAGCTTGAATGAGATAACAACCTCGAAATATCTTGAACGGATTGTGAATGGAAACACAAATCTTCTGAGATATCTTCAACACTCCGGATATGAACTGGGAGAGGTCAATAAATAAGAGAGACTTGGTGTCACATCCCTAGCTTCTGGTATTGCACTAGGCTAGCTCCATGTGTGCATCATATTAAAATTTTGCTTAATTTTGAAATGGGGATTGCTCAAACCCTAGCATTAAAGAAATTCACTAGGTTCACCCAATATAATTTCAGTAAGTCCAAGTGGCTTTCAAAAATGTTCATGATTTTTGACATAGGTGAAAAACCCCTACCAAAAAATGATGCCAATATTTTTGGGCCATTATGGATTTTTGGATAATCCATATTGTATTTGAATTGGGGCATTTAAATACTATTAATATTTTTAAATGCTCCAACAATTCTGAAAATAGTTAAGGGCCTCTGTAATAATTAATTTAATGCCCACAATTATTTTTAGGATTTATTAAAATGATTTGGGCTATAAACTAAATCAGAAACAAAACTACGGAAATAGAAAAACAGAACAAAATTAGGGAACAGAGAGGGAGGGATGCTCACCTGGACTTACCTACAGCCTACCTGGCCCAAACCCTCTAGCCAGCCCGGTAAAATGATGGTTGGAACGTTTTCCCAGGAATTATATTATTGGTCTCTCTGTAACCCGGTAAAATGGATGTCGTGGCCAACACACCCAGCCGGAAGATCCGTTATTGTAATATCTTGATTGAAGAAGTTGGCCACCTCTCCATAAGGACTTCGTAGGAATTATTCCCTATTTGTGTGCCTTATGATTTTTGTGCTTCCGAAGTCCGACCTGTTACTTGATGTTCTAGATACCAAACCATATCTATGAATGGGATACACTAGCACACCAAGGAGAACATTAGTAGCGGAGTGCTAAATGCCTCTCGGTAAATTATCCGGATTTTGATTCCTTGGCCTCGCTAAGGTGAAATCTGAGAAGGTGTTATCTCCTTTTGCATCTGCATCGTCCATCACCATTCATCATGGTAGTATGTTGTGTTGTCAGCACCCTTGACACGGATGTTGGTAAAACCTTGATGAATATGGAAATGCTCAAGTTCCTGAGAGCACGCACAAGCGCTAGGTGTTATCATCGGCACTAATTGGGATTGCTCTTAGTTTCCCCGGTTATGCTATAACTTTTGAAACAGTGGACTCACTCTCTACTGTTGAGCTTCTCCCTAGTTACTAAAATCATTCCTTGTGTTGTTTTCAACAAGGTAATCCACATCATCCATTTTGGTATGAGTATGTCATTCTACCGAACTCCTTCAAACGATCGCTCGAGAATTGCCTTAGGCTGGTATGAAGAGTCTCAATGATCTCTATATCAAAGGTAATTCTTTTTGCCACTCAAGGTAATAATCTACGAATCTCCCTCCTTCAGGATGTTCCGCTGTGGCATCATGGCAACTCAACTCCTCGCTACGTTGACAACCGTTCACCACCCTCTTAAGCGTGGAATTGTTGTCTACCTAGTGAACCCTCGTCAGTTGTTCCACTCCATCCCTCTAGATGTGTGTTTCGTGTCTCAGCTCAGGAGATGTTGCTATGTCTCATTCCGTGAGTTGATCCTGAGTTGCTTGATCTCCAAGATGATCAATTCTTTTAGAGTTTTCCCTATCCTCTCATTGTCATGTTGGCCGGAGTTCTCAGAGCAAGACGACGAGACAAAGATGGTGATTGAATCAACGTTCATTTGAAGTGCAACCTGGATCGTGAAGATTATGTTAATTTGCGTTCCCCTTCATCCTACCCTACGCTTGAATATCGGGACGAGATTCCTGTTTAGTGGGGGCGAGTTGTCACATCCCTAGCTTCTGGTATTGCACTAGGCTAGCTCCATGTGTGCATCATATTAAAATTTTGCTTAATTTTGAAATGGGGATTGCTCAAACCCTAGCATTAAAGAAATTCACTAGGTTCACCCAATATAATTTCAGTAAGTCCAAGTGGCTTTCAAAAATGTTCATGATTTTTGACATAGGTGAAAAACCCCTACCAAAAAATGATGCCAATATTTTTGGGCCATTATGGATTTTTGGATAATCCATATTGTATTTGAATTGGGGCATTTAAATACTATTAATATTTTTAAATGCTCCAACAATTCTGAAAATAGTTAAGGGCCTCTGTAATAATTAATTTAATGCCCACAATTATTTTCAGGATTTATTAAAATGATTTGGGCTATAAACTAAATCAAAAACAAAACTACAGAAATAGAAAAACAGAACAAAATTAGGGAACAAAGAGGGAGGGATGCTCACCTGGACTTACCTACAGCCTACCTGGCCCAAACCCTCTAGCCAGCCCAGCCCACCACCGCCTCCAGGTTGTCTTCAACTTTGAGGCAGTGTGGCAGCAAAGACACCTGAGCGCGCCAGCTCCTCCTCGCTGCTGGCCTCCCGCGCCCATCCTCTCGCGCTGGGAGACGGCCTCGGCACCCTGGTCCTTTTCCCTCACTCGCGGCCTCCCTTCCTCCTCTGCTCTCTCCTCAAGACGCACCTGAAGCCCCCTCGCCGCCGCCCACTGCTCGCAAAGCCACCGGCCTCCCTACGCCCCTAGACGTGCCCCTGAGATCCGCGACGACGTCCTCGTACTCTCCACCGAGTCACGCAACGCCAGTTGCCCGGGAACGCCGCCACCACCGCCATCTTCAACTCCGGCCTCCGAGATCGCCGGCAATGCCCCGATGTCGTCCGGCCTCCCCCGAGCCCACTGAGACGCGTTCTGCAACCGCTGTGAGCTCACGGACCGACTCCCCCTCCTCTCCTTCTCGCGTTTTTGCTCTAGCTCCGTTCCCCACCTCCGCCGAAGCTCGCCGCCGGCCATGGCGCCGCCGCGGCCACAGCCGCTGCCGCTCACGCCCGAGCCCATCGGCAGGCCAAGACACCCCGAAGCCGAAAGCGCACCACTCAGATCCTCTTTCCGTCGCAGAGCGCGAACAATCGCTCCCGTGCTTCGGCCGCTGCCAAACCTCGACGCCGGCTTAGTTCCCGGCCGCACCGGCTCCAACCAGTGGCACCACTAGGTGCGGCGCACTCCCAGGAGTCGAGCAAGCCTAACCGCACGTCGAACCATTGTCGGAGGGCGATTTCCGAAGATCTCCGCCGCGGTTTGTGTCACCGGCGGCTAAACGCCGGTGGGATGGCGTGGCTCGTCATTAGTCACTAATGACGCCACTAACTAAGCCCTATGCCATCGACAATCGGGCCCCACCGGCCTAGTTAAACCACTAAGCAAATTAGTTAGATTTAACTTAATCCCGATGGACCCACGCGTCAGATTGACCCTGCTGACGTGGCCGTTGACCAGGCCCACCTGTCAGCGACACTAACCAGCCCGATCATCGATCGGTGGACCCCATCTGGTCAGGTTTGACCGGACCAGCCTAGTTGACTTGATGACGTCACACGCACGTCATCTTGTATAATAATCATTTCTTGGAATTATTCTTATACAGGAAATTCCAGAAAATAGTCAAAACTTCTAAAATTCATAGTAATTCAACCATAGCTCCAAATCAAACAAATTATATATGAAAAATTATCAGAAAAATGCAGTCTATCCATCTGTACCATTTTCATGCATGTTAGAACAACTTAACACTGCTGTTTAGATGAAACAAGTTAATACATTAATATAACCCTTTAAAATGGGTTTGCATTTGAATCTTTGGTTCAAATGGACTCATCTCAATCTGTTCTAGCTTGCATTAGCCCAAAACACATTCATAATGCCATGTCATAGCATGCATCATATTGTGCATTGCATTGATTGTATTTCTTCTCTGTTGCCGGTATCTGTCCCCTCTCGGTAGACGACGTTCGACGATGAGTTCGATGACACCGATGAAGAACTATATTATCTTCAGAAGTGCCAGGCAAGCAAAACCCCCTTGTTCATTCCGATATAATCCCACTCTCTCGCTCCTGCTCTCTTTTCTTGCATTAGGACAACAACGAATCATTTGTTACTTGCTGCATGTAGCTGAACCCTTTATCCTTTGCATGACTGTCATTCCACATAAATAGATGAAACCCACTAGCATGAGTAGGAGTTGTTTGAGCCCTGTTGTGCCTACTCATACATGCTTGTTTGTCATGCACTCTTGCTTAGAGTTGAGTCGGTCCGATTCATCGAGGATGAATCGAGATGTGTGAACATGTCCTCTCGTGTGTGAGCTAAATGTGTGAACACGATTTGATAAAGGTAGCGGTGAGAGGCCATGTAGGAGTACATGGTGGGTTGTCTCATTGAAGCCGTCCTTAGGAACTGAGTTCTGTGTTTGTGATCCATGATTCAGCTACTACCATGCATTGGGCCCTGAAATATGACCCCGCTCGACTTCTTATTCACCCTAGTCCTCTGTCCGGGGAGTTGCAAGTAGTTTCGTGTTTGTAGCCTCATGGAGGCCGTGGACAATGGCCGACCGTAGGGGTGGGCTGTGATCGGTAGGTACGTGGCACGGTGTACCGGATGCCCGTTTGGTATCTCGGGAACCCTGTTCACATCGTTTGGGGCTGTGAGCGAAACTTCGGCCGGAACTCCTCATAGATGGAACCCAAATAGGCGATAAACCTGGACTAGAGACTTGAGTGTCTAGGTAGGTCGTGGTCTACACCCACGTCGGCTTTTCGCTGAAGTCTGCCGAGCACATGTCGTGTGCAGACGCTAAGTGGTGGAAACATGTATGAAGAAGTACACCCCTGCAGGGTTAATATGATCTATTCGAATAGCCGTGTCCGCGGTAAAGGACTTCTGGGTTGCCTATAACAGTTCATAGACAAGTGAAAGTGGATACTCTAAAATACGCAAGATAAGCGTGAGTGCTATGGATGGCGTTCTCGTAGGGAGACGGAGCGGATCCATAGTGGTGTATTGATATGGTGAATATGTGGACTCGTGTGCGCCACCTCAAAAGAGTTACTTGCGATCGTAGTTTAGGTTAGCCACCGAGTCAAAGCTGGCTTGTCTTTGTTAAACTCCACCATCCCTTTGTTGATAATGATGCATATGTAGTTAGTTACGATGTAAGTCTTCTTTGGGTACATTTGTACTCACGTTTGCCTATTTTATGTTTTGCGAGAGACTTGGTCTCGCTAGTAGTTCCGTGGACTTGACATTTAGCTTGTTACCTCAGCTACGATCTTGTGCCCTCGGCGGGATCTGGTAGATAGTCGCTTCTCGGCCTTTTTCATTTATAGTTATGCGTACTTTCGGACATGTTAAGCTTCCGCTTGTGCTTTGATTTGTATGCTCTCAATGTTGGGTCTTGAGACCTATGTTTGTAAGCTCTCGCTCCTGAGCCTATTGAATAAATACTTGAGTCGAGAGTCATGTTGTGATGCCATGTTGTATTTGCACATATCGAGCATATTGTGTGTATGTTATTGAAATGCTTGATATGTGTGGGATCGACTATCTAGTTGTTTATATTTAGTAGCCTCTCTACCGGAAATGTCTCCTAGTGTCTCCACCGAGCCATGGTAGCTTGCTCTTGCTCCGGAACACTTAGGCTGGCGGCATGTGTCCTTCTTCGTTCGTGTCGTCCTTCGGGAAATGTCACGCGATGAATACCGAGTCTGTTAGCCGCTTCTGCCCGGTTCTCCGAGTCTGCTAGCCAGTGTTACTGACTGGATTCACTCCGATGACCGACACGTTTGATTTGGGTCATGGATGCTGTCCGATAAGTTTGTGCCACTTTGGGTTTACGACTAGCCATGTCAGCCCGGGCTCCTTATCATATTGATGCTAGCGACACTATCATATACGTGTGCCAAAAGGCGCAAACGGACCCGGGCAAAGGTAAGGCGACACCCGTGGGAATACCGTGCGTGAGGCCGCAAAGTGATATGAGGTGTTACATGCTAGATCGATGTGGCATTGAGTCGGGGTCCTGACACTTGGATAAGAAATTCACATGGGAAGATATGTGAAACAAAAAGGAAGAGATATGATCAACACCGAAAGCTTGAGTTGGATCCACCGGAAAAGAAGAAAAATTATGAAGGATGATGAACTTGAAACTGTTGAGCACCTTCATGGGAAATCACCGGATAAAAACATTGAAAGAAAAGAATGAAGATACTTCCCACAAATAAAAGGATACATGATTAAGAAATCTAAGTCCTTGAAGAAAAGGGGTGGGAGGGTGGGGAAAAACAAAGACAACTTGGGATGAACGAAACAAACACCGTTGAGAAAACTTAGAATTTATCTTGCGGATGGGGAGAATGATGGGATCATCTCGAAGAGAAGCGCACCGGTTGGAAAAGAATTAACATGACAACCTCAATGATCAAAAGGATTAGTATTCACATAGCAATATGAGAACACCGTTTAGGAAAAAGTATGGATTCAACATTTGACTTCGAAGCAACTCGAATACCACAATAAAACAAAACAAAGGATTTGGCTTGCAGAATAAGCCGGAACAAACATATGATAGAGATTTACCCAATCCCATATCATGCATCTGTCGGAAAGATGTTCTAGGAGCTACTTGAATTCCCACCTATAAAACTCCCGAAACTTTCTGGTTATGCAATCTGGTGTTGGGGATACAGGGGAAGCAATATTGTCACACCCTGCTTTTTGTAACATTTTATTTTCATAAATAAAGCATGAAAATTTGGACCAACAAAAACTTTTTGCTTTATTTGGCTTTTATTTGGTGTTGGTTTTCCCCATGTGGTTTTCAAGTGCTCTTAATAGTCAACCACTCCACCTTCTATACTTCATCTCCTTACCCCAAGCTCCTGACCAATGACCATGCCATGTGTATAGTGCAATATATAATTTTCTTACAAAAATAATTTGGCCAAAAGGTATTTTCTAAAATTAGCTTTCCAAAAACCCCTGAATTGAGATTTGCACAGCAAGTACTTGATTAAGGGCAGTGAAAATCTTTCCAAAAATATATTGGATTCCTATTAGATATAGGATACCCAGAAACCACAAAAATATAATTTTAAAAGTTGTTTTACTATTTTATTTAAAGGCTTTTTCTTAAGGCCAGAAATGGTCTTTAATAGGGAAAAATTATTTTATTGTTTTAAAAATATTTGACAAAGTTTAGGGAAACTCATGGGACATATATTGTCCATATATAAGAGTTTCAACACATGGTCATGTTCAAAATATTGGTCAAATCCCTCTAAAACTCTTCCTGGATATTTCAAGCTTTTGAAATATTTACAAAGGAAATATTCTCCAAAAATTCCAGGAAAATTCTATCATGTCACATATGACATACTAGATGATCTTGCCAAGTCTCATGACTTGGAGAACAAGATAACACCATCAAACCCCCTCAAAACTAATTCTGTCCATTCTGAAGTTTGATCAACTTTACATTGCCAAATGTGTCCAAATGTGCTCAAACTTGGTGAACATGCTTCATGGGTCCAATGATGCATCTAGACCAAATGGCACAGGTTGGAGAAGAGGAAATCTTGGTCAAAGTGCCTCAAAACCCTCTCTGACCAGAATCAAATTTGAGCAACTTTGTTCTACCAACTTTCTCCCATTGACCCCAACTTTTGTGAGCATGTTCACATGACCAAATGAGGCCACTACTCAAGGTGGTTCATCAAGGAGAAGTGTCATGCTCAACTAGATCTTCACAAATCCATTTCTGCTCATTTCTAGGGTTCACAAAAGTTGCATTGGCAACTTTGCCCAAATAATCTCCTAATTGGTGGAAGGCTATATTTATTTGAGTAATTTCACCTTGTGGAGTATCATGGCAATTGGAGTCCATTTGCTTGCTCAAAACTCTATCAAACACCTTCGGCATTTTGCAAAATCACTGTTTTGACCCCTTTCACTATTCTTGGAGAGCTCCAATTTTTACCACAGCCCCTCCTAGTCTTCTCCTATCTCCAGTAACTCTTCCCTGGCCTCAGCTCAATGATTGAGGGGTGAAAACCCCCCATTTACCCTTCTGGACAGCTGCATTTCTCTCTCTCAACCTCCTCCTCCTCCGGTGGATCCCTGGGCATCCAATGCCTCTAAACCCTTCTTTACTACCCCCAAGCGCTACAGACACGGTGGTCGCCCACATTGCCAAAAAGAATGCCATGCCGGCCATTTGCACGCTCAGGCCTTCTGAAGCGCTCCCCTTGTAGCCGCCCTCGCCCAACGGCTCCGCCACCTCGGGCCATCCTCCGCCACCGAGGCGCCTCGGCGTCCGCGACACGCCACGGCACTGTCCCCTCCTCTCCTCCTCCCGCGCCTCGCAAGAAGCGAACAAGGCCGCCCGGCGCACCAGTGGCGTGCTCACGCTTGGCGCCTCTGGCTCTCTGCTCTCCTCTCTCTTCTTCCCACGGGCGTAGTCGATGCCCACGAACACCCCAGACACAACCCAGCAGCCTCCCGAGGCCCGTGGCGGCAAGCACGAGCCCGGCCAAGACGAGCCCACGGTGGACCGCCGTCCTCCTATATAAAGGACCTCCCGAACCCTTCCACCTCACCCCTCGCTCTGCACCACCAACACTTCCCCTGCACCCCAGTTCTTCCCAGAGCGCCTGAGCTCGAGATCGAGCTCGAGCTCCGCCGCCTCGGACTCCGCGAACTCGTGGTATAGGCCTCCGTCGCCGTCTCTCTCTCTCGATCTGGAACCCTGCACCTCCTGATCATTTCCCTCCATTTCCCTCTCTTTTGCAGCTTGAAACGGCCGGGCAGCCGCCTCCAGCTCCTCCGCGCAAACCTCGTCGCCCGCGAACCTCTGACTCCGGCGGCCAACTCCGCACCACCCGAACAGCGACACGACGAGGAGCCAGCGGTGCCATCAGCTCGACCCGCCGTGCCTGTGATCGCCGCCGGTGAGCACGCTGCCCTCTCGTCGCGAGAGTCGGAGATGACAGCGGGCCCCGCTGTCATCCTCACCTCCTCTCGCCCCTCTCTCCCACTGGCACTGGGCCCGCCCGTCGGGTTTAAAAACTGGCAAGGCTGCTGGCTCGCCTGGGCCTCTTTTCCCCTGGGCCTGCTGCCCTGTGGCTGTTCTGGCCCAGTGGCACAGTGCCCTTTTCCCCTTTTTCTTTTCTGTCAATATTCCAAATATTCCACAGGACACAATATTTGTCCAAATGGATTAATTCCAATTTCTAAAATCCCCAAATATTGCAACCTATTTAATGGTGCAACTTTCACTCAAATCCAACCACCTTTTATTCTCTGTAAATATTTAAATGTGATTTTTAACATTTAAATAAGCCTTTGAAAATCCATATCTCCTGTTCCACCACTTCAAATCCAAAACTAGCAAGTTTCCCCATCTTATACTTCCATCTAATATTTTACAAAAAGAGTTGACATTTTTCTAAGCACTTTGATTTTTCTGTTTTATTATCGCCTTATTTTCCCGTTATTATTTTGCAACGATAGATTGCGTTGCTGACGAAGGAGTTGGACCAGAAGACTTTGAAGACCCCGAAGACTTTGTTGAGCCAGGCAAGCAGCCCTTTGACCATGTCTATGAAACCCTTTTTATGCATGTCATATAGCACTTATTATTGTTGCATCGGAATCATGAAGGATGGGTAACCACCTTGGTGGGTTGCCTCCGGTACTCTTCTCGTTGACACTTGCATTGTGCATGACCCTACCTCCTTATGAGGGTTATGACGATGGGAGTAGATAGGATGCTAAGTAGTTTGCTACGCAAAAGGGACGGAATATGCATGTGATGGAGACAAAATACTTTCAAACAACTTTGAAAACCCCATCGGGTGCCATTTATGCCCGAGGGAGATGATGAGTAAGGTAACCACTTGATGACGAAGTGGTGTACCGAGGCAAGTGTGTGTTGTTTTCAAAACGGATTAGATTTAAGATTTGATGGTGTCCCAACCCTACATGCGCGACCACTCTACCCTTATATGGGAAAGGGCATTATTGAGTACCTAGACCGATACTAGCTTGGAGCCCGCATTACTAGTGACGGGGGAGAGTTGGTGCTCTCTCTTGGGACGGGGTCGTGCCAGGTAGGGCGGCCATGACCATCTTTATGGGGCACCAGACACACCGTTGGTACCCGTGCGCTGGTATGTGATGAATATGGGAGCAAGGCTCCACGAAAATGCTATTTGAAATATTGGGCACGGGGTTACTACTAATCGAGTGGACTCCATGTTAGTGTCGTCTAGGAAAGGCGGTGATCGGTGCTTACCCGGTACTTGAGGTACCGCGGGTCGTGGATGACACGGAAGTTCCCCGGATCTGGTGGGTAAAGTGTGCAACCTCTGCAGAGTGTAAAACTATTCGAATAGCCGTGTCCACGGTCAAGGACGGTTGGGCGGTGCTGCTTAAACTATGTCCAGGGTTTTCAACCGTGTGAGTAAGATGATGGAAATGACTTGGGTCAAGTCAACGGACTTGACACGATTGAGATGGGTTGGTGCCCACTCTATTTATGATAATGGGTTGGTACCCATTTTGTTTATAACAATGGGTTGGTGCCCACTCTATTTATGTTGATATCTGTGACCTGTTCTCATGGTTACTTGAATTCTCTTGATGCATGCTTTATAGGATGTTGAACATGTCATTGCACTCAAAACTAGCTTTATGCAAAACTTTACCTATGTCATGCATTACTGTACCTTGAACCAAATCATGGGTTGCTTGCGAGTACATTCAAAGTACTCATTGGCTTGCCTTTGGTTATTTAATTGACCGGGCATGGAAGAACCGGAGTTCAAGAAGAGTTCTTTGGAGGCGATCATGCGAACTAGGGCGTTTCGGTCAATGAATGCCCTGTAGGGTTAAGGCAGATGGCATGGGTTCTATTATCGACTTACGATTTCCGCTGCTTTGTTTCATTTGATGTTCAGCCCTTAAGGCTTTATCGATGTAAGACTTGACCTTAATGGTCATAATTTGTGTAAGACAGTATGTATGGATGTAAGACTCTTGTTATTCAGCTTCTGTGTGTTCAAGTGAGCATTGATCTCGGGATCACTGTACACGTGCATTCGGTGATCACGACTTGCGAGTCGGGGTCCCCTACAGAGCTGGTATCGAGCCATCCCGTTGTAGGAAGCCTTAGTTAGCATGGGCGTTAGTTAACTTGAGACCATCTAAACCTCTCTTCTTTTCTCAAGCTTACCCCACCCAAGATGCTTTTTCCCTTATTGACCTCTCCCATTCAACCTTTGTAGATGGCTGCCGCATTCAAGACTTCGACCACGGATTTCCGTGCTTCTCGAGGATAGCCTCAAGAGGTGCCAGTTCCACCGAGCCCCCACTTTCACCTACCATGAGCATTGGATCAATGGCGCCGAGGCGGAGTATCACGTGGAAGTGATCGTGAAGGCCAATGACTCTCCAACAAGCTGGTTCTTGAGGGACCCCAGATGGCAACACTAGTTCTTGCCGTCGAGGCGTGGGGGTTTTTTTTTCCCCCTTTTTTTAAGGTTTTGGGGGGGGGTTTTTTTCCCCGGGGTTTTTCCCTTTTTCTTTTAAAACTTGGGTTTTTTTTTGGGGTTTTTTTCCCCAAAACCCAAAAATTGGGGTTGGGTTTTTAAAATTTTTTAAAAAATTGAACCAAATTTTAAAAAATTTTTTTTTTAAAAACCCCCCCCGGGGGTTTTGGGGCTTTTTGGGGGGAAAAAAAAAATTGGTTTTTTAAAAGGTTACAAAAAAAAAAAAATTTTTTAAAAAAAAAAGGGGGTTGGGGGGGGAAAAAAAAAATTTTGGGAAAAAAAAAAAAAAAACCCCCCAAAAAACCCCGGGAAACAAAAAATTAAAAATTTTGGGTTTTTTTTTTGGGGGGTTTTTTTGGGGGGGGGTTTTTTAAAAGGCTTTTCCCCCAAAGGGGGGTTTTTTTGGGGCCCCCCTTTTTTTTGGTTCCCCGGGGGGGGGGGCCCCCCGGGGGGGTTGGGGTATATGGCTGTATGAATGCACGGTCATGTCCTTTGGATTGACCAATGCCCGACTTACTTCATGTATCTCATGAATAAGGTCTTCATGGAATATTTGGACAAGTTTGTCGTTGTCTTCATTGATGACATCCTTGTCTTCTCGAAGTCGGAAGAAGAACACGAGCAACACTTGAGGATGGTCCTAGACAAGCTTCGAGAGCACCAAGCTGTATGCCAAGTTCAGCAAGTGTGAATTGGCTGCATGAAGTTGGATTCTGGGTCATGTTCTAATCGAAGAGGATTGTCGATCGACCGCTAAGATTGAAGCCGTGGTGAATGGCAATCCCGAGCAATGTGAAGGAAGTCGAAGCTTCCTCGGACTCGCAGGATATTACCGCAAGTTCGTTGAAGGATTCTCGAGCATTGCCGACCCATGACTCAGCTCTTGAAGAAGGACAAGAAGTTGAATGGGCCGAAGTGCGAAGAGAGCTTCAGAGCTGAAGAAGAGGCTAACCATGCCCGATTCAGCCACACCAGATATACACAAGGAGTTTGTGATATATTGTGATCGTCAAGAATCGGATGGGAGGTGTTACGATGCAAGAAGGCAGAGTCGTAGCCTACCTTTCAAGGCAACTACGACCTCACGAAGAGAACTATGCTACTCATGACCTTGAGCTAGCAGCGAGTGGTTCATGCCACGAAGACTTGGCGACATTACCTTTTGGGTAGCGATGTGAAATATACACGGACCACAAAAGTCTCAAGTATATTTTCACTCAAAGGAATTGAACATGAGGCGAGAAGATGGCTGGAGTTGATAAAGGATTACGACCTCGGTGTTCAATACCACCTGGAAAGGCTAATGTGGTAGCAGATCGTTGAGCGGAAGGCTTGCTCCTTGAATGCTATGCTAAAGCACAAGCTACCCGCCTTGTATGAGGAACTTGAAAGCTTCGGGTTGAACTGGTTGCACCAGGATTCTTGGCCAACCTCGAAGTTAAGCCTACCTTGATGGATGATATCAAGAAAGCCCGGAAGGGGCATGAGAGTATTGAAGGCATCAAGAGGAAGATCAAAGCGGCAAAGCCTCGGATTCTCGGAGGATGAGGAAGGAATTGTGTGGTTTGGGAGTCGCGTCTGCGTGCCCAACAAGGTTGAGCTCAAGAACACGATCTTGCAAGAAGCTCATGACAGCCCATATTCCATCCACCACGAGGCACCAAGATGTATCAAGACACGAAGGGAAGATTTTGGTGGTACGGGATGAAAAGGAGATTGCCACCTATGTTGCCAAGTGTGGCGTATGCCGAGAGTCAAAGCTGAGCATCGGCGACTGTTGGATTACTCCAACCACTCAAGGTTCCCGAGTGGAAATGGGATAAAATCGGGATGGATTTCATCACTGGACTACCTAGGTCAAACAAGGGACATGACTCCATCTGGGTCATAGTCGATCATTTGACCAAAGTGGCCCATTTCATTCTGTTAAGACTACCCATGGCGGCAACCGGTGGCAACTCTCTACATCAACCGAATCGTGAGCCTTCATGGTGTTCCCAAGGAGATTGTGTCAGATCGAGGAACCCAGTTCACCTCAAGGTTTTGGAAGAAATTCCAGGAGGCCATGGGGACCAAGCTGTCCTTCAAAGATTGCCTTCCACCCACGGCATCGGAGGTCGACCAAGCGAATGAATCAAATACTCGAAGACATGCTCCGAGCCTGTGTCTTAGCTTATGGAGCTAAGTGGGAAGACTGCCTCCCTTTCGCCGAGTTCTCTTACAACAACAGTTACCAGGCAAGCCTTCAGATGGCACCATTTGAAGTGTTATACGGGCGGAAGTGCCGTACACCTCTCAATTGGTCAGAGACCGGTGAAAGACTTGTTTTCGGGCCGGATATCCTCCGTGAAGCCGAAGAGCAAGTCCAGCTTGTCAGAAAGCGTCTGAAGTCTGCCAAGTCAAGGCGGAAGAGCTCTGTTGACTCACGTCGTAGAGACATAAACTTCCGAGTTGGAGACCATGTCTATCTCGGTCACCCCTCTCAAAGGAGCCCAGCGTTTCCATGTCAAAGGAAAGCTCGCTCCAAGATACATTGGCCCTTCAAGATCATGGAGCAGCGAGGAGAAGTGGCTTACCAGTTGGAACTTCCACGAACTTTCGATGTGCACTGCGTGTTCCACGTGTCACAACTCGGAAGTGTCTCCAAGTTCCAGACAAGCCTGATCTCTACAAGGACGTCAATCACCAAGCCATTGACCTTCAGCCTGATTTGACTTATCGTGAGAGGCCCATCTGCATTCTGGATGAGGCTGAACGACACACTCGAAGCCGAACCATCAAGTACTTCAAGGTCCAATGGAGCAACCACTCTGAAGCAGAAGCAACTTGGGAGTGTGAAGACTACCGTAGATCCGAATTCCCGTATCTCTTTAAAGCCTAGTTTAGGAATCTCGGGGACGAGATTCTTGTAAGGGGGGTAGGTCTGTCACACCCTGCTTTTTGTAACATTTTATTTTCATAAATAAAGCATGAAAATTTGGACCAACAAAAACTTTTTGCTTTATTTGGCTTTTATTTGGTGTTGGTTTTCCCCATGTGGTTTTCAAGTGCTCTTAATAGTCAACCACTCCACCTTCTATACTTCATCTCCTTACCCCAAGCTCCTGACCAATGACCATGCCATGTGTATAGTGCAATATATAATTTTCTTACAAAAATAATTTGGCCAAAAGGTATTTTCTAAAATTAGCTTTCCAAAAACCCCTGAATTGAGATTTGCACAGCAAGTACTTGATTAAGGGCAGTGAAAATCTTTCCAAAAATATATTGGATTCCTATTAGATATAGGATACCCAGAAACCACAAAAATATAATTTTAAAAGTTGTTTTACTATTTTATTTAAAGGCTTTTTCTTAAGGCCAGAAATGGTCTTTAATAGGGAAAAATTATTTTATTGTTTTAAAAATATTTGACAAAATTTAGGGAAACTCATGGGACATATATTGTCCATATATAAGAGTTTCAACACATGGTCATGTTCAAAATATTGGTCAAATCCTCTAAAACTCTTCTGGATATTTCAAGCTTTTGAAATATTTACAAAGGAAATATTCTCCAAAAATTCCAGGAAAATTCTATCATGTCACATATGACATACTAGATGATCTTGCCAAGTCTCATGACTTGGAGAACAAGATAACACCATCAAACCCCTCAAAACTAATTCTGTCCATTACGAAGTTTGATCAACTTTACATTGCCAAATGTGTCCAAATGTGCTCAAACTTGGTGAACATGCTTCATGGGTCCAATGATGCATCTAGACCAAATGGCACAGGTTGGAGAAGAGGAAATCTTGGTCAAAGTGCCTCAAAACCCTCTCTGACCAGAATCAAATTTGAGCAACTTTGTTCTACCAACTTTCTCCCATTGACCCCAACTTTTGTGAGCATGTTCACATGACCAAATGAGGCCACTACTCAAGGTGGTTCATCAAGGAGAAGTGTCATGCTCAACTAGATCTTCACAAATCCATTTCTGCTCATTTCTAGGGTTCACAAAAGTTGCATTGGCAACTTTGCCCAAATAATCTCCTAATTGGTGGAAGGCTATATTTATTTGAGTAATTTCACCTTGTGGAGTATCATGGCAATTGGAGTCCATTTGCTTGCTCAAAACTCTATCAAACACCTTCTGGCATTTTGCAAAAATCACTGTTTTGACCCCTTTCACTATTCTTGGAGAGCTCCAATTTTTACCACAGCCCCTCCTAGTCTTCTCCTATCTCCAGTAACTCTTCCCTGGCCTCAGCTCAATGATTGAGGGGTGAAAACCCCCCCATTTACCCTTACGGACAGCTGCATTTCTCTCTCTCAACCTCCTCCTCACTCCGGTGGATCCCAGGGCATCCAATGCCTCTAAACCCTTCTTTACTACCCCAAGCGCTACAGACACCAAAGGGTCGCCCACATTGCCAAAAAGAATGCCATGCCGGCCATTTGCACGCTCAGAGGGCTCTGCAGGCGCCTCAAGCCTGTAGCCGCCCTCGCCTAACGGCTCCGGCCACCTCGGGCCATCCTCGCCACCGAGGCGCCTCGGCGTCCGCGACACGCCAGCCTTGTCCCCTCCTCTCTCCTCCTCAAGCGCCTCAAGAAGCGAACAAGGGCCGCCCGAGCGCACCAGTGAGCGTGCTCACACGCGCGGCGCCTCTGGCTCTCTGCTCTCCCTCTCTCTTCTTCCCCTGGGCGTAGTCGATGCCCACGAACACCCCAGACACAACCCAGCAGCCTCCCGAGGCCCGTGGCGACGAGCACGAGCCCGCCGGCGCACGAGCCCACGGTGGACCGCCGTCCTCCTATATAAAGGACCTCCCCGAACCCTTCCACCCTCACCCCTCGCTCTCTGCACCACCAACACTTCCCCCTGCACCCCCAGTTCTTCCCCAGGAGCGCCCGAGCTCGAGATCGAGCTCGAGCTCCGCCGCCTCGGGACTCCGGCGAACTCGTGGTATAGGCCTCCGTCGCCGTCTCTCTCTCTCGATCTGGAACCCCTGCACCTCCCTGATCATTTCCCCTCCATTTCCCCTCTCTTTTGCAGCTTGAAACGGCCGGAGCAGCCGCCTCCCGAAGCTCCTCCGCCGCAAACCTCGTCGCCGGCGAACCCCTGCACTCCGGCGGCCAACTCCGGCACCACCCGAACGGCGACACGACGAGGAGCCCAGCGGTGCCATCAGCTCGACCCGCCGTGCCCTGCATCGCCGCCGGTGAGCACGCCGGCCCTCTGGTCGCGAGGTCGGAGATGACAGCGGGCCCCGTCTGTCATCCTCACCTCCTCTCGCCTCTCTCTCCCACTGGCAGCTGGGCCCCGCCTGTCGGGTTTAAAAACTGGCCAAGGCATGGCTGGCTCGCCTGGGCCTCTTTTCCCCCGGGCCTGCTGCCCTGTGGCTGTTCTAGCCCAGTGGCACAAGATGCCCTTTTCCCTTTTTCTTTCTCATCAATATTCCAAATATTCCACAGGACACAATATTTGTCCAAATGGATTAATTCCAATTTCTAAAATCCCCAAATATTGCAACCTATTTAATGGTGCAACTTTCACTCAAATCCAACCACCTTTTATTCTCTGTAAATATTTAAATGTGATTTTTAACATTTAAATAAGCCTTTGAAAATCCATATCTCCTGTTCCACCACTTCAAATCCAAAACTAGCAAGTTTCCCCATCTTATACTTCCATCTAATATTTTACAAAAAGAGTTGACATTTTTCTGAGCACTTTGATTTTTCTGTTTTATTATCGCCTTATTTTCCCATTATTATTTTGCAACGATAGATTGCGTTGCTGACGAAGGAGTTGGACCAGAAGACTTTGAAGACCCCGAAGACTTTGTTGAGCCAGGCAAGCAGCCCTTTGACCATGTCTATGAAACCCTTTTTATGCATGTCATATAGCACTTATTATTGTTGCATCGGAATCATGAAGGATGGGTAACCACCTTGGTGGGTTGCCTCCGGTACTCTTCTCGTTGACACTTGCATTGTGCATGACCCTACCTCCTTATGAGGGTTATGACGATGGGAGTAGATAGGATGCTAAGTAGTTTGCTACGCAAAAAGGGACGGGAATATGCATGTGATGGAGACAAAATACTTTCAAACAACTTTCGAAAACCCCATCGGGTGCCATTTATGCCCGAGGGAGATGATGAGTAAGGTAACCACTTGATGACGAAGTGGTGTACCGAGGCAAGTGTGTGTTGTTTTCGAAAACGGATTAGATTTAAGATTTGATGGTGTCCCAACCCTACATGCGACCACTCTACCCTTATATGGGAAAGGGCATTGTTGAGTACCTAGACCGATACTAGCTTGGTGCCCGCATTACTAGTGACGGGGAGAGTTGGTGCTCTCTCTTGGGGCGGGTCGTGCTGTAGGGCGGCCATGACCATCTTTATGGGGCACCGGACACACCGTTGGTACCCCGTGCCAGTGGTATGTGATGAATATGGGAGCAAGGCTCCACGAAAATGCTATTTGAAATATTGGGCACGGGGGTTACTACCAATCGAGTGGACTCCATGTTAGTGTCGTCTAGGGAAAGGCGGTGATCGGGTGCTTACCCCGGGTACTTGAGGTACCGCGGGTCGTGCATGACATGGAAGTTCCCCGGATCTGGTGGGTAAAGTGTGCAACCTCTGCAGAGTGTAAAACTATTCGAATAGCCGTGTCCACGGTCAAGGACGGTTGGGTGGTGCTGCTTAAACTATGTCCAGGGTTTTCAACCGTGTGAGTAAGATGATGGAAATGACTTGGGTCAAGTCAACGGACTTGACACGATTGAGATGGGTTGGTGCCCACTCTATTTATGATAATGGGTTGGTACCCATTTTGTTTATAACAATGGGTTGGTGCCCACTCTATTTATGTTGATATCGTGACTGTTCTCATGGTTACTTGAATTCTCTTGATGCATGCTTTATAGGATGTTGAACATGTCATTGCACTCAAAACTAGCTTTATGCAAAACTTTACCTATGTCATGCATTCGTACCTTGAACCAAATCATGGGTTGCTTGCGTAGTACATTCAAAGTACTCATTGGCTTGCCACTGGTTATTTAATTGACCAGGCATGGAAGAACCGGAGTTCGAAGAAGAGTTCTTTGGAGACGATCATGCGAACTAGGACGTTTCCCAGTCAGAATGCCTGTAGGGTTAAGGCAGATGGCATGGGTTCTATTATCGACGACGATTTCCGCTGCTTTGTTTCATTTGATGTTCAGCCCTTAAGGCTTTATCGATGTAAGACTTGACCTTAATGGTCATAATTTGTGTAAGACAGTATGTATGGATGTAAGACTCTTGTTATTCAGCTTCTGTGTGTTCAGTGAGCATTGATCTCTGGGATCACTGTACATGTGCATTCGGTGATCACGACTTGCGAGTCGGGGTCCCCACAAATATATCTCACCCAAACTAACAATCCCTACATCCAGCTGTATCCATCCGTCAACACATAACCAAGAAACCTCCGGAAATCGTGTACCTCAACCTTGAAAAGCATCCGTTATCGAAGTCATGGCAATACTCCGTACTCACCTCGATCTTTGGGTTATCGGGTTATCTCACCAACAAGCTGCATAAAAGAGATTTTTGATGTCGGCGTACTAAACTCGGTATTCGAGAACTGCAACGATAAAATTATGACGACAACACCTCGAGCTCAACTCCGGGACACTTCCACTAAACCCCGACGGGAGGCACCAAGACAATGTTCTCATCATAAAACCATCGGAACGATTCCAAGATACCAGCGTGATCCTAAATTTTTTCGGTGAAATTTGAGAAGAGAAGAGTCAAAACTCTACATCAGGATGCCTTACCAGAGCGATGAAGAGACTGGGGAGTAAAAAGAATTCCTAACTCTCCGATATATATAATCCTGAATGACTCAAAACATTTTTCTAGACACAACTCGGCCGGTAAAATGATCAAGCAGTGGGGCTCCTAAGGTCTGGGAAGGCTCTGATTACCAACTTGTAACTGCTCGATCAAGGAGGAGCTCGATGAAGATCTTGCCCTTTGTGTTGTACCGTTCTAGTTGATCAGTAGTGCAGCCCAGTTGGGGTCGATCGGGGACCTTTGTCGCATTTGGGGTTCTTCTTTTATTTTGGTTCCGTAGTCGGACCTTGATTGTATCTGGATGATGTAATGCTTTATTCATGTATTTGTGTGAAGTGGCGATTGTAAGCCAACTATGTATCTCTTTCCCTTATGTATTACTTGGGTTGTGTGAAGACTACCTCACTTGCGACATTGCTTTCAATGCGGTTATGCCTCTAAGTCGTGCTTCGACACGTGGGAGATATAGCCACATCGAGGGCGTTACAAGTTGGTATCAGAGCCCCTCGGGAGGCACGAGCCGGCGAGGCGGCGGCGGGCGCCGAGGCGGGCGGCGAGGCGCGGCGGGCGGCGGCGAGCACGTCGCCGGGCGGCGGCAGCGGCGCCAGAGGCGGGGCGCGGCGGCAGCTGAAGGCGTGGCGGGCGGCGGGCGGCGGGCGGGCGTGAGCTGGTTGAACCTCAATGGTCATGATGGCGGCGGGCGCGTGGGGACAGTGGTGGCGGTGGTTGGAGCAGGAGGCGGCGGGGGCGATGTGGCGGCCTCCGATTCGTCGGAGCGACGTGGAGGCTGGACGTGTCCGGCGCGGGCGGACATGTCCAGTGGCGCGGGGAGGAGAGGGCTAGGGTTTGATCTGCGCGAAAATTCGGGGGAGGTCTAGTTTTATAGGTAGAGGGAGCTAGGAGAGTCCAAATGAGGAGCGGTTTTTGGCCACGCGGTCGTGATCGAACGACCAAGAGCATGGAAGGGAGTTTGCTGGGATTTGGGCCACTTTGGAAGGGGTGTTGGGCTGCAACACAAAGGGGCTTCTGATTTATCTTGTTAACCGTTGGAGTATCAAGCGACCTCCAAATGGCACGAAACTTGACAGGCGGTCAACCGGTGCTATACCAAGGCCGCTTGGCAAACCTCGGGCCATTCCGAGAAAGTTTAACACCCGCACAAGAGAAGAGGCAAAAGGGGACGCCGGAGGACATAGGAGTGCCGGATTGCAAAACGGACAACGGGGAAAATGCTCGGATGCATGAGACGAACATGTATGCAAAATGAAATGCACGTGATGACATGATATGAAATGCATATGATGACATGGCAAAGTGCAACACGCAAGCAAATGACATGGCAACGACAGCGAATAACTGGTGGACACCTGGCGCATCGAATCCGGGGCGTTACAGGAGAATATTTAAGTCACGAATTTGGTACACACTTAAGGAAATGTGGAATCGTTTCACAACTCACGCCGCCTGGAACACCTCAGCGTAATGGTGTGTCCGAACGTCGTAATCGCACTCTATTGGATATGGTGCGATCTATGATGTCACTTACCGATTTACCGCTATCATTTTGGGGATACGCTCTAAAGACAGCTACGTTCACTTTAAATAGGGCACCGTCTAAATCCATTGAGACATCACCGTATGAATTATGGTTTGGGAAGAAACCTAAGCTGTCGTTTCTAAAAGTTTGGGGATGTGATGCTTATGTCAAGAAACTTCAACCTGAGATGCTCGAACCTAAGTCGGAAAAATGCGTCTCCATAGGATACCCTAAGGAAACCATTGGCTATACCTTCTACCTAAGATCCGAGGGCAAGATCTTTGTTGCCAAGAACGGGTCCTTTCCGGAGAAAGAGTTTCTCTCGAAAGAATTAAGTGGGAGGAAAGTAGAGCTTGATGAAGTACTACCTCTTGAAATGGTAAGTAGTGCAACTCAGGAAGATGTTCCTGTGGTGCCTGCACCGACAAGAGAGGAGGTTAATGATGATGATCAAGATACTTGGATCAAGCTCCTCTTGAACTCGAAGGTCCACAGGACACGTTCCGCACTGAGTGGTACAGCAACCCTGTCTTAGAAATCATGTTGTTAGACAACGGTGAACCTTCGAACTATGAAGAAGCGATGGTGGGCCCAGATTCCAACAAATGGCTTGAAGCCATGCAATCCGAGATAGGATCCATGTATGAAAACAAAGTATGGACTTTGACAGACTTGCCCGATGATCGGCGAGCAATAGAAAACAAATGGATCTTTAAGAAGAAGACGGAGGCGGATGGTAATGTTACCATATATAAAGCTCGACTTGTCGCTAAAGGTTATCGACAAGTTCAAGGGATTGACTACGATGAGACATTCTCTCCCGTAGCGAAGCTGAAGTCCGTCCGAATCATGTTAGCAATTGCCGTATACTATGATTATGAGATATGGCAAATGGACGTCAAAACGGCATTCCTTAACGTTCACCTTAAGGAAGAACTGCATATGATGCAGCCGGAAGGTTTTGTCGACCCTAAGAATGCTAACAAGGTATGCAAGCTCCAGCGCTCCATCTATGGGTTGGTGCAAGCATCTCGGAGTTGGAACATTTGCTTTAATGAGATGATCAAAGCGTTTGGGTTTATGCAGACTTATGGAGAAGCCTGCTTTTACAAGAAAGTGAGTGGGAGCTCTGTAGCATTTCTCATATTATATGTGGATGACATACTTTTGATGGGAAATGATATAGAACTTTTGGACAGCATTAAGGCCTACTTGAATAAGTGTTTTTCAATGAAGGACCTTGGAGAAGTTGCTCACATATTAGGCATCAAGATCTATAGAGATAGATCGAGACGCCTCATAGGTCTTTCACAAAGCACATACCTTGATAAGATATTGAAGAAGTTCAATATGGATCAGTCCAAGAAGGGGTTTTTGCCTATGTTGCAAGGTGTGAAATTGAGCTCAGCTCAATGCCCGACCACGGCAGAAGATAGAGAAAAGATGAGTGTCCTCCCCTATGCCTCAGCCATAGGGTCTATCATGTATGCCATGACATGTACCAGACCTGATATAAACCTTGCCGTAAGTTTGGCAGGAAGGTACCAAAGTAATCCCGGCATGGAACACTGGACAGCGGTCAAGAACATCCTTAAGTACCTAAAAAGGACTAAGGATATGTTTCTCGTATATGGAGGTGACGAAGAGCTCGTTGTAAAGGGTTACGTCGATGCTAGCTTCAACACAGATCTGGATGACTCTAAGTCACAAACCGGATCGTGTATATTTTGAATGGTGGGGCGATGGTAGTGCGATTGCAAGCAAAGTGTCGTGGCGGGATCTACATGTGAAGCGGAGTACATGGCAGCCTCGGAGGCAGCGCATGAAGCTATCTGGGTGAAGGAGTTCATCACCGACCTAGAGTCATACCCAATGCGTCGGGGCCGATCACACTCTTCCGTGACAAAACTGGAGCTATTGCACTTGCCAAGGAGCCTGTGTTTCACAAGAAGACCGTGCACATCAAGCGCCGCTCAACTCCATCCGTGAAAATGTTCAAGATGGAGACATAGATATTTGTAAAGTACATACGGATCTAAATGTAGCAGATCCATTGACTAAACCTCTCCCTAGAGCAAAACATGATCAACACCAAAACGCAATGGGTGTTCGATACATCACAATGTAACTAGATTATTGACTCTAGTGCAAGTGGGAGACTGTTGGAAATATGCCCTAGAGGCAATAATAAAATGGTTATTATTATATTTCTTTGTTCATGATAATTGTCTATTATTCATGCTATAATTGTATTATCCGGAAATCGTAATACATGTGTGAATACATAGACCACAACAAGTCCCTAGTGAGCCTCTAGTTGACTAGCTCATTGATCAACAGATAGTCATGGTTTCCTGACTATGGACATTGGATGTCATTGATAACGGGATCACATCATTAGGAGAATGATGTGATGGACAAGACCCAATCCTAAGCATAGAACAAAGATCGTGTAGTTCGTTTCGCTAGAGCTTTTCCAAATGTCAAGTATCATTTCCTTAGACCATGAGATTGTGCAACTCTCGGATACCGTAGGAGTGCTTTGGGTGTGCCAAACGTCACAACGTAACAGGGTGACTATATAGGTGCACTACGGGTATCTCCGAAAGTGTCTGTTGGGTTGGCACGAATCGAGACTGGGATTTGTCACTCCGTGTGAAGGAGAGGTATCTCTGGGCCCACTCGGTAATGCATCATCACAATGAGCTCAATGTGACCAAGTTTCTGGTCATGGGATCATGGATTACGGTATGAGTAAAGTGACTTGCCGGTAACGAGATTGAACGAGGTATTGGGATATCGACGATCGAGTCTCGGGCAAGTAACGTGTCGATTGACAAAGGGAATTGTATACGAGATTGATTGAATCCTCGACATCATGTTTCATCCAATGAGATCATCGAGGAGCATGTGGGAGCCAACATGGGTATCCAGAGAGGCGTCTCGGTCACGTCTGCATGTCTCCCGAACCCGTAGGGTCTACACACTTAAGGTTCGGTGACGCTAGGGTTGTAGAGATATGAGTATGCAGTAACCCGAAAGTTGTTCGAAGTCCCGGATGAGATCCCGGATGTCACGATGAGTTCCAGAATGGTCCGGAGGTGAAGAATTATATATAGGAAGTGCAGTTTTGGCCATCGGGAAAGTTTCGGGTCACGGATTGTCTGGGACCACGGAAGGGTCCTGGGTCCATCGGGTGGGGCCACCTATCCGGAGGGCCCCATGGGCTGAAGTGGGAGGAACCAGCCCTGGTGGTGCAGTGCGCCCCTTGCCCCCCCCCCTGCGCCTAGGGTTGGAAACCCTAGGGGGGGGCGCCCACTTGCCTTGGGGGCAAGCCACCCCTTGGCCGCCCCTGGAGATCCAATCTCCTAGGACCGGCGCCCCCAGGGGCCTATATAAGAGGGGGAGGAGGCAGCCGCACCCCAAGTCTCGAGCCTCCTCTCCCCGCAACACCTCTCCCTCTCGCAGAAGCTTGGCAAAGCCTGCCGTGATCATTCTTGCATCCACCACCACGCCGGCCCCGCTGGGATCTTCATCAACCTCTCCTTCCCCCTTGCTGGATCAAGAAGGAGGAGACGTCTTCACAACCGTACGTGTGTTGAACGTGGAGGTGCCATCCGTTCGGTGCTAGGATCTCCGGTGTTTTGGATCACGACGAGTACGACTCCCTCAGCCCCGTTCTCTTGAACGCTTCCGCACGCGATCTACAAGGGTATGTAGATGCACTCCCCTCTCTCGTTGCTAGATGACTCCATAGATGATCATGGTGAACGTAAGAAAAATTTTATTTTATGCAACGTTCCCCAACACCTTGTAGGGGTGCGGGTGCTTCCTCTTGACCAATTGAAGCTTGGAGCATAGTTCTTCACTTGCCTAGTTGTGATAACTACCTCCATCGATGATGACCTTGACGGATCATCCATTGATGCCGCCTTTGTGTGGAAGATGTGGCATCTTTGGTCTTCTTCTTGTTGATGTTGAAGAGTCAAGACCTTGGAGACAACGAGAGCGGGGCTCGAATCCTCATCACAAAAGACTTGATCATCTTCATCCTCGTTCATGCGCCGGTGCATGGCCACTTGCTCAAGAGCTTCCATCTCCTCATCACTCATGGAGTCATATGTGCCATCGTTGTTGAGGATCATGGTGCGCTTGTTTGTGCATTCATAAGACTTGTGGCCTTGGCCGCCGCAAGTGAAACACTTGAAGGAGCTTGTCTTTATGGTCTCATCGGTCGGAGTAGATGATGAAGCACGCGGCTTGAAGTTGCTTGTAGTAGGAGGAAGACGACTTGAAGTTGCCGAAGTTTTCTTGTAACTTGACTTGTCGTCATTGCTTGGAGAAGGCTTGGTTGATGTAGATGTTGGAGTAGGTGTTGAAGCTTGGTTGTTGGAGAAGCCGTAGGTCTTGGATGAGTATTTGGCGTACTTGAAGTCATCTTGCACTTGACGTTCCGCCTTGGTCGCTAGATGCACGAGCTCAATGAGGTTGGAGTAGGGTTGGAAGTCGGAGATCTTCTTGATGGGATGATTGAGTCCATTCAAGAAACGTGCCATTGTTTACTCATCATCTTCCTTGACATTGGCTCGAATCATGGCTATCTCCATTTCCTTGTAGTATTCTTCAACACTCTTTGTTCCTTGCTTTAGGAGTTGGAGTTTTTGAAGAGGTCACAGTTGTAGTAGGTGGGCACAAAACGTGCTCGCATGACATCCTTCATTTGAGCCCAAGTGGTGATTGGAGGTTCACCTCTTGCTTGTCAGCGCTCAAGGATTTGTTCCCACCATATGAGCACATAGTCTTGGCACTCAAGTGATGCCATAGCGATCTTCTTCTCTTCCTCATAGTTATGCAAACGAAAGATTTTGTCGACCTTGAATGCCCATGAGAGGTATTCTTCGGGATCATTGCTTCCATTGAACTTGGGCATTGCGAATTTGAGCTTGCCATAGCGTTGCTCTTCATTGTGTTGTTGGCGATGGTGATGATGATGCCCTTGCCGTGGAGGGTAATCATCCTCATGTTGCTCTTGGTGTGGAGGAAGTCCATGATCAACTTTCTCTTGTTGAACTTGAGGTTGAGGTGGAGCTTGACGAGCTTGTGGAGGAGCTTGAGGAACTTGATGTTGCACACGCGGTTGGTAGTTCCTCTCTTGGATTTCTTCTCGAAGGGCTTCCTCTTGATTGTGCCGTTCGCGATTGCGGTTTGCGATGGCTTGACTTGATTCTTGAAGGGCACGTTGCGCCTCAAGAGCTTGCGCTTCACGTAGTTGTTGTTGAAGACGTTGAGCCTCGGCGCCTTGTTGCTCTTGGTGTAGATGCGCTCGTTCTTCTTCTTGGCGACGAAGACGTTGTCATTCTTGAGCTTGAGCAAAAGCGTCTTGGTTTGAGTGAGGATGAGGGAGTTGTTCATCGACTTGCTCTTGTGAATGCTTGACATGTAGCGGGTTGCGAGATGCATGACGGTCTTGACGCGCGGCTCGTTGAAGAGTGTTCGATGACGGTGTACTTGAGCCGGAGAAGGAGTTGTCGGAGTGTCGACTTGAGTGGATCCGTCTTGAGTATGACGATGTAGAAGGAGGCTAGTTCACCAACAAGGCGTGGATCTCGTCCACCCTTGCATCGTTCTCTTGCTTGTGCGCGTCGAGCTTGTTGTCTAAGTAGTCTCGTGTACGTTGCTCGGAGAGTCGCAAGTCGGTGGCGAGGTTGTCGATGCGGTCGTTCATTGCTTGTTGCTCTTGATGCAACGCTCGTTGTGCACCAAAGAGGTGGCTCTTGGTGACGTATGATGACATGTCGTCGTATTGCTCGATGAAGAGTGGGTTGGTAGAAGTACTCGGCCTATCCATCATTCCAAGCAAAATGTGAGTGGTAGAAAGAGAAGACTTATACCAATGTACCTTGACTGATGTTGACAATGAACCAAGTTCACTCAAATGCGGACAATGAAATAGCACTATTGGTACCAATTCTTATCGGTTCTCACACCTACACAAGTAAAAGCTTATGGTGGGGCTTGGTTAGGATGGTGGCACAAAATTTGATGCAATTGAAAGTGAGATTCAATAATGTTGGAAAAGATTCACAAATTTGCAAATGCAACAAGTAGACCAAGCAAGTAGTGGTACACAGAAACACACACGCAAATAGATAAGTGGGATTGTGCAAACCAAAAGTGAGCCAAAATGTGGAATCCACGAAAATGCTCTTGTTGCACAATACTAGAGAGACGCTAGCACGATTGCACAATAGGCGGATACAGCGCTTGTGCACAACCTACTAGGTGAAATGCAACGATCTCTATCCCAAGTATGCTATATGTATGGTATTTCGGTGCTATGATCCAAGATGATCTTATATGACAATCTTAATGTAGTATGATGCTATGGTTCTTGCTTATAAGCTCTTTGCTTATCTTTCCTCTTTGCTTAAAAGCTTGGGTGGCTCTTTCACTTTTGAGCTCTTTTCTCATGCAAAACCAAGATAGCAATTGTGTTTGCGATTGCAACGTTGTGACACAAAAGTTGATGCCAAGATATGCACCACTATGGTATGGTATGTATGCTATGGAGTATGATCACTAATGTGCACAAGTCACGTTGCCGGCAATACTCAATGGCTAGTCTCGATGGGTAAGAAACGCAAAAGTAAGCCCATGTGGTTATCAATGCAATTGCAAGGTATGACAAAGATGTCGTCGAAGTTACCGTCCTTGGCGATGATGAGTAGTCGATGGAGATGAGCGGTGGTGATGTTGACATTGAACCGTACCTATATAGCTGAAACACAATAGGACACAGGAACCACAATCCAAAATCTCAAAGGCCAAAACATATCAAAATCGACATAGGAGGTAGCGGTGAGCAGTGGTGGTGCTTGTGGAAAGCGATGGGGGTATGCGGAAGTAAGCGTGGGCACCGGGGCAAAATTGGGCGAAAGTATGCGAAAATGGGCGCGGGGGTTGGAGTTGCTGCTGCCAGGGGCCGGATGTCCGGGCCAGTTGCCAGATGTCCGGGACGCCGGATGTCCGGGCTCCTGGATTGGGGACGAACACGAAGAACTCCGCGGGAAAAATTGCAACTCCGGGGCAAAATTCGGACGAATTGGTGGATGGAAATCACGGGAGAGATGGGGAAAAGCTAGATCAACTCGATGCAAAGCAGATCCGTGGATCAAATCCAACAAAACTTCATCACACCAACAAATCACAAAAAAAATTGGGGCTATTTTTTGGTGGGGAATTTCGGATTTAGGACGAAATCAACAAAATCAAGCTAGAAAACACGGGGTAGGGGCTCCAAAAACATGATCAACATGGCTCATGATACCAAGATGATGTAGGGCGGAACCCTAGGGGCTGATATTTCATGTTTGGAGAGGATCTTACGGGGGAAACACGAAGAACGCACGGAAGAACACAAGGGAAAACACGGGGAGAAACGAGAGAAACACTCAACCGACAAGGAATCGATCACACAAGGGCTAGATCACCGAAAGCACGGGGTAACACATGATCCAAAATCAACAAAGGGAAGATACAAGAGTAACCGTTCTTCTCCGTGAGGAGGTATTGATTGTCTTCTCCGGATGGAGGCCTTGAATCCGAATGGATCTTCTCCGAAGAGGAACGGTCCCTCACGTGGAGTAGATCCGGTACGGATGAGCAGAGCTCTATCTCTAAATGAGCTATCACAATGCTAACCCTAAAACGTAGGTGGGGATGGAGTATATATAGTCTAGGGTGAAGAGGGGTACATGGGCCTCGGCCCTTACACTGTTCGCAGACAGGGAGGGCCGGATGTCCGGACGTCGGGCCGGATGTCCGGTGGCTCGCGAGGGGCCGGATGTCCGGGCTGAACGGTCGGATGTCTGGGCTGGTGCAGCTGGCCGTTCTGTTCTCTGGATGGGCGACGCCGGATGTCCGCTCGGAGGGGCCGGATGTCCGCTACTTCGGGAGGCGCCGGATGTCCGGGGTGCTGGCCGGATGTCCGGGCTGTCGGGGCAACCTTCTGTGCTCCCTGGACGCTGGTGCGAGATGTCCGGGATTTTGGCCGGATTTCCGGTGAGGGGGCCGAATGTCCGGGCTGGACGTCAGAAGTTCGGTCCCTGTAGCTTCTTCTGCAGAGGCCTAGCCGTGTAGATCTCCAGGGGTCGGATGTCCGGGGTCCTGGCCGGATGTCCGGTGCCTGGAGGCTGTTCTTGCCTTCTTCCATTGGTTCTCTTCTTCCGTGGACTTGGGGCCTTGACCATCTTCATGCGCATCATCGGGAGAATCCTCTTGGTACCTAATCATGCACAACATTCCTGATTTAGGCAGTAACCATGTGTGGGGACCCCGACTTACAAGTCGTGATCACCGAATGCACGTGTACAGTGATCCCAGAGATCAATGCTCACTGAACACACAGAAGCTGAATAACAAGAGTCTTACATCCATACATACCGTCTTACACAAATAATGACCATCACGGTCAAGTCTTACATCGATAAAGCCTTAAGGGCTGAACATCAAATGAAACATAGCAGCGGAAATCGCCATCGAGAAGTAGAACCCATGCCATCCGCCTTAACCCTCGGGCATTACATTTGGGAAGCGCCCTAGTTCGCATGTTCGCTCCAAAGAACTCTTCTTGAACTCGGTTCTTCCATGCCCGGTCAATTAAATAACCATGGCAAGCCAATGAGTACTTTGAATGTACTCGCAAGCAACCCATGTTTTGGTTCAAGGTACAAGAATGCATGACATAGGTAAAGTTTTGCATAAAGCTAGTTTTGAGTGCAATGACATGTTCAACATCCTATAAAGCATGCATCAAGAGAATTCAAGTAACCATGAGAACAGGTCACAGATATCAACATAAATAGAATGGGCACCAACCCATTATCATAAGCAGAGTGGGTACCAACCCATCTCAATCATGTCAAGTCCATTGACTTGACCCAAGTCATTTCCATCATCTTACTCACACGGTTGAAAACCCCGACATAGTTTAAGCAGACCGCCTAACCGCCCTTGACCGTGGACACGGCTATTCAATAGTTTTACACTCGCAGAGGTTGCACACTTTACCCACTAGATCCGGGAACTTCCGTGTCAAACCACGACCAGCGGTACCTCAAGTACCGGGGTAAGCACCGATCATTACCTTTCCTAGACGACACTAACATGGAGTCCACTCGATTGGTAGTAACCCCCGTGCCAAACATTTCACATCATAAAGTCGCGGAGCCTCGCTCCCATATTCATCACATACCACAAGCACGGGGTACCAACGGTGTGTCCGGTGCCCTGTGAAAACAGTCATGGCCGCCCTACCTGGCACGACCCCGTCCCAAGAGAGAGCACCAACTCTCCCCCGTCACTAGTAATGGGCTCCAAGCTAGTATCGGTCTAGGTACTCAACAATGCCCTTTCCCATATAAGGGTAGAGTGGTCGCGCATGTAGTGTTGGGACAGTCATCAAATCTTAAATCTAATCCGTTTTCGAAAACAACACACACTTGCCTCGGTACACCACTTCGTCATCAAGTGGTTACCTTTCTCATCATCTCCCTCGGGCATAAGTGGCACCCGACGGGTTTTCAAAAGACTTTTGAAATCGTTTTGTCTCCTTTACCATGCATAACCCATCCCATTTATGTAGCACCTACATTTGCATCCTAGCTACTCCCACCGCATAACCCTCATAAATGGTAGGGCCATGCACCATGCAAGTATCAACGAGGATGTAATCGTGGCAACCACCCACGTGGTTCACCATCTCGCCATGATTCCGATGCATCATAAATAAAGAGCTAAAAAATGACATGCATATAAAGAGGGTATCATAGTCATGGTCAAAGGGCTGCTTGCCTTGGTTGGCTTGGTCTTCAAAGTCTTCCAAGCCTGCTCCTCCTTCTTCCTCGCCTACCTCACAAACACGGATCTAACGTTGCAAGAAAACAATGGGAAAATAAGGCAATAATAAAACAGGAAAGTCAAAGTGCTCAAAAATGTCAACTTAATTTTGTAAAATACTAGGAGGAAAACTAGGAAGGGGCAACTTTTGGTTTTGGTCTGGAGTAGCAAAATAGGAGTTATGGATTTTCAAAGGCTCATTTAAATGCCAAAACCCACATTTAAATATTTACGTAAAAGGAAAGGTGATTGGATCTGAGTGAAAGTTGCACCATTAAATAGATTGCAATATTCTAGGAATTTAGAAATTGGAATCATCGCATTTGGATTAATATCTGCCTGTGGAATTTTGGAAAAACTACGAGAAAAGAAAAAGGGAACGCGTTGTGCCATCGGGCGAGAGGCCACAAAGAAGAAGCAGGCCTGTGGGGAACCCCAGCCCACGCGCCCGCCACGTCGAAGGCGTAAAGGCGAATCGCCTTCGCCGACGGCGGGTCTGTCTGTGCCACAAGACACGTTTTAAACTCGACGGTGGATCCCACCCGCGCAGCGTGAGGTCGACAGCGGCCCCACGGCGGCCGTCGTCTACCTCCGCCAGAGGCGACGGCGAGCCGCCGGGCGTCGCGATACAGGCACGGAAGCGGAGCGGGACTACCGTTGGATTCGTGGAGGGAGTCGCGGATCCGGTGGTGGTGGAGATGGTCGCGGGGTGGCCTGCTGCCACGGGCGACGAGGTCCCCAGCGGAGGTGCTTCAGGCGTCGGTGGCTCGGCCGTTCCCACTGCAAAATGAGGGGAAAGCGAGGGAAAGTATCGGTGAGGTGAGGGAGGCCGAATCGAGGAGAAACGAGGCGGAGGGGTCTGACCAGCGGATCGACGGCGACCCGAGGCGGCGGAGCTCGAGCTCGATCTCGAGCGGGGGGGCTGGAGCGAAATGGGAGGATCCAGGTGGATTGAGTGCGAGGAGGGGCGACAGGAGGAAGAGGAGGGCTCGGGAACGCTTTAATAGGCTGGCCACGGTTCACCGTGGGCGTGGCCTCACGGCACCATGGGATCTGCTCTAGGAGCCGTTGGGGAGAGCTTGGAGCTGTCCACGGCGCTGTGGGAGTGGAGAGGGCGCCAGGAGAAGGAGAGAGAGCGAGGAGGGTCTGGCGTCCCCTGCGTGTGAGGCCGACCATTGGCCGAGCCGGGCGTCGCGCTGGGCACGCTACTGCAGGAGGGGAGAGAGAGGGGAGACAGAGGGGCGGCACGGCGGCGCAAGCAGACGCCGAGGCACATCACCGGCGCGATGGGATGGCACAAGCGGTCGGGAGGCGCGGCGTCGGGGCTCGGCCGCCATCAGAAGGCGCTCAGAGCAGGCTTTGGCGGCATGTGTGCGCTGCGTGCTCTGCCGTGTCCACTTGCGTCTGGAAGCTACAAAGAAGCATGGGACAAGACCAGGAAAGGCACAGGATGCCCTGGGGTGAAGGGAGAGAGAGAAGCTGGGGGAGAGGAGAGAAGATGTTGTCCAGAGAGGACAAACTTGATTCCCCCCTTCCTCCACATTGTTTCTTCGTGTAGAAAAGTGTCTAGGTGACAGAGGGAAGTGAGGAGGGGTTGTGGCAAAAAGATTAACTTAAGGAGATTAGTGAAAGTGGCAAAAAGAGGCCTTTTGGTATTTTGCCAGAAGGTGTTTGATGGAGTTTTGGCTAAGCTAATGATCCTTACTGGTCAAGATACTCCAAGGGGTGAAATGACACATATATTTAGGGCCTTCCACCCATTTTGAGCTCATTTGGACAAAGTTGCCAATGCAACTTTTGCAAACCCTAGAAATGGGCAGAAATGGGTTTGTGTAGATCCAGTGGACTAAATCATTTCTCCTTGATGTGCCACTTGGTGTGGTAGCCTTATTTGGTCACATGATCAGGCTCACCAAAGTTGGGGTCTTGGAGAAAAAGTTGGTAGTGCAAAGTGGTTCAAACTTGATTTTGGTCAGAGAGGGTTTTGAGGCACTTTGACCAAGATTTCCTCTTCTCCAACCTGTGCCATTTGGTCCAGTTGCTTAATTAGATCAATGAAGCATGTCCACTAAATTTGAGCACTTTTGGACATACTTGGCAATGTAAAGTTGATCAAACCTGAGATTGGACAGAAATGGTTTTGAGGGTTTTGATGGTGTTATCTTGTTCTCCAAGTCATGAGACTTGGCAAGATCAACAGATATGTCATATGTGACATGATAGAATTTTCCTGGAATTTTTGGAGAAAAATTTTTGTAAATATTTCAAAAGCTTGAAATATCCAGAAAGGGTTTTAGAGGATTTGACCAATATTTTGAACATGACCATGTGTTGAAACTCTTATATATGGACAATATATGTCCTATGAGCTTTCTAAATTTTGTCAAATATTTTTGAAACAGAAAAATAATTATTTCCTATTAAAGACCATTTCTGGCCTTAAGAAAAGCCTTTAAATAAAATAGAACAGTAACTTTTAAAATTATACTTTTGTGGTTCCAGGTATCCTATATCTAATAGGAGTCAAATATATTTTTGAAAAGATTTTACTGCCCTTAATCAAGTACTTGCAAAGGCAAACCTTAACTCAGGGGTTTTGAAAACTAATTTTAGAAAATACTTTATGGCCAAATTATTTTTGTAGAAAAATCCCATAAAGCACTATTCACATGGCATGGTCATTGGTCGGGGAGCTTGGGGTAGGGAGATGAAGTATAGAGGGTAGAGTAGTTGACTTCAAGAAGCACTTGAAAAGAAACATAGAGAAAACCAACTTCAAATAAAAGCCAATTAATGCAAAAAATTTTGTTGGTCCAAATTTTCATGCTTTATTTATAAAATGAAATGTTACAAAATGCAGGTGTGACAGACCTACCCCTTACAAGAATCTCGCCCCGAGATTCCTAAACTAGGCTTGAAAGAGGTTCGAAATTCGGATCTAAGGTAGTCTTCACGCCCCAAGTTGCTTCTGCTTCGGTGTGATTGCTCCATTGGACTTTGAAGTACTTGATGGTGCGGCTTCGAGTGTGTCGCTCAGCCTCATCCAGAATGCAGATGGGCCGCTCACGATACGTCAAATCAGGTTGAAGATCAATGGCTTGGTGATTGACGTCTTTGTAGAGGTCGGGCTTGTCTGGAACTTGGAGACACTTCCGGAGTTGTGACACGTGGAACACGTTGTGCACATCAGAAAGTTCAGGTGGAAGTTCCAACTGGTAAGCCACTTCTCCTCGCCGCTCATTGATCATGAAGGGGCCAATGTATCTCGGTGCGAGCTTTCCTTTGACATGAAAGCTGGGCTCCTTTGAGAGGGTGACCGGAGATAGACATGGTCTCCAACTCGAAGCTTATGTCTCGCGACGTGAGTCAAGATAGCTCTTCCGCCTTGACTTGGCGGACTTCAGACGCCTCGGACAAGCTGGACTTGCTCTTCGCTTCTTGAAGGATATCGTGCCCAAAGACAAGTCCTTCTCCGCCTCCGACCAGGTTGAGAGGTGTACGACACTTCCACCAGATAACACTTCAAATGGTGCCATCCGAGGCTGGCACGATAACTGTTGTTGTAAGAGAACTTCGGCGAAAGGGAGGCAATCTTCCCACTTAGCTCCATAAGCTAAGACAGTGCTCGGAGCATGTCTTCGAGTATTTGATTCACTCGCTCGGTCGACCTCCGATCTGTGGGTGAAAAGCTTCAAGGACAACTTGGTCCCCATGGCCTCTGGAATTTCTTCCAAAACCTTGAGGTGAACTGGGTTCCTCGATCCGACACAATCTCCTTGGGAACACCATGAAGGCTCACGATTCGGTTGATGTAGAGAGTTGCGGTGGTTGCCGTCATGGGTAGTCTTAACAGAATGAAATGGGCCACTTTGGTCAAATGATCGACTATGACCCAGATGGAGTCATGTCCCTTGTTCGACCTAGGTAGTCCAAAGGATGAAATCCATTCGACTTTATCCCATTTCCACTCGGGAACCTTGAGTGGTTGGAGTAATCCGGCAGTCGCCGATGTTCAGCTTTGACCCTCGGCATACGCCACATTTCGCAACATAGGTGGCAATCTCCTTTTCATCCCATGCCACCAAAATCTTCCCTTCAAGTCTTGATACATCTTGGTGCCTCTGTGGTGGATGGAATATGGGCTGTCATGAGCTTCTTGCAAGATCGGGTTCTTGAGCTCAACCTTGTTGGGCACGCAGATGCGATTCCCAAACCACACGATTCCTTCCTCATCCTCTGTGAACCCGAGGCCTTGCTCGCCTTGATCTTCCTCTTGATGCCTTCGATACTCTCATGCCCCTTCCGAGCTTTCTTGATATCATCCATCAAGGTAGGCTTAACTTCGAGGTTGGCCAAGAATCTGGTGCAACCAGGTTCCAACCCAAGCCTTCAAGTTCTTCATACAAAGGCGGGTAGCTTGTGCTTCAAAGATAGCATTCAAGGAGCAAGCCTTCCGCTCAACGATCTGCTACCACATTAGCCTTTCCAGGTGGTATTGAACACCGAGGTCATAATCTTTTATCAACTCCAGCCATCTTCTCGCCTCATGTTCAATTCCCTCGAGTGAAAATATACTTCAGACTTTTGTGATCCGTATATCTCACATCGCTTCCCAAAAGGTAATGTCGCCAAGTTTTCGTGGCATGAACCATGCTGCTAGCTCAAGGTCATGAGTAGCGTAGTTCTCTTCGTGAGGTCGAGTTGCCTTGAAAGGTAGGCCACGACTCGCCTTCTTGCATCGTAACACCTCCCATCCGATTCTTGACGATCACAATATATCACAAACTCCTTGTGTATATCTGGTGTGGCCAGGATCGAGCGGTGGTTAGCTTCTTCTTCAGCTCTCGAAGCTTTCTTCGACTTCGGCGCCCATTCAACTTCTTGTCCTTTTTCAAGAGCTGAGTCATGGGCGGGCAATGCTTGAGAACCCTTCAACGAACTTGCGGTAATATCCCATGAGTCCGAGGAAGCTTCGACTTCCTTCACATTGCTCGGGATTGCCATTCACCACGGCTTCGATCTTAGCAGGTCGATCGACAATCCCTCTTCGGTTAGGACATGACCCAGAATCCAACTTCACGCAGCCGTAATTCACACTTGCTGAACTTGGCATACAGCTTGGTGCTCTCGAAGCTTGTCTAGGACCATCCTCAAGTGTTGCTCGTGCTCTTCTTCCGACTTCGAGAAGACAAGAATGTCATCAATGAAGACAACGATTAACTTGTCCAAATATTCCATGAAGACCTTATTCATGAGGTACATGAAGTAAGTGGGGCATTGGTCAATCCAAAGGACATGACCGTGCATTCATACAGCCATATCCGTTCTGAATGCCGCCTTCGAATATCTTGGGGTCCGATCTTGATTGGTAGTACCCAGATCCGAGGTCGATCTTGGAGAACACCTTGGCCCCATTGAGTTGATCAAACAGATCTTCAATCTTGGGAAGCGGTACTTGTTCTTGATTGTAACCTCGTTGAGGGAGCGGTAGTCAATGCATAAGCGGATGGTACCGTCCTTCTTTGCCACAAACAGATAAAGCGATCCCCAAGGGGAGGCACTAGGGCGGATAAATCCCTTCCTCGCTGCTCTTCCACTGCTTCTTCAACTCGCTAACTCCTCCGATCCCATTCTATAAGGCTTCTTATAGATGGGTCCTGCTCGAGTATGAGCTCGATGACGAACTCAATGTCCCGATCAGAGGCATTCTGGTAGCTCATCAGAAAAACATCGGGATACTCGTGATACTCGGCACTTGTTCCAATCCAACTTCAATCAGACAGTTGACTTGGTTGGCTTGAGCAGAAGAGGGTTGGGAGCAAATCTGACTTGACTCCTCGGTCATTGGTCATAGTGACCGTCCGGTTGGCGCAATCAATCAAGCCTTGGTGCTTGCTGAGCCAATCCATTCCCAAGATCACATCCAAGCCTTGTGATTTTAGGATGATAAGGTCGCTAGGAAGTCTACCCGTTAATGGTAATCCCGACTCCTTTACATCCTATCTTGGCTCTCATCTCTGCTCCGGGGTTTGTACCACCATAGGGTTGTTCAGGTGTAGGGTCATGCCACTTTTAATGCAAAACTTTGGGTGACAAAAGAATGCGTGGCTCGAGAATCAAACAAAAGCGATTATGGTGCTGAATTGATATGAACGTACCAAAGACGACGTCCGGTCTTCCGGCTTCTTCCATTGTGACATGGTTCACACGACCCGCCATTGTTGGGCAGGTTGCGGGAGCTTGGTTCCTCGGTGGCATACCACGGCCTTGTCCTCGGTTCTGCGCATTGGGGCGGGCGCCGGGCTTCTTGTTGGGGCAATTCTTGGAGTAATGCCTGGCTGTCCACATCCAAACAAGTGACTTGATTGGGGACGACGCCTTGCCAAAGATTGTTATTGGGGTTGTTGTAAGCTGGCACAGGGGTTGGCATCGCCGAGGTGGGTAGTTGGTGCGAGGTGCAGGAGCTCTTGGCTGCCGATAGGTTGGCTTGGCCGGGCTGGCTGCCACGGACGAGGCTTCGTTGCCGGAGCTACCCTTGCCGATCATCTTGCGCTTACGAGTGTCATCCAAGGCACGCCGCTTGTCCTCAAGCATGAGCGCCTTGTTCACCAGATCAGAAAGGTCGGGCGGTCACACACAACAAGCGTAAATCGCAGAGTCTGGTTAAGGCCTTCCATGAAGCGCCCCGCTTGGCAAGATCGATCTTGACATCTTGAGGGCATACCTTGAGAGAACACCGAACTTCTGCATGTACTCCTTGACAGTGCTGCCACCTTGCTTGTGGCTCGGAACTCGCGCTTCTTGATGGCCATGAGTCCGAAGGATGTGGGCCTTGGAATTCCGCCTTGAAAGTGTTCCAAGTGATATCCTGCTCAACATGCATAGCCTTGAATCCATCCCACCAAGCTCTGGCAGTCCCCCGAGCAGCAAGCATACGCCACTTTGTCACGGTCCTCGGTGCATCCGACTAGTGCCAGCAGATCCTCAATGGTGCGGACCCGTCGTCGCATCCAGGGTTCAGCAGATCTCGATGAAAGTGGGTGGCGATGCTTCTTGAACTCCACCAGTGTGGAACGCCCATGGTCGTGCCCATCACGGCCGGGCGGTTGACAACTGAGCAATCATCTGGAGGGCTGCGGTGTTGGCTTGGCGCTCCTCTCAAAAAGCTTGGAGAAGCTGAGCCATATCCATGCTTGGAGGAGGTGGTGGTGGTGGAGTCTGTCCCTGGGCTTGGTCTGGCTGGCTCCGCCTCAGCAGAACCTCCGGCTTCTTCGGCTGGGTAGAGGTACCAGTACGTGTTACAACAGGCATCCTGTTGGAGTGGTCAAGGTCTCATGATAGGGAACAACAATGAGGGAAAGCAGTAGAGATGGAATGCCTAGTAAGGGGGTGGTGTGACACAATTTAAGTAAAGCAAAGGCCAGAAGGGCCAAACTCATGCATTAAACCAAATGGGAAATGTAGTCGTTTACAAGTTCCCGAAGGGAAAGTACGACTTCATCAAAGCAAGTTGAAAGCAAACACAACATAACATGGTTTCATAAGAACCATTACAAGGACTCGACTCCGCAAAAAGGGGTACACGACCTATCCTACCATAGGCTGCGAGCTAGCCTATCCTAGTCCTGAACGGAGTCTAAGTGGTGGAATGCTCGGTCGGGTATTCTGGCTCCTCTGGGTCTTCTTCCTCATCATCATCTGTCTCGGTCTCCTCATCGCTCGAGGAAGTGGAGGAGTGAAGGAGCTGAACACGACGCTGCTTCGCTGGTGGCGTCTTGAAGAGGTTGCGGTACTCCTTCGCCGTCACACGGCGTGGTTGAGGTGCTCCTCGGCAGCTGCGACTGTGGGGTCGTCGCCTCGATAAGCTGCGGGCTGTCCAGGTGCTCCATCCTTCTTGATCCTGTCCGCCCGTCTCGAACTACGCGGAGGAGCTCCTTGGTCTCGCTGGAGTTCCTCCAAGCTCCGCCGACTCGAGGCTGTGTCTGTGCTGCATCTGTCGGCACACAAGCTGAAGTAGGTCCGAAGCGAGAGGAAGTCCTCGCCCAAGGGTGGTCTTTGGTGCGCTGCTCTCGTCATCACCCTCCTTACGATAAGGGGGTAACGAGTGGCTGGCTCTCTTGCCATCTCTGGCAGGAGATCCCGGAGGCGAAGTCGGTGCCTTGAGGCAGCAGATCTCCACGGCGAGAAGCAAGGTCGCCATCTGGGGTCCCTCAAAGAACCAGCTCGTCGGGCGCCATTCGCCTCACGACTACCTCCACGTGATACTCCTTCTTGGTCTTTGTCGACCCAAAGGCTCGTGGTAGGAGAAGGTGGGGACTCGAGTGAACCGGCACTTCCGAGGCTATCCTCAAGAAGCACGGAAACCCAAGTGGTCGGGAAGTCCCTGCACGGCGGCCATCTACAAAAAGTGGAAGGAAGGGTCAATAAAGGAATGTGACTGTGTTTGGGATGCTAACATAAAACATAGGTATATGGGTAATCTAGGGATAGTCTCGCCTAACTAACGCCCATGCTAACTAAGGCTTCCTACGGTCAGATGGCTCGATACCAGCTCTGTGGGGACCCCGACTTACAAGTCGTGATCACCGAATGCACGTGTACAAAGGATCCCGAGATCAATGCTCACCGAACACACAGAAGCTGAATAACAAGAGTCTTACATCCATACATACCGCCTTACACAAATAATGACCATCACGGTCAAGTCTTACATCGATAAAGCCTTAAGGGCTGAACATCAAATGAAACATAGCAATGAAATCGTCATCGAGAAGTAGAACCCATGCCATCTGCCTTTAACCCTACGGGCATTACGACTGAAACGCCCTAGTTCGCATGTTCGTCTCCAAAGAACTCTTCTTCAACTCCGGTTCTTCCATGCCCGGTCAATTAAATAACCATGGCAAGCCAATGAGTACTTTGAATGTACTCGCAAGCAACCCATGTTTTGGTTCAAGGTACAAGAATGCATGACATAGGTAAAGTTTTGCATAAAGCTAGTTTTGAGTGCAATGACATGTTCAACATCCTATAAAGCATGCATCAAGAGAATTCAAGTAACCATGAGAACAGGTCACAGATATCAACATAAATAGAATGGGCACCAACCCATTATCATAAACAGTGGGTACCAACCCATCTCAATCATGTCAAGTCCATTGACTTGACCCAAGTCATTTCCATCATCTTACTCACACGGTTGAAAACCCCGACATAGTTTAAGCAAAGACCGCCCAACCGTCCTTGACCGTGGACACGGCTATTCAATAGTTTTACACTCGCAGAGGTTGCACACTTTACCCACTAGATCCGGGAACTTCCGTGTCAAACCACGACCAGCGGTACCTCAAGTACCCGGTAAGCACCGATCATTACCTTTCCTAGACGACACTAACATGGAGTCCACTCGATTAGTAGTAACCCCGTACAAACATTTCACATCATAAAGTCATGAGCCTCGCTCCCATATTCATCACATACCACAAGCACGGGTACCAACGGTGTGTCCGGTGCCTCGTGAAAACAGTCATGGCCGCCCTACCGCACGACCCGCCCCAAGAGAGAGCACCAACTCTCCCGTCACTAGTAATGCGGCTCCAAGCTAGTATCGGTCTAGGTACTCAACAATGCCCTTTCCCATATAAGGGTAGAGTGGTCGCGCATGTAGTGTTGGGACAGTCATCAAATCTTAAATCTAATCCGTTTTGAAAACAACACACACTTGCCTCGGTACACCACTTCGTCATCAAGTGGTTACCTTTCTCATCATCTCCCTCGGGCATAAGTGGCACCGACGGGTTTTCAAAAGACTTTGAAATCGCTTTTGTCTCCTTTACCATGCATAACCCATCCCATTTATGTAGCACCTACATTTGCATCCTAGCTACTCCCACCGCATAACCCTCATAAATGGTAGGGCCATGCACCATGCAAGTATCAACGAGGATGTAATCGTGGCAACCACCCACGTGGTTCACCATCTAAATCATGATTCCGATGCATCATAAATAAAGAGCTAAAAAATGACATGCATATAAAGAGGGTATCATAGTCATGGTCAAAGGGCTGCTTGCCTTGGTTGGCTTGGTCTTCAAAGTCTTCCAAGATTGCTCCTCCTTCTTCCTCGCCTACCTCACAACACGGGATCTAACGTTGCAAGAAAACAATGGGAAAATAAGGCAATAATAAAACAGGAAAGTCAAAGTGCTCAAAAATGTCAACTTAATTTTGTAAAATACTAGGAGGAAAACTAGGAAGGGGCAACTTTTGGTTTTGGTCCCGAGTAGCAAAATAGGAGTTATGGATTTTCAAAGGCTCATTTAAATGCCAAAACCCACATTTAAATATTTACGTAAAAGGAAAGGTGATTGGATCTGAGTGAAAGTTGCACCATTAAATAGATTGCAATATTCTAGGAATTTAGAAATTGGAATCACTGCATTTGGATTAATATACGCCTCGTGGAATTTTTGGAAAAACTATAGAAAGAAAAGGGGAACGGCGCTGTACATCGGGCCGAGAGGCCACAAAGAAGCAGCAGGCCCGTGGGGAACCCCAGCCCACGCGCCCGCCACGTCGAAGGCGAAAGGCGAATACGCCCGGCCGACGGGTGGTGTCTGCACACAAGACGTTTAAACCCGACGGTGGATCCCACCCGCTGTATGTGAGGTCGACAGCGCCCCACGGCGGCCGCTGCCTACCTCCGCCAGAGGCGACGCGAGCTTCGCCGCGGCGACACAGGCACGGAAGCGGAGCGGGACTACCGCTGGATTCAGGAGGGAGTCGCGGATCCAGTGGTGGTGGAGATGGTCGCCGGGTGGGCTGCGCCGGGCGACGAGGTCCCGGGCGGAGGTGCCGGGGCGCCGGTGGCTCCGGCCGTTCCAGCTGCAAAATGAGGGGGAAAGCGAGGGAAAGTATCGGTGAGGTGAGGGGAGGCGAATCGAGGGAGAAACGAGGCGGAGGGGGTCTGACCATGATCGACGGCGACCCGAGGCGGCGGAGCTCGAGCTCGATCTCGAGCTCATGCCTCGAGCGAAATGGGAGGATCCAGGGTGGATTGAGGCGAGGAGGGGTGACAGGAGGAAGAGGAGGGCTCGGGAACGCCTTAAATAGGCTGGCCACGGTTCACCGTGGGCGTGGCTCACGGCACCAGGGATCTGCTCTAGGAGCCGCTGGGGAGAGCTTGAGCTGTCCACGGCGCTCGTGGGAGTGGAGTAGGGCGCCAGGAGAAGGAGAGAGAGCGAGGAGGGTCTGGCGTCCTGCGCTGTGTGAGCCTACCATTGGCCGAGCCGGCGGCGCTGGGCACGCTGCAGAGGGGAGAGAGAGGGGAGATGAGGGGGGGCACGGCGGCGGCAGCAGACGCCGAGGCACATCACCGGCGCGATGGGATGGCACGGCGGTCGGGAGGCGCGGGCGTCAGGCTCGGCCGCCATCAGCATGGCGCTCCAGAGCGTGCTTTGGCGGCATGTGTGCGCTTATGTTTCTGCCGTGTCCACTTGCGTCTGGAAGCTACAAAGAAGATGGGACAAGACCAGGAAAGGCACAGGATGCCCTGGGTGCGTAGGGAGAGAGAGAAGCTGGGGAGAGGAGAGAAGATGTTGTCCGAGAGGACAAACTTGATTCCCCCTTCCTCCACATTGTTTCTTCGTGTAGAAAAGTGTCTAGGTGATGAGGGAAGTGAGGAGGGTTGTGGCAAAAGATTAACTTAAGGAGATTAGTGAAAGTGGCAAAAGAGGCCTTTTGGTATTTTGCCGTAAGGTGTTTGATGGAGTTTTGGCTAAGCTAATGATCCTTACTGGTCAAGATACTCCAAGGTGAAATGACACATATATTTAGGGCCTTCCACCCATTTTGAGCTCATTTGGACAAAGTTGCCAATGCAACTTTTGCAAACCCTAGAAATGGGCAGAAATGGGTTTGTGTAGATCCAGTGGACTAAATCATTTCTCCTTGATGTGCCACTTGGTGTGGTAGCCTTATTTGGTCACATGATCAGGCTCACCAAAGTTGGGGTCTTGGAGAAAAAGTTGGTAGTGCAAAGTGGTTCAAACTTGATTTTGGTCAGAGAGGGTTTTGAGGCACTTTGACCAAGATTTCCTCTTCTCCAACCTGTGCCATTTGGTCCAGTTGCTTAATTAGATCAATGAAGCATGTCCACTAAATTTGAGCACTTTTGGACATACTTGGCAATGTAAAGTTGATCAAACCTGAGATTGGACAGAAATGGTTTTGAGGGGTTTTGATGGTGTTATCTTGTTCTCCAAGTCATGAGACTTGGCAAGATCAACAGATATGTCATATGTGACATGATAGAATTTTCCTGGAATTTTTGGAGAAAAATTTTTGTAAATATTTCAAAAGCTTGAAATATCCAGTAAAGGGTTTTAGAGGATTTGACCAATATTTTGAACATGACCATGTGTTGAAACTCTTATATATGGACAATATATGTCCTATGAGCTTTCTAAATTTTGTCAAATATTTTTGAAACAGAAAATAATTATTTCCTATTAAAGACCATTTCTGGCCTTAAGAAAAAGCCTTTAAATAAAATAGAACAGTAACTTTTAAAATTATACTTTTGTGGTTCCAGGTATCCTATATCTAATAGGAGTCAAATATATTTTTGAAAAGATTTTACTGCCCTTAATCAAGTACTTGCAAGGCAAACCTTAACTCGGGGTTTTTGAAAACTAATTTTAGAAAATACTTTATGGCCAAATTATTTTTGTAGAAAAATCCCATAAAGCACTATTCACATGGCATGGTCATTGGTCAGGAGCTTGGGGTAGGGAGATGAAGTATAGAGGGTAGAGTAGTTGACTTCAAGAAGCACTTGAAAAGAAACATAGAGAAAACCAACTTCAAATAAAAGCCAATTAATGCAAAAAAAATTTTGTTGGTCCAAATTTTCATGCTTTATTTATAAAAATGAAATGTTACAAAATGCAGGGTGTGACACCATGTCTCAAGAGGATCATATGAGATATCACTAAGGAGAGAAGTCACCTTGGTCTCGAGAGCTCTAGCTCGTGCTCTAGTCATGGGTCCTCTTGGTGCTTGGTGAGACGATGGAAGGTCCATGGGTATTGACCGAAGGATGCTCCGCATCACTTTGTCTCTAGCGGCCCTGGCCTGCCTGTCTCTGATGATTTCGGCAAGTTCTTCATCATCAGCCTCATCATCATCAGATGGCACTTGAAAGGCGACCTGCTTGTTGTGAGGACTTGGTCGAGGGCCTCGTCCAGCAGTGGCCTTTTTCTTCAGCAGAGAGGGGCCAATTGAGGAATTTTGTGCAACTGAGGAACTTGCAGACGCTACTGAGGCAATTGAGATGCCTGTAGTCCTTAAGCATGTGGCGAGATGCATAGGTGCTGAGGATTTAGTGGGAGCAGCTTAGGACTTTGTCGGAGGAGCTGAGGACTTTGAAGGAGGAGGAGCAGTTTGAGTGGTTGGCCGTGAGGGCTTTGAAGAATCTGGCCGTGAGGGCATTGCTGAGGAACTTGGTCGTGAGGGCATTGAGGGTGAAGCACTTGGCTTGTGAGCAGGCTTCTTAGCCATGGCCTTCTTCGGCTTGCTTGCAGAGGCCTCAGCAGTGGTAGCAGCAGCAACAGAGTCTTCATTGAATTTCCTCACTACTTCTTTTGCCTGTTTGGCCAGTTTGGCCTGGCGCTTTGCCCATTCATCAGGATAATCCTCACCACGCTTGAGGCTGGTGGGATCTCGCCAATGGCAGTGCCAACGGAGGTCTTGGGCATGGAGGGTTGAGAGCGAATTTCTTCATATACTTGGGAGTAACATATGTACTCCCTCCATTCTCGTGCTCATCTCCTCTCTATCCTTTGTATGTGCACCTTGTGCTGATTTTTGTCCTCCTTGCCAAATTTGGCCTCATCGAGTCTGAGAATCCTTGTATATGTCATCGGGATTTCAAAGCGAGATTGACCTCGGGCCTCTTTCCACCCTTCTGTGGCTTCTTACCATCAGCCATTTTCTTCAGCTGAGGAATTTGAATAATGGAATTCTCTGAAGATGTATGTAACTTTTCTTCGAGGAATGCTGCAAATGAGTTAAGTTGATGAGAACCTAGTGATTCAGCAGCAGACATGAGTACCTGTGAATAGAGTATAGTTGCAAGGAATTTGGAGAGGTCATATGCGTTCTCAGAAGGTTTTTCAAAAATAATAAGTTTGAGGAATTTGACCAGGTGAGTCTTGAAGAATTTCACTAAGCGTTCTTTATCTTAGGTTCCAGAGTTGTATAGATTGAAGATCCACACAATTGAGGAATCTTGAAGAAAAATTATTGCTTAGAGAAACGAATCAAGAGTAGATGACATGTGAGGTGTTCAGTGTGTGAAGATTTGAAGAATAAACTCTTTTGAAGATTTTTAAGAAAACATTTGAATCAAGGAGGGTAGTAAAAGTAACTTTTAATTACCCTTGATGAAGAACACGACGAACTGGGAAGTGTGGATGTGAAGTTTGTCAGTTCAAATCTTCCACGCCCTAACTCGGCAGAGGAAGACAGCTACGGTGGCGGCAGAGTGAAGAAATCCGCAGCCGGTGCGAGTACGATGGTGACGAGGTCGAGGCAGTGAAGCTCTTCCTCACCGGTGACGATGAAGTAGCGGCGGCGCTAGGGTTTGAGAAGCTCGAGTGGGAGTGAGAACGAGCGGAGTAAAAAACAAAGTGAGGAAGGGGAGGGGGTATTTATAGTCGAAGTGAAAAACTGTATGCCCGAGGAAATTGGACAAATGTGCCCCTGACCCTTCTCATTCGCTTGACATGTGTCACCCACATACTGAGAGGTGGCGATCGTGTGAGATCGTGGGTGAATAGATAAGTATTATCGTGGGATGCGGAACGGTTTGAGCGGCAAAGCCAAAAATTCAGATAAGATAAGTTAAAAGTTCCGTTCACAAATTCTTCAGCTGACAAGGACACAGTGAAGATTTTGAACGAGTTTCAAATAGAACGCACATGAAGAATTTGTGAAAAGATTGGGTTGAGTTTAGCTTAGAGGGGGAAAGGTCCGATCACATTCACTTAGCAGAGAAAATAGCTTGAAGAAATAGCAATAAGTGAATGTTGTAGAGGACATAAACTCATATATATATATAGCCAATGAAGAAAAATGACGGAGACAGTGAAGACAATGCAAAGTTGAAGAATTTGAACAACTGAGGAATTTCAAAAACTAAGGAAAACTCAAATTGAAGATTTTCAACTTTTGGTGGTGGCGTGACCCACCGTATAGGAATGATGATTTGGACACCGCGTATAATTGTCGAGGGCTCGAGAATCAAATTCTTCGTTAATTTCTTCACTCCCTCCCAAAAATTTTGGGGGGGAAAAAAAAAAATTTTTTTGGGGGGGGGAAAAAAAAACCCAAAACCAAACCCCAATTTTGGGGGGTTTTTTTTCCCCGGGAAAAATTTTGGAAAAAATTTTTTTTTTTAAACCCCCCAAAACCCCCCCCGGGGGCCCCCTTTTTTTCCCCCAAAAAAAGGGGGGGGGTTTTTCCCCCTGGAAAAATTTTTTTAAAAAAAGGTAAAAAAAAAAAAAAACCCCCTTTCCGGTTTTTTTTTTTTTTCCCCCCCCCCCCCAATCCCTTTCCCAAATTAAAGGGGGGGGGGGTTTGGGGCAATTAAAAAAAAAAAAAAATTTTTTTAAAAAAAAACTTGGGGGGGGCCCCCCCTTTTTTTTTTTCAAAATTTGGGAAAGGGGGGTTTTTTTGAAAAAATTTTTTTTGGGGGGTTTTTGGATTTTTTTAATTTAATTTTTTAAAAAAAAACCCCTTTTTTAAACCTTTCCAAGGAAGGAAAAATTGAAGAATTTGTGAAGATATACTCTGTTGATGATGTGGCATGCAGTATCAATTGCCTCAATCCAGAAACGACGAGGCGTCTTGTATTCATCAAGCATAGTGCGAGCCATCTCAACAAGAGTTCTGTTCTTGCGCTCCACGACGCCATTCTACTAAGGAGTATAAGGAGCAGATAACTCATGAGTAATACCAAGTTCATCAAGACCGGAATTCTTGAACTCAGTCCCATTGTCACTTCTGATGTGCTTGATCTTCACACCAAAGTTGGTTGAAGCCCTCGAGGAAAATCGTTTGAAGACTTCCTGCACCTCATGTTTGTAAGTGACAATGTGTACCCATGTGTAACGAGAATAATCATCAACAATAACAAAGCCATATAGAGATGCATCATTTGTAACTGCAAAATAATGATAAGGACCAAAGAGATCCATGTGAAGCAATTCAAATGGTCGAGTGGTAGTCATGATAGTCTTTGCTGGATGTTTTGCCTTTGTCATCTTTCCAGCTTCACAGGCTCCGTACAAGTGATCCTTGAGGAATTTGACATTCTCAATGCCAATGACATGCTTTTTCTTCGCAAGCGTGTGCAGATTCCTCATGCCAGCATGACCAAGTCGTCAATGCCATAGCCAGCCTTCTGAAGCTTTTGCAAGTAGGCATACGGCCGGTTGAGGTCCTGTAGAAAAATCAACAATGTACAAATCTCCTCTCCTAAAGCCTTTGAAGACTTTGGAATTGTCAGCTTCCATGATCACAACACAACGATATTTGCCAAAGACAACAACCATATCGAGATCACAAAGCATTGAGACAGACATGATGTTGTATCCTGAGGACTCGACAAGCATGACTTTGTTCATGTGTAGATCCTTTGAGATCGCAATCTTACCTAGACCCAATACCTGACTTTTGCCTTTGTCAGCGAAGATGATATGCTTCAGATGCGATGGTGATAAGGGAGCATCCATCAATAGATTCTTGTCACCAGTCATGTGATTTGTACATCCACTATCGAGGACCCACTCATTGACTTTGGGTTGACCATCCTGCAGATGAATTTGTGCAACTTATGAACTCATATACTTCATCAGTGAAGAATATGACATCAATACCATCAGATCAATTTGATCAAGCAATAGAATAGATAAAACAGTATGAGGACGTGAGAAATGAAAGTTCATTTCTTCATGATTAGCATGCGCCCTTCGAGCAATCTTCGTGTCTCCGGCCAAATTCTTCAGACGTTTAAGCACGCCGGAGACTGACCCTGCATAAGAGATTAGTTCTTTTTCTTCACCACCCACATCTGAAGGGGTGGCAAAGAATTCATCACTCTGCAAGCTCCATATGAGAAAGCTGGCATAGAAGCCAGTCCACTTCATTTCACATAAGAGGAGTTAGGATAAGCATATGAATAAGCAGAGAAATTCTTCGAGGACTTATGAACATAATGGTTAGAAGAATAATGTTCATATTCATACCCCTTAGCTCTTCCCTGCGAAACAGAGGGGTTAGCACGATGATGATCATATGAGGATTTTGATCCTTTTGAGGAATTTGATCCACGTGAGGAATTTGGTCCGTATGAGGACTTGGATCCATATGAAGAATTCGGTCCATATGGAGAATTTTATCTGGAGTTCCTATTCTTCACAGGTGGTGTCATGAGGACATTCACCTGAAGACTTTCAAGGCAACTTTTGGGAACCCAGATTTTCTTCATAGGGGAACCGTTCCTGCAGTTAGTGCCAACATATCTAGCAAATACTTCACCATTCTGATTTTTGAACAGTTTATAGTTGGAGTCAAATGACTTATCAGAAGAATGGGGAGATTCACATGTAAAGCCAGATAAATTGGATGGATCAATTGGAGGTCCCTTTTGCAGCAACCCATGAGGTTTTGGGGTACTACTCAGGCTTCCAATATGTTCCATCAGCATTGAGTTTCCTCTCAAAGGCAATACCCTCTTTCCTAGGGTTCCTATTGAGGATCTGCTTTTTAAGCACGTCACAAAGAGTATGATGCCCTTTGAGGCTTTTGTACATGCCTGCCATGTACAATTCCTTTAGCCCTGCATCATCAGTGATACTAGCAATGTCCTCAAATGAGAAATTAGTGATAGCAGAGACAGGTGAAGAATTTGTAGCATTAGAAGCATTTGAACATTCAGGTGAAGAATTAGCAGATTCACGTTCAATGCACTTCAAACATGGAGGAACAAATTCTTCCTGAGTAGCGCTGATTTGTTGAGCAAGTAATGATTCGCGATCCTTTTGAAGATCTTCATAACTCACTCTTAGCTTCTCAAGATCTTGCTTCCTTTGAAGAAATTCATAAGAAAGCTTCTCGTGATCAGATAAGAGAGTGTTATGATGACCTTGAAGGTTGTCAAACCAAGACTGAAGTCTCTGAAGATTTTCAGTCAAGGTTTTAGTGTGATCCATTTCTTCACCCAACATATCATCACTCTTGTCTAGCATGTTTTGAACTTTTTCAAAAGCCTTTTGTTGTTTCACAGCAATCTTAGCAAGTTTAGAGTAGCTGGGCTTGAGGTTTTCATCAGATTCATCCGCACTAGATTCAGAGGAGGGGTATTTAGTTACCTTGGCACCCTTTGCCATGAAGCAATAGGTGGGAGCGTAGTCATCATTGCCTTCATTAGCCTTGTTGGTGATACCATTTTCTTCAGAGTTGAAGATAGACTTGCTGACGAATGCAGTAGTAAGAGCTAGGCTCGCCACACCAGACTCGGACTCCTCAGATGCCTCCTATTCATCATGTTCCTCAGATTCAGCCTCGGAGTCCATTTCCTTGCCAATGAATGCCCGAGCCTTCTTGGAGCTGCTCTTCTTGTGAGATGAAGATTTTGAGGATTTTGATGATGAAGACTTTGAAGATTTCTTCTTCTTCTTCGCATCATCAGAACTGTAATTCTTGTACTTCTTCTTGTTTGATTCCTTATCCCACTGAGGACGATCTTGAATGTAGTGACCAGGTTTCTTGCATTTGTGGCATAGACTCTTCTTGTAGTCACTGGATGAGGAATCATTACTCCTTGAGGATTTTCCAAAGCGACCACGTCTTGAGAACTTCTGAAATTTCTTCACAAGCAGTGCTAGTTCCTGGCTTAGTTCTTCTGGATCACCAAGGCTGCTACCAGAGTCTTCATCTTCAGACTCAGAGACTGCCTTGGCCTTCAGAGCACGTGATCTGCCATAGCTCGAACCATAGAGATCTCTCTTCTCAGCAAGCTAGAACTCATGAGTGTTTAGTCTCTCGAGGATATCAGCGGGATCAAGTGACTTGTATCAGCACGTTCTTGAATCATCAGTGCCAGAGTATCAAATGAAGAATCAAGCAATCTCAGCAATTTCTTCACCACTCATGGTCAGTGATGTCAGTGGTACCAAGTGCTTGAAGCTCATTTGAGATGTCAGTGAGGCGATCGAAGGTTTGTTGAACATTTTCAATATCGAGTCTTTTGAAGCGGTTGAAGAGATTGCGAAGAACGTCAACACGAGAGTCACATTGAGTTGAGACTCCTTCATTCACTTTGGACAGCCTATCCCAAATAAGCTTAGCAGTTTCCAAAGCACTCAGTCTTCCATACTGCCCTTTGCTCAGATGGCCACATATGATGTTCTTCGCTTGAGAATTGAGTTGCTTGAATCTCTTCACATCAGTAGCATTCAGAGAAGGTTTGACTGAGGGAACACCATTTTCCACAACATACCAGAGATCGTTATCAATTGCCTCAAGATGCATTCACATCTTATTCTTCCAGTAGGGGTACTCCGTTCCATCGAAGGTAGGACACCCAGCAGAGACCTTGATCATACTGCGGTCGACATAACTAAAACTCAAAGCGGTTAAACAAAATCACACGTAACAAGGAGTACCTTGCTCAGATACCAATTGAAAGTGTGTTATATCGACTAGAGGGGGGTGAATAGGCGATTTTTATGAATTCTTCACTGAGGAATTTGCTGGTGGGGAAATTCCTTAGCGAAGAACTACTTGCAGCGGAATAAGTACTCAAAAGTAAACATAGCAGAACACAAGCATAGTCATCATGATGAAATGAAGACAAGCACAGAGTACAGAAAGCGTAAACACATGATAACACAGATGAAGGCAGGCGATCAAGAAATTGAACTGAGGAAATTGAGAAAGTCTTGACCAAAGTCTTCAAACAAATATGAACAAGCACACAACAAATGAAATGAGGAAATGGAAGAGTTGAGGAAATAGAACCAAGAAGCTTGGTGAAGACAATGATTTGGTAGACCAGTTCAAGCTCTTTGTCTCGGTTATTGTACGCCTGGTTGGAGCGGCTAGGTATTTAAACACGAGGACACGATCCCTGCACACACAATGCTCATCAGATTCTCCTTGAGCTAAGGTCACACAGACCTTGCCCAATCACTCGTGGTAAGTCTTTAGGTGACTTCCAAACCTTCACAAACTCGGTCACTCGGTGATCCACAATTCCTCTTGGATGCTCTAGACCATGACGCCTAACCGTCTGGAAGAAGCATAGTCTTCAAAGGTAACAAGCATCGGATCCACGCAGGATCAATCTCTTCAGTGATGCTCAATAACTTTGGGTTTGAAGGTGTTTGGGTTTGGGTTTTCCTCACTTGATGATTTTCGCTCAAAGTCCTCGGAGGATGGGATGCTCTCAAATGACAAGTGTCAGTTTCTCTCGGAGCAGCCAACCAGCTAGTGGTTGTAGGGGGTGGCTATTTATAGCCTAGGGAGCAGCCCGACATGATAAGACATAAATGCCCTTCAATGATATGACCGTTAGGTGGGTAGATACTTTGGGACAGCTGGCGCATAGCATAGCAACGGTCGGAATTTTGACTCTCAAATTCCTCAGGGCTATCATGTTCCCCACTGTGTAGGCAATCCGCACTGGCGAATTCCTAACTCCTCAGTCAGAACAAATTCCTCAGTCAGAACAAATTCCTCAGTGACTAGAAGAACTTCGTCTCTGTCACTGAAGAATTGACTGAACTATATGAGATTTCCAATGGCTTCACTCGAAGGGATTGGTAGGTGTAGGATTTTGAGTTGAGCATCACATGGAAATTTTTCCTTAGTATTTCCTCGACCCCCTTTAACAGTACGGTGTTTCCTATGACTCAAGAAAGAGAAAATGAAACTACGAAAACAAAAGTCTTCACGCTTCATGTTCCTCGAATGATTGCCAGGTCTTCAAGGTCACACCAATTTCTTCACTTTCAAAGTCTTCAGAAAGTCTTCAGAAATCCAAAGTCTTCAGTCGAAGAACTTCATTTTTAGGGGTCGACTTTCTTTGTAAATATCAAACTCCTCATAGACTTATAGACATGTGTACACTCACAAACGCATCAGTCCCTTAACCTGTAAGTCTTTAATACACCAAAATCACTAAGGGGCACTAGATGCACTTACACCATCTGGTTTTTACAAATCGGGCCAAGCTGCCCTACTTATGGCTCATATTTGAAGCATCTTTTGGGTCTCTACAACCCGCCAGGATGGCAAACTCTAAGTCGCCAGAGTATCATAATCTTATGTTTGGAGTTATAGCCCTACAAACTCTGACTACATCAAACTGCTAAACCGACGGTCTAAGCATATACCACAGGTACGATATTTCATTATGTCAGCATTATGGTCAGACCGACTCTGGTTATGGACTATTCGTCCCCAGTGGCTTCAATCGGGTATCATGACCAGCCCGGCGGTAAACCGCCAGGGCACTTGTGATCTATTTTGAGTGCAGTGTAATAAGCAGTATGACGCACTCATCAGTGTAAACTGATGGTTTCTTAAACTGACGGATCTGCAGTATTGCGCAAAGCAGAAACATGCACAATGGCACGGCAGATTAAAGTTTCACTACCCTATTACATGACTCCACGAGCCAAATAAGATCAATTGTTTTTCCAAGGATCAAATATATAAACCACCCTTCGGTTCATTCTTCTTGGCCTTGCTGACTTGAGGCTTCTGGATCATCCTTTTCCGGTTCTTCGTCTTCTTCCGACGTCTAGAAATTTGGTGATGACCAATTGTTGCCACGTAAAGCTTGAAATTCAGCTTCATCATCTAGAAGATCAGACGGCTCAACTTCAGGGGCAAAAGTATGCTTACGGATTGGAGGAATTAGATCCATCACTCTATAAGCCGGTGTAGGCATCTCTGATTCTCCCCATTATAAGCCGGATGGTACTTTGAAAGATCCGAGTCATTGGCAATCAGAGTCGCCATTGGACGTATTTCTTTCACGCAGGCCGCGAAGTCCTTTTGATCAAATGGAGTACCATCTTCTTTTAAGCTTGGGTATCCAGTGGCTACATCAGCCGGGTCTAGTTCGGGTACCCATGCTTTGGCCCTGCTCAAAGCTGTCACGGCACTGGCTCTTGCAGATGATCGCTTCATCTCATCGATTCTGGCAGGCAGCACATACAGTTTTTTCAAGACATCTATCAAGAGAGTAGGTGCTTCATTAATTGGAGAAATTGTGGCCAGTGCACGTTGAGCTCCAATGTATAGTTGTTCAACAAGTGTGTAGACAGCTTTGAGTTTCACAACCATATCTTGGTCAAGATTGCTGCTCCTGAGACCTGAGTAAGTCATAGATTGGTTAGAGGCAGTTTATATCATTAAAGGAAAGATTCACTTTTGATGAAAAGCAAGGCGACTCATCAAATATAGCAGAAAACATATGGGATACACGGTGTTTTAAACCGGTAAGCTCGGTTGTCACCTCTTGAAGAGCTGCCTCCGCTTTCTCAGCTCGCTGCGTCAAAGCAATCTTTTCTTCAACCCAAGTGTTTCTCTCTGCCTCAAAACTGGTCTTCAGCTTTTCCGTTTCAGCCATGCTAAATTGGAATTTTGACTCAGCTTTCCGGGTCTCAGATTCTTGATTCGTCAGCCGGGTCTTTGCATCAGACAATTGTGATTGAAGATCAGAAGTGGCATCCTGCAACAACATTCACATCCGGATTACAGGAATATAAGTCCCAAGTCTTTTGCAAGCAACAACACTTGGCCCTTGGGGGCTAATGCCTGCCGAAAAATTTTATATACAACAGTTCATGACAGTAAGTCCCAAGCACTTTGCAAGCAAGAGTACTTGGCACTTGGGGGCTAATGCATATCTTGTGTCTCCCTATTGCTTTGTGATAACCCAGTTGTGTTGTAAACAATTACAGCCGGGTTATGGGTGAAGGAAATATGCCCTAGAGGCAATAATAAAGTTATTATTTATTTCCTCATATCATGATAAATGTTTATTATTCATGCTAGAATTGTATTAACCGGAAACATGATACATGTGTGAATACATAGACAAACATATAGTCACTAGTATGCCTCTACTTGACTAGCTCATTAATCAAAGATGGTTATGTTTCCTACCCATAGACATGTGTTGTCATTTGATTAATGGGATCACATCATTAGGAGAATGAGGTGATTGACATGACCCATCCGTTAGCTTAGCACTTGATCGCTTAGTATTCTCGCTATTGCTTCCTTCATGACTTATACATGTTCCAAGAACTATGAGAATTGTGTAACTCCGTTTACGGAGGAACACTTTGGGTACTACCAAACGTCACAACGTAATCGGGTGATTATAAAGGAGTACTACAGGTGTCTCCGAAGGTACATGTTGAGTTAGCATAATTGAGATTAGGTTTTGTCACTCCGATTGTCGAGAGGTATCTCTGGGCCCTCTCGGTAATGCTCATCACCTAAGCCTTGCAAGCATATAACTAATGAGTTAGTTATGAGATGAAGTATTACGAGCGAGTAAAGAGACTTGTCGTAACGAGATTGATCTAGGTATTGGATACCGACGATCGAATCTCGGACAAGTAACATACCGATGACAAAGGGAACAACGTATGTTGTTATGCGGTTTGACCGATAAAGATCTTCGTAGAATATGTAGGAACCAATATGGGCATCCAAGTCCTGCTATTGGTTATTGACCAGAGACGTGTCTCAGTCATGTCTACATCGTTCTTGAACCGTAGGGTCCGCACGCTTAAGGTTTTGATGACAATTATATTATGAGTTTATGTATTTTGATGTACCAAAGTTTGTTCGGAGTCCCGGATATGATCACGGACATGACGAGGAGTCTCGAAATGGTCGAGACATAAAGATTGATATATTGGACGGATATATTTGGACACCGGAAAGGTTCCGGAGAAGTTTGGAGCTCCGGGAGGTTACCGGAACCCCCCGGGAGGTACATGGGCCTTATTGGGCCCATGTAGGAGGAAGAGAGAAGGAGCAAGGAGGGGGCGCCCCCAAGCCCAATCCGATTGGGGGGGGGGCCCCCTTCCTTTCTCCTTTCCCCTCTTCCTTCCTACTACTAGTACTCCTTCCTTCCACCTCCAAATAAGATTAGGAAAAGGGGAAACCTACTTGGAGTAGGTTTCCCCTCCCTATGGCACGCCCCTTGGGCGGCCACCTCCTCCTCCCTCCTTTATATACGGGGTAGGGGGCACCCTAGACACACAAGTTGATCATTTATCGTTCCTTAGCCGTGTGTGGTGCCCCTCCACGATATTACACCTCGGTCATATTGTAGCGGTGCTTAGGCGAAGCCTGCGCGACAGAGAACATCAAGATCGTCACCACGCCGTCGTCTTGACGGAACTCCCCTCGGCGCCTCGCTGGATCGGAGATCGAGGGTGCGCCATCGAGCTATACGCGTGTCAAGAACTCGGAGGTGCCGAGTGCGGTGCTTGGATCGGTCGAACGGGAGGACGACGACTACTTCCTCTCGCTGCGTCAACGCTTCCGCTTCGGTCTCACGAGGGTACGAGACAACACTCTCCCCTCGTTGCTATATCATCACCATGATCTTGCGTGTGCGTAGGAAAATTTTGAAATTACTCGTTCCCCAACGGTGGCATCCGAGCCTAGGTTTTATGGTTTGATGTTATTTGCACGAGTAGAACACAAGTGAGTTGTGGGCGATATAAGTATCTTGCTTACCAAACATGTCATACTTTGGTTCAGCGATATTGTTGGATGAAGCGGCCGGACCGACATTACGCCAGACGCTTACGCGAGACTGGTTTACCGCCGTGCTTTGCACACACGGTGACTAGCGGGTGTCTGCTTTCTCTAACTTTAGTTGAACCGAGTGTGGCTACGCCCGGTCCTTGCGAAGGTTAAAACAGCATCAACTTGACAAACTATCGTTGTGGTTTTGATGCGTAGGTGAGATTGGTTCTTGCTTAAGCCCGTAGCAGCCACGTAAAATTTGCAACAACAAAGTAGAGGACGTCTAACTTGTTTTTGCAGGGCATGTTGTGATGTGATATGGCCAAGACGTGATGCTATATTTTATTGTATGAGATGATCATGTTTTTAACGAAGTTATCGGCAATCGGCAGGAGCCATATGGTTGTCGCTTTATTGTATGAAATGCAACGCATACTGTAATTGCTTTACTTTATCACTAAGCGGTAGCGATAGTCGTAGAAGCAATAGATGGCGAACGACAACGATGCTATGATGGAGATCAAGGTGTCGCGCGGTGGCGATGGTGATCACGACGGTGCTTGAAGATGGAGATCACAAGCACAAGATGATGATGGCCATATCATATCACTTATATTGATTGCATGTGATGTTTATCCTTTATGCATCTTATCTTGCTTTGATTGACGGTAGCATTTTAAGATGATCTCTCACTAATTATCAAGAAGTGTTCTCCCGAGTATGCACCGCTGCGAAAGTTCTTCGTCTTTGAGACACCACGTGATGATCGGGTGTGATAGGCTCTACGTTCAAATACAACGGGTGCAAAACAGTTGCACACGCGAATACTCGAGTTATACTTGACGAGCCTAGCATATCTGAGATATGGCCTCGAACACGGAGACCGAAAGGTCGGCGTGAATCATATAGTAGATATGATCAACATAGAGATGTTCACCATTGAAACTACTCCATCTCACGTGATGATCGGACATGGTTTAGTTGATTTGGATCACGTAATCACTTAGATGACTAGAGAGATGTCTGTCTAAGTGGGAGTTCTTTAGTAATATGATTAATTGAACTTAAATTTATCATGAACTTAGTACCGATAGTATTTTGCTTGTCTATGTTTGTTTGTAGATAGATGGCTCGTCTTTGTTGTTCCGTTGAATTTTAATCGTTCCTTGAGAAAGCAAAGTTGAAAGATGATGGTAGCAATTACACGGATCGGGTCCGTAACTTCGAGGATTATCCTCATTGCTGCCTGAAGAGTTACGCCCCGAAACACCGCTGGGTGCGTGCCTGCGCTGATGCAACCGACGACGTTAAGAATGTCCGCGAGCAAAGCTGATGACTACTCTATAGTTCGATGTGCCATGCTTTACGGCTTTGAACCGGTCTTCAACGACGTTTTGAGCGTCATGGAGCATATGAGATGTTCCAGAGTTGAAGTTAATATTTCAAGCAAATGCCCGGATTGAGAGATATGAAATCTCCAATAAGTTCTACAGCTGCAAGATGGAGGAGAATAGTTCTGTCGGTGAGCATATACTCAAAATGTGCGGGTATAATAATCACTTGATTCAACTGGGAGTTAATCTTCCGGATGATAGCGTCATTGATGTAATTCTCCAATCACGCCACCAAGCTACAAGAGCTTTGTGATGAACTATAATATGCAAGGGATGAACAAGACTATTCGAGCTCTTCGCGATCTTTGAAAGCAGCGGAGGTAGAAATCAAAAGGAGCATCAAGTGTTGATGGTCAACAAGACCACTGGTTTCAAGAAAAGGGCAAAGGGAAGAAGAAGGGAACTTCAAAAGAACAGCAAACAAGTTGCTGCTCAAGAGAAGAAACCCAAGTCTAGACCTAAGCAAATCGAGTGCTTCTACCGCAAGCAGACTAGACATCGAAGCGGAACTGCCCCAAGTATTTGGCGGATAAGAAGGATGGCAAAGTGAACAAAGGTATATGTGATATACATGTTATTGATGTGTACCTTACTAATGCTCGCAGAGCTTTTGGGTATTTGATATGGTTCATTGCTAACATTTGCAACTCAAAACAGGGACTACGGATTAAGCGAAGATTAGCTAAGGATGAGGTGACGATGCGCGTGGGAAACGGTTCCAAAGTCGATGTGATCGCGGTCGGCACGCTACCTCTACATCTACCTTCGGGATTAGTTTCAGACCTAAATAATTGTTATTTGGTGCTAGCGTTGAGCATGAATATTATATCTGGATCTTGTTTGATGCGAGACGGTTATTCATTTAAATCCGAGAATAATGGTTGTTCTATTTATATGAGTAATATCTTTTATGGTCATGCACCCTTGAAGAGTGGTCTATTTTTATTGAATCTCGATAGTAGTGATACACATATTCATAATGTTGAAGCCAAAAGATGCAGAGTTGATAATGATAGTGCAACATATTTGTGGCAATCGCCGTTTAGGTCATATCGGTGTAAAACGCATGAAGAAACTCCATCTTGATGGACTTCGGAATCACTTGATTATGAATCACTTGGTACTTGCGAACCGTGCCTCATGGGCAAGATGACCAAAACACCGTTCTCCGGATCTATGGAGAGAGCAACAGATTTGTTGGAAATCATACATCTTGATGTATGTGGCCGATGAATGTTGAGGCTCGTGGCGGATATCGTTATTTTCTCACCTTCACAGATGATTTGAGCAGATATGGGTATATCTACTTGATGAAGCACAAGTCTGAAACATTTGAAAAGTTCAAAGAATTTCAGAGTGAAGTAGAAAATCATCGTAACAAGAAAATAAAGTTTCTACGATCGATCGTGGAGGAGAATATTTGAGTTACGAGTTTGGTTTACATTTGAAACAATGCGGAATAGTTTTGCAACTCACGCCACCGAACACCACAACGAAATGGTGTGTCCGAACGTCGAATCGTACTTTACTTGATATGGTGCGATCTATGATGTCTCTTACTGATTTACCGCTATCGTTTTGGGGTTATGCTTTAGAGACGGCCGCATTCACGTTAAATAGGGCACCATCAAAATCCGTTGAGACGACGCCTTATGAACTGTGGTTTGGCAAGAAACCAAAGTTGTCGTTTCTCAAAGTTTGGGGCTGCGATGCTTATGTGAAGAAACTTCAACCAGATAAGCTCGAACCCAAATCGGAGAAATGTGTCTTCATAGGATACCCAAAGGAGACTATTGGGTACACCTTCTATCACAGATCTGAAGGCAAGATTTTCGTTGCTAAATTCGGGTCCTTTCTAGAGAAGGAGTTTCTCTCGAAAGAAGTGAGTGGGAGGAAAGTAGAACTTGATGAGATAACTGTATCTACTCCCTTATTGGAAAGTAGCTCCTCATCACAAGAACCGGTTCCTGTGACAACTACACCAATTAGTGAGGAAGCTAATGATATTGATCATGAAACTTCAGATCAAGTTTCTACTGAACCTCGTGAGGTCTACAGAGTAAGATCCGCACAGTGAGTGGTACGGAAATCCTATTCGAAGTCATGTTACTTGACCATGATGAACCTACGAACTATGAGGAAGCGATGATGAGCCCAGATTCGCAAAATGGCTAGAGGCCATGAAATCGAGATAGGATCCATGTATGAAAACAAAGTATGGACTTTGGTTGACTTGCCGATGATCGGCAAGCCATTGAGAATAAATGGATCTTTAAGAAGAAGACAGACGTGATGGTAATGTTATTTGTTTACAAAGCTCGACTTGTTGCAAAGGTTTTCGACAAGTTCAAGGGGTTGACTACGATGAGACTTTCTCACCCGTAGCGATGTTTAAGTCTGTCCGAATCATGTTGGCTATTGCTGCATTTCATGATTATGAAATTTGGCAAATGGATGTCAAGACTACATTCTTGAATGGATTTCTAGAAGAAGAGTTGTATATGATGCAGCTGAAGGTTTTGTTGATCCAAAAGGTCTTGACAAAGTGTGCAAGCTCCAACGTTCCATTTATGGATGGTGCAAGCATCTCGGAGTTGGAATAAACGCTTTGACAAAGTGTGATCAAAGAATATGGTTTTATCTGAGACTTTTGGAGAAGCCTCAGTATTTACAAGAAAGTGAGTGGGAGCTCAGAGCATTTCTAGTTTTATATGTTGATGACATATTATTAATTGGAAATGATATAGAATTTCTGGATAGCATAAAGGGATATTTGAATAAAAAATTTCAATGAAAGACCTCGGTGAAGCTGCTTATATATTGGGCATCAAGATCTATAGAGATAGATCAAGACGCTTAATAGGACTTTCACAAAGCACATACCTTGACAAAATTTTGAAAAAGTTCAAAATGGATCGAGCAAAGAAAGGATTCTTGCACGTGCTACAAGGTGTGAAGTTGAGTCAAACTCAATGCCCGACCACGCAGAAGATAGAGAGAAAATGAAAGATGTTCCTATGCTTCACCATAGGCTCTATCATGTATGCAATCTGTGTACCAGACCGACGTATGCTTAGCAATAAGCTTGGCGGTAGGTACCAAAGTAATCCAGAGTGGATCACTAGACAGCGGTCAAGAACATCTGAAATACCGAAAAGGACTAAGGATATGTTTCTCGTATATGGAGGTCACAAAGAGCTAGTCGTAAATGGTTACGTCGATCTAAGCTTTGACACTGATCCGGACGATTCTAAATCGCAGACCGGATACGTGTTTATATTAAACGGTGGAGCTGTAAGTTGGTGCAGTTCTAAACAAAGCGTCGTAGCGGGATCTACATGTGAAGCGGAGTACATAGCTGCTTCAAGCGAGAAAATGAAGGAGTGCGGATGAAGGAGTTCATTTCCGATCTAGGTGTCATACCTAGTGCATCGGGACCAATGAAGATCTTCTGTGACAATACTGGTGCAATTGCCTTGGCAAAGGAATCCAGATTTCACAAGAGGACCAAGCACATCAAGAGACGCTTCAATTCCATTCGGGACCAAGTCCAAGTGGGAGACATAGAGATTTGCAAGATACATACGGATCTGAATGTTGCAGACCCATTGACTAAGCCACTCTCACGAGCAAAACATGATCAGCACCAAGACTCCATGGGTGTTAGAATCATTACTGTGTAATCTAGATTATTGACTCTAGTGCAAGTGGGAGACTGAAGGAAATATGCCCTAGAGGCAATAATAAAGTTATTATTTATTTCCTCATATCATGATAAATGTTTATTATTCATGCTAGAATTGTATTAACCGGTACATGTGTGAATACATAGACAAACATATAGTCACTAGTATGCCTCTACTTGACTAGCTCATTAATCAAAGATGGTTATGTTTCCTAACCATAGACATGTGTTGTCATTTGATTAATGGGATCACATCATTAGGAGAATGAGGTGATTGACATGACCCATCCCGTTAGCTTAGCACTTGATCGTTTAGTATTCTGCTATTGCTTCCTTCATGACTTATACATGTTCTAGTAACTATGAGAATTGTGTAACTCCCGTTTACCGGAGGAACACTTTGGGTACTACCAAACGTCACAACGTAACTGGGTGATTATAAAGGAGTACTACAGGTGTCTCCGAAGGTACATGTTGAGTTAGCATAATTCGAGATTAGGTTTTGTCACTCCGATTGTCGGAGAGGTATCTCTGGGCCCTCTCGGTAATACTCATCACCTAAGCCTTGCAAGCATATAACTAATGAGTTAGTTATGAGATGAAGTATTACAGAACGAGTAAAGAGACTTGTTGGTAACGAGATTGACCTAGGTATTGGATAGCGACGATCGAATCTCGGACAAGTAACATACCGATGACAAAGGGAACAACGTATGTTGTTATGCGGTTTGACCGCTTAAGATCTTCGTAGAATATGTAGGAACCAATATGGGCATCCAGGTCCCGCTATTGGTTATTGACCAGAGACGTGTCTCAGTCATGTCTACATCGTTCTCGAACCGTAGGGTCCGCACGCTTAAGGTTTCGATGACAATTATATTATGAGTTTATGTATTTTGATGTACGAAGTTTGTTCGAGTCCGGATATGATCACGGACATGACGAGGAGTCTCGAAATGGTCGAGACATAAAGATTGATATATTGGACGGATATATTTGGACACCGGAAAGGTTAGGAGAAGTTTGGAGCTCCGGAGGTTACCTGGAACCCCGGAGGTATATGGGCCTTATTGGGCCCATGTAGGAGGAAGAGAGAAGGAGCAAGGAGGGGGCATGCCCCCAAGCCCAATCCGAATTGGGAGGGGGGGCCCCCTTTCCTTTCTCCTTCCCCCTCTCTTCCTTCCTACTACTAGTACTACTTCCTAATACTAGTACTCCTTCCTTCCACCTCCAAATAAGATTAGGAAAAAGGGGGGAAACCTACTTGGAGTAGGTTTCCCCCTCCCTATGGCGCGCCCCCCCTTGGTCCGGCCACCTTCTCCCTCCCTCCTTTATATACGGGGGTAGGGGGGCACCCTAGGACACACAAGTTGATCATTGATCGTTCCTTAGCCGTGTGCGGTGCCCCCCTCCACGATATTACACCTCGGTCATATTGTAGCGGTGCTTAGGCGAAGCCCTGCGACAGGAGAACATCAAGATCGTCACCACGCCGTCGTGCTGACGGAACTCCCCCTCGGCACCTCCGCTGGACCGGAGATCGAGGGTGCGTCATCGAGCTATACGCGTGTCAAGAACTCGGAGGTGCCGGAGTAACGGTGCTTGGATCGGTCGAACCGGGAGGACGTACGACTACTTCCTCTATGCTGCGTCAACGCTTCCGCTTCGTTCTACGAGGGTACGTAGACAGCACTCTCCCCTCGTTGCTATATCATCACCATGATCTTGCGTGTGCGTAGGAAAATTTTGAAATTACTACGTTCCCCAACAATGGGGGCTATACAAGAAAGCTCTCTTTATATTCATGCTGATTAAACCGGCCCTTGGGGGCTACGGATGCAATGTTAATTGTTTAAAAATCCAGTTCAATTATACAGACGACAGCCAGTCTCGGAAGGGTTTTTCAAAGATGTTCATGATTCTTCTAAAGTCTACAGCATATTTAAATTAATCATACCCAATAGACTTGGGGGCTGGCAAGATGGACATAATTTATTTAAGCAGGAATTCATACCTCATACTTCTGATGCATCTGCTTCACCATATCAATTTCAAGATCACAGCTGGAGTGTACTTGGTTGAGGTAGCCAAAGAGTATTTCACTGCTGCTCAGTTGCGCATAATGGGAGACATCAAATCTCACTTTCCGCCTTTCAATAACCTCTTGTTTGGCAGAGTGCTTGGCCAAAGCAGTTGGATTTCCCAGTTTTGTAAAACTGGTGCCAGTGATTATAACATCGTCAACATGAGTCTCCGACGGCTTAACTGGGCTTGATGATTAAGTGTTCAAATGATTGAGTTTTGTTTGGTCGCCAGAGAGGTCAGGAATTTCTGGCGGAACATCATAAGCAGGTTCTTCCGGTTGCTTTTCAGAGACATTTGGTGCTGGAACTTGATGTTCCGGTTCAATGACTTTAGGGTCTTCAGTCGGCTTGGTCGCCTTTGTCTTTTTAATAGGCTTTTCTTGGATGTTGCAAGGGTTATGACACATCAGTACAATTATGAAAGCATAAGGAGATACAGTACAAAAGTAACTGTTGTTACCCGGGGGCAGTTTTAAAAGCCAGCAGCTCAGTCTACGATGAGTCGCCAGAGGAATAACGAGAAACCTCCTGGTCAATTGAATCGGCACAGTTAAGTGGCTGGCGAATGAGACCCGCCAGCGAGTAAAAAATAGTTTAAGTTCGGAAGAACCTCTTTCGACATTTTCGTGGAGATGGAGTGTTCGGTAAGCCGGAGGACAATTCGTCACCTCCAATGGTCCGGGTTTGTCGCTGATTCTCGTGCTGCTGTTGCTTCAAAAGAAAGTGAGGGTCTAAACAAGCTAAAGGGTGTGAAAACTTACTTTTCGGGCTACTTGTCGAAGTTTCTGTCTTGGCAAAGGTTCTAAGCCGGAGGAAATAATAGTTACCTCTTCTTCAACTGCTTGGCTGGCCCCCGTGTCATCCTCATAATAATCAGTGTCAATAAGGTGATTGAAAGAGGAGTCAAGGGAGTCAAGGGCTACCTCCGACTCAGATCTGTCATCCAGTTCAAACATGTTGGAGGTGCTTGGTTTCTTCTTATTTTTCTTAGTGGTTTTCTTGCCGGTTTTCTTGGCGGCTTTCTTGGCAGCCCTGGCCTTCTTGGCAGCTTCATGGTCATATTTCTTCTTCCAAAAATCAGAGTCAGCCTATGAAAAGACATCAAAGTTGAGTTTATGAAGCATTTGAATAATGAGGTAAAAATAAGTGAGTAAAGAGGCTCACATCTGGTGGTGGGTTAAATTTGCAGAAAGGGTTCAGACCCACTTTACTGGAATCTTCCAGGTCTACATTCAGAAGGGACTTGGTCATTTCGTCAATGGCCTCGTCAGCTAATTGTAAAGAGTTGTGGCGCAGTGGATCTTTTACACCTCTAGTGTAAGTACACATTATTTCAGGCCGGCGACTCAAGGGTATGATCCACCAAGAAACCCAGCACTGAACCAAATCAATGCCAGTTAACCCATTTGCCAGCAGAGCCTTGACCTTTGCAATGGTGGGGGCAAGCTTTGCACGTTCAGCAGGTAAGTTTTTCAGGAAGAAGATGTTTTGGGTCCAGGCGTTCAGTATGATAACCCGGCAATGGATTCTCGTCAGCCGGAGAAGTATCTCTGCAATAAAACCATGTCTTATTCCAATCTTTTGGGTGACTCGGCAGGTACGCATAGGGGAAGATGGCGTCTCTTCTTCGTCGAATCGAGATTGTGCCAAGTTCCAAACTGGGTCCGTTCGTGAACTCGTTTTGGCGGTTCAAATAAAAATATTCTCTGAAAAGGTCAACACTGGGCTCCTCTTGAAGGTATACTTCGCAGAAGACTTGAAAGTTGTAGATATTTGACACGGAATTGGGTCCGATGTCTTGAGGATGGAGTTGAAAGAAGTGCAGAACGTCTCGAATAAATTTAGAACCGGGCGGTGAGAAGCCCTGATTCATGTGATCAGTAAAAACAATGACTTCGCCATCCTTTGGCTGAGGTCTTTCTTCGCCTGGATCAGGGGTGCGGTAGTGCTTGACATTTTTTGCTGGCAAGTACCCAATTTTGACAAAATCTCTGAATGTGTTCTCAGTGACGATGGAGGGAACCCAGTTACAAGAAATAACCATCTTTGGCGGCATTGTGAAGAAGCCTAAAGGAAAGGAAAATTTTGCTGGTTCAAATTGATTCATTAAACCGGAAGTACAAAAGCTACAGTATATATTCAGAATGGCGGCTTAAATGGGGCCTAATGATATATGGGTAATTATAAGCCGGTGATGTAAGCCGCCATGACAAGTACCGATACTCAAGATCTAACAAGAGCAAATTTTACCAAGTGTTGGGACAAACAGGTTTTACAGATTATAGTGATAAGATTGGATCTGCGGCAGTTCTGAAAAAGGAAATAAAATCTAAACCTAAAGTGGCGGTAGCAGAAAAATGGGGGTGCCCAGATGAGATCTATTGCAATGAGGATATAGTCTGATATCAAAAAACAAGTGCTAAAACTGCTACCACGCAAGACCTGTGTTGTTTTCAGATCAAAACTATACGATCTAGGAAGGAGAAGGAGGGGCGGTGATGAACACCGATGAACAAGGAAACCTTAAAGACAGATCTATTACGAGGAAAGAGAAGACTTACCGACGCTGATGAGACAGCGAAGGAGCGCCGCGATGTTCTGGTCCGTTCAGGGTGATGCAGCAGCCGGAGTCGAAGCAGTGGACGAAGGACGACGGCGGTTGAGCTTGGGCGCACTGGAGCGTCACGAGGAGGAAGAAGAACGCGAGAAGGCAAAAGGGGAAGAGTGAAAAGGGGACCCGTGGTCCTATTTATAAGGCTGGAAGGATAAGTGGCATGCGCGGGAATCGAGGAGGCAAGAAAATGGATATGTGACGACATGGGCGCCTCGATTTTCAGAAGTTCAGTAAAGGAAAAAATTTATTAAGATCTGGGTCGTATGTGGTATTAATAACAGATAACGTCATGGCGGGTTACCGCAATCTCACTAGGTGACGTCATGGCGGGTTATAATATTTCACAGGAAGATGAAGAAGGATTTTTCTAAGTTTTGAAGATTGACCTGAACAAGTTCAAGTCAACCTGGGGCCTAATGTTGGGGATATGACTATTGGATATGACCCGCCCAGGAGGGGCCGGGTTATCCCAATGGTGGTTCATCTAAATAAAGCCCATGAGTATGTTGAAGATGGCGGTTCATGAAGTAGGCTTGTTAAAGGGCCCAGACCCCAAGGCGGCTTAAGGCCCATAAGTGTAAACCGCCATGTATATGTAACTTGTATTGTAAGGCATGTAAGATAAGTCGCCGGGCCGGACACGTTTGTATGAGACGACCGGGACTCTGTAAGCCGCAGGGCGTTAACCCATGTATATAAGGGGATGACCCGACAGCGGCTTGGGGCAAGAGACAACAGATCGAAAGCCAGGCCAAGCGTATTCGCTCCCTGGTAATTGAAACCCTAGCAATACCACCTCAAACTAGATTATGCTTTTACCTTCACCGCAAGGGGCCGAACCAGTATAAACTCCTCATGTCCTTTGTCCCGATTAACCCCTTTAAGCTAACCTCGTCGCAATGGCTCCGCAACTAAGTCCTTCCAAGGTGTCAAAAAAAACTAAGTCCTTCCATGAGGACATCTGCCGTGACAATTCCACGACAATAGGCATTGGGCCACCTTCTTCATCAAAATCATAACTGAAAGTTCAGGATTGTAGCCATAAAACACAGCATCATCAGAAATCTAGGACAAAACCCTAAGACAAACTTCAGAAGAATTGGCTACGATTTTCCACATAGGGTGCTTGCACACAACAACACTAGCTTCATGCCCGAAACCCCATACCGTGCTGCCGAAACCCTACACTAAATACATAGCTCAAAACCCTAGCTTTACGGGTAAGAATGCAACATTGCCACATCCAAGCACTACATAACCATGAATCTGTCTCCAAATCGCACGGATCCGCCGTACTTGGCCGGGCGCATAGCCGAAGAGGAACAAGGGGAGAGAAGGCGCAGAGCAGACGAGGAACATGGCAACTCACCATAGTCTGGAGGGAAGACAGCCGGCGGCCGGACTAGGTGAGCGGAGGGAGGTGGCTCCCGACCGCCGAAGAACTCCGGCGACGCAGCCATGCTTGCTGACGTCAGCAGCGGCTGATCGACCCCCGACAAGAAGAAGAGTGGAGAAGAGGGACGAACGGATGAGCTACAGGAGAACGGCCGACACATTTAATTCAGGTGCTCTCGTGACTGTCCTGCGGGTTGATTAGAAGGGAAAGCTGTTTTTTTCTTTGCAAAAAGACGGGCGCTAACCGGCCCGGGCCAGCAGAGTCCACTTGGCGCGTTGTGATTGGCCCAAGCTAGTTAGGTGCATTTTGTAATTTGTAGGACCAAATCAACACATTTTGAACAAGTTCTAGGACCTGTGGTGCTTTTACCTCTTTACCCCAAGCTTCGCCACTGCACCCGATGTTAGGTTTTGCATTACCCACGTCACGTCACTCCCACTGATAACTACAAGGTGAGAGAGACATAAGTAGAAACGCAAACCTTTCTGTAAAGCATGTGGGCAAAGATCACATTAGTTAATGTAACCACAAAAACCAAAGATAACCAGTCTAGATCATGCCGCATCTGCCTACATTGTCACGTCGCTTGATCAGTACACATGTAAGCTGTCACAGTAGCTGAAAGCCTGGAACATACACATAGGCTGCCTTCTTATATAGGTTTATCTTTTTATTATTATTATTGATCGATAGGTAGGTTCATGCCACGGTTCGTAGGCCGGGTCTAGTCATGCCCTGGGTACGAGCTACCAGGGGGGCCGATCGTCCATTTCGTGGTGGGCACGCACGACGGTCCGTTTATCAACCTTTTCCTCCTGGCCCCTCTTCTTTCGGTTGCCCACGATGATGAGCCTGGGTACACCGGCTGGGTCTCCTACAGATGTCCACGATCTTCTTTGGTAATGGGTAAGTCTAATGTGATGTAGTAATCGCCGTCAAATCGTCCTAGTCGGAGGCGGTGCAGTGCAGGTGCCGACCAACATAAAGGCATGGGATTACGACCTGCATGCGTCTCTTTGCTTGCCCGGATCGCTTCCATCCAAGCGAAAAAGAGAGAGCATTGTCAAAAGTAGTACGACTTCATCGTACACAAGAGGCACGGCATAGATAGGCATCACATGTTCGCGTCGTGAGCACCATCACACCGGTGGCTGTGGCTGGCTGGCTGGCTGGCTGAGAGGAGATCTGATCCGGTCCTCAGTGCCAAATCGTTGCGCACTAGCCAACCCCCCTTTTTTTTTACCACGAAGTGCACTTGTGCTTTCACTCTTGGTCTCTTGGATGTGGGATCTTCAGAGGTTTGTGTGGTGCATGTGGTCGCTTGTGCTCTTTGAGCTGGCCATATGTGACGTTGCATTGGTGCGAGGAAGATGGCATTATTGGGTGATGATTTATGCGAGAACGTACGTACGTACTGTACGCCCCCTCACATCAATCAATCACCTGAGAATTAAATATTATCTTGAAAATAATTATCGCTGTCTCTTCAAATAATGTTGCTCAGAATGATTTTCCTTTTGGTTTCCTTGGGGTTCACATCCAGAGACTACAAGGTGGCCGCGTGACAGTGCACGGTCACGGCCTTTTGAGTTGGATCAAGCAATCGCGACCTCTGTGGTCTCCTCTCACCCTGTGCACGCCAAAGGGAAAAAGGAAATATAGGAGTGAATGGCAAGCAATACCTAACCGTACCAGCGCATCGATAACAAGAAAGAATACACGAGCTGCGTGCTTGTGCTTATAATACTTGCACGAAACGAAAACCGACATGGCAACATGCATGCAGAGTCTTAGCGCGAGATAAAATAAAAGGCATGCATCCCCTCAAAAAAAAAAAAGGCATGCAGAGTTGCAGGCTGAGCTCGGCTCTAGTAGTGAACCGGCAGCCATCGGCCGACTAGCCGGTAGGCTGAAAGCTGGGGAAAACGCACACCACCGTTGCGCCGCGTCTTTAACTTAACAAGCATATCTTAGTCGGCATTCGACAGCGGAGCGTTTTTGTATCCGGCCGTAGCCTAGCCCTAGCCCGTGCCGGTCTAGCCGCAGGCCGAGGAATCAATCAGCCGGACGTGTCTTGCACATACGGCCATCACTTGACCCGATCGACTACCCGACGACCAGCAACAGGAAGCGATATGCCTAGCTAATTGCCTAAGCAAACGTGCGGCGCCACCGCCACGTACGAGGTACCAGGACCGTAACGACACGAGCCTCGCTGTTGCTGCCCCCGCCATGCGCCGCGGCGCGCGCCACAGAGCTACTCCCACCTTGTACCGCTCGCGCACGGTACGGCGCCGGCCGGCAGCGAGACCGACCCGAGCACGGACGTGTCGTCGCTTCCCGAGGCTGTAGCTCTAGCCAACGGACGCGAGCCGGCCGGGCGAGCGAGCGCGTCGCTCTCGCCGTCTCGCGGGCGGCGGGATGAGGAGGAGGTGGGTGGAGCGGCCCCAACTACCCGCGCCACCTGGCGCGGCGCGGGCCAGTCGACCTCCCCCCCGGGCCGGGGTCGTCGGAACGGCCCTCGCGCGCCTGCCTTGCCTGCGCTGAGTGTGCGTGGTCCGATGGCGACGGGGAGCGCTCGCGTTTTGTCTGCTCCGATCGACAACACACGGCTCAGCGCGCGCGCGCTGGATTTCAGGATTTGGACGGCACTTGTTTTCTAATTCCACCCTGATTTGGGCATGTCACCTTGTCTCTCTCGCAGGCAGCAGCGGCTTCGTCTCGTCACCAGCCGTCTGCCGTGTCGTTTGCATTGCCTTGTTTGGTGACCGCCGGTCGCATATACAAATGCACGGCGGCCGTGTGCGGGGATACGATGGTGGCGTAGTGCGATCTGTCTATGCGAGTATACAAGTTCATTCCATGGATCCAGTACTGGACAGTGGACACCTGTACTCCTGCATCGTTCATACGTCATGCCACCCAAGATGAGCTTGTGCCGGGCCGGGACGGACAAACGGCTTCTTTTGTTAAGCTTGTTTGTTTTTCTCTTCTCAGACTAGATTAGAAAAGGGAACGCGAATCAGCCAGCGAAATGGTGCTGTACTGCCGTAGCAGTTGGCCACACCAGCGTGGAGGGCGATTACGTGCACTCAATGTCAACGTACGTGATCCTGTTCAAGCCTCGTAAATCGTATGTATATTCTTCAATCTGCTTTCGGAGGGGAAGCAATCATATTGCTCATTTGTCAACCCAGAACATATATCTTCTCTGCTAACAAAAACCATCGGCATCACGCGAACAGAATTCATCGTGCTGGACCTGCCCTAAGAAAAACGAATGATTCATGACTGATTACTGAAAGGTCGGTGCAGTGGCATCAACAGATTGGCACAACGACAGAAATAAAAGGGTCAGCTAGCTGTAGCTGATGTACTACTCGTCAAGGCTCAGGGTGCCTGCCGACCCAATAAAAGAATCGCGGGAGGCACCAGCAAGAAGATCCTGTGGACGATATCTGGAGCAGGATTTGATTGGCAAGCAGAAGAAGGCATGGAGCTTCGGTGTCCGTGGCAGTGGTTGCTGGTTGATACTTGTGATATTCTATGCGATCCAATGTCCATGCTGTCATTCTTCTAGTCTCCTACAGTCCTACTGCAACCCGGCGTCGTGAGTTTTTTTTTAAAAATGACACTCCCTCCGTTCTATAATGTAGTCTTATAAATTTTTGGAAATACTAACGCCCACACGTATGAGCATCTGGCAACTCGTCCATACGCACGAATCTCGTCCAACCAATTCTGCATGAATCTTGGCGCGTTCTAGCAGTTTTTGTGTGCCACGTAGGACTGGGCTAGTGTGTGGGCATTCATCCGGTCGTCCACACGTCCTTTTCCACCACACGGGGGGCTGCTGTGGGCGTTTAGCAATTCGCCCACACGTCCTTTTCCACCACACGGGGGGCTGCTGTGGGCGTTTAGCAATTCGCCCACATGCCCGTCTCCTCGCCCACACCCAAAGCCGTCAGTTGCCATGTGTTTCTGTAGGGTGCATGGCAACTGCCCTAACTTTGCTTGTGAGCAGATGGCAACTCTCTTTTATCCGAGTTGTCATGTGTTTTTGCATGGTACATGGCAACTGCCCTAGCGTGCACGTAAGGAGATGGCAACTCTTTCTTTTACATGGCAACTGTCCTAGCGTGCTTGCGAGCACATGGCAACTCTCTCTTTTACCTGAACATGTTTTTTTGCCATGCCTTTTTTGTAGTGCTACATGGCAACTGTCTAGTGTTAGTAGGTGGCAACTCTTAAAGTTTTGAAATCATGACAACTGCAAATAGACCAGACCATACATGGCAACTGCAGTTGAGCAACCATGACAACTGCAGTTAAATGAACATGAAAGAGGGTCCAGACCATGGCAACTGCGGGGATGCGTGGTGACTGTCACACGGCGTGCAGGACCATAAGGTAGGAGGCCTGACGTACGGGCGTGTGGGCGTTATCTATTTTGCCCACACGTAGACATGTGAGAGGGACCGCGATAAAAAAAAGGCGTGTGGGTATTACTTGTTTTGCCCACACGTAGACGTGTCGGCTGATCCTCTAAAACACCAAATGTGTGGGCAAACCCCTTAACGCCCACACGTGTGGACGTTATCGGCGTCCTAAACTTTTACAAAAATCAAACATTACAAACTTTGACCATGTTTATAGAGAAAAGTAGGTACATCTAGAATACCAAATGTATATCATTGGATACATTGTGAGTTATATTTTCAGAATGTATAGATTTGGTATTGTAGATGTATACAATTTTCTCTATACACTTGGTTAAAGTTGGCAAAGTTTAACTTTCCAAAAATTTATAGGCACTACATTGTGGATTGGAAGGAGTAATACTATAAGAGCATCTAAGCGGGGTGCCTCAAACCTGCCACATATGCCCGGGCAGACCACCCGGGCATTGTCCGGTCACGATTTTTTGACTCAGACGGGCCCCTCATACTTCCCTCAAACGTTCGGACTAATGGCACCCCCCATATCCAGCCCAAATATGGGGGATATGGGGGCGCCCGGGCACGACCGCCATGTCGAACCCGACCACGATGGTCCACCCGACCCCACATAAAATCCTCGCCACCCGCTCGCCGGACCAAACCCTGGCCACTTCACTCCCCTCCCCTCCGCCCTCCTCCGCCACCCAAGATTGTATCCGGCTCCTTCCGGTCGTCTCCGACATGGCGGGCAGCGGATCCGAGTCCTCACCTCCAGATCCGTCGACCCCGAGCTCATCCCACGCGCCCCCGAGGAGGAGATGGTCGTCCGGCTTGCGCTCCGCCGCACTCGGGAGGACGCCCGTGCACGGCTGCGCTCGGACTCCATCCGTCGGGAATCCATTGTGTCTGCCCAAATGGCGCATGGATCCGGCGAGGCCGGCCATAGTTGCCTCGCCGAAGGCCGTGCGGTCCGTCTGGCATCCGAACGCGCTGGCGGACACGCAACCGCTCCGGTGGCGTGCCGATATTCAGGACGCACCATCGTCCCACGAGGCCATGGCACGACGTGCCTGCTGTGGAAGGCACCAGACGCGGGAGGCGGCGGCAGCGGCCCTCGCGGTGGCAGACGTCAGCGAGGCGGAGTCGCATTCTCCGACGCCCCGTATGGCGCATCGATCCGGTCGTCGCAACCGCATCGTGTTGGACTTCGGCGGCTCGTCCGCAGACAGATCCATCATCGATCTGACGTCCAGCAGCACCGTTCGGGTTTCGGTCTCCGACGAGGAAGAGTAGGGCATGGGAGACGGCGGGGCTTTGAATCCCGTGAGCCAGCTCGTGTCCCATGAGCTACCATACCTTGTCGGCAACCGGACCAACATTTCGAGGAGCGCAGCCGGCCACCGGACATGGCCAGGGCAGAGCCCGGCGAGCGGGGAGCGGAACCGGATGAGCTCCGCTTAGATTAGGTTTCACGTTGCATGTAATAATATGGATTTGAGGTTTCTAATTAAGATATCCGGATGTGGAATGCGTTTTTTGAGGGGTGATCGGTCACGGTCCGCGGACACGTCCGAGCGTGTCCGCGGGTATTTGAGGGGTCGGATTTACAAGTCCGTCTATAGATGCTCTAAGCAAATGGAGACTACGCAATGAAATCCATTCACACAAGCTGGACCATTGCCTTCGGCAAGGCTCTAATTCCTTCCCTATCTTTCTTCTTTTTCTCAAGGGCCTGTAAGAAGAAGCAAATCCCTTTCTTGAATGGCCGAGGAAGAGGCGGCACTGAACAGAACAAGATCCCCCTCTACTTATCTTTGGGGCTATGCGCATTCTTAAACTTGATCACTGCTCTCGAGAAGGACTGGACGAAGAAAGCAGATGAGCTTCCTGCCACCCAAACCGGCCATGTTGTGCAACTGCTTCGAGTTTTCCCTTACCAAGTTTTGGCATCAGATCGAACCCGGAAGGCATATTATTTTGTACTGCTTTTTCTGGGCCAGATTCCCTGCCATCTTTGCTTTGTTCAATCCTTTTCCTTTTTTGCCAATCTCTGAAACAAAATTACTAGAAATGATGTCTGACGACCAAATTTTGGCATGAAAAAAATTGTTCCAGATACGGCGAGGACAAATTTGGCATAAAATCGGCCATTCATATAGACAAAAGAAGGTCCGGTGATCGGATCGGACGAGACTTGCCTGCTTCCTTCCCATGCTCCCATCCGTGCTCCCGCGTACGTGGCTTGATTTGATTGGAAGAAAATAAGACCCGGCCCCACCCCCTGAAAATCAGGGGGAGATGATTAGATTAGAAAAGAAAAAGGGAAAATGACAACCGTAGGATGAAGTGGGAGCACGCATGAGAGCATGGAAAGGGAGCAGGCAAGCCGGATCCGATCGGATCCTAGGTGTACCAAAAACCATGTCGTGGTTTCTGCCTTACGTGCATGTTGCAGAGTCGGCCTATCAAATATGGGCCGGACGACTTCTCCCTCTTCCCATTGGGCCTGCCTTTTCCGAGCTGTACTCCACGTGACGACCCAACAGGAAACCCGTGCGTCCTTCGTGCCCACTGCGCACGCATCGCATCGTGATCTGCTTCCAGACGAGTCCCCCCCCTCTTCGCCTCCGCCATCTCCTCAGCTGTCCCACTGTCCTCCCGTGATTCTCCGCGTCCCGCCGCTCCTAGAGGCTAGAGCCCCCGGCGCCACCGCCGCTCGCTCCCCTCGCCCTCCGCGCGGCGCTCACGGCGATGGATGAGTGGGTTCGCCAGGCCGAGGCGTGGGCGGGCCAGGCCGAGCGCTGGATCCGCCAGCAGCCCCCGGAGCAGATTTACGTCGCCGTCGCCGTGATTGCCGTCACAATTCTGGTGCTCCTCGCAGGTGATTTCCCGAGCCTAAGCTTCTTCTCGCAGTGTGTCCTTGCTACCGGCTGTTCGCGCAGTAGTCAAGAGCGTGTGCAGAATGCGGTCCCTGAAAAACTAGGCAGATAGATGTGGCAATTTGGCAACTTAAGAGCTGTCCCGGGAGCAGGTCCGCTTTGCCTGAAGGTGTTGGGCTTGTTTGAATTTGTGCGTTCCATGTGCACCTCTAGTTTCTGACTGATAGTACAAACTAGCTGTGGATGAGCAGTTGTGTCGTTGGCTGCAGTGGAATTTCACCACGTTCAAATACGATTTTATCGTAATTGAGTCCATGCCTTGGGTCAAACTGAGAGCTGGTGCATAGTTTGTGTAATTTAGCTTGACTGGGGCACCAGGTCGCAGTTTCCTGTTTAATTATACTGGGTAAAAAACATAATCTACAGTAGACGTAGTATCCTGTCTGTACAGGCTATGATGCATTGGTAAGTTTGGATTTGTACACATCCTTAGTTCTTTTTTATACTGTTGACTCAGAACGGAAGCAGAGACGTTGAATTTATCAACTGATTTACACTATACTTTGCAGTGGGTGGTAAGGTGTATCAAGTTAGTGGTGTAGTTCTGTTGATTTTGTCTGTATTTACATTTGCAAGTGCAGGCTGTAAAATCTTAATACTGCAAGATATTGGAAATTATGAGTTCTTAAACATCAATGCTTCTGGCAGAGTGATAATAACATGATAATATGTGTCGTGTTAATCTAGAGATAATTTATTCTCAGAGTGCAACATTTGAACTTATTACCTTAGTTTATGCAATGGTGCATCTCAAGATTTGAAATACATTGTTGTGTTGCTGTACTTAGTGATACTTCTGTTTTTGTGTTGCTGTACTAGTAATATTTCTGTCTTTGTGATTATAATTTCACTGGCGCTATATATGTGCAGCAATTGATGAGCAGTATATGTCTGATTTTTGTAACAGCTTCTTGTCTGAAATCATCAAAATCAAACACCATTGTGCTATCCGGGCTAAGTGGAAGTGGTAAAACTATTCTTTTCTACCAGGTAATTATCTACTATGGCAAGTTCCTCTCCCCCTTGGGTATCACAGTTACTCACATTCTAGTGGATTGACTCAAAACGATAGAATGTGGCCAGAGTAACGACCTTGCATATTTAGGTTTGCTAATTTGTTTGCTAGTTTCTGTCTCTCTTCATTGCCAAGTTTTAGTTAGGGATTAGGCTATGATATTTGTTTGCAATATGCTCTCATTCATGCAGACTAGAAAATGACTATCTTAGCTTTAACTTCTACTGTGATTGCTATGGTCTTATGACTTATCTGTTGTTTCTCTTGCTTAGTTGCCTTGATTTTACTTTCTGAACTCTTATACAATTTTAGTATTGCATGCCTGCTTGGAATTATTTTGATGAACCGAGACATGTTATTTTATTTACTTTTCTCCATTTGGTTTTTACTTATATTACCCTTGAAGCAATTTAACGGTGGTCTATACCATCATTCTTTGGGTGCTAATTCGGCCTTTCTCTTCCTGTTAGCTTCGCGATGGATCATCTCATCAAGGAACTGTGACATCGATGGATCCTAACAATGATACGTTTGTGCTAAATTCAGAGCTTGAAAGGGTTAGGCTGTTTTCTTGGAGATGAATCTTTGATACATCTTGATATAAATCTAAATCAAAGGATGCCATTCTTTATACAGAAATATTCATTTTCTGATTGCAATAATAGTTACTTGACTTTCCTTTTGCTCACTCTGCAGAAAGGCAAAGTAAAACCTGTCCATGTTGTTGATGTTCCTGGTCATGCAAGACTGAAACCCAAGCTGGATGAATTCCTGCCTCGGGCAGCTGGAGTTGTTTTTGTTGTTGATGCTCAGGATTTCTTGTCTAGCATGCAAGCTGCTGCAGAGTAATTTTGCTGACTTTATATCCGTTCTCACGAAAATATATGGTTTCTACTCCTGTTGACCCCATCACATGATGGACCAAAACTAAGAGGGTGCTTTGGAGCTTAGTTCATGTTCAAACATGCAAAAATAGTATGATCTGGTGCAGTTAGTAATTTGATAATATTCTTACAGTTATCTTGTATCACAGGTACTTATATGACATTTTGACGAAGGCTACTGTGGTGAAGAAAAGGGTTCCTGTTCTTATATTCTGCAATAAAACAGACAAAGTTACGGCTCACTCGAAGGAGTTCATCAAGAAGCAGCTGGAAAAAGAAGTGTATGTTTTACTTTTCACACAACATTTTTGCATAGTTAGAAACTTATAGAATAATAATGTATTAACTTGGGCTGGAATCTACAGTAAATTATGTGAGCTCATGGATTTTGCCTCTATTTACTGCATCTTGATGTATCCTATTTTATTTCAATTATGCTTGAAAAAAACGTTTGCATACTTATATTGTTGTATGTTCTGTTCTTAACGAACTGATCCTGAAATAACTGAGGCCATTCCATAAACTCGTGAACTTGAATCATCTAATAAGGGAGGATGCCCCAACCACTTGGACAGGCTAGGTTAAAGCGATTCTAAAATGCTACAAGCCCCAACGATGATTATTTTCGTTTTGCAGGAACAAGCTTCGGGAATCGAGGAATGCCATATCATCTGCTGACATCACTGATGAAGTCGAGCTTGGTGTCCCTGGAGAGGCATTCAACTTCAGTCAATGCCAGAACAAGGTGACAGTTGCTGAAGGCGCTGGTCTCACCGGCAATGTTTCAGCAGTCTTGCAATTCATCCGCGAGCACGTCAGGTCTTAGATTGTCTCATCCTTTCAGAGCAGTGGTTATGTGTCTCTCCAGAATTGCTGTCTGAGTTTTACCTGATGAAAGAAGGGCTACCATGGGTGTGCTGACTCTGTAGATGTGTAACGATTTGCACTGCTAGCTCCTGACTGACGTTGACTCACATGATTGGTGGTTTTCACATGAATATTTCACAAGTTTCAGACGAAACTGCCATGTTCCGAAAGGGGCATAAATGATTTCAAACTATTGTTATTCTGTCTATGATATCCTGTTCGTTGTTGTTGCTTTGCCGCTAACCATTCTATCTAGATTTCAAAATGGAAGTTTGTTTAGCCTGAGGCTCTCAATTTTCTTTACACGATGTTAAGACAACTCGGAGCATCGCATCACATCAAAAGTAGGTAATTACATTACATTGACCAATCAAAAGTATAATCAAGTACTTATAATTGTAGTTGTTGATAGTTTTTTCTATAAATTTGGTCAAACTTTGCATTGTTATAGAGAAAATTTACACGCCACATATTGCAATAGATAAACCAAACTGAGGACAAAATTGCCATGTTTACCAACTCAGCTAAAGTTGCAATAAAACTGTTCCATTTGTCATGGACAAAATCCGAACATTTGGGACTTATCAGGGTCCATAATTAAAAGGTTCACCTGTCTGAGCTAACTGCTTATGATGGCGTCTATAAATATGTTATCTTATGAGTGTCATATGGGATAAAATATCGAGGTGAAGGAAAGAAAAACAAAAAAAAAGTTTGCGTGTTCTTAATTAAGAGATAGCCTATTAGCAACAATATTTCTCACCATATATTTAGGCATATCTTATTACTAAGACTAAGAGATAACTCAGTTAAAAAACAGACTAAGAGATAACTATTGTATGTCATATTTGAAATGCCTCTCTAGATAAGGTTGTCCTATCAACTATTGTACAATATTTTTTTAAAAAAGAGGGAATACCATCGGTCTCTGCATCGAGTGATGCACACAACCATATATTGTTCATTATTAGTAGGGCGAACAAGTCAGCTTAGAAAGGAAAAAGAAGTGAAAAACATGAGGACATCCACATAGGACAAAAACATGAGGACATCCACATAGGACAGGCCTCGCGACATCCCTGAATCTTACCACCAATCCTACGACAACATATTAGCAAACAAAAGGGTGCAACGCTCCAAGACAACGCCTTCAAGAAGGAACCGTCGCTCGCGTGCTGACGTTGGATGGTCAAACAAAAAGTCAGACAAGGCGAAGTCGTAATAGAATCTGCTCGTTGGAGCGACCTGATGGCGTGCTACGTGAGAGTAAGGAGGAAGTGCAAGACGAAATTCAAGGCTTCTATACTACGCTTTTCCAAGCGCAGGAGGAGGTGGATGTTGAAGCGGTACTGCACCATGTCCAGCCGAGAATTACAGGGACTACGAACATGAGACTGGATAGGCAATACACTGCTGAGGAAGTGCGTTCGGCACTGTTTTCAATGGGGCCATCCAAGGCGCCCGGGATTGATGGTTTCAATGCTGGTTTCTACCAGCGGCATTGGGAACTGATCAAAGAGGATGTTACTGAAGCAGCTTTGAACTTCCTACATGGAGGTCATATGCCGGACGTAATTAAACAAACAGTTATAGTTCTTATTCCTAAGATCAAGAATCCTAGGAACATTACTCAATATAGACCGATATCACTTTGCAATGTGATTTATAAACTTTGTTCTAAAGTATTTGCTAATCGCTTACGTGAGATCCTTGATGAAATCATAGCAGAGGAACAAAGTGCTTTCGTGCCAGGAAGACTAATTACAGATAATGTACTAACAGCATATGAGTGCATCCACTCGATGAGGAAGAAGAAAGGTAAACAGGGATGGTGTGCTGTTAAGCTTGACATGATGAAAGCTTACGATAGAGTGGAGTGGCCCTACCTTCAAGGAATGATGTTGCAAATGGGTTTTAATGAAGAGTGGGTGTCTTTGATCATGCGATGTGTCACATCAGTGAGCTTCCAAATTAAAGTAAATGGAGATCTTTTACCGTCCTTTAGCCCTTCTAGGGGCTTCCGGCAGGGGGGACCCAATCTCTCCCTATCTGTTTCTGCTGTGTGTGGAAGGTTTATCATGTATGTTGAAAAATTATGATGGGGGTTGGATCGACAGAGGTATTCGTGCAGGTCTTTACTCCCCATGGATTTCACATTTATTGTTTGCAGATGATTGCATTGTGTTCATGAAAGCTGACTCTCCAAGTGCTTTGAGACTTACAGAGATCTTATATGCCTATAATTTGGGCTCGGGTCAGTGTGTAAACAAACAGAAAAGTTCGGTGTTCTTTAGCCCCAATACAAGTGCATCTGTTAAGGTGGGTGTAAGGAATACATTGCAAATCCAAAAAGTTGCGATGTCAGAGAAGTACTTGGGTTTACCAACTGCAGCGGGAAGGATCACCGAACAATATTTTGTGCATGTTGTGGAGAGGTCTAGATCCAATGTACAAGGATGGTGTGAACGAACACTTTCTAGTGCTGCAAGAGAGGTGTTGATCAAGTCAGTGATCCAAGCTCTACCGGCCTATTCTATGAGCTGTTTCAAGCTCACAAAAGGCTTGTGCCAAAAATTAATGACAATTATGTCCAAGTATTGGTGGGATGGATCATTGGATAAACGATGTATGCACTGACAATCTTGGGAGGATATGTCCATCTCTAAATTTAGAGGTGGGATGGGTTTCAAGGATCTGCAATTATTTAATGATGCTATGCTAGCAAAACAAGCTTGGCGGTTGCTCGACAAGCCTGAGAGTTTATGTGCTAGAGTCCTTCGAGGACGCTACTTTCCAGAGAGGAATTTCTTGCAGGCGGGTTGCCCCGCTGGTGCTTCAACAACCTGGAGAGCTATATGTCAAGGAAGGTCAGTGCTACGGACTGGCCTCATTAGGAGAATTGGTGATGGTCAAAAAACTGAGATTTGGCATGATCACTGGATTGAGGGAACAGTTTCTATGAAGCCCGTGTGCAGGCTATTAGATGAACCGGTCCAAGTAGTGTCAGATTTGCTACTGGAAGCATCGGGAAGGTGGGATGAGGAGAAGGTCCGCACCATTTTTATCGCATCAGATGCTGATGCTATTTTAAAGATGCCAAGGCCCAGAATCCAGCTTGAGGACTTTTGGGCGTGGGCATTTTTCGAAAATGGGCGCTTTATTACTTAAAAGGTTTAAGCATTACACCCGGCCTCTGCATAACTAAGATGCACACAACCAACAAAGTCCTCACGGCAAGCCAAAATAAAAGAAGAAGGCAAAATACAAAGATGAAAATCTGTATGACACCTAAACGGTAGGAGGCCCAATCCTAAGATCATGCTGCCACCCATGTTGGGTAAAAGTATCCCTCGTCGCAGCCTCCAATCGTGTACACACCTCCGTAAAGAGGTCTCGATTCTCCACTCGCTGTAGAGAGGACCATAAACGAAGCGTCCCAATACATCTGTAGATAACCTGCATAAGGGAAGTACTTTTATCATGATCAATCCCATGTAACCAGTTGCCAAATATATTAGTAACACTACACGGAGGATACAAGCCAGAAGCTATCTGGATGACTGACCATATAGAACGAGCCAATTTACAATGGAAGAACAAATGTTTTATTGTCTCATCATGCGGACAAAATACACATTGTGTACTTCCATGCCAATTCCTCTTAATAAGGTTATCTTTAGTAAGAATGACTCCGCGACGAAGATACCACGCAAAGATTTTATTCTTAAGAGGTATCTTCATCTTCGAATCTTCTTATTATTATCAATCGCACATCTCGATCGATCGAGCTCTATACATAGACTCGACTGAGAACTGCCCATTCCCATGTAGGTTCCAACGAAAGATATCGGACCCTTGTGACAACTGTACCGTGGTTAACCGTTGGAGCAGTATGTTCCATGATTGGAGTCTAGGTCCAATTAAATCCCTTCTGAACGTCATATTTGGCGGAAATGATTCCAAAACCTTGGCAATAGTATCGCCCTTGTGACGCACAATATTGTATAGAGCTGGATATTGTTCCCGGAGAGTAGCATTACCTAGCCACTTATCCTCCCAGAATCTAATTTCCGAGCCATCCTTAATTGAGAAGGAACCATAGCGGAAGAAATATTTGGGCGTGGGCATGGGAACACACTGGAGTATTTTCGGTGAAATCGGCATACATGATGCTCTTAGAACAAAAAGCAGCAAGCCAAAACATCCCAACATCTTCCATTCATGGGGAGGAGTATTGGAAATCTTTATGGAAACTGCAAGTTCAGCCGAAGATTAGAGTTTTCTGCTGGAGGGTACTGAAAGACTTCGTACCAGTCCATGCAGAGATGAGGAGGAGACATATTCGACATGATGCTATATGTCCAATGTGTGGGTGTGATGATGAGTCACTTTTCCATGCGCTAGTCCGCTGTGACCATGCATTACTCTTCTGGGAGAAAGCAATGACTTTTTTCGGCTTAAAGCTTCCTAGACTACACCCAATGACATGGTCTAGGGATATACTGGACCATACGATAATGAGGCGGGAAGATGCATATGTTATAGTGTCAATTATGTGGGCTATCTGGACGAATCGAAACAAATATACACACAATGAGATCCAATACTAGCTGCACAGGTCAATGGAGATTCTTAAGGAACTAATAGTAGCTCTTGATATACCCAATACAGTGTCTGTTAAGCCAACTGTGAGGCACAAGTGGAAAGCCCCAGCTATTGGACGGATAAAGATGAATACAGATGCAGCGAGTGAAACCAACAGGATTTCAAGGGTTGGAATAGTTGTGAGGGACGACAATGGCCACTTCCGCTTGGTCAATGTAACAAGTACAATGCTTTTCTTGATCCGTTCACAGCTGAACTGATTGCCTGTCGGGATGCTATGATCCTGGCTGTAGCAAGCGACCTGCGTCAAATTATCATTGAGACGGACAGTCAGATGGTCTGCTTAACGTGGCAACAAGGAGATGATCGATCTGTTGGTGGTTTAATTATGCGGGAGATGCGCACCTATCTCCCATATTTTCAGGAATGTGTGATACAATGGACAGGCCAGGAAGCAAATTTAGGTGCCCATACTTGTGCTAAGAAAGCCCTCTCTATAGATTCTATCTCTCTAGTTTATCATGCAATTTCTGATTTTCTGATTGAGGTTGTTCAATCAGATATGTCCCGCCAAGATGAATAAATGCCTTGAGGGCAGTTCTAAAAAAAAGTCAGACCAAGGGTTATCGCCCCAAAACAGATGTTAGAACCAACACCTTTAATAAGGTAACGCGACATGGACGTCAACGCTGCCTAATCAAGCCAGAAGGCCGGAAGGAATACAACGGTGATGATTACCGCCATAGTCACTGTCCACCACTCTACTGTCCTGCTCACACATAACTAGTTAGCCAAAGGAGAAGTCATAGGAAGGGATGCCATCGTGTCGCTTGCGACCACTACAGCACCGCCGTCTCGCAGATGGTTCTCATGCACACCAACATTGCCTAGCAGCCGGCGCCTCCGGATGTGTCGCTTCGCATAACCAACGTGACCAAGCCAATGCCTGATGCATGTAACTAGATCCTCCTGTTTGAGTAAACCACACCGACGTCAAACTGTGCGAGAACGCGCCTCCGTCACATCTTCACACATGTCACCACACCGACGAGACACGAACCACATGTGCTAGGATTCTACTCGAGGACACGCCATCTCCGAGTGTCCTCCACGCCGCACGGAGCGGGTCGTGTTGTTCTCCGAATTGCGCCTTTGCACGCATGAAGAGAAGTGGGAAATCCCTAGGGCATGAATATCCAGGCAACTTAGATCGTCCGATCACCATCTCACAAACCCTTTTGCGTTGCCACTTTCTAGTTGCCGAATACGCGCCTCCACGTGGGCAGCCACCACCGCAGTAGTGGTTAGCAACGACATGAGCGAGGAGCAGCAAGGGACTTTGGTGGCCAAGGGAATGGTGTCTACAAGCAACTATTGCACATGCCCTTCGAGTCGCACGGGTAGACTCCGGGTGTGAACATTTTTGATAAAACTAGATAACAAGACGCCGAGAAACAACTAAGGTCCTTTCTAGATTGTAGAAATTGGCAAAATACTATAATAAGAAAGACGAAGGGTTTATATATCACATAACATGAAATCCTACAGAATTACAAACACATGATTTCTGCAATTGGTGTCTTTGGATGGTAAACCTGAAGCATATACATGAAGTTTAGAGCAATGAAGAGAGATGGTTGAGAGAGATAGAGTAAAAGTGCATTGGACTTCTTAGAGAAAATAAAATAAAATGAGGTTTAACTTCATGTTTAGATTTCTATGAAACGAGGAGCACACGAATGGATTCCACGAAAGTTTCTCTTTGGCTGCAATCTCAAGGAGTGTGCTGGCATGTGTACTTTGGACGATAATAACCCGCTTAAAATGCTTTTTAAGTGGAAGTTGAGCCATTACCTGCTAGCATATCTCCCCACCAGGACTTCCCCCAAAGAAAAGCGAAACCCATTCTTTAATTCAATACCTAGAGACGCTCGAGTCCAAGTTGAGGAGCAGTAGGAGGGATTTCTGTCACCATTATTTATGGACCACGTAAACATACTTTTTTAGTTTAGATTCTTATGCTGGACCTGCAGCCCTAGCCCGGGACACCATTATGTGACATAAAGATCGGATCAAGTTATGATTTCTCAGCCAATCCATGCCATGTGCTCTACGATGCACACTTGCCAACCACACACTTCCAGCCCAACGATGGTTCGTTTTGTCTAGAATTGCGTTGCGGTCGAACTCGCACTACATTATAGAATAGTACCCAAAAAACAATACACACTTGATAAGGAAATAGAGGGAATATGATCAAAGGGTGTCCACGGAAAAAATTCCCACAAATTGAAATTATTTAGTGCCTCTTTGGATTACATGAAATTTAAACGTAGGAATATGAAAACATGAGATTGAGATGCCACGTACTGTGACTTCCAATTGGATTTCAAAACACAAAAAATTTATAAGTGAAAGTGCAACTAATCCTCGGGTGGTTTTGGTAATTCATAACAACATATAGCTCATTGAACTAATATCCATTCAAGTTAAATATTTTAGAAAGTTCAATGATTGGCATGGCATAGACTAGAGATGTCGACCCCTCAAAATGCTAAGGACAAAGATTGGCAGAGGCTCGAGACTCTTCATTTTCATTTTAGTGATCCAAGATCACATTGAGTCCATAGGAAAGCCAATACTATTAAAAGGGGATGAGGTGCTGCTTAATGGTCTACTTGCTCAAAGTGCTTAGTGATATTGCTTCAAAACCCTCAGCCACTTTCTCATTTCCACATATGTCTAAAACCTAAAAGTCAAACTCGGCCCCACCGATCTGATCTATCCAGAGCCACCTAGTTCACTTGACATAGCCACTGCCAGAAACCCTAGACAATTCGGTCTCATCGATCGGGATCTCGGTCTCACCGAGATGCCCTTGCAAACTCTCCCTTGTCTGTTGTAATTATTTCGGTCTCACCAAAATGTGCAATCGGTCCCACCGAGTTTGTTTGACCAACTCTCTGTTTGCTCATTGCTGAAATCGGTCTCACCGGGATGAGGTTTTGCCCTAACCCCAGCACATCGGTCCCACCGAATTGATCATGTCGGTCCCAGCGAGATTCCTAACATTCATTTTTTTTAAGATCCAACAAAATGCTGGCTTGATTTGATTTAGCAGGAAGCAGCGGAAGAACAACATGATGAAGATCCGCAGATCAAAAGAAAAAAGAAACGACAGCTCTATTAGCTACCGAGCTACCACCACAGACAACACGACTACAAAGCAAAAAAGGGCCTGTCCTAGGCTAAGCATCACCGCCGCGTCTCTTGACCAACGTTGGTATCCTCCAAAGACAGCAGCAGCTCCAACTGAGACTTTCTTTGTCAACGCACCTTCCACCCTTGGAGCAGAGTGCAGGCAGATGGTGGAACTCGGTCGGTCCCAGAAAAAGCTTCGTCTTAGACAACATGATGGATTCATGTACCTAGGGTAGGGTCATAGGCCTGACCTAAACGTCCTACCCAAGGATACCCTTAGAAGAAATCACCTTCCAGTCGACCAACGAAGAACCCACTCGACTGGCTAGAAGGACTCGACCATGGAGACTCACTCAACCATGAAGATACACTCGACCACCAGAAGATCAGCAGGCACTCCGCAACGCAACGGCCTGTAATTGAATAGACTTAATGATAGTTAAGGCACTTTATGAGGGGCGTTACCAGAAACGCCCCAGGCTTAATGTACTTTAACCTCTCCATTATGTGGGCTGGCTGGGGTCCTGGCGCACTCTATATAAGCCACCCCCCTCCACAGGCAGAGGGGTTCGCACTCTTGTAATACTTACACACATAAACCACTCGACCGCCTCAGGGCTCCGAGGCGAGGGCTTTACTTCCTCGAGAAGGGCTGAACTCGTACATCGCTTGTGTTCACAACCTCTCCATAGCTAGGACCTTGCCTCTCCATACCTACCCCCACTCTACTGTCAGACTTAGAACCACGACAGTTGGCGCCCACCGTGGGGCAGGTGTTTTAGCGATTTGTGGAGAAGTTGAGGTACTTCCGAGTACTTTCATCATGATGACTGCTGGAGTTTTGGTTGAGGGGCGCAAGATCCGTCTCGGTGCTCTCACCTTTGTCGCCGACGACTCTGCGTGGCTCCAGGAGGCTCCGCTCGACATCGAGGCGCTCCCCGTCCGCGGTGCGACGCACTTTCGCGCATGTGTCCGTGGCGTTCTGCTGCGGCAACCGTCGACCCCGTATCGGTCGACTCCTTTATCGGTCGCTCGCCCGGTCTCCGGCCAGCGCAAGCGCTCTGGTCGGTCGAGACTCCAGCGGTGGGTGAAGCACGCGGTGGCTCGCCAGACAGCCATCGCCCAGGTCGCGGCAATTGAAACCGACGAGTCCCTCTACGGCCTGTTCGACTGTCCGAGCTCCGTAGAGATCGCATCGAATGCGATAGCGATGATCCAGGCGGAAATCCTCATGGTCGACGGTCCCGCATCCTCCCGGCCGCCCATGGGGGCGGGGCAGACGGGAGGTGACCCAGCAAGACCACGAAGAGTACCAGCCGAAACACTCGACTCTCTGCAGAGAGAGGAGCCAGCAGAACATGGATGCCTGCATACTCCCATCGCGGGAGAAACCCCGAGGCTCGCGCCTTGGAGGAGGCACGTTTGGCCAATGTCGCCAACGCGCCGCTTGAGAACCTTCACGAGCACTCGGCGAGCAGCTGCAACGAAGTTCTGAAGCGATCGGCGTCGACTCTTCCCGCCGACTCAGGTATACCGCACGCCAATTCAGAATTTAGCGGTACAACTCGTATAGCAGAGTCCATCCAGCCTTCTCGGAGGAAGCTGGGAGGGCTTGATGCGATCGAGATTTACTCCGAGCAGCAGGAGACGAGAACTCAGCCGTGTCGCGATCACGCAGCAAATTCACATCGATCCGTCGCTGCGATATCTTATTCGATCGGCTCACGCCCCAGATCGCCTCCATGGCGGGAAGGGCGCGACAACCGGCGAGATCAAGATGGAGACCGACACGACCGGGATGACAGCGCCGAGTGCCCGTTTCCCTCCGAGGAAGGGTCTTACGCTCCTCGGCGCAGGATGACAGACGTCGATTCAAGACGGGCGGAGAGTTCCGGTCGACCCGTGGAACCGAGCTCGACGCGCGATCCATTATCGTGCAAGGCTTGGTCGACCGGAACAGAGCCCATCGAGGCGGACCCGAGAGGGATGCACCCACAAGCAGTCGAGTGCATGTTTCTGGTCCGGAGTGTTTTAGCAGGGCTATCAGAGCCGCAGATGATTCCCCCAATTTCAAGTTGGCAACAGAGTCAAGAATTCATCGGGAGTCCAAGCTCAAACTTGGCTTGAAGATTACCGAGTGGCTGTCCAGATTGGCGGTGGGAATGACGAGGTGGCCATGAAACATTTGCCCCTCATGTTGGAAGGTTCTGCCAGGGCATGGCTGAATCAGTTACCTCCAAGTAGTATATACACTTGGGAAGATTTGTCCCGAGTGTTCGTCAGAACTTTTGAAGGAACCTGCAAGCGACCGGCTGGCTTGACAGAGCTGCAAGTCTGTGTGCAGAAGACCAATGAGACTCTCCAAGAGTACATTCAGAGGTGGATCACTCTGCACCATACTGTGGAAAATGTGTCGGACCAGCAGGCAGTTTGCGCCTTCAAAGATGGCGTCAAGAACAGAGAATTGAGTCTGAAGTTTGGTCGAACCGGTGACATGACCTTGAGTCGAATGATGGAGATTGCTACCAAGTACGCCAACGGCGAGGAAGAAGACCGACTCCGAAGCGGCAAGTACAAGCCAAGTCATCGGAGAAGGAAATTCGATCGGAAGCGAAGCGGAAAGCCGAGCCAAGAGCTCTGGAGAGGCCCCGCCGTCACTCAGGGGAAGTTCAAGGGGAAGCCAAAAGGATCCTAGAATCCTAAGAAAGTAAAGGATAAAGAAGGAAATGACGTGATGGATATGCCATGCCATATTCACACGAAGAAAGATGAAGAGGGCAACATCATTTACCCAAAACACACCACTCGCCCGAGGTCGACTCGATCCAAAGAAGCCAGGAAAACAGTCTAAGGACAAGAAGAAGGAGCGAGACAAGGCGGAGACAAAGAGGACGGTGAGGAAGAATATCCACATGTCAACTCCACTGATGATCTTCACGGATGTGGAAAGCAAAAGTCGATGAAAGTCATTAACCGTGAGGTGAACATGGTTGCCCAAGAAACCAAGTTATGTGAAGTGGTCCCAAACACCCATCACATTCGACCAATCGATCATCCGACTCATATTGCCCCCTGGCGGCAAGCTTTGGTGGTCGATCCAATTGTCGAAGGCACTCGATCGACGAAAGTCTTGATGGATGGTGGTAGTGGGCTGAACTTGTTATATGCGCACACATTGAAAGGGATGGGCATTCCGATGTCCCGACCGAGCACCAAACAACATGAGTTTCCACGAGTCATACCAGGAAGAAGGCCAACTCACTTGGCCAAATAGCTCGACATGGTTTTGGTGATTCCAAGCATTTTCGCAAGGAAAAATTGACCTTTGAGGTTGTGGATTTTTGAGTGCATACCACGCCATTTTGGGGAGGCCGACCACCACGACGATTCATGGCTCGACCATGTTACGTGTACCTCAAACTGAAAATGCCAGGCCCCAAGGGGTGATCATCATCACCGCGATCGGAAAAGGCGGAAGAGTGCTTTGAAAGGCTCAAAGATTACCGACTCCCAAGTGACAATGGTCGAATTCAAGAATACAAGCAAAACAGATCCGAGTGATTTGTTGCGATCCAAGAAGCCGCTCTGACCAGATTTCACCGTGCGGTGAGACGAAGCAGTTCATATTCACCCGACCGACCCCAATGCAGCCCGACCCACATCTCCACGACACTCGACCGAAATAGGAAGAAGCGCCATCCGGTTCCTCCGTGAGAATGGGACATTTCGCATGGAAGCGGTGACATGCCGTGTGTTCTGTGGGATGCCGAGCATCGCCCCAGTCGACAAGTCAGCAAAACCAGTCAAAGAGCATCTTGGCGTCCGCCGCCCGTAAGAGAAAGGCTATTGGTGAAGAAGTGGCTCGACTATTGGCGGCAGGATTTATCCGAGAGATATACCACTCCAGTGGCTCGCTAATGTCGCCATGGTTCCCAAGAAGGACAACTCGCTCGGCATGTGCATTGACTTTAAGCACATCAATCGGGCCTGCCGAAGGATCATTTTCCTCTCCTCGCATAGATCAAATTGTTGACTCGACCGCGGGATGTGAGAGATTGTCTTTTCTAGATGCATATTCCGGGTATCATCGGATCTCAGTATGGACCCGACGAAATAAAACAGCTTTCATCACTCCATTCGGTGCTTCGCTATATCACCATGCCATTCGCCTCAAGAATGCCGGAGCCACATTTATGCGAATGATTGAGTGTCTTCTTCACTCAAATCGGTCGGAATGTGGAAGCGATATGGATGATATCGTCGTTAAGTCGCGAAAAGGTTCCGACCTGCTTGCGACCTCGCGAAACATTTGCCAACCTCGGAAGGTGCGATATCAAGCCCAATCCGTCAAAGTGCACATTCGAGTTCCCGTGGAAAATTACTCGGTTTTCGTTTCGAGCGAGGATCGATGCTAATCCGAGAAGATCGGCACTATTCTCCGAATGAAGCATACTGCGCGAAAGTGCACGATGTCCGAGCTTCTTGGATGCTTGGCGCTTTAAGTCGATTCATTTCACGACTCGGTGAAAAGGCATTGCCTCTTTACCGATCGATGAAGAAGGCGCACAAGTTCGAGTGGACTCGAAGTCGATGCAGCGCTTGTCGAGCTAAAAGCTCGCTCTCCACCCAGCCGGTGCTTGCTGCTCCAATCAGCAAAGAGCCTCTGTTGCTTTATATTGCAGCCACAGGACAAGTCGTCGATCTGATTGCTTACGGTCGGCGGGAAGAGGAAGGAAAGGCCTTCAAAGTTCAGCGCCGGTGTATTATTTGTCCAAGTCTTGACTCCATCCAAGCGAGAGATATCCTCATTATCGAAGCTTGTGTATGGCATATACATGACCACGAAGAAGGTTGCTCATTATTTCTCGATCATTCTATCACGATCGTCGGACGCTCCTTTATCGAGATTTACACTGTGAGACGCAACCGGTCGAGTGGCGAAATGGGCGATTGAACTTCTTCCCCTTGATATCAAATTTGAGGCAAAGAAAGCCATTAAGTCCCAAGCAATAGCAGATTTCCTCGCCGAGTGGATTGAACAACAGCAGCCGACTGAAGTTCACTCGGAGCATTGGACCATGTTCTTCGATGGCTCTAAGATGCTGAATGGTTCTGGTGCTGGGGTGGTTCTGGTTTCCCCCAGAGGAGATAAGCTTAGATATGTGCTCCAGATTCACTTTGATTCCTCCAACAATGAGGCAGAGTATGAGGCCCTTTTATATGGATTGCGCATGGCCATCTCACTCGGCGTCCGTCGCTTGATGGTTTATGGCGATTCAGATTTAGTGGTCAACCAGGTGATGAAGGAGTGGGACGTGAGAAGCCCAGCCAGGACTAGATACTGCAATGCAGTGAGGAAGCTGGAAAAGAAATTCGAGGGATTAGAGCTACATCACATCCCCCGACTGAAAAATCAAGCAGCAGATGACCTCGCAAAGATAGGTTCCAAAAGAGAAGCCATTCGAGTGGTGTGTTTTGGAACATATACACACTCCGTCGATTAAAGAAGATCCTTCACAGAGGAAGCTCCACAGCCCAAGAGTGCCACAGATCCGGCGAGGTTGAGGTCCGCAAGTGGTCGACTTGGTCATGGAGGTTTTAGTGGTCACTCCCGATTGGACAATTCCTATATCGCATATATCCCGAGAAAAGAGCTCCCGGAGGATGAGGAAGAGGCCGGAAGATTGTCCGTCGATCCAAAGCCTTTACCGTTATCAAAGGACAATTTGTAGAGAAAGCCCGACTAGAGTTGGTCAAAAATGCATAACGCCGGAAGAAGGTCGAGTCATTCTCAATGATATCCACTCGGGGACCTGTGGTTATCATGCGTCCTCTCGGACCATCGTGGCCAAAGCATACCGAGCTGGATTTTACTGGCCGAGGGCGAATGAGATGGCGAAGGAAATAGTGGACAAGTGCGAAGGATGTCAATTCTACTCCAATATGTCACACAAGCCCGCGTCAGCTCTGAAGACCATTCCACTTGTCTGGCCGTTCGCAGTATGGGGGTTAGACATGGTCGGTCCCTTACGAACGGGTCGGAGCGGTTTCACGCATGTGCTGGTAGCAGTCGACAAGTTCACCAAGTGGATTGAAGCTAAACCAATCAAGAATCTTGACGCTTGATCGCTGTTTCCTTCATCAGAGAGCTGACGTTCCGATATGGAGTCCCGCACAGCATTATCACAGATAATGGATCAAATTTTGACTCAGAAGAATTCAAGGATTTCTGCAACGCTCAAGGCACGCGAGTCGACTACGCTTCAGTCGCCCATCCACAGTCGAATGAACAGGCAGAACGGGCCAATGGCTTAATCCTCAAGGGTCTGAAACACCGACTAATGCGAGATCTCAAGCATGCGGCTGGAGCATGGGTCGACGAACTCCCTTCAGTGCTTTGGGGATTGCGGACCACGCCTAATCGGTCGACCGGAAGAACTCCATTCTTCTTGGTCTATGGAGTCAAGCAGTCCCGCCGAGTGATCTTCTTCACAACGCTCCCCGAATTGAACTTTACAACGAAGCAGAAGCTGAGCAAGCGCGTCAGGACGCAGTCGACCTTCTAGAGGAGGAAAGGGAGATGGCTCTGATCCACTCGACCATCTACCAGCAAGACTTGCGTCGACTTTACGCCAGAAATGTGAGAGGTCGAGCCTTCCAGGAAGGGGATCTAGTTCTCCGAGTGGATCTGCAGAAACAACATAAGCTCGCTCCCTCCTGGGAAGGGCCCTTCATCGTCACCAAGGTTCTCCACAACGGGACATATCGTCTCTACAACGTCGAACACAATATCGAAGAGCCCCGAGCTTGGAATGCGGATCTGCTCCGCCCGTTTTACACTTGAAGTTTTTCACTCGGATGAGTTGTAATAAAATACTTCTGTAGTTCATGGATTTCGAAATAATAGTGTCATAATTCCTTCATAATTTTTGTCACTTTTTATTTTTGTCCAGTAAAATTTTCCACCAGTGGGTGGCTTAGCCGCGAATCCGTTTCGCCTAAGTTTGTACAAATCCTACCGAGTGGTAAGCCAGACTTCCACTCGGAGGCTTAGCCGCGAATCCGCTTCGCCTAAGTAACTAAAAAATCCTACCGAGTGGTAAGCCAGACTTCCACTCGGGGGCTTAGCTGCAGCCCAGTGCTCGCCTAAGTAACTAAAAACTCCTACCGAGTGGTAAGCCAGACTTCCACTCGGGGGCTTAGCTGGAGCCCAGTGCTCGCCTAAGTAACTAAAAAATCCTACCGAGTGGTAAGCGGACTTCCACTCGGGGCTTAGCTGCAGCCAGTGCTCGCCTAAGTAACTAAAAATCCTACCGAGTGGTAAGCCAAACTTCCACTGGGGCTTAGCTGCAGCCAGTGCTCGCCTAAGTAACTAAAAATCCTACCAAGTGGTAAGTCGACTTCCACTCGGGGGCTTAGCTGCAGTCCAAGTACTCGCCTAAGTACAACGTACGCTCTCAAGGAGGACGAGGCGCAGGTCGACTGCGACCCTCTCCTCCGAGCTACACCATAAGTATAATGTGCGCCATAAGGAAGGCGAGGTGCAGGTCGATTGCGACCCTCTCCTCCGAAGCCGCCACAAATACAACGGAAATCCTACCGAGTGAAGAGCAAACCTCTCACTCGGGGCTTAGCTGCAGCCAGTGCTCGCCTAAGGTATAAAAATCCTACCGAGTGAAGAGCAAACCTCTCACTCGGGGCTTAGTTGCAGCCAGTGCTGCGCCTAAGGTATAAAAATCCTACCGAGTGAAGAGCAAACCTCTCACTCGGAGGCTTAGCTGCAGCCAGTGCTGCGCCTAAGGTATAAAAAATCCTACCGAGTGAAGAGCAAACCTCTCACTGGGGCTTAGCTGCAGCCAGTGCTCGCCTAAGGTATAAAAAATCCTACCGAGTGAAGAGCAAACCTCTCACTCGGGGCTTAGCTGCAGCCAGTGCTCGCCTAAGGTATAAAAATCCCACCGAGTGAAGAGCAAACCTCTCACTCGGGGGCTTAGCTGCAGCCCAGTGCTCGCCTAAGGTATAAAAATCCTACCGAGTGAAGAGCAAACCTCTCACTCGGGGGCTTAGCTACAGTCCAGTGCTCGCCTAAGGTATAAAAAATCCTACCGAGTGAAGAGCAAACCTCTCACTCGAGGGCTTAGCTGCAGCCCAGCGCTCGCCTAAGGTATAAGAAATCCTACCGAGTAAAGAGCAAACCTTTCACTCGGAGGCTTAGCTGCAGCCCAGTGCTCGCCTAAGGAATAAGTCGACTGCAATGGGCATCTTGCTGTGAACCTACAAAGGGCAATTCGAGCCAAAAGAAATCATATCCAAACATCAAATCCAAGTTTAGGTCGATACCTAAAGGAACCGAGAGTGCTCAGGCACTAAGCCTGTTAAGGTTTTATCGGTTACAATTCCACTCGGCATACCGAGGCAAATTTAAAGTGTCAGACTTAAAGGAAGTTTTTTACCCCTCCTGTGGAGGGCTGGAAGGAGCAACAAACTCATCGAGGTCGATCCCATCTGCGATTCGTGTAGCAGCAGCGATGAAAGTTTCCAAGAAGGACCTGAAGTCGTGTTTCTTGGTGTTGGCCACTCGGAGAGCCGCCAGCTTATCTTCTCGTGCATCCTTGCAGTGGACTCACGCCAGGCACAGGGCGACATCTGCGCCACACCGAGCCGAGGACTTCTTCCACTCCTCGCACTCGGTCGGGGGCGGCGTTCAATCGAGCCATCACGACTCGAGGTCATTTTGGAGTGTCGCCCCGGGCCAGAGCGTCGAGTCGATGTGAGACGTAGCAACCTTCAGCCTTGCGAGGTAGTCCACGACGGCTGCAACACGGGACTCCAGTCGGAAGACATTCATGGCAACTTCATCATTCACCGGAGAATTGACAGGGTCAAGGTTCGGCTCCAACTGGCTGGTTTCTTCTTCAAAGTTTCGACAGAATTCTGCAAAGATAAAAGTCCGAGTCAAGATAATGGTCGAATGTGAGCTTCACAGTTGGAAATGTTGGTCGAGTGTAAAAGATTACCTTCGAGCATAAGGAACAATTTCTTAGCAAGACCACCGGGAAGCCTTCGGTCATTCTTCTTCCAGTCAACTGGTTGATCTTCTCGGTCGAGTGGTCTTGTCGACTTTCGATCGGTCAACATCTTTGGTGGCAATTGCGAGCAGCCTTCAGATTGGTGTTGTCTGTTCGAGCTTGGTGGTGAAGCTAACTTCGTCGACAAGCTTGGTCTTCTCGAGATAGCTCAAGATCCTTCTTCCTCTGGGCCTCCTTCACCTTGCCTGCGAATTACAGCGAAGTCAGATTTGAAACAAATGGGAGGAGAAAGGAGTCGTCGAAGTCTCACCGAACATACCTTTGGTCTCCTCCTTCGCCTTCGTCAAATTCTCCTGCACTAGCTTCAAATCCAGCTCGAGCTGAATGTGCTTCTGCTCCAGTTCAGTATAGCACGTCGCAAGATCACAGGATTTCTACGAAGAACCAATCGACAAAATGTCAAAGATGATTCACTTCCGAGTGAATAGAGAAAAATCATACGTTTCTAAGACCACAGTCGAATGCAAGCATTCGACCGTAGTCTCGGGGACTACACCCAGTGGGTGCACTCAGCGTGCCCCCACTGGTCCTATTCAAGACAGAGTCGACCAGTCGACCAAAAAAAAAAAAAAAAGAAAAAAGGAAACTTCTTCAGACTGTAATCAACTGCCAGCAGTCGACCACAGTCTCGGGGACTACACCCAGTGGGTGCACTCAGCGTGCCCCCACTGGTTTCAGAAACCCATTCGTTCTAGTCGAATGATGATCAATCTTTACTTGTAAAGCCTAAAGCCGACTGCCAGCAGTCGACCTTAGCCTTGGGGACTACACCCAGCGGGTGCACTCAGCGTGCCCCCGCTAACACGGAGTTTTTATCAACACACCCAGCGGGTGATTGCTATGGATTTCAGAAAGAAAAGAAGTTTTGATAGCATATCCTAATGAGCAGCGGTGGTCGATCGACTGAACATTGCTTTGAAGAGCGGAGCTGGCATCATAAGCTGCTTGGCTTGCATCCCGGACGATCTTCACCTGCTCCATCATGATCCCTGCCTGGCGTATCGCCTCCTTAGCAGCACTAGCTTGGTCCTCCGGGACGTGGTGCGTGGTGAAGAGCGAAGGTTGCCCAGCACTCGACGAAGTGGGTCGAGCACTCGTCAACGGCTCCGCGAAGGACACGGTATGTCGAGTGGTGGTCTCCCCCTCCGTTGCAACAGTCTCGGGCACTGTCACATCTTGGGCTGCTTTGCCAGTGGGCGCCTTCCTGCTCCTCCTATGCCTCAATGGTTCTTCATCCTCATCATCATCATCAAGAAGGGTGATAATGTCATTGGTTGGAGCTTGTAAAAGAATCAAAGTTAGAAACTATGAGTCGATCGACTAAGAACGGAATTAAGGATATAGTACCAGGATTTGAGGTTGCGCGTCCTCCATCTCATGGTCCTCGGCCTTGCACGAGGTTTCAAGTCGCAACCTTTGAAGTTCCAAAGAATCATCGATTAATTCAAGTATCAACCGGAGATAAAGCTTGTACAAAGCGGGAAGACTTAAGTAATATGTTTACCCCGATATGGTGGGGATGGACACCTTCATTTTCGGCAGAGGCTTGGTTGGCCTCGACGGAGACTACCTTCGCGCCGGTGCCTTCTCGATCGGCACCGAAGAAGCGGTCCGAGGCGTTTGGTCGATTGCGAGACGATCGCAACTCCTTACCGCGTTGATCGAAGGGTCATGAACAAGTTTTGACCGCCTTTCCGAAGCGGTGGTGCAACCTCCTCCTCCTCCTCTCGTCATCCTCATCATCGTCGTCGTCATCATCATCTTCATGGCGTCTGAATCCCACTCTTCTGGCTCTCACCCCGCTGGCTTCTCCTCCTCGGTTGGAGCTGAGCTCCGTTGGGCATTGAGTACAGCTCGGTAAGGGCACGGAATACGTCGAGACGAGCTCAATCGACCAAAATTGCAGGACATACGTAAACACATTCAACGGACATACAATAGAAAGCGAGCAAATATACCTTTTTCGAGCGCTGTGATGGTCGAGTGGAGAAATCCTCCTGGATCCACGAGGGTTGTCCTTGTTCCCAGTGATCGCAGCCATCCACCTTTCCACTATGGCGTCGTCGACTGCCTCCGGGTGGACTCGAGTCTCATCTTCGGTTCCGCAGTACAGCCACATGCAGTGACTCCGGAATTGAAGAGGCTGGATTCGCCTTCGAAGGAAAACCTCCAAGAGGTCCATGCCAGTCACACCGTCCCGAACCAGCTGCACCACGCGATCCATCAACATCTTCACATCAGCTCTCTCCTCCGGAACCACCTTCAGAGAGGAGGGTTTGTTCACTCGACTCATGGTGAATGGAGGAAGTCCACTGATCGTCCGGCGTCGGCTCATTACAGCGATAGAACCGGTCGATCGCCCACCCCTGACCGACTCGGGAAAAGACATAGCTGGGAAAGTGCTCTTATTCCTCACTTGGATTCCTAGGCCCCCGCACATCTGGACCAGTTGGGTTTTCTCATCACCTGGACTCGCCTTCTTCACGATCGAGAGCGACATGTGAAGATGTGCTTGAACAAGCCCAAAGGCGGTCGACAGCCGTGAAGTTTTCACACATAGATACAAATGCAGCAAGGTACACGATGGAGTTTGGAGTAAAATGGTGGAGCTGGGCTCCAAAGAAGTTCAAAAGCCACGAAGAGCGGCGCCGCGGCGGGGAAAATCCTCGATCGACATGGGTGGCAGGAGCACACACTCACCCCCTCCTCGGTGAGGTTGCCACTCTTTTCCAGAAGTCTTGCGGCGCCGTGGGGATCAGCCCGTCGTCGGCCATGTCAAGGAGATCCTTCTCCACGATGGTCGTTGGATCAATCTCCTCGACCCAGCCCTTGGCGGCGGGATCGGGCGAAGACCCGCTGCGGCTGGTGGATCTCCCCTTCGCCTTCTCAGCTGCCGACGCCTTCTCCACCGCCGACGCCTTCTTCGCGCGCTCCAGCACCGCCGTCTTCTCCTTGCCCATGGCCGCCGGCGAAATGCACGAGAAAGAGCGTTGCGGGGGCGACAGCAGTTGCGTTGGGCGGAGACGAAGAGAGCGGGGGAGGAAGAATGGGGTACTGTGCAGAAGCCCTCACAAATCGCATTTATAACATCCCTTCCGAGTGGATGACAGGTGGACCCGGGCGATCCAATCATATCCCGAAACAGTTGCATTGACACGATACGTGGCGGAAAAAGTGGCGCGGAGATCGAGGCGTCCATGTCCTGTCCCATCCGAACGCCGCGGTTCGTTCGCAGCAGCGCTTCCCCAAATTCAGATCCGCGGAATCCGCGAGCAGCGAACCGATCTGCCGGTGCGAGATTTCTGCGATCCGTCGCCGAGCCGGCAAAGTATAAAAATCACTCGACGAAAGAACAAGAATGGATCGAGTCGATGAAGAAAAGTTGCTCGTTATCAACAAAGAAAATCTTGGTCAAAGAAGGCGTATAACCAGCATGCCAAAGTTCAATCGGAAGCAGCATCAACTCCTTCCTCATTCAAGCGTCGACCCATTCGGGGCTAATGATGGATTCATGTACCTAGGGTAGGGTCATAGGCTGACCTAAGCGTCCTACCCAAGGATACCCTTAGAAGAAATCACCTTCCGATCGACCAACGAAGAACCCACTCGTGGCTAGAAGGACTCGACCATGGAGACTCACTCGACCATGAAGATACACTCGACCACGGAAGATCGGCAGGCACTCCATAGCGCAACGGCACTGTAATTGAATAGACTTAATGATAGTTAAGGCACTTTATGAGGGCGTTACGTAAACGCCTGTGCTTAATGTACTTTAACCTCTCCATTATGTGGGCTGGTGGGGTCTGGCGCACTCTATATAAGCCACCCCCTCCACAGCAGAGGGGTTCACACTCTTGTAATACTTACACACATAAACCACTCGACCGCCTCGGGGCTCAGGGCGTGGGGCTTTACTTCCTCAGAAGGGCTGAACTCGTACATCGCTTGTGTTCACAACCTCTCCATAGCTAGGACCTTGCCTATCCATACCTACCCCCACTCTATTGTCAGACTTAGAACCACGACACTCGAGACTCTTCATTTTCATTTTAGTGATCCAAGATCACATTGAGTCCATAGGAAAGCCAATACTATTAAAAGGGGATGAGGTGCTGCTTAATGGTCTACTTGCTCAAAGTGCTTAGTGATATTGCTTCAAAACCCTCAGCCACTTTCTCATTTCCACATATGTCTAAAACCTAAAAGTCAAACTCGGCCCCACCGATCTGATCTATCCAGAGCCACCTAGTTCACTTGACATAGCCACTGCCAGAAACCCTAGACAATTCGGTCTCATCGATCGGGATCTCGGTCTCACCGAGATGCCCTTGCAAACTCTCCCTTGTCTGTTGTAATTATTTCGGTCTCACCAAAATGTGCAATCGGTCCCACTGAGTTTGCTTGACCAACTCTCTGTTTGCTCATTGCTGAAATCGGTCTCACCGGGATGAGGTTTTGCCCTAACCCCAGCACATCGGTCCCACCGAATTGATCATGTCGGTCCCAGCGAGATTCCTAACGTTCATTTTTTTAAGATCCAACAAAATGCTGGCTTGATTTGATTTAGCAGGAAGCAGCGGAAGAACAACATGATGAAGATCCGCAGATCAAAAGAAAAAAGAAACGACAGCTCTATTAGCTACCGAGCTACCCACCATAGACAACACGACTACAAAGCAAAAAAGGGCCTGTCCTAGGCTAAGCATCACCACCGCGTCTCTTGACCAACGTTGGTATCCTCCAAAGACAGCAGCAGCTCCAACTGAGACTTTCTTTGTCAACGCACCTTCCACCCTTGGAGCAGAGTGCAGGCAGATGGTGGAACTCGGTCGGTCCCAGAAAAAGCTTCATCTTAGACTTATCAGCGATGGCGTACATTGCGCCTGGAGATTCACCAAAACAGTGGCGAGCACCAGAAGAGTGCCACATAGAACCTCCAAGCAGTGTCTCAAAAAACGTGATGCTCCCAACAGAGGAACGCGTCAGAGCCGCCACCATCACGCCGATCCAACTCTGGACCTAGGCTTTCGCCCGGAGACACTATCAACCAAGCCCGAGGAAGATGTCGACACACCTCGGTGGCGCCTCCAAGGAGGAAAATGACACCCTCAGGCGCCATCGGCACCGACTCTTGTTGTGCAGGACTTTCGCCCGTATCGTCGCACACCTCTGCTCAAGCCCTTCGGAGCTCGTCCATGTCATCTCACACCGCCACCGCCGCAACACCTTGTTGGGTCAAATGTCCGTTCATGTTTCAAACTGAATCGGTCTCACCGAGTTCTTCTATTCGGTCTGACCGAGTTGGGTCAAATGTGTGTAACGGTTGGATTTTGTGTGGAGGCTATATATACCCCTCCACTCCCTTCTCCATTTGAGAGAGAGACATCAGAACGTGCCTACACTTCCACTACTCATTTTCTGAGAGAGAACCACCTACTCATGTGTTGAGACCAAGACATTCCAATCCAACCATAAAAATCTTGATCTCTAACCTTGCCCAAGTTGATTTCCACTCAAATCATCTTTCCACCATAGCCAAATCTGTGAGAGAGAGTTGAGTGTTGGGGAGACTATCATTTGAAGCACAAGAGCAAGGAGTTCATCATCAACACACCATCTATTACCTTTTGGAGAGTGGTGTCTCCTAGATTGGTTAGGTGTCACTTGGGAGCCTCCGACAAAATTGTGGAGTTGAACCAAGGAGTTTGTAAGGGCAAGGAGATCGCCTACTTCGTGAAGATCTACCCGAGTGAGGCAAGTCCTTCGTGGGCGATGGCCATGGTGGGATAGACAAGATTGCTTCTTTGTGGACCCTTCGTGGGTGGAGCCCTCCGTGGACTCGCGCAACCGTTACCTTCGTGGGTTGAAGTCTCCATCAATGTGGACGTACGATAGCACCACCTATCGAAACCATGCCAAAAATCTTCGTGTCTACATTGCGTTTGCCTTCTCCAAACCCTTTCCATTATCTTCATATGCAATGTTTTACTTTCCGCTGCTACACTCTTAGAATTGCATGTGTAGGTTGATTGCTTGACTTGTGATAGTTGCTAAAATCTGTCAACACTTAAAATTAGGAAAATGTTAGATTTTTATTTGGTCAAGTAGTCTAATCACCCCCTCTCTAGACCTGCTTTCGATCCTACAATAAGAGGTGCCCTTGGATGGTGTAGAGATAGAGCGCAAATTCATCGGACTTCGCAAAGAAAAAAAATAAAATGAGGTTCGAACTCATGTTGAGATTCCTATGGAATGCAGTGGACAGAGATATGATGAAGTCAACACTACAATCCAAAGGGCTTCTTAAAATTCACGTACTTACCCTAATCTAATGTCAGGATGTAGACCCAGATGTCCTCCAATAAATGGGGAAGCGTGCTAGGGGCTACCCTTCTTTGAGGCGGCATAGAGCTTAGCATAAGCCACTGGGTAAAGGACAATTAAGAAGGAAGGAGATATGACTTCTTACCTCAAGGACACTATCACAAACCACCACTTGAGACACGCCAAGTTCACGGATAAGGGGGTGTCCCAAAGCCTATGCTCTACGGAATATTTTCCGCCGGGCCCCCATGTGCCTCCCCAGTGAGCACACTCACCTCCTCTCCCCTCCCGTTCTTGCGCCGTAGGCCGCCGTCCCCGAGCTCGTCCGAGTTCCCGCTTACGCGTACGCGTACGCGCGTGCATCCTGCTAGCTGCTCCTGTTGCCGCTAGTGCCGCTGCTACTCTGCGTCGCTGCGAGTTGCTGCTGCCCGCGGCCCCTACTGCTACCGCCCCTGGCACCCGCTCGAGCGCCCGCCTTGTCGCGGCTCCCGCCCGACCACTTCGCCGCCTCCGCTGCCTCGCCCGCGCCGCACTGGCCTCTGGCCATCGCCGACCTCCCGCCAACGCAGCCCCTGCAGCCACCCGTATGCCTGGCCTTGCCCCGACCCCGCACTGGCCTCGGCTCCTTCTCGCGCGCGCCACAGCCCCTGCGCTCACCGCCGCGTGCCTCCTCTGCCGACCGCGCCATGGCCGGCCCCTGCCTACTGCTGATGCTGCCTTTCTACTGCTGCCGCTAGCCGTTGCCGCCGGCTGCTGCTACGGCTGGCCATGGCCGAGCGGCCGTGCGTGTGTGTATGTGTGTTGTGCGTGCGTGCAGTGTGTGTGTGCGGTGTGTGCGTGCAGTGTGTGTGTGTGCGTGCAGTGTGTGTGTGCGCTGAGTGTGTGGCCGCGCCCACCTCCGGCCTCGCCGCGCCGCCGCTGCCGCTCTGCCCGCTGCACTCTGCGGCTGCACCTCTGATACAGTAATGTTCAGTTACTGTAGCAGTAGCCAGCTTTGCAACTATTACATTGACTAGCCCTCTTGACAGCCCATAAACTGCGGTTAAACAGTTGTTAACATGAGTCAAAATAATATGAGTAGAAATTACTCCCTCCGTTCCGAAATAATTGTCTTTCTAGAGATTTCAACAAGTGACTACATACGGAGCAAAATGAGTGAATCTACACTCTAAAACATGTCTACATACATCCGTATGTTGTAGTCCATTTGATCCCACTGGACCAAATCCTTTTGATGCATGGATTAATTCCTACGAAAATCACAAAGTTCAGTGTTCTGTTAATAGAAAAACTGAAAATAGCTTTATTTTCATAGCTACTTTAGTGCCGTTGATGATCAAGCAAATGAACTCTAATATGTATGTAAGTGCTACTATCTTGTAGATCAAAGAAAAATGCTCAAAATTGATATAAGGCACAAAATCATAGGAGGTACAGATCCATAGTTGTAGCCTTTTGAAAACAACTAAAAGATGTTTAAAACTGGCGAATTCTCAGACTTTGCAGAATTTCAGGGATTTTCAAAATATTGTTTAAACTTTGAAAAAATCATAGAAAATAATCTGTAACTCGGATGAAAACGTTTTATACATGAAAGTTGCTCAGATCGACGAGACGAATCCAAATACGCTCTCCGTTCATCTGTCGCATGCCCCTAGCATAGCGAACATCGAACCTTTCCCCTCCGTTTCATCTGTCCGAATATGCCAAACTTCGGGAAAACATTCCCGGATGTTATCCCCCTTCATCGATATCGTGTAGCACCGCGTTAGAACATCCCTAGCCCTGCGTGTACCCCCGTCATGCAACTGTGTTGCTTCTGTTTGCATTATATTTACTGTTTCTCCCCCCTCTTCTCTCCGATAGACCCCGAGACCGCTGCTGATGCCCCTGTGATCGACTACATCGACGACGACCCTTCTTTCCTTTCAACGAAGCTTCCAGGCAAGACCCCCTTTGATCATCCCGATATCGCCCATTCCATTTTCTCATGCTTGCATTAGATTTTGCTACTGTTATTGATTGCTCCTATTCTGATGCATAGCCTGCTTTTGTATCTGCTATTGTTACCTACCTGCTTATCCTAAACAGCTTAGTATAGGTTGGTTAGTGATCCATCAGTGACCCCCTCCTTGTCCTTGTTGCCCCTTCTTCATCATCGACGACTCGATCAACGTGATCGACGACCAGAGCCTGACACTTCACATCACATGACGCCCCTTTTGTTGCTCGACTCTGCAGGGTTACCATCGAGTGCCGAGGGTGGAACCTCTTACATCACTCCTGATGAGATCTCTGTAGTGTAGCTATTCGGTCGTGGTCAATGAGGGTGATTTCCTCTTTCACCATTCCCGGTACGGCTCTGTCGTGCAACACCTCAAGTGTGAACCTTGAGGGTGGATCCTCTTACGTTCACCTTGATGGTCACATCGAGTGGAATCCTCCGGGGGTGATTCCTCGGGTTTTCTTCCTTGATGTTTTGGATACACGGTTACCTTGACTTTACTTGAGACCATTGTTGAAGTCGAATTCGTACGAGGGTACCCGCGAGTTGATGTGAATGCCGGGCGGGCCCGGAGAGCACGCGTGCGATGTCACAGTGGCGGCTGGCTGTTTAGCGGTATCACCCAGGAGGGGTGGTAGCTCTGGACTTGTCCCGACAGTCGTCACTACTTTTAGTTGTTAATGCACTAACAGGTTTGGGTATTTGTTCTGAATTGTCCTTTGTCCTTTACGCACTAACCACCACACGAGAATAGTTATGGGCCTCGACGTCGTGGTATCAGTCGAAGCTTTGTCAGATGTCCAATTCAGCATTGTGGCATGGCCGGATCGTGCCATCCACTAGACGGGTGGTGCTGGTATCCACCCTGCACACAACGACCCGGAGTGCAACAGGAGATGGGCCCAGACCCCGGAGTGCTTAGGATGTAGACCGGCGGGGACCTCTCTGCTGAGCCTAGGTAGGGCTGCAACGTGTTTGTAACGCCCTCGATGCGGCTATATCTCCCACGTGTCGAAGCACGACTTAGAGGCATAACCGCATTGAAAGCAATGTCGCAAGTGAGGTAATCTTCGCACAATCCATGTAATACATAAGGGAAAAGGTACATAGTTGGCTTACAGTCGCCACTTCACACAATTACATGAATAAAGAATTACATCATCCAGATACAATCAAGGTCCGACTACGGAACCAAAATAAAAGAAGAACACCCCACAAGCAACACAGATCCCCGATCGCTAAGCTGGCTCCACTACTAATCGTCGGAAAGGAAACATAGTATCGACCAAGGGCCTCATCATATTCCCACTTCAGCTCGGTTGTGCCATCGGTGCTGGCATCACCGTACCGTGCATCTGTTTTGGTAGAATCTGTGAGCCACAGGACTCGGCAATCTCACACCCGCGAGATCAAGACTATTTAAGCAAGGGAAGGCTGGTGTCAAAAGGAGGAGCTGCCGCAGTTTAATTAGCATATATGGTGGCTACATCGCAAAAGAGAGCGAGAAGAGAAGCAAGGCGCGGTCGTGAAGCTATTAGCGATCAAGAAGTGATCGACTACTTCGTCAAGCATAACTCCAACACCGTGTTCACTTCCGGACTCACGAGAAGAGACCATCACGGTTACATACACGGTTGATGTATTTTAATTAAGGTCAACTTCGGGTTTTCTACAACGGACATTAACAAATTCCCATCTGCCTCATAACGCGGGCACGGCTTTGAAGATAATACCTGCGGGGTGTCCCAACTTAGCCCATAACAAGCTCTCACGGTCAGCGAAGGAATAAACCTTCACCCAAGACACTCCGATCGGACTCGGTATCCGGTACATCAAGACATTTCGACAATGGTAAAACTAAACCATCAAGACCTCCCGCTGTGCCGACAAATCCCGATTGAGCTGCACATATCTCGTTCTCGGGGCACACCGGATGAGCAGACGTCGGGTTGGCATAGACCCTGGTTGCCCAAGGGGCCGGACATCGCTTCGAGTTGGACCAACACTCGAAGGAGCACGGCCCGGGGCTAAAATAAAGATGACCCTCGGGCTCGCGAAAACCCAAGGGAAAAAGGGTATAGGTGGCAAATGGTAAAAGCAAGGTTGGGCCTTCTTTGGAGGAGTTTTATTCAAAGCGAATCGTCAAGGGGTCCCATAAATCACCCGACCGTGTAAGGAACGCATAAAATCAAGGAACATAACACGGTATGGCGGAAACTAGGATGGCAAGAGTGGAACAAAACACCGGGCATAAGGCCGAGCCTTCCACCCTTTACCAAGTATATAGATGCATTAATTAAAACATTAGATATTGTGATATCCCAAAATAACCGTGTTCAACAAGGAACAAACTTCATCTTCACCGCAACTATGGCGCTATAAGAGAAATTTGAGCAAAGCGGTAACATAGCCAATCAGCGGTTCGCTAGGACATGGATGGTTAGAGGTTGACATGGCAATATGGGTGGCATGATATAGCAAGTGGTAGGTATCGCAGCATAGGCATAGCAAAAGAGCGAGCATCTAGCAAGCAAAGATAGAAGTGATATCGAAGGTATGGTCATCTTGCCTGCAAGGTTCTCAGAGTTGTCGAAGACTTGATCCTCGTAGGCGTTCTCAACAGGTTCCTCGTTCACGTACTCGTCTCCCGGCTCTACCCAAAGCAAGAACACAAGCAACGGAACCACAATCAAACAAGGAACAATGCGCAAGCAATATGATGCAAAACATGACATGCGATGCGAGATGTGATATGCAATACATATGTATGCTCCGGAAGGAAAATGATGAACCGGGCATCAACTTGGCAAACCAAGTATGCCGCTGGAAAGATGAGATGATTTCGGGTGAAATCGATATAAAGATCACCGGAATCGGATGCACGGTTTGCAAATGACAAGCAAAACAAGAATGATGCAAATCTGCGTTTAACAGCCCGATGCTACTTAGCAAGCAACAAGAAACTATGCTACAGCACCCCAACATAAAAACAAAGCATATGGAAGCGAACTACAGGAGATGCTTAACAAAAGAGGAACACTGAGCTACGGCTAAATCACATCATAACATGTTCAAACAAGCATGGTGAAAGTGCTCAAAATATCAGGTTCACAGACTTAGTGAAAATACTAACATGCCAGGAATTAACATCAGGAAGGCATGTTTAGAGCAAGCAAACAACATGCTACAGGAACTTATAATAGCAAAGCAAGGCATGACATGATTATACTCAAAGCATATTTCAATAGTCCCTTACTGACCATAAGCCAAAAAGGACTCTAAGAAATGATGGCACCCATGTAAACATTGCAAGTTTTATTACAGATTTCAGACTTAGTGAAAATATTAGGACATGGCAAAAACAGATTCAACATGGCATGTTCGTGAGCTCGATGCACTCGCTACAGAGCATCTCATGATAAACTAAGCATACACCCATTAAGAAGACATGGCATAGGAGCTATACATGGCAAGAACAACATCATAGCATACACGGATCAACTACAACGACCTCGTGAAAATTGAATCTCACGCAAACAGTCTGCCAGGAAACATTTTCAAGCAAAAGTAGAGCACGAAAGTGACATGCTAGACTACTCCATAATTCCAACAAAGGCATGGATGGATAGAGAACATCCATATGTTCAAAACACCCTTACTGATCATGCTCAAAAAGGGCATAGAACTCTCTGTAACAACATGAACATATGGCATAAAATTATCAGCAGGACAAGACTTAGTGAAATCACTAAGTTCCTGAAATCAGCAACATCATCATCCCTACTTTGCATGCTTGTTCTAGTCAACACATAGCTCACAAAAATACATGGCAAACACCCCTGGAAAGATGGCATGGCAATGTTCAACTCACATGTAGGACTCAAGTTCATAGGGTGCACACATAATTCATGGCAAAAATGACAAAAGAGCTCGAACTGATAAGATTCTGAAACTAACGATCTGAAGCCATATTCCAACAGCATTTCTGGCATCAAGATGAGCTCAAATGCAAATGATGCAATGGAATGAAATGATGTACTCTTCGAGACTAACAATTTGACATATTATACGCCCAAAACGGAGCCACGGTTGAGGAGATGTGATGCTATGAAAATGCCACGAAATTACCACAGATTTAGGACTTAGACGAAAAACGGGGGTCGGGGAAAGTCAACCTAGGGTTCGTCTGGATCTGGATCTCGCCGGAGTTGGAGGTCGGGCTCGCCGGAGTAGGCTCGGGCCGGAGGAAGACGGTCGCCGGCGGGGTGGTGGACGGCGGTGGCGGGCGGTGGCGTGCGGCGCGGCGGCAGGCGCGGTGGCAATAAGCAATGTATGGCAAGAGAGGTGGGGCGCAATGGCGGCAGCAGCGGCGCGGGCAGGCATACAATGGGCGCTGTGAGGCGGCTGGGCGCGACATGGGCGGCGGGAGGCGCGGGCGCTGCCCGGCGCGGCGCGGAGGGTTTGGCTGGCCGCTGGCCCCATGGCCGGCATGCGCAGCGGCGGCGCGTGGGCGGTGGTGCCACGTGGCAGCCCCGGATTAGCTCTTGGTATGGGCGATGAGCGTCGGCGCCGTCCGGACGTGTCCCGTGTGAGAAGGAAAGGAGCTAGGGTTTCATCCGATTTTGGGGAGGATCTATATATAGGCATAGGGGGAGCTAGGAGAGTCCAAATGGGGTGTAGTTTTCGGCCACGCGGTCGTGATCGAACGACCGAGAGCATGGAGGGAGTTAGATGGGTTTTGGGCCACTTTGGAAGGGTGTTGGGCTGGAACAAAGAGGCTTTCACGGTTACCTTGTTAACTGTTGGCGTATAAACGACCTCCAAATGGCACGAAACTTGACAGCGGTCACGGTGCTATACCAAGGCCGCTTGGCAAACCTCGGGCCATTCCGAGAAAGTTTAATACCCACTCACAACAGGAGAGAAGAAAGGGACGCCGGGGGACATAGGAGCGCCGGATTGCAAAACGGACAACGGAGAAAAGGCTCGGATGCATGAGACGAACATGTATGCAAAATGAAATGCACATGATGACATGATAAAATGCAAATGATGACATGGCCAAGTGCAACACGCAAGCACATGACATGGCAACGACGGCGAATAACTGGCGGACACCTGGCGCATCGGATCCGGGGCGTTACAGTGTTGATCTTCCGAGGCTGGGCATTGACCCCAAAAAGGTGTGTCCGGCCAGAGTGATCGAGCGTGTTGGGTAACGTGGTGCACCCCTGCAGGGAAGATATATATTCGAATATCGTGTCCACGGTAATGGACGTTCAGACTTATATCCTGATCTTATATAACTAGAAATGGATACTTGATACTTGTGATGGATATGTGGCCCCGAGATTGCTTCCTCGCAGGGAGTCAAGGAAGGATCTCTGGGCATTAATTCTACAACATGCTTGTTAATTATAAATTGCTATTCTTTACTCTTCTACATGCTGCAAGATGCTCGGAGCTGCTTGAAGATGCTAGTCTTCGATAGGCTAGGCCTTCCCTCTATTACGGCATTCTGATTCGGTCCACGATACAACCCTTCCATTTGATACCAATGCATACTTAGTATAGATCTGATGCTTGCGAGTACTTTGGATGAGTACTCATGGTTGCTTTGATCCCCCTTTCCCCCTTCTTTCTTATTTCTGGTTGTCGCAACTAGATGGTGGATCCCAGGAGCCAGATGCCACCCAGTCGACTATTACTACCACCCCGACGGTGCCTACTACTACGTGAGCCCGCCGACGACCAGGAGTAGTTAGTGAAGGAAATATGCCCTAGAGGCAATAATAAAGTTATTATTTATTTCCTTATTTCATGATAAATGTTTATCATTCATGCTAGAATTGTATTAACCGGAAACATGATACATGTGTGAATGCATAGACAAAACAACATGTCACTAGTATGCCTCTACTAGACTAGCTTGGTAATCAAAGATGGTTATGTTTCCGACCATGAACAAGGAGTTGTTATTTGATTAACAAGGTCACATCATTAGTAGAATGATCGATTGACATGACCCATTCCTTAGCTTAGCACACGATCGTTTAGTATGTTGCTCTGCTTTTATCCATGACATATACATGTTCTGTAACTATGAGATTATGCAACTCCGTTTATCGGAGGAACACTTTGGTGCTACCAAACGTCACAACGTAATCGGGTGATTATAAAGGAGTACTACAGGTGTCTCCAAAGGCGGATGTTGGGTTGGCGTATTCGAGATTAGGTTTTGTCACTCCGATTGTGGGAGAGGTATCTGGGCCCTCTCGGTAATGCACATCATGAAGCCTTGCAAGCACTACAACTAATGAGTTAGTTGTGAGATGATGTATTACGGAACGAGTAAAGAGACTTGCCGTAACGAGATTGAACTAGGTATTGGATACCGACGATCGAATCTCGGGCAAGTAACATACCGATGACAAAGGGAACAACGTATGTTGTTCTGCGGTCTCGACCGACAAAGATCTTCAGTAGAATATGTAGGAACCAATATGGGCATCCAGGTCCCGCTATTGGTTATTGACCGTGAATAGTTCTAGGTCATGTCTACATTGTTCTCGAACCGTAGGGTCTGCACGCAAGGTTTCGATGGATGTTATTATGAGTTTATGTATTTTGATGTACCGAAGAAGTTGAGTCCGGATGTGATCACGGACATGACGAGGAGTCTCGAAATGGTCGAGACATAAAGATTGATATATTGAAGCCTATGTTTGGAGTTGGAATGGTTCGGGCGGCGGAAATTCCGAGTACCGGAGGTTACGGAACCCTCCGGGGTAAATGGGCCTCGGTGGGCCTCGAGGGAGAAGAGGAAGGGCCGGCCGGGGGTGGCACGCCCCCCCCCAGTCCGAATAGGACAAGGAGGGGGGCGCCCTTTCCTCTTCCCTCCCCCAATCCTATTCCAACTAGGAAGAGGGGAGTCCTACTCCGGTAGGAGTAGGACTCCTCCGGCCGCCTCCTCTAGGGCGGCCGGCCTCCCCCTCCCTCCTTTATATACGGGGCAGGGGGCACCCTTGGACACAAAAGTTTGATCTTTAGATCGTTCCTTAGCCGTGTCGGTGCCCCCTCCACCATATTCCACCTCGGTTATACTGTCGCGAAGCTTAGGCGAAGCCTGCGCCGTGAAACATCAAGATCGTCCTGCCGTCGTCTTGTGAAACTCTCCTCGACACTCGGCTGGATCGAGTCGAGGGACGTCATCAAGCTGCACGTGTGTCAAGAACTCGGGGCGTCGGATGCTTGGCGCGGGATCGGTCGGATCGCGAGGAGAACGTCGACTACTTCCTCTACGTTGTGATCGCTTCCGCCGGGTCTACAAGGGTATGTGGACAACACTCTCCCTCTCGTTGCTATACATCACCATGATCTTGCGTGTGCGTAGGAAAACTGTTGAAATTACTCGTTCCCCAACGGTGGCATCCGAGCCAGTTATTTCTATGGTTTGATGTTTTGCACGAGTAGAACACAAGTGAGTTGTGGGCGATACAAGTCATACTACCTACCAGCATGTCATACTTTGGTTCAGCGGTATTGTGAGATGAAGCGGCCTAGACCGACATTACGCGTACGCTTACGCGAGACTGGTTTCACCGCTACGAGCACTCGTTGCTTAAAGGTGACTGGTGGGTGCCTGTCTCTCTCACTTTAGTTGAACCGAGTGTGGCTACGCCCGGTCCTTGAGAAGGTTAAAACGGAGTCTATTTGACGAAGTATCGTTGTGGTTTTGATGCGTAGGTGAGACTGGATCTTGCTTAAGCCCGTAGCAGCCACGTAAAATTTGCAACAACAAAGTAGAGGACGTCTAACTTGTTTTTGCGGGGCATGTTGTGATGTGATATGGTCAAGACGTGATGCTATATTTTATTGTATGAGATGATCATGTTTTGTAACCGAAGTTATCGGCAACTGGCAGGAGCCATATGGTTGTCGCTTTATTGTATGCAATGCAATCGCCCTGTAATGCTTTACTTTATCACTAAGCGGTAGCGATAGTCGTAGAAGCATAAGTTTGGCGAGACGACAACGATGCTACGATGAAGATCAAGGTGTCGCGCCGGTGACGATGGTGATCATGGTGGTGTTGCAAGATGGAGATCATGAAGCACAAGATGATGATGACCATATCATATCACTTATATTGATTTGCATGTGATGTTTATCCTTTTATGCATCTTATCTTGCTTTGATTGACGGTAGCATTATAAGATGATCTCTCACTAAATTATCAAGAAGTGTTCTCCCGGGTATGCACCGTTGCCAAAGTTAAATCGTGCCCGGACACCACGTGATGATCGGGTGTGATAAGCTCTCGTCCATCTACAACGGGTGCAAGCCAGTTTTGCACACGCAGAATACTCGGGTTATACTTGACGAGCCTAGCATATGCAGATATGGCCTCGGAACACGGAGACCGAAAGGTCGGCGTGAATCATATAGTAGATATGATCAACATAAGATGTTCACCATTGAAACTACTCCATTTCACGTGATGATCGGTTATGGTTTAGTTGATTTGGATCACGTGATCACTTAGATGACTAGAGAGATGTTTTTCTAAGTGGGAGTTCTTAAGTAATATGATTAATTGAACTTAAATTTATCATGAACTTAGTACTGATAGTATCTTGCTTGTTTATGTTTGATTGTAGATAGATGGCTCGTCTTTGTTGTTCCGTTGAATTTTAATGCGTTCCTTGAGAAAGCAAAGTTGAAAGATGATGGTAGCAATTACACGGATCGGGTCCGTAATTTGAGGATTATCCTCATTCTGCACAGAAGAGTTACGTCTGGATGCACCGCTAGGTGCAGAACTCTTGCTAATGCAGCTGCAGATGTTATGAGCGTCTGGCGAGCAAAGTGATGACTACTCTATAGTTCGATGTGCCATGCTTTACGGCTTAGAACCGGGACTTCAACGACGTTTTGAGCGTCATGGAGCATATGAGATGTTCCAGAGTTGAAGTTGATATTCCAATGAATGCCCGGATTGAGAGATATGAAGTCTCCAATAAGTTCTATAGCTGCAAGATGGAGGAGAATAGTTACATTAGTGAGCATATACTCGGAATGTCCGGGTACTACAATCACTTGACACAATTGGGAGTTAATCTTCCGGATGATTGTGTCATTGATGAATTCTTCAATCACCGCCACCAAGCTACAAAGGCTTCGTGATGAACTATAATATGCAAGGGTTAGTAAAGACTATACGAGCTCTTCGCAATGCTAAAGGCTGGAGGTAGAAATCAAGAAGGAGCATCAAGTGTTGATGGTCAATAAGACCACTAGTTTCAAGAAGAAAGGCAAAGGGAAGAAGAAGGAACTTCAAGAAGAACAGCAAGCAAGTTGTTGCTCAGAGAAGAAACCCAAGTCGGCCCTAAACACAAGCCGAGTGCTTCTACCGCAAGCGATAGTCCACCGAAGCGGAACTGCCCCAAGTATTTGGCGGATAAGAAGGATGGCAAGGTGAACAAAGGTATATGTGATATACATGTTATTGATGTGTACCTTACTAGAGCTCGTAGTAGCACTGGTATTTGATCTTGGTTCATTGCTAATATTTGCAACTCAAAGCAGGACTACTGATTGCGAACTCGCAAAGGACGAGGTGACGATCGGCGTGGGAAATGGTTCCAAAGTCAATGTGATCGCGGTCGGCACGCTACCTCTACATCTACCTTCGGATTAGTTTTAGACCTAAATAATTGTTATTTGGTGCTGCGTTGAGCATGAACATTATATCTGGATCTTGTTTGATGCGAGACGGTTATTCATTTAAATCGAGAGAATAATGGTTGTTCTATTTATATGAGTAATATCTTTTATGGTCATGCACCCTTGAGGAATGGTCTATTTTGATGAATCTCGATAGTAGTGATACACATATTCATAATGTTGAAACCAAAAGATGCAGAGTTGATAATGATAGTGCAACTTATTTGTGGCACTTCGCCGTTTAGGTCATATCGGTGTAAAGCGCATGAAGAAACTCCATCTTGATGGACTTTTGGAGTCACTTGATTATGAATCACTTGGCACTTGCGAACCGTGCCTCATGGGCAAGATGACTAGAACACCGTTCTCGGTACTATGGAGAGAGCAACAGATTTGTTGGAAATCATACATACTGATGTATGTGGTCCAATGAATGTTGAGGCTCGTGGCGGATATCGTTATTTTCTCACCTTCACAGATGACTTAAGCAGATATGGGTATATCTACTTAATGAAACATAAGTCTGAAACGTTTGAAAAGTTCAAAGAATTTCAGAGTGAAGTTGAAAATCATCGTAACAAGAAAATTAAGTTTCTACGATCCGATCGTGGAGGTGAATATTTGAGTTACGAGTTTGGTCTACATTTGAAACAATGCGAATAGTTTAGCAACTCACGCCACCGGAACACCACAACGTAATGGTGTGTCCGAACGTCGAATCGTGCTTTACTAGATATGGTACGATCTATGATGTCTCTTCTGATTTACCGCTATCGTTTTGGGGTTATGCTCTAGAGACGGCCGCATTCACCTGAATAGAACACCGTCGAAATCCGTTGAGACGACACCTTATGAACTATGGTTTGGCAAGAAACCAAAGTTGTCGTTTCTTAAAGTTTGGGGATGCGATGATTATGTGAAAAAGCTTCAACCTGATAAGCTCGAACCCAAATCGGAGAAATGTGTCTTCATAGGATACCCAAAGGAGACAGTTGGGTACACCTTCTATCACAGATCCGAAGGCAAGACATTCGTTGCTAAGAATGGATCCTTTCTAGAGAAGGAGTTTCTCTCGAAAGAAGTGAGTGGGAGGAAATTGGAACTTGATGAGGTAATAGTACCTTCTCCCTTACTTGAAAGTAGTTCGTCGCAGAAAACGGTTTCTGAGACACCTACACCAAGTAGTGAGGAAGTTGATGATGTTGATCATGAAACTTGAGATCAAGTTACTTCGCAGAACCTCGTAGATCAACCAGAGTAAGATCCGCACTGAGTGGTACGGTAATCCTGTTCGGAAGTCATGCTACTAGATCATGATGAACCCACGAACTATGAAGAAGCGATGGTGAGCCCAGATTCATAAAATGGCTTGAGGCCATGAAATCGAGATGGGATCCATGTATGAAAACAAAGTATGGACTTTGGTTGACTTGCCCGAGGGTAGGCAAGCAATAGAAAACAAGTGGATCTTCAAGAAGAAGACCGACGCCGACGGTAATGTTATCGTCTATAAAGCTCGACTTGTCGCAAAAGGTTTTCGACAAGTTCAAGGGATTGACTACGATGAGACCTTCTCACCCGAAGCGATGCTTAAGTCCGTCCGAATCATGTTAGCAATTGCGCATTTTATGATTATGAAATTTGGCAAATGGATGTAAAGACTGCATTCTGAATGGGTTTCGGAAGAAGAGTTGTATATGATGCAACCGAAGGTTTTATCGATCCAAAGGAGCTAACAAAGTGTGCAAGCTCCGGCGATCCATCTATGGACTGGTGCAAGCATCTCGGAGTTGGAATAAACGCTTTGATAGTGTGATCAAAGCATTTGGGTTTACTGAGACTTTTGGAGAAGCTTTGATTTACAAGAAAGTGAGTGGGAGCTCAGTAGCATTTACGATATTATATGTAGATGACATATTGCTGATCGGAAATGATATAGAATTTCTGGATAGCATAAAGGGATACTTGAATAAGAGTTTTTCAATGAAAGACCTCGGTGAAGCTGCTTACATATTGGGCATTAAGATCTATAGAGATAGATCAAGGCGCCTAATTGGACTTTCACAAAGCACATACCTTGACAAAATTTTGAAGAAGTTCAAAATGGATCAAGCAAAGAAAGGGTTCTTGCACGTGTTACAAGGTGTGAAGTTGAGTCGGACTCAATGCCCGACCCACCGTAGAAGATAGAGAGAAAATGAAAGATGTTCCTATGCTTGACCATAGGCTCTATCATGTATGCAATCTGTGTACTGGACTGATGTGTGCCTTGCTATAAGCCTAGCAGGAGGTACCAAAGTAATCCAGAGTGGATCATCGACAGCGGTCAAGAACATCTGAAATACCGAAAAGGACTAAGGATATGTTTCTCGTATATGGAGGTGACAAAGAGCTCATAAATGGCAGTTACGTTGATGCAAGCTTTGACATCGATCCGGACGATTCTAAATCGCAGACGGATACGATTTACACTAAGCGGAGGAGCTGTCGGTTAGTGCAGTTCTAAACAAAGCGTCGAGCGGGATCTACATGTGAAGCGGAATACATAGCAGCTTCGAAGCAGCTAATGAAGGAGTCGGATGAAGGAGTTCATATCCGATCTAGTGTCATACCTAGTGCATCGGGTCCAATGAAAATCTTCGTGACAATATGGAGCAATTGCCTTAGCGAAGGAATCCAGATTTCACAAGAGGACCAAGCACATCAAGAGACGCTTCAATTCCATCCGAGACTTAGTCGGTGGGAGACATAGAGATTTGCAAGATACACACGGATCTGAATGTTTGCAGACCGTTGACTAAGCCTCTTCCACGAGCAAAACATGATCAGCACCAAGACTCCATGGGTGTTAGAATCATTACTATGTAATCTAGATTATTGACTCTAGTGCAAGTGGGAGATCAAGGAAATATGCCCTAGAGGCAATAATAAAGTTATTATTTATTTCCTTATTTCATGATAAATGTTTATCATTCATGCTAGAATTGTATTAACCGGAAACATGATACATGTGTGAATGCATAGACAAAACAATATGTCACTAGTATGCCTCTACTAGACTAGCTTGGTAATCAAAGATGGTTATGTTTCCGACCATGAACAAGGAGTTGTTATTTGATTAACAAGGTCACATCATTAGTAGAATGATCGATTGACATGACCCATTCCCTTAGCTTAGCACACGATCGTTTAGTATGTTGCTACCGCTTTTATCCATGACATATACATGTTCCCGTAACTATGAGATTATGCAACTCCGTTTACGGAGGAACACTTTGGTGCTACCAAACGTCACAACGAATCGGGTGATTATAAAGGAGTACTACAGTGTCTCCAAAGGCGATGTTGGGTTGGCGTATTTGAGATTAGGTTTTGTCACTCCGATTGTCGGAGAGGTATCTCTGGGCCCTCTCGGTAATGCACATCACGAAGCCTTGCAAGCACTACAACTAATGAGTTAGTTGTGAGATGATGTATTACGGACGAGTAAAGAGACTTGCCGTAACGAGATTGAACTAGGTATTGGATACCGACGATCGAATCTCGGGCAAGTAACATACCGATGACAAAGGAACAACGTATGTTGTTCTGCGGTCGACCGACAAAGATCTTCGTAGAATATGTAGGAACCAATATGGGCATCCAGGTCCGCTATTGGTTATTGACCGTGAATAGTTCTAGGTCATGTCTACATTGTTCTCGAACCGTAGGGTCTGCACGCTTAAGGTTTCGATGGATGGTTATTATGAGTTTATGTATTTTGATGTACCGAAGAAGTTCGAGTCCCGGATGTGATCACGGACATGACGAGGAGTCTCGAAATGGTCGAGACATAAAGATTGATATATTGGAAGCCTATGTTTGGAGTTCGAATGGTTCCGGTAAAACGGAATTTACTGAGTACCGGAGGTTAACGGAACCCCGGGGTAAATGGGCCTCGGTGGGCCTCGAGGAGAAGAGGAAGGGCCGGCGGGGGGTGGCGCGCCCCCCCCAGTCCGAATAGGACAGGAGGAGGCGGCGCCCCTCTCTTCCCTCCCCCAATCCTATTCCAACTAGGAAGAGGGGAGTCCTACTCCGGTAGGAGTAGGACTCCTCCCAGCGCCTCCTCTAGGCGGCCGGCCTCCCCCTCCCTCCTTTATATACGGGGCAGGGGGCACCCTTGGACACAAAAGTTTGATCTTTAGATCGTTCCTTAGCCGTGTCGGTGCCCCTCCACCATATTCCACCTCGGTTATACCGTCGCGAAGCTTAAGCGAAGCCTCTGGCAGTGAAACATCAAGATCGTCACCACGCCGTCATCGACGAAACTCTCCCTCGACACTCGGCTGGATCGAGTCGAGGGACGTCATCAAGCTGCACGTGTGTCAAGAACTCGGGGCGTCGAGTAACGGCGCGGGATCGGTCGGATCGCGAGGAGAGCGTACGACTACTTCCTCTACGTTGTGATCGCTTCCGCTTCGGGTCTACAAGGGTATGTGGACAACACTCTCCCCTCTCGTTGCTATACATCACCATGATCTTGCGTGTGCGTAGGAAAACTGTTGAAATTACTACGTTCCCCAACAGTTAGGAGGTCCTAGGCAGGAGGCCTTGCCTCTTCGATCGTTGTTGTTTTTGTGCTTGCCTTCTTAAGGCAAAACTTGTCTAACTTATGTCTGTACTCAGATATTGTTGCTTCCGCTGACGCTTATGCTTCGAGCTTATGTATTCGAGCCCTCGAGGCCCCTGACTTGTAATATAAAGCTTGTATTATTTTATTTGTGTCTAGAGTTGTGTTGTGATATCTTCCCATGAGTCTCTGATCTTGATCGTACACATTTGTGTGTATGATTAGTGTACGCTCGAATCGGGGGCGTCACAACGAGAAAGATGCCCAGTAATTTTCTACAAAGCTCACAGAGGCCGAGATGGATTCCTTTCCCTTTTCAAATATCAAATCATTCCTCAAATGCCAAGCTCTCCAGAACGTGAACAACGTTTGCTCACGCACCGTCGGATTTAATTGATCCAATAAAATAAGAAACCAGCCGGGCTCAGAAAATTTGAAGGTCTCTTCAGCCGATAAACTCCACACTTCCTTCAAAGCCATACGAAACATCCGAGCCTTGGGTCAACTCACCAATGCATGAAAAATACATTCTTCTTCAGGAATCAAAGGTTGATCCAGGTAACTCTAGTCGTGCCACGAATAGGGAAAGGAGGCTCTGGAATATAATTTGAAAGGCCAATGTCCCCCAGAAAATTAAAATATGTGTGTGGCGGCTGTCTCTAATAGTTTGAAGGTTCAAGTTAACAGGGTTAAACACCATTAAGCTATTCTAAATACATGCATAGTGTTACCGTTGTTGGAAAAGATGTACTCCCTCCGTCCGGAAATACTTGTCATTGAAATAGATGTATCTAGATGTATTTTAGTTTTAGATACATCCATTTTCATCCATTTTGATGACAAGTATTTTTGGACGGAGGGAGTACTATGGATTGGGGAAATCATACAGGAAGAGAGGAAAAATTCTGATTGTCCGTGGCAAGCAGACCACGACCTTCCTTGCCGAAGCACATCAATCAACGATAAAGAGGAAAAATTGCGCTTGTCCTATCTAGACAACAAAGAGGTGAAGATTCTTCAGAAAATGGATTTAGTTGAACAGCAGCAACCTAAATTAGTGGTTGACAAGCACATAAACAGGCTAATGAGAATTAAGATAGACAAATATTGGCCGTGGACTGTTTAAAGGCATCTCCAGCGCTAACCCACAAATTTGCTTCGACATCCATCCATGGATAGAGGGAATCAGTAAACGGACACGGATGTAGGAGACGGCCATCCAACACTGTCTGCCTATGTTTCAACCACTGTTTGAACTAACCGGGCGAAATTCATGCAAACACGGCGGATTTCATCAAAGTTCACATAGAAAAAATAACACAAATTATTCATACATTGCATGCAAATAAGTCTAGTACAATAATAATTTAAATTCAATGAGATTAACTAGATGTGCAATAAGTTTTCCATGAACGGATCATGTCACACATATACTGCTCCTTCAGCTTCATCCAATAGTGTATGTACGTAAAACAACGTCACTCTATCCGGTGGTATATCACGGCAGCGCGTACGGGCTATACAGTGTGTAGAGCAATATTGAGTGAATGAATGATTCAATCGACAAGTTGAACAAAAAAAGTAAAACTTACGATCTCCACCTCCGCCGCACGCAATGGCCACCTATTTGGTGACGGAGGTCTTAATGGCGTACCATTGATACACCAACGACCTCACGTTGCATTTTTGGATGATGTGCATGTCGTAGGTGCAATGTGCTTTCGCGCGTCAAACGAGTCATGCACGCTTTGTCAGAAGGGACCCCCTCTGTTGCTGCCTACAAAATTCGTGGATAGGACCAACCACGCATCGCACAACAACTTACCCTCCATGGTCGAGTATCACTCCATCATTCATACTTTAAAAAATGACATGGCGTTCGAAAATAAGCTCAACGACATTTCACCGAACACCTACCGAGCGTGGTGACCGCCATGGACGACGTCGACAGGGGGCGGAGTGTACCTGCCTACGGACAAGTCCTGGGTGGACGTCGCCATTGTAAAAGGCGAGTGGGGGCGTCGGTGTTGGTTGCGGAGGTCCGGTAATGCATATGTACCGGCTGGAGAGGGGGGGAATGGTAGATTGGAAGAAAATGGGACCGAAAAGGGGGGTTTGGATCGGCCAGGGATGTTGGAGTCGTACGTGGCTGTTGTCCGGACTCCGACAAAACCCTCCAACTTTGTCTCGGTTTTACGGGAAAAAATAGGTCCTGACCATTTGATGAACCGATACAGACCCACGTAGAATGACATAATATGTCTGGATTGACGTGAAAGGAGCCGTAACCAAAGCAATTTTGAAAAAAAAACACAGGGTGCATAAATCATGATTGTTACGAGCGAACTTGAATGGTACTTCATATTACCACATGACCATTTTCACTGTGCACATCAGTCAATAGATTTTTTTTACACAAACATACGGACGCGGATTTGATGAACATGGATGTGCGCGCACCTTTTATGAATAGTAAATTTAAAAATGCTAGAAAAAAATCTGAATTTATTTTTGTAATACTAGCAAAAGGACCCGTGCGTTGCAACGGGAGAAACAAATCCTCGCATGCCCCTTGCAACATATTCATGTTGACACGTCTCCTCTTCGTCCGATCCCGCGCATCTCATGAGGGGTATTCACCTGGTCGCCGTGCCACCAGGTACGGGGACACATGCACGGAGTTGTCATGGTCGAACGTGTGCTTCCGAACACCACCTGCTTGTCAGCCTTCGCCGCATAGCTAGCTGGCATGGGTGTGCTTGAAGTAGAACTCACCCTATCGCCACCTCATAGGATTTCCCCGAGCCCAACGGGGAGGGAGGGGGCCACCGCCCTTAGCCCCGCTCCCAACTATGTCTTTGTCTTGGCCGCCAAAGCTGCTAGAGCGATCAGGACTCGTCTAGCAAAAAATCAATGTGGTGCATAAATAAACAAAAAAACATGATGATTAATGCATAAGTACAAATAATGCATAGATTTTACCAATAGATAAATGGCATATCTTTGAGATGGATTAGGCTACAAAGTGTCTTTCATAGGTCAGCAATAGTATTTTATTACATCTCTTGTGATTAGGCTGCGAAGGGGAGCCTTGGCGCAGTGGTAAAGCTGCTGCCTTGTGACCATGAGGTCACGGGTTCAAGTCCTGGAAACAGCCTCTTGCAGAAATGTAGGGAAAGGCTGCGTACAATAGACCCAAAGTGGTCGGACCTTCCCTGCACCTGCATGGCCGGAGCTACATGCACTGGGGCTGCCCTTTTTTTTCTTGTGATTAGGCTGCAAAGTGTCTTTCATAGGTTCAAGCAAGGTGTAGAAAGAAACATATATCCGAGAGCTTTGATGTCTATTGTTCAAGACAGCGAGGTAGTTATAGACACAACAAAATATGTTGTATTGGCATATGTTGTTTCCTGAAAACAAATAATTACAGGAAGCCTAAATAATTTGGTATGTTAGCCTAAATACATATATTCAATTGTTGTTCTAATAATTCAATTTGACACCAACAAAAAGTTGAAGAATTATTCTTAAGCCCATGCACTGCAACGGGATACATATTGTTGTGATGCTCAATACACTTTTGAATGCTACAGAATAACAACCTACTTCACGTCATGAACATGTGCGCCAAACATGATGTATTATTGAGTGCTACTAAAATGCCAGCAAGTGTGGAGAGCAAGAATTATAGGTATATACCCACTAAAATCTTGAAAAGAATCCGACATACCAGCAAGCACCTCTACAAATAAAACTGAATAACATTTGTACGCGCCCTTCATACAGTAAATTCTGAACATTTTTTCAATTACAGATATACTTAGGTGCCATAAGAATATAAAAACTGTGAATTGTGTAGGGCAATTAGTTTTAGGATTCACCCGGAAAAGAAGTATTAGGATTACTTGCCAACAGAAGAACGAAAAAATTCATGCCAGATGGATCTTCACTCCACCGACCACACATCCATCGTGCATGCCACAATGAACTCCAATATCCGCCGCCGTCAGTAGCCATTCATAGCAAGGCACTGCCTATAGTAGGATTCAAACATTACTCCTGCTATTCTCCATGCAAGACCCTTCCACCGCTATAGCGGTTACCTCAAGTCTCCACCTCTCCTCGTCCCTGGCGCTTATTCCCATTAGATTGTCACCACAACTGTAACAGATAAGAGGCAGTAGAAGTACAGTGTAGTTAAAGGGACTACGAAACACAAGTCACATATACATATGGCTGCCAAAATAGACACTATAGCTTGCTTTGCCATGTGTAATCTGCCATGATTGGGCATCGATCAAAACAGTAGACAAGGGAAAGGGAACAATTAAGCAAAGTCTATCTTCCAAACTGACGTCCAGCAATGACTAATTCAAGTCCTAAATGACCTGATCAACATATGCAACTGCTCAATATCTCTTCCGTGGTAAAATCACGGAATCTCGCATGTATTGGTAAAAATTACAGAAGGGAGAGAAGCACACCGATGACTTTCACCAAGTAGGGTTCTCATGTCATGGGCGACCTGTACGAGAAAAACGCCTTCCACGGCATTCTTTTACCTGCAACTTTCCTTCATTTTTTCTTGTGGGGAACTTTCCTTCATTGATCAATCACCAAATTACCAACACTGCAGACTCTTTTAAATTGACATGAAACTGAAGCTAATTTATGCACGCATATAGCGGTTCATATTTGTAAGTAGCAAATCAAATTTTGTTGTGTAAAATATCAGTCACAAAAAGAAAAATAGCAACCTATAAAGACTAAACAATCAGTCTGCAAGCTGAAATGGTGACAAGCATGAGACAGTCGCACCTGGCAGGGAACTTAGGTGTGGGGTTGGCAAACTCAGGGACAGGCACCATGGCAGGAGGACTGAGCTGTTCATATCCATCCGAGAGACTTGGGTGTCCATGTTCTTTCTCTCTTTCACTTGAGTTGTTCATGCTTTCTTCCTCCTCATCTCTCTTCGTGTCCCAATCTAAATCTGCCGATCATCCAAACCCATGGCGAGAAGGGATCTAAGAGATTGGCAAATTATTTGGGATCCCCAAACAAATTGCTAACCATATGTTTCTGTTTGTCATTCAGGTTGTAGCATGCTCACCATCAACCCCATTAATCTTCTTCGTCATTCCAGACCCAACCATGTCATCAACTCGTGAGCCACTTGTACCGCCAGAGGGCATGGTGCCCTATCAGGAGTTGCAGCCCTGCCCCAATCACTGGCCTCCAACACAAATCAGTCCATCAGAAATGCTACAAAAATAACCACATAAATTTTCCGACACTGAAATTGAGAAACTACTAACAGCACATTCATGTTGCTATTTGGACGCAGAACTACTCTGTATCAACTACTGCATGGTACACGGAAACAGAAATTACCTCTTGGTCCAACCATAAATTTTAGGATTCATTTTCCCGGTTAAATCCACCGACTACGCTGGTGTAGCTCCCTTCCTTGCCGGGTGTATTCCTCTGCCGCCACAGGAGCGTAAACAACAATGAGCGGTTTAGCCAGAGTCAAACTGACGTTTTACTTGCATTTACCTTACTTTGGAAGTGAAAAAAGAACTCGACTATGCAAATTAGCAGAAATCATCATCAACAAAGCCATAATGTAGTGCCATGGTAAACAACACCAAATAAAGCATCATCAGATCATAGATGCAGAAAAAAGATGCAAGCAACACTGCTGCTCCCGAAACTGTAAATATCAAGTCCTACAAAATACATCTCCACCACTTGTTTGGCTTTCCTCAATGAAGTTGTTGATCAATCACCAGCCAACTTCCAGCAGCCACCACTCTTTCATCGGTTTGCACAGGATCTCCTTTCAGCCCCAAACAAATTTTGCAAAACATCTCCTTTGGCCCGTCACATGTCTAAAGTTTTGCTCGCACATCAAACAGACCGGCCTTAGGCCAAACAACCGGAAAAGGTGTGGGCGCCATCATCGTCGAACATGCGGACAACAAAACAAATCATATCAATCTCCATGCCCTGCAAAATCAGCTGAGTATTTCTACTCTCGATCTCCTCACTCGTTCTGTCCTCGCTCTGCTCAACCACGGGAGGCGGCAGAGGCAGAACAGGGAGCTGTCCATGAGGAGGGCCTGCACGGGCAGTAAGCATCGTCTCCGCATCAGCCATGAGGCGAGGGCATGAGTTGCCGCGCAGGTCGCGACAATCGTGGCATCATCCGGCGCTCCATAGCGGCTACCGTGGCGGCGTGCTCTGTGGAGTCGGCGGACGGTGCTCCGTCAAGGCTATTGAGCAGCAGCATGGGACTACGATGATGACTGCAAAGGGATGGAACATGGTGACGAGGGTTTGCCAAGAGCGGAGGGATGGGGCGCGGGCGCGTGGCGGCGGAAGGAACCCTGGCGGCTGGTGTCTCGCGACGTGCGGGGAAGAGAGAGGGCCTGCCGATTTTTTTTGCTAAACGGATGAAATCTTTCACAACGCACGGGGATTTGTACATATATTATTTCTGTATATGATGTGTGTTTAGAGGTGAACTTCCATAAGGGCGTGCGGATCCCAAATTAGTACCACCTCATTTATATTACGATTTTGTCTATACAAATCGTGAAAGCGTATTATGACATGAGAAGAAAGCGTATTGTGACGGTGAACCCGGAGACCCAATCCGTGCTTTATTATTAGGGAGAGATACATAGTCAACCGGTATACTCGCATATGAAGTTTCACGAAGAAATCACATTTGTGGTAATCTGGGCAAAAATGAAAAAAATCAAAGATAATCGAAGCTATATTAAAAATACTGTTTAATGAATAGTATGATCGCACTAGTATTTTCTTCACTAAGAATACCATGGGTGTCAATACACCATGAAACTTCACACGTGAGTAGAATGATCGACTAAGTTTCATACATCGAAATTTCAGAAATTCTTATTTTTTTCTAGTACTCCCTCCGTCCCATAATATAAGAACGTTTTTTACACTAGTGTAGTGTAAAAAACGTTCTTATATTAGGCTGGTCACAATGGGCAGGAACATAAGCTAGTAACCTACACACTTCCCTAGACTATGTTACTACCTCCATAGTGGGTAGGAACATGGATGTAATATCATGCAGCGATGTATTTATTAGGTCATAGACTCATTGTTTCTTGTAGTGTGTGATGTTCCGGTAACTTAGCTAGTTACCACAAGCAACCCGCTCTTTATTAAACTAGCAAAAATGCCCGTGCGTTGCAACGGAAGAATGTCACACAACCCACCTAAAGACCTTGTTTCATTCGAGGCAAAAGTTGCAGTACCTTCTACAATAATATTGGTCATGTCCACCTGGCTAAGCCTAGACAACTCGAAATAGAAATTCATACAAAATAATCAAAGCTTATTCATCTATAGGAAATTAACATGAATTTTGTAGCGTCTCTACAAAGAGCGACCCCGACTACTCCCTCTATTGCAAGGCTGGCCGTTGCTTCACTTTATTTAGTGTGACCATGGTTGTGTTCTCTCCTTAAATGTAATCTTGAAGCTCTCCAGAAGAACATCAAATAGAGCGCTTGTGCCATCAGAGGTGAGGGTGATACCATGTACATATGAAAGTTTATCTTTTTGCATGAACCTATTCAAAGAACTAAAATCAAATGATAACTTTTGTCTGTTTGCTAATTTCTCCCATGGCTTAGGAGCACACATTCTTCTACGGATTGACCACTTTTGACATATAAAAATGTTCTCATGCCTTATCAAGTTATCATAAAGGACAATCCCATACGAACAAAAAAATGGTTCTGATTACATAATATTAATTACTTATTCTCACACAAAAGCAAAATGCAAAATGACCCGCATAAGAGGGGTAAGGGATGTCTGAATATAGTTCCCGAGATTAGCACGCACAAGTGAGATATTTGAGAAAATAAATGGGTTCCACAAGCTTAAAATATGCATAAAAATACAAAAGCAATCAGAAGTGGCCTCTCAAATACATGGTCAATAAAGGGCATTCAAGTATCCATGATCTTGGGACAAAGCAAACCCAGTTTGTTGATGAATTCAAGAATAGCTGGCAAATCACTGAATAATCAAGGAGTCAAAACAAACTACCTAAGCCAGGGCAGACCAGAAGGTATGCCATAGTCAGAAGATAAGAATTCTCATATGAGGAAGTATCAGTTCCCCTTGAGCAGAATACCAAGTGATAACAGATGTATCATATGAACAGAGTGAAACTGTATGTAATGGAAACTTTTAAACTGAAAGCCTATTGGGCAACAATTTCTTCTCCCACAAAGAAAAATTTTCTTCGTTGCGTTATCACCCTTGAATCTTCTGCTGCAATACGCTTCTCTTGAACCACACAGGAAAATTACAGAAACATCAGTATGTACCTTATCATTCTTGTCTATTTCCTACAAATCCTTTTTATCAGTGGTTCACTATGAGAAACACTCTCAGGAAAAAGGTAGATTAATGACCAAAGAAATGAAATTACAGACCAGTACGCAGTATGATTGAATTATTAGAGAATCTGACTGCTATAGAAAATGCATTTAGTGAAACTTGATTATTATCTTCTTAAACCAAAAGAGAATGTACGGCTACAACAAAAAGGATTCAAGATGACAAAAGAAATAACATAATGATCAAGAAATGATGCAGGCAGAGGAGATACAAACACAAACCTGATTTTGCTAATAGATGGTTGCAGATGCATGGCTCTATACCCGATTTCGTAAGCAACATCTGTAGATTGCATAAGTTGGGTCGTTTAGGCTCTTTCCTATAAAAATAGTAGCATGTACTCTAGTTACTCTGGCTACATCTGGTTAGAAGACTGATGGATGTGCAGCTTGCTCAACGGCCGGATTCGTTGAGCTGGAAATTAACCAGGAATGGAGAGTTCACGGTTAAATCGATGTACTTAGATGTCATCAATTCTAGCTCTATTCCCTTCTCCAAGCATGTTTGGAATGTCAAGGTCCCTCTGAGAGTTAAAGTGTTTATGTGGTTTGTTCATAAACAAGTTATTTTAACCAAGGATAATTTGACAAAGCGCAATTGGACCGGCTCTAAGAGATGTAGTTTTTGTGATCAAGACGAGACTATCAAACACCTCTTCCTCGATTGTCCTATGGCGAAGGTTCTTTGGCGGACTGTTCACATTGCTTTTAATATTACTCCACCGAATAATATCAACACGTTATTTGGGACGTGGCTGGATGGGATAGAGGCCCAAACGGCTAAACACATTCGTGTAGGAGTATGTGCCTTACTCTGGGCAGTCTGGAACTGTAGGAATGATTTGGTTTTTAACAGAACAACAAATACTCATTTTTTGCAGGTCATCTTCCGAGCTACTACGCTGATCCATATGTGGTCGCTACTCACTCAGACGGAGGCCAGGGAGCATTTGGTTACTGGATCTGCCCGATGGGAGATGGTAGCTCGGGCTATTTTCAGCCGGTTTGGATGGCGGTCATGTAATAGGATAGGCAATTAGTTTTCCTATCTTTATTTTGCATGCCGGTTGTGGCTTTTACTTTGCTGCTCTTTGTGAGCCGTTTGGGGACTATTGTGTAATGGAGTTACAGACCTTTGTTGGACCTACTTTATTTTAATAAATGTGGCCGTATGCATCTTTCTGATGCAGAGGCCGGGGCTGCGCCCCTTTTCCAAAAAAAAAATGTACTCTAGTTACTTCCCTAGCAATACTCTTTTTTGGGACGCTACTCTTCTAACAAAAATAATAACTTAACAACTATTCTTCATTTCAAAATCGTTCATGAAAACCCACAGAAGTCCAGTATTCTTTGCCTATGATTAGCCCTGCAATCTGAAGACTTGCATTGAACTCGTCATCATGTTGCCTGAAGGAAATTTGGTGCGAACATCAAGCAGACTGTACGAACTTCACAACCACAATAGCAGAGTACATAACTTGGTACTATCATATTTAACATCTTCTACTTTGATATTGTTTCGGCAACTTGATGGAAAAGCTTGACATAATAACATGGTTACAACTACAGTCTGACGGCCAAACGCAAGAATTTCCTACTGACGGGGAACCGACTCCACTGTAGGTTCAAGAGCTTCCAGGGGAGGCCACCATCGAGGGAGGCCGTTTCTAAAAGGAGGGACTTAACATTGGCGAGCAGAGACTACAATTGATAAGGACGGCCTGAGGGAAGCCTGAGGGCACGGTTGCAGGTGGTGGTGGTTTCGCCTACAAATTAAGCAGCTAGAGTACTAAAGGTGCAACGTTGAGCAACAGGTAACAACACTAACCTTCAATATAATGTCAAGGGAGCTATCCATGGACGTGTCTAGTTGAAACGAGTATAGATGGCACTTCAAGCTAATACTATTACTAACTGAACTGAGCAAGACATCAGCATACACTTCAAGCTTTGTCGAGATACCTGTGATAGCAAAATCACTGGAAGCTAATACACAACCTTATAACAACTAGTACAAATGCCCGTGCGTTGCACCGGGCGAAATTATGCAATATTTTTCAATCCAATTTTTGCAAACCTCAAAAATAAGGTTACACTGAGTATTCTTTTTGTACGGTAAAATTTGGATGTACCGTAACAATGTTCGTAATTACCCGTTTCAGCTCCGCACTTTCATTTTATCCAGAAAAAAATATCAACAAACTTTTTTCTTCAGAAAAACACGAATTTTTTACTTTGAGAAAGTGTTTTTAAAATTTTCGACAATATTTTTTAAATGGCATCGTTTTTATGGCGATGATTTTTTAAAATATTTTATTTCATTTGTAATTTATTTTGCATTATTTTTTGGGCTTGGCCCATTGACATTTGGCCCACGATACTAAGTCCAACCCAAATTGCACCCGCAGCAGGCAACAGTGGCCACGCACCAAACCAAATGGGTGTTTGGTTAGGCGCACGAGCAGCCGCCAGCCGAGCACCTTGTCTCCGTGCCACTCCCTCCTTCGATTCCAAATGAATCCTCATCCCCTAACCTAGCTGAATTGCTGAAGGCAAGGGTGGCAAGCGATTGCAGGTTTGGCTCCGGCAAACACATTAATTACACATCTCATATGCTTGTAAGTAGATGACTAATTATAATCATGGTTGCCAAGTTGAAAAGAAGATCTCACATATGGACTGACATATTCTAAACACAGTATTACAATCTCCATCACAACGGTTCAGAGATGAATGGCAGGCATAGAAAAGTAACTGAAAATTGCTGCAACTCACGTCTGACAAAACTCGAAAGTCAAAACTTTTCACCAATAGAGGTATATATAGGGGAGCCAATATATACATGGATCAGCGTGCAGTGCATGTAGTAATTAAACACAGGGCAAAATGTCAATCTAACCTGTGCAGTTTAATCCTAAGCGAGTGTGACATCAATGAGTCATCAAATTACGTTTCAGGGAATAAGAGACGGAGGAGGCACATATATCCAACCATTTTCTCCTGTGCAAAAGAGAGCCTGTCGGCGACGCTCGAGCGAGGTTGGCCCCTGGGGCTTTAGACGGCCGCATGCGAGATCAAGGCGCCCGCACGACAACGTGATTCAGTGGTCAGGCCACCGGCCTCGTCGGTCCTGTAGCCTTTTGTGGTGTCTGTAGAGATCGTGTGGGCAGCGACACCACGATGCGCTGAAGATGGTCACCTTGAGCCAAGGGCGCTACAACGCTGTGGTCCTTAGAGGTAGCGACACCACAATTTAGTATTTCAAATAAATGTCCTACCCAGTCAAAGTAAGGGAAAATTAATTCAAAGCAAAGACGAAACAAAATTTTGGGACATTGGTAAACAAGGTAAAACATGAAGATATATCAGCTAGAATCTTTACGTCCACATTGGGACATTGGTAAACAAGGTAAAGCATGGAGATATATCAGCTAGAATCTGACCTCCACATTGCAGTAAAAAGTACTGAGAAACAATGTAAAACATGACGAAGATCAGCTAAAGTTGTACCTCCGCATCGAGATGCTGACAAAATACTCGTCAACGGAAGTGCAGGGACCTATGTCAAGTATGGTGATTGTGCATAAGTAACACAATCAGGTAAAGAGAAATTGAAACAAAATGCCATATGTTAGTTTAGGATCCTCCAGCCATTAATTTCTAAATTACATATCAAATAGAACCGTTTCTATTTTTCTAAACCCCTCCACTGGATGCTTTATTATTATAGCAAACATGCCCGTGCATTGCAACGGGAGAAAAAAAATCATACGCCTCTAGCCTAATTAGCATTTCTCAAGCCCCCTCTCCGGTCAATCTCCTCTATTTAAAGACGACACCTCATTTTAGAAAAAGAAGCTAGTTTACAGTTATTCGGTTAGATAATAACTGGTTCCTTGCTCTAAGAATAATTTAGGAGGTTAATTATGTCCCTTTGAATAGTAATGCTCACCTTTAATACTTGGATTGGACGGTGAACTTCAGAAACTCACCTCATCTCTTCTTCTTCAGAATGTCCATCCCTTGCTAGTCTCATGAAGATGAGGTCTCTAAATAATCAACATTGTACCTGCAGAAAGAAAATATCATGATTAGTTTCGGACAAAAATTGTTGGGTAAAGGAGATATGTTGCTCTTCTTTTCATCATTACGGAGTTATGCATCAGTAGAAAGAACCCATATCCCTATGCATGTCCTTGCTCATTAATGATCTCAGGCCATGATCGTATTAGCACCCAATTGTATAAAAAAAATTGGAAGAAGGACAGCAAATACCAAACTACTTGATCAGATTGTTGCGTTTATCAATTTTTTGAAATAATGACAAAAATATCAAACTATTTGATGGGATGAATTACCAGAAAATATAGGAAGAACTCGAATTGAAGCTATTCACATACAAAAGTACAGCTTTCATCAGTGTTAATAAACAACATGACCTAGATGCATGCCAAGCAATGTGAAAATGAATCTTCTTTGCGAAAACATTTCTTCAACTTTAGTATGTAGCAAATATGCCTTTCCTATGATATCAGTACAATGGAACTGTTCTTGTGACATCTCTCACAGATTTTGCTGGTGATATGCCTAGGACAGCATAATGGATTTTTTAGATAGAGAAAGGAGAGCACATACATAATATGTTTTTCTAGAGAACGATGCAGATAATATGTAAGGAAACACTAACAATTAACATGGCATAGGGCCGAGCTGAAAGTTTACAAAACCTAATGCATGAGAATATGGGATACTACATGAATAGTAGGGCCAAGCTGCATAGCTACAAGTTTCACTAAAGATACAGTCTGGATGATATATCTACTCCAAGAGCATCTACTGAAAGAAAGAGGCTATAAAACTTACCTCCAGCAGGCGAGTGGGCTGCAACCCCAAGAGCCTCTAGCACCCTGATCGCAGTGAACCAGCTGTTTGGCCGTGCTAGCATGTACCAGCCTCCCAGTCACCACCCCGTGTGGTACCTCTACTGTACTGAGAAGCACACAACGACATACTCACACTCAAATCGAGCACACGGATTAACTGAAATTATTGATGCACATCTCGTCAAACAACTCGACAGTATGAGGCTTACAGGAATGCCGTGTGTTGGGTGAGCAAGAAAGGATGTGGCATCCTCATACAGTGGGTCATCCGGCAAAATATCTATTGTGAAATTTAAGCAGAAAATCAATATGTAGTTGTGTTATTTCTAGTTCAGCAAAACCAATGGTATATGATGCTTCCCTTATTGCCAGTATCATCACATTGCGAAAGGGGCAAATTACTCACTGATAAACACTGTGTACCGGACAACAATGGCATTCAGAAAAATCCTTTGCCTTCACGTGTGTGCAGTACAGGACATATGTGCAATTTGTCCCCATCATGCTCCAAGGATCAATGTGATTTTCAGACTAAAAGGACATGCAACTTCTTTGTTCTTCCAGGAACTGAATATAGGTAAGACACGGTGATTTCCTCTAATGAAAATCGGAGAGGAAGCTCTCTTTATAAAAAAAGGAACTGAATATATGTCAATTCTAGAACCTAAATTTGCCGCAGGTGATTATTTTGCTCCCCATGAAAACCATTGTGAAATTGTACTCACTAACACTTCTCCTATTTGGATAGAGTGCTCCATCTCTTGGAATTCATCCAAACTTGTATGTACGCAATTAGCTAAGGTCATACAATGCATGCTTACCTGCCGTCCAGTGGCTGTTGCTGGAGTACTCTGGAGGCCTGCGAGCATGGAGGAGAACCAGAAGTGTTATCTACAGCGCCAAAGCAACTACAGCAAAGCAAACACGCATCGCCTCCCAAGCACCACAACGACGACAGAGAGAAGAACGTCCGCGCTTACCTGGCGAAGATGGACGGTAACCCCTGCGCTGGCGCGTCAACCTCGGCATAGTACAGGCTGGCGACGCGGATCTGCATCCCCGCACCTATGGACGGGTCGGAGCTCTCCCGCTGCATCGCAGGTGAGGCTTGTGTACAGGGAACCGCCGGGGAGGCTTGTGTGAAGGGCGCCGCCGGCCTCAGCTCCCGTCTTGGATCAATCCCCTCCTCCTTCCCTCGTGCGCCACACCAGGAGAGGAGCGCCGCGCCCCAGCTCCTCGTCATCGAGCCGCCTCCTGCCCCGAGCCGAGAGCTCGCACCGCGCCCCACCGAAGGCCGACCTAGACCCAGTGCGTCCCAACCGATCCTTCGGCCGCAGACTCCGCGAGGAAGGCGGCGGCGGCGGCGGTACGCCCGCTCGTGCGTGGGGAAGAGGAAGGGGATCTGCCCTGATGTGTTTGTTTAAAGGACGGTGGATTGAATATACTAAAGTTCATGGATGTTTTTGCAAAAATGAAACGTTATCTCAGTTAGCCAATTAAAAAGGACTGCGGGTTGATTCTTCAAAACGTAAGGGGCTTTTATGCAAAAGCGTCGACGACGTACTAGGAGCGACCTGGCACATGAGGAGATCCTTCATTACACCGGGGCAGCTCTTGGTTAAATACTCAAAACCTTCAGACTCCATGGCCGCTTCCAGATTCGTCGGCGAGCTGAGGAACACTAAGCATGCCGCCTTAAGCTCAGGGCAGAGGTGCTGCTCCGCCAACGCCAAGATAGTTGCCACGGAGTTTGTATCGATATGATTGCACAACTTATCTTCACAAATCAGCTTCAGCCTCTCCAAATCATACCTGTCTGCCGCAACAAGCAGATGCTGAGCCATGGCAGATTCCTCCTGTTGATCCATAGCAGGCAATGCATCCGTGTAGATGAATGCAAGCAGAGCCTTGAACACCTCTGCCTCAATGTCATCTATACATATGACATTGGTGGTGGCGCTCTCCTTCATCGGCCCAAATAACTCAGCCCTGAAGACTGGAGAGCGTGCCGCGAGCACTAATCGGTGTGCCGAGAATGTCTCCCCGCCGACTCGGAATTCGACATCGACGCCCTCCTTGCTCGACAGGAGATCCCCGAAGTGCCGGTGCATGTCAGATGGTGGCACCGCGACGGACGGTGTCTTCCGTGCGTGGAACTCGGACATGATAGTGACGTCCACCTTGACAGTGAAGGAATCGTCCTTGAGATGCTCTGATTTCTCCAATTCTTGCCTTTGCATGAAGTCGAGCCCCCAAGATCTAATCACAGAAAAGTCTCTGGTCTCGGTAGTAGCGGTATGGAGCGGCACGGGCTTCCCGTCTTGGTCGATTAAGCTGAACTTGGCTTGTGCGTTCACGGCCTCGGCGACAGTGTCGTCCAAGCAGAGAAAGAGGGATATGAAATCGGCGTTGGTGGAAATTTCACCGTTGGGATAGTAACACACACGCCATGTGCGGCCTCCCACCTGGAACGGGCAAGAGTTGATCCACTTGCCATTCGGGACCTCCTTGGTGCGCGAGTAGCCGTCGATCTTGAGCAGGTGGTAGCCGCACACTGTTAGAATTATTGTATAGGGATAGAAGAGGTGTTTAACTTTGTATTCAATTCTATCTCTTCTTCTCTCCTTATCTCCTGTAACGACCTTCTCCTGGTCGATCTCTCCCTCTAACCGATCTTCCTCTCTCTATGTGCCAAGGCATTGCCTCAATATATACACGCGGCCCGAGACAAAGGGTTCTACGCTTCCCAAACTATCTTACATGGTAACAGAGCCTCTTCCTCATCAGATCAAGAGAGATCGCATCTAGCTACCGTTCGCGACCGAGCCATGTCCACCACCGCCACCTCCATGTCGCCAAGAACCATGGGCGCGATCACCACCACCTCCTCCGCCTCCACCTTTGCGTCATCCTCCACAGCCACCAATACCTTCCTCGGATCGCCACCACAGGAGAAGCTGACGAGGGGAAACTTCCTCCTCTGGAAAGCCATCGTGCTTCCTCAGATCAAGGGTGCTCAGATGGAGCACCACCTTGATCCTACGAGCCCGCCACCGCCGCCTACTCTCACCATCACCAAGGAGGGCAAGGAAGAGCAAGTCGCCAACTTCGCCCGCACTCTCTGGTATGCGCAACAACAACAACTCCAAGGGTTCTTGATGGGTTATCTTTCCCGCGAGATCTTGTCCCAAGTGGCCACGCTCCAGATGCCGGCCGAAGTATGGCGCGCCATCAACACCATGTTCATCGCCCAGAGCCAGGCACAGGCGATCAATACCCGCGTCGAGCTCACCAACCTAAAAAAAGGTAACTTGACCATGGCTGAGTACCTCGGCAAGATCAAAACACTCACCGATGAAGTCGCCTGCACTGCCTCGGCCCTCTCCGACCCAGAGATCGTCTCCAAGATCCTTGCTGACCTCGACATGGAGTACAATCCAGTCGTCTCTGCGTTGGCAGCCCGAGTGGAACCCATCACCGTTCCCGTGCCGGCCCACCACTCGGCACCGACGCCGCCTCGCCCCTCCTCCACGGCGGTGATCTTGGCAATCTCTGCATACTCGCCTCCGGGGGCGTGGCGTGGCCGTGGTCGCTGTGGCACCAACCGTGGTGGCGAGCAGCGGCGCGATGCTTCCTCGGCGGCGGTGCCGCTACGGTGGCGGCTACGGCAACAACTACGACGGCGGCTACGGCCACAACCACGGGGGTGGCGGCTTCAACTCCAACACTGGCCGCCGCAACCCTCCCTCGCGTCCTCGCCCTCAATGTCAGCTTTGCAAGAAAGCTGGCCATGAGGTCATCGATTGCTGGCATCGGTATGATGAGAATTTTGTCCCTGACTCCAAACTCGTCGCATCAGCCATGCGCGAGCAAGGCGGGGAGGGTGTCTGGTACGTTGACTCCGGAGCTACCGATCATGTCACAAACGAGCTAGAGCAACTTGCTCTACGGGAGACGTACCATGGCAATGATCAGATCCACACGGCTAGCGGTAAAGGTATGGAAATTTGTCACATTGGTCAAGTTTCACTTAATTCCCCTAGTCTGCAACGTGATCTTGTTCTTAAAGATGTCCTTCATGTCCCTCAAGCTGACAAAAATCTTGCCTCCATGTCTCGTTTAGCCACCGATAATGATGTTTTCTTTGAAACTCACCCTCGCTATTTTTTCATTAAGGATCGGGCAACGAGGGCACCTCTCTATCACGGTAGATGCGTCGGCGGCCTCTACCCCATCTCCTCCGGAGCTTTTAGCAACAAGCATCGTCGCGTCTATTCCGTCGTCAAGCCCTCGTTCGAACAGTGGCATCAAAGATTAGGACATCCATCCTCAGTCATAGTTAGGCAAGTAGTCAATAAAGACAAACTTTCTTTGTCACAAAGTTCAAACAATGAGTCTGTTTGTGAAGCATGTCAATGTGCCAAGAGCCATCAGCTTCCCTATCCTAAGTCTACTAGTGTGTCTCATGCCCCATTACAATTAATCTTCAGTGATGTATGGGGTCATGCTCGAGATTCTTTTGGTCGAAAAAATATTATGTTAGCTTCATTGATGATTATAGCAAGTTCACATGGATTTATTTGCTTAAACATAAATCTGAAGTTTTTTCCATCTTCCAAGAGTTTCAGAAGCTAGTTGAGCGCCACTTCGATAGAAAAATTATTTCAGTCCAAAGTGACTGGGGAGGGGAGTATGAAAAACTTAACTCCTTCTTCCGTAGCATTGGGATCACTCATTATGTGTCTTGCCCTCATGCTCATCAGCAAAACGGTTCTGCTGAATGCAAACATCGTCATATCGTCGAAGTTGGTCTCTCTTTCTTAGCTCATGCATCTATGCCCCTCAAGTATTGGGATGAGGCTTTCATCACAGCTACATATCTCATAAATCGTCTTCCCAGTAAGGTCATTGGCAATTCTACTCCTTTAGAACGGTTGTATAACCAAAAGCCAGATTACAATTATCTCAAGATCTTTGGGTGTGCTTGTTACCCCAATTTACGTCCATACAATCGCCACAAACTTGAACTTCGTTCCACACAATGTGTTTTTCTTGGGTACAGTAATCTTCATAAGGGGTACAAGTGTCTTGAACCATCCACCGGACGCATCTATATCTCTCGAGATGTTATTTTTGATGAGACACTATTTCCTTTCTCCAAGCTTCATCCCAATGTGGGTGCTTTGCTTCGTGCGGAAATCGCACTTCTCTCCGACTCTCCTACACGTCCTGATCACGGGGGTGAATTAACTGATCATGACCATGTGCAAAAATCCAAAGAAAACTGTGTTTCTAACACATCTTGTGCAGATTCTACTTATCATTTTATGTGCACACAGGACAAACCAGGAACGGAATCTGATGCTGATCCTGCTGCCAGCGCGAGATCCGAGCTGGATTTGCGGCAGACTGCGGGCGCGCGATCCGATGCAGATCCGCCTCTGCGTCCTCTGGTGGCCGACAGCGCCGCGGTCGACCAGGTGGGTCGCGCCAGTCCATGCGCGCCACGCCAACGTCCGCCAGCGCGTCCCGACACACTCGTCGAGCGAGGCGCGGGGGGCGCGGGGGGAACGAGTCCCGCGTCGCCACGTCGCCTTGTGTCCCACCGACCGGTTCGGCCGGTTCTGCTGCGACACCGCGGGACCCGCCAGGCGGGTCTGATTCGCCGGTCGGCCCTGGCTGCGCGCTAGACAAGGAGCAACGCCTCCAGCGCCAATCTTCCTCGGATCAGGAGCCCGATCTGCCTGGATCTTCTGTGCACAACACCGAAGCAGCAGGATCTCCTGCGCCACAGCCAACAGAAACCGTTTCTCTGGCTCCTTCGCCTCTTCGTCGAAACACCAGGTCTCGGTCAGGTATTGTTAAAGAAAAACAATATAGTGATGGCACAATAAGGTACAATCTGACCAAACGTGCTTTTCTTGCCACTTCCGGTGAACCTATTAATCTGCATGATGCTCTTGCTAATAGAGATTGGAAGGAAGCCATGGATAATGAATATAATGCACTTATAAAAAATCAGACTTGGCATCTAGTACCACCGCAGCATGGCACTAATATAATTTACTGCAAATGGGTATACAAGATTAAGAGAAAATTAGAGGGCAGTATAGACAGATACAAGGCAAGGTTAGTTGCAAAGGGCTTCAAGCAAAGGTTTGGAATTGATTATGATGATACCTTTAGTCCTGTGGTTAAAGCAACTACTATTCGTCTTGTTTTGTCCATTGCTGTTTCCAGAGGTTGGAGCTTAAGACAGCTAGATGTTCAGAACGCATTTCTTCATGGTGTTCTTGAGGAAGAAGTGTTCATGCGGCAACCACCAGGTTATGAAAGTCACAGCACACCACATTATGCAGCGGGCCGACGGTGTATTATTTTTGAAAAAAAATCTACCTAGCGTAGTATTTGTGAAAATTAATAAAGAAAATGTATTATTTTAAAAAAAAATAGCCGTTTGGAAGCAGCAAGCAACGTTGGCCAAAACTCCACGTGCCGGTCAAGTGTAATCTCTCCCATAGTCGCTGGCCGCAGTTTTAAGCATACCTTACCGTGCAGCAAAAGGAATAAACCGTTGCTCCAATTGATGCAGATCCCCGATTACCAGTCGGCACATGCATGATTTAGGCCGAGAGGAGAATCCGAGATCTTGCCGCAGGCGGGGGCAGTGGAACACATATAATAACTTTTGTCGCGCGATTTAGATCTGAATTGCGTCGCGGATCGTTCTACCATGTTATTGTGTCGGCTCTATCTGACAGGTGAGAAGTGGTAGTTCCGGCCCACTTGCTTGTGGAGTCAATGAGTAGGTTCCTCGAGATCCTGAGATGCAGGCGCCGATAATAAAAATGCAGTGGAACTTTCGTCTCGAGTGCGTACAAATGAGATTGCGGTACTCCAGCCTGTTCCTGAAAAATTCAAAAAATAACACAAAGCACTCAAATCAGCGAGCATGGAGCTCAATCCTCATGTTTACGAACAGCTTTATAAGAGCATCTCCAACAACCGTCCAACGAGCGGCGCGCTAAAATTCAGTTTGCGGCGTTCGATCGTGCGGTTTACTTGTGGGAGGCGCTTCGCTCAAGAGCGCTCTCACAAACATTTTGAACTACGTGCATAGATATTTTGTTCATAGATAAAAAGATACATAGGTCATAGCATAGATAAAAAACAATACAAAGATATTTTACATAGTTCATAGCATAGATAGATAAAAAGAACTACGGTGCAACTACATAATTAATCTACGGTGCAACTAGAACTACTCCAAGTCGTCCTCATCATCACCCTCGCTGGTGTTGTTCGAGGTAGAGATCCACACGTCATCCCAACGATCATCATCTGACGAGAAGAACGACTTCCCACCGGCGTTGACGAGATCACACTGCGATATGGCCAGTGCCTTCCGCCGACGTCTGTCCGCCCGCTCATGCAGCTGCTTGCCCGTCCTCTCGCCTAGAAAGCGCGCTCGTTAACGGCGTCCTCCGGGTGGCGCCGGCGCCACTCCGCCATGGTTTCGCTTCGTTCTCCTCGGCGATGAGGAGGCGGCGCTGCCAAAGACGGTGCTCCGCACGGTCCAGGTCCGTGATAAGACGAGGAGGAGGGGCGACGGCCTGCGCCTGCTCGCGCGTGTAGACGTCGTGAAAGTTCATCTGCACGTGAGGCCTTTCTAGGTGCCACGCCGCTGCGGCGTACGCGCGGGCGGCCTCGTGCGCGGTCTCGAACGTGCCGAGGCCGAGGCGGACGTCGTCGGACCGGATCTCGGCGTATCTGGCGAGGGCGTTCACGGACGCCGTGATAGCCCGAAGATGCTCGGGGGCGCGACGGCACGGTGGCGTGGTGGTGGCGGGGCGCTGAAGCGGTGAGGAAGCATAGGAAGCGGCGAGAAAACAGAGGAAGCGGCGAGGAGGCGGGAGAGCGCGCGTGGCAGTGTGGATAGCCGTGTGGCGAGTGCCGCAATTTATAGGCGCGCCAAAGCGGTCGCGTAAAACTACTGCGACCGCCACTTTCTCCCGACACGCATACGCGTTTCACAGGCGCTTGTTTCCCGCCTCCGCTGGAGTGCGCGAAAACTTCCCACGCGCGCTAAATAGGCATTTTATTGCGCGCGCGTCTTCTGGCGGGGCCGTTGTAGACGCTCTAAACGCGTAGAAAGGGAGGCCGATGCGTCATTCATGGTAATAAGATGCTGGTCTCCTGATGGTCCCCCGCTATACCTGGCCATGGGCCGGGCCTAAAAAAGCCCACGGCAGAAAACTGAGGCCCAGGCCCTCTCAAGCCCTACCACCAGGCCTACTTTTCAAGCCCAAGACCGGCCCATCTGGCAAAAAGCCCTGAGAAGCCCTTCGGGCTTAGGGCCATGGGTCGGGCCTCTTCCTTAAAATGCCAATATGACAAGCCCCAAGCCCGTCCAGGCCCTGCTGGTGGGCTCAAAACTCAGGCCCAAGCCCAGCCCATGGGCAAGCCCGTAGGGTCTAGGCCCTAGATTTTAGGGCCGGCCCTGGGTGGGCCAACCGGGCCGGGCCGGAGATGGCCAGGACTGACCCCGGCCCATGCGTCATTGCTGTTTCATACTCGTAATCTACATGAATCTTCTGCGTTAGTCTGAGAACATAATCATCACGACTATCCCGTGATCAAACGCATATCACCTCCCCGTTTTGCTAAGAACGCTCTCCTGATCCTACCGACCCCACCAGTCCTGAGCACGCAGGCTGTGCCACTGTGGGCGGCTCCACCCTAATAAAGCCCACCTCCCCGGTGCCCACATTCAGTGGCCTCGCGTTACCAGTACCAACACCTCAAAAAAAAAAGTACCACCACCCCACCGCTTTCCTTCATGTGATCCACCCCTCCCCGTCACATGCCTATCTCCGCTACCGCTAGTTCGTCATTTCACACTCCCACCCCTGGCCCTCGCTGTCTAAGGCCTTATACAATGGTGGGTGCTTATGCCAGGTGCTTAAGGAAAAAAGACTAGCATTGCGTCGCAGTCTCATAATGGGGAGGTGCTAATCAGAGGTGCCTCAGTTGGTTTGACGTAGGCGTAGCACCTGGCCTGGCACCCGTTCTCTCCAATGTGGGATGCTACGCAACTAAAATAACGCTCGCATGCCTCAGCTCCTTCCACTAAATAACACTCACACGCTCGGAGCAACGTATCCTCTGAAACGGGCGGACTCATGCACCAGGTGCACCACCAGGTTTTGGGCCATTAGATTGGAATGTAAGGGACAAGATCCATCTGCAAGGGGAGCTGCTGGTACATTTGCAAAGCAGACCTTCAAATCTAGCTAAATAGATCGGAAGGACCTCTGTTCTGTACTACTACTCCGGGTCTCTCTGTACTACCGAGCTTCTGTTTTTAAACAAACTGAGAAATTTGACAAGCTGTGCTCTTGTATCAGCTAATCTAACTATTGCGTGATTGCTCAGTGTTGAATTTGGCAAAAATTACAAAAAAAAAAACAAATTGATTCTTCACACAGTTGGAAAGCTCAACAATATTAAGTATATCAGAGAAGAAGATGTTGTTTTGCAACTGAACCAAAAATCTTTGAGCACATTTCTTGTGATGCTTCCATGCAAGAACATCACGTTGGGACATCACAAGCATACACATCAACTGTACATCAACTACCCATCTAAACTACAATCCGCACATACTAAATTTTGTTACCAAGTGTACATTCTTGCTGATTACATGGTTAGAAAAAAAATCGGAGCCTGAGACAACCAGACACGATCTGTAGTATGAACCTGAGACATTATCAGTTTCATGAGTTAACATCTTGGAGACATATGAAGATGACTCATACTCTGAAGATTACCCAGTCATGCCTTCAACTAATCGATTTGAAGATCAAAGGCAAAATATTGTTGGAGCATGAAAGATGGTCCTGAATCTGAATAGTCACCGAATAGTCTGTTCTGGACCAACCATAAAAACCATGACATACAAATATTTGCATTTCAATGAGTGGTCGCCGAAGAGGCTTATGTGGCATGACAATATGTATGATCTTCATATGTCATTCTTCACTGCTGCTATATAGTATAAACAACCATTATTGGGAATCAAAGGACGGCGAGATGGAGGAAGGGACAATAACTCAAATGAAAAACAGAAGAAAAAAAGGTAGAACAGGTTTGCACTCAGATTTCTAAAAAAAATGATAATCTCGTATCTTTTTGTCAAAAATAGCCCAATATATTAGATGAAAACAATAAAGTGAAAGTGTACCCAAATAATATATTTAATAAGTTGATGTGGTATTACTGCAGATTAAAATCAGTACGAGTATCTTGTCAACTATAGTATACTAAAACAAATCCTGCAGTCCAGCGACATGCAAATAAAGTGAGCATGAAATTCTATCCACCGAAGGAAACAATTTGATAACCTAAATAAGATGATAATAAGGTACAAGGGTCAGTTTCCAAACCAGGGACATGCCACCTAGACACCTATGCAACCAAGGGCAGGAAATGCCGATGCATCTTTTTATGCATTATTCTTGGATGCAACAACTTTGGCTATCTGCCTTGTCAATGCCATAAGCAGAAAGCACAGTACCAAGCTTCTGATTTGCATAAGACCATGAAGGATTGCAGCCCCGTTCACCGTCCCCATCTTCAACAGATTTACCAGCTCCAGGCAATAAGACTCCATATATGACTTTCCAACATAATAACGAGCCAATCCAAACTTAGGAGTGACACCCCATCCTGCAAATCCATTGAAACTAACATAGGTATGAATCTCATAGCGATCACATAAGCAATCATAGGCAGCTCTATGTGAAACTAATATTTGATTATCCTTTATGAAAGGTTTGCTACCAAAAAAACAGGGATCCCAAGTATCACATCTGAAGAATAAAAAGGTCAATTCACTACTACAATCATGTTTATCGAACAAATTATAGGAAACACTATATGAGGTTTGCAACAGATTGTAAGGAACACCGACATTCTGCAAGTCATGGTTTACTACGTTGCATATAGGAGACTGAAAAAAACGGTTTCGTCAATAAAATCAGGAAGATGAACTTGTTAATGCTTTCACGAAGTTCAGTTGGACATTGTAAGTGCAGGTTCTGTTTAATATTGTATACCAATAAAAGATCAAAACAGGGAGTGCATCCCTTGTAATTGGCATGAAGACCGTAGAAATATACTCGTATCTCCTACCCAAATTTGGTGCTCGCACCGCATTATTCCAAATCTTTAATCAACAAAAACATGCCTTTCAAGAAGAAGCAAACAGGCCTAGATCTAGATCCTCGAGCTGCTGCAGTTGGAGAGTGCCGGCGGCGGCGTCAGTGGTAGATTGAGTATGCCCTCACAACGAGGCGCTGCTGCCAAAGACGAAATCGAGGGACTGCTTTCAACAAACCAGATCACACATCTGGATTTCAGTGAGACGGCGCTCCATTGGTACATGATTGAGAGAGATCGAGCGAAATTTACTAACCTAATTTGCCTGGTGGAGGGTACAAAAGAGGTGAGATCGGTGCTTCAGCACGCTGGACCTTAACCCTAGCATCGGGCGGCTGCACTGGTACAGAATCTGCCAAGGGAAGAAGACGATCTGGGTACGGGGAGGTCAAATCGCTGCATTTAGCTGCATTACAAGGACTGTTATGCAAATGTGCCAGCAGTCCCATCATCGCACTGAATCATGACCCTCTCTCTTGAATCCAACGGCTCATGTATCGCTGGAGCATCTGGTGCATCAGTTTGCTCGTTTCACCAGATACGTTCTCGCTCAGCTCCTTCCTCCTCGCGCTATCCTCTTATCTCCTCTATGTCCTGACCACACACAGTAATCCCCAAATCACGCCGGCGACAGCTCCGATTCCAAAGCACAGCGCCGCCCCTTCCTCCGGTGCTCCCATGGCGCGACTTCTTCCTCAAGCTGCCCGGCGCTGCTTCGCCGGTGGCGCAGCCGCGGGAGTCCTTCGGGCGGGGGTCCAGGCGTTTCTCGAGGATGCAGCCGGTGTCGGGGAGGAGTCGCGCGGGGTCACGCCGGGGGTAAAGGACCTGGCCCAGGTGGTTCTCGACGAGCCGTGTGCATAGGGGAGCAGGATCCGTCTTCTAGCAGAGGTGAGTAACTGAGGTTCGTTGATTCGCTCGACCGTTCTTCGTGCAAGGATCTGACTGCTGGCTGCTGCCGGGTGTGGGTAGGAAAAACGAGAAGGATGTGGAGAGCGAGGTCGCTGCCGGAGCTCTGCCAGAGCGAGGTTGATTTGGTGTTGCGTTTTCAGGTACTAGCTCGATTTGTGCATCTGCGCCTGCCACATGGAGAGGCTTCCCTTGCTGCTGTTCCGATTCTTGATGATTGTTCAGCATAAACATCATTTTCTTTATTCCATCATGTTTGCTTTCAGGTCCGGGTATTGGGTTTGCTCTCAGTTTCTCATTCGCTAGTTCCTACAGGATTTATATCTAAATTCTTTTTTACTAAAGCCACAACCAACTCCAAAGAAAACTGCATGAATGACCCCTTCGACGGAGAGATTCGTTACTGAATTTGACTAATTAACATTCTTCTTTTGGCAACCATGAGATGAATTTATTTTTGATACATGCACATGCACTTCCTCTCTTCTGCTATATAATCAGGGTAGCATACTGACTATTGTTTATGTTGTGTGTCCGCAGTGGGAAGCTATGTACAGGCATCTAGATGAATAGTCAAGTGCTAGACATAAAAGATTCCATCTACCTACTTTGATGTCCCTGTTGATGACAGAGCTGGTAGCTGTTCACGTGAAGAATCTCTGCCGCTCACATGGAGGCACTTTTTTTTCTTTCTTTTGCCGATGGAGGCACCGGGTGTAGCACCCGTGACTTTTTGGGAGCGGTTATTTCTTCGAAGCACCGGCTGGCACCGGAAGCAAATGTTTGCTTCTCCCCGCCCTTCTAAGCACCCGTGCAGTCCAATCGTGAAAAAAAAAACCGGGTTTTTTTCTCTGGCACCTGTCTAAGCACCTGCCATTGTACAGGGCCTAAAGGCTCCAGTACTCACTCTACCCACCACCCGTCACCACAGCCTCGCACAGTTATCGCCCCAGCTACACACTCTACCCACCACCCGTCACCACAGCCTCGCACAATTATCGCCCCAGCTACAGGTAAGAGGGCGAGAGAGCAAGGCGATGTCAATGGCGGAGGAGCAGTACTACGGGGGCCCGCGCGGGGCGCCGCACGGGCTGCTGCTGGCGGTGGTGGTGGGGCTGGTGGTGGCGGGCCCGCTCTTCCTCGGCGACGGCGGCGAGGCGGTTACCGACGCCATCGCCGAGCTTCTCAGCCCCGTGGGCCTGCTCCTCCTCCCCGTGGGCCTCCTCCTCCTCATCCGCCTCCTCTCCTCCGACCGCGGCGCCGCGGCGCTCGCCGACGTGTTCGCGTTCGGCGGCTCGCCCGACGCCGTGCACCGCGTCGGGGGTTCCCCCATTGGCGTGGCTCTCATGTTGCTCCTCATCCTCGCCCTCCTCTACTACCGCTCCGCGCTCTTCGGCGGCGGCGGAGACGACGACGAGTAGGCGCCTGCCAGTAGGTAGTTCCCTAATCTCGGGGTTGTTTTGCTAGTTTCCGTTTCATGGCTGGGCTTGGGTGTAAAAGTGCGGTGTAAATTAACTGGTAGCTACTCGCCGTCTTGGTTTGAGTTGCGGGAGGGATCCAGATCCTCCTCTTGAAAATCTTTAGTTGTATTTAGGGTCTCACTAAATCAGATTTTGACTTCAAGCTTCCCCGTATTTCCCATTCTAGATTTGGCCGTCGGAGATGGAGCCATGGCAGCGGTTGCTTTTGCTGCCATGTAAGTTTCTCTGCCCACCCGTCCTGCCACCCCTTCTGGTATGAACTTCCTTTTGGAAAAACTATGCCCAAAAAAATGGGATGAGCCCAACTTCCGGCACGATCGACGCACGCGCACGATTGAGCGCGACCTTGATGATATTCCGCATCAGCCCGTTGAGAAAGATGGATGTGCCATTTAGGCGCCCCTCCCGGCCACCCGGGAGGTCGGAGGTCAGGCCGCTGTTGCCGTCGGGCTGCGGGCGTGGCGCTCCATGCTGCTGTCCGCTGGCGCCGTGTGCTGAATGCTGCTGGTGCCTGCGTCTGCGTGTACGCCAACACGAGCCCGGCCAGCATCAGCCTCCTGCCGGCCGCGTCCTCTGTGTGCTCATGGACAGTGGCGGTGTCCAATACAGACGAGTAGTATCCCGTATTCCCGTGTTTATTCGGACGAACACTGTCAGCTTTGAACCGTACAAATTAACATGACGAGGACGCCCCGCGACGTCAGCGCAATCACATACGCACAACGTCTTCCCGAACAGTCGAGTGTCGGTGACGATTGATGTGCCGCTTTTGCCGTGCTCCGCCTCCACGCTTTGCCGTGGAGATTCTTGCCGGTATATGTGATTTTCATATTTGATCATCTTCGGGTCTGACTAGTTTAAGAGCATCTCCAACAGGCGCGGCAAAAGGCGCGCGCGCGGTAAAATCGCGATTTAGCGCGCGCCGGCTGTTTCCGCGCGCTCCAGCGGTGGCGGAAATTACAGCGGGAAGCGCTTTGCTGCTGGAGAAAGCGCACGCGGCGGCGCTAAAACTATCGCGCCGCTTACGCGCGCCTATAAATTGCAGCGCGACCGCACACACCACGCAAGCCACGCAGACAGCCACGCGCGCCCGCCGCCGCAAACTTCGCCGCTTCGCCGCTTCGCCGTTTCGCCCTTCGCGCTCGCGCCGCGCGCGCCACCATGCCGCCGCGCCGCCGGGTGCCAGGCTATCGCGGCGTCGCGCGCGCCCAACGGCTTGTTCTCCGCCGAGATACGGTCCGCAGCGTCGCGGCTCGGCCTCGATGCGTTCGAGCGCGCCTGACGAGGCGGCGCGCGATACGACGCAGCGGCGTGGCGCTGGGCGAGCCCGATCGCGAATGAACTTCGGGGCGTCTTCACGCGCGGCGGCTAGCAGGCGCGTCGCCCTCCGCCGCGCCTCATCACCGACATGGACCGTGCCGACCACGCTCGGCGGCGGCGCCGCCTCTCTCGTCGCCGAGGAGGAAGCGAAGCCATGGCGAGTGGCGCCGTCGCCACCCGGAGGACGTCGCCGCCGAAACACGCCTCTTTGGCGGAGAAGACGGCGAGGCCGTCGTGAGCGAAGTGGCCGGCGTCTTGCGGAAGGCATTGGCGAACGCTCAATGCGAAATTGTTTCAAAGAAAGTGGGAGGTCGTTCTTCACGCGGGGCGATGACCGTTGGGATGACATATGGCTATCAACCTCGGACGACACCGGCGAGGATGATGATGATGATGATGATGATGGTAGCGACTTGGAGTAGCTTTATCTATGCCATAGTAGTGCCTATCTATGCCGTAGTAGTGCCTATCTATCTATGTATGTCGAACTATCTATGTATGTATGTTTGAGCTATCTATCTATCTATATGCATAATGTTCATGGCTGTATTTTATCGCGCTTTCTTTGGAGCTCTTGCTGCTTCTGTTGTGTTCTTTGGAAAAACGCCCGCGCGCGCATATCAAACCGGCGTTAAGTGTGCGCCAAATCAGTTTTTGCGCGCGGCGCTATAGCACGCCTGTTGGAGATGCTCTAAGTAGCTCTTTTTAGAGATACTAGTATAAATGCCCGTGCGTTGCATCGGGCAAAGAAAAAAAGAACAACCTACTTCACGTGCCGTTATGCGTCATTTTTTATATCCAATTTAAATAAACATCAATCATAAGGTTACACTGATTATTACTTTTTTAGCAAGTTTGGACATGAAGCCAACTTGGCGTTCTTCTGATGGAAAAGTAGTTTTGCATGGAATAGTTTGTCCATCGGTTTTATTTTTTACTTTTTGGGAAAATGCAAAAAAATCCTTATTTTTAATAAAAATTCACAAACAATTATAACACTTTTAAGGAAAGTTAATATTCCTTTGAAGATTTTTTTAACAGATGTCTATTTTGAAAAGGAAAGATTGAATTTTTTTTGTACATTTTTAAATGAAAATATTTTTAGAAAAAGTCAAACATTTTTGGGAATTTTGAACCTTTTTAAAAAAGTGTAAACATATGTAAAACTGTGATCATTTTAAACTATTTTACTATGTTGAATTTTTCTAAAGATAGTTGGTTGTTTGCTTGTGTAGAGTTTATCTTTTTTCTTAAAAATATTGCAAGTGAACATGCCCGTCCACTGTAACTGGAAAAGAAAATACCACATGCCTTTAACACTCCACAGGGCAAGGCACATCTTGTTCCCCATTTCAGCTTTTGGACTAACACCACAGAGAGAGACCCGTCGTTCATGGCAAGAACTGTCCTGGCAAGGATTGAAAAGATTCAAGGCCCTACAATGGCGATGGATCCCAGTGCTAGCTAAATATGCCTTCTAATCTACTGAATGCCTGAATGCAATGCCCTAATCACGGAGCGACGACTTTTGAATGTGATGCACTAATCTCACAACTCCTCGTGTGGAGGCGGCAGATTATCCTGCCACGCCGCCACCGACGTCCGAGCTCTATGCGAACTTGTGGGATCCTGGGGGGTGAGCTCACAGGATAGTACAACACATATGCATACGCGCAGCAGTAAAAGAAGTTCTCCCTTTGAAACATCGCAGAACAGCTGGTCGAGCCGCTGTTGACCGCCGAGCTCTCCTTCCACGCTGCCGCAGATCAGTCGGTCGTCCCGTCATTGTTGACCGAGCTCTCCATTCGTGCCACTGCAGAGCAGCCTTCCACATCGCCGCGACAAGCTCTCCATCTAACCCACCACATAACTTTGCCTTGTACTCTAAGAATAGAATAGTTAGCAAATCAATTGGTTGCCAAGAAATAAACAAGCGATTGTCTTTTGTATATAACATTCTGTTGTTCAATGAAAATGGCTATACATTGTGGAATTACTCCACTCAAAATACTGGAATGCCCAAACTGAAGACCTAGACACCTAATAGTTATTGTTCTTCACAAGTTTCAGGTCAAGACAACTTGACGTTCTTGTAGCTTTGACATTGTTGTTCAAATAATCTTTTTGTAATAAGCATGCATTTACAGTTGCATATATTATTATGAAACCAAAATGTCAAGGATACAAAAAACCAAGCAGTCATGCTGCCAATACAGAAATATCACCGCGTCTCAACGACCATAAACTGGACCCATGAACTTGACCAGCTATTGACTCTACTAAAGCACGAATTCACCAACTAACAGACTCTTGATTTCTTGAATCCCGGTAAGTTAGTTAGTCCAACAGGTGATTATGAAACATATGTACAGAAGCATAAGGCCATCAATTATTGTTGTCCATATACTAAGAAGAAACGATCTGATAAAATAGGTATCCAACCAAAGAAGTACTGTAATTGTAATAAAAGAATCGGAAATAAGACAGCGACCTTAGTTTTGCTTCTCTATCATATCAGCTCCGCCATGGGTGAGGTTCTTGCACTAGTGCCACCGCTCAGGCCCTCTGCAGCTTTCTATCTTCATCATCTTGACCCTGAAAATTTTGAAGGACTTCAGAAAATGAAGAGTTCAGTTCCGAATTGCCGGAAAGGCTCTAGCACAGATCATGCTTGGGTGTTAATATTCAGCGACCCGAGACAGCAAGGAGAACACGTTGATGATGAGGTGAACGCTGACGGTAACAAGAGATTCTTGTAGGCGTGAAGCCTGTAGCGGACTCGCGCGAGGCGGGCGATGAGGGCGCAGAGGTGGTCAATCTCGGCGTCGAAGTGGCGGAACTGACGGAGCTCCATCTAGACCTCGGCCTTCTCCTTCTGCAGGCGCCGCATCATGGCCGTGGCCTTGCTGGCGGCGCTGGCCGCGGCAAGGCGCTCCTCCTCCATCTCGCCCCACAGCGCCCGCGGTCTCCTCCTCCGCCTCCACCCTCGCCGCTCCTCTAACTGAACGTTGCAACTGCTAGTAAAAGCAATATTATCCAACATGATAATTTCAACCAGCACACAGGACAACCATCACCACAGCATACTGTTAAAGAGTACATGTCTAAATTTTATGAAAGCTAAAAATTGAAAGTCATTTACAGCCAATATAAAATAAAATAATATGAACAGCTAGAACTATGTGATCTGCGCAAGGGTCCAATCGAAATTCAGACTTTCAAACTTGATAAAACAGGGAGAAACAGCACTTATTTGTTCATGGATTTTAATCAAATAGGGAACAAACAGAGAATTAAACATGGACTGCCAAACGTTGGACCAATATAAAGTGAATAGCTCGAACTATATGATCTAGGCAAGGGTCCTATCCAAATTCAGACTGTTCGTGGCGAAATTATTAGTTTCAGATGGATTACAAACTCAAACAGATAAGATTTCTGCTGGCTAACATGCATAGCGTTTATTCCCTATAGTAGTTGCATATATAGTTTTCCTTGAAAGCATGTATTACAGAAATAAGAGATGAATTTGAATGAATGTTGTTGGCGGTTTTAAAAAAGAAAACAAGAAAAATAGTGTTCAAGGCTCGAGCTAGCGCTACATAATTGGATATTATTTATAAAAATGCTCACTGGAGATAAGAAATGGATCCAAAGTTCAAACTAAAGGTTGATCGTCCAGGATATTTGGCATTCAAACAGCTCTAGGGCTCTACCATGAGTGGGTGTGATATATAATTTAGTCAAAGGTTGGATCCCAAAATCATGAATGTCATGAGACTAAAATGCTAAAACTACTTGCGAATCGCGTGCATCTATATCAACATATACAGGTTAATACATGGGAAGCATTTGGTTAATTGAACCTGACTAATGGTCCCTTCTTTTGATTATCATGATTGCAACTGCTAGTAAAAGCAATATTATCCAACATGATAATTTCAATTTAGGCAGGTGTGGTTGCTTCAATCTACGCCTATTTCATTGGCGGCTTTTGTTGTTCTGGTGCAAGTTTTTTATAGGGCTTAGTTGGATGAAGATTTGTGTGATTCCATCATGGAAAGAGTGATGATGGAGGAGCACCTTCAGTTTGATCCAGTGCTTGTAGTCATCGGCAGGTGGATGAGATGGTTATCTTTAATTTTCCAAACTCGGGGGGGTCCCACCTGAAATGTCAGCGAACATATCACACAAACCCAAGAAGAACACACCGCTCATGCCACACAAGGTGCAACTCAACCCGAGCACGCAGCCAAACATCCATGTGACCGCGGCTGTCTATCCAGAGCCAGGCAACGATCGATGCTGCTAACGTAGTTATATCTTTCTTTCATGAGCATTGCCTTTTGCTCTATTATTATGCTAATTGACTCATCATGTATGAACATATACAGCCATGAAGGGAACCGAAGACTCAGCTTTGGACCGAAGCTTCGCCCCGCTGCTAATGTTTGGTCACAAGCACCCTGGGCCTCATGGGGCCAACGCTGAAGATGACGAGGCCACGAAAAGAGGAGACGACGAGACGGCAAAAGACCCGCTGTTTTTCTACAGCATAAGCAGGAGACGCTCGGTGCGCAAGACTGTGGACGAGCTCCGAGACCACGTGTACTGGGCAACGCCGCAGGGCTGGCTGCTCATGGTGCACCCTGGCTCACGCCTGACGTTCCTGTGGAACCCGTTCACGCGCCAGAGAGTCGGCCTGCCCCCTGATACAGAGAAGTTCCTCACGAGGAACCCGGTCAGGTGCGCGCTCTCGCACGAGCCCACGGACCCAGCCTGCGTGGTGCTCGTGGTGAACCGCGCCGACACGGTGCTCCGGTACTGCCGCCCGGGAGCGGGAGCAGCCGCCGAGTGGTCCGAGCACGGCTACTACCAGGCAGACGCAGGCGGCCTGGGCGCCCGCCACGGCCGTGACGACCTCATCCACGGAATGAGCCTCGTGACGGCGGCGGGCGGGAAGTTCTACGCGAGCCTGCTGGGCGCCACCGTGCTGACGCCGGAGTTCTCGCCGGCGGGTCCGGCCTTCGCAGAAACCCCCATCGCCGAGCAGTCATTGTTGAGATGTAGATAACATATGTGTATTTCTTGTACAACAAGCCCTCCTCCTTCCATGTATAGTCGAGGACGTGGCTACCTTTCTGTCTTATATATCGTGCATATTGCACCCGATCAATATATCGTGAGTTGCATAATCTTCTACATGGTATCAGCCTAAACCCGATTCCTGCCCTAGCCGCGTCGCCGTTGCTCCCGAAGCCGCCGCCGCCGCTAGCCTACCGCCTTCGCTACGCGCGTCGCCGATCGCCGCCGCCGCCAGTAGCTAGTCCTCCGCCCTTCGCCCGCCTTGGCGCTTTGCCTCGCGATCCACCCTCACCGCTTCCCTACGCCAGCGCCGCCGAACCCTCGCCGCTGCCGTCGTTCCCTCCCACGCCGCCGCTCGCGCCCCCCGTCTCCTCGCCGCTAGCCGCACCTTTTTCCCAAACCCTAAAACCATCGCTACCCACTGCCATCTACTCAAAACCCTAGCCGCACCCAAACCCTAGCCATGTCGGGTTCCAATCTTCTCTCCGACCGGTCCGCCGCCTCCACCTCTCCCGTGGTGAAGCCACCGAACCCCTTCGACTCTTCCTCCGGCTCCTCCACCGCCACCCTTCCCGATCCCGCCTACATCCGTGATGTTCCCATCGAACGTCGCGTCCCGGTGATACTCTCCCACAAAGAGGCGAATTTCTATGCTTGGAAGACATACTTCAATCTCCTCTTTCGTGAGTACAATCTGCAGGACCACATCGACGGCACCGCCAACCTCTTCGTCCTCAACCGCGACGCCGACTGGCTGGCGATCGACGCCACCATCATCCGGTGGCTCTTCCTCACCGTGTCCAAAGACATCTTCCACACCGTCGTTCGCGGCGGGGCGATGCATGCGGTGTGGAACAAGATCGTCGGTCTCTTCACCGACAACAAGCTCCAACGGATCGTCTTCTGCAGCAGGAGTTCTTGGTGTCATCAAAGCGACTCCTCCGTCGGCGACTTACGCATGCGTCTCAAGACCCTCTCCGACGAGCTCAATGACATCGGCTTCAAGGTGGGCGATGAGTTGCTCCTCTCCACCCTCACCGCCGGCCTCAATGAGGATCTCGGCTGTTGGGGAACGTAGTAATTTCAAAAATTTTCCTACGCACACGCAAGATCATGGTGATGTATAGCAACGAGAGGGAGAGTGTTGTCCACATACCCTTGTAGACCCGGCGAAGCGATCACTGGCGTAGAGGAAGTAGTCGACGTTCTCCTCGCGATCCGACCGATCCGGCGCCGTTACTCTGACGCCCGAGTTCTTGACACACGTCTGCTCGATGGCGTCCCTCGTACTCGATCCAGCCGAGTGTCGAGGAGAGTTCGTCACAAGACGGCGTGGTGACGATCTTGATGTTTCACCGGCGCAGGCTTCGCCTAAGCTTCATGACAGTATAACCGAGGTGGAATATGGTGGAGGGGCACGCGACACGGCTAAGGAGCGATCTCACGATCAACTTGTGTGTCCCTAGGTGCCCCCGCCCCGTATATAAAGGAGCCAAGGGGAGGGGCGCGGCCAGAGAGGGAGGCGCAGGAGGAGTCCTACTCCTTCCGGAGTAGGACTCCTCCAATCCTATTCAATTAGGATTCCCTGAGGAGAAAGAGGAGGAGGGGCGGCCACCTCTCCTAGTCCTAATAGGACTAGGGGAAGGGGAGGCGCAGCCCATCTAGGGCAGCCCTTCTCTTTTTCCACTAAGGCCCACTATGGCCCATTTACCTCCCGGGGTTCCGGTAACCTCCGGTACTTCGATAAATTCTGTTTTACTTGGAACCATTCGAACTCCAAACATAGGCTTCCAATATATCAATCTTTATGTCTCGACCATTTCGAGACTCCTCGTCATGTCCGGGATCACATCCGGACTCGAACTCCTTCGGTACATCAAAATACATAAACTCATAATAAGCGTCATCGAAACCTTAAGCGTGCGGACCCTACGGTTCGAGAACAATGTAGACATGACCTAGAACTATTCACGGTCAATAACCAACAGCGGGACCTGGATGCCCATATTGGTTCCTACATATTCTACGAAGATCTTTATCGGTCGAGACCGCATAACAACATCGTTGTTCCCTTTGTCATCGGTATGTTACTTGCCGAGATTCGATCGTCGGTATCCAATACCTAGTTCAATCTCGTTACGGCAAGTCTCTTTACTCGTTCCGTAATACATCATCTCACAACTAACTCATTAGTTGTAGTGCTTGCAAGGCTTGATGATGTGCATTACCGAGAGGGCCAGAGATACCTCTCCGACTATCGGAGTGACAAAACCTAATCTCAAATCGCCAACCCAACATCGCCTTTGGAGACACTGTAGTACTCCTTTATAATCACCCGATTCGTTGTGACGTTTGGTAGCACCAAAGTGTTCCTCCGTAAACGGAGTTGCATAATCTCATAGTTACAGGAACATGTATAAGTCATGGATAAAAGCGGTAGCAACATACTAAGCGATCGTGTGCTAAGCTAAGGGAATGGGTCATGTCAATCGATCATTCTACTAATGATGTGACCTCGTTAATCAAATAACAACTCCTTTGTTCATGGTCGGAAACATAACCATCTTTGATTAACAAGCTAGTCTAGTAGAGGCATACTAGTGACATCTTGTTTTGTCTATGCATTCACACATGTATCATGTTTCCGGTTAATACAATTCTAGCATGAATGATAAACATTTATCATGAAATAAGGAAATAAATAATAACTTTATTATTGCCTCTAGGGCATATTTCCTTCAGTCTCCCACTTGCACTAGAGTCAATAATCTAGATCACATCACCATGTGATTAACATAGATAGTTCACATCATCATGTGATTAACACCCATAGTTCACATCATTATGTGACTAACACCCAAAGGGTTTACTAGATTCCGTAATCTAGTTCACATCGCTATGTGATTAACACCCAAAGAGTACTAAGGTGTGATCATGTTTTGCTTGTGAGAGAATCTTAGTCAACGGGTCTTTCATATTCAGATCCGTTATGTATTTTGCAATTTTCTATGTCTACAATGCTCTGCACGGAGCTACTCTAGCTAATTGCTCCCACTTTCAATATGTATCTAGATAGAGACTTAGAGTCGTCCGGATCGGTGTCAAAACTTGCATCGGCGTAACCCTTCTGACGAACCCTTTTTGTCACCTCCATAATCGAGAAATATATCCTTACTCCACTAAGGATAATTTTGACCGCTGTGTCGATGATCTACTCCTAGATCACTATTGTACTCCTTGCCAAACTCGTGCAAGGTATACAATAGATCGGTACACACATGGCATACTTTATAGAACCTATGGCCAAGGCATAGGGAATGACTTTCATTCTCTTTCTATCTTCTGCCGTGGTCGGGTTTTGAGTCTTACTCAATTTCACACCTTGTAACACAGGCAAGAACTCTTTCTTTGACTGTTCCATTTTGAACTACTTCAAAATCTTGTCAAGGTATGTACTTCATTGAAAAAACTTATCAAGCGTCTTGATCTATCTCTATAGATCTTGATGCTCAATATGTAAGCAGCTTCACCGAGGTCCTTTTGAAAAACTTCCTTTCAAACACCCCTTTATGCTTTGCGAATAATTATACATTATTTCCGATCTACAATATGTCATTCACATATACTTATCGAAATGTTTGTAGTGCTCCCACTCACTTTACTGAGGCTTCACCGTAAGTGCAGATAAAACTATATGCTTTGATCAACTCATCAAAGCGTATATTCCAATTCGAGATGCTTGCACCAGTCCATAGATGGATCATTGGAGCTTGCACACTTTGTTAGCTCCTTTGGATCGATAAAACCTTCGGTTGCATCATATACAACTCTTCCTCCTAAAACCCATTCAGAATGCAGTTTTACATCCATTTGCCAATTTTCATAAATTGTGGCAATTGCTAACATGATTCGGACAGACTTAAGCATCGCTACTGCTTGAGAAAAACTCATTGTAGTCAACACCTTGAACTTGTCAAAAACCTTTTTGCGACAAGTCGAGTTTTGTAGATAGTAACACTACTATCGTCCGTCTTCCTCTTGAAGATCCATTTATTTTCTATGGCTTGCCGATCATTGGGCAACGCCACCAAAGTCCGCACTTTGTTCTCATACATGGATCTCATCTCGATTTCATGGCCTCAAGCCACTTTTGCGGAATCTGGGCTCACCATCGCTTCTTCATAGTTCGTAGGTTCATCATGATCTAGTAGCATGATTTCCAGAACAGGATTACCGTACCACTCTGGTGCGGATCTTACTCTGGTTGATCTACGAGGTTCTGCAGTAACTTGATCTGAAGTTTCATGATCAACATCATTAACTTCCTCACTACTTGGTGTAGGTGTCTCAGAAACCGGTTTCTGCGACGAACTACTTTCAAGTAAGGGAGAAGGTACTATTACCTCATCAAGTTCCACTTTCCTCCCACTCACTTCTTTCGAGAGAAACTCCTTCTCTAGAAAGGATCCATTTTCAGCAACGAAAATCTTGCTTTAGGATCTGTGATAGAAGGTGTACCCAACAATTTCCTTTGGGTATTCTATGAAGACGCACATCTCCGATTTGGGTTTGAGCTTATCAGGATGAAACTTTTCACATAAGCATCGCAGCCCCAAACTTTAAGAAGCGACAACTTTGGTTTCTTGCTAAACCATAGTTCATAAAGTGTCGTCTCAACGAAAGATGGTGCCCTATTTAACGTGAATGCAATTGTCTCTAATGCATGATCCCAAAAGCGATATTGGTAACTCGGTAAGAAACATCATAGATTGTACTATATCCAATAAAGTACGGTTATGACGTTCGGACACACCATTATGATGTGGTGTTCCAGGTGGCATGAATTTGTGAAACTATTCCACATTGTTTTTAATTGAAGACCAAACTCGTAACTCAAATATTTGTCTCTGCGATCAGATCGTAGAAACCTTATTTTCTTGTCACGATGATTTTCCACTTCACTCTGAAATTCTTTGAACCTTTCAACTATTTCAGACTTATGTTTCATCAAGTAGATATACCCATATCTGCTTTTAAATCAACTGTGAAGGTCAGAAAATAATGATACTTGTCGCGAGCCTTAATATTCATCGGACGACATACATCAGTATGTATGATTTCCAACAAATCTGTTGCTCGCTCCATTGTTCCGGAGAACGGTGTTTTAGTCATCTTGCCCAAAAGGCACGGTTCGCAAGCATCAAGTGATTCATAATCAAGTGATTCCAAAATCCCATCAAGACATGGAGTTTCTTTATCGCTTTACACCAATATGACCTAAACGGCAGTGCCACAAATAAGTTGCACTATCATTATTAACTTTGCATCTTTTGGTTTCAATATTATGAATATGTGTATCACTACGATCGAGATCCCATGAACCATTTTCATTGGGTGTGTAACCATATAAGGTTTTATTCATGTAAGCAGAATAACAGTTTATTCTCTTACTTAAATGAATAACCGTATTGCAATAAACATGATCAAATCATATTCATGCTCAACGCAAACACCAAATAACATTTATTTAGGTTCAACACTAATCCCGAAAGTACAGGAGTGTGCGATGATGATCATATCAATCTTGAAACTACTTTCAACACACATCGTCACTTCACCCTTAGCTAGTTTCATTTTATTCGCAACTCCGTTTGAGTTACTACTCTTAGCAAGCGAACCAATTATCAAATACCGAGGGGTTGCTATAAACACTAGTAAAGCACACATCAAACACTGTATATCAAATATACCCTTTTTCACTTTGCCATCCTTCTTATCCACCAAATATTTAGGGCGTTCCGCCAAAGTGACCATTTCCTTTTAAAGTGTAAGCACTCGGTTTGAGCTTTGGTTCAGCTTTGGGCTTCTTCGTGGGAGTGACAACTTGCTTGTCAATCTACTTGAAGTTCCCTTTCTTTCCTTTGCCCTTTTCTTGAAACTAGTGGTCTTGTCTACCATCAACACTTGATGTTTTTTTTTTGATTTCTACCTTCGTCGATTTCAACATCACGAAGAGCTCGGGAATCGTTCTCGTCATCCCTTGCATACTATAGTTTATCACGAAGTTCTACTAACTTGGTGGTGGTGACTAGAGAATTCTGTCAATCACTATCTTATCTGGAAGATTAACTCCCACTTGATTCAAGCGATTGAAGTACCTGCACAATCGAGCACATGCTCACTAGTTGAGCGATTCTCCTCCATCTTTTAGCTATAGAACTTGTTGAAGATTTCATATCTCTCAACTCGGTATTTGCTTGAAATATTAACTTCATTTCTGGAACATCTCATATGGTCCATGATGTTCAAAACATCTTTGAAGTCCCGATTCTAAGCCATAAAGCATGGTGCACAAAACTATCAAGTAGTCATCATATTGAGCTAGCCACACGTTCATAACGTGCGCATACGCATCGCAATAGGTCCATCACCTAGCGGTGCATTAAGGACATAATTCTTACGTGCAGCAATGAGGATAAACCTCCGATCACGGATCGAATCCGCATCATTGCTACTAACTTTTTCAACATAATTTCTCTAGGAACATATCAAAACAAACATATGAAAGCAACAACGCGAGCTATTGATCTACAACATAATATGCAAAATACTATCGGTACTAAGTTCATGATAAATTTAAGTTCAATTAATCATATTACTTAAGAACTCCCACTTAGAAAGACATCTCTAGTCATCCAAGTGATCACGTGATCCAAATCAACTAAACCATAACCGATCATCACGTGAAATGGAGTAGTTTTCAATGGTGAACATCTTATGTTGATCATATCTACTATATGATTCACGCCGACCTTTCGGTCTCCGTGTTCGAGGCCATATCTGCATATGCTAGGCTCGTCAAGTATAACCCGAGTATTCTGCGTGTGCAAAACCGGCTTGCACCCGTTGTAGATGGACGAGAGCTTATCACACCCGATCATCACGTGGTGTGTGGGCACGACGAACTTTGGCAACGGTGCATACTGGGAGAACACTTCTTGATAATTTAGTGAGAGATCATCTTATAATGCTACCGTCAATCAAAGCAAGATAAGATGCATAAAAGGATAAACATCACATGCAAATCAATATAAGTGATATGATATGGTCATCATCATCTTGTGCTTCATGATCTCCATCTTGTTGCACCACCATGATCACCATCGTCACCGCGCGACACCTTGATCTCCATCGCAGCATCGTTGTCGTCTCGCCAAACTTATGCTACTACGACTATCGCTACCGCTTAGTGATAAAGTAAAGCATTACTGAGGCGATTGCATTGCATACAATAAAGCGACAACCATATGGCTCTGCCGATTGCCGATAACCGGTTACAAAACATGATCATCTCATACAATAAAATATAGCATCACGTCTTGACCATATCACATCACAACATGCCTGCAAAAACAAGTTAGACGTCCTCTACTTTGTTGTTGCAAATTTTACGTGGCTGCTACGGGCTTAAGCAAGAACCAGTCTCACCCACGCATCAAAACCACAACGATACTTCGTCAAATAGACTCCGTTTAACCTTCTCAAGGACGGGCGTAGCCACACTCAGTTCAACTAAAGTGAGAGAGACAGACACCCACCGGTCACCTTTAAGCAACGAGTGCTCGTGGCGGTGAAACCGATCTCGCGTAAGCGTCGCGTAATGTCGGTCCGGGCCGCTTCATCTCACAATACCGCTGAACCAAAGTATGACATGCTGGTAGGTAGTATGACTTGTATCGCCCACAACTCACTTGTGTTCTACTCGTGCAAAACATCAAACCATAGAAAAACCAGGCTCGGATGCCTTTGTTGGGGAACGTAGTAATTTCAAAAATTTTCCCACGCACACGCAAGATCATGGTGATGTATAGCAACGAGAGGGAGAGTGTTGTCCACATACCCTTGTAGACCCGGCGGAAGCGATCACAACGTAGAGGAAGTAGTCGACGTTCTCCTCGCGATCCGACCGATCCGGCGCCATTACTCCGACGCCCCGAGTTCTTGACACACGTACAGCTCGATGGCGTCCCTCGTACTCGATCCAGCCGAGTGTCGAGGAGAGTTCCGTCAAGACGACGGCGTGGTGACGATCTTGATGTTTCACGGCGCAGGGCTTCGCTAAGCTTCGACAGTATAACCGAGGTGGAATATGGTGGAGGGGCACGCGACACGGCTAAGGAACGATCTCACGATCAACTTGTGTGTCCTAGGTGCCCCCCGCCTGTGATATAAAGGAGCCAAGGGGAGGGGCGCCCAGAGAGGGAGGCGCAGGAGGAGTCCTACTCCTTCCGGAGTAGGACTCCTCCAATCCTATTCAATTAGGATTCCCGGAGGAAAAGAGGAGGAGGGGCGGCCACCTCTCCTAGTCCTAATAGGACTAGGGAAGGGGAGGCGCAGCCCATCTAGGGCAGCCCTTCTCTTTTTCCACTAAGGCCCACTATGGCCCATTTACCTCCCGGGGTTCCAGTAACCTCCGGTACTCCATAAATTCTGTTTTACTTGGAACCATTCGAACTCCAAACATAGGCTTCCAATATATCAATCTTTATGTCTCGACCATTTCGAGACTCCTCGTCATGTCCGGGATCACATCCGGGACTCCGAACTCCTTGGTACATCAAAATACATAAACTCATAATAACATCATCGAAACCTTAAGCGTGCGGACCCTACGGTTCGAGAACAATGTAGACATGACCTAGAACTATTCACGGTCAATAACCAACAGCGGGACCTGGATGCCCATATTGGTTCCTACATATTCTTCGAAGATCTTTATCGGTCAGACCGCATAACAACATACGTTGTTCCCTTTGTCATCGGTATGTTACTTGCCCGAGATTCGATCGTCGGTATCCAATACCTAGTTCAATCTCGTTCGCACGGCAAGTCTCTTTACTCGTTCCGTAATACATCATCTCACAACTAACTCATTAGTTGTAGTGCTTGCAAGGCTTGATGATGTGCATTACCGAGAGGGCCCAGAGATACCTCTCCGACTATCGGAGTGACAAAACCTAATCTCAAATACGCCAACCCAACATCCGCCTTTGGAGACACTGTAGTACTCCTTTATAATCACCCGATTACGTTGTGACGTTTGGTAGCACCAAAGTGTTCCTCCGTAAACGGAGTTGCATAATCTCATAGTTACAGGAACATGTATAAGTCATGGATAAAAGCAGTAGCAACATACTAAGCGATCGTGTGCTAAGCTAAGGGAATGGGTCATGTCAATCGATCATTCTACTAATGATGTGACCTCGTTAATCAAATAACAACTCCTTTGTTCATGGTCAGGAAACATAACCATCTTTGATTAACAAGCTAGTCTAGTAGAGGCATACTAGTGACATCTTGTTTTGTCTATGCATTCACACATGTATCATGTTTCCGGTTAATACAATTCTAGCATGAATGATAAACATTTATCATGAAATAAGGAAATAAATAATAACTTTATTATTGCCTCTAGGGCATATTTCCTTCATCGGCAACGCTGCCTCCAACCTCACACTCATGGCGAACCCTACCTACGAGCGGGCGGTGGCTTATCTTCGTCTCGAGGAACGCCGGTTGAAGCATCTTCGCTCCCGTGCTGTTCACACCGCCTTCGCCGCCGGCTACTCACGCGGTGGCCCTCCGCCCTCGGGTGCTCCCCCCGGCTTCCCCGCGCCGTTCCAGGCGCCCCGGCCACCGACCGCTCCAGCGTCAAACGGCGCCTACGGCGCCCCATACCAGCAGCGGCCACCGGTCCCTGGTGCTCCTGCGGCTCTTCCTCAACACTTGCCGCAGCAGCAGCAGCAGCAACAAAGAAGCCGTGCGGCGGCGTCGTGGCATGATAAAGGTCAGCAAGAAGAAGCAATAGCGCGTGCGGGACGATCCAAAGAAGACCGGCGGCCAGCGCCACCTTGGGGGTGGCCACAACCCTGGACCGGGTTGTGCACGCCACACTATGCCCGTGCCCCCCCCCGCTCCAAGCCTTCTTGGTCCCGGTCCTTCGGCATCAGCCTTCTTCACGGACGACAAACCGCCCGGTCGCTCCCTCAACCTACTACGCTCCTGCTCCGGTTGGCTATGGCGGGCCACCCGCTACCAATGGCGTGACCGGCTACTCGGGCTACTCTGCGCCGGCCTATGATCCGGCCCTGCTTGCTGCTCTTCATCAACAGCCTCCGACCGGGCTTATTCGCGGTGGTGGTGGTTCATGGACACCGGTGCATCTTCGCACGTGGCCGCTTACCCGGGTAACCTCTCCTCTGTGTCTCCTATTCACACTTCTTCTCGTATCATTGTCGGTAATGGTGCTGGTCTTCCTATCACTCATATTGGTTCCACAAGTTTTCCTTCCAACTCTAGGCCACTTTATCTCAATAATGTTCTTGTGTCTCCGAGCTTATTCGTAATCTAGTTTGTGTTCGTAAACTTTCTCGTGATAACTCAGAATCGTGGAATTTGACGGTTGGTTTTTTTAAGGACGCCCTCACCCGGATGGTTCTTCACCGTGTGTGATCCGCGATACATACTCCGTCCAGCCTCCATCATCTTCACCGCTTTGGACGGTTGCACTTTCCGCCGGCGTTGATCTCTGGCACGCACGTCTCGGTCATCCTAGCTCCACCGCTCTTCGTCATATTATTAGGGATTTTTCTTTTACATGTAATAAAACGGATGCGCACTCTTGTCACGCATGCCGTCTGGGCAAACATGTTCGCCTTCCCTTTAGTACTTCCTCCACAGTTGCGTCGTTACCTTTCGAGTTAATCCATAGTGATGTTTGGACCTCTCCTGTTGCTAGTAATACTGGTTTTACATATTATCTTGTTATCTTGGATGACTTTTCTCGTTTTGTGTGGACCTTTCCATTACGTAAGAAGTCCGATGTTGCTGCCACTCTCACAGCTTTCTACTCTTATGTAGCCACACATTCGGTCGTCCCATTCTCGCTTTGTAAACCGACAACGGAAAGAATTGACAACACTACCATCCGCAACCTTCTCTCCACACATGGCCTTGTTTTCCGTCTTACCTGTCCATACACCTCACAGCAGAACGGTCGGGCGAACGCATCCTTCGTGACTATCAACGATTGCGTCCGCACCCTCCTTTTCATGCCTACATGCCACCCCGCTTCGGCTCGACGCTCTCGCCATCGCCACTCTCCTCATAAACCTTCGTCCATGTCGCACCGGTGGAACTTCACACCTCACCACCTTCTCTTGGTCCCTCCTTCATCTGACGGTCTCCGCATATTTGGTTGTCTTTGTTACCCTAGTATTGTCGCCACCTCTCCTCATAAACTTGCTCCTCGTTCCCTTCCGTGCGTCTTCCTCGGTTACCCGGCTAACACCAAAGGCTATAGATGCTATGACCCGGTTTCCCACCGTGTCATCACGTCCCGGCATGTTTATTTCGACGAGTTTTCTTTTCCTTTCAAACAGGAACAGCAGGAGGCTTCTTCACCGGCGCCCGGAGTCTTCATGTTACCCGATGTACCGCGCGTGGAGCCTTCACCTGCTGGAGTCGCGCGGGGAGCTCTTCAGCGTCTCCTTGTACCACCCGCTGATGGAGCGGTGTGACAAGGTTGCCCAGATCGTCGTCCGCAGGCTTGACCTGCCGGCGAGGGCTTGGGTGGAGGTGGACGCCATCGGGGGTCGGGCCTTCTTGGTCGACGCCGCCCGTTTCGGCGCGTCGCTCGGCGCGGAAGAGGCCGGTCTCAAGGGGAACTGCGTTTACTATTTGAGGCGCGGAGAGAAGGGGCTGTATGTCTACGACATGGAGCGTGGGACTACTGCCATGCACGACCCTGGTCCGGATCTGCCCGATGATGCCACGGCTTTGATATTGATGCCCGCGGCTTGAAAGCTTCTGAACTTGCTTGTTTTTTTTTCTGAATGTTGTTTTCTGCATCTTTAAGCTGGGAGTCGTTAAATATCGATTTTGCAAAGGACACACAAGTGCTTATCCCATCTACATGATCTCTAATACTATTACTAACTGAACTGAGCAAGACATCAGCATTCACTTCAAGCTTTGTCGAGATACCTGTGATAGCAAAATCATTGGAAGCTAATACACAACCTTATAACAATATACTACACTGGGTATATCCACTATCATCTGGTCCAGCCGTTCAGGTGAAGTGAGCGCCAGTAGAACAATGATCTACAGACCACAAGAGTTCCAAAGCACCAATAATCAGAACATCTACAAAGAAACAAAGGAGTAATCAACAGCCAAAAAATAGGCTAAATTGCGAACCTGGTAATCAGGTCATGGAGTTCAAGGGGAAACTCCACCATGCCCTCCTAGCAGGAGTTGAGCACGACAGCAGATTCATCAAGGTCATCGAAGCTGCAGAACATGTTGCTGCTACCGCTCGACGTCGGGATGCTGCCCTTGCAAAGTATTATTCTGAACGCAGCTATAGAATGCCCATCTGAATTTCCATGACGGCACGAAACTGAATGCAAGTAATATTGCTGTAGGAAAATCTACACATGAGTACTAAAAGAGCTGCAGCGACATAATTCCGCATGTAGTAAGCTTAAAATTCCCATGTTCCTCCATTGCATAGTAATTTGTGTACTGCTTAACTCCAGATGTAGATTATGCAGATATATAAAAGTTCAGTACCCTGTTTCTCCTTTCCAAATATATATTTCATAAGAACAGAAAGGTAAATTGCTCGTGCGTTGCAGCAGGACAAAAAAGGTGAGTATTCAAATTTGGTGAGAATTGCTCATTTCACAATTTGTTAGATGCCACTGCACACCACTTCTCCTATCCAACTCTGATAATTGTCACAAATTAGGTTGCCCTCGTCTCTAGTGACATTGTGAAAATAATGTTACTGTGGTCATGTCTACCGAAGTTCCACTAAAATGAAAAATACAAATAGCTAGATTCAGAATCGGGGAGAACCGTGTCAAACATGCACAACATGTATTACTTTATCTTGCTTTTAGCAACTTAAAGTAACTTCTCTGAAGTGTGTAGATGATCCGGAAAACTACAACTCATATGACATGAAGATATAAAAAAAGCTTTGCTTCAAGTATGAAGGAAACCTTTGTCTAACTTGGAGAACCTGTAGTTATAAATTATAGGTGCAAGAAAAAAATAGCGCGCTATAGCGTCACTAATAGCACGCTATAGCGTATTGAGAATTGCCTCGCTAAATATATTAGTGTACAATGTCTCGCTAATAGCACGATATAGCACGCTAATAGCATATTTTGAGGTCGGCGCTATTTTGCTGTAGCGTGCTATTTTTTCATTGTATACATTTAGCATTACATAGCGTGTAGGCAGCATTGTGTTTTACATTCAGTTGGGATCTTGTTTAATAACAGCTACATGCAGTGGCGTAGCCAGGCCCTAGGCATGGGGGCACAATTCTTTGCTGAGTGTTCATCCCTGTACCTATCTTCCAGATTGTATTATTTTATTTTACAGATTGTATTTCACGGATAACCCTGTGTTCAGCCGCCCACATCCCACAAATCTGGGGCGTTACATGATAAAGGTGAAGAACATACCCGGATTCGATCAGGAAAATTCATTGAAGAACGCATCAGAATAACATCTTGGCTAAACTTTATCTCCAACCACCAGCGCTTAGGGGCAATATTTAGAAAAGAAAGTCAACATAGTATCTGAAATTGGTTAGAAATTACATACATTATTTGTAGGGATCCATGCAAGTAGATAGTAAATCACACTGGGATGGCATGACTATAATAACATTCAGTATTACCCAAGCTTCGATTGTTCAGATGGGAATGTATCCAAAAGTAAATAACATCCATAAAAAATAACTGGAGCTACTAACTTGTCAAACACAGGGGAAAACAATTGCCTAATCCATGTATATGCTACAATGATCTGCCTACACACATTTTCGTATCAGTATTTTTTCTGCTAGGAATGGGTGGGCCAGAGAAGCAGGAGGGAGCAATCTGACCTACGAGCAGCTCGCTGTGTTTGGGAGCCTCGTCCTGCTCCTGCAGAAGGCGCGTACAGGGTGAGCTCGCTAAAGAAAGAGGCGTCGGCTGTTGTGGAGGAGATCGGGGCTCGCTGCGTTCCGCCAGCTACTTCCTTGGCAGCAATGACGACTGGGGAGGAGTGAGGGGAGGACGGTGGCTAGAAACCAGTAGTTGCTTCTGGAGGCTCGAGACGGGCCTACAACGAAGGGAGGCGAGGGGGGGTGGAGGACCGGTGCGAGGGCACGGGGAAGCGACATCCCTGTCGGCTGCGGGGCGGCGTTGATGCGGCGGCGGGATTGCATTGGTGCAGCGGCTAGGGTTTGAAGGGGGGCATCAGAGACTTGTTTTCGCCATGGGCAACCACAACACCCCGCCCGCCGTCTCCGGCCACCTCTCCGTCGGCCTCGTGCTCCCCTCCTCGATCCCTTCGCCCTGCCGTCGGAGCCACGCCGGAGCAGCCGTATCCGCGGCCTCCTGCCTCGCCTGGCGTTGGGAGGAGGATGACCGAGAGGAGCGCCGTCCGCTGCCGTCCCAAACTCTGCTTCCGCGCTCGCCCAACCTCGAGCAAGGTGGGTACGCCGGGCCGGGAAGCCTCGAGGTCCTTCAAGAGCGCGGTGGGTGGCTGCACGGCGCGCGGTGGGGTGGCGCAAGGCGGGGTGGGGCAGGAGGTGGCGGCAGCGGGTACGGGCGGCGAAGGAGGTGGGGATGGGATCGAGGAGGCTATGTCGTGCGGGCGGCTAGGCTATTTTTTTCTTTTCTCTCCTCCATACCGATTCGGCCTGACTTATGGAGAGGACCGCGGGTTGAATACCCGAAACTATAGGGGCTTTTTTGCAAAATTAACGATGACGTACGACCAGAAACCATACCTGTTTTATTATTATATATATAGGTAAAGATAAAGATAAAGAGGTAAAGATAAAGATAAAGATAAAGATAAAGAGGTAAAGATAAAGATAAAGATAAAGAGGTAAAGATAAAGATAAAAAGGTAAAGATAAAGATATGTGCCACATAAGCAAAGTTGCATTGGAGTGTGTGATGTTACTCCTAAGTTCCTGCCCATTGTGACCAGCCTTATGGAACGGAGGGAGTATTTTTTATGAATTCATTATTCACGTGGATGCACGCGCACCCATGTTCACCTTTGTATTTTCGCAAACATCAGTCTTTTTTTTCTTTTTGAGCGGTACACAAACATTAGTCTTTTTTGATCCGTACACAAACATCAGTCAATAGTACTCCCTTCGTCCCAAATTTTTTGTCTTAAATTTGTCTAGATACGGATGTATCTAGCACTAAAATGTAACTAGATACATCCGTATTTAGACAAATTTAAGACAAGAATTTTGAGACGGAGGGAGTACTAGATAAGAACTTTGCCTTGTCGTGCATGACGCACAGTGGACGGAGGACAGTCCACTAACTTTGCAGGCCTTTTGAAAAAACGAACTTTGGAGTCACCCACGCTACGTCGTGGGCTAGCCCATCTAAATCACGGGCCGAACCGTTCAAACGGCAAAAGCGAGCTCCTGAAAGATCGAAGAGGCACCCAGAAAAAAAAAAACGTTCGCGTGCGACAGCGCGGCGAACCCTAGAGAAGTACTACTGCAGTGGCGGCGCGTGCATCGCACGTAGCGAGGGCGATCCGGTGCCGCAAGGCGAGGCGAAAGGAAGGTCGTGGAGGGCGCCCGCCAAAGGAGGACCAAGGGTTGTCGCCAAGGGAGGACGCCCGCCAAAGGAGGACCGAGTCGCCGGCGAACTTAGGCAGCGGCAAGCCGAGGCGGAAGGCAGTGAGTGCCCTCTTGTCTTGTGCCCTTTTTCAGTTCCTCAGTCTTACGTTTTTCCTTACATTGTTCGTTCCTAAATAGGTGGCGAGCTCACCTAAATTGTACTACAGTATTTCTAGGAAATGTGATCTGATTTTTAACTATTACATTCAGTGAGCAAGCGAGGCCGCACTACTGGTCTGGTGGCACGAACCACCATGGTGGATTCTGCATCGCTTGAGTTCGTAGTAGACTACGAGCAAAACAAGCACTTGGCCGTCGGCAAGTCCGTCCACTCCGACTACATCTCCGCCGGTGGGCACGACTGGAGGATACATTGCTACCCGCGTGGGTGGGTGAAAGCCAACAATGGCAAGTATCTCTCTATCTACCTCTACTGCAGAGAACCCGCAACTACTGTCAGGGTCATATTCAAGGCCAATGTGATGGGCAGGCATGGAAAACCATCTCCAATAGCAGCAACGACATCGGTTTTTGTGTATAGTAGCAAGGACGACATACTATGGCTGTATGGCATGGGTGGTCTAGGTTCGTCAAGCGAGTAGATTTGGAGGCAAAGTGTGTGATTGAAGGCCGAGTCAAATTCCTCTGCCACATCTTGGTTATGCATGACAACCCAATCCCCGTGCCACCCCCAAAAATAGGAAATCATCTCAACAGCCTAATCGATGGAATGGACATGGATGGGACAGATGTGTCATTCACCACCAATGGTGAGACATTCCATGCGCATCGAGCAGTGCTTGCTGCCCGTTCTCCGATTTTCAGAGCCAAGTTCTTCGGCCCGCAGGCTGGGGCCACATCTTCAAACATCATCTTGGAGGACATCGAGCCCGCGACATTCAAAGTTTTGCTTAAGTTCATGTACACCGATGCCTTGCCTGGAGATGACAGGGTTGGGCGCTCTCCACCAATTGAGATGTTTCATCATCTGCTTGCTGCGGCTGACAAGTACGCACTGCATAGGTTGAAGCTTATCTGCGCCCGAAAGTTAGGGGAGAATGTGTCACTAGATTCTATTGCCACTACTCTAGATTTGGCAGAGACGAACAGCTGCCTGGAGTTGAAGACAAAGTGCATTGACTTCTTAGCGGCTAACAAAGATTTCAACAAGGTTGTGTTAACTGAAAGTTTTGTGCTCTTGGGCCAGAAATTTCCGGCGCTTATTGCTGAGTTGAAAGAGAGGGTTGAGGCATAACATGAAGAATTTGTCATGCCTAGACATCAAAGTACCTGTATGGGGGAAAACCTTATATGATGAAAATCGTACTGGTTGACTCATATTATAATTGATATGATTATATTGGTACCCTGATGTGCCTGCTGCACTTTTTTATAATGGTACTGCTTTGTTCATTTTATAATAGAAAATGAATGATAGTCTGGTACCCTGATGTGCCCGATGCACCTTTTCATACTTGGAATTGTACGACTGAGTGGTTTCCCTGTAGAAAAAGTGACACCTTATGTGAGTCTTAGCATTTGATTTTGTTGCGTTATCAGTGTATGATATCATCATCTCAAGACAATGCATCCATTGAGAAAGTTTGTATCCCCATTTCTCTATTAAAAAGAGAAAACAGTACTGTATGGTTTCATTAGGTTGTATCTCTGACTCTGATCCTTCTCCTGATGAGTTCTGGGTAGTATTCTGGGAGTATATTTTTATAAACGGAAATAATAAAAACCTAACGCTAGATTTTTAAGCATGACAAATCGAACTTTTTTATGACAAATTACGTGTCACGGGCATGGCAATTCCCTTTACCAAGCATGGCAAATCCTGACAAAAAGCTGAACATGACCGGATTTGCCGTGCTTGCTGAAGGGAATTACCAGATTCGCGACACGTAATTTGCCATAGAAAATGTTTGATTTGCCATGTTTAAAAGTCTGACATCAGATTTCTAGCGCGATTTTATAAAAAGAGTGCACAACTTGGGAACTTATATGAGTGAAAAGAACTGAACTTTCTACTTTAATTTCTTCTCTCAAAAGAAAATTGAACTCCTTTTTTTTCTCTTTCAGGGCAATTCTCAAAGTGCCACTGCGCTGACATTCAATTTTCAAATTACATTACAAAAACATCAATTGCCAAAGTACCAATGCAAGACTGTAGCAATTATCAAAGTGCAATAGCTGCGAACATGTGTAGAAGGTTTATTTTACCATTCTGCCCAGAGTCCAAGGGTTTAAGTATTGTCAGATGAACAAATTTTTTCTTCAAGAAAGACGGCGTAATTTTGGAAATTCAAAAGACACATTTCCTAGTATCATATATTTTTTGGAACAATCCAATATGATAATTGGTGGGAGGAACAGTAGACTGCAATTTTTTAAGTAACACAATATTTAAAGCTGATGCTGTACACCCTCTCTATTTGCTGCAGCATACAAGCAAACACATCTTTTATTCCAAAATATGCGGGGTGCGGCTTCTTATTGTAATGTTCACTAGTTTACTAACAAGTAAACATCCCATAAGAGTAATCATGGATGTGCTTAAAACTTAATAATATTAGTAGTTCCTTTGCTTTCTTTCTTTCCTACCTGCCTGCTTGCTTGTAGTGGAAGCAGACATGCAGTGGACTAAATATGATTGGGCTTGAATAAACAATATGGTCCATTGTACACATTTTGCATCAAGAAAAAGAAAGTAGTCTAAAAAATACAGTAGACTCCAAAATGTGCAACAGATACTAGTGTAAAATCCAAGTAGAAACCAATGCAAACTGCATCTGACTCTAAAAGATACATTAAAAACTAGTATGAAAGTGCTGGCTAAACTAATATAAAAATAAGAGTCTAAAAAGTGCACTAAAACTAGTGTAAAATGCAGTAGAAATTAGTGCGCAGTTGGATTAAAAATAGTGAAAAATATGGTAGAATAAAAACAGTTCAGTAAACATAAGAGTAAAAGCACAGTAATGCATATAAACTATGAAAATGTTTGTGCTAGAGAATGAAGCTGTCAAACATATCAAATCAGTATCTAGTTTTGAAGCACTAGTAGAATCAAAGTCAGTGGTGAAAACATAATTAGATATGGGATGCCCAGTTTTAAAACAGCGACGTTTTGAAAATTCTGGAATTGTTTTTAAATTTTTTAACATCATGTATTTTGAATGACCTGGCACGGGAGGACGTTAGGACAGAAAACCCCCAAAAAGGGTATACACGCGCGCGCGCGCACACACACACACACACACAATATTTACTCAAATGTTCTATAATTTGCAAGATTCTCAAATCCTGGGAATACGAAAAACATAGGATTGCAAGGTCATGCTCCTTCCAGTAGTACATGATTTAGGTTTGTTTTGATTTGTCCGTTTGCATCACAAAAAATAAAACAAAGGATTATTTCCAAGAGGTTGGGGTGAATGTTAAATATCCTATAAAATGTGGTATAGAGGATTTCTTAATTAGTAAAATGTCCATAGGATTGAATCCCATGAATCAAATGGTAAACATAGGAAAAAATCATAAGAATTCCAATCTGTTGAAGTTCCTATGAAAATCCCTTGAATTGACGAGACCCCAAGATTGACTTCTACCCATTAGCAAAAATGATTTTTTTTAGTTTGACACCACATCCCATAATGTACATGTACAAAAAAAATCTGGTTTTTGTATTGAAAAATTTGGAAGTGTGGTGTTGACCTTATCTCGGTAGTTCCTATTTTGAGAGTAGTTTGGGCATTGAAAAGTTAAGGCTAATAATCGTACACCGTCAATTTTCACTTTTCTTTGTCAAAATACTTTGAAAACTAGATGATACCGCGCACGTTGCCATGAAGATTTCTTGCAATATTTGTTTGATGAAATCTAAAATGGATATGATGCATTGAATTTGTTGAGAGAAATATAATTAGTGTGATCTGAGGTGACATATGTGCAGAGTTGAGGTGTGTGCAAGTTGAGAGGAAATATATGTTGGAAATATGCCCTAGAGGCAATAATAAAATGGTTATTATTATATTCCCTTGTTCATGATAATTGTCTATTGTTCATGCTATAATTGTGTTATCCGGAAATCATAATACATGTGTGAATACATAGACCACAACATGTCCCTAGTGAGCCTCTAGTTGACTAGCTCGTTTATCAATGGATGGTTACGGTTTCCTAACCATGGACATTGGATGTCATTGATAACGGGATCTCATCATTGGGAAATGATGTGATGGACAAGACCCAATCCTAAGCATAGCACAAGATCGTGTAGTTCGTTTGCTAGAGCTTTTCTAATGTCAAGTATCATTTTCTTAGACCATGAGATCGTGTAACTCCCGGATACCGTAAGAGTGCTTTGGGTGTACCAAACGTCACAACGTAACTGGGTGGCTATAAAGGTATACTACAGGTATCTCCGAAAGTGTTTGTTGGGTTGACTCGAATCGAGACTGGGATTTGTCACTCCGTATGACGGAGAGGTATCTCTGGGCCCACTCGGTAATGCATCATCATAATGAGCTCAATGTGACCAAGTGGTTGGTCATGGGATCATGCATTACGGTACGAGTAAAGTGACTTGCCGGTAACGAGATTGAACGAGGTATTGGGATACCGACGATCGAATCTCGGGCAAGTAACATACCGATTGACAAAGGAAATTGTATACGGGATTACTTGAATCCTCGACATCGTGGTTCATTCGATGAGATCATCGTGGAACATGTGGGAGCCAACATGGGTATCCAGATCCCACTGTTGGTTATTTGCCGGAGAGCTGTCTCGGTCATGTCTGCATGATTCCCGAACCCGTAGGGTCTACACACTTAAGGTTCGGTGACGCTAGGGTTGTAGAGATATTAGTATGCGGTAACCCGAAAGTTGTTCGGAGTCCTGGATGAGATCCCGGACGTCATGAGGAGTTCCATAATGGTCCGGAGGTGAAGATTTGTATATAGGAAGTCCAGTTTCGGCCACCGAGAAAGTTTTGGGGGTCACCGGTATTGTACGAGGACCACCAGAAGGGTCCCGGGGGTCCACCGGGTGGGGCCACCTATCCTGAAGGGCCCCATGGGCTGAAGTGGGAAGGGAACAAGCCCCTGGTGGGCTGGTGCACCCCCCTTGGGCTTCCCCATGCGCCTAGGGTTGGAAACCCTAGGGGTGGGGGCGCCCCACCTGACTTGGGGGGCAAGTCCCCCCCTTGGCCGCTGCCGCCCCCTTGAGATGGAATCTCTAGGGGGCCGGCGCCCCCCAGGGCCCCTATATAAAGAGGGGGGAGGGAGGGCTGCGCACCCTCGCCCCTGGCGCCTCCCTCTCCCCTCGTAACACCTCTCCCTCTCGCTGAGCTTGGTGAAGCCCTGCCGAGATCATCGCTGCTTCCACCACCACGCCGTCGTGCTGCTGGATCTCCATCAACCTCTCCTTCCCCCTTGCTGGATCAAGAAGGAGGAGACGTCTTCCCCAACCGTACGTGTGTTGAACGCGGAGGTGTCGTCCGTTCGGCGCTAGGATCATCGATGATTTGGATCACGACGAGTACGGCTCCATCAACCCCGTTCTCTTGAATACTTCCGCTCGCGATCTACAAGGGTATGTAGATGCACTCCTCTCTCTCGTTGCTAGATGACTCCATAGATTGATCTTGGTGATGCGTAGAATTTTTATATTTTCTGCTACGTTCCCCAACAATATAAATAGCATTTCCTATGCATTTAAGAAAAATAATTAGTGAGACGATGATGTGGCAAGTGTGATGAGATATCATGTGTGCATGTTGAGAGAATTGAGATAGTGGGGGATCAACTATTTAGGTATATAGGATTATGCTCTCAATTCTGAATTACTAAGTTTTAGCTTCGTCGTGATCTTTTAAGCTTAACAAAATTTATAGAAAAATATATCAACATTTACAACATCAAATTTGTTTCATATCATAAAATATATTTTTACCAGTTTTTTGTGTTGTGGATTTTAGCATATTTTTAGACTTGGTCAAACCCAAAGAAATTTGACTTAGGGCAAACCTGGAGCTTCAAGTACCCACTTTGTTTCATAATATAGTGTGCATTGTTTTTCTCAAAATTCAAGCTCCATAAATGTAACGATCTAACCCGGTAAGATCGGAGTCTCTATGCTCACTATGCTAGCTAGTGCCTGGATCAATAGCTAGCACACACCGCACATGATGTAATACTAAAAATAAAGCACATGTCATAAATATTATCGTAGATCCAAAATTTAATATAATAAATACATGTGTAGCTCAAGTCTAGCTCATAAGTTAAATACAACAAAAAGACATAAAGAGCTTCATGGTGTCCATCAACGACAGTAGCAAAGTTGAGTATAGACATCGTAACTCTACATTGCATCGCTTACTCATCATTGAAAATCCTGCAACATGATAAGTTGCAGATGCAAGGGTCGACACACTGATTATATTGGCAAGTCACACAGGAATTATAACAGGCCTACTTGTACATGCAAGGTATACAAAAGAATGGCTTGTTGTTGTTTTAAGCTACTTTATCCTTGTAACTGCTTGGTGGCCAAATTTTAATTGTATGCTACAGTTAAGTACATATCTAACACTCTGTAGATGTCTATAAACTTTACTATGCACAGGAATTGCTATACACTAAGTATGTTCGGTCTTCATGAGCCTGGCCAACAATCCAAAGTGTGCCATCTTGTAAGTGCTTGCCAAAATGATCCTACTGTGCTAGGTGTGCCATCCTGTAGGTGCTTGCCAACACAACCCATGTGCTAGATGGTACACCACCATGTAGGTGCTTCCCAAACCTATTGTGCTAGATGGTACACCATACTGTAGGTGCTTGACAATGATACCTACAGTGCTAGATGATATTCAACCTAATCCAAACAAAAGACATAAGTCAGCCATCTTATAGGTGCTTGCCCCCGGACAACCCTACCGTTCTAAATGCCACTTGTGCTCGATATCACTTTTCACTCGAAGGTAAATTTCATATTAATGTTCTACTCAAATCCTAATATAGTCCTCACATAAGCTCAACGAACATAACAATCCACCCGACTCGTTTATGTAGCATAGCAACATACAATACCACAGACTACACCGACGAGGAAACGAGCTTAATAACACAACAAATACAGTAATATTCCTACACATGCATACTATCATAACGTCATATAAAACTACATGCATAGAAAACTATGGTAAAGATGATCACACTACTAGAAAAAGGCCTACTAATGGCGCACCGGTTTTGCCTACTAATGGCGCACCACCGGTGCGCCATTAGTACCATGCCATTAGTATTTATTACTAATGGCGCACCGATGGTGCGCCATTAGTATCTGGTATACTAATGGCGCACCAGGCAGTGCGCCATTAGTATAGGCCACGGTGCGCCATTAGTATAGGCTACCGGTGCGCCATTAGTATAGGCCACCGGTGCGCCATTAGTATTTTTGAATTTTTTGAATTTTGAATCTGGATCTGGATCTGGATCGTGATTTTTTGCCCATTTTTTGCTCCTTTTTTTGCTCGTTTTTTGGCACGACATTATTTCAAATTTTGTTCCTGTTTTTGGATCTTGTACGTTCTTTTGCCGTGTTCTTTTGCCGGAGAGGAGTTCACGGAGAGGAGTTCACGGAGAGGCGCCGCCTACATCACGGAGAGGAGGAGGAGGAGGTCGCGGAGAGGAGTTCACCGAAGCATCGGAGAGGAGGAAGGAGAAACCATGAGGGGATGGGAGGAGAGGAGGGAGGAGGAGCTCACCGGAGAGAAGGGAGGAGGAGCTCACCGGAGAGGAGGGAGGAGGAGCTCACCAGAAAGGAGGGAGGAGGAGCTCACCGGAGAGGAGGGAGAAGAAACCGTGAGGGGAGGGGAGGGGAGGGGAGGAGAGGAGGGAGGAGGAGGTCGCCGGAGAGGAGGAGGAGGTCGCTGGAGAGGAGGAGGGTAGTATGGTGGAGGAGAGAAGGGAAGATGGAGTGGAGGAGAGGAGGAGATGGAGTGTAGGAGAGGTGGAATGAAGAGATAAGGAGGAGAGGACCACGGCCAGCCATATATACGGCATAATAATGGCGCACCGCGGGAAGGTGCGCCATTAGTAACTTTTTTTTTTATTTTTTTGATTTATTTTGAATTTTAAAGGCGGGAAGATACTAATGGCGCACCATGACAGGTGCGCCATTAGTAATTTTTTTTATTTTTTTGACTTATTTTGAATTTTGAAGGAGGGAAGATACTAATGGCGCACCATGGGCAGGTGCGCCATTAATAACTTTTTTTAATTTTTTTTGACTCATTTTGAATTTTGAAGGCGGGAAGATAGTAATGGCGCACCATGGGTAGGTGCGCCATTAGTAATTTTGAATTTTTTTTGCCTCTCCAGATCTTAAAAGCCCCGTATCTTTTTTCTGTTAGGTTTTTGAGGATTTTGAAAATGTTTAACGGGGTTCCCCCAGTTAAATTTGGATGTAACTTTTCGAGTAGATGATTTTTCATATAAAAAACTTTTTCATCCGAGTTAGTATGCAAAAGTTATGCCCATTTTTACAAATTCTCGCGAGATTTTGCAAATGAAGTCGAAATTCATATTTGCAAATTTTCCCACCAACTAGACCACATATCACATGGGAAACTTATTTTCTTTTATTTTTTTGACATTTTCATCATTTTCTTTTATTTTTCTTTAAACTGAAAAGGCGATCCAGGGGGGTGCATTCGGTGGAAGTGGTGGCCAAGTTACTAATGGCGCACCGTGGCATGGTGCGCCATTACTAGTTCAACTAGTAATGACGCACCACTCCCACGGTGCGCCATTAGTAGTTTTGATTTTTTTTTAAAAAATATTTTTACTAATGGCGCACCGTGGATGTGGTGCGCCATTAGTATTTGGACACTAATGGCGTACCAACACATGGTGCGCCATTAGTATATAGTAATGGCGCACCACATGTCTGGTGCGCCATTAGTGTCAATTCCATCTATAGCCCTTTTCCTAGTAGTGTCACTTGCTTGGTAAATTTGTTGAATGATCGCCGCACAAAAAATCCTGATAATTCTACTAAAGAAAAGAAAGCAAATAAACAACCGTGCCATATAGAAGAATCAAAAGAACAAGAAAAGAATTATTGCAAGGTTAAGCAACATCCACATAACTAGGCTTAGTATATAATATAGGTCTTTATGGTGCTATAAGGTGATAGGTGAAGAAATCAACTCGAGAGAGTTAATATATATACATAGTACTTTACAAGTGTATACTTGACATATATGGAAAGGGATGAAAGCATTGCAAGATGGCACATATTCTGGTAAAATGGATAGAGTTTGGCAAGAGATTCAGTATACAAAAGGAAACACTTGTAAAGAAATACTACAACACAAGTTATCGTATGGAGTTTGAATTGAATTCAAATTTGACATGTCAAAATAGTATGTGGTACATGATTTCATTTGAAAAAAGAAATGTTGAATTGGAGCTATAGTTTGCAAATTGTGATCAAAGGAGGTCTGAATTCAAATTTGAAAATGTTTCAAGGTGGAATAATGGTTCTAAAGGATGCTCACGTTCATAATGAACACATAGGAAAAAGAATAACCTAATTTTGGATCAAAAGCTATAGCTAAAACAAACTTGGATGGGTTTCTATTAAAAACCCTACCATGACAACGCTTTTGGATGCGCTGAAAATCCGGCCATGGTAGCAATTTGAGTTGTTGTTGCGCTGTTGCGGGTGTGGCAAGTGGCAAAACATGACTAATACCGGTTCATTTAAGTGGATGGATATGTGATGCTCGATCAAGATCTGACAGCTCAAATCATGTACCCCTTCGTATTCTCATCTTAACCATTAGAGGAATATCGAATGGACGGATATGCTCACTTGAGAAAAGAGGTCAGGCGGCAGCCGGAATTGGTAGAGAAGACATGCTCAATCTAGGGAACTGATGATGCCAATGTGTACGGGATCTCCAAGGATTGAGGATGTGCGTGTAGGATGCACCATGGCAAGTCGGTCTCAATAATAATCTTGTGAGGCTTTGCTTTTTCCTGCTTGCGTTAGTGGGGCTCGAACGATGGTGTGGCCACATGGGTAAACTCTGGCAATGGTGAGGCGTGTGCTCTAGTGGTTACTCTGCCAAGGAGATGGGTAATATGATGGGAATCGTTGTATGGAAAACAAAAAAATCCTACGGGAAAATGAATTCACCCAAGATCTAATCTACTAGATGCTAGAAACGAGTGGGTAAAGTTTACATACCCTTGTGGACCGAGAGAAGAAACGTTCTAATGAATATGGTTGATATAGTAGTACTTTCTTCGCGATCCAATCCGATCAAGCACCGCACGAACGGCACCTCCGAGACATGCACACGTACGAATTGATGATGTCTCCTTATCCTTTATCCAGCAAGTGAGAAGGAGAGGTAGATGGGATCTAGGCCAACAGCACGACGGCGTGGTGGTTTAGTTATGGTGGAACTTCTACAGGGCTTCGCCAAGCGGCTGTAGAGAGGGGGGAGGAGTGGCAGGGGAGGCGCCTAGGGGTTTGAGATGGCTGCTGCCCTGTGCGCATCCCCCTTTATATAGGCGGGGGGGGGGGGGGCTCGGAGGCTTGCCCCCAAGCCCTAGGTCCAGCGGCCAAAGGGGGACTTGGCCTCCAAGTCTCCTCCCTTTCCTTGTATTGGGTTAGGGTTTTTCCCTATGGCGCATGGGACAAGGGGGGTGAGCGCCTACCCTATGTAGGGCTGGTACGCCACTGTCGGCGTTCTAGGAACAGGGGTCCCCAGATTTGCCTGCCCGCGGCCTGCGGCATGGTTCAAGTGGTGGCCCAGTACGGCCCATCTTCGTCAACGCAAGACTCAAGACCCTCGCGAGGGGCCAAGCCTCGCGGGGCAGACGACACAAGGCTTCCTCAGGAGCGGCCTCGCCAGGCAGGCTCGCGAGGAGGCGGAGAGATCAAGGTAGGGGTACCTCATGAGGTGCTCGTGACGCAAGCCGTGACGATCGAGACCAGGCGGGCGCCGGCCCGCACAGTGTCCTTGTTTCCTCTTTGGTGCAAAGGGAGCAAGCACATGCGTGGAGTACCGAGGCATCACGCAAATGTTGCCATTTCAGTGCAACGAGACCAAGACCAGCAGAGCGGCAGGATGGAGGTCACCGTGGAGCCCAAGACAGTGTCATCACCAGTGCCTTTGGCAGCCGAAGACCAACTTTAGTCAGGATAAATTGTACTGGATGTTCCCCTTGAAAATGGCCGTTGTTGGTGCCCTTCCCGCTCGATATTTGGGAAGAGGACCAGGGCCTCTATAAATAGGGCTAGCCACCACCGAATAGGAGATCTCATCGAGTCCTCATCAGATCCATAGGCGATCGAACCCATCCAAGTAGTTCATCGCATCAGCTCAAGAACACCTCTCGCGAGGCTGTTCATCCTTTGTACTGTTCATCATCAGCCCTTGAGGCAATCCACCACACCACACACTGGAGTAGGGTATTACACCACAACAGTGGTCCGAACTAGTATAAATCTTGTGTCCCTCGTGTTGTTCACCGTTTAGCTTAGATTCTCGCAAGGCAATCGGACGTGGATTGGTAGGGGGAAGATCTTCGCGCGCACCCTGGAGTTTGAACCTTAAGGGTCTGCCAGAACTCAACATCCGACAGCCACCCCTTGGGTCCATGTGGACCCTCCGGGGAAGGTGGGCCCCATTGTGTGACCCCCAGAACATTCTAGAATCCTCTGATATGAATACCTGAAAAATAAACTTTTTTTGGAACCCTGAAAACCACTTTCCTTATATGAAACTTTATCTCCGGACTATTCCGAAGCTCCTCATGATGTCCCAGATCCCATCCAATACTCCGAACTATCTTCGGTCTCACCATTATGAATATCCCATTACTACCCTAGCGTTACCGAATGTTAATTGTGTGAACCTATGTGTTTGAGAACATGCGGACATGATCGAGACAACTCTCCAATCAATAATCAATAGCGGCACCTGGATGCCTATAATGATTCCAACATATTCAATGAAGATCTTTATCACTTTGAACCACGATGTCAAGGATTCAGATAATCCCGTATACAATTCCTTTTGTCTCGCGATATTTTACTTTCCTGAGATTCGATCGTCGGTATCACCATACCTAGTTTAATCTCATTACCGGCAAGTTCTCTTTACTCGTTCTATAATACAATACCCTCGTGACTAAACACATTAGTCACATGCTTGTGAGATACTTAGGATGTTGTATTACCGAGAAGGCCCAGAGATATCTCTCCCTCACATGGAGTGACAAATCCCAGTCTTGATCAATGCAACCTAACTAGTACCTTTTGAGATACCCGAAAAGCACCTTTTACGATCACCCAGTTACGAAGTGACATTTGATACCCACAAAGCATTCTTTCGGTATTAAGAAGTGGGACGATCCCATGGTCTAAGGAACATACACTTGACATTAAGAAAGTTGTAGCAATTAAACTAAGTGACATGCCCAGATGCTAAGCTTATGATTGGGTCTGTTCATCACATCATTCTCCTAATGATGTGATCTCATTATTATATGACAACTCAAGTATATGGTTAGGAAACCTTAACCATCTATAATCAACGAGCTAGTCTAGCAGAGGCTCACTAGGACAGAGTGTTTGTTTATGTATCTCCACATTTATTTGAGTTTCTAGTTAATACAATTATAGCATGGAGAATAAACACAACTCTATTATTTCCTTTAGGGCATATTTCCAACATAACAGAGATGCGACAGAGTGTAAGGGGAAATTTGGGAAGAAATAGAGGACCCGGGACCCTCGGGTGGTGATGGAATCAACGGACACAGAAGCTTCGAACGATGGAACCCCGAAGAGATTTGTTTGGCTCGTATATAGGGTGGCTCCCATGGCTGGGGGTCAAGAATTGATCAATTCTTTTCGATTCCATTTCGAGAGCTCCAGGAGAACGTGAAGAGCACGACAGGTGAAGAAGATGACAGGTGGGACCTTGCTGGCAGCGGTTGAGAGGAAAAATAAGAAGCAATTAGGTTGCAGTGTGTTGAATGGGCCTTGGCCAAAATGGGCTGGTGCTGCATTGACTCGCATGTTGGGCGAAGAATATCAATGGGCTGCTCAGGCTGCGGCCCAAATGGGAATAGGGCTCTCTAGCTATTAATTAACAGGAAAACGAATATGGATATATAAAATGCCTATTCGCTTGTCATAAAAACCAAAAAAGAATATTGCTAGCAGTACATAGTACAAATATATATATACTCAACCTCAACCTTTACTTAAAATACTTACAATATTTTTACAAACTTTATTTTGTCCTTTCTAAATATTCCCTAAAATAAATTTATGGTTCTAAATAATTCCAAAAATGCTTTTGAACATCCAAACAAATATTCAAATAATTTTTGAAACATTTTCCAACACCTTTTATATTGACGGAGTCACATTACCTTCTCTCTTTTGATTTTCTTATTGAGTTGGCATCGTTTCAAATATTAAATAAGGTCCAAAATGAATATTCGTTCATGTCATTTTATTCTCTCTCTTTTAACATTCCTTTTAACTAGAAAGTTTCAAATCCTAGGAAAATTTAGCAAAACTCAAGCACCACAAGAAAATTTTAATTAATCCGATGTAAATAATTAACATTCCAAAACTTTAAAATTTTGAAATGTTACAATAAACTCTGAACGGATCTCTATCTATTCTAAAATCGACTCCTAATAAACATACTCCCTCCGTCCGGTGAAGAGTGTACATCTACACATTTTAGGACAAATTATGGAGTTAAGTAAAATATGCATTGGAAAAGTGCAAGACATCATCTCTCTCCTCTTCAATTACCGAACCCCCAATGAGCTAAGTGCATGTAGAAATTAAGAAGACCATGTGTAGATTGCTATTGGTCTTGATTACCGTGTGATGAGAGAGAAATATTTTTTTCTACTTTAAAGTGCATTGGGAAGATAGAAGTACACTTTTTTGTGAACAAATTTTGAAGCTAGATGTACACTCTTCACCGGACGGACGGAGGGAGTACTCATTAAGCCCCATCACCCTAAAGAGAACAATCGTTGGACTATATCGAGGATCAATCAAATAAGTTAGATCTCACCATTTGGAGCCTATGAACAATCATGTTGTTTGGTTAAAAGACATCCTTTGGCGAAAATATAACTTCTTCATGGAGAGACACATCCCTCGAGGAAAAGATGTCTTTTGTAAAAAAGACAAGTCACATGGTGAAAAAATCTCTCTTCGTGGAAAGACACGTGCGACAGTGAAATGATGTATCTTCCTGAAAAATGTGAGAAAATGATGAAAAGAAATGCAGGAATTGTGAGATTCATGTTAAAAAATATATATTAATTTATAACTTCCCAAAAGATACGACCATTCAATTTGCCTTATTTGGCCAGGAAAACTAATTTATCAAAATTCAACATTTAAATTGTTTACTTCAATTATATTTAAACTTTGCAACTCTATTCCTAAAGCAATACAAAAATTATATATATGCATTTGAAATAAAATTCACTGTTTTAATTTATCAAAATTTAACATTTCAATTGTTTACTTCAGTTATATTTAAACTTTGCAACTCTATTCCTAAAACAATACAAAAATTATATATATGGCTTTGAATAAAACTCACTGTTTTTTTTAATAAAACTCGTAGCAAAGTGCGGGCTTCATACACTTTTTTCATGATAAATCTTTTTTTGCGAGGTAAAAGGGATTTTTATTCTATGTTTACCGAGTTACAATCGAGAGGCGAAAGTTCATCAATACATGGGGGACTCTGACTAAGCCACACTGCACAAAATTAATACATGACTGACCAGCACCACTGAAGGTATTAATTTGGAATATTTTAGATATTGACATTTGTGTTCTAGAAAAATGATCAAAGTTTAGAAAACACGACTTTGAATCTTATAGACACTATATTTTGAAGCGAAGGGAGTAATACAGGGAATACTCCTTTAGCAATGGCATTGTTCTAGAAAAATATTGTTGCCTGGTGGTGTTTTCAACGTGGGTGAAATACATAACTAGCCCACGAGGCGGCTGGAATTCCCCCACTGACCGCGTTCAGAAGTCGGCGGGGGTCATTCGCCCGCGACCTTCCGTGGAGGCCTAGCGACGACGACGGCGTGGGCGCAGTCTCATCCCTGGCACGCGCCAACGAGGAAGACGGGAGGAGCGGCCGACGGGCGACGGCGCCTTAGCTTCCGACCACCACCGCCGCCGCCGCCGCCGTGGGAGGTGAGCAACCCCTACCTCTTCTGATCTCTTTTCAGTTGTTCAGTTCTATATAAGGGTAAGGTCGATTCAGATTGATTTTTTTTTTTAACGGAGTCAGATTGATATAGAGTAACTTTTACCCAAATAATTTCTCTTTCACATTGGAAACGTAGTTGGAGGAAAACCTATTAGCAAGCATTAATCGGATACCAAGATGCTGGGCTCTGGATTCATCGAGTTCGAACTGGAATATTCAAAAACCAAGAACCTTTCAGTCGGCGACGTCGTCCGCTCCGATGAGATCTTTGCCGGAGGGCACGTCTGGAAGATATACTGCTACCCATATGGCACCAAGAAGACCAGCACAGGCAGATACGTCTCTCTGTACCTACGGCTCGTCAGCAAAGCCAAATTTGTCAAGGCCATCTTTGAGGCTTCCCTGCTACGCAGGGGCGGTCCTGGGCGTGCAAAAAGATGCACCAAGGTGTACCCACCTAATGGTATCAGCTCTAGGAGCAGGGGATGGCATGAGTTTGTAAGCCGAGGCGATCTGGAGTCTGGTTCCGTCCGGAAAGGATGCGGTACATTCTTATGTGGGATCACGGTTCTGTGTGACAGCTCCATTGCTGTGCCATCCTCGGACATAGAGAGCCATCTTGGCGGTCTGCTGGATCGCTCCGAGGGGACGGATGTTTCATTCTGCGTGAAAGGCGAGACGTTTCACGCGCACCGGGCAATTCTTGCCGCGCGGTCACCGGTCTTCAAGGCGGAGCTCTTCGGCCCCATGACCGAGGCTACAATGGCGTGTGTCACGCTGCACGAAATTGAACCTTTGGTGTTTAAAACCCTGCTTCGGTTCGTGTACACTGATTCCCTGCCTGTAGACAGAGAGCTTGGGGACTCTGTCACTGATATGGTAAAACATCTTCTTGCTGCAGCTGATCGGTATGCATTGGACCGGTTGAAGCTTGCATGTGCTCAGAAGTTGTGGGAAGGCTTGTCGGTCGATACGGTTGCGGATGCTTTAGCTTGCGCTGAGATATACAATTGCCAAGAGTTGAAGAGCAGGTGCATTGGCTTTGTTATGGCAAAAGATAATTTCAAGAAGACTGTGTTGACTGAAAGTTTCATTAGCTTCTTGCATAAATTCCCCTCTATTCGTGCTGAGCTGAGAGCGAAGGTTGGGAGTTGAGACATAGGTTAGTGGGATGCATCTCCACTTATGTTTCAGGCGTCAAGGATTGCTTTAGTACGGTTTTATGATATTTTGGACTTAGTTTAGGGACTACTATATCATATGGGTGGTTGATTTCAAACTGTTCCTTTTGCAGCACTGGACTAGACGAAAAAAATTGTTGCCAAGTGATACTGGCAAGTAAGGGGACATGGAGAAAATCGTGGTATACTTCAGATACAGAGCTATGGATGTGCACTGTCCTGAAGCTTTGTAGGCTACTTTCGGTTCTGCACCATTTTGTCCTGGATGTGCACACTGTCTTGAAGCTTGTTTTTGGATGTCCATTTCGGCTTTTCTGATAATGTAACTATGCGTAGTCTTAACTCCATGGTCCCTTATAAACTATCTCAAACTACTATAAGTTTGGTTTTGCAATGAAAAAGGTGTTGGGCGCCCGTGCTAATTCTTCAGTTAAAATGAGAGAATTGACGTGCCTTATTTCCATCAGTTATCAATTTTAACATTCCACATGATTTCCTAACAATCGTTTCACTCTTTTAACTTAGTTTAGGGATAGCTATTTGATAATTATAAGCGTTGTATATGGTGCCACATCTATCTTCTCTTGCGGCCCCGTAGTTGAGGGAAGTAGCAAATGAGTGGATATGGATCTCGACTTCAGGTTCGGGAGATGGATGTCGACTTTCGTACTGGTGACGTCGGCCTACCCGATCCAAATCAAAGACGGAAGGGTTTGCCGCAATGACGTTGGTAGTGGAGGAGGTCAAACTGCGAGTGGTTACACTAAAGGGCGAACATATGAAGAAGCCTCTCACACCGCTAATCTTGGACACCTAGATGGGCAGTGAGCACGTGGAGGAGGTTACCAGAGCATCTCCAATTGATTGGGTAAATTTCGTGACTGTAAGAGAATTTAGTGTCACCTAGTGGGTTTTGATGATTAATGACAAATAATTAAGGGACTAACATGTTTACCGAGTGTACAAACATGGTATGGTCCCTAATGATTTTGTTTAACCAAAGGATTTCGACCTCTAAAATTGTTAGGAAACACAGAAGTCTTGGGTTTTACCAGTGAAGAAACAGTAGATGCATGTTAGGTAGAAATGTTTATCCATTTCTTCATTGATTCAAAAGCCAAACTGTACTATGAAGAGGGGTTCAGATGGTCAAGTAAGATTGAGATTCTTTACTTTGCTCAAACATAGCCCATTTTTATACACATGGTGAAGACTTGGAAATCTACTTTCACGTGAACCTACTAGCTTCACTGACTAAGTTGAATACATTCAAAGAATCAATGTGGTTGAGGACTCATTGTCTAGTTCTTAGGTGTCACTAGAATTAGTTTCTTCACTAAGGCGTTAGGGAACTCAGTCCTTGAAGTTGCCCTAGGTTCTTCAGAGAACCAGTGTGCGTGTTTCCATTTGGAAAATTACCATTGCACTCTTTCGTGAGTGGCACGTTGGTGGGAGAACCAAGCTATAAGTAGCCACTGCACCTGCTAGATGCAGGTGGTTGCTCGAGCACATTTCCGCCCTGCCTGCAGAGAGCATCCACTTCTTTTAATTTCAAGAAAACAAAAACTACGCGAGCCCAACAGTGAGTTTTAATTGTCTTTCCGAGGGTGAAAGTTGATTAAGAGTTATCATAATCCCTCACTCAGCAAGGCAAAATGGAATATTGTTTTTCTTTGGAGACAAGTCTAATACATTCGCAGCCCTCTAATCTCCCGTGCCTCTTTCTCCCCCCAAGTGGAGAGTTCACACTCACAGTCGTGTCTTCACGCTCTCCTCTAGCTGATAGGTTCATCGACATGCTTTGTTGGTACAAATTGCAACAAAGGTAGTGGTTGATAACCCACAAATATAGGGGATCAATTTTAGATATTTCGATAAGTGCGAGTGTTGAACCAAACAAGAAGTAGGGGGAATGAGCCAATAAAAAATTAGCAAGGAATCAGTGTAAAATATGCAAAGATTGTTTGGTTGTTTGGTTGATCGAGAGAGCAAGTGCAAGAATGTAAATTGTATTAAAAGTAAATGAGTGCAACAACTGGCCTAATAGTTAGTTCTTCTAAAGAGAAGCCAATCATGTTTCTTGTATGGACAAAATCATTCGCGATGACTGCTGATAAATAAGCATCACTATGATTATATGGACATAATCTATGTAGTAACCATGTTGGTTTCACCTACTTCCATTGCCCGTAACTTTCATTGTTTTGACAAGTGTTGTGTGGTGGAGCTATGTTTATGTAATACTCTTACTTGGACAATATACATACTTATGATTATACCCTCTATGTAACCATATGCATATACAAAAGCATAATTAAGATAAAGTCTAACCATAGCATTATATTCTATGGCCCCCATTTACTCCTCAAGAAGATATTAGTAAAGTCGGGGTTCGGTACTCTTTGTCACTATGACCACACATCCTAGATAAACTTATCACATAATGCTCTCCTCTATGCCAATATGGGTGAAGTGACATGCAATCGACGTTCGCATATCATCAATTAAAACATTGAACTTTCTGCAATTGCACATACTCCCTCCATTTTACATACAAGGTCACACACTCATATTACAGGTACCAAGGTAAACTTTACTGTCTTGTTTTGTAAACCAACTTTTTTTAGTTTATTGGGATCATTAATACGTTGCATGCATGCAAGGAAGGAATAGGAAACTGAGTGGAGTGCCATTATGACTATATGCATGCAAGTATTAAACATGTTGCTAGTACGAGTAAATATCATTAACTTTTGTCTTGATTACTCTTGATGGCCTTGTAGAGATGTAAAATGTATTTTTTATAGTGGCCTTGTAGAGATGCAAAATATCATTAACATAGTTCCTCCCGGGTACTCAAGAACGTAATGGACTACTCACAATCCATCATAATGAACATGACTATTGCGGTAATGATATGGATAACAATCTGAACATACTAATCTTCAAGGTTTTTGGGATGATATAGGACCAAGGTTGAAATGGTGTGTTTCAACCTCGCTCCCGCGGGTGAAAAATCTCGCCAAATAGAATCAGGGTTTTTGGGATCATATAGGACCAAGGTTGCTTGAGAGGGGCCAGCGGTACCCTATGGGCCCGTGCAGTGGCTCTACGCAGCCCAAGGCCTAGCCATGTGGTGGCCCTGTGTGTTGGATCGGGTGATCTAGGAGATGCATAGCAACGAGTGGGGAGAGTGTGTCCATGTACCCTAGTAGACCGAAAGCGGAAGCGTTTAGTAACGCGGTAGATGTAGTCGAACGTCTTCGCGATCCAACCGATCCAAGTACCGAACGTACGGCTCATCCGCGATCAGCACACGTTCAGCTCGATGACGTCCCTCGAACTCTTGATCCAATTGAGGCCGAGGGAGAGTTCCATCAGCACGATGGCGTGGCGACAACGATGATGAAATTACCGGCGCAGGGCTTCGCCTAAGCACTACGCCGATATGACCAAGGTGTGTAACTGTGGAGGGGGCACCGCACACGGTTAAGAGAAACTTGTGTGTTCTAGGGTGCCCCCTGCCCCCGTATATAAAGGAGGGGAGGGAAGGCCGGCCGGCCCTCCTAGGGCACGCCAGGAGAGGGGAATCCTACTAGGACTCCAAGTCCTAGTAGGTTTCCACCTAAGGAAGAGGGGGAAGAAGGAAGGGAGAGAGGGAAGGGAAAGAAAGGGGGGCGCCACCCCCTTCCTCTAGTCCAATTCGGACCCAGGGGCGCGCGGCCAGCCCCTTGTGGCCCTTCCTCTCTTCCCACCGAGTCCCATGAAGGCCCATTAGTTCCCCCGGGGGGTTCCGATAACCCTCTGGCACTCCGATAATTATCCGATACCGCTCAAAACTCATCCGGTATTCGAATAATATCGTCCAATATATCAATCTTTATGTCTCGACCATTTCGAGACTCCTCGTCATGTCCGTGGTCTCATCCGGGACTCCAAACAAACTTCGGTCATCAAATCACAAACTCATAATACAAATCGTCATCAAACGTTAAGCGTGCGGACCCTACGGGTTCGAGAACTATGTAGACATGACCGAGACACATCTCCGGTCAATAACCAATAGCGGAACCTAGATGCTCATATTGGTTCCTACATATTCTACGAAGATCTTTATCGGTTAAACCGCATAACAACATATGTTGTTCCCTTTGTCATCGGTATGTTACTTGCCCGAGATTCGATCGTCGGTATCATCATACCTAGTTCAATCTCGTCACCGGCAAGTCTCTTTACTCGTTCCATAATTCATTATCCTGTGGCTAACTCATTAGTCACATTGTTTGCAAGGCTCGTAGTGATGTGCTTTACCGAGAGGGCCCAGAGATACCTCTCTGATACACAGAGTGACAAATCCTAATCCCGATCTATGCCAACTCAACAAACACCATCAGAGACACCTGTAGAGCATCTTTATAATCACCCAGTTATGTTGTGATGTTTGATAGCACACAAGGTGTTCCTCCGGTATTCGGGAGTTGCATAATCTCATAGTCTCAGGAACATGTATAAGTCATGAAGAAAGCAATAGCAGAAAAACTAAACGACCATTATGCTAAGCTAATGGATGGGTCTTGTCCAGAACATCATTCTATAATGATGTGATCCCGTTCATCAAATGACAACACATGTCTATGGCTAGGAAACTTAACCATCTTTGATTAACGAGCTAGTCAAGTAGAGGCATACTAGGGACACTTTGTTTGTCTATGTATCCACACTTGTACTAAGTTTCCAGTTAATACAATTCTAGAATGAATAATAAACATTTATCATGATATAAGGAAATATAAATAACAACTTTATTATTGCCTCTAGGGCATATTTCCTTCATTTTCCCACTTGCACTATAGTCAATAATCTAGATTACATAGTAATGATTCTAACACCCATGGAGTCTTGGTGTTGATCATGTTTTGCTCGTGAGAGAGGCTTAGTCAACGGGTCTGCAACATTCAGATCCGTATGTATCTTGCAAATCTCTATGTCTCCCTCCTTGACTTGATTGTGGATGAAATTTAAGCATCTCTTGATGTGCTTGGTTCTCTTGTGAAATCTGGATTCCTTTGCCAAGGCAATTGCACCAGTATTGTCACAAAAGATTTTCATTGGACCCGATGCACTAGGTATCACACCTAGATAGGATATGAACTCCTTCATCCAGACTCCTTCATTTGTTGATTCCAAAGCAGCTATGTATTCCACTTCACACGTAGATCCCGCCACGACGCTCTGCTTGGAACTCCACCAACTAATAGCTCCACCATTCAATAGAAATACGTATCCGGTTTGTGACTTAGAGTCATCCGGATCAGTGTCAAAGCTTGCATCGACGTAACCGTTTACGACAAGCTTTTTGTCACCTCCATAAACGAGAAATATATCCTTAGTCCTTTTTGTTGGAAATATGCCCTAGAGGCAATAATAAAATGGTTATTATTATATTTCCTTGTTCATGATAATTGTCTATTGTTCATGCTATAATTGTGTTATCCGGAAATCATAATACATGTGTGAATACACAGACCACAACATGTCCCTAGTGAGCCTCTAGTTGACTAGCTCGTTTATCAATGGATGGTTACGGTTTCCTGACCATGGACATTGGATGTCATTGATAATGGGATCACATCATTGGGAGAATGATGTGATGGACAAGACCCAATCCTAAGCATATCACAAGATCGTGTAGTTCGTTTGCTAGAGCTTTTCTAATGTCAATTATCATTTCCTTAGACCATGAGATCGTGTAACTCCCGGATACCGTAAGAGTGCTTTGGGTGTACCAAACGTCACAACGTAACTGGATGGCTATAAAGGTATACTACAGGTATCTCCAAAAATGTCTGTTGGGTTGACACGAATCGAGACTGGGATTTGTCACTCCGTATGACGAAGAGGTATCTCTGGGCCCACTCGGTAATGCATCATCATAATGAGCTCAGTGTGATCAAGTGGTTGGTCACGGGATCATGCATTATGGTACGAGTAAAGTGACTTGCCGGTAACGAGATTGAACGAGGTATTGGGATACCGACGATCGAATCTCGGGCAAGTAACGTACCGATTGACAAAGGGAATTGTATACGGGATTACTTGAATCCTCCACATCGTGGTTCATTCGATGAGATCATCGTGGAACATGTGGGAGCCAACATGGGTATCCAGATCCCGCTGTTGGTTATTGGCCGGAGAGCTATCTCGGTCATGTCTGCGTGATTCCCGAACCCGTAGGGTCTACACACTTAAGGTTCGGTGACGCTAGGGTTGTAGAGATATTAGTATGCGGTAACCCGAAAGTTGTTCGGAGTCCTGGATGAGATCCCATACGTCACGAGGAGTTCCAGAATGGTTCGGAGGTAAAGATTTGTATATAGGAAGTCCAGTTTCGGCCACCGGGAAAGTTTTGGGGGTCATCGGTATTGTACCGGGACCACCGGAAGGGTCCCCGGGGTCCACCTGGTGGGGCCACCTATCCCGGAGGGTCCCATGGACTGAAGTGAGAAGGGAACCAGCCCCTGGTGGGCTGGTGCACCCCCCTTGGGCCTCCCCCTGCGCCTAGGGTTGGAAACCCTAGGGGTGGGGGGCGCCCCACCTGACTTGGGGGGCAAGTCCCCCCTTTTGGCCGCCCTCCTTGAGATTGGATCTCTAGGGGGCCGGCACCCCCCAGGGCCCCTATATAAAGAGGGGGGAGGGAGGGCTATGCACCCAAGCCCCTGCCGCCTCCCTCTTCCCCCCGTAACACCTCTCCCTCTAGCTGAGCTTGGCGAAGCCCTGCCAAGATCCCCGCTGCTTCCACCACCACGCCGTCGTGCTGCTGGATCTCCATCAACCTCTGCTTCCCCCTTGCTGGATCAAGGAGGAGACGTCTCTCCCAACCGTACGTGTGTGGAATGTGGAGGTGCCTTCCGTTCGGCGCTAGGATCATCGGTGATTTGGATCACGACGAGTACGACTCCATCAACCCCGTTCTCTTGAACGCTTCCGCTCCCGATCTACAAGGGTATGTAGATGCACTCCTCTCTCTCGTTGCTAGATGACTCCATAGATTGATCCTGGTGATGCGTAGAATTTTTTTATTTTCTGCAACGTTTCTCAACAGTGGCATCATGAGCTAGGTCTATGTGTAGTTTCTATGCACGAGTAGAACACAAGATTGTTGTGGGCGTCGATTTTGTCAATTTACTTGCCACTACTAGTCTTATCTTGTTTCGGCGGCATCGTGGGATAAAGCGGCCCGGACCGACCTTACATGTACACTTACGTGAGACAAGCTCCACTGACTGACATGCACTAGTTACATAAGGTGGCTAGCGGGTGTCTGTCTCTCCCACTTTAGTCGGATCGGATTCGATGAAAAGGGTCCTTATGAAGGGTAAATAGAAATTGGCATATCACGTTGTGGTTTTGGCGTAGGTAAGAAACGTTCTTGCTAGAACCCTATAGCAGCCACGTAAAAACATGCAACAACAATTAGAGGATGTCTAACTTGTTTTTGCAGCATATGCCTTGTGATGTGATATGGCCAAAAAGGATGTGATGAATGAAATATATGTGATGTATGAGATTGATCATGTTCTTGTAATAGGAATCACGACTTGCATGTCAATGAGTATGACAACCAGCAGGAGCCGTAGGAGTTGTCTTTATTTATTGGATGACCTACGTGTCATTGAATAACGCCATGTAATTACTTTACTTTATTGCTAAACCGTTAGCCATAGTAGTAGAAGTAATCGTTGGCGTGACAACTTCATGAAGAGACGATGATGGAGATCATGATGATGGAGATCATGGTGTCATGCCGGTGACGATGATGATCATGGCGCCCCGAAGATGAATATCAAAAGGAGCAAAATGATATTGGCCATATCATGTCACTATTTGATTGCATGTGATGTTTCTCATGCTTTACATCTTATTTGCTTAGAACGACGGTAGCATAAATAAGATGATCCCTCATAATAATTTCAAGAAAGTGTTCCCCTAAGCGTGCGCCGCTTGTAAAGTTTGTTGTCTCAAGCACCACGTGATGATCGGGTGTGATAGATTCTAACGCTCACATACAACGGGTGTAAGCCGATTTACACATGCAAAACACTTAGGTTGACTTGACGAGCCTAGCATGTACGCACATGGCCTCGAACACAAGAGACCGAAGGTCGAACATGAGTCGATAGAAGATACGATCAACATGAAGATGGTCACCGATGATGACTAGTCCGTCTCACGTGATGATCGGACACGGCCTAGTTGACTCGGATCATCTATCACTTAGATGACTAGAGGGATGTCTATATGAGTGGGAGTTCATTATATAATTTGATTAGATGAACTTAATTATCATGAACTTAGTCTAAAATCTTTGCAAAATGTCTTGTAGATCAAATGGCCCACGCTAATGTTGCCCTCAACTTCAACGCATTCCTAGAGAAAACCAAGCTGAAAGACGATGGCAGCAACTATACGGACTGGGTCCGGAACTTGAGGATCATCCTCATAGCTGCTGCTACGTCTTGAGCTTGCGTTGGTTTTCCTCGAAGAGGAGAGGGTGATGCAGCAACGTGTAGCGTAAGTATTTCCCTCAGTTTTGAGAACCAAGGTATCAATCCAGTAGGAGGCTCCTCAAAAGTCCCACGCACCTACACAAACAAACTGAGAACTCGCAACCAACACAATAAAGGGGTTGTCAATCCCTTCACGGCCACTTGCGGAAGTGAGATCTAATAAAGATAGTATGATGAGATAAATATATTTTTGGTATTTTAGGATATAGATGCAAAAAAGTAAAGATGCAAATAAAGGTAGATGGAAAGCAAATATGATAAGATATAGACCCGCGGGCCATAGGTTTCACTAGAGGCTTCTCTCAAGATAACATAAGTATTACGGTGGGTGAACAAATTACTGTCGAGCAATTGATAGAAAAGTGCATAGTTATGAGATTATCTAGGCATGATCATGTATATAGGCATCACGTCCATAACAAGTAGACCGACTCCTGCCTGCATCTACTACTATTACTCCACACATCGACCGACTCTCGCCTTGCATCTAGAGTATTAAGTTCGAAGAACAGAGTAACGATTAAGCAAGATGACATGATGTAGAGGGATAAACACATGCAATATGATATAAACCCCATCTTGTTATCCTCGATGGCAACAATACAATACGTGTCTTGCAACCCTTTTCATCATCGGGTAAGAACACCGCAAGACTGAACCCAAAGCTAAGCACTTCTCCCATGGCAAGAAAGACCAATCTAGTAGGCCAAACCAAACTGATAATTCGAAGAGACTTGCAAAGGTAACTCAATCATACATACAAGAATTCAGAGAAGATTCAAATATTATTCATAGATAAACTTGATCATAAACCCACAATTCATCAGATCTCGACAAACACACCGCAAAAAGAGATTACATCAAATAGATCTCCACAAGAGAGGGGGAGAACATTGTATTGAGATCCAAAAAGAGAGAAGCAGCCATCTAGCTAATAACTATGGACCCGTAGGTCTGTGGTAAACTACTCACAACTCATCGGAGGGGAAAGGATGTTGATGTAGAGGCCCTCCGTGGTTGCTTCCCCCTCCGGCAGAGTGCCGGCAGGGCTCCAAGATGGGATCTCGCAGATACAGAAGGTTACGGTGGTGGAAATTGTGTTTCGTGGTGCTCCTGGATGTTTTCGGGGTACGTAGGTATATATAGGAGGAAGAAGTATGTCGGTGGCCACCCGAGGGGCCCACGAGACAGGGGGCACGCCCTACAGGGGGGCGTGCCCTCCTATCTCGTGGGGCCCTCGGAGGCTTCTTGACTTGCACTCCAAGCTCTCCGGATCAGATTTGTTCCAAAAATAACGCTCCCGAAGGTTTCATTCCGTTTGGATTCCGTTTGATATTCCTTTTCTTCGAAATACTGAAATAGGCAAAAAAAATAGCAATATGGGCTGGGCCTCCGGTTAGTAGGTTAGTCCAAAAAATGATATAAATGTGTAAAATAAAGCCCATAAACATCCAAAAGAGGTAATATAATAGCATGTAACAATCAACAATTATAGATACGTTGGAGACGTATCAAGCATCCCCAAGCTTAATTCATGCTCGTCCTCGAGTAGGTAAATGATAAAAAGAGAATTTCTGGTGTGGAATGCTACCTAGCATAATTCATAATGTAATTTTCTTTATTGTGGCATGTATGTTCAGATCCAAATGAATACAAAATAAAAGTTCATATTGACACAAGAAATAGTAATACTTCAAGCGTACTAATCAAAGTAATCATGTCTTCTCAAAATAACATGGCTAAAGAAAGTTATCCCTACAAAATCATATAGTCTGGCTATGCTCTATCTTCATCACACAAAGTATTTAATCGTGCACAACCCCGATGAAAAGCCAAGCAATTGTTTCATACTTTAATAATCTCAAACTTTTTCAACTTTCACGCAATACATGAGCGTGAGCCATGGACATAGGACTATATGTGGAATAGAATGGTGGTTGTGGAGAAGACAAAAAGGAGAAGATAGTCTCACATCAACTAGGCGTATCAACGGGCTATGGAGATGCCCATTAATAGATATCAATGTGAGTGAGTAGGGATTGCCATGCAACGGATGCACTAGAGCTATAAATATATGAAAGCTCAACAAAAGAAACTAAGTGGGGTGCATCCAACTTGCTTGCTCACGAAGACCTAGGGCACTTTTGAGGAAGCCCATCATTGGAATATACAAGCCAAGTTCTATAATGAAAAATTCCCACTAGTATATGAAAGTGACAACATATGAGACTCTCTATCATGAAGATCATGGTGCTATTTTGAAGCACAAGTGTGGAAAAAGAGATAGTAGCATTGTCCCTTCTCTCTTTCTCTCATTTTATTTTTTTCTTTTCTTTTTTTCTAATTCTTTTTCCTTTTTTTTCTTTGGCCTCCCCTTTTTTTTGTTGACCTTTTTTCTTTTTTTTTCTTTTTTTTTTCTTTTTGTAAAGTCCGAAGTCCCATCCCGACTTGTGGGGGAATCATAGTCTTCATCATCCTTTCCTCACTAGGACAATGCTCTAATAATGAAGATCATCACACTTTTATGGATTTACAACTCAAAGCTAGAACAAGATATGACTCTATATGAATGCCTCCGGCGGTGTACTGGGATATGCAATGAATCAAGAGCGACATGTATGAAAATTATGAAAGTGGCCTTGCCACAAATACAATGTCAACTACATGATCGTGCAAAAAGCAATATGACAAAAGTAATGCGTGTCATATGAACGGAACGGTGGAAAGTTGCATGGAAATATATCTCGGAATGGCTATGGAACTGCCATAATAGGTAGGTATGGTGGCTCTTTTGAGGAAGGAGTATGGTACCGGCGAAAATTGCATGGTACAAGAGAGGCTAGCAATGGTGTAAGGGTGAAAGAGTGCGTATAATCCATGGACTCAACATTAATCAAAAGAACTCATATACTTGTTGCAAAAATTTAGAAGTCATCAAAAACCAAAGTACTGCGCGCATGCTCCTAGGGGGATAGATTGGTAGGAAAATACCATCGCTCGTCCCCGACCGCCACTCATAAGGAAGACAATCAATAAATAAAATTGTGCTCCAACTTCATCACAAAGCGGTTCACCATACGTGCATGCTACGGGAATCACAAGATTCAACACAAGCATTCTTTAAATTCATAATCACCCAACTAGCATGACTTTAATATCACTACCTCCATATCTCAAAACAATTATCAAGCATCAAATTGATCATAGCATCCAATTCACTTTCTATGATAGTTTTTATTATACCCAACTTGGATGCTCATCATTCTAGGACCAACTTTATGATCATAGCAAATACCATGCTGTTCTAAAAGACTCTTAAAATAATATAAGTGAAGCATGAGAGACTAGCAATTTCTTCAAAATTAAGACACCACCGTGCTCTAAAAGATATAAGTGAAGCACTAGAGCAAAAACTATTAAGCTCAAAAGATATAAGTGAAGCACATAGAGTATTCTAGCAAATTCTAATCAAATAGGCTTCTCCAAAAAGGTGTGTACAGCAAGGATGATTGTGGAAAACTAAAAAGAAAAGACTAATATAATACACGACGCTCCAAGCAAAACACATATCATGTGGCGAATAAAAATATAGCTCCAAGTAAAGTTACCAATGAACGAAGACGAAGAGGGGATGCCTTCCCGGGGCATCCCCAAGCTTAGGCTTTTGGCTATTCTTGAATATCTTGGGGTGCCATGGCATCCCCAAGGTTAGGCTCTTGCCACTCCTTATTCCATAGTCCATAAAAGCTTTACCCAAAACTTGAAAACTTCACAACACAAAACTCAACAGGAAATCTTATAAGCTCCGTTAGTGAAAGAAAACAAAACCACCACATAAGGTACTGCCATGAACTCATTCTTTATTTAATTTGGTGTTAAACCTACTATATTCCAACTTCTTTATGGTTCATAGACTTATTTACTAGCCATAGATGCATTGAAATAAGCAAACAACACACGAAAAACAGAATCTGTCAAAAACAGAACAGTCTGTAGCAATCTGTAACTAACGCAAACTTCTAGAACTCTAAAATCCTAACAAAATAGGAAGTCCTGTAAAAGTTTTCTATTGGACATCAGCAAAAAGAATCAACGCAAAATCGCGTTCCTGTGATTTAACAAAATTATATTCGTGCACGCAAAGTTTCTGTTTTTCAGCAGAATCATATCAACTATCATCGTAGGTTATCCTATAGGTTCTACTTGGCACAAACACTAATTAAAAGATAAAAACACATCTAACCAGAAGGTAGATGCAAGATTTATTGAGTAATAGCAAGGAAGAATATTGGGTTTTCTCCCAACAAGCGCTTTTCTTTAAAGCCTTTTAGCTAGGCATTGATAATTTTAATGATGCTCACATGAAAGACAAGAATTGAAGCGCAAAGAGAGCATCATGAAATACGTGACAAACACATGTAAGTCTAACATACTTCCTATGCATAGGCATATTATAAGCAAACAAATTTGCAAGGCAAGCAAAAACTAGCATATGCAAGGAAGAAGAAAGAGACGATAGCAATCTCAACATGACGAGAGGCAATTTAGTAACATGAAAACTTCTACAAACATAATTTCCTTTCTCATAATAATTACATGTAGGATCATAAGCAAATTCAACAAAATAGCTATCACATAACATATTCTCAACACGATCCACATGCATGTAAAGTTGACACTCTTCCAAATTAGTGGGATTATCATTAACTAAAGTCATGACCTCTCCAAACCCACTTTTATCAAAAATATCATAAGATTGAACATTATCCAAATATGTGGGATCTAAAGTTGACACTCTTACAAACCCACTAATATTTCAAACACTATTATCAATCTCATATTCATCATGGGGCATAAATAAATTTTCAAGATCATAAGAAGAATCACCCCAATCATGATCATGGCAACAAGTAGTAGACATAGCAAAACTAGCATCCCCAAGCTTAGGGTTTTGCATATTATTTGCACAATTAACATCAATAGAATTTATAGTAAAATCATTGCAATCATGCTCTTTATTCAAAGATCTATTGTGAATCAATTCATAAAGTACTTCACAACAATTTCTAGATTCACGAATTTCAAGCAAAACTTCATAAAGATAATCTAGTGCAGAAAACTCACTAGCAATTGGTTCATCATAATTGGATCTCTTAAAAAGATTGGCAAGCGGATGAGGATCCATAGATCTTAGCTTCTCTGTTTAGTAATAAATAAGAATCTAATCCAACAAAACGAGCAAACGAAAGGGCAAGCGAAAAAAGAGGAGGAGAATGTGAAAGAGAGGGCAAATAAAACGGCAAGGGTGAAGTGGGGGAGAGGAAAACGAGAGGCAAATGACAAATAATGTAAATGCGAGGGAGGTGGGTTTGTGATGGGTAGTTGGTATGTCTTGACTTGAGCGAAGACCTCCCCGGCAACGGCGCCAGAAATCCTTCTTGCTACGTCTTGAGCTTGCGTTGGTTTTCCTCGAAGAGGAGAGGGTGATGCTGCAAAGTGTAGCGTAAGTATTTCCCTCAGTTTTGAGAACCAAGGTATCAATCCAGTAGGAGGCTCCTCAAAAGTCTCACGCACCTACACAAAAAAATTGAGAACTCGCAACCAACGCAATAAAGGGGTTGTCAATCCCTTCACGACCACTTGCGGAAGTGAGATCTAATAAAGATAGTATGATGAGATAAATATTTTTTTGGTATTTTAGGATATAGATGAAAAAAAGTAAAGATGCAAATAAAGGTAGATGGAAAGCAAATATGATAAGACATAGACCCGGGGGCCATAGGTTTCACTAGAGGCTTCTCTCAAGATAACATAAGTATTACGGTGGGTGAACAAATTACTGTCGAGCAATTGATAGAAAAGAGCATAGTTATGAGATTATCTAGGCATGATCATGTATATAGGCATCACGTCCATAACAAGTAGACCGACTCCTGCCTGCATCTACTACTATTACTCCACACATCGACCGACTCATGCCTGCATCTAGAGTATTAAGTTCGTAAGAATAGAGTAACGGATTAAGCCAGATGACATGATGTAGAGGGATAAACACATACAATATGATATAAACCCCATCTTGTTATCCTCGATGGCAACAATACAATACATGTCTTGCAACCCTTTCTGTCACTGGGTAAGAACATCGCAAGATTGAACCCAAAGCTAAGCACTTCTCCCATGGCAAGAAAGACCAATCTAGTAGGCCAAACCAAACTGATAATTCGAAGAGACTTACAAAGATAACTCAATCATACATAAAAGAATTCAGAGAAGATTCAAATATTATTCATAGATAAACTTGATCATAAACCCACAATTCATCGGATCTCGACAAACAGACCGCAAGAAGAGATTACATCGAATAGATCTCCACAAGAGAGGGGGAGAACATTGTATTGAGATCCAAAAAGAAAGAAGAAGCCATCTAGCTAATAACTATGGACCCATAGGACTGTGGTAAACTACTCACAACTCATCGGAGGGGCAAGGATGTTGATGTAGAGGCCCTTCATGGTTGCTTCCCCTCCGACAGAGTGCCGGCAAGGGCTCCAAGATGGGATCTCACGGATACAGAAGGTTACGGCGGTGGAAATTGTGTTTCGTGGTGCTCCTGGATGTTTTCGGGGTACGTAGGTATATATAGAAGGAAGAAGTATGTCGGTGGCCTCCCAAGGGGCCCACGAGACAGGGGGACGCGCCCTATAGGGGGGGCGCGCCCTCCTATCTCGTGGGGCCCTCGGAGGCTTCTTGACTTGCACTCCAAGCTCTCCGGATCAGATTTGTTCCAAAAATAACGCTCCCGAAGGTTTCATTCCGTTTGGACTCCGTTTGATATTCCTTTTCTTCGAAATACTGAAATAGGCAAAAAAAACAGCAATATGGGCTGGGCCTCCGGTTAGTAGGTTAGTCCCAAAAATGATATAAATGTGTAAAATAAAGCCCATAAACATCCAAAAGAGGTAATATAATAGCATGGAACAATAAAAAATTATAGATATGTTGGAGACGTATCAGCTGCCAAGAAAGCATATGTGCTAGATGCACCGCTAGGTGAAGCACCCGTTTTCCCAGCAACTCAAGACGTTATGAACTCCTGGCAGTCGCGTAGTGATGATTACTCACTGGTTCAGTGCGGCATGCTTTACAGCTTAGAACCGGGGCTCCAAATGCGTTTTGAGCAGCACAGAGCATATGAGATGTTCCAAGAGCTGAAAATGGTTTTCCAAGCTCACGCCTGGGTCGAGAGATATGAAGTCTCCAACAAGTTCTATAGTTGTAAGATGGAGGAGAATGGTTCTGTCAGCGAGCACATACTCAAAATGTCTTGGTTGCACAACCGCTTATCTCAACTGAGAGTTAATCTCCCGGATGACGCTGTGGTCGACAGAATCCTCCAGTCGCTCCCACCTAGCTACAAGAGCTTTGTGATGAACTTCAATATGCAGGGGATGGTGAAAACCATTCCTGAGGTATATTCAATGCTGAAATCAGCGGAGGTGGAGATCAAAAAGGAACATCAAGTGTTGATGGTCAATAAAACCACTAGTTTCAAGAAAGGCAAGGGTAAGAAGAACTTCAAGAAGGACGGCAAGGAGTTGCCGCGCCCGTAAGCTTGTTGCGGGAAGAAGCCAAAGCATGGACCCAAACACGAGATCGAGTGCTTTTATTGCAAGGAAGCGGACATCGAAGCGGAACTGCCCTAAGTACTTAGCGGACAAGAAGGCCGGCAACACCAAAGGTATATGTGATATACATGTAATTGATGTGTACCTTACCAGTACTCATAGTAGCTCCTGGGTATTCGATACCGGTGCGGTTGCTCATATTTGTAACTCAAAACAGGAGCTGCGGAATAAGCGGAGACTGGCGAAGGACGATGTGACGATGCGCGTCGGGAATGGTTCCAAGGTCGATGTGATCGCCGTCGGCACGCTACCTCTACATTTACCTATGGGATTGGTTTTAAACCTCAATAACTGTTATTTAGTGCCAGCTTTGTGCATGAACATTGTATCTGGATCTCGTTTAATATGAGATGGCTACTCATTTAAATCCGAGAATAATGGTTGTTCTATTTATATGAGAGATATGTTTTATGGTCATGCCCCGCTGGTAAATGGTTTATTCTTAATGAATCTCAAACGTGATGTTACACATATTCATAGTGTGAATACCAAAAGATGTAAGGTTAATAACGATAGTCCCACATACTTGTGGCACTGCCGCCTTGGTCACATTGGTGTCAAACGCATGAAGAAGCTCCATGCTAATGGGCTTTTGGAGTCTCTTGATTATGAATCATTTGACACATGCGAACCATGCCTCATGGGCAAAATGACCAAGACTCCGTTCTCCGGAACAATGGAGCGAGCAACCAACTTATTGGAAATCATACATACTGATGTGTGCGGTCCAATGAGCGTTGAGGCTCGCGGAGGCTATCGTTATGTTCTCACTCTCACTGTTGACTTAAGTAGATATGGGTATGTTTAATTGATGAAACACAAGTCTGAGACCTTTGAAAAGTTCAAGGAATTTCAGAATGAGGTAGTGAATCAGCGTGACCGAAAAATAAATTTCTTACGATCAGATCATGGGGGAGAATATTTAAGTCACGAATTTTGGTACGCACTTAAGGAAATGCGGAATCATTTCACAACTCACGCCGCCTGGAACACCTCAGCGTAACAGTGTGTCCGAACGTAGTAATCGCACTCTATTGGATATGGCGCGATCTATGATGTCACTCACCGATTTACCGCTGTCATTTTGGGGATACACACTAGAGACAGCTACATTCACTTTAAATAGGGCACCGTCTAAATCTGTTGAGACAACACCGTATGAATTATGGTTTGGGAAGAAACCTAAGCTGTCGTTTCTAAAAGTTTGGGGATCCGATGCTTATGTCAAGAAACTTCAACCTGAAAAGCTCGAACCCAAGTCGGAAAAATGCGTCTTCATAGGATACCCTAAGGAAACCATTGGGTATACCTTCTACCTCAGATCCTAAGGCAAGATCTTTGTTGCCAAGAACGGGTCCTTTCTGGAGAAAGAGTTTCTCTCGAAAGAAGTAAGTGGGTGGAAAATAGAACTTGATGAAGTACTGCCTCTTGAACGGGAAAGTAGCGCAGCTCAAGAAAATGTTTCTATGGTGCCTGCACCGGATAGAGAGTAAGTTAATGATGATGATCAAGGTACTTCGGATCAAGTTGCTACTGAACTTCATAGGTCCACAAGGACACGTTCCACACCAGAATGGTATGGCAAGCCTGTCCTAGAAATCATGTTGTTAGACAACAGTGAACCTTCGAATTATGAAGAAGCGATGGCGGGCCCAGATTCCAACAAATGGCTTGAAGCCATGCAATTCGAGATAGGATCCATGTATGAAAACAAAGTATGGACTTTGACAGACTTGCCCGATGATCGGCGAGCAATAGAAAATAAATGGATCTTTAAGAAGAAGACGGACACGGATGGTAATGTTACCATCTATAAAGCTCGACTTGTTGCTAAGGGTTATCGACAAGTTCAAGGGGTTGACTACGATGAGACCTTCTCACCCGTAGCGAAGCTGAAGTCCGTCCGAATCATGTTAGCAATTGCTACATTCTACGATTATGAGATATGGCAAATGGACGTCAAAACGGCATTCTTAACGGCTTCCTTAAAGAAGAATTGTATATGATGCAGCTGGAAGGTTTTGTCGATCCTAAGAATGCTAACAAGGTATGCAAGCTCCAACGCTCCATCTATGGGCTGGTGCAAGCATCTCAGAGTTGGAACATTCACTTTGATGAAATGATCAAAGCGTTTGGGTTTATGCAAACTTATGGAGAAGCATGCGTTTACAAGAACGTGAGTGGGAGCTTTATAGCATTTCTCATATTATATGTAGATGGCATACTTTTGATGGGAAATGATATAGAACTTTTGGACAGCATTAAGGCCTACTTGAATAAGTGTTTTTCAATGAAGGACCTTGGAGAAGCTGCTTACATATTAGGCATCAAGATCTATAGAGATAGATCGAGATGCCTCATAGGTCTTTCACAAAGCACATACCTTGATAAGATATTGAAGAAGTTCAATATGGATCAGTCCAAGAAGGGATTCTTGCATGTGTTGCAAGGTGTGAAATTGAGCTCGGCTCAATGCCCGACCACGGCAGAAGATAGAGAAAAGATGAGTGTCATCCCCTATGCCTCGGCTATAGGGTCTATTATGTATGACATGTTGTGTACCAGAGCTGATGTAAACCTTGTCGTAAGTTTGGTAGGAAGGTACCAAAGTAATCCCGGCATGGAACACTGGACATCGGTCAAGAATATCCTAAAGTACCTAAAAAGGACTAAGGATATGTTTCTCGTATATGGAGGTGACGAAGAGCTCGTCAGAAGGGTTACGTCGACGCTTAGCTTCGACACGATCTGATGACTCTAAGTCACAAACCGGATCGTGTATATTTTGAATGGTGGGGCAGTAAGCTGGTGCAGTTGCAAGCAAAGTGTCGTGGAGGGATCTACATGTGAAGCGGAGTACATGGTAGCCTCGGAGGGAGCACATGAAGCAATCTGGATGAAGGAGTTCATTACCGACCTAGGAGTTATTCCCAATGCGTCGGGGCCGATGACTCTCTTCGTGACAACACCGAGCCATCCCTTGCCAAGGAGCCGGGTTTCACAAGAAGACCGAGCACATCAAGCGCCGCTCAAATCCATTCGTGAAAATGTTCAAGATGGAGACATAGATATTTGTAAAGTGCACACAGATCTGAATGTCGCAGATCCGTTGACTAAACCTCTTCCGCGAGCAAAACATGATCAACACCAGAACTCTATGGGTGTTCGATTCATCACAATGTAACTAGATTATTAACTCTAGTGCAAGTGGGAGATTGTTGGAAATATTCCCTAGAGGCAATAATAAAATGGTTATTATTATATTTCCTTTTTCATGATAATTGTCTATTGTTCATGCTATAATTGGTTATCTGGAAATCGTAATACATGTGTGAATACATAGACCACAACATGTCCCTAGTGAGCCTCTATTTGACTAGCTCGTTCATCAATGGATGGTTACGGTTTCCTGACCATGGACATTGGATGTCATTGATAACGGGATCACATCATTGGGAGAATTATGTGATGGACAAGACCCAATCCTAAGCATAGCACAAGATCGTGTAGTTCGTTTGCTAGAGCTTTTCTAATGTCAATTATCATTTCCTTAGACCATGAGATCGTGTAACTCCCGGATACCGTAAGAGTGCTTTGGGTGTACCAAACGTCACAACATAACTGGGTGGCTATAAAGGTATACTACAGGTATCTCCGAAAGTGTCTGTTGGGTTGACACGAATCGAGACTGGGATTTGTCACTCCGTATGACGGAGAGGTATCTCTGGGCCCACTCGGTAATGCATCATCATACTGAGCTCAATGTGATCAAGTGGTTGGTCACGGGATCATGCATTATGGTATGAGTAAAGTGACTTTTCGGTAACGAGATTAAACGAGGTATTGGGATACCGCCGATCGAATCTCGGGCAAGTAACATACCGACTGACAAAGGGAATTGTATACGGGATTACTTGAATCCTCGACATCGTGGTTCATTCAATGAGATCATCGTGGAACATGTGGGAGCCAACATGGGTATCCAGATCCCGCTGTTGGTTATTGGCCGGAGAGCTATCTCGGTCATGTCTGCGTGATTCCCGAACCCGTAGGGTCTACATACTTAAGGTTCGGTGACGCTAGGGTTGTAGAGATATTAGTATGCGGTAACCCGAAAGTTGTTCGGAGTCCCGGATGAGATCCCGGATGTCACGAGGAGTTCCGGAATGGTCCGAAGGTAAAGATTTGCATATAGGAAGTCCAGTTTTGGTCACCGGGAAAGTTTCAGGGGTCACCAGTATTGTACCGGGACCACCGGAAGGGTCCCGGGGGTCCATCGGGTGGGGCCACCTATCCCGGAGGGCCCCATGGACTGAAGTGGGAAGGGAACCAGCCCTGGTGGGCTGGTGCGCCCCCTTGGGCCTCCCCCTGCGCCTAGGGTTGAAACCACAGGGGTGGGGCGCCCACCGACTTGGGGGCAAGTCCCCCTTGCCCCCCTTGAGATTGGAACTCTAGGGGCGGCGCCCCCAAGGCCCCTATATAAAGAGGGGGAGGAGGGCTGCACCTGCCCCTGGCGCCTCCCTCTTCCCCGTAACACCTCTCCCTCTCGCTGAGCTTGGCGAAGCCCTGCCAAGATCCCCGCTGCTTCCACCACCACGCCGTCGTGCTGCTGGATCTCCATCAACCTCTCCTTCCCCCTTGCTGGATCAAGAAGGAGGAGATGTCTCTCCCAACCATACGTGTGTTGAACGTGGAGGTGCTGTCCGTTCGGCGCTAGGATCATCGGTGATTTGGATCACGACGAGTACGACTCCATCAACCCCGTTCTCTTGAACGCTTCCGCTCGCGATCTACAAGGGTATGTAGATGCACTCCTCTCTCTCGTTGCTAGATGACTCCATAGATTGATCTTGGTGATGCATAGAATTTTTTTATTTTCTGCAATGTTCCCCAACACTTTTCAAGTATTTCTGGATGTTCTTGACCGCTGTCTAGTGATCCACTCCAGGATTACTTTGCTACCTCCCTGCTAAACTAACATCAAGGCACACATCAGGTCTCGTACACAACATTGCATACATGATAGAACCTATGGTTGATGCATAGGGAATGACTTTCATTTTCTCTCTATCCTCTGAAGTGGTCGGGCATTGAGTCTGACTCAACTTCACACCTTGTAACACAGGCAAGAACCCTTTCTTTGACTAATCCATTTTGAACTTCTTCAAAACTTTATCAAGGTATGTGCTTTGTGAAATTCCAATTAAGTGTCTTGATCTATCTCTATAGATCTTGATGCACAATATATATGCAGCTTCACCGAGGTGTTTCATTGAAAAATTCTTATTCGAGTATCCTTTTATTCTATTCAGAAATGCAGTATCATTTTCGATCAACAATATGCCATCCACATATAATATCAGAAATGCTACAGAGCTCCCACTCACTTTCTTGTAAATACAGGCTTCTCCAAAAGTCTGTATAAACCCATATGCTTTGATCACACTATCAAAACGTATATTCCAACTCCGAGAGGCTTGCACCAGTCCATAAATGGATCACTAGAGCTTTCACACTTTGTTAGCACCATTTGGATCGACAAAACCTTCTAGTTGCATCATATACAACTCTTCTTTAAGATATCCATTAAGGAATGCAGTTTTGGCATCCATTTGCCAAATTTCATAATCATAAAATGCGGCAATTGCTAACATGATTCGGACAGACTTAAGCATCGCTATGGGTGAGAAAGTCTCATCGTAGTCAACTCATTGAACTTGTCAAAAACATTTCGCAACAAGTCGAGCTTTGTAGACAGTAACAATACGATCAGCATTAGTCTTCTTCTTGAAGATCCATTTATTCTCTATGGCTTGCCGATCATCGGGCAAGTCAACCAAAGTCCACACTTTGTTCTCATACATGGATCCCATATCAGATTTCATGGCCTCAAGCCATTTCATGGAATCTGGGCTCATCATCGCTTCCTCATAGTTCGTAGGTTCATCATGGTCAAGTAACATGACTTCTAGAACAGGATTGCCGTACCACTTTGGTGCAGATCTTACTCTGGTTGACCTACGAGGTTCAGTAGTAAATTGATCCGAAGTTTCATGATCATCATCATTAGCTTCCTCACTAATTGGTGTAGGAATCACTGGAACTAATTTCTGTGATGGACTACTTTCCAATTTGGGAGAAGGTACAATTACCTCATCAAGTTCTACTTTCCTCCCACTCACTTCTTTTGAGAGAAACTCCTTCTCTAGAAACAATCCATTCTTAGCAACAAATATCTTGCCTTCAGATCTGTCATAGAAAGTGTACCCAACAGTTTCCTTTGGGTATCCTATGAAGACACATTTCTCCGATTTGGGTTCGAGCTTATCAGGTTGAAGCTTTTTCACATAAGCATCGCAGCCCCAAACTTTAAGAAACGACAACTTGAGTTTCTTGCCAAAACCACGGTTCATATGGTGTCGTCACAACGGATTTAGATGGTGCCCTATTTAACATGAGTGCAGTCATCTCTAAAGCATAACCCCAAAACGATAGCGGCAAATCAGTAAGAGACATCATAGATCGCACCATATCTAATATAAGTGCGATTACGACGTTCGGACACACCATTACGCTGTGGTGTTCCAGGTGGCGTGAGTTACGAAACTATTCCGCATTGTTTCAAATGAAGACCAAACTCATAACTCAAATATTCACCTCCACGATCAGATCGTAGAAACTTTATTTTCTTCTTACGATGATTTTCCACTTCACTCTGAAATTCTTTGAACTTTTCAAATGTTTCAGACTTATGTTTCATCAAGTAGATATACCAATATCTGCTTAAATCATCTGTGAAGGTCAGAAAATATCGATACCCGCCGCGAGCATCAATACTCATTGGACCGCATACATCAGTATGTATTATTTCCAATAAGTCTGTTGCTCGCTCCATTGTTCCGGAGAACGGAGACTTAGTCATCTTACCCATGAGGCATGGTTCGCAAGCATCAAGTGATTCCAAAAGCCCATCAGCATGGAGTGCCACAAATAAGTTGCACTATTATTATTAAACTTGTATCTTTTTGCTTCAATACTATGAATATGTGTATCACTATTATCGAGATTCAATAAAAATAGACCACTCATCAAGGGTGCATGACCATAAAAGATATTACTCATATAAATAGAACAACCATTATTCTCTGATTTAAATATAACTGTCTCACATCGAACAAGATCCAGATATAATGTTCATGCTTAACGCTGGCACCAAATAACAATTATTCAGGTCTAACACTAATCCCGAAGGTAGATGTAGAGGTAGCGTGCCGACCGCAATCACATCGACTTTGGAAGATTTCCCACGTGCATCGTCACCTCGTCCTTAGTCAATCTTCGCTTAATCCGTCGCCCCTGTTTCGAGTTGCAAATATGAGCAACAGAACCAGTATCAAATACCTAGGCGTTACTACGAGCATTAGTAAGGTACACATCAATAACATGTATATCAAATATACCTTTCACTTAGCCATCCTTCTTATCCGCCAAATACTTGGGGTAGTTCCGCTTCCAATGACCAGTCCCTTTGCACTAGAAGCACTCAGTCTCAGGCTTAGATCCAAACTTGGGCTTCTTCACTTGAGCAGCAACTTGCTTGTCGTTCTTCTTGAAGTTCCCCTTCTTCCCTTTGCCCTTCTTCTTGAAACTACTGGTCTTGTTAACCATCAACACTTGATGCTCCTTCTTGATTTCTACCTCCGCAGCCTTTAGCATTGCGAAGAGCTCGGGAATTGTCTTACCCATCCCTTGCATATTATAGTTCATCACGAAGCTTTTGTAGCTTGGTGGCAGTGATTGAAGAACTCTGTCAATGACACTATCATCAGGAAGATTAACTCCTAGTTGAGTCAAGTGGTTGTGGTACCCAGACATTCTGAGTATATGTACACTGACAGAACTATTCTCCTCCATCTTGCAACTATAGAACTTATTGGAGACTTCATATCTCTCAATTTAGGCATTTGCTTGAAATATTAACTTCAACTCCTGGAACATCTCATATGCTCCATGACGTTCAAAACGTCGTTGAAGTCCCGATTCTAAGTTGTAAAGCATGGCACACTGAACTATTGAGTAGTCATCAACTTTGCTCTGCCATACGTTCATAACGTCCGGTGTTGCTCCTGCAGCGGGTCTAGTCCGTGTAGTTGCTACCATCATCTTTCAACTTAGCTTTCTCTAGGAACACATTAAAATTCAAAGGAATAGTAGCATGGGCCATTTATCTACAACAACATAGACATGCAAAATACTATCAGGTACTAAGTTCATGATAAATTAAAGTTCAATTAATCATATTACTTAAGAACTCCCACTTAGATAGACATCCCTCTAGTCATCTAAATGATCACGTGATCCATATCAACTACCATGTCCAATCATCATGTGAGATGGAGTAGTTTTCAAAGGTGAACATCACTATGTTGATCATATCTACTATATGATTCATGCTCGACCTTTCGGTCTTAGTGTTCCGAGGCCATATCTGCATATGCTAGGCTCGTCAAGTTTAACCTGAGTATTTTGCGTGTGCAGAACTGGCTGGCACCCGTTGTATGTGAACGTAGAGCTTATCACACCCGATCGTCACGTGGTGTCTCGGTACGACGAACTGTAGCAATGGTGCATACTCAGGGAGAACACTTATACCTTGAAATTTAGTGAGAGATCATCTTATAATGCTATCGCCGCACTAAGCAAAATAACATGCATAAACGATAAACATCACACACAATCAATATAAGTGATATGATATGGCCATCATCATCTTGTGCCTTTGATCTCCATCTCCAAAGCACCGTCATGATCACCATCATCACCGGCTTGACACCTTGATCTCCATCGTAGCATCGTTGTCATCTCGCCAACTATTTCTTCTACGACTATCGCTACCGCTTAGTGATAAAGTAAAGCAATTACATGGCGATTGCATTTCATACAATAAAGCGACAACCATAAGGCTCCTGCCAGTTGCCGATAACTTTTACAAAACATGATCATCTCACACTACAATTTATATATCATCACGTCTTGACCATATCAATCACAACAAGCCCTGCAAAAACAAGTTAGACGTCCTCTACTTTGTTGTTGCAAGTTTTAAGTGGCTGCTAAGGGCTTCTAGCAAGAACCGTCCTTACCTACGCATCAAAACCACAACGATTTTTCGTCAAGTGTGCTGTTTTAACCTTCAACAAGGACCTGGCGTGGTCAAACTCGATTCAACTAAAGCTGGAGAAACAGACACCCGCTAGCCACCTGTGTGCGAAGCACGTCGGTAGAACCAGTCTCATGAACATGGTCATGTAATGTCGGTCCAGGCCGCTTCATCCAACAATACCGCCGAATCAAAGTAAGATGTTGCTGGTAAGCAGTATGACTATTATCGCCCACAACTCTTTGTGTTCTACTCATGCATATAACATCTACGCATAAAACTGGCTCGGATGCCAATGTTGGATCGGGTGATCTAGGAGATGCATAGCAACGAGTGGAGAGACTGTGTCCACATACCGCCATAGACCGAAAGCGGAAGCGTTTAGTAACGCGGTTGATGTAGTCGAACGTATTCGCGATCCAACCTATCCAAGTACCGAACGTATGGCACCTTCGCGATCAACACACGTTCATCTCGATGACGTCCCTCGAACTCTTGATCCAGTTGAGGCTGAGGGAGAGTTCCGTCAGCACGATGGCGTGGCGATGCCGATGATGAAGTTACTGGCGCAGGGCTTCGCCTAAGCACTACGACGATATGACCGACGTGTGTAACTATGGAGGGGGGCACCGCACACGGTTAAGAGAAACTTGTGTGTTCTAGGGTGCCCCCTTGCCTACGTATATAAAGGAGGGGAGGGGAGGCCGGCCGTCCCTCCTAGGGCACGCCAAGAGAGGGGAATCCTACTAGGACTCCAAGTCCTAGTAGGTCTCCACCTAAGGAAGAGGGAGAAGAAGGAAGGGAGAGAGGGAAGGGAAGGAAAGGGGGCGCCGCCCCCTTCCCCTAGTCCAATTCGGACCCAAGGAGGGGGGCACGGCCAGCCCCTTGTGGCCCTTCCTCTCTTCCCACTAAGGCCCATGAAGGCCCATTAGTTCCCCCGGGGGGTTCCGGTAACCCTCCGTCACTCCGATAATTATCCGGTACCCCTCGAAACTCATCCGGTGTACGAGTAATATCGTCCAATATATCAATATTTATGTCTCGACCATTTCGAGACTCCACGTCATGTCCGTGATCTCATCCGGGACTCCGAACAAACTTCGGTCATCAAATAACAGAACTCATAATACAAATCATCATCGAACGTTAAGCGTGCGGACCCTACGGGTTCGAGAACTGTGTAGACATGACTAAGACACATCTCTGGTCAATAACCAATAGCGGAACCTGGATGCTCATATTGGTTCCTACATATTCTACGAAGATCTTTACCGGTCAAACCGCATAACAACATACGTTGTTCCCTTTGTCATCGGTATGTTACTTGCCCAAGATTCAATTGTCGGTATCGTCATACCTAGTTCAATCTCATCACCGGCAAGTCTCTTTACTCGTTCCCTAATGCATCATCCCGTGGCTAACTCCTTAGTCACATTGCTTGCAAGGCTTATAGTGATGTGCATTACCGAGAGGGCCCAGAGATACCCTCCGATACACGGAGTGACAAATCCTAATCTTGATCTATGCCAACTTAACAAACACCATCGGAGACACCTGTAGAGCATCTTTATAATCACCCAGTTACGTTGTGATGTTTGATAGCACACAAGGTGTTCCTCTGGTTCGGGAGTTGCATAATCTCATAGTCTGAGGAACATGTATAAGTCATGAAGAAAGCAATAGCAGAAAAACTAAACGATCATTATGCTAAGCTAACGGATGGGTCTTGTCCATCACATCATTCTCTAATGATGTGATCCCGTTCATCAAATGACAACACATGTCTATGGCAGGAAACTTAACCATCTTTAATTAACGAGCTAGTCAAGTAGAGGCATACTAGGGACACTCTGTTTGTCTATGTATCCACACATGCACTAAGTTTCCAGTTAATACAATTCTAGCCTGAATAATAAACATTTATCATGATATAAGGAAATATAAATAACAACTTTATTATTGCCTCTAGGGCATATTTCCTTCATTGTCGGCCCCACAGACTATGCCCTAGCCTTAGCCTGCCCCCACTCTCTCCTAGGAATGTCTCCGGAAAAATATTTTCTTTGTTGATCTTTTTGGTGCTTTCTGTCAGTTTTCCAACACATCCCCCTCCTCGGCTACAACTTGCAAAATAAGAGGAAATAGGAATAGAATGGTGTGATAATATGGAAAACATGGATACTGGTGAGGGGTTTATAATAGGAAACAGTGATGCAAACTAGACGTAGGAGTGGTGCACAACAAGTAGGCCTATAAGTGAGGTGATGCGGCAAGGAAGCGTGGACGCATTGACTGGATGATGGGAGAAAAGGAACAAGACAAAACGAAACTCTTGAACTGAATGTAGAAAAGAGAGAAGTACCCATGTCTAACTAGATGAAGATTAACTTTTTTGGAAAGGAGGATCAAATCCTAGCATCTATATCGGCTGATTCACACAACGATACTGAAAAAGGCTTTCACCCCGCTTTATATATAAAGCACCGATCAACAAGCACCCAGTACAGACACATGCCACCACAACACACGCACACACCCAGGGCAAGATACATAGACGCTGACGGCAACGACACCACCCCTAGCACTACCACCACGAAGAGATGATGCTACATATGACGAACTATGTGCTCCAAGGCGGTGCCTTCAAGAAGGGGACGACACCGGAACGCCGCCACCGCCCGATCCAAGGATCAGAGTTTCCCCTGGAGCCGCATGACGGGTAATGAGAGCCGCGACGATGCCTTCAAGAAGGGAACGATCTTCGCCGCCGCCGGTCCATCCGAAGATAGAACAGGTTTTCTCCTCAGCCAATGATCACCGCCACCGAACGCCACACCCCAGCAACCACGCCGCCCACACAGCCATGGTGATCGGGCAGCGCCAAGGCCCGGGCTCCGCCCAAGAGCACCGCGCTACCACCACCCGAGCCACCGCCCCGGCATCCAAGACCTTGACACCACCTCACCCGAGACCCGCCGCAACCCCAACGAAAGAGTCGAGCGGAAAGGTCCCACCTTTCGCACACCTGGACGACCCACAGCATCGAGACCCAATAGGCCGACCAGAACTGGCATCCACCGACCCCTCCTGCTGCCCCGAGCGTGAGACAAGCTCGGTCCTGCAGCACCGAGAGGGGGACGAGGTCAGTCCTGCTGCACCGTGCACGAGACGAGCTCGGTCCGGCTACACCGTGCGCGAGACGAGCTCGGTCTTGCAACACCTGGCGCGAGACGAGCGGTGGACCGCAGCTGGGAGAGGACTAGCCCTCTGATGAGAGTAGCGCCCGGGAGACGAGGAAATGGATCGAAGGTCGAGACGGTCTGCACGCAGACGAGCCGACACCGGAAAAGCCGGCCGCTGCCGCGTGCAGATCCGTCGAGCCACCGTGAAGCCGCCACGACACCGGGAGGCCACCCGACGAACCTCCCTATGCCACCGCCCACGGCCAGAGCAGCGGCCATGCCCGGCCGCTGCCCAACCCGCGTCGCCCGGCGAACTCCAAGCGTTGGAGCCGTCGGGCACGCACCACCGGAGTCACGCGCCTTGCCGCCCCCTCCAGGAGACTACCGCCACCACCACCCGCGTCGACCGCACGGGCGCCACCACAGCCACCACCAGATCTGTAGCCCCTACACCCGTACAACCACGCCCCGCCATGAGCGCACCAGCCGGCACGCCTCATCATGCTAGAGGCCCACCCAGCCTAGCCGGACACCGTCCCTAGCCCGCGCCGCCGCGGCCCGCGGCCCTTGCCCGGGATCTGATGAGGAAGCCCTGAAGAAGCCAGCACCTCACCCTCCCCAAGCACAAGCCTGCGCCACCAGAACCACACAGCCGCGGCTGCTCCGCCGCATGGCCACACCACCGGCGCGCCACCCGGGTCGCCGCCGAGCCGTCCCGCGTGAATGACGCGCTCCTCTCCGTGGCCATGCGTCCCGCGCCGCCGGAAGCTAAGGAAGAAGGGAAGAAGGCCCCGCCGCCATCGGGCGGCGGCAGGGGGAGGAAGGGTTGGGGAAGGGCTGCTGGCCTGCGGCGGCTAGGGTTCGCCCTGCCGCCCGCGAGAGCGGCACAGGCGAGCGAAGTTCCGGGTTTTTTTTTCTTGAGCCTGTGAACCAGTCCTCCTCACACAACTATAACCAATTGATTATTCAAGATGCAAAGCAAAGGTAATCCCAGCATACCATTTTGATGCGGCAGATGTCCATCCGTCTAGTAATGCCTCTCCGGCATTAAACAGGCACAACCATCGGGGACACAACATGGGCGATGCTCTCGGCCGACAAACCTCTTCAATGCTAGTTCTAGTGAGAGGTCATGTCCGCTCTGGGCTGGTGTCAATGCGGAGCTGCTGCTCTAGAGAGGAATGAATGCGGGTTTTGGGTGGGCCAAGGTTTTCGGACGCGTACGTGGCAGCGGTCCAGACGCCCGCAATGCCCCCGGTTTGCTTTCAATTTGCATGAAAAAGGACCTCTGAACTGACCATCGGACTGATATAGGACTGCGTTGTATGGCAAAACACGTCCAAACTATGCGATTCAAATAGATGGGGCGGTTTGAGGGTCCGCATTATAGATGCCTTTATCTCTTACAACCTCCTCCGCGAACGACGTATGTTCCTTCATACTTTTTTTATCCTGCAAAAAGTCCTAGTGGCCAGACTGTCCGAGCCAAAACATGCCTGACTCTCCGGCCTGTAAGTTTTTAGTCCAAATGGCTAGAGTTTTTCTCCCACCACATATACCCCTCCGCCACTTCGTGGAGAGGTTGACTAACACAAAAAGAAGAACCCTACATTTGAAGAAAAACTCCCTCTTCTTCTCCCCACACCAAACCGAAGATTCTAAGCATATTTGTAATAGTTCTTGAGAGAGATTTCACCCCAAGCATAGATCCACTCCTCCTCTCTCTTTTGAAAAAAGTAATTTGAGATTTGAGCAGGCTTTAAGAGCATTATCCCCTTGATCTTGTTACACCTGGAGGTTGGAGACTCCTAGGAGGTAGGATTCTTCCGTGAGGAATCAACTTGTGATTTACCATCATGTAGTCTGCAAAGGTTTGGAAGCCACCTCAAGGTCAACTACTAGTGGATGAGAATCGCATTTGCTGTGATATCGCAAGGACGAGAATAGGGTGATCCTTCCTGGTGTTGGGTTGCCTTCGTGGTAACACCCATCTCTCCAACATTGACCAACTTACCTCCAAGAAGGTGAACATCAGAATATATTCTGTCGTGTCTTTGGTTATCTCTAATCCCAGCTCCCTGCTCGTGGCTTACATTGGTCACTTGGCATTGCATTCAATATAACTTGTTGAACACATTATATTGTATTGCTTATCTCAGTGCAGCAATTGTTTAGGCTCACCTTTATAATAGGTTCCAATATTTTGACTATAAATTGTGTGCAAGCTGCCTATCTCGGGGCTTTAAAATCACCTGTTGTAAGGGCATATTTCTCCCTAAGTGGTTTTGGTGATTAATGACAATGCTTTTTTGCAGACTCATCGTGTGCATTGAGCATTTCAGATATCTCATGTCTAGGCACAAGACGAGTCGGTTCCCCTCGGAGCTTTATGTGAAGACGGTGTAGTCTCCCTCGTTTCAGTTTGGTGGACTTGAGTCGTAGGAGACACCGTACTATCAAGAGGGGGTCCACATTGGAAAAGCTAGGGTGGAATCATCACGTACACATCATTGTTGCACCCCCAGCTCCTTTCCTCTCCTTGGAGTTTGCTGTTTTAACAGTTGTGTAGACTGTGAGGAGGAAGCGGTAGTACCGTCGCCAGAGCGGTAGTACAGCCTGTGGTCCTCAAGCGGCAGTACCGCTGTCCTACAGCGGTACTACCGTTTCGGGGCATCGGCGGTAGTACCGTCCTGGTTCGGCAATGCTACCGCCTCGATTCGAGGATGCATTTTCTCGTGTTGGGTTGTGTTGCAGTAGTAGCGGAAGTAGCAGCGATAGTACCGCCCATGAGCGGTAGTACCGTGGCTACCACCGCAACTAGTGCCTCCCATACCCCCCCTCTCTCTCTCATTCTCCTTCTGCTTCGTATACTCTTAGTCTATGCGGTAGTGCCGCTCTACTGAGCAGTAGTACCACTTTATGCGGGCTGAAGAGGGGGGTAACGGTTGGATTAGTTCCCCCACTATAAAAGGAGGTCTTCTTCTCCAAGTTGACTCATCTCTTTTCCCCCAAGCTTCCATTGTTGCTCCAAAGCTCATTTTCGCCCGATCTCTCTCCCTAGCCAATCAAACTTGTTGATTCTTTGGGGATTGGTTGAGGAGGCCCAGATCTACACTTCCACCAAGAGAAATTTGATTCCCCCCACTAATCCTTCGCGGATCTTGTTACTCTTGGATCTTTGAGCGCCCTAGACGGTTGAGGTCACCTCGGAGCCACATTCCATTGTGGTGAAGCTCCATGGTATCACTGGGAGCCTCCAATTGATTTGTGGAGATAGCCCCAACCTTGTTTGTAATGGCTCGGTCGCCGCCTCCAAGGGCACCAATAGTGGAATTACGACATCTCGCATTGTGTGAGGGCGTGAGGAGAATATGGTGGCCCTAGTGGATTCTTGGGGAGCATTGTGCCTCCACACCGCTCCAACGGAGACGTACTTCCCCTCAAAGGGAAGGAACTTCGGTAACACATCCTTGTCTCCACTGGCTCCACTTTTGGTTATCTCTTACCTTTACTTGTGCAAGCTTATTTGGTGTTGTATCCCTTGCTTGCTTGTGTGTTTGTTGTTGTTGTTGCATCATATAGGTTGCTCACCTAGTTGCATATATATCTAGACAACCTACTTTGATGCAAAGTTTAAATTGGTAAAGAAAAGCTAAAAATTGTTAGTTGCCTATTCACCCCCCCCCTAGTCAACTATATCGATCCTTTCAATTGGTATCATAGCCTCGTCTCTTTATTAAGGACTTTGTCGTCCGAAGACTATGGTTGACACCGTAGACGGTGGGGAGGAGCACCCCGGTGTGATTCCGTCCTCGTCTACGGCCGATGGGGGATCCTTGGTCTCTCGTGAGGAATTCAATGCGGCTTTGGACTCATTGAAAACCTCCATGATGACCGAGGTTGAAGGCATGTTCAACAAGTTTTTAGAAGGCCTTAAATTATGCACCACACCAATAAAGTGGGTGATCCCGCTAACAAGGTGACGGATGCTAACTCCGACAGGGAGAAGCTACTAGTGATAAAGTTCCTTTATCTAGTGGTAGAAGTGGTAATGGCATCTTTGCCCATGTTGAACCTCCAAATAGTTATGGAGGACCGGTTCCCTCAACTCATTTGAATCATGTTGGTCCTCCTCCTAAGTTTGTGAAAAATGAGGATTTTGCCTCTTGGGTCTATCTCTTTAAACGTCATTTATATCATAGTAATACTAATCATTGGAGAATTATTGAGCAATGTTTCTACCCGCATGACCCAGGAAACTTCACCCCTAGAGAAGTCGTGGATAATCAATTCAACGAGTCCGCTCTCTTCATCATCCAAGATGCAATTCCACCCGAAGATATTGCACATCTTCGACCCTTCACCATGGCCAAGGAATCTTGGCAACATGTTGTCTCCATTTACAAGGGAAGCTCAAGCATTCAACGCTCCAACTATGAAGTGGTGCAAGATGAAGCCGATGAGTTTGCGATGAATGAAGATGAAGAACCTCATGAGCTCTACCGAAGATTAACCACTCTCGCAGTCTCACTCTGAGATCATGGGAGCAAGGATACGGATGACAATTGGATCAAGCGCAAGTTTCTCAAGGCCATGATGCCCTACCATAAGGCCATGTCATCCGTCATCCGTCAAAGGCCGGACTTTCATACCCTGTCCTCAAGTGAAGTGTTGGATGAGTTTGTTGCTATGAGAATCTTGGACAAGACCGCCGACAATGCAGTGTTGCATTCTCAATGGGTAAAGAAACCCAACCTTGCTTTGAAGGCCAAGGCTAGTGTGGAGGAAGAGGATGAAGAGGAAGAAGAGGAGAGTAACCCCGAAGATACAAAATATGCTTATCATGAGCACATGGCTCTCGCTTCAAGGCAATTTTGGAGCAAGAAGAACTCAAGGCCCAACTTCAACAAGAACAACTCAAGTGGCACCAAGGGAAAGCAACATCTGAGGACATGCTATAATTGTTGCAATGTGATCCACTTTGTTGCGGAGTGCCCATATGAGTGAGGGAAGACAATGGTGGCAAGCTCATCCGAAAAGACAAGGCCAAGTCCTTTCCCAACAACAACAACTTCACCAAGAAGACTCCTCCCAAATGGGTTGGTGGCACAAGAAGAGTACAATGAGGATGATGATGATGAAGACAGTGAGACGGTTGTCATGGCCTCTGTTTCCATTCCAACAACTCCATGGGTGTCCCTCTTCAACTCACCCAATGAGAACATCACCGCCAAGTGCCTCATGGCCAAAGCCACCAACAAGGTAACCCCCAACATCAAGACTACCATCATTACTAATCCTTCCTTGATGGATTGCATTGATGAAAGTGAGGGGTCTAATGAGGAAGAAAATGAATTTGAGTCTTTTATGAGTAAGCTCAAGGGTAAATCCAAGAAGCACTTTGTTGCTCTCTTGGAACAACTTGGTGAAGCCAATGACATGATCGAGGCTCACTAAGAAACCATCTCTAAGATGGAGGGGTATAGTTGTGACTATGCCGATGAGATATCGGATCTCTCTAATGCGCTTGAGAAGAGTGTGGTCAGCGTTTGGCTCTTGAGGAGTCACACAACGATGATCATGCTAAATTAAAGAAAGATCTTGATCATGCTCTTCTTGTATCTCGTGTGCTCAATTCTGAGAAGGCCAAACTTGAGGTTGATCTTTCTAGACTCAAGGAGGAGTTTGATATACTTGACAAGGCTCACAAGGCCTTTAAGGGTACTCATGCTAGCCTTAAAGAGTCTCATGATCAACTCCAAGTGAAGCTAACCAAGGAGAAAGCCACATTTCCTCATATGGTTTTAGTTGATAATGCAAATGCTACAGACCCGTGTTGTGAGCATGTGCATCTTGTGGAGGAGAATGCAAAGTTGAAGGAGCAACTTGAGAAAGGCCTTGTGTCTTGCATACAAGGTGAGAAGAACCTCAACGACCTTTTCAGAAATCAAAAGGAAGTTGTGGCCAAGGAGGGAATTGGGTTTGCACCCTAGTCCAAGAACAAGAAGAAGAATGACAAGGCCAAACGACCTCCTCCTCTCAAGAAAACTTTTGTGAAGGAGGGAGAGGGTGCTTCTATGGAGAAGAAGAACAATGTGAAGGGTGGTGGTGTCAAGAAGGGCAATGCCACCCCTTCCAACAAAGTGGGCGACTTTAACCCTTCTTATGTGTTATGCCGTGCTAGTGATGGGCATGTTTATGCCAAATTTTTTGGTTCTCCTTATGAGTACATTGAATAGTCTATTTGGGTTCCGAAGACCCTTGTTACTAACATCAAAGGACCCATTACAAAATGGGTACCTAAAACCATGCATTGATCTCTTGTAGGTGTTTGCTTCCGATGGGTGATACGTCTCCAACGTATCTACTTTTCCAAACACTTTTGCCCTTGTTTTGGACTCTAATTTGCATGATTTGAATGAAACTAACCCGAACTGATGTTGTTTTCAGCAGAACTGCCATGGTGTTGTTTATTGTGCAGAAAACAAAAGTTCTCGGAATGACCTGAAAATCCACGGAGATAACTTTTGGAAAATATAACAAATACTGGCAAAAGAATCAAGGCCAGGGGGCCCACACCCTGTCCACGAGGGTGGGGGGCGCGCCCCCTGTACCGTGGGCCCCTGATGCTCCACCGACCTCAACTCCAACTCTATATATCCCGTTTCGCGGTAAAAAATCAGAGAGAAAGTTTCATCACGTTTTACGATACGGAGCCGCCGCCAAGCCCTAATATCTCTTGGGAGGGCTGATCTGGAGTCCGTTCGAGGCTTCGGAGAGGGGGATTCGTCGCCGTTGTCATCATCAACCATCCTCCATCACCAATTTCATGATGCTCACCGCGGTGCATGGGTAATTTCATCGTAGGCTTGCTGGACGGTCATGGGTTGGATGAGATTTACCATGTAATCAAGTTAGTTTTGTTAGGGTTTGGTCCCTAGTATCCACTATGTTCCGAGATTGATGTTGCTATGACTTTTCTATGCTTAATGCTTGTCACTAGGGCCCGAGTGCCATGATTTCAGATCTGAACCTATTATGTTTTCATGAATATATGTGAGTTCTTGATCCTATCTTGCAAGTCTATAGTCACCTATTATGTGTTATGATCCGACAACCCCGAAGTGACAATAATCGGGATACTTCTCGGTGATGACCGTAGTTTGAGGAGTTCATGTATTCACTAAGTGCTAATGCTTTGGTCCGGTTCTCTATTAAAAGGAGGCCTTAATATCCCTTAGTTTCCATTAGGACCCCGCTGCCACGGGAGGGTAGGACAAAAGATGTCATGCAAGCTGTTTTCCATAAGCACGTATGACTATATTTGGAATACCTGCCTACATTACATTGATGAATTGGAGCTAGTTCTGTGTCACCCTATGTTATAACTATTATACGAGGAAGCGCATCTGACATAATTATCCATCACTGATCCAATGCCTACGAGCTCTTCACATATTGTGCTTTGCTTATTTACTTTTCCGTTGCTACTGTTACAATTACTACAAAACTGCTATTGTTACTCTTGCCACTGTTACCATTATTATCATACTACTTTGCTACTAAATACTTTACTGCAGATACTAAGTTATCCAGGTGTGGTTGAATTGACAACTCAACTGCTAATATTTGAGAATATTCTTTGGCTCCCCTTGTGTCAAATCAATAAATTTGGGTTGAATACTCTACCCTCGAAAACTGTTGCGATCCCCTATACTTGTGGGTTGTCAAGACTATTTTCTGGCGCAGTTGCCGGGGAGCATAGCTCTATTCTTTGAGTCACTTGGGATTTATATCTGCTGATCACTACGAGGAACTTGAAAGACGAAAGAACTAAGATTTTTCCCTCAACTACGAGGGGAGGTAAGGAACTGCCATCTAGCTCTGCACTAGATTCTCCTTCTGTTTTGAGTAAGCTTGCAACACCTAAACGTGCTACTGCTATGAATTATGATATGTCGCATGTTATTAATGATGCCACTTCTGCTATGCATGATACTTATGATAAAACTACTTCTATGCTTGATACTACTGTGCCATTAGGTGAATATCTTGATGAACAACTTGCTAGGGTTAGAGAGAATGAATTATTGAAGATGAAATTATTGATGATAGTGATGATGAAGGTTCTCCCCCTAAGTATGAATTGCCTGTTGTTCCTGAGGGTTATGTTATAGATGAAGAAGCTGCTAGGGATATTTTTGCTTGCAATGATAGATATGATCTTAAGAAGGTATTAGCTAAATGGAAGCAGCAATCTCTTAATGCTAGAATGAAACCTGACCCTGCTTTTGCTACTTCACCTATCTGTGTTACTAATAAGGATTATGAATTCTCTGTTGATCCTGAAATTATTACCTTGGTTGAATCGAATCCTTTTTATGGCAATGAATCTGAAACTGTTGTGGCACATCTTACCAAGTTAAATGATATAGCCACCCTGTTTACTAATGATGAGAAGTCTCGCTATTATTATATCCTTAATATATTCACGTTCTCATTAAAGGGTGATGCTAAAACTTGGTTTAATTCTCTTGATCCTGGTTGTGTGCGAAGTCCCCAGGATATGATTTATTACTTCTCTGCTAAATATTTCCCTGCTCATAAGAAACAAGCTGCCTTGAGGGAAATATATAATTTTGTGCAAATCAAAGAAGAGAGTCTCCCACAAGCTTGGGGGAGGCTTCTCTGATTACTTAATGCTTTGCATGATCATCCTCTTAAGAAAAATGAAATACTTGATATCTTTTATAATGGACTAACCGATGCTTCCAAGGACCACTTGGATAGTTGTGCTGGTTGTGTTTTCAGGGAAAGAACAGTCGACCAAGCTGAATTACTATTGAATAATATGTTGACTAATGAAAATAATTGGACTCTTCCTGAGCCAATTCCTGAGCCAATTGAGCCAACTCCTGAGCTAGCTCCTGAGCCTATTCGTAAACCAACTCCGAAGAAGAGGGGAGTTCTATTTCTCAGTCCTGAGTATATGCAAGAGGCAAAGAAATCAATGAAAGAAAAAGGTATTAAAACTGAAGATGTTAAGAATTTACCTCCTATTGAAGAAATACATGGTCTTAATATACCGCCTGTTGAAGAAACACATTGTCTTGATAACCCGACACATGTAGTAAAGGTAAATTCTCTCCATAGATATGATAAAGTTAAAATCCCGTCTATTAAATTTCCTAGCCCATGTTTAGATGAATTTGATGACCTTATGGCTACACAAGAAGGTTTTAATGCTTATGTTGGTAGATAATTAAAGAGTAATGCTTTCATGATAGGACGCTTGAGTGATTATATGGCTAGAGTTAAAGGTGAACTTAAACTCATTAGGAAATATGCCTCTATGGTTACCACTCAAGCGGAGCAAGTACTTAAAGCTCAAAGTGATTTGCTCGATGAATTAAATAATAAACATGACTTTGCTATTAGAGTGGCTACTAGAACTGGTAGAATGACTCAGGAACCTTTGTATCCTGAAGACCACGCTATGAGAATCGTGCAGGATTCTCAGAGAAATAATTTAGATGCACCTAGTCCTTCTAAAAACAAGAAAAAGAAAAACGATAGGACTTTGCATGCGTCTAGTGAACCTGTTGTAGACAGACCTGAGAATCCTAATGATATTTCTATTTCTGATGCTGAAACACAATCAGGTGATGAACATGAACCTAGTGATAATGTTCATGTTGATGCTCAACCTAGCAATAATAATGACGTAGAGATTGAACCTGCTGTTGATCTTGATCACCCACAATCAAAGAACCAACATTATGATAAAAGAGATTTTGTTGATAGGAAGCACGGTAAAGAAAGAGAACCATGGGTTCATAAACCCATGCCCTTTCCTCCTAAACCATCCAAGACAAAGGATGATGAGGATTTTGAGCGCTTTGCTGAAATGATTAGACCTATCTTCTTACGTATGCGCTTAACTAATATGCTTAAAGTAAATCCTTATGCTAAATACATGAAGGATATCATTACAAATAAAAGAAAGATACCGGAAGCTGAAATTTCCACCATGCTTGCTAATTACACTTTTAAGGGTAGAATACCAAAGAAATTTGGAGATCCAGGGGTACCGACTATACCATACTCCATTAAAAGAAACTATGTTAAAACCGCTTTATGTGATCTTGGAGCGGGTGTTAGTGTTATGCCGCTCTCTTTATATCATAGACTTGAATTGAATAAGTTGACACCTACTGAAATATCTTTGCAAATGGCTGATAAATCAACTGCTATACCTGTCGGTATTTGTGAGGATGTGCCTGTCGTGGTTGCAAATGTCACTATGTTAACGGACTTTGTTATTCTTGATATTCCCGAGGACGATAGTATGTCGATTATCCTTGGTAGACCCTTTTTGAATACTGTAGGGGCTGTTATTGATTGCAACAAAGGCAATGTCACTTTTCATGTTAATGGTAATGAGCATATGGTACACTTTCCGAGGAAACAACCTCAAGTTCACAACATCAATTCTATTGGAAAAATTCCAACTATCATTATTGGAAGTTTTGAATTTCCTCTTCCTACTGTCAAGAAAAAGTATGATATTCTTATTGTTGGGGATGTTCATATCCCCGTTGAGGTAACCTAGTGTTATTCGAAATTTCTCCGGTTCCATGTTATTCGGAATGAGTTTGTTAACAAGACTTGATCAACCTTGTTAGTGGATTCCTTTTGATGATCATGAGATGGATGAAACTAGAAGGCACAACCTTCTATACCCTCTTTTTACTTTTTGTTATTTAGAATAAATATAGCAAAAATAGTATTATCTGTCTGTTTTCTGAATTATCCGTGCAATAAAGAAATATCCCGTAAATAAAATTGCTCCAAATGCCCTGTAAATTTAGTATGATTTTTTATGGAATATTTGAGGATTTTAGGCACTGAGAACACAGCAGGGGGGCAAGCACCTGGCCATGAGGGTCCAGGGCGCGCCCACACTCCCTAGGCGCCCCCTGTCTCGTGGGCCCATGGTGGCCCCCCCTCCACTTATTCTTGCACCCACACACTCCATCTTCCTCCCAAAAAAATCCCCATCCAGCTCAAGCACGAGTTCTAGCTCATTTTGCTGCGATTTTCGATCTCCTTGCTCAAAGCTCCATTCACAAAACTGCTTTGGAAGATTGTTGCTTGGTATGTGAATCCTCCATTGGTCCAATTAGTTTTTGTTCTAGTGCTTTATTCATTGCAAATTTTTGCTGCATAGGTGACCCTGTTCTTGAGCTTGCATGTCAAATTTATGAGGTCCCAAGTAATTCCAATGCATGATATAGGCTCTAGGCATTTGTGGGAGTAGTTGCTATCAATCTTGTTTAGTTTGATTCACTTTTATTTTGAAGTTACTAAAAATTTCAGAAATTTTCAGAAAATGATGAGGAGATTGTTAAGGGGCTCTTCTAGTCAAAGCTCCAAGTATAAGCAAGCTAAGGAGAAAGAAAAGGCCAAGTATAATCTTCCTCGCGTAGCGGAAGTAAGGCCGTGTGAGTGACCTTGTGATGATTTTATGAGAGCAGCCGATATTTATGAGGATTTCTCTTCTTTGGCTGAAAATGCGGGCCTCACCGACTTCCTTCACGACCGGGTCGAACAGTATCTCTTACTCACCAATACTTTCGTGCAAAACTTTTACTATTATCCTAAGAATTCACCTCCTTCAGTAGCCTTTCATTTATATGATGAGGCTAAGGAATTGTCTTTATGTAATTTTTGCGCGGCTTGTAGAATACCCTTTGAGGGCAGCTTAGATGAACCACATCGTAAAGATGTGGATGGTTTTGTTGACACTATTACTGTAGGGGAACCGAAGAAGGTTTCCGATGCGAGAATCACTAGCATACATTTCCTGTTTTACGCTACTTTGCCATATTTGCTACTCGATGCTTAATTGGTCGTGGAAATAGTGGAAACTTCAGTGTTCCTGATATTATTATTCTGTTCCATGCCTTATTTGGTGATAACACTTTTAGTATGGGTGCCATTATTGCTAAACGGTTAAGCCTAAACCGTACAAAGGGCCCCATCTTTGGAGGTATCTATGCTGCACGCCTCGCTAAACATTTCGAGATACCTATTAGGCATGATGAGAAAGAGGGGACACTGCTGCCTTTTACCTTTTTAGATTACAGGAGCATGGTAGCGCATGAATTTATTGTTGACAATGATGATAAGATGCTCCTGTATAACCCGAGATTTAATAAGAAACACAATGAGATTATTACCTTGCCTGCGCCTTCTTTGTTTGATTTAACTGCAGGTCATTACCTCGTTTTGCCGAAGGCCGTGTACGCGCACCAAGGCCAGACATCAGCTCTAGAGCCTGAGCCGGAACCACCACTGGACCCCTATCGTCCATCTTGTTATCAGTGGGATCCGGAGGAGATCGCCAGCCAGTGGTATCCAGATGACACTCCTCAGTACACCGGGGAGAGTAGCCGCGATCCTTGGGCATAGACCAACTTAGGCCAAAAGCCTAAGCTTGGGGGAGTACGTATTTCTCACCAACTTTACATTCATGTTCACACACACTATTCTAGTTGTCGGTGCTCATACTCTTTCATTGTACTATCCATGCTAGTTTAATTTCTTTTTCTAGCTTTCTTCTTGTGTGTTTGATAAACCTTAAGAAAAACCAAAAAATTAGTTAGTTTAATTTCCATGCTTGTAGTAGTAATTAAATGAAAATCCAAAAGATTTCTCATTCTTCTTTTCCTTGTTGGGAGCTTTCCCGTGTAAATAGTTTTATTTCTTTTCTTTCCTTTGGGGGTCGAGAGGAGAAGACCATTATGAAAATGTTTAGTGGCTCTCATATGCATGATTGTTTATTTAACCAAGAGCCCATATTACCTTGCCTTCTCTCTTGAATTGAATGCTTGCAGATTCAGCTTAGTCCAATGCACATGCACTATTATTATTATTATCCACACCATTCGGTTGTGCAAGTGAAAGGCAATAATGACGATATATGATGGACTGCTTGAGATGAGAGAAGCTGGTATGAACTCGACCTCTTTTGTTTTTGTAAATATGATGAGTTCATTGTTCCTGATTCAGCCTATTATGAATAAACATGTTTACAATGACAATTAGAGATTATAGTTACTTATGCCATGCTTAATTAGCTATGAGTTTATAATGGTTTACCTTGCGTGCCAACATGCTATTAAAATGGTTGTGATGTGGTATAATGGGGTGGTATCCTCCTTTGAATGAATCGATTGACTCCACTTGGCACATGTCCGCGCATGTAGTTGAAAACAAATCAACATAGCCTTCATGATATTTATGTTCATGGTGGATTATATCCTACTCATGCTTGCACTCGGTGTTGATTAATTTCAATGCTTGTTCATGACTGTTGTCGCTCTCTCAGTTGGTCGCTTCCCAGTCTTTTGCTAGCCTTCACATGTACTAAGCAGGAATACTGCTTGTGCATCCAAACTCCATAAACCCCAAAGTTATTCCATATGAGTCCACCATACCTTCCTATATGCGGTATTTACCTGCCGTTCCAAGTAAATTTGTATGTGCCAAACTCCAAACCTTCAAATAAAATTCTGTTTTGTATGCTCGAGCAGCTCATGTATCAACTAGGGTTGTCTGTATCTTCCATGCTAGGTGGGTTATTCTCAAGAGGAGTGGACTCCGCTCCTCATTCACGAGAAAATGGCTGGTAGCCGAGATGCCCAGTCCCATGATCAAAAAGATCAAAGCAAATCGAAATAATTAAACAGAACTCCCCCAGGGCTGTTGCTAGTTGGAGGCACTCGTTGTTTCGAGCAAGCCATGCATTGATGCTTGTTGGTGGTGGGGGAGTATAAACTTTACCATTCTGTTTGGGAACTGCCTATAATGTATGTAGCATGGAAGATATCGAGATCTCATAGTTGTTGCGTTGATAGTGAAAGTATACCTGTGGGTGTCAAAACCGGCGGATCTCGGGTAGGGGGTCCCGAACTGTGCGTCTAGGCAGATGGTAACAGGAGACAAGGGACACGATGTTTTACCTGTGTTGGGCCCTCTCGATGGAGGTAAAACCTACTCCTGCTTGATTGATATTGATGATATGGGTATTACAAGAGTGGATCTACCACGAGATCAAGGAGGCTAAACCCTAGAAGCTAGCCTATGGTATGATTGTTGTAATGGTTGTGTGTCCTACGGACTAAAACCCTCCGGTTTATATAGACACCGGAGAGGGCTAGGGTTACAGAGTCGGTTACAATGGTAGGAGATCTACATATCCAGATCGCCAAGCTTGCCTTCCACGCCAAGGAAAGTCCCATCCGGACACGGACGAAGTCTTCAATCTTGTATCTTCATAGTCTTGGAGTCCGCCGACGATGATAGTCCGGCTATCCGGACACCCCTAGTCCAGACTCCTCGGAGCTCCCCGAACCGGGCTTCAATGGCGATGAGTCCGGCGCATATTGTTCCGCATTGCAAGGCGGGTTCCTCCTCGAATAATTCATAGAAGATTGTGAACACCGGGATAGTGTCCGGCTCTGCAAAATAAATTCCATATTCCACCGTAGAGAGAATAATATGTACACAAGTTCAATCTGCTGACGTATTTTGTGGCATGACGTCATACCGCCACCAAGCCTTTACTTGAATTGTTTTTTATTATACCACCTCAGCGCTTTTAGCAAAGCGGTTTCCTTGGCACGTCTTGTCGAAGCAGAGATCGTGTTCCCCTTATTTCGGGATTCCCATCAATACGGATGTGGGTAACCCAACCGCGCCATTGATGGTGGCGCTTGGGAGATAAGCGAGTTTTACCAGGCTGGTGGGGACGCATAGTCTTCGTCCGCCCATATATAAGGGGATAAGGATCCACCTTTTTACCTACACCTTCTTCCTCCTTTGCTCATCCATCTCCGCGCACTCGAGCTCTAGCGCCCAAGTCCGCACATCTTGTCTCGACTTTCTCCAGCCATGTCCGGAGCGGGAGGCAAGTGGATGGCCTCCTCCGTTACGGAGGGGCACATCGAAAAGCTGCGCGGCGCCGGATACCTTTCAATGACATCAGCGACCGGCTGCCCGACGAGGGCAGCTCATCTCCACCCCCAGGCCCCATGAGAGGGTCGTATTCCTTCCCCACTTCCTCCGCGGAATGGGCTTCCCACTTCATCCCTTCGTCCGGGGGCTCATGTACTACTACGGCCTGGACTTCCACGATCTGGCGCCAAACTTCATCCTCAACATCTCGGCATTTATCGTCGTGTGCGAGGCCTTCCTCTGCATCCGGCCCCACTTCGGCTTGTGGCTCAAGACCTTCAATGTCAAGCCGAAGGTAGTGAAGGGCATCCAAGCGGAGTGCGGAGGCGCCATGGTGGGCAAAATGCCCAACGTCACCTGGCTCGAGGGGGCCTTCGTGGAGTCCGTCAAGGGGTGGCAATCGGGGTGGTTCTACATCACCGAGCCGCGTGACCCTAAATGGGCAGCGGCCCCCGAGTTCAGATCTGGTATCCCCATGCAGCTCACCTCCTGGAAAGAGAAGGGCTTGCTATGGGGCAGTTCGGAGGAGCTGACAGACTCAGCCCCTGTCTCTGGACCTTGGTGAACAAGAAGCTTAGGCTTGTCAATGTGATCCAGTCATGCTCGTCACGGATTCTCCCCGCCAACATCGGGCCTTCAATTTGTGGGAGTTCGATCCGACCTGACACGGACCTGAGCGGGCTCTTGACACGATGTCTGGTTGCACGGAGGGTGCTGTTCAAGGGAGGAGAAGCCCCCGCGTCCGTGACGGAAGACCGCGGACTCAGCACCAAGCGCCCGGCCGGCGGGTAAGCTTTGTTATCCTTTACGGGACACTTATTTCTTTCATAGTTTGACTCTATGTGGGATCTAAAACTCCCAATGCCTTTGACATGACTGGCAGAGGACGTCCGGACAGGTAGACTATCTGGCTCCCCTTCCCGAAGACCCAGCGGACACCCGCTTGACGGGGCTGCTGGTTCCGGCCCTTTACGTGGTGCCGGAGAAGAAGGCAAAAAAGAAGGCCACGGGAACCCGAAGGAGTTCCCGGTGCCAAGTGATATTGGACTCATCGTCCGATGGCTCCGAGGCGGACTCCTCCCCCGAAGACGAGGAGGAGAAAGAGGACTCTCCCCAAGAGGGGGGAGAGAGAGGAAGAGGAAGGCTTCCCCAACGGGGGAGGCCGAAGGGTCCAAGAGGGGAAGGACCCTTCCTCCGGACAGCTCCGCCAACGCCAATGTCGGCGACGAAGGGTGGCCCTCAAGGGCCAAGCCTCCGGCAAGATCGTAAGTATCCGAATTCCTGAATGATTTATAATTTTGTGTCACGCAGTGTCCTTCTAATGCCGCACACTACCAGTAGTCCGGCCGAGGATGATCTTCCTGCTTCATCAAGCGGGTCCTTAGCTCCGTCGGATGTAGGTTCCATTCCGACTGCCTCCACCCCTCACGACGCTGAGGACGCCGAGGTCGGATCACAGGAGGGGACCCATCAGGAGGAGGCTCCGGAGGTGCCACAAGGCAGCCTCCCGGACTTTGCGCCGGACTCCATGCCGGAACCCGCAGTGGTTCCGGAGTCCGGTAGGCGGCCCCTTCATAAGAAGGGCAAGACCGTGACACCAGCAGCCTCCGTCCAATCGGAGGCGCCGGACAACTTGTTGGAAGCGCTTAATGGTGCTTCCATCAAGGAAGAACACTGCACTATCATGAGTGCGGTGATTCAGAAGGTTCAGCTCGCCAAGAGCGGGCTGACCGAAGCCTGCAGTAGCCTTCTAACAGGCTTTGAGGTAAGAAGTTTTAAAATATGTGATGTACTACCGCATAGACAGTAGCCCCTGATGCTCGGTTCGGTGTTCGGAAAGAAAAACCGGACTTAAGATCTAAAAAAGGTATACGCAGGAGTGCTAAAAATTATGTCAATATGGGTTTGCAGGCTGCGCTGCTAACCTCTGCCGCACTGACTGCGGAGGTCGGTGCTTTGAAGCAGGACCTCGAGCGGTCCGAGCATGAGCTCGGCCTTGCCAATAAGCAGCTTGAGGACAAAGAAGGTGAGTAACACCGCATTAAATTTGTACCTTACAGAAAAGGATTTTGGTTGCAATAGAAATAACAAGGATAAGTGGGTACTGCAGGGGCCACGAACGAGGTGGCCACCCTGAAGGAGGCCGTGTCTGTGGCCGAATGCAATGCGGCCGCAGAACGAGCGGAGCGAGAGAAGCAGGAGGCGCGGGTGGCGGAGGTGCGGCAAGAGCTCCAGGCTCTCATGGAAAAGCATGAGAGTTTGGAGCGCGACTCGAAGACTCGAGAGTCCGAGCTTGCCTCGGCTCTTGAAAGTGCCAAAGCCGCTAAGGCCGAGGCACATAAGGCCCTCCGGGAGATTGAGGCGGTGAAGAAGATAGCGGCGGGTAAGGCATTTTTCATGCAAAGCAAGCATGTGAATGTAAATTACCTGTTACTTACCCGAATTCGGAGCTCTCGAGGCGTTTGGTAAATCTGCCTCGTCATGAGTCCGATGTCGCCGCATTCTACGGGCCGAGGAGGGAGCTCAATGGAGAAGGTCTTCGGTCTCAAGATGCCGAGGCCGGACATCCGTGCCCTTAGCAACCCGGTGAAGCAGTGGTCGAGCTCCTAAGGTAGCCGAGCAGGCCATGAAGGGCCTCATAGTCCGGTTGTGGCTCAAGAGGCCATGCCAGGAGCTACTTGGTCTCTCAGGCGGCGGCTGGTGGATGCGTGCCCCTGGGTGGAAGTCATCAAGCGCTCCGCCTACATTGAAGGTGCCCGTCGGGCCCTTGCCCGCGCAAAGGTGCACTAGGGCAGGCTGGATGCTGAGAGGCTTATCACGGACGCGCCGCCGGCGGGCAAGGAGTATCGTACGCCCGAAATGTACTATAAGAGTGTCCTGAAGGGTGCCCGCAAGATTGCGGATGAGTGCCCCAAAGATGTAATTTTTTAGTAGACTCGCAATGTGTTATCGTGTGCGCTAAAAACTTTGTTCATATGCGCTAAGCAACGCTTATTAATTTAAAATATTACCTTCTGTGCGGCCGTTTATAAATCTGAGAGATGGCAAGTCGTCGGCTTCAGCCCCCATGCCACGAGTGCTGGGGTGTTCGGGATAAACTTGAGCGCTCTTGTTCCCATTTTTGGGTCCATCTAGGGAGGCGCTCAACACAACGTAACAAGGCAACCGGACTTATAATGCTTGAACACTCTCACTTAGCCATAGAATTCTATAATTTTAAATTTCGGCGAAGCCCCTGGTGTTCGGAAGACCGAGTTTGGGGCGCTATCCACGCCTTGGCCGGACACAGTCGGTTCCTCGCTCTAAGCGACATAAGTATTTAGGGACTCGAAAAGACCTCTCGAACAGCGACCAGCTCTCGCCTTATCATGACAAATAGCTTTTAGCTTTCCACCGAGGCGCCGCCCAGCTCAACCGGGCACAATCGCAGTGGTTCTCCCGGTGCTACCTTAGCCGATGGAGCGGAACGTAAGGTACCAAAACATGGGAGCAGGCAAACCCAACTATTGACCCAAGACATGATTCGAGCCGATGCATATAGTGCTATAAGTTGAGGTGCCGCACTTGTGAAAGTGTTGGACTTATCACACCATAATGCGGGAACATAAGCCCTGGTGTATTCGGCCGCATCAGAGTGTACGGATGCAAGATGTCATAAATGAACATATATAAGAAAAGGAATGCAATTGTAAGCGAAAAGTGATGCATTGTTTATTCAAGGAATTCTGCAATGAGTGCAGAACGATACAAATAGTGCGATAAGCAAGGGATTGGACTATTTTAAACATGTCCCCCTCCAGGGGTGGGCTGCGGACTGGTGTATTTAACAAATTTAATGCTCATAATGGAGACCACCTGAGTGTTCGTCGTAGCCTTTGTCCCTCCCTGGTTGTTGCATCGTGAGTTCGGCAGATCTACTGCCGGACAGGGCCTCTGGTGAACGGAGTCCTATGGAAAAATAAAAGAAGAAAAAAGAGTGACACACTTGGGAGCCCCTGGTGTGGTTAAGCCGCACTCTGGGCCTCTCGTGGTCGTGCCCCTCCCCCTATGCCCATGGTATCTCCAGAGCGTAATGATGTACGCGAAGAGCTGTTCTTGCAATCATACAAGGGCTAGGGTTGGGGCCGCATTGCTATGCATGCTCGGAATGTGCCAGGTGGTCTTGATTGATGTTGCTCCGGGCGCGTTTGGCCATGTCCGGTCGTTTAACGGCCGGACTCGAGAATTGCCTTAAGAGGCTGCTCAGATTTCGCGAGAGCATTGTGTGTTCCTCCGCTCGGAGGAGCGTTCAATATTTCCGTTGACCGTGATGACTCCACGAGGGCTGGCATCTTGAGCTTAAGGTATGCATAATGCGGCACCGTGTTGAACTTTGCAAACGCGGTTTGTCCGAAAGCGAGCGTGATAGCCATCATGAGCGGGACTATGTCAAGATTAACTCCTTGCTTGAAAATTATCCGGGATCCAAGACCACTTCTAGCGTGGTCGAGCTGCATAATTGGCCTCAACACCGGTATGATGCCTTTGAAGGTCATCTTTGTAGGTTTAATCCTTGAGGGTCTATGCCCATCTTGCGACCGTATCCCGATAAAGCAGGTTCATTTGCTTTGCCGCCGTCAATCAGGACTCTAGTGAGGTGAAATCCATCGATGATTGGGTCTAAAACCAATGTGGCGAATCCACCGTGGCGGATACTGGTAGGGTGGTCCCTTCGATCGAAGGTGATCGGGCAAGAGGACCATGGGTTGAACTTTGGGGCGACTGGCTCCATCGCATACACCTCCCTAAGCGCACGCTTCCGCTCCCTCTTGGGTATGTGGGTTGCGTATATCATGTTTACCGTCCGCACTTGTGGGGGAAAACCCTTCATCCTCTATTGTTCGTGGCGGGTCTCTTCCTCGTCATCGCTATGCAGCCCCTTGTCATTGTTTTCGCAATTAACTTGCCGCTTTGCTTGAATACCCAACAATCTCTGTTGGTGTGATTAGCTGGCTTTTGGGGTGCCATGTATCCGCAAGAGCGGTCGAGTATTCGGTCCAAATTGGACGGACCCGGAGTAGTTCTTTTGAATGGCTTTTTCCGCTGACCGGGTTTAGAGCCTTTGAATCCGGCGTTGACTGCCGTATCCTCAGTGTTGTCGCCGTTAACGTGGAGTTTGTTTTTGTAGCGACGCGACCTGCCATTGTGGTCCTTGCTGTCCGGACTGCCAGAATTTTTGCTGAGGTTGTTACTGCGAGCTAGCTGCCTGTCCTCTCCCGCATGAAGCGGGTCATGAGTGATGTGAGGGCTGCCATGGATTTCGCTTTTCTGTCCTAGGTGCCGGGCCAGCCACTCATCGCAGATGTTATGTTTGAAGGCTGCGAGGGCCTCTCGTGATCCGGACAATCGGCGATTTGATTTTTCTTTGTTAGGAACCGTGTCTGAGGCTATCGCCAATTCGTCTGGCTGCTGAATTATGTGGCTTAGGTCATCGGCGTCTGGTGGTCGCACATATGTGCCCTGGAAGTTGTCGAGGAATGCGGCTTCCAGGTCCTCCCAACACCCAATTGACTCTGCGGGCAAGCTGTTAAGCCAATGCCGAGCTGGTCCTTTAAGCTTGAGCGGGAGATACTTGATGGCATGGAGATCATCGCCGCGGGCCATGTGGATATGAAGGAGATAATCTTCGATCCAAACCGCGGGGTCTGTTGTGCTATCGTAGGATTCAATGTTCACGGGTTTAAACACTTCAGGGATTTGATGATCCATTACTTCGTCTGTGAAGCATAGTGGGTGTGCGGCGCCTCTATACTGAGCAATATTACGATGTAGCTCAAGAGCGTTGTCTGCTGTGTTCGGCCCGGCTGGAGTTGCTGTATCCGGCGCGACGGTAGTCATCGTGGGTCGTGGGGCGCCCACGTGATCCGTAGATAGATCTGGATTGTCTTGCCTTGTCCTCCAATATGTCCTGCAAGTCCGGCCCATTCCCCCGTGGCTTTGCGCTTTTCGAGCGGTGCCGGGGTACGGTTCTGGCGGAGGGCCTAGATGCCTCTCTGCCACGGCTACGAGGTGGTCGGTCTGCCGTATTGTGCGCTGGTGATGAAGGTTTGTATGCTTCCTCCTCTAGTCGGGGGAGCAACTTGCGTTTTGGGTAGCTTTTGGAGGGGCGTTCGAGTTCATACTCTTCGGCCGCGAGGACCTCGGTCCATCTGTCGGCCAGCAGGTCTTAATCAGCTTGAAGTTGTTGCTGCTTTTTCTTTAGGCTATTTGCCGTGGAGATAAGCCTGCATTTAAAACGCTCTTGTTCGACGGGATCCTCGGGCACGACGAATTCGTCGTCGTTGAGGCTTGCCTCGTCTCCGGAGGGAGTCATGTAATTTTCATCCTCCTCGTTTGTCGCTCTCTCTCAAGGGCTAGCCTCCCCGTCCTCCTGTGCTGAATCTTGCTGGAGGGGGTTGTCTTCGGCACTCTCTGGGGTGTTATTATCTCCAGTGCCGGAATCTCCATTCTTGCTGTGGCGGGATTTAGAGCGGCGCCATTGTCGTCGGTGCTTGGGCTGTTTCTTAGAGGAATCGCCCGCGCTTCTTCGCCGTCCCCATCCTTTGGGGTGTCCACCATGTATATGTCGTATGACGAGGTGGTCTTCCAGTGCCCTATAGGCGCTGGTTCTTGATCGTCTCCGGCATCGTCGTCCATACCGTCGATGTCCTCGGAGTCCTAGTCTAGCATGTCGGTTAGATCGTCTACAGTGGCTACAAAGTGGGTGGTGGGTGGGCTTTGAAATTCTTCGTCGTCGCATCCCAACCATCCCGACCGCAGTCCGCCAGGTTCTCTCGATAACGAGAGATGCTTTAGCGAGTTCGAGGATGTCGCCAAAGGGCGAATCTTTGAAGATGTCCGCAGCGGTGAACTCAAGATCGGCGCCCAATCGGATTCGATTGGTAGGGGCACGGAGGTTGAGTCCGCAAGGAGTCCGGCACCTCGAGTCACGAGCTTTATGAGGGACAAGGTCGAGATTGGCTCCATCGCCGTAGAGGTTGCAGCTCTCGAGGCGGTGTCCAGCCACCTGTCCTCGATCTGCGCGGTCGGCTCCAAACTATGGGTCAGAGCGGATTCGTGTGCGGCCTCCAAGGTTCTGTCCGGCGGCAGAGCTAAATCATGCCTATCGTGACAGTGCGGCACGCTCGGGTGTGGCTCGAATCCATCGAAGATCAAATCTCCGCGGATGTCAGCCGTGAAGTTTAGGCTTCCAAATCTGACCTGATGGCCAGGGGTGTAGCTTTCGATCTGCTCCAGATGGCCAAGTGAATTGGCCCTCAGTGCAAAGCCGCCGAACACGAAGATCTGTCCGGGGAGAAAATTCTCACCCTAGACTGCGTTGTTGTTGATTGAAGAAGCCATCAAGCCTATCGGTGACGACACAGAGGAACTCTCAATGAAAGCACCAATGTCGGTGTCAAAACCGGCGGATCTCGGGTAGGGGGTCCCGAACTATGCGTCTAGGCGGATGGTAACAGGAGACAAGGGACACGATGTTTTTACCTAGGTTCGGGCCCTCTCGATGGAGGTAAAACCCTACTCCTGCTTGATTGATATTGATGATATGGGTAGTACAAGAGTGGATCTACCACGAGATCAAGGAGGCTAAACCCTAGAAGGTAGCCTATGGTATGATTGTTGTGATGATTGTGTGTCCTACGGACTAAAACCCTCCGGTTTATATAGACACTGGAGAGGGCTAGGGTTACACAGAGTCGGTTACAATGGTAGGAGATCTACATATCCGTATCACCAAGCTTGCCTTCCACGCCAAGGAAAGTCCCATCCGGACACGGGACGAAGTCTTCAATCTTCTATCTTCATAGTCTTGGAGTCCGGCCGACGATGATAGTCCGGCTATCCAGACACCCCCTAGTCCAGGACTCCATCAATACCGCTCAAAACATTATCCATCTCTATTTTTAAATCGAGCTCTGGCACCTCTACAAATCCCTGCTTCCCTCTGCGAAGGGCCTATCTATTTATTTTTATGGTGAGTCATCACCTTCTTATTAAAAAGCACTACCGGAGAGCACGCTATCATTTGCATGTATTACTATTAGTTTATATTGGGTATGACTTGGTGGATCTCTTTTACCATGAATTACAATTTTAGTCGGTCCTTGATCTTTAAAGGTGCTCTGCATTTATGTTTTTGGTCTCGTAAAGGGCTAGCGAGATACCATCTTGTTATATCATACTATGATTGTTTTGAGAAAGTGTTGTCATCCGAAGTTTTATTATTATTGCTGGCTAGCTGATTATGCCATTGATATGAGTAAACATGATACCTAAGTGTTATTGTGAATATGGTTAGTTCATAATCTTTCTGAAAACTTGAATCTGGCTTTACATATTTACAACAACAAGAGCAAACAGAGTTTGTAAAGTTTTCTTTATCACTTTCAGTTTGTCAACTGAATTGCTTGAGGACAAGCAAAGGTTTAAGCTTGGGGGAGTTGATACATCTCCAACGTATCTACTTTTCCAAACACTTTTGCCCTTGTTTTGGACTCTAATTTGCATGATTTGAATGAAACTAACTCGGACTGACGCTGTTTTCAGCAGAACTGCCATGGTGTTGTTTATTCTGCAGAAAACAAAAGTTCTCGGAATGACCTGAAAATCCATGGAGATAACTTTTGGAAAATATAAAAAATATCAGCAAAAGAATCAAGGCCAGGGGGCCCACACCCTGTCCACGAGGGTGGGGGCGCGCCCCCTCCCCCTGGGCGCGCCCCCTATCTCATGGGCCCCCTGATGCTCCACCGACCTCAACTCCAACTCTATATATTCCGTTTCGCGGAGGAAAAAATCAGAGAGAAAGTTTCATCACGTTTCACGATACGGAGCCACCGCCAAGCCCTAATCTCTCTCGGGAGGGCTGATCTGGAGTTCGTTCAAGGCTCCGGAGAGGGGGATTCATCACCGTCGTCATCATCAACCATCCTCCATCACCAATTTCATGATGCTCACCGCCGTGCGTGAGTAATTTCATCATAGGCTTGCTGGACGGTGATGGGTTGGATGAGATTTACCATGTAATCAAGTTAGTTCTGTTAGGGTTTGATCCCTAGTATCCACTATGTTCTGAGATTGATGTTGCTATGACTTTGCTATGCTTAATGCTTGTCACTAGGGCCCGAGTGCCATGATTTCAGATCTGAACCTATTATGTTTTCATGAATATATGTGAGTTCTTGATCCTATCTTGCAAGTCTATAGTCACCTATTATGTGTTATTGTCTGACAACCCCGAAGTGACAATAATTGGGATACTTCTCGGTGATGACCGTAGTTTGAGGAGTTCATCTATTCACTAAGTGCTAATGCTTTGGTCCGGTTCTCTATTAAAAGGAGGCCTTAATATCCCTTAGTTTCCATTAGGACCCCGCTGCCACGGGAGGGTAGGACAAAAAGATGTCATGCAAGTTCTTTTCCATAAGCACGTATGACTATATTCGGAATACATGCCTACATTACATTGATGAATTGGAGCTAGTTCTGTGTCACCCTATGTTATAACTATTACATGAGGAATCGCATCCGACATAATTATCCATCACTGATCCAATGCCTACGAGCTCTTCACATATTGTGATTTGCTTATTTACTTTTCCGTTGCTACTGTTACAATTACTACAAAAGTGCTATTGTTACTTTTGCCACTGTTACCATTACTATCATACTACTTTGCTACTAAATACTTTGCTGCAGATACTAAGTTATCCAGGTGTGGTTGAATTGACAACTCAACTGCTAATACTTGATAATATTCTTTGGCTCCCCTTGTGTCGAATCAATAAATGTGGGTTGAATACTCTACCCTTGAAAACTGTTGCGATCCCCTATACTTGTGGGTTATCAATGGGGGATCATGGTTGCTCAATAGTGGAGCCACAAATCATATGACCGGAAGCAAGTACTTGGTGGTGGACGTGCACAAGATTTCATCTATGCCCACCAATGTCGAGTGGGGTGAGGCCTCTTCCTCTAAGGTATTAGGGCTTGGCAAGGTTGTCATTTCTCATGATCTCACGATCGAGAAAGTCATGCTTGTTGAGTCGCTTGCATACAACTTACTTTACGTTTGTCAACTTGCACTCATGGGCTTTGCCACTTTCTTTGATATTGATACCGTGGCCCTCTTGTGGAGCAAGACTCTTAAAATAGCCTTTGTTGGGCATGTCGAGAATGGTCTTTATGTGATTAACTTTTCAGAGCGACCCACTAAGACCGCGACATGCCTAATGGCTAAAGTTGACGTGGGATGGCTTTTAGCCCATGTCAATATGAGATCTTTGCAAAGTCTTCTCAAGGGGGACCATGTCCGTGGACTAACAAATGTTAGTTTTTCCAAAGACCGTGCTTGCAGTGCTTGTATCGAAGGAAAGCTACATTAGAAGGCTCACCCTCCCACTACTATCATCTACTCGAAGAGGCCCTTGGAGCTCCTTCACTTGGATCTCTTTGGACCTCCATCCTTTCATAGTATTGGGTGTAGAAATTATTGCTTGATGATTGTGGATGATTATTCAGGATACACTTGGGTATATTTCTTCAAGAGGAAGAGTGAGACCCAACAAACTGTCATCAACTTTGCAAATGAAGCTCAACGTCAACACAATGCAAGGATCTTGACGATAAGAAGTGACAACGGCACCGATTTCAAGAACTACACCTTGGATGAGTTTCTTAGTGATGACTGGATCAAGCATCAATATGTCGCACCTTACACCCCTCAACAAAATGGTGTGGCGGAGAGGAAGAACCGGACGTTGATGGATGAGGCAAGGACCATGATGGCGGAGTTCAAGTCTCCATACAACTTTTGGGCCGAAGCCATCAACACTGCTTGTCATGCATCCAATCAGCTCTACCTCCGCAAAGGCTTGAACAAGACTCCATATGAGATACTCACCGGTAACAAGCCCTCGGGTGTAAGTGTTTCATTCTAAAGAAAGGTGTTCATTTGTCTAAATTTGAGGCTAGAGCTCATGAGGGCATATTTGTTGGTTATGCTACAAACTTCCATGCTTATCGTGTCCTCAACAAGTCCACTGTACTCATTGAGGAGACGTGTAACATGGAGTTTGACGAGAATAACGGCTCCCAAGTGGAGCAAAGTGTTACTTGTGATGTAGGTGATGAAATTCCTCCCCAAGCCATAAGAAGAATGGGTGTTGGTCATATCCTACCCATTGAGGAACCCCTTGTGGCCGAAGGAGAAGGGCAATGTCCCACTCAAGTGGAACCATCACCAACCCAAGAGTCACACGCTTCCAAAGAACAAAGTGAAGGCCCTCAACCAAATGAACAAGATCAAGGGCAAGATCAACCTCAAGATAGTGGTGAACCACCAAGTGATGCCCAAGGTCAAGTTCTCACCATCGAGCAAGTTCAAGATCAAGAGCAATCTCAAGATCAAGAACAATCTCAAGACGACGCTCAATATGATCTCCTGAGGAGGAATTGGAGCGTCGTGCCGCCAAGATTGCATCCAAGCTCAGTACCAAAGATCATCTCATGATGAATGTGCTTGGAAGCTTAAGAAAGGGGGTAAGCACTTGTAGAAAATTAGCAAACTAGTGTGAACATCATGATTTTGTCTCTTGTGTTGAACCCCAAAAGGTCTATGAGGCACTCGAGGGTCCGGATTGGCTCAATGTCATGCATGAAGAACTCAACAACTTTGAGCACAGCAAGGTGTGGAGATTGGTGCCAAGGCCAACGGGGAACCATAATGTCATTCGAACCAAGTGGATATTCAAGAACAAGCAAGATGCTCAAGGAATTATCGTTCACAACAAGGCTCGTTTGGTAGCACAAGGCTATTCCCAAGTCGAGGGTATCAACTATGGTGAAACCTTTTCTCCCGTTGCTCGCCTTGAATCTATTCATTTGTTGATTGCTTATGCTTCTCATCATAACTTTAAGTTACAACAAATGGATGTGAAGAGTGCTTTTCTTAATGGTCCTATTAATGAGTTGGTGTATGTTAAACAACCCCCCGGGTTCGAGGATCCCTATTTTCCTGATCATGTGTACCAACTCGATAATGCACTCTATGGCCTTAAACAAGCCCCACGTGCATGGTATGAGCACCTTACCGAGTTATTGCAAGATCGTGGGTTTGAAATTGGGAAAATTGACCCCACTCTTTTTACTAAGGTCAAAGGGGAGTTGTTTGTATGCCAACTATATGTTGATGATATTATCTTTGTTTCCCCTAACAAAGCTTTCAATGAGGAATTTGCCACTCTCATGACCTCGAAGTTCAAGATGTCCATGATGGGTGAGTTAAAATTCTTTCTCGGGTTCGAAATCAAGCAAAGAAGAGAAGGAACCTTCATCAACCAAGCCAAATACACTCAAGACATGCTCAAGAGATTCAAGCTAAGTGATGTCAAGCCGGCTTCCACTCCAATGCCCGTCAAATGCCAACTTGACATAGATCCCAATGGTAAAGCGGTGGATCAAAAGGTATATCGCTCCATGATTGGCTCCTTGGTTTAGCTTTGTGCATCTAGACCAGATATCATGTTGAGTGTGGGAATTTGTGCACGGTTTCAAGCCGCACCTAAGGAAAGCCACTATGTGGCGGTCAATCGAATCTTTTGATATTTGGCTCATACCCCAAACTTTGGCTTATGGTACCCAAGAGGAGCGAACTTCAACCTTGTGGGCTTTTTGGACTCGGATTGGGCGGGAGACAAAGTGGATTGGAAGTCAACTTCCGGAGGGTGCCAATTTCTTGGTTGCTCTTTGGTGAGTTGGTCTTCTAAGAAGTAAAGTTGTGTGTCTCTCTCGTCCACCGAAGCAGAGTATGTGGCCGCTGGTAGTTGTTGTGCTCAACTTCTTTGGATGAGGCAAACTTTAAAGGATTACGGTGTCATTTCTGACAAAGTGCCTCTTTGGTGTGACAATGAAAGTGCCATCAAGATTTCTCTCAACCCGGTGCAACACTTCAAGACAAAGCATATTGAGATTTGGTATCACTTCATCCGGGATCACATTAGGCGAGGGGAGATCGAGCTCAACTATGTCAACACTCATGATAACCTTGCAGATATTTTCATGAAGCCCTTGGATGAAGCAAGATTTCGCGAGTTAAGGCATGAGTTAAATATCATTGATTCGAGCAATGTGGCTTGAACCTTTGCACACCCACCATACTCTTCGTGATGTCTTGTTTAGGTGTAGGCATGGACATAGGGGGAGTATTGTTCTCTCAATGAACTCTCCCTCCCCCCATTATGCATAAATTGATCAAGTCTTTCACATTAGCCATTTTTATGGTACTTGTGCTTCAAAGATGAGTTTTGGTCATGGGCCCAAGGTTAAAATCTTCGTGGTGCCATACCACTTGACTCAAACATATGTGGCCTCGGCCACCGCCCTCTCTTTGAGAGTTGTGTGTTTCTTGTCCTCTCGTGGGTGTTTTCCTGCCTTTGTGCTTGCTCTTTCTCCTCGTTGTTTCTTTTTCTTGCTTGAGCTAAGCCATTTTTCTATCTACTCTTTGAGTGCTTGGCTGGGCAGTACTACCGCTGGAGGCGTGCGGTACTACCGCTTACTGACATCAAGCGGTACTACCGCTGTGGGGCGGGACTCGGGGCGGGGTTATGTCGGGGGGGGGTTTCTTTCTCCCCCACACCCATTCGCTCACCTCTCTCAGCCCCCTTCTTGCTTCAGCGACGCACTTGCCACAGGAGGGCTCCGGCGGGCCGCCGTCTCCGGGCCGTCCCTCACCATTTCCCTCGGTGGAATCGATCCCCACCCCGTCCTCTTGCCATGGATGCGGTATTGCCCCTGTTCCTCTTCTCTTTGTGTCTAGGTTTCAGATCTAGCCTTTAGGGGCAATAGTTGTTGCATTCATCGATTTTTGGCCAAATCAAAGCTTGAGTAGGATGGTGAAGGCTTCTAGACTATTTGGATTGATATTTGGTAGGCTTATTTTTGAATTTGGCATCCCGGTAGTGCTGGATTTGGCCACGGCAATAGGGAACCGCCGTTCCCCCCGCCTAGAGCGGTACTACTGCTCGGGCGGCACTACCGATTCCAGATCGCGGTACTCCGGTCGATGCCCACTTCCACCGTTCTCGTACCAAATATCGATCCGTGTTGCTTTTTCTGGTGGCTTATGCTCATTCTTTCATGTTGTTTCTTGTGTCCGTGTGTTTGGCTCCAGTTGATGGCCCTTCGGAGCAACATGTCCGTCATGTCAACACCGGGCGTAATACTTCAAAGCACTATTGCACCTCTGAGACAACGGCTGCTTATTTAAGTGTTCCTCCTTCAAGTGTTCCGCCAGCTTCGTCTCAGCAGCCTACCAAGAGTATTGCGAAGAATCCCAAGCCGAAGACCAAGTCCGTGACTAAGATGACTGCCAAGGAGTTCTGGGAGAAACGTCGGTGCAATCCCTATGAACAAGATCAAGAGCCCAATCTTGTCAACCGTCCCTTCTGGAACCGTTTTCAGTGGGCAATCTACTTTGATGTGATCAAAGCAAAAAAAGAATCTCTATGTTGATGTTTGCACCATCGACACTGACTATATGGAGAAGGATCATGCCTACTTTGGCGAAGCCCTACAGATGTGTACTCAGCTGAACATTCTCAGAATCATGTAGTTCAACAAGGACTTTGATGCAAATTTGGTGGCTCAGTTTTATGCCACGGTCCATCTTGGAACGAATGAGGAAAGAACTCTGACTTGGATGACTGCTACGTCTTGAGCTTGCGTTGGTTTTCCTTGAAGAGGAAAGGGTGATGCAGCAATAGTAGCGTAAGTATTTCCCTCAGTTTTTGAGAACCAAGGTATCAATCCAGTAGGAGGCTCCTCAAAAGTCCCACACACCTACACAAACAAACAAGAACTCGCAACCAACGCAATAAAGGGGTTGTCAATCCCTTCAAGTCCACTTGCAAAAGTGAGATCTGATAGAGATAATATGATAAGACAAATATATTTTTGGTATTTTATAATATAGATAGGAAAAGTAAAGATGCAAATAAAAGTAGATTGAAACCTTACATGATAAGAGATAGACCCGAGGGCCATAGGTTTCACTAGTGGCTTCTCTCAAGATAGCATAAGTATTACGGTGAGTGAACAAATTACTGTCGAGCAATTGATAGAAAAGCGAATAATTATGAGATTATCTAGGCATGATCATGTATATAGGCATCACGTCCGTGACAAGTAGATCGACTCCTGCCTGCATCTACTATTATTACTCCACACATCGACCGCTATCCAGCATGCATCTAGAGTATTAAGTTCATAAAGAACAGAGTAACACATTAAGAAAGATGACATGATGTAGAGGGATAAACTCATGCAATATGATATAAACCCCATCTTTTTATCCTCGATGGCAACAATACAATACGTGCCTTATTGTCCCTGCTGTCACTAGGAAAGTACACCGCAATATTGAACCCAAAGCTAAGCACTTCTCCCATTGCAAGAAAGATCAATCTAGTAGGCCAAACCAAACTGATAATTCGAAGAGATTTGCAAAGATAACTTAATTACACATAAAAGAATTCAGAGGAGATTCAAATATTTCTCATAGATAAACTTGATCATAAACCCACAATTCATCGGATCTCAACAAACACACCGCAAAAAGAGTTACATTGAATAGATCTCCAAGAAGATCAAGGGGAACTTTGTATTGAGATTCAAAGAGAGAGAAGAAGCCATCTAGCTAATAACTATGGACCCGAAGGTCTGTGGTAAACTACTCACAACTCATCGGAGAGGCCTTGGAGATGATGTAGAGGCCCTCCATGGTTGATTCCCCCTCCGGCGGAGCGCCGACGAAGGCTCCAAGATGGGATCTCGCGAATACAGAAGGTTATGGCGGTGGAAATAGTTTTTCGTGGTCTCTTATGATGTTTTAGGGGTACATGGGTATATGTAGGAGGAAGAAGTAGGTCGGTGGACGCTCGAGGGGCCCATGAGGGTGGGGGGCGTGCCCACCTGTAGGGGGCGCACCGGGCACCCTCGTGGCCGCCTCCTTTGTTTCTTGACTTCCACTCCAAGTCCTCTGGATCATGTTTGTTCCAAAAAGATCGCTCCCGAAGGTTTCATTCAGTTTGGACTCCGTTTGATATTCCTTTTCTTCGAAACACTGAAATAGGCAAAAAAAAACAGCAATTCGGGTTGGGCCTCCGGTTAGTAGGTTAGTCCCAAAAATGATATAAAAGTGTAAAGTAAAGCCCATAAACATCCAAAACGGGTAATATAATAGCATGGAACAATAAAAAATTATAGATACGTTGGAGACGTATCAATGACCAATGGCAAGCTTCTCTCTGTCCAATGGAAGGCATTCATGGAGTTACTTGGGATTGAAGATCAAGGACTTGAGAACCCAGTTGTCTTTCGCCCTCACCGCAATGCAACTTCCACTCATGAGCAATCTCTGTGGCCCTACTGTACTTTGAAGATTCACCCCGAGACTCAGAAGGATACCTATGAGTTGCCTGCCTTTCTGGACATACTTCATCGCATCTTCAGAGAGACTCTCTTCCCCCGCATTGGGAACTTGGATATGGTTCACTCCTTTATCGTGGACATGCTTCTTTTATGCCAGCATAAGAAGGAAGAAAACACTGGAGAATCCTTGGATATCTCTCATGTCATGTGGTCTGAGCTTGTCACCGCTATCTCTGAGCGCAAGTGCCCCATCTATGCGCCTTTTCTCATGTTGCTTATTGAGAAGGCTTGGATGTACACCTATCCTAATGTTGTGCTGGAGACTGGCGAGTTGATCCCTCATGATATCAAGCGTCTGGGGAAGAAGGAGAACTGGGGCACATCAGTTCCAAGGTCTGGGATTCCGTCTGGAGCTGCTGACGTTGAGACAGAGGCTAATGATGATGATGATGATTATGAGCCCTCTGGAGCGGAGCCCACTTGGGCTAAGAAGCTCAAGGCCAAGATGAAGGCCCTGTTCTGCATGCAGACCAAGGGACATTACCGGGCTCATGTGAATGCCAAGATGGCTCGTCATCGTGACAAGGCTATTATGAGGCAGGTTGGCCTTGAGGTCCAGGATGGCTCTGAGGAGAGGATCACAGATGAGGAGCAGTGGACCAGACAACATTGCCGGTGGAGTGAGTCAGAGGAGGAGACTGGAGTACCATCTACATCCCGTGCTGCTGAGGAGTCTGAGGAGGAGGAACATGACTGGTGATGCCTTGGAGCTCTGCCATCACCTGTGTCGTAGGTGTCCTCCCTGCATTTTTGGTGTCTCGATGCCAAAGGGGGAGAGAGTGTAGGATTTACGAGTCTTGTGTTGAGTCTTGTTTTGCTTTGCTTTCGTGTTGTTGAACCTTCGTTTGCTTTGGTTTGTTGGTTTGTTGTTGTGTTCGTGTGAGTCCAGCAGACTATCATATGGTGTAAGACATATGTTCTTAGCTTATCTTATTGCCTTCTCCTTTTGTCTAGTATGTTTAGTAGATTGTGAGCTTATACTATCTTGTGCCCTTTACTTCATGCTCATTGCGTTACCTTGCCTCCATGCTTAGTGTCATTCATATTGTTGCAAGGATTGCCTTGTTTATAAAATATAGGGGGAGTGTTGATCCTAGTATGTGTGCCGTGCAGTCCTAAGCATCTCTATAAAGTGCACACATCTAGGGGGAGCCTGTCTAAATTTAATAGATGTTGGGTTTGCTTATGTTTCATTTTATATCCCTATGTGCAAATCCTGTATTGTCATCAATCCACCAAAAGGGGGGAGATCGTAAGGGCATATTTCTCCCTAAGTGGCTTTGGTGATTGATGACAATGCTTTTGCAAATTAATCGTGTGCATTGAGCATTTCAGATATCTCATGTCTAGGCACAAGACAATTCGGTTCACCTTGGAGCTTTATGTGAAGACGGTGTAGTCTCCCTCGTTTCGGTTTGGTGGACTTGAGTCGTAGGAGACACCGTACTATCAAGAGGGGGTCCGCATTGGAAAGGCTAGGGTGGAATCATCACGTACACTTCATTGTTGCACCCGGCTCCTTTCCTCTCCTTGGAGTTTGTTGTTTTAACAGTTGTGTAGACTGTGAGGAGGAAGCGGTAGTACCGTCGCCAGAGCGGTAGTACCGCCTGTGTGGTCCTCAAGCGGCAGTACCGCTTTCCTACAGCGGTAGTACCGCTTCAGGGCATCGATGGCAATACCGTCTTGGTTCGGCAACGCTACCGCCTTGATTCGAGGATGCATTTTCTCGTGTTGGGTTGTGCGGCAGTAGTAGCGACAGTAGCAGTGGTAGTACCGACCATGAGCGGTAGTACCGCAGCTACCACCGCTACCAATGCCACCCATACCCCCTTTCTCTCTCTCGTTCTCCCTCTACTTCGTCTACTCTCAGTCTATGCGATAGTACCACTGGCGGTTGCCGTAGTACCGCATCGACCAGTGGTAATACCGCTCTACTGAGCAGTAATACCGCTTTGTGCGGGCTGAAGAGGGGGTAACGGTTGGATTGGTTCCCCCACTATAAAGGAGTTCTTCTCCAAGTTGACTCATCTCTTTTCCCCCAAGCTCCATTGTTGCTCCAAAGCTCATTTTCGCCCGATCTCTCTCCCTAGCCAATCAAACTTGTTGATTCTTTGGGGATTGGTTGAGAAGGCCCGGATCTACACTTCTACCAAGAGAAATTTGATTCCCCCCACTAATCCTTTATGGATCTTGTTACTCTTGGGTGTTTGAGCACCCTAGACGGTTGAGGTCACCTCGGAGCCACATTCCATTATGGTGACGCTCCGTGGTAACGTTGGGAGCCTCCAATTGAGTTGTGGAGATAGCCCCAACCTTGTTTGTAAAGGCTCGGTCGCCGCCTCCAAGGGCACCAATAGTGGAATCATGGCATCTTGCATTGTGTGAGGGCGTGAGGAGAATATCATGGCCCTAGTGGCTTCTTGGGGAGCATTGTGCCTCCACACCGCTCCAACGGAGACATACTTCCCCTCAAAGGGAAGGAACTTTGGTAACACATCCTCGTCTCCATCGGCTCCACTTTTGGTTATCTCTTACCTTTACTTGTGCAAGCTTATTTGGTGTTGTATCCCTTGCTTGCTTGTGTGTTTGTTGCTGTTGCATCATATAGGTCGCTCACCTAGTTGCATATCTAGATAACCCACTTTGATGCAAAGTTTAAATTTGTAAAGAAAAGCTAAAAACTGTTAGTTGCCTATTCACCCCCCCTCTAGTCAACTATATTGATCCTTTCACCTGTTTTATCAATAACATGATTTACGTCATATGGCAAGTATCCCCCTAGCATCATGGCATTCATCTAAGAGGAGACCTTGCATTGGACTTTCTCTAGTAATGCAAGATCAGTTACTCGCATTTCCTAAGTGAATAGGTTAGAAAAATATGATTACATAAGAGTATTGAGAGAGCAGTACCTTCAACCCATAAATCGTGTTTGTTTTAAAACGACTTATACCTATACGCTTTTGCCCTGATCAACCATAGCGGTCAAAAAATGAGGTGTTCTTGTCACTAATTTTGTGCAAGATGACTCCCGAGCATTGCATCTAGTGGATCTCTTTTAGTTCAAGTAAAAACCCAATAAGTTCAAGAATGTCCTTTCTTCTTACTTTGACTCGTCATCTACATGGCCTCACATCACATTTTTCTAGTTCTCATTGAGCCTTTCTCAATCATTTTTTTCTTCAGTTTCTTCAAAACATGTTGGTCCTAGTCATGGAAAATGCCATGCATTTACCTAGCTTGCCCAATACTCCACCTTTCATTGCATCGAGACATGATTCTTCCCATGCTCGGTGGACCATGTCACTAAATTAGGCCTCTGCAACCAAGGCACCTCAAAAGGCCTCCTGCAACCAAGGCACCTCAAAAGCCTCCTGGCCTTTCGGTCTACTAGTCGTATTCTGGTGGAAGTTATTATCCACCATAATAGTGGATGATCAGAGTGATTATACTCGAGATTTTGAAGTCTTTCATAAGGGAATGTTAGCCACCAACCATAGTTGCATACATCCTTGTGCAACCTTTTTCATTATACGACTTCGATGCCAAGTAAATTTATCTTCAGGGAACCCCATGGCCTCTAGATCAGTGTCATTAGCTCCTCCTCGAAAGCTTGCATCTATTCAATTTGATTCCTTCTTCTTTTTCATGATCAAGTAGTATCACATTCAAATCACCCATCATTAGCCAGGGTAAATCATGTTGGACCTTTAAGTAACTCTTCTGTTCCCATGTTGTATGATTCTCTTCCAGCTTGAACTCATCGTACACTCCGGGGAACTTCCAACTCTCTATTCCAAAATAAAATAACACTAGACTTCCTTCCATCACTAGGATTCACCATAACCGATTCCATATAAAGATAATGGGACCAACACTCTGTCAAGAAGCGTTCTAACTGTGTCACCAACACAAAAACACCAACGAGATAAATCTGTGCTAAACATCCAACAAAGCACAAACTGTCGGCGTTCCCCAACCCCTTGTAGTTTGAGGCTAAGGCTCAGGCATTACTCCATCGCGGAGCCCGTCGGTTTTGAGTTCCCCAAAGCATTCATGTTTCCTTCACCATTGCCATCATTCTTAGACATATTGGGGGCCTCTTTTTGGGGGTGGGATGGGAGTCTGGCTGGGCAAACTTGGTGCATTTGGATCATCAAACTGTTACACCAGCCGCCCGACCTTCGTAGAAGTGCCCTCATGTAGTGACAAAGTAAGAAACACACCCTTCCTTTTATGTTTTGCTTCTAAAATATCCTCATCACCCCCTTCTTTGTTGCTTGCATTAGTCAACAACAATTCCAACTAATTTTTGATGCTTTAATAAAGCTAACATGCGTTCCGGTGTTCCTCCTCTAAATGTCTTCCTGGCATTAGACCTCATTCTCTCCCTTGTCAAAATCCTCCTCCCGTGTGTTGTGCATAAAACTCAAATGAGCATCTGCCTGATTGCTCCGTCTTTGACGGGTCCTCGCTCGTTGCATCATCTTAGAGATGGTCGCCAACTCCAACGAGCGCGTAGAATCTTGAAGACCAGAAAGCTCAGAAATGGATGCCATCGCCATGCTTCTTGAAAATGTGCCCTATCATGCTGGCATACTGAGCACCAATCAGAGAAATATTCATATTTCACGAGAACAATTGACTTCTCACCATGTATGACTAAAACTTTATTCTTGAGTAGTTTTTGAACATCCAGTTTAATACTCATGCGAAAAAAGTTTCTCGAAAAATCCTGAGATGCTTACTCGGCAGTAATGAATCCACCAACCATGCTAGCAAGGGTTTTTAATATACTGATAAACCCATCCAGGAGGTCGTGAATTTGAATTCAAATATTCACATGACGTAGCTTGGATGTGGATGGCTTTGTAAATCTATCATAAGGTGCTAGAACTAGGGTGAAGCCTTTGTATGTCCATGGAATCCCTTCCATCTCCCTTTCTTAGTCAATGAGGCAAGAAAGCTGCATTGTGTAAAGGTTCTAATCTATATACTTGATCTTCACTTCTTGAGCTACGTCCCATGACAATCGCATGTTCTTGTAAAACCAACACTTACTCTATTCTCTGTCTGTGTGCATCCGGGCTATAGTTATCCAACGGGCCGCCTTCATCCATGGCGACGCCTCATTCTAAAACACAACATTGTCCAGATAATCTTCATTGAGGCATAATTCCTTCATCATTGCTTGTAGATCACCTTGGTCCATCGCCACAGCCTTCAAAGTCTCCACCGCCATGAAACCCTAGCCCCAGAGTAGCTATCGAGCTAAAATACTAACCCCCGATCACCACGAGAACCCTAACCAAGGTCGAGCGATGATGCACGATCGCCCCTTCTCCAGCCGGAGCGAGGACCAAGCATGAGAGGGCTGGGAAAACTCAATACCAGTGGGGGCGACGAGACGATGAGATGGCCGAAACCCTAGCGGGGAGGGAAGTTTGGGCAGCCCTCCCCCCAAAAAAAAGTTTGGGCAGTTTACAGATACATGAGAGCGAAATGCATCCACATCCGGATCCGGCCTGCCCTAATAAACTCGGATGCGTTTTCACTCGGGCCCACCTTCGTGCCATAAAATAAGCAGGCACTATACAAAGCAGGGTACGAACACGCATTCCTCCGCTCCCCACCAATCGAGTCGCGAGACAGTTCCCTTACATAGAACTACTCCGACGGGACGGACCCACGTAACAGGGAGATGATTTCACGAACGCAAAACTCATGCAGTTTACCGACTCGCCCGGCCTCGACTTGACCCACCCGCAAGCTAAATGCAGGGGGCCCAGGGGCCGGTGAGACGGGTCGAGAAACACCGGGTCTAGGGCTCTAGGCGGCGGCCACTGCTGTCCGTCTCCTCCTCCTCCTCGCCCAACTCGCGTCCGCCTCCGTCTCCGCATCCACTTATAAAACCCATCCGCCCTCCCGTCGCCTCCCTCTTTTCCTCTATTTCTGCCAGAGAAAACAAAGAAATCACACCTCCCATCCATCTCAGGGCGGCGGCGTGAGCGAGTTCGTCTCCTGCGGCTTTCCCCATGGCGGAGTACGACGAGCAGGGCATGGCCATCGCGGCCGCCGAGATACTTCTCAGCCTCCGGAGCAGGAAGCTGGCGCGGTGGCCGGACTGGGTTCCGCGCCCGTCCGGCGACCCCGCCGCGGATCTCCAGCGGCCGGAGGAGGCGGAGGACGAGCTGCCGCCGATTCCGGAGGGATGGCCGAAGCGGCCGCGGTTGCCGCCCCGTGCGGTGGCCAAAGGAACCGCGTGGCTGCTGTCGTGGGAGAGTCCCTTTGCGCGGCTGGGGGAGCATCTTGTCGCCAGATCCGGCGCGTGTTCCAGCGGGGACGAGAGGGCACGGTCGCACCCGCGCGTCACGAAGGTGAAGCGCGAACCTTTGGCGGCGCGGAGGCCGGAGACACCGCCGTACTACGTCTCGGCCGCCGGATCCGGCCCTTCCACCAGCGGCATGGACCGGGCGCGGTCGCGGCGGCGGCAGCGCGTGAGCGAGAAGGCGCAGGCGACGTCGGCCGCGTGGACTGACGCCGCCATGGCGGCATCGAGCCCGGAGACGCCCTTCGACTACGCCAACGCCGCTGGATCAGGGGCGTCCTCGAGCGGGGACGAGGTGGCGCGGTCGACGGCGAAGCGCAAGGCGCAGGGCGGATCCGGAGTGCCTTCCAGCGGCGACGAGGGGTGCAGCTCGCCGGCGAAGCGCGCGCGGGCGGACATCTCCATCGCCGTCGCCGTCCAACCCAAGGCAGGCGCGGTTAAACTTGAGGTGAGTTTTTTTATTCAATCGCCTTATCGCTTTCTCATTCTTTGCGGTTTATTCGTCTCGCTTTTGGAGTCTGGACGCCTTTCTTGCATCCCAATCTTGTTGAAGTCGCGTTAATTGCAGAAGTATTTCCCCCCTCGGTTTTGTGAGACTCTGTCTCGTTACTCATCAATCTGTCGAGGAAGTTCCTTTGCCGTGATTTTTTTTTGCCTGTCCCATCGTTGATGTGTTCATACGTGTGGCGTGGCGTTCTTCGTCTGAATGAGCTGGTTCGCCGGAGATGGAGTTCTTGTGTCGTACTCCGGCGCCAGCGCTTCGCCGGAGAGGATAAATCATTCTCTCGCATACGGCCTCCGGCCTCCGGGGTCGTTTTCGTGACCGTATGGCTTTTGTGTGGACCCTTCGCCTTGGCCGTTGGCACCGTGTCTAGTGTAGCTGGAGGTAGGCGATGGCCGACGAGGCACGGTAGATAGACTAGTTCTGTTATACGCCGCATTTATCGCTTTTATTTATTTATTCCTCGCTCCATCCAATCAGTAAATAAGGGGTAGAAAAAAGGAAAAGTAATAGGAAGAGAAAAAAAAGGAAGCATGAAATCTTGAGTAATTTCGTAAAGTCGATTATTGCGGGGTTTTGAATTGGAAGGCGATTTGATTAATTATTGTGTGTGTCGTTGGCTGCGGATTTGGAATTACTCAATTACTCAATGTTGTGTGTGTTTTCGCTGTGGACGAATCCCCATCGCCATCACGTGATAGCTGCACTCTCCGTGCGTGTTTCTCGCCCTCGAGTGGTAAAATTTCGTTTCCCTCTGACTTGCCTTGCAAGATTGTAGACTTCCTTCGGGGTTTCGGTGCTGTTTCCCGTGCGGCCGCGTGGGTCCGGCCAGTTTTTGTGGACCCGGTCCCACGGAGTTCGATGGTTTGACACCCAGCGTGTCATCGGATTTTCCTTTTTTTGTCGCCATTTATTTTTCTAAATTCAGGCGGAAAATGCGGCCTAGAGAAATAACCGCAGTACTAGTAGTACTAGTAATCTTCAGTGGAAAATAACGCGAAGATTGAAAGCTGGATGAAGTTTTTTTTTTAATAGGGAAACAGAAAGTTTTTCCTGCCTCTGCTTGCGGCAGGGTTGTTGTAAAGTGGTGCGTGTGCCTTTACGTGTCAGTCCGGGATGTGGGTCCCTTTGGCGACCGACGTGCACAGGGGTGGGGTGCCGCCCATCGGTCGGCAACGTGGTCATTGGATGCCGCAGTGCTGCGACTTCTTTCCTTCAAAAACGAAGTCCAACTCTACTACAGTAACTAGCTTCTCAAAACATTACTAGTACTACTCGTATAAGTGTGCTGGCTTATTTGTTGCTAGTACTAGTAGCAGCTGTCTCGGTTCCTTTGCATTGCATCTATGCGAGTACGGAGTACAACTATTTTATTCCGCGATGATTTTCTTAACAGTGATTCCACGTGATTCCCTCGATCTTGCATCTTGCCGAGATCCGTCTAGTTGTTGTCATCCTGCATTTGATTAAGCAGTGTTCTTTCATAGCTTTTTCGATTTTTCCTGGAGCTTCCAACTCAAATAATTTTGGTTGATGTTGTGCAGGATCAAAAGACCGAGAACAATTACCGGGACGAGAAGGGCCACTTGATGTTTGACCTCAACGAAGATCCAAGCATGGCGGAGGAGTGGTGACTGGTGAGAGGCGAGGAGGACCAGGAGAGGATTTTGCTAACTAGTTGGTGTGCTTGGGGCGAATCAACCCAGCTGCTCATGTGTACATAAAGGGCAAAGCCAGTAGAAGAAGAGCCGGTGAGGGTGTGTTAAGCTGAGATCGGAGCTTAGAGGGTATACTCATCATTAGATTTATATCAGGGTTAACTTAGTCTGCTCTCTTCTGTTGGACGTACTGCATGCGCCGGTGCGCTTCTGGCTCGCTTGCTCAATGCCGTGTACTGCAGTCCCTGTTATTTTCTCTCTTTGTTTATCCTGTTTATTATCCGAATCAACTGATACGGTGCATGAATTGAAACAATAATATATACTTCATTAGATATTTTCTTCTTGTTTGTTCCATATTGGCTATTTGCTCAGCTGCTTCTTATTAGGAGGATTCATAGTTCGTTTAATGCAATTGATGATTTACCTTTTAGTTTAAACTCTTTCATGAGCAATGGTACACACCCGTCCACTTTCAATAAAGGTTATATTTACATGAACCTGTTTACTTGGTTACTAACAGTTTATAATACTATGAAATGGTTTAGCACTGTGATTGACTTGGCTGGGCTTGTTGTGACTTGTGAGCCGTTCGGGGCAGCTTGTCGCATGGGTGGTTGAACTGGGGTGGATTTGCCTGCGCCACTTTCTCCTTCCCCTCTACTGCTGTAAGCTTCGCCCGGTACCATTAAAGGCGTCTAGTAAAATAACCCATTTTTTTAAGCACCGGTGGTTCTCCCTGTATAAAAGGGCTGTTTAATTAAGTGTTATATCTCTAAGGCTGGTCACAATGGGGAGGAACTTAGGAGTAACATCACACACTTCAATACAACTTTGCTTATGTGGCACATATTTAATGAAGAGAGAGGTGCTTGTGGTAACTAGCTATGTTACCGGAACATCACACACTCCAAGAAACAATGAGTCTATAACCTAATAAATACATCGTTGCATGACACTACATAGATGTTCCTACCCACTATGGAGGTAGTAACATAGTCTAGGGAAGTGTGTAAGTTACTAGCTTATGTTCTTGCCCATTGTGACCAGCCTAAGCACCTTCCCTAAACACTTTGCTTGTATAAGACTTAAATGGTCGAAAATGAAAAGATTTCTAATGTTTCAGAAAGTAAACATTTAATGGATGGCATTTTCCTGTGTAGGATCCTGTATTTAAAGGCGAAAGGAATGCCACTTTAATGGTCCACAAACAAGCAAAATTTGGCAATTGAAGATAGAATTTTACCATTGAAACATTTAACTTTGGGTTCTTGCCATTAAAATTTGGGACGTGGCTCACTGGCGCACGGGCGCCCGATTGCAGCACCGAGCGCTCTCCCAGAAAAGGAAGGAGCGGCCCGCGCGTGCGACCAGACAGTCGAAAAAGGAAAGAAGCCCCCACGCGCGCGAAATCGACGTATCCAAGCCCGCGTGAATCACGGGTGGATTACGCGCGCGCCCCGATCACACCTGGCCCCCTGGCCCCGCTTCGTCGCACCTGTTGTCGCCCAAGCTTCGGTCCCCACCCCCTCCCCGCACCCCCGCCCATGATCCCTTGCGGACGCCTCACGCAACCCCCTCCCCCCTTTTCCTTGAAGGAGAAGCCCACACAAGGGTCCTCTTCTTCCTCCTTGCTCCTCCTTTCTTCCTCTAAACAAGACTTGCCCCATCAATGGCGTCTTGAAGAACAAAGCCGATGCAGGAACACCTCCTTCCTCCTCATAGCTCCAAAAATCAGATCCGGAGAGAAAAAACGAGACCTACCTCCCCCCAAAAAGGTAAGCACCACCTCCACCCGACTCCTCTCTCTTCCCTACTCAACCACCCCAGCCCTTCCTTGCTTGAACATCAATTAGTCCAGTTTTTAGTTCATTCTTTTGATCTGGTGAAAAAGCAACTTGTAGAACGCTTTGAGCCAACACTATGTATGGCGTGCATCTTGAGCAACTGTTATGATACAAAAAAGCAACACCAGTACAAAAATAGGGCAACTCTAGTGCGAAACAAAATGCAGGACCATTGCATAGTTTTGCAGGTGCATTGCAACACCAAAACATAATTTCTCTATATTGTATGCATTGAAACCTGCTTGGCTTTTTTCCTATCCTAGTATAAGGTGCTTGGGGTTCATGAGCGACCCTGATCAGGAAACAAACCTGACAACTCGAACAGTTAACTAAGGCAACTATGTTCATTTTTGAAGCAACTCTGGTAAAAAAGAGCTGTGCAAGCGTAGCTGTTCAAAAAATTTAGAGTTGCCTCTGCCAGATGTAAGAACATGGCAACTCTAGTACTAAAACACATGCAACTTCCCTATGCATTAAAGCATGTACTATCAAGAACATAAAACTCATGTTAGAAGCAGGGGTAGAAGTATTAACTTGCATGTGTTAACACACAACTTTTGCCATATCAGTATGGTTCTCGCTAAAAAGACACAAACGACAAACGCACAAAACAAAGGACACGTGATAAATAGATTCGAACAATCCCACACTAAGATACTTTGCTACATTCCATATGGTCTCACTGAAAAAAATAAAAAAGACATAAACTACACCAAATGATAGGCCTCCTGCTCCTGGTAAGCTCTCCGTCAGATATGCACGTTGTTTCCCATCATCAAAAGTTGTCATTTGCTGCTGAAAAAAAGGCACACATGAATCAGCGTATGTCATGCAAAACAAATCTTTGCTGTTATATATGTGTGTCATACTGGTAGAAACATAAAACATATAAGAAAAAAGAAGAAACAAGAAACTTTTGAGAAAAAAGAAGATAGAAATTGCCTCTGTTTAACTTTATAGTTGCCCAAACAAGTGTATATAATTGCTCCTTTATATTCTACAACTAGTTTGTTCAAAAAGGTCATGCATGCTTTTGTGGTGGGCTAACACACAGTTTGTTGCAGGTTGATTGTTCATGATGACTGATCTGAATGAACCACCGCTTGACGTAGAGTCCATCAACATTTCAGTCGAGTTGGGTGCACCCTTATTGCATGCAGGGGATGAGCAGGAGCATCAACATTTGGAGGAGGTTGGTGAGTCTCCTGACCCCAACGTTGGCTCTAACACTACTCATGTCATGGACAATCGTGTTGCTGCTCCCCCACCTATGGTTGCTCCTGCTAATGCTTTAGTTCATGAGGCACATGATTTGGAAGACGAAGAAGCTGGGTCACAGCCACAACAACCTTATGTTGGCATGCGCTTCGACACATTAGAGGATGTGAGGGAGCACTACAATCGCTACGCCTTGATGGAGGGCTTTTCAATCAAGTCGAATACGTCTTACAGGTCGGCCTTGTAGGATCAAAAGTATGTCTAGAGGGGGGGTGATTAGACTACTTGACAATATAAAAATTCTGCCTTTTGACAAAGAACAGTTTTTGGCAGATTCACAATTATGATCAAGTCAAGCATCACCCTACACATGCAATTCTAGAGTATAGGCAGCGGAAAGTAAATTGCACATGTAGTAAAGAGAGGTGGAGAAGAGCAAACGCAATTTTGGAGACGCGGTGATTTTTCTCGTGGTTCCGATAGGTGGTGCTATCGTACTTCCACGTTGATGGAGACTTCAACCCACGGAGGGTAGCGGCTGCGAGAGTCCACGGAGGCTCCACCCACGAAGGGTCCACGAAGAAGCAACCTTGTCTATTCCATCATGGCCTCGCCCACGGAGGCTAGCCTTACTCGGGGTAGATCTTCACGAAGTAGGCGATCTCCTTGCCCTTACAAACTTCTTGGTTCAACTCCACATCTCGACGGAGGCTCCCAGCGACACCTAACCAATCTAGGAGGCACCACCCTCCAAAAGGCAATAGATGTTGTTGATGATGATGAACTCCTTGCTCTTGTGCTTCAAATGATAATCTCCCCAACACTCAACTCTCCTCACTGATTTGGCTGTGGTGGAAGAAAGGATTGAGTGGAAAGCAACTTGGGAAGGCTAGAGATCAAGCTTCATATGGTGGGAGTGGAGCAACTTGATCTCAACACAAGGGTAGGTAGTTCTCTTCTCGAAATGTAAGGTAGGAGTGGTAGTTCTTTCGATGGCTCTCTCAACGAATGAAGAGGGGTGGAGGGTATTTATAGCCTCCACACAAAATCCAACCGTTACACACATTTGAGCAATCTCGGTGGGACCGAAGTTGACAACTCGGTGAGACCGAAAGTTCAAATAATGTGAGCGTTGGGATTTTCAGTGGGACCAAAAATACAATCTCGGTGAGTCCGATTAGTGCAATGACAAGAGCAAGCCGGTTTGGTGGGACCGACTTCATCATCTCGGTGACACCGATTTGATGATGAAGGATTCTGAAGCTTGGCAACTCAAGTTTCGGTGAGACCGAGTTGAGAATCGGAAAATCCGGGTTTTCTAGGGTTTGGCTTATGGTGAGGTGGTTCATCTCGGTGTGGTGAGTTTGGAAAATTGGTGGGACCGAGACTACTTATGAGTGTGTATGGCGGTGAAAGTTCTTGATAGTTTAGGAGATGTATCACTAAGCACTTGAGCAACGGATCATCATCATAACCTCATCCCTTTTAATAGTATTGGCTTTTCCTATGGACTCAATGTGATCTTGGATCACTAAACCAAAATGGAGTCTTGAGCTTTTGCCAATGCTTGCCTTAGCATTTTGAGGGTCCACTTCTTGATCCTTGCCATACCCATATCCTTGAACTTTCGAAATGATTCTCAAGTAACTATTAGTTCAATGATATATATGTTGTTATTAATTACCAAAACCACCCGGGATTAGTTGCACTTTCAATCTCCCCTTTTGGTAATTGATGACAACATATAGATCAAAACTTCGACAAAGGATATAATCAATGAATAATATCGTCGCTTTGAGAAGTATGTGATAAGCAAGAGCTCCCCCTAAATTTGTGCATTATTTAAGATTTGCGTTTGAATGCAAATGCACAATCGATTAGGATCATGGGTCACTCTTCCATGTCACATACATCTTGGTGGAGCGCACAAAATGATAAGAATGAACAGCATGCACCCAATCACCAAGACATGAGTAAATGATCATACAAGATAGGAATGGCATATGATAAGCATTAAGCACACATTAAAGCATAATGCGACCAAGCACTCATTAAGGTAGAATCAAGCGTAGTATCAAAAACACCTTGAATGTCTCGAAAACCAAAAGTATCTCAAAGAAACCGCAAATGAGCGAAAGAGCAAAAGCGACAACAACTCTCTCTCTCGAAGTCCTATGATCTATACAATTTCTCCCCTTTGGCAACAAGTTACCAAAAGTTCGAAAAAGCATAGAGCTAAGCGTCCTTTGGGGACTCTTTGGCGGCTCCGTCAGGTTGATGTCGGAGTGGATATGACAACATCGGCGAAGACTTGGTGATGTCTGTCTTTGGAGGAGTGGTCCTTTGGAGCTGGAGTTAGATAGCTTCTTTGAAGCGTGGGAGAGTCTTTGAAGCTGTAGTCTGGTGTTAGTCCTTTGGAATAGCGGTGATCGGGTCTGTGGGAACCGGAGCGATCTGTTGATAAGCATCTGGACTAAGTCATCCTGCATCTCACGCATAAGCTCTTCCTTCTCCCACTTTGCTTCCTCAATGTCGCCTCAAGCTTGTTGTGATCACTTGCACTTGATCGACTTCACGCCCGGGCGTGAATCTTGTCCTCAACAATCCTCTCTAAGCTCTCCGAGGCTGTACAATCTGGCAGGCGTTGTTCAATCCTTTGGGTAGCTTCAAGAATTTGCTCTCGAAACTCTTTGGTTTAGCTGCTACTGCTGCTGCTTCCTTTTCAGCTTTGGCTTTCTTAGCAGCTTCGATCTTGGCTTGACCTTCAACAGATGTTGGATCCTCCTCATCCATCACAATAACATTGTCTTCATGCTCTGGCTGCAGCGGTAAATGTTCTCTATCCAACAAGAATGTGCCCGTGCCAAACTTGGCATTGATAAGCATCTGAATATGCGGGGCAAATCCACATGACCTCTTCTGGTCAGCTGCAGTCCTCTTAATGGTCTCTACCATCAAGTCCATCACCTTGAAAGGTGCTTTCTCATCAAGTATGTGCAGCATGTTGATAGAGTATCCTCGATCATGCGATGATCTCGGACTTGGGCATCAAGGTATGCCTCAAAATAGTATTAGTGGTAGGTAGGCTGCTGGAGATAGTAGGTGAGCCGAGCTTCAGATTCCCAAAACTTTCTTTGGAACCTCTTTGTACATGTTCTTCATGGATTCGTGATTCTTCTTTGGAATCCCATATACATCAATATCATCATCTCGTTGCCTGGAGCATTGAATTTCTGCCCATTCTTCAACAGATGAAGAAAATCTTTGACCTTGATCATCCACACAATCTTTCCATCGGGGTAGAAGTGAGCTGTGGCATAGAATTGCATTATCATCTCATCGTTCCAACTGGTCAATTTCGACCTACAAAATCTGCAACACCACATGCGGTGAAACTTTCATGCACATGTGGAAAGAAATCTCTGTGCTCTTATTTGTCAATGTACTTCCAATCAACGTATCTTGTGTCTGCGACTATGGGCTTCTTGTCCATCAAGACGGTCTCATAGAAGTCCTGCTTTGCTCTACGGTGTGAAATCTGGGATCTCTGGCAGTTCTTCTCCTCACGGCATATGGGTCGACTTGTCTCCATAGCACGAGACCTCTATCTTTCCTTTCCTTCATATTCTCGGCTTGAGGATGAGCATCATTATGTAGTGGCAGTTTTGGGCGAAGTTTCAAAGAAAGCTGGTCCTTCATCATCGACACAGTTGGTGGCACATCATCCTTGTTCTTTTAGATATTGGAATGTTTACATTTGTCTTGTTGGGCTTGGCGGCGAGGCTTTCTTGGAGCTGCCTTAGCTGGAGCAGATTGCTTGGGCTTTGATGTGGCTCCGGCCTTAATGGCATCACCCATGAACTTAGGCTTCGAGGAGGAGGCTGGGGTGCTTCCTCATCCTCATCTTCTTCTGCTGCATCATCATGCACTAATCTCTTTCTCTTGGAGGTTTACTTCACTTTGCTTGCATTGCCTCTCCCAAATTCAGCTTCTTGGCAGCAGTTGACTGCTTGACTTTCTTTGGTGCCCTTCTTGGTCTGTTGACCTTGTGGCTCTTTGGCAACAACCTTCCTCTTAGGCTTTGAGGTTACCTCTTCCTCAACAACAAAATCTGAGTCCTCATCATCGAGTTCCTCTTCTTTCGGCTCTGGTGGCTGCAGGAGGCAAACCACTTGGTGTACTCCTCTCACCATCATCGATGAGCTGCTAGGATCGGGACTAGTGCACTGCCTCTGGGATATCTGCAATGGGTGTCTCGACCTGTCGACATCGCGGCATCGACATGGTGACAACCTATGAATAGATAAGGTGTAGGCAGAGAAGAAGAGTCATCACAAAGCGCGAAGTTTTGCAAACAAAATGAGTTCAAATTCTAGTATTAGGTTTTCACGAAGACATTTGGTCGGACCGAGTTTAAGATTCGGTGAATCCGAAGTGTTAAACAGAGCTTTCACACCACTTTCGGTTTGACGAAGTGGGTTTGATCTGCCGAAAACACTAGGGTTTCACAGAATCGTCATTTCGGTCACACCGATTTGCACAACTTCGGTTGGACCGAAGGTGCGATCTGCAATGGCCATAGGCCAAATCGGTCTTACCGAAAATTTAAAATCGGTCTCACCGAGATGTGTTCGCGGAAACCTAACCTAAAACTTTTACTCGAATCTAGTCCAAACGAACTAATCGGTGTATGCAGGAAGATTTCAATCGTGGCAAGATACTAGGCAATCAAGCGTGCATTGAATCGGAGATGGGAGCACGAGTGGGATCAAAACTCACCCTAACTTGGTGGAGTTTTTCTCTGGCTGGCAACGGCGGAGGAGATGTCCGTGACGGCGGCGGAGACTGCGGCGAGCGCCTGAGCGACAACGGCGACGATCCGGAGACCAAAGCGGCGGCGGCAAAGGGTGTGGGGCGAAAGCGTTTGAAGGAGAAATCAGCGCGCCCTCGAGTATATATACCCTTTGTGTCGGTGGGACGAGTTATAAAACTTCGGTGGCACCAAGATGGATAACTGCTAGGCGATTATGCACTTGATCACGCCGAAAATCACAACTCGGTTTCACCGAGATGAAAACCTAGATCAGTGTAAATGCTTTCGGTTCGACCGAGTTTGAGAGTTGGTCTGACCGAAATCAATTAGAAGGTTTTGGAAGTTAGCCCTTGACGGATCGGTGGCTCCGAGTGCTCCTCACCCGGAGGGTCCGGAAATGACTTGTCCAAAGTTTGTGATGTAAGCATGAATAGAATTTGAGACAAGAAAGCATAGATAGCTAGGGGAGGTACTTAGGCATTCTTGTCCATCCATTTGGTCAAAAAAATCAAAACGACCAAAACAACAAATGGATGTCCTTGAATGGATAAAATCATGCATCCAACATGCTCACACAATAAGATAGCAAATGAAATATGTGTCAAACATGCACAACCAAAACTCTAGCAACTAACACACAATTTGTCGATGATTAGGTCATCTTTATATGAGTATATTGACTTAGGAGCCAAATGAGAACATTTGATCATAGGTCATACTCATCGTTTAAGCACAAGTGGGGTTACCACTTTTACATAAAGCATTGATGTGTTCACATCATTTGAAGATGCTTTAGCTCAATTTTTTTAGAGCAAAGCTCCCCCTAGATGTGAGAACCCTTTTAAAGGGTCAAACTAACCTTGGGTTGTCGTAGAAGACTTCATGTAGATGTTGAAGATGTGGATGCTCAATGTTGATGAAGATCATCAAGAGTTGGGAGCTATCCTTTGGATTCGGGCACTTTCAATACCTACATGGGTTAGTCCCACAAGGAACAAACAAGGATATCCATGGACATAGATCGAAGTTCACAATAGATGATGTCCATGAAAGCAATGATTACCTTGTCCCTTGACTTACCAACAAGAGGGTTTGTGACTCCATGAACTAGTGCACGATGTGGAAGTTGATTGCACAAGTTTTTGCCAAAATGAATGTGAGTGAAGTATGTTGGCGGAGTCACCCTCAAGAACTTTCTAGTTCTTCTTCTTCGGGATCCACATCATCTTGATGGGAATCCTTGGGGTTGTAGTTGAGCTTGACGAAGTAGAACTTGAAGTTTCCTTGGGAACCCACTTGACCATGGCTTGAGGTGCTTCAATAAATGCATCAATCTCCTCTTGAAGCTTGTCCTTGCCTTTTAGCTTGTGGTCTTGTGGTGGAAGGTCATCTTGAGCTTGTTCCACATTGGAAGAAGTAGGATTATACTTCTCCTTTTGAGGAACAAACTGTGGAGTAGGATATTGACCTTCTTCCCATTCAACACCTTCGGCGTTGAACTTTTGCTCAAAACCAATTCCTTGATTCTTCCGGTGCCTTCCTTGCTTGCGAACAATTTCCTCAAAGTTCTTGCTTCGGCAAGGCTCTTGTGACACCTTTCTCTATGATCCCTTTCAATAAGCTATTTTCTTGCTCAAGTGTAACTTGGCTTGAAACATTGTTAGTGGAATCAAGAGAACTACTAGAAGCAACAACATTGAATTTAGCATGGTTATTGTTACTACTAGAGAAAGAATTTTTCTTATGCTTGTCATGCTTAGTCTTAATGGGTGGCAAGAAATTAGACAAGAGAAGTCGTTTGGCAAGATATGAAGAACTCTTCTTTGAAGATCGTCATTGATTGCTTTTAGAAACTCATGTTCTTGCTCTAGAGTGAGCTTTTGAGCGTAGCTTCTCATGAGATCTTAGGAGCTCTCTATGATCTTCTTGAGTTGTTTCATGAGCTAACTTAAGAGTTTTAGTTCTTTAGTTAGGCGCTCAATCTCCTTCATAGCATTGTCATTCGACTCTTCTCGACTATAAAGACTACTAGCATGTTCATCATTACTAGGTTCATTGGATTTATCAAGTAAGAGCTCATCTTCACCAAGCAAGTCATCCTCATCACTATTGAAGTCAATGAATTCAGGGTGTGATACCTTGGGGCCTTTAGCCATGAAGCATCTTCCAATTCCCTCATTTGGTGAATCAAATAAGTCGTAGGAGTTGGAGTTGGAGGATCTGAGAGCAAGACCGCAACACCTTCATCTTGGTTGTAGTCGGAGTTGGAGTGATAGCTTCCTTGGATTGATTGTCGGAGTCGGGCGGAGACCCATTCACCTACATGAGCTTGATGTTTTCTTCTTGTGTAGCTCCTTGATGACTTGTCTTTCCTCTCCGAATCCTTGCTTCTCCGAGAGGGTCTTCGTTCATAACGATCATCTCTGCTCCTTCTCTCTTTCGAGGTGACTCATCTCTTGAGCTTCTTCTTCTTGGAGATTCTTCTCTTCTCTTGTGGGGAGCCGTACACTCATTTGAGTAGTGTCGGGTCTTCCACAATTGTAGCAGATTCGATCACGACTAGAAGATCTCTTTTCATCATATGATCTAGACTTTGAGCTTCTCTCTTTGCCTCTATTCTTGTAGAATTTGTTGAAGTTCTTGACCATTAGGCTTATCTCTTCATTGGAAACTAACTTGTCACTTGAGGTTGTGGGAGCATCACTTGTAGCTTTGTAAGCACCACTTGACTTGTTGTGAAGCTCTTCCTTATCCTTAAGTGTCATCTCATGAGCAACAATTCTTCCAATGACTTCGGTTGGCTTGAGATTCTTGTAGTTTGGCATCATTTGGATCAAAGTGCACACGGTGTCATACTTTCCATCCAAAGCTCTGAGAATCTTCTTGATGATGAATCGGTCGGTCATTTCTTCGCTTCCTAAGCCGGCAATCTCATTTGTGATGAGAGCAAGCCTAGAGTACATTTCAGTGACTCCTTCACCATCCTTCATCTTGAACTTGTCAAGTTGACCTTGAAGAATATCTAGCTTTGACTCCTTCACGGACTCGGTACCTTCGTGCATTTCAACCAAAGTATCCCAAATCTCTTTTGCATTCTCAAGGCGGCTGATTTTGTTGAACTCCTCGGGACACAAGGCATTGAAGAGAATGTCACAAGCTTGAGCATTGTTTTGCAACATCCGCAATTCTTCCGTTGTAAGCCGCGATCGAACTTTTCCTTCCTCGAAGAATTCACCTTGCATACCAACACAAATAATGCCCCATGTGGCTGGGTTATGACCAAGAATATGCATTTTCATTTTATGCTTCCAACTAGCAAAATTTGTACCATCAAAGTAAGGACCTCTCGAAAATTACCCTCACTAGGCGACATACTCTCCTAGGTTGTGAAACCAAGCTTATGGAGTCAATGCAATGAAACCAATACAATGGAAACCAAAGCTCGATACCACTTGTAGGATCGAAAGTATGTCTAGAGGGGGTGATTAGACTACTTGACAATATAAAAGTTCGCCTTTTGACAAAGAACAGTTTTTGGCAGATTCACAATTATGATCAAGTCAAGCATCACCCTACACATGCAATTCTAGAGTATAGGCAGCGGAAAGTAAATTGCACATGTAGTAAAGAGAGGTGGAGAAGAGCAAGCGCAATTTTGGAGACGCGGTGATTTTTCTCGTGGTTCCGATAGGTGGTGCTATCGTACTTCCACGTTGATGGAGACTTCAACCCACGGAGGGTAGCGGCTGCGAGAGTCCACGGAGGCTCCACCCACGAAGGGTCCACGAAGAAGCAACCTTGTCTATTCCATCATGGCTCACGCCCACGGAGGCTAGCCTTACTCGGGGTAGATCTTCACGAAGTAGGCGATCTCCTTGCCCTTACAAACTTCTTGGTTCAACTCCACATCTCGTGGAGGCTCCCAAGCGACACCTAACCAATCTAGGAGGCACCACCCTCCAAAAGGTAATAGATGTTGTTGATGATGATGAACTCCTTGCTCTTGTGCTTCAAATGATAATCTCCCCAACACTCAACTCTCCTCACTGATTTGGCTGTGGTGGAAGAGAGGATTGAGTGGAAAGCAACTTGGGAAGGCTAGAGATCAAGCTTCATATGGTGGGAGTGGAGCAACTTGATCTCAACACAAGGGTAGGTAGTTCTCTTCTCGAAATGTAAGGTAGGAGTGGTAGTTCTTTCGATGGCTCTCTCACGAATGAAGAGGGGTGGAGGGTATTTATAGCCTCCACACAAAATCCAACCGTTACACACATTTGAGCAATCTCGGTGGGACCGAAGTTGACAACTCGGTGAGACCGAAAGTTCAAATAATGTGAGCGTTGGGATTTTCGGTGGGACCGAAAATACAATCTCGGTGAGTCCGATTCGTGCAATGACAAGAGCAAGCCGGTTTGGTGGGACCGACTTCATCATCTCGGTGACACCGATTTGATGTGAAGATTCTGAAGCTTGGCAACTCAAGTTTCGGTGAGACCGAGTTGAATCGGAAAATCCGAGTTTTCTAGGGTTTGGCTTATGGTGAGGTGGTTCATCTCGGTGTGGTGAGTTTGGAAAATCGGTGGGACCGAGACTACTTATGAGTGTGTATGGCGGTGAAAGTTGCGATAGTTTAGGAGATGTATCACTAAGCACTTGAGCAACGGATCATCATCATAACCTCATCCCTTTTAATAGTATTGGCTTTTCCTATGGACTCAATGTGATCTTGGATCACTAAACCAAAAATGGAGTCTTGAGCTTTTGCCAATGCTTGCCTTAGCATTTTGAGGGTCCACTTCTTGAGTCCTTGCCATACCCATATCTTGAACTTTCGAAATGATTCTCAAGTAACTATTAGTTCAATGATATATATGTTGTTATTAATTACCAAAACCACCCGGGGATTAGTTGCACTTTCAGGCCTACACAAGCGTGCTGGAAAAACAACAATTCTGATGTAACAAGTTCCGCAAACCAGTAGAGAGGGTTGGGATCCCGGATGTTGCCTCGTCAAGCAAAAACACTACATGCCCGAGTTCACCTGAACAAGATGTTGAAGAGGATGTCGAGGAACACACTTTCAAGAAGAAGAGGAAGCGAGAAACTGTGAATCAAACAAGATGCCGTGCTAAGATGGTGGTGAAGCTTAAAGATGACAGATGGGAGGTTATCACTTTTATTGCAGATCACAACCATCCACTGATTGACAAGCCATCGCTTTCGAAATACCTCCGTTTTCACCAAGGCATCCCGCCGGAAGAGAAATTTTTTTCTGAATCACCTAAATGACTGCAACTTGACAGCAAGTACGACTCACATTGGATTAAATCTTTTTACCACAGAACTGTTACTTATTCCTGCATCAAGTACTTTGACCTGAGCCAACTCTGTTCATTTTTTATGCAACTATGTTCATTTTTTGTGCAACTCTGGTAATTAAAAAAATCATGACCCAACAGAAAACCTTGGTGTTGCCTATTCCTACCTCAACTACTTGGATTTCTTTCCTATCCTAGTATAAGGTGCTTAGGATTCATGGGCAAACCCTGATTAGGGAGAAAAACTGGCAACTTGAACAGTAAACTGAGGCAACTATGTTCATTTTCTGTGCAACTTTGATAAATAAATAAAAGACATTACCCAGCAAAAAAAAACTTGGTGGGATATAGGCTTGGTTCTTGTTCTACTTATGCATAATTGTTACTTTATGTTTTCTATAAAAACAAGTTGCTCGCTGCATTGTGGTTAGTTAGTCCTGAAAAACACAAGTTTCTATTTTTTATGGCAGGAAAGATGATGATGATAATATCATCATACTACGGCTTGGATTGTTCCGTACACAGCTAAAGCCATCCATAACCACTTTTCGAAGGTCAATGCCCCAACTAAAGACATTGACATTGAAGAAACACTAAACTACTTTTACAAGGTGATGGAAAACGACCCAGGATTCTTCTTTAAATGCAAGACAGATGCGAAAGGCAGGACAGAAAACTTGTTTTGGGTGGATGGTGTGGCACAGAAAGCATACGTGAAGGCTTATCATGATTGCGTATCATTTGATGCAACTTATCTCACGAACATGTACAATATGTCGTTTTCCCCCTTCATTGGCATCAACAGACATGGGCAGTCAATATGCTTGGGTGTGGATTTGTCCGGCAGGATCTAGCCTCAAGTTATGACTGATTATTTGATGCTTTCCTAGAAGCAATGGATGGTTTGGCTCCGGACAACATCATCACGTACCAAGATGTTGCTATGGCACAATCTATCAAGAGGAAGTTCCCGGCAACGATTCACCGTTGCTGCCATTGGCATATAATGAAGAAAGCACAAGAGAAGCTTGGCCCTGTGTTGGCTAGGAACCCGGATTTGGTAAAAGACTTCAATGAGTGCATTGACTTCAGTTTCACTCCGGCTGAATTTGGAAATGGGCTGCACTTCAATTGAAATATGAAGGTCTTATGCATGGTCACTTTGAGAAACTCTATGAAGACCGGGCTACATGGGTGCCGTGTTACTTCAAATTCAAGTTCTTCCCTTTCCTTCAGTCAACACAACACAGCGAAGGGTTCAATGCTGTGTTGAAGCGCTATGTGAACCCACACAAGTCAATTCTCAACTTCGTCAAGCAATATGAGAAGATTCAGGTACCCATACTCGTGAGGGAGGGCGGGAACGACTACCGGACAGAGCATCAAAGATGGTCGCGTTTCCCCCATTGAGAGGCATGCCTACAAAGCATACACTAGGGACATCTATGTGAAATTTAGAACTGAGTTTCAAATGATTGGCCAATACGATGTGCGTCCCGCTGGAATCAACTTCTATTACCTTGAGCCCAATACAGAAGAAGTTCTAGGGTATGGCTCAAGGAAGTACCTAGTCACAGTGAGACCAGACCCAGCTACCTATGATTGCGAATGTTGCAAGTGGCATAGGGACGACATACTTTGTTGCCATGTCTTGAAAATCTTCACACACCTTGGCATTAATGAGATACCTGAACACTACATCAAGCGCCGCTGGACGCAAGATGCAGTGCCAAGTGCACCACCGCCAACTAATGAGGGCCCTCCGCAGGACTTACCCGCTGAGTCAGAGAACCAAGTTCGACAAGTGACTCTAACAATGGATTTTGCAAAGCTAGCCAAGAAGGCAATGACTAGTGATGAGGCAGCCGCTGCAGTTAGGAGGCACATAAAAGTAGTAGATACAGAGGTTACTAAGCTGAATAAATTGAGGAGGAAGAGGCTAAAGGCAGCCCGAGAAGCGGCTCGGGCTAGGGAAGCATCAAACCCTAATGCCCCAAGTGGTTCAAACCAACCTCCTGCCCCTGCCCCCTGCTTCGATGGATCCACCTCGTTAAGTCACAAAAGGGCGCAGCCGCAGCAGGCGCTTCAAATCAGCCATGGAACTACACCATAAGAAAAAGAACAAGTGCAGCATTTGTGAATCAATCGATCGCACTGCTGCGACATGCCTAGGGAAGCTGTTGTGGTCGTTACCACATGAAGATAATGACCCCCTGGTCTTGCAAAACTAGCTGAAGTAAAAAAAGCAATTGTGTCCTGGTAGATGAAGCAATTGTGGTTTGGTTTCTGAGCAGATGTAGAAGGGAATCAAGCAACTGCCAGTTTAAAAAAAGCAACTATGAAATGATTTGCATGGACTTGTTTTAATTTATGTGTTTTCCTAGCTTTAAATTCACAAATTGGAGACTGTGTGGAGGTGGATGCTTGAGATTTGTGCTTATATTCCTTGCTCATAAACTTGCAAATCCTATGGACGCTTGTGATTTATGCAGACTTGTTATAGGTGGTTTGGGAAAAACTTTTGTGAGTTTTCTAATGGAACACATTAGTATTCGCATTTGATATTCTCTAATGGAACACATTGATCAGGAAAAAAATGTACCTAGTTATTCGTTCACTTGTTGGCTGGTTTGAGGATCTCCTGCCATAGAATCTTGTTCAGGTCACACTTTAGCATGGAGATGGTCATCTTCTTCCTGATGTTTGGTATGTCGCTTTGTCCGTAGTTCGGAGCCACGTCCAGTTCCACAATAACGCATTCATCAATGCCAATATGCTACAATCGCCGCTGCAAAAAAACCAAATGTCAAGAAAGCACTTGCAAAAAAGGAAAAAACTACGTCTAATAACAACGATGTGTACGTAGGTGGGTTAGTCCTTATGATACAGTCTGCTTTGGTGCATCGGTATCCACAAGCGGGAACTTGTCCATTGTCTTTGCTTGTTTTGGATAGTATTTGTCCCACAAAACACAAACTGCTGCTACAATAGCCCTTGCAACATCATCCAGCCTCTTGCTTTTCTTTAACATCTTCCATGAGTCAAACACTTCGAACCTTTTGTCCCTCAGATCGATGTTGAGTAGCCAGTAGTGGTGTGCACCATCGGCGTTCTCTGGGTCTAAATTTTCAAGCACAGGAATCATAACCTTCAAGAAAAAAAACCATGTCAGCATAACAAGGACATCAACTGCTGATATGATTTTGGGCAACTCTATATGTTTTTAGGAGCAACATCTGATATGATTTTTAGGCAACTTCTGATATAGCTCTCAAAACACTAAAAAACATCAAAAAACTTCTGACATGTGTATGAAGCTTTGGCAATGGCTTATCAAGCAACTCTGTGGGTTTTTATGAGCAACTTATGATGTGATTTCAAGTAACTCCTATGATTTTCTGATATCAGCTTCTCAAAAAAATGATCTTAGAAAAAACAGAAACAACACCAACTTTCTGATGTGATTTCAGGCAACCTGAGTTGGTAGGAGCAACTTTACTTGAGTAAGTGTGACAGATATGTAAAAACAAAAATAAAGAAAAAAACTGACTTTTGAACAACAAAGCACAGGAAATGCTCTTGGTTTTCAACCTGTGCAGAAAAAATGTCACTATAACCATGCACTTTTTAGGCAACAATGCAAACTATAACAGGCAACTTATATGTAAAGAAAAGCCAACTAACAGATACTGCTCACTCATATCTTGAGGGGGCTATTATAGTAGGTACACAGCAGGGGTGGTTTGTACATGCACAACAGGGGGGTTGTACATGCACCTAAAGCCATCCTAATTATGTGTCACAGGTCATAGAAATTTAGAGAACAAACGCACACATGATTATAGACAATTGAAAAATGTTTTTAAAAGGGAAACAACTAGTAAACACATGGAGCATACCATGTCTTGCTCATCCAAACGGTTTGATTCTTTGAACCTGTCATGCAGCTCCTTCACATCGCGATCGAGTCTTTGAAGCCAAGTCTATGAAGAAATGTAGAATGAGATGATAAAGAACCAACTTCAGTCCCAAAACAAAAAAGGAAAAAACTGTGGGTTCTATTTCTCTTACCGAAAACCTAACAGGCATGATTATTTTCTTGGACCCTTCCAGTTTGTTGTACATGATTGCTTCAATCCCTAACTCAAAGACATGTGTCTTCATCCATCCTGCCTTCCTCATTGATTGAGCAAGCTCCTTGATTGTGCAAAAGTAACCACGATACTTTATGATATGCGGCCTGTAGAACAAAAGAAAGGCTCCGTTGAGAAAAATAACAATAGGAGAGATCATTGCATGCAAAAAGAAAAAATCAGGAAAAAACTGGCTACTGGAATAAACACGCACGTTGTATCGTCACCTGCGACGTCCTTATCGTCCCTCCTCCTCCTCCAAGCAACAGAATCAGTGCGTACACTCTATTTGTTTCTGCATTGCATGTGAAATCCTTCCTCATCTCTACATTCACATATGGTGACCTCTGTGATGGTGGAGCTTTCAGTATCCTCCTCTCGTGCTTCTCAGGAACGAGCTCTTCCGAGCTGCTGGCTGCACCTTTCCCGATGATTCCCCCTCAGCGGTAGTTTTTGCAACTTCAGTTGGTGTACTGAAACCGGCAGGTGATATGTGCCCCGCACTTTGTCCTACAACATTTTTCACCGCCCCCTCGACAAATTCATCGAAATCCATCTTGCCCCAGTCAATTCCCCACTCAATGTCGCCGGTGGCAGGTGTGTTTGCCACCCCCTTATCCTCTGCTGCCTTTCCCTCCTCGCCTATTATTCCTGCTGGCTCATCTACCCAAGATCGAAAGGTGGAGCTGGACAGTAATCATCCCACACAGCACTCCCAGACTTTGATCTTTGCAGCAATCATGCTTCTTCACCTGAATTGCATTCTCCTTTGTTTACCGGTAGATTGATGGCAGCTGATGTCTGTATTACAGGTATGGTGCCAGCAGAATTACTCGTCATGAGCGGTGGCGTAAAACCTGGGCTCACACACTTCTCGATCAGCTCATTGATGTCCCTAATATCATGGAATAAGATTTCTTTCCCCTTTGCAGAGCACTCTTGCTTGTTGGGGAGTATCGAAGGCTTGTTTGTTGATTCCTGGGCAGTTGCTTGCTCCTGCTCAGGGGTTGCTTCCTCAAGCGCAGCAGTTGCCTCTGTACTTTGCGTGGCAGGGTCTGCTGATTCCTAGGCAGTTGCTGCCTGCATGCTTACTCTGGTTGCCTAAGTTTTTTAATGAGTTGCTTCAAAGGTAGCACCAGTTGCTCTGTTTTCAGTCTTTGCTGATTAAACAGTTGCTTGTTTTTTCTGTTCAGTTGCTTGCAAAATATGATCAGTTGCTCTGTTTTGCTTCTTTGCTGCTCTTTTCTGGTACACCTTGCTTTTTGCTGGTGATGTGGCTTTCTGACTTGCCGCTTCATCTGTCAGCCTCTGAGCTATCAGAGCTTGCTGCCTGGTTGTCATAGTTGCAGCACTTTGAACAGCCGCATCCTCACTTCCTTTTGGAGACATAAGAGAAGCCTTAACTGTCTTCTGGCTCACTTTCTTGACCTTCCTCATGACAGCCGCTCCAACTCCTCCTGCAAGCTTTCTTTCCTTCTCTTATTGGCTGAAACTTGGTAGTTCCAACTCATCTACCATCGTCTCAAGGCACAAATCCATCCTGGAGAATTTTTCTTCAGTTGGCATCGCAGGCATCGGGAAAAGAGGGATATCATGGGTCTCGGGGATGACCTGTTTCTATCTGTACTGGGTATCTCCACTCCTCACCACATCTGCAGCTGAAATGACAGGCCCACTCTGAACCTCAAACGACTCCTTCCGCATGTCCATCTTAATGAAGCTGCTCCGAAAAAATTTGTCGACGCTTTGGATGCTTCCTTGTGTGCTCTCGACGGACATCGTTTCCTCTGGCTCACTTTTTTCCTTGCCAATGCGCTTGAGTCTCTCCATGATCGTACTTAGCGGCACCTCATCGTCACAACTGGCCCCACGCCACCCCAGATTTCGTGCACCTCCCTCATCATCACCACCTCCCTCACTGGGCTGGTCAATGCTAGCGTTGCCTCCAGTGCCGCCATCATCCTTCTGTTCAGCCCCCTTCTTCCCAGCCCCACCATCTTGCTTTGCCTCATCATCTTCATCCTCTCTGTCTTCCTCCTCTCATTCTTTTCATCACCCTGTTCCTCCTCCGATTTCCCCTCTTTCTTTTCTGGTTCATTCTCTTTCTCATTGCCCTCTTCCACATTTCTCTCCTTTTCTTTGTTCTCTTCATCGTCCCGTTCCTCTTCATCCTCCTCCTCCATGTCCTGCTCTTCCTCTTCAACATCATCCTCGTCGTCCTCTTCCTCATCTTCACCATCGTCTTCACCAACAAAGGGCGGCTGTGAGTTGTCAACGTCCATGTGTTGTGAATCATCATCACCAGTTTCTGTGGCTACTGACGGGCTGCTGTATAATGGAAAATCATCATCATAGTCATCATTGTCGTCGTCGTCATCATTGCTGTCCCCATCCTGATCCGAACTCTCCTCTTTAGGACTGTCCTCATCTTTACCTTCCTCCTCTTCTTCTTCTGAAGATTCAAATTCTTCCTCGGCAGATTCCTCCTCCTCGTCATCGAACACCAAAAGTGTCTCCTTGCACCGACTGGTACTGCCCCTTGTATTCTTTTGCTTTGCAACCTTCTACTGTTTCAGACTTGCCGTTGTCCTTATCTGCCGTGTTGATTGACATACGCTTGCGATCCTAGAAACACTTGTGGCTGCTGGTTCAACCTCCTCCTCTTCCAACTTGCCCACCCTTTGAACAAACCTCCCAATTTGGACTGATATTTCACAGCACATATCATGGACCAGCATTGACAACCTCCTTTGTTTCTGCAAAACACAAAAATACAAAACTCAAAGATGAGCAGTCTATACAACAACAATGATGAACAAAAACAACAGTTCGTTTCTTATGAATGAGCAAAACAATGGTAGCAAAGAAATACATTGGTGTTGAAGTTTTGAGGAAGCCTCGCAGCAACAAACTTCTGGATGTGATCCATGCTCCCAAAAACACTATCTTCTACGCACCTCGAGAACTCGGCTTTCAGCTGTTTTTTGTAAAAAAAAATGTACATGATAAACTCAGTTAGCAAAAAGATAAAAAAAAATCAAAAGAGGGGATGGATGAGCAACTGCCTCCCTAACTTAGGGCAACACCAGCACTATTGATGGCAACTGCAGTTATGAACATCACAAAAAACTACATCACCTACAACACCCCTCCCCGATAAAATTGAGCAACTACAAAAAACTAAAAATTATTGGCAATTGTTGCTTAAAAAACTCATGTAATTGGACATGTATGACTACTTGGAGACAAAATGAGGAAGATTACCATACAAATTTCCATGCAAAAAAACTATCATGAAACTAGCTCAAAGCAGCTAAATCCTGAAATTAGGCAACACAATCACTATAGGTGGGCAAATGTTGCTTCAAAAAAAAAAACTCATGTAATTGGACATGTATGACTACTTGGAGACAAAATGAGGAAGATTAGCATATAAATTTCCATGAAAAAAAAACTGTCATAAAACTAGCTTCAAAGCAACTAGCTCCTAAAATTAGGCAACACAATCCCTATAGGTGGGCAACTGCATGAAAAAAATCATGCAACTACAAAAAATTCTGTTCATAAAGTAAAGTAACACTTACTCGTAACTTTCCATAGACACCCTTCCTAATCCTGTCCTTCTTAATTGCTGCTTTGATCAGACCTTCATTCCATGCTTTGACCCTTGGAAGAACAGTTGTCGTCCTCTCATCCACATAATCCTTATGGACTGTCCTGTAGTCCACATTAAGTGAGTCAAGGTAGAAGAACTGTTTCAGAAAATAGACAACACATGTGAGCTGCGAAAAGACCTATCCAACTTCAGCATGAAACATATAACGCGAAAATGAACCGAAAGAAGAGGGGGGGGGGAGGTCTAGATCATTTTACCACTAGGTGAAAAGTTTAGCAGCATATAGTATTCTTCTTGTCTCCAAAACCCATGAAAGCAAGCCTAAGTTGGTCGACGACAAACTGGCAAACATTTGAATTCACAACCTCACATGGATTCAGCGTAGCTGAGTACGCGCGCGGTGACACCTTCAAGCTGGTGGTCGGTGCAAGAAAACAACTATAAACAACAACCAGCCAGGCACTTAAGAACTTGTCGTCCGCAACAACTCCCATATCATTTATAATTTTGCACCACTCGGTCATTGATGGCACAGGCCCTCTCGGGATGTCGAACTTCTCGTTGAACAACCTAACTACGTCTGGCCCCACTTCATACGCAACCTTCCTCTGCCCCCTTGGCAAACCCCAGATTCTTTCTACGCTTGCTACATCAACTGGGATCTTCCCCCTATCTGGGATAACAAGCTGCGACAACTCTGGATCATAACACTTCATGACAAACTTCACAAGATCTCCTTTCATTGTTCTTGTCCCGATATCAATCACACCCCCTAAGCTTATATCACCGATGGCATCCTTTTGCGTATCATCGAGGCCACTATTTAGGACAAAAACTTTTGAAGGTGATGCACTGTTCCTCGGTGGTGGCCCACTGCTACCAATCTACATAAAAAAACGAATGGAAGATCTCATTAAAGAAAGGCAGTGGCAATTATATTAAATTGAGCAACCCACTATATTAAGCTGAGCAACTCACTGTACTAAGCTAAGCAAACCACACCATAATTAAAAATACCAAAGTTGTGTTTGCTAAAAAACTGAGCAATTAGATCTATATTGAACTGCAACTGCTAGTACTAAACTAGGCAACTGCTACACTGCTATTCTGCTGCTTATCAAAAAAGGAGTGCATATACAAAAGAAAATGGCATGCTAATTGAGCATTACATATTTAAAAAAAGGATGCCGCCCTTCTTTCAAGTTTTTCATAAAAAAATACCTCGTCCCGACTTTCTTCGCACGTTTCGGATTTCTCCCTCCTTCATCACGAGGGGCGGAAACGGTGGCCCGTTTCCCCGCCCGACCACCCCGGGCAGAATTGGTGGCCCGTTTCCCTACCCGACCACCACGTACAAGATCCTGATTCGTCCGCCTGCGCTTGCGTCCAACATTACTCCTTGCTGATTGAGCTACCACTTCTTCTCCCTCATTTTCACTATCAGTTCTTCCCGCAGGCTTTTTGTTTTTCGAAGCCATTCTGTAAAACAAACACACCAAAAAAACATGTTGATGAAAAAGAAACAAAGCCCTATAACTCAAGTGCTCAATGATACTACTTGCATTTGGAGGTAACTTCACTATCATTTGGAGATGAACGATCTCCATTTACTCCTACCCAGAGATAACTCAACTATTGAATGCTAGTGCTTGCAAAAGGCAATTTGGTGTTGAAAACTATGCAACTACTCATTATTTTGTGGCAACTAAAAATAAATGACATAAAACAAGCACATAAAAAACTCCTCATCACAAAAAAGTCACATATTCATCTTCAACACATTAGATAAAACATCAAAAACACTCATAAAAAGGTTGCCACTTATTCGTGAGAAATATCTCATCTCCTATTCATAGTTGCAATAAAAACCACAAGTCGATGGTGGATATAGGCAACGTCATGTTTTATAAAGTAATTTTAAAGAACACTACAAAAAGGATAACAACTTGGTGCTGCAAATCTAGGCCATAACTAAAAATCAACCAACCACAAAAGCCATCTCCCCCCCCCCCCCAAAAACAGTGTGCTACTTTAATGTTGAACACAAGGCGACTACTGCCCCTAATTAGTGCAACTATGAACTTCGATCGCCCCTCCGTCATAGGAAAAATGCGAGGGAGGGCGGGGGGGGGGGGGGAGGAACTAAGCAACTAAAATCATATCTCCATACAACTCAATCCAGGAATTCAAACAACATCAGAAAAACCCAAGCAAAATGCAAGAAAAACCTAAGCAACTACCATCAAAATTCTATACAATTGCCCAAGCCAGATGCATCCCCTCACCCTCCCCCCCGCAAATTTGCAGGAAAAACCTCAGCAACTAGCATCAAATTTATGAACAACTACCCAAGTCAAATGCATCCCCTTACCCTGCCCCTCCATCTAGCAAATTACAGCAAAAATCTAAGCAACTACCATCAAAATTATGAGCAACTGCCCAAGTCAGATGGATCCCCTTACCCTGCCCATCCATCTGGCAAATTACAGGAAAAATCTAACCAACTGCCATCAAAATTATGGGCAACTGCGTCCTGAGAAGCAAGCAACATAAAAAAATGAATCCTATGCCCCAGTCACCAGGATTCGGTCGCGTGCATCCCCTTACAGCCACTCAATCCCGCCTCCCCCCAGCACCACCCCACCCTCACCCCCCAGCCATGGCAACGCCTCGGCCTTCCCAGGCATTGATGATGCAGAGCTCGAGGACGCCATGGACAACCTCGTGCCCGCCCCATCACCGAAATCCTAAACGCCATGGACCACAACTAGGAAGCAGAGCGAGAATAGGGGATAATAGGTGCTGGGTTTACCTCCGCCTGCAGCCGGCGACTCGCGGCGCTCGCGGACGGCCTCCTGCACCAGCGACTCCTCGCCGGATCCACCACCGCAGCACCTCGCCTTGTCGCGTCGTTGCTAGAGGAGAGGAAGGAAGACGGGGAGGAGTTCGAATGAAATCTCTGCGAGTGCGGGCGGGCGGTTTTGAACAAGACGAGTGGGGGCTGCAGGCGGTTTTCGCCTGGAATAAAGGTGTCAGGCCCACCACGCGTCACACGCCTCGCGCAATCCCGTAAGGGCACCTAGTCGAAAGCACATCGCGTGCGGGGGATCGCCAGACCGCATCAAACGGTGGACGTGCGTGCGCTTGATGCGATGAACGAGCACAACTGCGTGTTTAAGATTTCAGGTAAAATTTGTTATTTGTTCCACGAGACATCCATTATCTCAAAGCAGAATGAAAAAAACTCACCGTCTACCTTTCTGATCTTGTTTATTTGCATCGTGGATCTGTAATGTTTGAAATCATTATGAATTTTGGAGTTTACAACAGTCACTTGTGGTCAAAATTGCCTTATTACATAGGCAAAACTAAATAAACTAAATATTGTTAAATCTCAAAAACCATATTGGCCAGACATATACTGGTCCCATGTGCATGAAGCACAATCACTAGAACATACTGAACAAAACAAAATAAACTAAGTCTTGTTAAATCTCAAAAATATATTAGGTAGACAAATACTGGTTCGATGTGCATGAAGCACAGTCATCAATTAGAACATACTCCAATGTAGCCTGAAAGGTTAAAACATTTTTTGTATGTCTGGCCTGTGTTTCGTAGGGTCTTCGAGTTCTTCATCAGTTGTAAAGTTGGGGCGGCGGAGGCAATCAGACTAATGGTTCCTCGTCTTTCCCCATGCTGATGTCCTTCCTTAGAGTGACATCAGCAAATTGGAGGATAGTGTCGATCATCAGGGATTTGTTGTTGAGATTTGCTTTTGTTCTCCTGTACACACCCACCCGATGAAGTTCATCTTGATACGTCTTCCTCATAGAACTTGTGATGTTTGTATTCCCCTACTCTATCAAGCCAGAGTTGGGATTCTATTATGGCCTTCCTTAGTTCTAGCTTCTTCGGGACGATGATCTATACATACCACGGTTGTCGACGTCTTTTGGTCTACATCGGTGACATTTTGACTGTTGCTTCTACAACCTCATGTGTTTCAACCCAAGCGTACGCCACCCAGCCAGGTCCTTCTGACCTGGTCATCGCGCGCCCCTCCCCGAGTGGAGCCAAGGTATGAAGGTCGATTGAACGTCAAGGGGGACTCCTGAGCATCGCGACTCAGGAGCCTAACTGGTCACGTAGCCCCTCACTCCTTGGTCCCGTCTTGGTGATCCGGTTGGGGCCAGCGGCGGCTGAGGTATGCGCGGGGCCGGGCTCTGCCGACGTAGAACACTAGATCTACCCCTACGTTCTCTTCCTATAAGCTGTTTGCGCGTCAAGGGGGACTCCTGAGCATCGTGACTCAGGAGCCTAACTGGTCATGTAGCCCCTCACTCCTTGGTCCCGTCCTAGTGATTCGGTCGGGGCCAACAGCGGCTGAGGTATGCGCGTGGCCGAGCTCTGCCGACGTAGGACGCTAGATCTACCCCTATGTTCTCCTCCTATAAGTTGTTTGCGCATCAAGGGGGACTCATGAGCATCGCGACTCAGGAGCCTAACTGGACACGTAGCCCCTCACTCCTTGGTCCCGTCCTGGTGATCCGATCGGGGCCAACGGCGGCTGAGGTATGCGCGGGGCCAGGCCCTGCTGACGTAGAACATAAAGCAAATAGGAAGAAACTGCAAAATCTCGAAGCAAATATTACAAACCATAATTGTCTTCACAATACCAGACGCAAGTTTAAATGCCTCCACGAGGCATGGTGCACATTGTAGGAATTAAGCAGGAAAGAAGCCGCAAGTAAATCATCCTTGGACGCTGCCATCGCCCGCCAGGGACTCCACTCCCGTGGTGGTGTTGCCTTCACCTGTACCAGCACCCGAGGCTGCAGGATCAGCAGCACTGCCTGCCAGGGGCGCATGAGCGAAGGCGCGGAACTTCCGCAGCTAGGCCTCCACCTGGCCCTTCACGGCTTGAGCAGCAGCGGTGAAGCACTCGCCGTCCACAGCCTCCAGCAGCTCGTCAAGATTGGCGTCAGGGTCACGGGGGTGGAGGTGGCTGAAGACGCGCGTCAGTGCATCGGAAGAAAGGACGCGAGCTTCTACCTCTGCCATGGGGCCGATGCCGCCCACGACTTCCTCAAGCGCCTCGACCAAGTAAGGAAGCAGCCGGGCGGGGCCGTCCTCATCGGTAGCAGGCGGCTTCTTCAGGCCCTTTTCATAGAGTGCCTTCAGCGCCACGGGAGACCTCTCCTCGAGGAGTGCGAAGGCCGCGCGGTCTTCTGCCAGGACCTTCGCCTTGGCGTTGAGTTCGGCCTTCTCCGCCCTCACCTTCTGCTCTAGTGTTTCCAGCCGATCGCGCTCAGTGTCCTGCGCCTCCGCCAACCGCGCTAGCTCGGCGTCGTGGTCCCTGACAGCGTCCTCCTGAGCCTTCATCCTCTCCTCTCCGCCTGTCGGTCACGAGCTTCTTCGGCGCGCTTGTCACACAAATCCTTCAGCTCGGCCTCAATGCCTTGCAGTGGTCCTGGGCGGCCGCGGGGCATCCTTCAGCGCCACCTCGCAAGCGGTTGCGGCTTGGGTGGCGGCCTACTTCTCCTTCTCAGAGGCCGCCGCGACCCACCTTAGCGCCGCTCGGACAGAGCCGTCAGAGTGAAGCCATCCGGAAACCAGCTCCAGACGCCCGGCTACTAGATGGGAGTCGGTGCCCTGGAGGTCTTCTCGCAGCTGAGCCATCTCGAAAAGGGCACATTCCAAGACATCTGGGGAGGCAGAAGGACCTGGAACCAGCGGCGCAGCAGAAGGAGGAGGCGACATCGTAGCCATGGCTTGAGAGACTGGGGGTTCCTGAGCCTTGGGTACCTCAGTAGCAACGTTGGGTAACAGCACCTCCGGAGCCAGCAGGGCCATGGGGGCTGACTCTTCACGAAGATGCCCTCCTGGGCCTCGCGAGGGTGACCGGGCAGGGGAGGTGCGAACGCTGTCGCGTCCCCTCCCCACGGAAGAAGGTGCGGCCGCGGCAGACGGATCGGCCCCAGACGGCGTCACCGCATCCTCCTTCCTCTTCTTCGCCGCAGGCGGCGGCCTAATCAATCAACGACGAACGTCAAGGACCAACAACATAATTAAGAACAAGATGGAGCACGGACACTTACTGGTCTACCGTAGTGTAGTCTACCTTCCTCTTGCTGAGCTTGAAGCCTGAGAGCCTCGCGGCCTGGGGCGCAGCCGCAAGAGCACCAGGAGCAGAAGAAGGAGTGGCCGATGTGCTGGCGGCGGCTCCAGACAGCGGCAGGGTAGCAACTCCACCCCGAGGGATCAGCGACGACCTGCTCTTCGTCGGAAACTCGGCCGGAGGCCCCCTCAGGAGGCTGGGCTTGGCTCGTGAGGGACCTCCTTCCGTAGGTGGCCCTTTCGTCCTCAGGGGGGCATCGTCGTCATCCGGCATCGTGCGGAGGAGGCCAGCCTTGCGCAAGGGGGACGTCTCCCCCATCCCCTGAGGAGTCGCCTCCAAGTCGTGCTGCTCATCTTCCTCCTCTTCTCCTTCCTTGCGGGAGTCACCTGACGACACGTTCACCGGCGCCGTCATCTCTGGGACCGCGGAAAGCGCCGGCAGCACCAGGCCACGCCCATCAAAGGTAGGCATGGCGGCCACGACCTGCGCCCCATCCTTGCGAAGGAACAAGGGAGTGAAGGCGCTAGGCGGGTATTCCTGGTCATCCCCGACCAGGAGCGCGGCAGCTCTTCGTCTAGCAAGGCTTCTGGGCTCAGGAGAAGCTTGTCCTCTGCGCCCCCAAGCATCCATAAGGGGCCCGAGCGTGCCTGAAGTGGAGCCACCCGCCGCATCAAGAACTCCCTCAGGAGCACGGCCCCCGTCAGCTTCGCCGCCTTCGCATTGCCCGGCTTCAGGTCGGCATTCATCCTCTCCAGCACCAACACCGCCCGGCTGTCGGTGAGCTTCGCGCGCAACCACCCTTCGTCAGACTGGGGCTTCTCCATCGGTAGCGCCAAGCATGGGTGGACGCACTTGGCGTCCATCATGACCCACTTCCTCCGGAAGCCGTCGACCCTCTTCCCGGCCTTTGAAATTGCGTTGGCCTTGCTGTATGTGACGAAATTGGCGCACCCCGAGGCGTGGTCGCCATTGGTTTGGAGGAAAAAGAAGTGCCACAGCAGAGCCACATACGGCATCACCCCGACATACGCCTCGCAGTAGTAGGCGAAAATCCACAAGAGAAGAATGGAGTTGGGATGAAGATGAAGGGCCTGCAACCTGTAATGGCGGAGGACGGCATAGAAGAAGTCGGAGAAGGGGAGAACGAGGCCTGTGACGACGGCGCTCGTTAAGAAGGGATAGAAAGTGCTCCCCTGAGCCTCCGGCGCGGCGGAGCCAGCCCGGAGTTCGGTCTTCCCATTTTCATTGCTCTCCACCGCCGTCAGCAGGCGCATGGCAGCGAGATTCTTCTTCGAAACATTGGGGCGTCAAGGGCCAGCTCGTACCAAGCTGGCGGCGCACCGACCTTGGCCTTCCGGGGCGCCATTGGTTGCTCAAGGGGAAGGATTGAAGTGGATCTGGAGATTTCCGAAGCGAGGAGCGAGGAAGGGGATCTGGAGCAAGACGAAGGAAAGCAATAAAGGTAAGCCTTGCCCGCGCCAGCCTTTTGTCAGACGGGCAGTTGCCGAGGCGGCATGGAGAAGCGGAGACGCCCACGTCCAATCAGTCGCCACGCGTCGACCAAGGTCGCAGGCTGTTAGGGCCCGCGGCGCTCCACACTTGCCCCTTGGCTTCGCCGCTAAGCCAAGTCCGAGCGCGCCTTGGGACCAGGGGCTACTGTCGGTGTTCTGGGAACGGGGGTCCCCAGACTTCCCTGCCTGCGGCCCACGGCATCGCTCCACCAGTAGCCCAGTATGGCCCGTCTTCATCAACCAAAACTCAAGACCCTCGCGAGGGGCCAAGCCTCGCGAGGCGGACGACACAGGGCCTCCTCACGAGTGGCCTCACCAGGCAGGCTCACGAGGGGGCAGAGATCAAGGCAAGGGGCACCTCGTGAGGTTCCCATGACACAAGCTACGACGACCAAGGCCAGGCAGGCGCCACCACGCGCAGTGTCCTCGTTTCCCCTTTGGTGCTAAGGGGGCAAGCGCAGGCGCGGGGTACCGAGGCATCAGGCAAAGGTTTCCATATCGGTGCAACAAGACCAAGACCAGCAGGACGGCAGGATGGAGGTCATCCTGTACCCCAAGACGGCATCACCACCAGCGCCATTGACAGGCAAAGACCACCTTTAGTCAGGATAGCTTCTACTAGTTGTCCCCTTTCAAATTGGCCATTGTTGGATCCCTTCCCGCTCAATATTTGGGGAGAGGACCAGGGCCTCCATAAATAGGACCAGCCACCACACTAGAAAGGGAAAGATACCAGGACAAGTAGAACACCACACCAGCTCAAGAACACCTCAGGAGGTTGTTCTTCCCTTGTACTGTTCATCATCAGCCTAAGAGGCAATCCACCACCACCACACATGAGTAGGGTATTACACCACAACGGTGGACAGAACCTGTATAAATCTTGTGTCTCTTGTGTTGTGAGTTCATCGAGCTAAGTTTAGAGATCGCGGCGAGGCTGAGAGCGAGATTCGATAGGGGGAAATCTTCATGCGCACCCCAGTGTTCGAACCTCAAGGGTTTTGCCGGAACCCTACATCCGAGAACCGTACTCGCCTAAGTTAAAAAACCATTCCGAAAGAGAGCAATCCTCCCACTCGGGGGCTTAGCTGCGAGCCCGTACTCGCCTAAGTTAAAAAACCATTCCAAGTGGAGAGCAATCCTCCCACTCGGGGGCTTAGCTGCGACTCCGTACTCGCCTAAGTTAAGAAACCACTCCGAGTGAAGAGCAGCCCTCTCACTCGGGGGCTTAGATGCGACCCCGTACTCGCCTAAGTTAAAACCACTCCGAGTGAAGAGAAACCCTCTCACTCGGGGGCTTAGCCGCGACCCCATACTCGCCTAAGTTAAAAAATCCATTCCGAGTGGAGAGAAATCCTCCCACTCGGGGGGCTTAGCTGCAACCCCGTACTCGCCTAAGTTAAAAAAACACTTTGTGTGAAGAGCAACCCTCTCACGCAGGGGCTTAGATGTGAATCCGTACTCGCCTAAGTTAAAAAAACCATTCCGAGTGGAGAGAAATCCTCCCACTCGGGGGCTTAGCTGCGACTCCGTACTCGCCTAAGTTAAAATACCACTCCGAGTGAAGAGCAACCCTCTCACTCGGGGGCTTAGCTGCGACCCCGTACTTGCCTAAGTTAAAAAACCATTCTGAGTGGAGAGCAATCCTCCCACTCGGGGGCTTAGCTGCGACCCCGTACTCGCCTAAGTTAAAAAACCACTCCGTGTGAAGAGCAACCCTCTCACTCGGGGGCTTAGCTGCGACCCCGCACTCACCTAAGTTAAAAAAACATTTCGAGTGCAGAGCAATCCTCCCACTCGGGGGCTTAGCCGCGACTCCGTACTCGCCTAAGTTAAAAAACCACTCTGAGTGAAGAGCGACCCTCTCACTCGGGGGCTTAGCTGCGACCCCGTACTTGCCTAAGTTAAAACCACTCCAAGTGGAGAGCAATCCTCCCACTCGGGGGCTTAGCTGCGACCCCCATACTTGCCTAAGTTAAAACCACTCCGAGAGGAGAGCAATCCTCCCACTCTAGGGCTTAGCTGCGACCCCGTCCTCGCCTAAGTTAAAAAACCACTCCGAGTGGAGAGCAATCCTCCCACTCGAGGGCTTAGCTGCAACCCCGTACTCGCCTAAGTTTAAAAACCACTCCAAGTGAAGAGCAACCCTCTCAGTCGGAGGCTTAGCTGTGAATCTGATTCGCCTAAGTTACAAAGATCCTCTGAGCGGCATCACAAGTACTTTGTCCGTTCCATCCTGATCCGCAAGGACGACGAGGTGCCAATCGAGCACGTCGTTGGAGCTACATCACAAGTACAACATCCGCTCCATCCTAATTCGCAAGGACGACGAGGTGCCAATCGAGCACGTCATCGGATCTGCATCACAAGTACAACGTCTATTCCGAGTGAGAAATCAAGCTCCACTTAGAGTTAAAAGATCTAAAAGTGGTGAAGACAAAGCGACCACATTGAAGGAAAAACCAAGTTCAAATAAATCCAGCAAAGTTCAGAACCATGAACTAAAGTACTCAGGCATCAGGTCGAAAGAGTTTAACGGCTAAAAATCACTCGTCATTCCAAGGAAAATAAAGGTGAGGCATTAAGTTTGTTCACTCGGCAGGAGTAGGGCTTGCTGGCTCGACGAAGCTGCCAAGGTTGATACCGTCTGCAATGCGAGTGGCAGCGTCGATGAAGGTCTCCATGAAGGACTGGAATTGGAGCTTCTTGGTGTTGGTAACCTTGAGAGCCGCCATCTTATCTTCTTTGACCTCCTTGCAATGGACTCAGACCAGGGACAGAGCCACATCGGCGTCACAATGAGCAGACGACTTCTTCCACTCTTGCACTCGACCAAGGATTTCTTTAAGTCGAGTCATTAGAGGCTCGAGATCATTCTAGAACGTCGCTTGGGGACAGAGCTCCGTGTCAATCCACGACACCGCCACTTTCAGACGAGCAAGATAGTCCGTAACACTGGCAAGGCAAGACTCCAATCGCAGCACGTTCATCGCAACTTCATCCTTGACGGGAGAGTTTATGGGGTCCAGGTCCGTCTCGATACGCCCAGTCTCTTCCTCGAAGTCTTGACAGAATTGTACACACCCGGAGAAATGGTGATTCGACAGTTATATGATGAGTCGATAGCGGCAAGTCAGCCGGACAAGGGAAAGTACCTTCAAGCATCAGGAAAATCGTCATCAGGAACATCTTCAAGCGTCAGGAACATCCTCCCAGATAAGCCTCCAGTTCACCCCTCTTTCGAGTGAGATCTCCAACCTTGTCGGATGGAGCCTCCTTGTCCTTCTTAAGCTGCATGACTTCTTTATTGGCCTCGCTAATGGCAGTCTTCAATTGGGCGTTTTGCTCTTCCAACTTGCTGACTGAAGCCAGCTTCTTGTCGGCAAGTTCAGTTTTCTCTCGAGCCTCTCTCTGTGTTGCGGCAAGGTCGAGGTCCTTCTGCTCCAGAGCCTGCTTAATTTTGACTAAACAAATAACATTCTTCAGATGAGCTTGGAGTTGACGGTTTTCACTACGCACAACTGTTTGAGTGGAGTCACTCGATTCAAAAGGCTAAAAGGGAAAAATTATAAGGTGGACAGTCGACGAGTTATTACCTCCCATAGCAGCTGCATCATCCTTGGCCTTCTGAAGATTCTTCTTGGCCAGCTCCACATCGAGGTTGAGACTGATCTGCTTCTTCTCCAATTCAGCAAATTGGGCCCCGAGATCACAAGATTTCTTCAGTTAACAACTAAGACACGTTAGTCGACAGAAACAAAGGTCAATCACAGCAAAACCGCAACAAAAGTGTTCTAAGACTACCACCGAATCAAATATTCAATAGTAGTCTCGGGGACTACACCCAGTGGGTGCACTTGGTGTGCCCCCACTGGTCTGATTTCCCACTCTGCATGGTCTGCCTAGCACGAGTAAAAAAGATTCTCAGACCCCTGCCAACTGCCCGCAGTCGACCGCGGTCTCGGGGACTACACCCAGTGGGTGCACTCAGCGTGCCCCCACTGGTCTGGATCCCACTCGGCACGATCTATCCCGACCGAGTGGAAGAACTAAAAAGAGACATTTGATAAAGACCCCCACCGGATCAAACATTCGATGGCGGTCTCGGGGACTACACCCAGTGGGTGCACTCTGTATGCCCCCACTGATTCAAAGATACACTCAACACGACCTAGTCAACTCAAGTCGAAGAACTATTCAGCAAAAGTTCTTGAATATAAAGATACACTCAAGTCAACTCAAGTCGAAGAACTATTCAGCAACACGACCTAGTCAACTCAACTCAACTCCCAGTAGGTTAATGGATATAAAGTGCAGACTCATGATAGATGCACATAAAAGGTTCCAAAACGCTCATCCACGGACATCTTACGGATAATAAAGCAGCAGTTTCTGTTCAGTCGGATATCAACTCACCTTGACATTGGTCTGAAGAGTAGAGCTGGCATCGTAAGCAGCCTTGCTGGCCTCATGCACCACCTTCATTTGATCCATCACAGAACTTGCTTGGCGCATAGCTTCCTTAGTAGCGCTCATCAGGTCCTCTAGGACATGATGGGTGACAAAGAGCAGAGTTGGTGGAACAGCCGGAGCGGTCAGAGGATCAGAGGCATGGAGTTGCACGGACGACGCAAGAACTTGAGCGATCGACACCGAAGCATGGTCAGTAGACACAAGATCGGCAAAAGAAAAAGAAGCCCAAATTGGATCTCCGGATTGCTGGATCACTGCTTCCGGCGCTGATGTCGACCGAGGTACCTTGCTGGCAGGCGCTCTCCTGCTCGAAGTCCTGCCCTTTCTTCCCGTGATCTTCTGGGCACTTCTTCATCGTCGTCTAGAAGTTCAATGACATCTTGTGGTGCTGCACAAGACTCAACCATAAGAGTTTAGTCGACCGACAGTTCAAACGACAAAATAAGCACGAGATTGTAGAATTGTACCCACTTAGGAAGTGGCCACGTCTTCAGTTTCCTCATCGTCTTGATCCTTGTAAATGTCCATGGAGGTCCCAAAAGTCGCAGCACTGAAAGATTCAGAACCCACTCGGTCAAGCAGAGTAATAAGTTGACGGTAACATAGAGAAAAACAAAACACTTATGTAGAAGCGACGGGAATGTCCATCTTGATCTTGCGCAAGGTCTTCCGAGGCTTCGAGGGGGCGACCCTGCTTGGCGACCTTTTCAGACAGTTTCAGAGATGAAGTCTGAGTGCGTTTTTGCACTTGTGCGCTTGGAGGAGCTGCCTTGTTACGCCCACCTGCAGGGTCGTGAGCCTGTTTGGATCGGCGTTCTGTGCGAGATGGTGAGTCGACTTCTTCACCATTGTATGACTCATCACTCTCCTCCTCCTCATCGTCAGGGGATTGCCAGTCAGCACTCTCATCTGCGCTCTTTGTTCCCTCCTGGACTTGCTCCCCATTTGGCATCGGGTACATCTCAGTATAAATCTGCAAGGCAAGAAGTTAAACAAGCATCAATCAGATTCAAGGATGGTTGCGAATCAGAATGAAAAGACACTCGGTAACAAGGATCAGACCTTGTCCGGCTCATTTTCGACATCGAATGGTGCAACTCTTCTAGACCCCATGGGGTTGTCTTTGTTTCCAGTGATGCTCTGCAACCACCGTGCCACTGTCTCATCGGCGACCTCCTCTGGGTGGACCCGAGTGGTGTCATTGGTGCCCGAGTACATCCACATTGGATGATCGCGAGCTTGGAGAGGCTGGATGCGTCGACTGAGAAACACCTCCAACAAATCCATGCCAGTCACACCGTCACAGACCAATTGGACTACCCGCTCGACTAGCATGGACACCTCTACTTTCTGTGCTGAAGTAATGGTCAATGAAGAGGGTTAGCGGACTTGATCCATGGTGAAGGGAGGAAGACCGGTCGACTGACCAAGGGTCGGAATATCTTGGCAGTAGAACCAGGTCGACTGCCATCCCCTAACGGATTTGGGAAGTCATAGGGGGGAAAGTACTCCTAACCTCATCTGAATCCCTAAACCCCCGCACATTTGGATCACGTGCATCCTCTCATCAGTCGGATTCACCTTCTTCATAGATTGGGAATGGCAGGTAAAGATGTGTTTGAATAGACCCCAATGCGGTCGACAACCCAAGAAGTTTTCACACAAAGAAACATACGCAGCGAGGTATGTGATAGCGTTGGGAGAAAAATGGTGAAGTTGGACACCGAAAAAGTTCACGAAACCCCGGAAAAAGGATGCCGAGGCAGAGTGAAACCATGGTCGACATGGGTTGCGAGGAGGACGCACTCACCCTCCTGCGACTAAGGCTCGATCTTGTTCCTCGGCAACCTCCAAGACCCGTCAGCAATCAAGCCCGCAGTGGCTAGATCCTCCAGATCTTCTTTCCGGATCGTGGACCGAATCTAGTCCCCATGGATCCAACCAGGCGGCAAATCGGACCTCGACGATGACCCCCGACTCGTCTTCTTGCCCTTCGCCGTCGTCATCGCCTTCTTCGCGCACTCCAGGGCCACCGTCTTGTCCTTAATCATTGCGGCGGACTGCGCACGGACGGGGCGGTGGCGTCAAGAGTGGAGAATGACGCAATGGGGAAGCAGAGGAAGAAGAAGGGGAATAAGGCGCACTGTGCAAGAGGCCCATTCCTGAGAAAAGGCCGGCCTGTTTGACTTGGTCAAAAGGTGGAGGGCCGGCCCATGGAAAGCCTGTTAACGGCCTGTTTGCATATAGCCCATTTACAGTCCGCTAACCCAGGGCCCGTTATGCCCTATCCGAATTAGGCCCAGTAGCGTCATCTGGGCCGTCCAATATGATTCAGCCTGTTTTAACTTCCGGCCCATGTGAGGCTCATGACTTCTTTCGGCCCATATGAGGACCTTTGTAACTCTTGGCCCATTAACGGCCCGTGGTGAAACTGGCCCGTAATGAACATTGTATCACTTTATACCAATTAACGGCACGTTATTCCATTGGGCTGTTTCCTGCCCAAGTTATCTTTCGGCCTTCTCAGGGCCCATTGATTCTTGGGCTCATTTGCAACATTCGGTTACATACGGCCCGTTACTGTCATTTTATGCTTGTGGGCCAAATTCAGCTCGTCGTTACAGTCGGCCCGTTTGCGGACCGTTAATACGTTGGGCCGTTTTCATGTAAAAAAACCCGTTGGGCTGTTTTCATAGAGTTATCAAATACGGCCTATTAACGGCCCATTATGGTCCACGAATAGTATGACCCATGATTGGTGAAATGATGATACGCCTCGTAGAAGGCCCATGGATCCTAAGACCCGTATGAGGCCCATGGATAGTACGGCCCATAGAAGGCCCATGGATCGTACGACCCATAGAAGGCCCATGGACCCTACGGCCCGTAGAAGGCCCATGGACCCTAAGGCCCGTATAGAAGGCCAATGGATCCTAAGGCCCGTATAGAAGGCCAATGGATCCTACGGCCAGACGAAGGCCCATGGATCATACGGCCTGCAGGAGGCCCATGGTTACAACAGTCCGTGTGTTGCCATGATTATTTTGGCCAAGTTACCAAAAATAGGCTATTGTGGCCACTAGAAAAAAACAGAAAAAGAACTGCAGTGACTACAAGCAAACAACTAAACAAGACAATAAGGAAATAAATAAGCAAGCAATTAACGCTAGCCTATTACCACTATTACACATATTACATCCACTGGGCATCAAAGTTCGCCATCAGTGCAAATATAGGGAACAAAGCAGCACATTACATACACTGGCCGTCAAAATTGGCCACCAGTGCAAATAAACACGGCAGCAAAACAAGAGCATAACTGAAACAACTTTAGAAGAGCTCAAGAAGCGTTATCACAGGTATCCACCATCTTTGGCAATAAGCAGCAAGCTGATTAGCTTTGTCCGTTTGGCACTAAAATCCTCCAACGCTTCTTTGTTGCACGAGAAAGTATGCATCTGAATCCTCCGGGGACTTCCACAGTCCTTCGCTTCTTGTCGCAAAGACTGGTGATCGATGTCTTTCGACTTGTAGTTGAGACTCAAGAAACCGAATTGATTCGGATAGTGAGTTTGAATAGCTTGTGCGGCGGTAGTGGCGATGCTTTCGAACACTAAACCAAGGCGGGACTTTGGGGTTGTCTCGTTGTCTTCAAGATAGTCTTCCTTAGATGTTTTATCAGCTTTGTTGGAGACCAACAAGGATGTGTCACTATCCTGAACCTTATCTGCATTACTTCATTTACCATTGCTTAATAAGGCATTCTTCCCCAATATTCGGTCAGCATTCTAAAAGAAGAAACAAGCAGACACATAACAAGTTTAGCATGTACTAGTATATGAAACTCATTTCGGTGAACCAGTTCATTAGTAAGGTGGACAGGATTAAACTATCAAGTCTTCTATTTCCAAGTACTAGTACATAATAAAAGCATCAAACAAACATATATCTGTGTCCTATGGTCACTTCATTGTCTTGCCAAATCAAAATAGAGACACAGTTCAAATCATATCAGTTCAAGACAAAGTAGCAGTGAAAGAATACAAAGCGTGGGAAACTACACGGCACAACAAGATTTCAGATGGGTACCACGGGTCTACATGTACAACAAAACTATTGGCTCTGTTGTGATGCTAGTAATGTGCATGATATGAAAGTCAACTGTATACACAATTGAAATTGAAATCAACAGAGCTATTGATAAGAGCAAACCTGTTAAAGAAACATGCGTGAACATACCTGCTGTGCCACTGGAGTTCCGATTGGATCCTTCAATTTAAAAATAAGTTTGTATGAGTAAATACAGTGATACAAGAGCAAAGGAATCATAGTTAAAAAAGGCGCGCCTAAGCAAGCGCTTAAGCGCGCCTAGGCTCTAGGCATTGGCAAAATGCATTGCGCATAACTACGCATAATCTGTGCATAACTGCGCATCAGCTTGCGCTTTGGTCAGTAAAGCGCAAGGCAGTGGCAAAACGCACAATTAACGCCTAGCGCTTTTTTGAACTATGATAGCAATGGAATCTTAAATTAGAAGAGTTGTTCTTCAGGTTTAGGCACTTGTTCTACATGAACAGAGTACAGTAAGACGCAGGAATATAATACTTAAAAATAGAAAATGAGCTCATAGACCTTACCACATTCTTGGTTCGGGACCAGTATAGAACAAGGCGTTCCCCGTCATCATCCAGCAAATGTGTCTCAGGAGAACGTAAGGGAGTTTGATGAGTTTCTTTGCCGGTGAAGTACGTTTTCTTGAGTAATTCGATCGCCACCAAGCATTCTTGAAGATAGCAGAGGTATTAGCACAGGTTACCTCATCCCGAGTTTCCAAATTGGTCCTTCTCTATAGAGAAAAATGGGAAAAATTCCTGTATTATAACCATCATGTAGGTAGGATGTATGGGACGAAGCAAAGTAATTGCCATGAATAACATTACTTACACATAACTCCTGGACAAACACCTGCAACTGGAATTTTCCTTCATCTTCAGTATAATATTTCCAAGATGGGAAGATACACACATACGAAGTAACAACATCAAATGCGATAGATGCTAAACTATGACTAGCTGGTTGTGCTTCCTCCACAGGAATAGGCGTACTAACTGGTGGAGTTGGGGTTCGCCTTGATAGTACTGGCCCTTTGGGCACTGGAGCTGCCTTACTAACTGAAAGTGCAACTATCCCTAGGTGGTTTTGGTAATTCGTAACAACATATAGCTCATTGAGCTAATATTATTCCAAGACCTTTATTTCAGGAAAGCTCAATGAATGGCATGGCATGGATGATGAAAGTGGATCCCTCAAAATACTAAGGACAAAAGATTGGCTCAAGCTCAAAAGCTCAAGACTCTTCATTTTTTATTTTAGTGATCCAAGATCACATTGAGTCTATAGGAAAAGCCAATACTATCAAGGAGGGATGAGGTGTTGCTTAATGAGCCTCTTGCTTCATGTGCTTAGTGATATGCTCCAAGACCCTCAACTCTTTCCCACATCCACAAATGACCTATACCCAAAGCCAAAATCGGTCACACCGAAACTTCCTATCCGGCGCCACCGATTCCAAAAGTCATAGCCACTGCCACAAACCCTAAGCAAATCAGTCTTACCGATAGGGATCTCGGTCTCACCGAGATGGGGTTGCAATCTCTCTGTTTCCCTTCAGTAACGTTTCGGTCTAACGAAGTGAGCGTCGGTCCCACCGAGATTGCAATGTAAACTCTCTGTTTCCTTTTTGTAACATTTCGGTCTCACGAAAAGAGCAAATCGGTCCCACCGAAGTTTACGACCAACTCTCTGGAAAGCTTATTACCAAATCGGTCTCACCGAGTTTGTATGTCGGTCTTACCGAGATTATGTTATGCCCTAACCCTAACCGAATCGGTCTCACCGAGATGCATGTCGGTCCCACCGAAAATCACTAACGGTCACTAGGTTTACTAAATCGGTCCGACCGAGTTTAACGATTCGGTCCCACCGAGTTTGGTAAATTGTGTGTAACGGTTAGATTTTGTGTGGAGGCTATATATACCCCTCCACCTCCTCTTCATTCGTGGAGAGAGCCATCAGAATGAACCTACACTTCCAACTTACATTTTCTGAGAGAGAACCACCTACTCATGTGTTGAGGCCAAGATATTCCATTCCTACCATATGAATCTTGATCTCTAGCCTTCCCCAAGTTGCTTTCCACTCAAATCTTCTTTCCACCAGATCCAAAACCTATGAGAGAGAGTTTAGTGTTGGGGAGACTATCATTTGAAGCACAAGAGCAAGGAGTTCATCATCAACGCACCATTTGTTACTTCTTGGAGAGTGGTGTCTCCTAGATTGGCTAGGTGTCACTTGGGAGCCTCCGACAAGATTGTTGAGTTGAACAATGGAGTTTGTAAGGGCAAGGAGATCGCCTACTTCGTGAAGATCTACCGCTAGTGAGGCAAGTCCTTCGTGGGTGACGGCCATGGTGGGATAGACGAGGTTGCTTCTTCGTGGACCCTTCGTGGGTGGAGCCCTCCGTGGACTCGCGCAGCCGTTACCCTTCGTGGGTTGAAGTCTCCATCAACGTGGATGTACGATAGCACCACCTATCGGAACCACGCCAAAAACATCGGTGTCTCCAATTGCGTTTGAATCCTCCAAACCCTTCCCTTTACTTTCTTGCAAGTTGCATGCTTTACTTTCCGCTACCTATATACTCTTTGCATGCTTGCTTGAATTGTGTGATGATTGCTTGACTTGTCCTAAAGTAGCTAAAATCTGCCAAACTCTAAAATTGGGAAAAGGTTAAGTTTTTATTGGTCAAGTAGTCTAATCACCCCCCTCAAGACATACTTCAAGGTCCTACAAGTGGTATCAGAGCTTTGGTCTCCATTTGCTTTGATTTCCATAGCTTTTGGTGGTCATAGCCTTGGTTTCACAACCTAGGAGAGTATGGCGTCTAGCGAGGGAAATTATCACCATAGAGGTCCTTACTTTGATGGTACTAATTTTGCTAGTTGGAAGCATAAGATGAAAAATGCATATTCTTGGACATAACCCCGCCGTTTGGGCAATTATTTGTATTGGCTTGCAAGGTGAATTTTTTGATGGGAGAGAACCGAACCGTGAAGCTAATGCGGAAGAATTGAAGATGCTGCAATACAACGCTCAAGCTTGTGATATCATCTTCAACGGATTGTGCCCCGAAGAATTCAACAAAATCAACCGTCTTGAGAATGCAAAGGAAATTTGGGATACTTTGATTGGTATGCATGAAGGTACCGAGTCCGTCAAGGAATCCAAGTTGGATGTGCTCCAGAGTCAGCTTGACAAGTTCAAAATGAAGGATGGTGAAGGTGTCATTTGAAATGTACTCTAGGCTTGCTCTTATCACAAATGAGATTGCCGGCTTAGGGAGTGAAGAGATGACCGACAAATTCATCATCAAGAAGATCTTAAGAGCATTGGATGGAAAGTATGATACTGTGTGCACATTGATTCAAATGATGCCAAACTACAAAGATCTCAAGCCAACGGAAGTCATTGGAAGAATTGTTGCTCATGAGATGTCACTCAAGGATAAGGAGGAACTTCACAACAAGTCAAGTGGTGCTTACAAAGCCTCAAGTGAAACCCCCACATCATCAAGTGAGAAACCAACCTTCAATGAAGAATTGAGCTTAATGGTGAAGAACTTCAACAAATTCTACAAGAGTAGAAGCAAAGAAAGAAGCTCCAAGTCTAGGTCTTACAATGACAAGAGATCTTCTAGTCGAGGCGCAATTGCTACAATTGTGGGAGACCGGACACTACTCAATGAGTGTCGGCACCCTACAAAAGAAGAGAAGATTCTCCAAGAAGAAGGAGCAAAAGAGAAGAATCACCACCAAGAGAGAGGAGGAGTAGAGATGATCGTTATGAGCGAAGACCCTCACGGAGAAGCAAGGATTAGGAAAGGAAGGACAAGTCATCAATGAGCTACACAAAGCGAAGACATCAAGCTCATGTTGGTGAATGGGTTTCCGGCTCGACTCGACAATCACTCCGAGAGAAGCTATCACTCCGACTCGAATATACTCAAGATGAAGGTGTTGCGGTCTAGCACTTGTGTCAACCAACTCCTACGACATATTTGACTCACCAAATGAAGGTGTTGGAAGATGCTTCATGGCCAAAGGTCCAAAGGTAACACATCCAGTATGTTGATTTCAATAGTGATGAAGATGACTTGCTTGTGGATGATGATTTACTTGTTGACAACTCTAGTGATGAATACTATGATGAAACGTCAATTAATCATGCTAAACAAGATAAAACGAATGACAGTGATAAGGAGAAGATTGAGCTTCTAACTAAAGAACTAAACTCTCTTAAGTTAGCTCATGAAACTATCTACGAAGATCATCGAGAACTTTTAAGGGCTCATGAGAAGTTATGCTTTGAAAAGCTCAACCTTGAGCAAGAGCATGAGTTCTTAAAAGCAATCAATGATGATCTCCGCAAGAAAAGTTCTTCTTACATTGCCAAGCGTTTACTCTTATCTACTTACATGCCTCGAGTCAAGTCTAGTAACAAGTACAAGAAAGATACTTCCTCTAGTAGTAACAATAATAATGTCAAATCCAATATTGTTGCTTCTAGTAGTTCTCTTGATTCCACTAATGATTCTTTTAGCCAAGTTACGCTTGAGCAAGAAAATAGCTTATTGAAGGGAATTATAGAGAAGGGTGTTTACAAGAGCCTTGCCGGGAGTAAGCAATTCGAGGAAATTGTACGCAAGCAAGGAAGGCACCGGAAGAATCAAGGTGTTGGTTTTGAACAAAAGTTCAATGCCAATGGAGTTGAGTGGGAAGAAGATCAATACCCCAAGACGAAGTTTGTTCCTCAACAAGAGAAGTATGATCCTACTTCCTTCAAGGGAAAACACAAGCTCAATATGATCTTCCACCACAAGACCACAAGAACAAAGGCAAGGACAAGCTTCAAGAAGAGATTTATGCATTTGAAGAAGCACCTAAAGCCTTGTTCAAGTGGGTCCCCAAGACTACGTCAAGTTCTACTTCATCAAGTACAACTACAACTCCAAGAATTCCCATCAAGATGATGTGGATCCAGAAGAAGAAGAACTAGAGAGTTCTTGAGGGTGACTCCGCCAACATTCTTCACTCATATCATTTTGGCAAGAACAAGTGCAATCAACTTCCACATCTTGCACTAGTTCAAGGAGTCACAAACCCTCATGTTGGTAAGGCAAGGGACAAGGTAACCTAAAGAGTTCATGGACATCATCTTGTGTGTGCATCACTCTATGTCTATGGATATTCTTGTTTGTTCCTTGTGGGACTAACCCATGTAGGTAAGTTGAAAGGGCAACTCACTCCAAAGGATTGCTCCAAATGATCTAGATTGAGCATCTACATCTTCAACACCTACATGAAGTCATCATCGACAAAACCCAAGGTTAGTTCATCCCTCTAAGGGGGGATCTCACATCTAGGGGGAGCTTAACTCTAAGAATTGAGTCAAAGCAACTCTAATGGTGTGAACACATCAATGCATTATGTAAAAGTGGTAACCCCACTTGAGCTTAAACGATGAGTATGACCTATGATCAAATGTTCTCATTTGACTCCTAAGTCAATATACTCATATATAGATGACCTAGTCATCGCCAATTGCTTGATAGATGCTAGAATTGGTTGTGCATGCTTTGCCACATATTTCATTTGCTATCTTATTGTGTGAGCATGTTGGTGCATATTTTACTCATTCAAGGACATCCACTTGTTGTTTTGATTGTTTGGTTTCTTTTCTTTTTGCCAAGTGGATGGACAAGAATGCCTAAGAACCTTCTTTAGCTATCTATGCTTTTCTCATCTCAAACTCTATTCATGCTACATCACAAAATTTGATCAAGTCAGATTCGAACCACTCTGTGTGAGGAGCACTCGGAGTCCCCGATTCGTCATAGACTTAAACTTCCAAAACCTATTTGTGATTCTCGGTCAGACCGATTCCTCCATTTCGGTCCTACCGAGATCACCAAGTTGATCTGAGTTTTCAATCTCGGTGCAACCGATTTGTACTTTTCGGTCTCACCGATTTCAGAATGAACACAGTTATGCATCTCGGTGCCACCGAGTTGTTCCACTCGGTCACACCGACAGGGTTGGGCTATATATAGCCACGGGCAAAAGTTTGGAAATTCCTCCGAAACCCTTCGCCCGCGCAACAGCTCGCTCTGCCATCGTGGTCTCCGGATCGTCTCCTCGTCGCCAGCAGCCTCCTGTCGCTGGTCTTCGCCGCCGTCAACGGAATTCGTCCCCGCCGTTGCCGCCGTAGCAAGTCCACCGCCAAGTTAGGGTATGGACTTGATCTTTGTGCTATCCACGTCTGATTCCTAGCACATTGTTTTCATATTGATTCTTGTCATGATTGAGATTCTTCTATCCAGCCAAAATAGTCCATAGATTAGATGCGATTCAAATTTTTAGGGTTAGGTTTCCGCTGAAACCATCTCGGACCCACCGAGTTGAAAAACTCGGTCTCACCGATTTGGCTTATGCCATTGCACTAGTGACTCTCGGTTCGACCGAGAATTACTAATTGGTGCGACCGATCTGAAGATTCTGTGAAACCCTAGCAGTCTCGGTGCCACCAAACTGAAACTCGATCCAACCGAGATCATCAGTTTAGGTTCCTAAACTACTTCGGTATCACCGAGTTTGAAAATCGGTTGATCCAAAATGCTTTCTGTGGAAAACTAAAACTGAACTTTTGAATCATTCTTTTGCAAAAATCTCTGCATTTTGTGATGCTCATCTTTTCTATCTCATCTATAACTCTTCACGAGGTCGTGATCGACTTTTGCGGTATGTCGATCGAGTGACACCGAGCAGTCAAGAGCACATGGACTTGAGTGAGGGCACTAGTCCCTCAACTTCGGATGATGGGAGTAGAAGTACTCCTAGCAATTTGCCTAAGGCTGCAACTAGGCAAAGGAGGAAAAGAACTTGATTCGAGGATGAAGATTACAAAGTTGAGGAAGATGAGGCCACTTCCAAGAAAGTGGTGCTCAAGAAAGAATATGGCTCTGCTCAAAGCACTAAGCCAGTCGAAGAAGAAAGTTCCTGCCAAGAGAACTCCAATGCCAAAGGCAGGAAGTCCACTCAAGTGCGGCTCAAGCTCAACCCAAAGAGGCACCTACAAGGAAAGAAGCACCATCAAAACCTCAGAAGGTCCCCACTGGTGCAACCATGAAGTTCACAATTGAATCAAAGGATGATGGTGATCAGGACAAGAAAAAGAAGAGAGCAAGAACCACAACTGCCAAGGTCCTTGGAAAGCCCTCAATGAGAAGGGATTCAGAAGAAGAGGAAGAGGATGCTGCACCAGCACCTAAGGCAGCTAAGCTTATGGGAGATGCAATCAGGTCAGGGGCTGCAACATCCAAGCCCAAAGATGCACCCAAAGCTGCCTCCAAGGCCAAGCAGGTTCCAAAGAGGAATACTAGAAGTATTCCAGCTGCTGAGAAGAACAAGGCCCTAGTGCCAAATGTTGCTGAATAAGAGGATGAGGAAGGACAGGTCCTTAGAAAGCTCAAGCCCAAGATACCAGACCATAATGATGCCCATCCTGTGGCTGAGGACATGAGAATCAGGAAGGATTCAGGGCTGAGGCTGTGGAGGATGGAAGACCCATATGCTTCAAGAAGAAGAACTGCTGTTGTCTATAGGTTCCATACAAAGGAACAGCAGGACTTTTATGAGACCATTCTGTTGGACAAGAAGCCCATAGTCTGTGATATGAGGTGGGTTGACTGGAAATTCATCAGGGAAAATGAGCAGCACTACCCTGGAGTGGAAGACAGCTTTGTTGCTTGTGGAGTTGCAGATTTTGTTGGATAGAAGTTCACCAACTGGAATGATGAGCTTATCATGCAGTTTTACTCCACATCACATTTTTACCCAGATGGTAGAATTGTTTGGATGTCTGAAGGTACAAGGTACCAATCCACTGTTGATGAGCGGGCAAGTCTCATAAATGCCCCCAAGGAAGAAGAGGATGACCTGGACATTTATGCAAAGAAGAAGTTGGGTCACAATTCAATGGCTCACATGTACAAGGAAATTCCTGACAAGGCTGTAGAGACTCACAAGTTTGGATCAGTTCACTTTCTGCTGTCAGGGTTGCCTACCATAAATTGGATTCTGAGGCACACTTTGCTGCCCAAGTCAGGTGACCATAACATGATCAGAGGGCATGCCATCAACATGTTGCATGTGTTTGATGTGCCACAGAAGTTCAAAGTCATGAGCCTCATAGTTGAAACAATCAAGAGGACTGCAGCAGATCAGAAGACGAGCTGTGGATATGCACCTCAGATCTAGGAGTTGATTAACTCAAAGATGGGCACAGGGAAATATCAATTGGATAAGGAACATTTTCCAATTTATCCAGACTTTGAGGACAATGAGGTTGTCATGAATGAAGATGATCCACAATCAGTTCAAGCTCAGGAGAAGAAGGAGAAGGCAAAGAAGGAGAAGGCTGCCAAGATGCCAACTCAAGAGGAGGCATCTGAGTATTTCTTGAAAACCAAACAGGAGCAGCTTGGTTACTTGATAGCATCAACCTTGAGGATTGAGAAGGGGTTGGCCACCCTCACTCAGAATCAGGAGAGCCTTGAGAGAATCATGGAACAAAAATTCTATGATCTAGATGTCAAAGTGACTGAGATTCAGTCTGTTGTAGAGCAGCTACAGGATGACATGCAGGAGAGGAAGGGCAAGACTACTACCAATGTGTTTGCCAGAGTGCCCAGAGCCTAGAGGTCAGTTGCAGTGCCAGTGAGAGACACTAGAGCAACAACTTCAGCACCAGCTACTGCCCCTACAGTTCCAGTGCAACCAGCTCCAGTATCCACTCCAGCACCCTCTATTTCAACTGAAGCCTTCGTCCAAGGAGCCATCAGGACACCACCACCAGAAGATCAAGCCTGAGAGTCGATCTAGCACTATGCATTTTCTATGAACTTTTTGGTAACTTGTTACCAAAGGGGGAGAAAAATGTATAGATCATAGGCTTCGAGAGAGAGAGTGTGTTGCTTTTTGATCTCTCTTCCTTTATTTGGTGGGTTTTCAAACTTTGTTTGATTTTGGTTGAGATACTATGCCTGTGAGACATTGATGATCATGTGTTTGATCATAAGCTACACTTATGCATGCTTGATATTATCCTATCTATCTTATGTGATCACTCACTATGCTTGGTGATGAGTGCATGTATTCATTGTTTATTATTTTGAGCGCTCCACCAAGATGTATGTGGCATGGAAGAGTAACCCATGAGCCTAATTCATTGTGCATTTGCAGTCCAAAGCAAATCTTAATCCATGCACAAATTTAGGGGAAGCTCTTGCTTATCACATACTCCCTCCGTTCCAAAATAGATGACTCAATTTTATACTAACTTTGTATAAAGTTGGGTCATCTATTTTGGAACGGAGGGAGTACTTCTCAAAGCGACGATGTTATTCAATCTTATTATCATTTGTCAAAGCTTTGATCTATATGTTGTCATCAATTACCAAAAAGGGGGAGATTGAAAGTGCAACTATCCCTAGGTGGTTTTGGTAATTCATAACAACATATAGCTCATTGAGCTAATATTATTCCAAGACCTTTATTTCAGGAAAGCTCAGTGAATGGCATGGCATGGATGATGAAAGTGGATCCCTCAAAATACTAAGGACAAAAGATTGGCTCAAGCTCAAAAGCTCAAGCCTCTTCATTTTATATTTTAGTGATCCAAGATCACATTGAGTCTATAGGAAAAGCCAATACTATCAAGGAGGGATGAGGTGTTGCTTAATGAGCCGCTTGCTTCATGTGCTTAGTGATATGCTCCAAGACCCTCAACTCTTTCCCACATCCACAAATGACCTATACCCAAAGCCAAAATCGGTCACACCGAAACTTCCTATCCGGCGCCACCGATTCCAAAAGTCATAGCCACTGCCACAAACCCTAAGCAAACCGGTCTTACCGATAGGGATCTCGGTCTCACCGAGATGGGGTTGCAATCTCTCTATTTCCCTTCTTAACGTTTCGGTCTAACCAAAGTGAGCGATCGGTCCCACCGAGATTGCAATGTAAACTCTCTTTTTCCTTTTTGTAACATTTCGATCTCACCGAAAAGAGCAAATCGGTCCCACCGAGTTTACCTGACCAACTCTCTGGAAAGCTTATTACCAAATCGGTCTCACCGAGTTTGTGTAATCGGTCTTACCGAGATTACGTTATGCCCTAACCCTAACCGAATCGGTCTCACCGAGATGCATGTCGGTCCCACCAAAAATCACTAACGGTCACTAGGTTTACTAAATCGGTCCGACCGAGTTTAACGATTCGGTCCCACCGAGTTTGGTAAATTGTGTGTAATGGTTAGATTTTGTGTGGAGGCTATATATACCCCTCCACCTCCTCTTCATTCGTGGAGAGAGCCATCAGAATGAACCTACACTTCCAACTTACATTTTCTGAGAGAGAACCACCTACTCATGCGTTGAGGCCAAGATATTCCATTCCTACCATATGAATCTTGATCTCTAGCCTTCCCCAAGTTGCTTTCCACTCAAATATTCTTTCCACCAGATCCAAAACCTATGAGAGAGAGTTGAGTGTTGGGGAGACTATCATTTGAAGCACAAGAGCAAGGAGTTCATCATCAATGCACCATTTGTTACTTCTTGGAGAGTGGTGTCTCCTAGATTGGCTAGGTGTCACTTGGGAGCCTCCGACAAGATTGTTGAGTTGAACCAAGGAGTTTGTAAGGGCAAGGAGATCGCCTACTTCGTGAAGATCTACCGCTAGTGAGGCAAGTCCTTCGTGGGCGACGGCCATGGTGGGATAGACAAGGTTGCCTCTTCGTGGGTGGAGCCCTCCGTGGACTCGCGCAGCCGTTACCCTTCGTGGGTTGAAGTCTCCATCAACGTGGATGTACGATAGCACCACCTATCGGAACCACGCCAAAAACATCCGTGTCTCCAATTGCGTTTGAATCCTACAAACCCTTCCCTTTACTTTCTTGCAAGTTGCATGCTTTATTTTCCGCTGCCTATATACTCTTTGCATGCTTGCTTGAATTGTGTGATGATTGCTTGACTTGTCCTAAAGTAGCTAAAATCTGCCAAACTCTAAAATTGGGAAAAGGTCAAGTTTTTATTGGTCAAGTAGTCTAATCACCCCCCTCTAGACATACTTCAAGGTCCTACACTAATTGCTCTTGTTTGGGAGCTCTGTGGTGGAGATGGTGCTGTGTCAACAGGAACTGGGTTACTATCGGCTAGGGTTGGGGTTATATTGGGTGAAGCTGGTTCTCTGTCCATCACAGTAGGGGTACAATCTGCGAGAGTTTGGGTTATGTGTGGTAGGGTTGGTTCTTGTGCATGTACAACCGGGGTGCTATCTCCACCAAGAGGTAGCACTGTTTTATTTGAAGACCGTGTTTTTAGTCCACTAGATACTGGCATCACCCGCTCCAATTCAAATGGATGATAAACAGGAAACATAGTTGAATGTACAAACATTGTATGAGAGACAGATGCAATAGATAGTGTGGAAAAAAGAGGGCATGAAATAGTTGACATGTATATTGTTTAACTAAAACGGATAGCATGCCATAATTTCACATATATGATGTCTATCTAAACTGGATAGCATAGCATAACATAATTCAAAGATACGATGAATAACTAAACAGGATCGCATGACATAATTCACCTACATGTTATCTAAGTAATCAGGATTGCATCATTTAATTCACATATGTGATTTATATGCTAAACAGAGGGCATTCGCTATGATATCTAAACTAAGAACATGGTGTTGTATATTGTGTATATGATGTCTAAACTATGCAATGCAAGACACCTTATGCATGATATGAGCGGTATAACCGTGCCAAGTTAGAGCATACACCTCAGTGAGGGAATAGGACTGGTCATCTGTCTTTGAATCCATCTCTGAGGAGCTATCAGGACCCAACAAGAGATCAGCTTCGATAGGTAGCACTATCTGCTCCGAAGGCCTTGTTTTCACTCCAGATTTTTCCATCTCCCACCCAAATGGCTGATTCATAGGAAGAGTAATTTAATGTACAAACATTGTCGACAAATGGAAATGTAATGAAGAAAAGGGTGGGCAAGATATGATTCAAATATATGATGCCTGGTTAAACAGGATGGCATTGCACATTTCACATATATTATGGCTGGCTAAAAGACATGAGACTGCATAATTCCCATATATGATATAGAAACTAAACATGTGGCATTACAGAACATGTCTAAACTAAGCAGATGACATATATGATGTCAAAAATAGGCACTGCAAGGCAACATATGCATGATATGACTAACATCATCATGCCAAGGTAGAGCAAACACCTTGGGGGGTAAATAGGAGTGGTCAGCAGCGTCTGAATCCGCCTCAGAACAGATATCTTCCTCTAGATTACAATCTGGAGAGGGGTGGGGAGGGTTTGCCATTGAACCCACCATGGAGCTATGTCTACATGACAATGTATTGCCGCGCAAAACTCTTCTCTTTTTCTCTACATGTTCAGCACGACTGTGTACAATATCTGACATGCATACAAAGAAAATATGGTGAGATTATGTAAGGAGAGCATGCAGAAATTTAGAGTGCTGGTAACACCAGTGGATCGATGTTTTTCCGTTGAACCAAAATAGCCCTAATGGATCAACATGAATGTATAGTAATAAGTGATGCAACAAGTGTACAACCTCTTTGCTGTAGCCGTGTCGACCTCAGCATCATTGGGTTGGTCACTAAAGCAGTTGAGGCAGAGGTGGCTGTCGAAGGTGTGGAGGAAGATTTGAGGAATCTGTAGACGGCGTCCAGGGCACAGATCTGTTGTGATGGATCTTTACGTCGTTGGAGCAGCTCCGGTGAGCCAGAAGGCGTCAAGGTGAAGCGGCACACAAGACAGACATCGTCAATCTCAAGTGGGATTCTAGTAGCATCTCCAATAGATGATGTAAAATGGATGTAAAATTAACATCACCGAAAACCACCAGACTACAACAGATGAGGTAAAAACTGTTGACTCTGAACTTAAGTGTCGAAACTGAAATTTACTGTGGAATCTAAATGCTACTGTCGAAACTGAACGCAATGGTAGCAGAGAGGCACTTGACATGTAGTTTAGGGAGGGCCTGCAGTTCATCTTCAACCTGCACCCCCCTGAGCCGCCAGCCACCACCGGCCGAACTGCCGACCCCAGCGTCGCCTCGCCGCCCCGAAACAACTCGCCACCGCCACCTCGACCAGCCCTCTAGCCCCCCCCCCCGTCCCAACCCTGAACCCTAAGATAGATAGTGGGGTACCTCTCTGGCGAGCCCCCGTCCCCGCTGCGAGTGGTTCTTCCTTAACTCCGGCGAGCCCCCAACCCCTGAAAATCGACTGACCCAAAAGTCGATTCAGTCGACTGAAGTGTGGCTTAATCGGAGCAGAGCAGCAACACGAGCGAGGGGAGAGCAGCAGCAGCAGCTTGGCGGCGAGCGATCGGCGAGAGCCGAGCAGCAGCGAGAGTGTGGCGAGCGAGCGAGAGCCGAGCAGCGATGAGATCCGGCTGGTATGGATCTTTGCCGCCGAAGGGCCTCGCGCTTGGGGAGACCCGCCCGTGAGATGTCGCCATGGCGCCGCTTCAAGGTAGCCGCTCCATGGGGGTGCGGGATGGAGCATCGTCGGCGCCGGTAGGTCGAGTTAAGCAGAAGGTGCGATGCGATGAGTGTACAACCTCTTTTGTGGCACCGAGTAGGCCTCGGCTTTGTCTGAGGAGTCGGTGAGGATGTTGCAGTTCCGGTGGAGCAGGTTAAGGCGGCGCTGTGGGGATGGAGCAGCCGCGATAGACGAGGCGATCGTCGGAGCAGCTCCTTGGAGGTGGATGACGGGGTGGCTAAACCGGCGGGACGGCGAGATGGACGACGGATCCTCATCCGGGGAGGTGGACGAGGGACGTTGAGCTGTTGCGGTGGACGACGTCATTGGGGAAGAGGCTCCGGCTGGGCAGCGGTGACATGGCGGACGGAGGAGGGTGGGGTTTCGCGGCTGGAGCGGAGAGGTTATGGTGGCCTGGGATTTTGAATGGCAAAAAGGGGGCGATGGGAGGGGGTGAAGCATGACTTAGGGACGCGCTTGTCCAAAATGTAGGGTGTGTTACAAAAGTACCCCCCACCAATTTGAACTAGCGGCCCTTTCGGCTCAGGGTTAGAAGGGGGATTTCGCATGTTAGGATTTGGCCGCTGGAGGGAGTTTTCGCGCGCGTTGTAATTTCAGGATAGCAAGGCGCAGGTTGTGAAGGCGCCAGTTTTGAGAGCACGATATCTGAATTTTCGGGATATAACAAGACGCGGGTTGAATTTTAGGGACATGCCTAACATGTAGTAATATTGTACTTGTACGTACCAAATCAATTCACACTTCCCTCAACCAAAAAGAAAACAAAAAAAATAAAACTATTCACACCACACAAAGAGAGAGTCTTGCCCCGTTTTACTATACAAATGCTATCCAAAGCTACTCCCTCCTTCCATCTATATAGGGCCTAATGCATTTTTTGATGCTAACTTTGACTAAATATTAGAGCAATGATATATGACATGCAACTTACACAAACCACACCATTAAATTCCTCTGTGAAAGGTTCTTTCAATGATATAATTTTCACATTTGTGCATGTCATGTACTATTAATCTTGTCAATAGTCAAAGGCGGTCTTAAAAATCTCATTACGCCCTATATAGATGGAAAGAGGGAGTATGAATCCATGTTATGTCCGATTAAATTTTTTCGCTTGCTGTATAATGCATGTAACCTACTCATACCAACATTTTAGTGCATTCCAAATGTCTATACTACAGCTGCAATTCGAACTAAATTTGAATTTGTTTCTCTATTTCAATAAGAATCTACAATCATGATTGTTGCCAACTTCAACCATCATAGTTTCCTTGCTATCCACCAGATATAAATCGGACGACCTATAATGCAGGATGGCAGGCACACCATCATCAACAACTCCGTTTTTATAAGAGTAGAGATAGAATATATTAAATGTAGTATAACATGTTCATAACCACACCATGTGTATCACTGTTATATATATTCACACATACGTCGGTTTAAAACACTATGATAAATTCTTCAAATATCTGAATTCGCTTTTTATAATGAAGTATATATGATCTCTATTCATCTTTTACACCCACACAACCCTCTTATCTTTGTAGCTAGCGCTAACTGTCTCTTGTGCATGCACATGCCCGCATCCCTCTCACCCTCCCTCAGCATTCTCTAGCTCCATCGCACAAATTCGTCTTTTCACTTTAGGTCGTTCACCCACGGTGTGTGTAGGCCCCCCCAGCTCCTTCTTTACGGCACACATCGATTGATATGCCTCTCTAGCCAGGTGTGCCTAGCACAAACACAAGTTTCCCCTCTTCTCTTGTCACCGTCCATGCCTCACTCCCACCACTCTTTTCATCGTTCTCGTACTCGCACACTCCTCCCCCCTCGATATAGTATGCCTCTCGTACCACCTCCTACATGCACCCCTCTCTCTATCCTTCTCCTTGTGCCTCATTTGCTTCTAACACACACATGCATGTATACCGATCAATCTCCCAACATATACCTAGATCGACTTTAACTACCCCCCCCCATCGATCGACGTACCTCACAAGATATGTCTCTCCTTTCTCTAACAAAGGGCGATTGATATTCCTATGTAGTTACGTATGCTTACCACATCCACATCGCCCCCCATCATCATTCGTGCATGCCTCCTGACCCATCTCTCACACGCACGTGCACAGACAACAAGCAGCCATCTCCTCTCTTATTGGTATTGCGGGCGTGCCCTCCGTTTGTCTAGCAAGCCTATCCCACCATTTGTTAGAAGCAACTCCACTACCACCCCCTCCAACACTCTAGCTCTGTCTCTCTCCCAACCTTATTCCTCTCCTGCACATATGCATGGATGCCGATCGATCTCCCTTAATACATGAGGCAGATCGATCTCCTTAATACATGAGGTAGGCCTCTCTCCTCCTCCACACATATACCAGCCATTGTACCTCTATAGTTAATTGGGACTCCCTCTTCCCCCACCACACACCGATAGTCGAGCGCTGCAGGTAGGTATCCATGCCACAGAGACAAACTGCACATGTCCCCTCTCACGTCCCAGTAGGCCAGCCATTCTATATCTTTGACGTGGGCACACACAAATTTGATGGCACTCTTTATCGATCGCGCGCGCGCACACACACACATCATCCCTCTCTTCGATTCTATGGACACCTCAAGCCGATGATACCTCCACTCTCTTCTCGTGGATCGCCGCCTCTATATATATGTTATATCCATGACTCTATTTCACACACATTGCATATGTTACATTTTTTGATTGACCCCCCCCCCAAAAAACTCTCAAGAACCCACACACTATATGTCTCTAGGTTTGTATCTCTCTCACACAACCCCACATAGGTGGTGTACGTATACAAGAAGAGAATAGGTGCATCGTGCATGTACTCACGCTTCGTGCCCAGCCACACCCGCGCGGGTACACGGTGGAGCTCATTTCTTTACGAAAGGCAGCCCACGTGCTAATTTGAACGCCTGTAGTAGTTGTTTACCTAGGGAGGTCGTGTACCACGCGTTCACGGAACAAAGTTCGACTTGACGCCTTGCCTCGTTATTTTTAAATAAAGTTATAGCGCTCAATGGCACGTACACAGAATATAAAACGATTTTTATGGAGAAAAAGGTAGTCTGCTCACTATATATAATGGAGCCTGCCTGCCTGGTTTGTCGCTCTTTAGAGTATCTCACACAAGGCTGTGGTGGCCTCTCTCTCTCTCACCGTTGGTCACATCCGGCCGCATCCCGTCCGCCGGGGGAAAGGGAGTGTGGTGGCCTCTCTCTCTCTCACCGTTGGTCACTGATCCGGCCGCATCCCGTCCGCCGGGGGAAAGGGAGGAAGTGCATCGTTTCTCCATTCGACGATGCCGAGGCAGCACGTCCCGATCTGCGGTACACGATGTTCTCTCTGACCAAGCTCCGGCGGGGCAGGGCCTACACCACCTTCTCGCAGATTCTGCCCGCCGCCACTCACCTAGTTACATCCCGACGACCTCCAGGTATCCCCTCCGGCCATGCTCCAGTGCCTGTCTTCACACGTCGCTGCATGTGGATCTTCCATAGTTCTTTTCCCAAAACGTAGCTCGTCCGGCGTACTTTCCATATTGCATTCTCGTCCTCACACCGTTTTAGACAAACACAACCGTGTTGTTATCTTCCCTTAGGACAAGGAATATGCTTCTTTTTTGTCATCGCATGTGTCATCAACTGTTATTGGCCAGTAATTGTTTCCTTTCTACCTCTTTTTTGCAAACATGGCTATCCATTTCACTTCGTTGCTATTGCGACCTTTTGGTGAATTGCACAAATCACTTTTTTCTTAAGAGTGTTTTGTGCAGTTGTACTAAAATGTCACACGGGCAACGTCTCTACATGTCAGTGCAACTTCACAAAGGGAGATTGGTTTTGCTCTATCCTCCTCATCCAACTCCGAGCCTAATCTTCTGCAACTAGTTAGTATTAAGAGAGACTGCAAAGGTGACCGGCTTCTATTTGTGTGTTTATTGTTTCATCAGCAGTCCTCTATTATCATAATCACACTTGATATCTTTGGAACAGGGACGCTCAACTCTATTTTAGTGGAACGCACAAAATGATCGAATGTTGCATGCTCCAGACAGCTACTTTTTTCCCAACATGCCTTGTTGATTTAGACAGAGCTGGGGGGCGTTGCTGCCAATGAAAGCATGGATCAATTTTAATTTAACACCTTCTCACAACTCTGTCTTGATTGTGATGTAATTATTAGCTCGATCGCTAATAATTGACATGCATTAGCAAGGAAGTTAGTTTTTTTTATTGTTTCCGAAAGAGCATCGATGGCAAGACACGCGAAACAAAAGCTCAAAGCTCACACCATTGTATAATTTCATGTCGCTGGAAAATTATTTGTATAGTACGTCAATTATGTAAACAAATGATGGAAGCTTGATAGCATTGCCAGAAGCCTCTTCATCATCCGGGTCCATGTGCAATGCACACAATTATACTCCTTCATTCCTAAATATTTGTATTTTTACAAATTTCAAACGGGCATATTTTAGAGTGTAGATTCACTCATTTTGCTTCGTATGTGTACTCCCTCCGTTCCTAAATAGTCTATTCGTCTTTCTAGAGATTTCAACAAGTGACTACATACGGAGAAAAATGAGTGAATCTACACTCTAAAATATGTCTATACACATCCATATGTGCCAGTCCATTTGAAATCTCTAAAAAGACAAATATTTGAGTAGTCACTCGTTGAAATCTCTAGAAAGACAAATACTCCGAAGTAGATCTAAGAACCGAGGGGGTAGTGCACAACCGCATGGGAGACTCAGCCCGGTCGTTGCGCAGCCTTAATAGTGAGTAATGAGCAGTCAAATCATAAGCCCCACCTTTCCCACTATAAGTTGCTCCAAAGAAGCAACCATCAATACACTCTTCTTTGAATCCGCTCATACTACTCCATCCGTCACTGTTTATACAGCGCGCTTCAGAAAAAAGAAAAAAAAATCTATGGGACCAAGGCGACTAGCGAATGGCTTGAAAAATAGCATTGGTAGTTATAGCACGGCGTCTATTACTAGAGGGAATAATGCGTACACACATGCATGCAGTGCTTCCACCCCGGGTACACACATGCATGCGCTTACTCCACTCCGTAGTAGTACAGTACATGGAGAGAAAATTGTGGACTTGATTGCGGTTACCACGCCCTAATTAATTGAGCATTAAACCAAACGCGTCTAAATTCTCTCTGGTGGTGGAAATGCATTGAGAGAAATGCATCATAATGAAGCGTGCCCTGTAAATTGTGACGGAGGGAGGAGTAGTATGAAGGTGCAAAACCAAGTACGCGTATGGCCAGTCGGTCAACGCACCTCCTCTTGGCATATCACTGACATGTGGGACATGAGTGTGAGCAAACCGATCTCAATTGACGGCAAAGATCCAACCCGCCGTTCCTTGAGAGAGACGAGGAGCGAGAACACACACATGGGCTCGCACGGAGGCCAAGATATATCCGAGCATGGTTGGTTGATCGATATCATTCATTACATGTTGGGCTGCCGTTTTCTGCCGTTCTCCGGAATAAATTTGTACTTTATCAAAGATAAAAAAAATAAGAGTACACTCCACCATGCGGTTCTAGTAGTAGTATTACTCGTACTACTATGCTTGGCTCTTCGCCTCTTCGTGAAGTCGAACAATGATGGTACTCCGCATGTGGGTTACTATAGTGTATGCCTCTGACAATCTGACACCGAATGGACTGATGCATGTCCACCGAGGGTAGGTTGCATTAGTCAAAAGGCGTAAGCGAGCTTCACCTTGTCCTGCAAGCTTCTCCTCGTTCTGCGAGTTGACGGGACACACCAAAAAGTAGTGCTAGTCCATACTCCCTCCTTTCCGGTTAATATGGCTTAATCTTTTTTGCGGGTAAATGAGAGAGCTTTATTCATATATAAGCATTCTTAGGACGATCATCCAAGACACTGGTCACTAGGAAGCGAGGTACCCCGCAAAAAAAGAAGTAGGAAGCGAGGTGTTTCATCAAGCCACCTCTCGGCCACATTCAAAGTGCAGCAAGCACAGTTCGCACGAAGATGCGCCGCAAGGTTTGCTGACCTGTTTACATGCTGAATAACAAAAAAAGAGGAAATATTACCTAGCGCTACTATTTGTAATAGGATATGAGCCAGAATTAAGCGAGAATTGTGGCGAGTGTTCCATGCAATCAACTTCCATTATCACAAGCGAGAACCCTCAAAGAGAACTAAATGTGTTGAAGATTGCTTTATCACATTTTAAAATTATAATAAGAGTGCAGACGCTCCTCCATCCGGTTACTAGTACTAGTATAGTATGTACCTTTATAGACTATAGTAGTAGTACTAGTACTAGGAAACTTTGCGCTTGGCTGTTCGCTTATTCGGGAAGTCGAACAATAATAGCACTAGTAGTATAGTGTATGCTTCTGGCAATCTGACACCGAATTAACTGTTGCACATCGACCGCCTGAGCGAGGGACAGCTTGCATTAGTCAAAAGTTTCTACTTGTCCTGCGAGCCACCGCGCGCAAGCTTCTCCCGTCCTGCAACCTTCACCTCGTTTGTTGATGACCCACAAGTATAGGGGATCTATCGTACTCCTTTCGATAAGTAAGAGTGTCGAACCCAACAAGGAGCAGAAGGAAATGATAAGCGGTTTTCAGCAAGGTATTCTCTGCAAGTACTGAAATAAGTGGTAACAGATAGTTTTGTGATAAGATAAATTGTAACGAGCAACAAGTAACAAAAGTAAATAAAGTGCAACAAGGTGGCCCAATCCTTTTTGTAGCAAAGGACAAGCCTGGAAAAACTCTTATAATAGGAAAAGCGCTCCCGAGGACACATGGGAATATCGTCAAGCTAGTTTTCATCACGCTCATATGATTCGCGTTCGGTACTTTGATAATTTGATATGTGGGTGGACCGGTGCTAGGGTGCTGTTCTTACTTGAACAATCATCCCACTTATGATTAACCTCTATTGCAAGCATCCGCAACTACAACAAAAGTATTAAGGTAAACCTAAACATAGCATGAAACATATGGATCCAAATCAGCCCCTTACGAAGCAACGCATAAAATAGGGTTTAAGCTTCTGTCACTCTAGCAACCCATCATCTACTTATTACTTCCCAATGCCTTCCTCTAGGCCCAAATAATGATGAAGTGTTATGTAGTCGACGTTCACATAACACCACTAGAGGCTAGACAACATACATCTTATCAAAATATCGAACGAATACCAAATTCACATGACTACTAATAGCAAGACTTCTCCCTTCTCCTCAGGAACAAACATAATTACTCACAAAGCATATTCATGTTCATAATCAGAGGGGTAATAATATGCATAAAGGATCTGAACATATGATCTTCCACCAAATAAACCAACTAGCATCAACTACAAGGAGTAATCAACACTACTAGCAACCTACTAGCACCAATCCCGGACTTGGAGACAAGAATTGGATACAAGAGATGAACTAGGGTTTGGAGATGAGATGGTGCTGGTGAAGATGTTGATGGAGATTGCCCTCTCCCCATGAGAGGAGGCGTTGGTGATGACGATGGTGATGATTTCCCCCTGAGGGAAGTGTCCCTAGCAGTAACAGCTCACGGAGCCCTAGATTGGTTACGCCAAGGTTACGCCTCGTGGCGGTGAGTCTCGTCCCAAAGGTTGCCTTCTATTTTTTCCTCATCGAGAGACTTCATATAGGAGAAGATGGGCATCGGAGAGCCACCGGGGGCCCACGAGGTAGGGGCGCGCCTAGGGGGGCGCCCCCACCTCGTGAGCGTGGTGTGGGCCCCGGCCTTCATCTTTGGCGACGATTTTTCTTTATTTATTTTAAGATATTCCGTGGAGTTTCAGGACTTTTGGAGTTTGCAGAATAGGTCTCAATATTTGCTCCTTTTGCAGCCTGAATTCCATCTGCCGGCATTCTCCCTCTTCATGTAAACCTTGTAAAATAAGAGAGAATAGCCATAAGTATTGTGACATAACGTGAAATAACAGCCCATAATGCAATAAATATTGATATAAAAGCATGATGCAAAATGGACGTATCAACTCCCCCAAGCTTAGACCTCGCTTGTCCTCAAGCGAAAAGCCGATAACAATAAATATGTCCTCATGTTTTGAGGTAGAGGCGTCGATAAAAATAAAATACGGGCATGAAGGCATCATGATTATTTCCATAACAGCAACATATATAGATTTTGTCATATGATTACTTATGTTCAAGTGATGATCTTTTCATAATGCAAAAGTATGAATCAGAAACCTTATTGAGCACCAACAAATTATAACCTTAGTCATTGAAGCAATTGCAATTTATCGTAACATCGGAAAGAGTCTATGTCAGAAAGCAAGTCCACATACTCAACTATCACTTAGTCCTTCATAATTGCTAACACTCATGCAATACTTGTCGTTACGGAGTTTTAATCGGACACAGAGAAAGATAGGGGCTTATAGTTTTGCCCCACAACCTTTTACCTCAAGGGTAATGTCAACAATAAAAATTCATGCTCCCCTACATCCAATTATATATATATATATATATATATATATATATATATATATATATATATATATATATATATATATATATATATATATCATGTTCTTTCCAACATGCTGAGGTTGCCAAAGGATAAAATGAAAGAGGAAAGGTGAAGATCACCGTGACTCTTGCATAAGGTAGAGGATAATAATAAAAGATAGGCCCTTCGCAGAGGGAATCAGAGGTTGTCATGCGCGTTTAAGGTTGATGCACAAAATCTTAATGCAAAAGAATGTCACTTTATATTGCCCCTTGTATGTGGACCTTTATTATGCAGTCCGTCGCTTTTATTACGTCCACAACAAGTTCATACAAAGCTTATTTTCTCTGCACTAATAAGTCATGAATATTTAGAGAGCAATTTCTATTGCTTGCACCGATGACAACTTACTTGAAGGATCTTACTCAATCCATAGGTAGATATGGTGGACTCTCATGGCAAAACTGGTTTAAGGGTATTTGGAAGCACAAGTAGTATTTCTACTTGGTGCTGAGAATTTGGCTAGTATGAGGGGGAAAGGCAAGCTCAACACGTTAGAGGACCCATGATAACATACTTTATCTCAGATGTAAGAAAACATAACTCATTATGTTGTCTTCCTTATCCAACCTCAACTCTTTAGCATGTCATATTTTAATGAGTGCTCCCAGTCATAAAAGATGTCAATGATAATATATCTATATGTGAAACCTCTCTTTCCTTATTACTTCCTATTGATTGCAACGATGACCAATACTATATTTGCCAACTCCCAACAACTTTTAATCATCATACTCTTTCTATGTGAAGTCATTACTTTCAATAAGATCAATATGAACTCTTTGATTCTTTTTACTCTTTTTCTTCTACCCACCCAAGGTCATGGCAAAATAATCAAGCCCTTGACTCAACACTAATCTTTATTATATAGCTCACGAACTCGATTACAAAGAAGGATCATAAAGCAAAACTCAAAACTAGATCATGCCATGACTTTATTCTACTAAATCAAGATACTACTAAAAGGATCGAACTAAGAAAAATGGTAAAGATAGGAGTTGTGATGGTGATACGATACCAGGGCACCTCCCCCAAGCTTGGCAGTTGCCAAGGGGAGTGCCCATACCCATGTGATTATTTCCTCGGAGGTGATGGAGGTGGTGATGATGACGGTGGATAATCGCACATCGAGCGTAAAAGTTCCTCCAACTTGCGGATAATCCCCTTGAGCCCAGCAATATGATCCTTCAACAAAATATTATCCTATGTAATATACTTGTTCTGTATGCGGGCTAACTCAATCATCTTGAAGGCTTCAATCTCTGTTGGAGTGAAAAGGTTTGGTAAAGGTTGAGGGATGTCTTCTTCTTTCACCATCGGAGCTTGAACCTCCATGGCCTTCTTGATCCTTTCATCCTTGTTGATCTCTTCTGGTTCCTCTCTTTTCAACTCTATCTTCAATAGCCAAGCATCCTTGTCTTCATTGTTCGAGGGGGAGAAGTCATGGTGCTCTAAATCTGCAACGAAAATAGCTCGAAACGAAAATAGAGGATATTTGCGTGATACGGGAGTCAAAACCTTCGGGAGTATATATAATGAATTTTTACCGACCAAAATACGTATCGTGCAAGAAAACGGAGTCCGGAGGGCACATGAGGTGCTCACAAGGTAGGGGGGCGCGCCTAGGGGGTAGGGCGCGCCCTCCACCCTCGTGGAGGCCTCATGTCCTTCCCGGACTGCCACTTATTTTTCTATTTTTCTAAATATTCCAAAACGGAGAAATATTGCCTTGAAAATTGTTTTGGAGTCGGTTTACTTACCGTACCACATACCTATTCCTTTTTGGAGCCTGAAACGGGATGGAAAGTATCCCTTATGTATTCCTCCGGGGTTACGGTTTCAATAATATTAGTTTCAACATTTATAGGATTACCTGGGATATAGTGTTTGATCCTTTGACCGTTTACCACCTTTGGATTTGTGCCTTCGAAGTTGTTGATTTTTATGGCACCGGAATGATAGACCTCCTCGATAACGTAGGGACCTTCCCATTCAGAGAGAAGTTTTCCTGCAAAAAATCTTAAACGAGAGTTGTATAGCAATACATAATCACCTACATTAAACTCATGCTTTTGTATCCTTTTGTCATGTCATCTTTTAACTTTTTCTTTAAACAACTTGGCATTTTCATAAGCTTGGGTTCTCCATTCATCAAGTGAGCTAATACCAAATAACCTCTTCTCACCGGCAAGTTTGAAATCATAGTTGAGCTCTTTAATATCCCAATATGCCTTATGTTCTAGTTCGAGAGGTAAGTGACATGCTTTTCCATAAACCATTTTATACGGAGACATACCCATAGGATTCTTATATGCAGTTCTATAGGCCCATAATGCGTCATCCAGTTTCTTGGACCAATTCTTTCTAGACCTATTAACAGTCTTTTGCTAAATTAATTTGAGCTCTCTATTGCTCAACTCTACTTGACCACTAGACTGCGGGTGATATGGAGATGCAATTCTATGATTAACGTCATATTTAGCAAGCATTTTACGGAAAGCACCATGAATAAAATGTGAACCACCATCAGTCATTAAATATCTACGGACTCCAAACCTCGGAAAAATAACTTCCTTAAGCATTTTAATAGAGGTGTTATGATCAGCACTACTAGTTGGAATAGCTTCTACCCACTTAGTAACGTAATCAACAGCAACTAAAATATGTGTATATACATTAGAGGCAGGAAAAGGTCCCATATAATCAAAGCCCCAAACATCAAATGGTTCAATAACAAGTGAATAATTCGTAGGCATTTCTTGACGTCTACTAATATTACCAATTCTTGACATTCATCGCAAGACAAAAAAAACTTACGGGCATCCTTGAAGAGAGTAGGCCAATAAAAACCAGATTGCAATACCTTATGTGCAGTTCTATCTCCAGCGTGGTGTCCTCCATAAGCTTCGGAGTGACACTTGCGCAGGATTTGTTCCTATTCATGCTCAGGTACACAACGTCTAATAACACCATCTACTCCTTTATAAAGATGTGGGTCATCCCAAAAGTAATGTCGCAAATCATAGAAAAACTTTTTCTTTTGTTGGTATGTGAAACTAGGTGGTATAAATTTAGCAACAATATAATTAGCATAATCAGCATACCACGGAGTGCTATGAGAAGTGCTTATGACATTTAATTGTTCATCGGGAAAGCTATCCTCAATAGGTAGTTGGTCATCAAGAACATTCTGTAACCTAGATAAGTTGTCTGCAACGGGGTTCTCAGCTCCTTTTCTATCAAAAATATGCAAATCAAATTCTTGCAGCAAGAGAACCCATCTAATGAGTCTAGGTTTTGCATCTTTCTTTTCCATAAGATATTTAATAGCAGCATGATCAGTGTGAATAGTTACTTTAGAATCAAAAATATAGGGTCTGAATTTATCACAAGCAAATACAACTGCTAAAAGTTCCTTTTCGGTAGTAGCATAATTTCTTTGAGCATTGTCTAGAGTCTTACTAGCATAATGGATAACATTTAATTTCTTATCAACTCTTTGCCCTAGAACAGCACCTACAGCATGATCACTAGCATCACAGATAATTTCAAAGGGTAAATTCTTATCAGGTGGCTGAACAACAGGTGCAGAGACTAATGCTTTCTTAAGTATTTCAAATGCTTCTACACAATCATCATCAAAGACAAATGGTACATCTTTTTGTAGTAAATTAGTCAGAGGCCGAGAAATTTTTGAGAAGTCCTTAATGAACCTCCTATAAAATCCAGCGTGACCAAGGAAACTTCTTATACCTTTGATGTCCTTGGGACATGGCATCTTTTCAATAGCATCAACCTTGGCTTTATCAACTTCAATACCTCTTTCAGAAACTTTGTGCCCCAAGACAATACCTTCATTAACCATAAAGTGGCACTTTTCCCAATTCAAGACAAGATTAGTTTCTTCACATCTCTGCAAAACTCGAGCAATATTGCTCAAGCAATCATCAAAAGAGGAACCATAGACGGAAAAGTCGTCCATGAAAACCTCACAAATCTTTTCGCAGAAGTCAGAGAATATAGCCAGCATGCATCTTTGAAAGGTAGCAGGTGAAGGAAATATGCCCTAGAGGCAATAATAAAGTTATTATTTATTTCCTCATATCATGATAAATGTTTATTATTCATGCTAGAATTGTATTAACCGGAAACATGCTACATGTGTGAATACATAGACAAAACATATAGTCACTAGTATGCCTCTACTTGACTAGCTCATTGATCAAAGATGGTTATGTTTCCTAACCATAGACATGAGTTGTCATTTGATTAGTGGGATCACATCATTAGAAGAATGATGTGATTGACATGACCCATCTCATTAGCCTAGCACTTGATCGTTTAGTATACCGCTATTGCTTTCTTCATGACTTATACATGTTCTGTAACTCTGAGATTTATGCAACTCCGTTTATCGGAGGAACACTTTGGGTACTACCAAACTTCACAACGAATCGGGTGATTATAAAGGAGTACTACAGGTGTCTCCGAAGGACATGTTGAGTTGGCGTATTTCGAGATTAGGTTTTGTCACTTGATCGTCGGAGAGGTATCTCGGGCCCTCTCGGTAATGCACATCATTATAAGCCTTGCAAGCAATGTGACCAATGAGTTGGTTACGGGATGATGCATTCTGAGCGAGTAAAGAGACTTGCGTAGCGAGATTGAACTAGGTATTGGATACCGACGATCAAATCTCGGGCAAGTAACATACCGATGACAAAGGGAACAACGTATGTTGTTATGCGGTTTGACCGATAAAGATCCTCGTAGAATATGTAGGAACCAATATGGGCATCTAGGTCCCGCTATTGGTTATTGACCGAGAATAGTTCTAGGTCATGTCTACATAGTTCTCGAACCCATAGGGTCCGCATGCTTAACATTACGATGACAGTTTTATTATGAGTTTATAAGTTTTGATGTACTGAAGTTTGTTTGGAGTCCCAGATGTGATCACGGACATGACGAGGAGTCTCGAAATGGTCGAGACATAAAGATCGATATATTGGAAGCCTATATTTGGACATCAAAATCATTCCGGGTGAAATCGGCATTTTACCGGAGTACCGGGAGGTTACCGGAACCCCCCCGGGGGGTTATTGGGCCTACATGGGCCACGAGGGAGAAGAGGGAAGGAGCCAGGAGGGGGCCGCGAGCCCCTCCCCCTCCTAGTCCGAATAGGACAAGGGAAGGGGGTGGTGCCCCCTTTCCTTCTCCTCTTCCTCCTCTTTCCCCCCTTCTCCTACTCCTACTTGGAAAGAAGGGAGTCCTACTCCCGGTGGGAGTAGGACTCCCCCCTTGGCGCGCCCTCCTTGGCCGGCCGCCTCCTCCCCCCTGGCTCCTTTATATACGGGGGCGGGGGGGGCACCCCATAGACACACAAGTTGATCTACGGATCGTTCCTTAGCCGTATGCGGTGCCCCCCTCCACCATATTCCACCTCGGTCATATCGTCGTGGAGTTTAGGCGAAGCCCTGCGCCGGTAGAACATCATCATCGTCATCACGCCGTCGTGCTGACGGAACTCATCTTTGGAGCTTTGCTGGATCGAAGGCCGGAGATCATCATCGAGATGAACGTGTGCTGAACTCGGAGGCCCCGTACGTTCGGTGCTTGGATCGGTCGGATCGTGAAGACGTATGACTACATCAACCGCGTTGTGCTAACGCTTCCGCTTACGGTCTACGAGGGTACGTGGACGAACACTCTCCCCTCTCGTTGCTATGCCATCACCATGATCTTGCGTGTGCGTAGGATTTTTTTTGAAATTACTACGTTCCCCAACAACAGGTGCATTACATAAACCAAAAGGCATACGTCTATAAGCAAAAGTACCAAAAGGGCAGGTAAAAGTAGTCCTTGATTGATCTCTAGCCGACACAGGTTTTTGAGAGAAACCAGAATAACCATCTAGAAAGCAATAATGTGTATGTTTGCATAATCTTTCTAGCATTTGATCAATAAAAGGTAAGGGGTAATGATCTTTCTTAGTAGCCTTATTTAATTTGCGGAAATCAATTACCATCCTATAACCTGTGATAATTCTTTGCGGAATCAATTCATCTTTATCATTAGGGACAACAGTAATACCTCCCTTCTTATTGACACAATGGACAGGACTTACCCGCTGACTATCAGCATCGGGATAAATTATACCTGCCTCCAGAAGCTTGAGTATTTCTTTTCTTACCACTTCTTTCATTTTAGGATTCATACGTCGTTGAGGATCACAAACTAGTTTGGCATCCGCTTCCAAATTTATTTTATGTTGACATAGAGTGGGACTAATGCCCTTAAGATCATCTAGAGTATATCCAATAGCGGCACAGTGCTTTTTTAGAGTTTTCAATAATCTTTCTTCTTCATGCTCTTAAAGGCTAGCGCTAATAATGACAGGATATATTTTCTTTTCATCAAGATAAGCATATTTAAGATTATCAGGCAATAGTTTGAGCTCAAACACGGGATCATCCTTGGGTGGAGGAGGATCCCCTAGGATTTCAACAGGAAAATTGTGTTGCAGAATAGGTTCTTGTTTAAAGAATACTTCATCTATTTCCCTTCTTTCATTCATGAACATATCATTTTCATGGTCTAGCAAATAGTGTTCTAAAGGACCACTAGAAGGTATGGCAATAGAAGCAAGACCAATAATTTCATCTTTACTAGGCAATTCTTCCTCACGATGTTGTTTACTAAATTTAGAGAAATTAAACTCATGAAGCATATCATCCAAGCCAATAGTAACAACATTCTTTTCGCAGTCTATCTTAGCATTAACAATATTCAAGAAGGGTCTACCAAATATAATGGGACAAAAGCTATCTTGTGGAGAACCAAGAACAAGAAAATCAGCGGGATATTTGGTTTTTCCACACAAGACTTCAACATCTCTAACAATTCCCATTGCAGATATAGTATCTCTATTGGCAAGTTTAATTGTGACATCAATATCTTCTAACTCAGCAGGTGCAATATCATGCATAATTTCTTTGTATAAGTCAATGGGTATTACACTAACACTAGCACCCACATCACATAAGCCATGATAACAATGATCTCCTATTTTAACAGAAATAACAGGCACGCCTACTGTCGTGGATTTGTCACGGCAGATGTCCTAGTGAAAGGACTTAGTTGTGGAGCCATCGCTACGAGTTTACTTGAAGGGGTTAAAGCGGACACAAAGACACGAGGGTTTTTATACTAGTTCGGCCCCTTCGATGAAGGTAAAAGCCTACGTCTAGTTGTGATGGAATTGATGTGGTCTCGATGGCTAGGGAGCAAACAAGCTTCGCCTAGGCTCGAGTTGTCGTTGTCTGTCCTTGAACCGCCTTGGCCGGTCGCCCCTTATATACACGGGTGACGCCCGTCGGCTCATAGAGTCCCAACCGGTTCATACTCGTATCCCGGTTGGTATCTCTATTCTAACTTACAATACAAGTTATACATCAGGCGGTTTACGACTACAAGTTCTAAACCGACTACGTGCCTTGGGCCTTTATCCGCTTATACCACTAATGAAGTTAACCGGCCCAGCTGCGGTTTCGCCTAGTGGTAATATCCCAACATTAGGCCCCAGATTGATTTGAACTGGTTCATGTCAACCCTTCACAAAAACTTGCATCTTGGACATCTTCTAGTAATTGGTAAACCGCCGTGTCGTCATCATTTCTGGTTGATGTAAACCGGCATGACGTCATCATGAAATTTTATCATTTATAACGCCTCTTTTAACAATAGCTCTCGGATCGGTCGGCGCTTGACCTAGCTCGCTGCCTTATAAATAGGACCGAAGGTCATTTCTTTTCTTTCCTTCGTCCCTTCTTCTTCGTCTTCTCGCGTCGCTGGCCTTGGAGCTCCGCCACCGCCGTCGACCTCTGCCTCGTCTCGGGCGCTGATCGACTGAGCGTGCGAGCATTGCGGCATCCTTCCGCATCTTCTCCGTTCCCGGTAAGCTTTCTCCCCTTCTTGACCTAGATCTGTTCTTTAGGGTTCCATGTTCATGCTGTGTTCTTTGCGCGTTCATATCTGTTCTCTGACTTTGAACGAATCCATGAACTTGTGCTGTATTTAATAGTGATCCCTACGCATCTGCTGTAGTTTCTCATCAAAGCCCATAGATCTTCCGCACATATCTGCTCCATAGTTCACTTCTGTTTCTGCCTTACTCCTCGAAATATTTTCTGTTTTTTGTGAGCTCGCGTTTGATCCGCTGCTGTAATAGGATCTTGCAAAACTTGTTTCTGCATACTTAGTTATCCATGGCTTCAATTGCTTCCAATGCTTAGGTCAGGCGGTTTAACTTACCATAGAAAAATTGCTAAACCGGTATATATCATTAGTCCCCTGGTTGAACCGCCAGAATCCACATGATACTGCATTGCAGAAAACCGGTTTACAGATACTGTCTCCGGTTTATCGTAGTTTAGATCAACACCTTATTTTATCCAGTATGTTCTTGAACCGGATCAACTATTTCTTGTAGATCTCACCATGGCCAAACAAGTGTATGAATGCAATTGGGTTCCTTCTCGCATCACGTAATCACAATTGGATGACCTAGTCTCGATTGGCGCTTTAGGCGATAAAGATACGATCCACTGGAGGGTTCCTGGAGAGGAATGTCCTCCTACACCCCAGGAAGGAGAGGTTGTGGTCTTTGCAGATCACCTAGCCCGGGGCTTCAAACCGCCCGGCTCTAAATTTTACCGGGATGTGTTAGCCAATTTTCAGCTCCGTCCACAGGATATTGGTCCCAACTCCATCACCAATTTATGCCTCTTCCAAGTACTATCTGAAGTATATCTTCAAGAGGAACCTTCTGTTGAATTGTTTAGAGACCTCTTTCATTTAAACCGTCGCACTGAATTCACCGACGGCCCCAATACTGAATTGGGTGGCATGGCTATTCAAAAGAGGAAAGAGATCACTTATCCCCACGTCAAACTCCATACTCACCCCAAGGAGTGGAATGTGACTTGGTTTTATTGCAAAGATACCTCTCCCGAGGATGAAAATCCCTTGCTCGGCTTCCGCCAGAGCGGTGAGCAACACTCACCCTTTTCCACAAAGATTGAATGCCAAAGAAAGAAGCAAAATCGCTCATAATTGTCCAAGCTTGAGCTTTTATGGCCAACGGTTTAACGGGAATAGACCTTGCACGCTGTTGGATATCATGGAGCATACTGCCTCTGAGTCGGCGCTCCGGTTTGATGTGCAAGTATACTGATAGTGTCGACGACCCACTCCGACACACAAAAATTCAACTCTCTGATGATGAAGTCACAGATTCTGTAAAGAAGATGTTAAATGAACCGGAGCACCTCTGTGCTCAGACCGGTCTGCCTCCTTACTGCACCACCAACAAACCGCCAGCGGTAAGATCTTAGTTGCTCCATCATTAAACCGGTTACTGCTTTATGTGTCTGACATTTAATTGCTTCTGATACAGGGTGATAATCCGTTTTGGAGCAAGAAACTTTCACAAGATAAAGCGGAGAAAGCAGGGCGGCCAACCCGGCCCAAGACCAAGGTTATTAAGAAACCAGCTCACAAGAGAAAAACCAGCGCTTCATCTGATCCAGCCATTGATGATGATGTGGGTAATCCGGATCTTGAGGTAGAACTTGATTCACTTGGCTTACTTTTTACATGCCTTATTGATGATGATGCTTGTCAGGACGACGCTGAAGCCAGCAATGCGGGATTCACTGAGGTAACTATTCTCTCTTCTGATTCAGAAAACTTGCCTTTGCCAAAATTTCGCCAAGCAAACCGGAAAGTTAAATTTTCTCATCCTCTTGCTTATTTGGATCCCAAATTTCTTATGAAGATGCAGCAACATGAAGCTCGCCGCACAACCCGGCACAGTGGCCAGGTAGTTACCTCTGCCGGTTTGCCAAACAGCCCGGTTCGAAAACGCCGCTCCGAGGTCTCCGAACTTTTTATTGCTTTAAATTCTAAAGCGGGTTTCTTCCGTCAACCTCTTAATCCGTCCGACTCCGATTATCAGGTCACTTCCCATTCATCCTCTGGTGAATCATCGGCCACTCAGTTACCACCATTGAAAATAGTTGACGGGTAAGCAAAACCGAGCATATGCTTCCAGTATATTGTGTAATGGCTTATACTTTTCACTGACTCTTTGTTTTTTCTTTTAGGGCCAAACCGAAACCAAGCAAAAAGGCCCGTTTGGATAAAGCGGCTGAAGAAGATGCCGCCCCAGATCATGAGAGAGCGCCAGATCTTGAAGATTTTGCCTCTGAAGATATTCCCAATGATCCTCCGTTACAAGATGATGTTATTCCCGAAGAGAGGCCTGTTAACACATCAATCTCTGCCGATCCGCCTGCCAGCTCCGTCCGGTTTGAGAAATCCCATAGTCCTGCTGACAAAACAGCCGCACCCACACAAACCATCGAGTCCAAAGATGATGACGTTGTGATTACTGGTGTGGGCCGCTTTGAACCGGGGAATCCTGCCACTTTAACTAGACATACTGTGAAAGAGGATGTTTCTGCTTTGAATAAAGGAAAATGGGATGTTGAACTAGAGACATATGCTGCTCTGAGTGCCCAAGATCTTCATTCTGGTTATTTGAACCGGCTTTATACTAGCCGTGACTGTGAAGCTGGCCTGGTCAAGATGATGAGGATAAATTTGAGGTAACCCACTTCTTTACTTCTCGCCATTGTATCAATCCTCCTAGCCCCCAAGGGTCGGTTTGTAACCTTGATCAAACCGGGACTTGAATATGTTCTTAACACTTTTGAAATCCACTGTATAGCCCCCAAGGGCGGTTTAACTTAGCATACTTAAACCGGGCTTCAATAGAAAACTGTCCTTGAAACATCGTAGATCAAATAGCCATTAGCCCCCAAGCGCCAAGTTGAATACTTGTATTGAGCTTGGGACTTTGCAACCTAGTAACATGTATAAAAATTGAAGGTGCATTAGCCCCCAAGTATCGGGCATATAACTTTGTTATGTGGTTGATACTTCAATTTCTTGAACCTCTTGTTGAAAATCTTTATGCGTATGCAGGGTGAGGTGAGAATCAAAGAGGACGGATTGCCGATTTACAGAGGCGCTAAAACCCAACAGGCAAAGCAGAGAAGGCCAAGAAAGAATTAAGCAGCGCTTTGAACACCGCTGAACAGCTGAAAGAAGGCTTCAAGAAAGAGCGGGCTGATTGGGCCACTGAAAAGTCCACTTTAATCAAGCGAGCGGAAAATGCTGAAGCTTCCCTTAAACCGGTGGTAGATGAACTTACATCCGTAAAGCGGCAAGTACACTCCATGACCGCGGCGATCTTTGGTAAGCTCCTTTGAACGTCTGTGATGATTTCAACCTGCTGTAGTATAAATCCGGTTTGAGACTGTCTCTTTGTTGTTGTAGGCACACGCATCGGGAACTTAGGGAACGATGTGCGGAAGAAACTGAAGGCTGTCTACACCTTAGTAGAACAATTATATACCGGAGCCCAGTGGATCATCACCACAGCCTCTCATAACAACCCGGCACCTTCTTTACTCCAGGATACTTTGAACAGGTTATCCATGCTTCCGGCCCGGATTGAGGAGCTGAAAAAATCCGCTGCTCGAACCGGAGCTATTAACGCTTTGATCCGGGCCAAGGCATGGGTACCAGATTTTGACCCTGTGGAAGCAGCTCAAGGCTACCCCAGTGTGAAGGAAGACGGCTCTGAATTTAATGAAGAGGATTTACGGGCGATAAACCGTGCAGTGCGCCCTCTGGCTTGTCAGCCGGCTGAAGAAGCAGACTTGACGCATTATCAAGCATGGTACAATGACCAGAACAAGCGAGTACCTGCCCCAACTCTTGAAGCGGAAAATCTGATCCCTCCAATCCGTAAGCACACTTACGCTCCTGATATTGAACCGTCCTCCCTGATCCATGAAGAGGCTGTTTTCCAAGCTTTAATGGGAATCGTTGGACCATTTGTTGATTTCCAGCCAATGGGTAGAGACGAGGAAGTCAAGCGGCGGAGGATGAGGAGCAGTGCTTGAACCGGAGGCCGGTTTGAATAGCTGTCGTTGGCATCTGTCCAAAAGAACAATGATCTTATTTGGGGACCGTGTTGCCTTGTAATAGGATAGTTAATACTTCTATCTTGAGTATGCCTTCGTGCATAAGTACTGAAGCTTCTTGTTCGAAAAACCTCGATTCGTATTTCCTGCAATCGAAAAATTTGAACTTGGTGGCGGTTATACCATGACGGTTTATGATCTTGATATATGTATCAAGTAACACAACAAATAGGTGATACAAATACGTGCCATGTCTGGGCATGAAGCTGGCTTAGCCAAGCTTGAAGCGGAGGTTTTATAAACCATTACTGTCAATAAAGCGGGGAGAAAACAGCTCCCATATAAACCGTGCTGAATCAACACAAGCCCCCTTGTTACCCGATGATGGTAACAGGAAAAGGTAAACCGGGCATACATCTCCGGTTTAAAGGGAAATCAAATCCATCTGCTGAACCGGAAAAAAGGTGTTCTATTGACATAAAAGAAATCCAACAAAACAAAGATCAAACAAGCCATGAAAATAACATGGAAACCAAGGCAAAGATAAAACCGTTTGCAAATATACGCTATACTGAGCTGTTCAGATGGTATTACCATGGTCGGACAGGATCAAGCCCCCAATAGGTGTGACAATTATTCAAGGCAGCGGGTCCCCAAATGACTCGTGGCATATATGCGGATCAAGAGGCGTGGCAATGGTTCGGTTCGACCATGCCCCAAGTGATTTGATGGCCTTAGGCCGACCAAAGGCGTGTTGGTTCAGACTTGACCATGTCCCCAAGTGATCGGTGGCTGTTGCCTATCAAAAGGTGTCGCGTTGGTTCGGACTCGACCAAGGCCCCTAGTGATATATAAGAACAAATGTCAAGGGGTAAACTGGAGGCCGCTTTAAAAATAGAGGTACTCCATGTAACCACGCATGATAAGGAAAACAGAGACCCGCTTTAGCGAGGCTCGGTTTTATTATATCAAAGATAATATATACCTTTGTCATGATATGTACATAGATAGAGCCGATGGCTCAAGTGTAGTAAGGCGAAGATGAGCTATGTTCCACGGCACTGTTGGTCTCTCCTCTCGATGTGCGTGAGTCTTGATGCTCTCGAATATCAATCGAGATAGTATGACCCGTTGTGCAGATTCTTGCTTGACCATGAAAGGTCCTTCCCAAGGTGGGGATAACTTGTGCATATCTGTCATGCGGTCTTGGATGAGTGAAGCACCAAATCTCCTTCTTGAAAGGTTACGGTTCTAACCCGCGATTGTGATAACGACGAAGATCTTGCTGGTAAATCGCCGAACGGGCAGCTGCCATATCACGCTCCTCATCCAATAGGTCCAAAGCGTCTTGCCGTGCCGTCTCGTTGTCCGCTTCAACATAAGCTGCCACACGAGGCGAATCGTGCCGGATATCACTGGGGAGAACTGCCTCTGCTCCATAGACCATGAAAAATGGTGTGTATCCGATGGACGGTTTGGCGTAGTATTGATACTCCATAGCACGATGGTAGCTCTTCAACCCAGCATCTGGTGTCCTCGTAATGGGACCATAAGCGAGGTTTGATGCCTCGTAAGATCTCTTGATTAGCTCGTTACGCTGTCCATTGGAGTGGGGGTGGGCCACTGATGACACGTCAAGCCGGATGTGCTCACGTTCACAGAACTCCTTCATAACACCCTTGGATAAATTGGTACCATTGTCAGTAATGATGCTGTGTGGAAAGCCAAACCGGAAAATCACCTTTTGATGAAGCGCACATTGTTGCTACATCACACTTTGCCGACAGCTCGCCTCTACCCACTTGGTAAATTTGTCAACTGCCACCAAAAGGTGGGTTTTCTTATCCTTGGATCTTTTAAAGGGTCCAACCATATCCAGCCCCCAAGTTGCAAACGGCCACGTTATTGGGATCATCCTCAACTCTTGAGCCGGCACATGAGCATGTCTTGAAAATTTCTAACATCCATCACACCGTTTAACCAAGTCCTGCGCATCAGTGTGCGCTATCAACCAGTAAAACCCATGACGAAACGCCTTTGCTACCAGAGACTTTGAACCGGCGTGGTGTCCACTATCCCCTTCATGGATTTCTCTTAAGATTTCACAGCCTTCCTCAGGAGAAACACAACGTTGAAACGCATACGATATCTTGCAATGATGTAACTCACCATTGAGAATCGTCATAGACTTGGATCGCCGGACTATCTGTCTGGCCAGAATCTCATCTTCTGGCAACTCCCCTCGAGTCATGTACGCAAGAAAAGGAACCGTCCAATCTGGAATAGCATGTAGTGCTGCCACTAATTGAGCCTCCGAATCAGGAATAGCCAAATCCGCTTCACCTGGGAGCTGGACTGACGGGTTGTGCAATACGTCCAAAAAGACATTAGGCGGGACCGGTTTGCGCTGAGAACCCAACCGGCTTAAAGCGTCCACCGCTTCATTCTTCCGGCGGTCCACATGATCCACTTGATAACCCTTGAAGCAACCAGCAATATTGTCCACTTCCCGTCGATATGCAGCCATGAGCGGGTCCTTAGAATCCCAAGTGCCAAACACCTGCTGAGCCACAAGGTCCGAGTCACCAAAGCACTTAACCCGGCTTAAGTTCATCTCTTTAGCCATCCAGAGACCATGGAGCAAGGCTTCGTACTCAGCTGCATTATTAGTACAAGGGAACATTAAGCGGAGAACATAACAAAACTTATCACCTCGTGGGGAAGTTAAGACGACTCCAGCCCCCGAGCCTTCCAACTGCCTGGATCCATCGAAATGAATAGTCCAATATGTGTGATCCGGCTTCTCCTCTGGCGCTTGTAACTCCGTCCAATCATTAATGAAATCGACAAGTGCTTGAGACTTCACCGCCGTCCGAGGTACATACTTCAGTCCATGTGGCCCAAGCTCTATAGCCCACTTGGCAATCCGGCCAGTCGCCTCCCGGTTCTGTATGATATCACCCAAGGAGCTGAATCGACCCATTGTGATGGGGTGCCCTTGAAAATATTGCTTCAAGTTCCGGCTGGCCATGAAAACACCATAGACTAGCTTCTGCCAATGCGGATACCTTTGCTTGGACTCGATGAGCACCTCACTGATATAATAAACCGGCCGCTGAACCGGATATTCCTTGCCTGCCTCCTTGCGTTCCACCACAATAGCCACGCTAACTGCTCGAGCATTGGCTGCTACATATAACAATAGTGGCTCCTTGTCAACCGAGCTGCAAGAACAGTGGATTGGCTAATTGCGCTTTAAGTCCTCAAATGCTTCATCGCAGCCGGACTCGCAGCGAAATTATCATCTTCCTCGGCATTTGGTACAAAGGATGGCCTTTTCTCGAGGCGGTGATAAACCGGCTCGATCTTGGCGATTTCGCCCGTAAGCGCTGAACATCATTGATACACCGGTTTAGCCAAGGAAGTAATAGCCTTAATTTTCTCGGATTAGCCTCAATTCCTCTGTTAGATACCGAAAACCCAATAACACTGCTCCGGAACACCAAAGACACACTTGGCGGATTAAGCATCATCTTGTAAATCATAAGTTGTCAAAGGTTTCCTTCAAATCATCCACCAGCGTCTCCTTCTTCCTTGATTTCACTACAATATCATCCACATAGGCGTGCACATTGCGGCCAATCTGTTTGTGCAGGCAATTCTGTACGCACCCCTGATAGGTAGCCTGGGCACTCTTGAGCCCGAAGGGCATAGATACATAGCAGAAGGCTCCAAAGGGAGTGATAAACGTTGTTTTCTCCTGGTCCTTAACCACCATTTTGATCTGATGATATCCAGAATATGCATCCAAAAAACTCAAACGCTCACAACCTGCCGTGGCATCAATGATCTGATCAATGCGGGGGAGGGCAAAAGGATCCGCTGGACAGGCCTTGTTAAGATCTGTGTAATCCACACACATACACCAAGTGCCGTTTTTCTTAAGAACCAGCACCGGATTAGCAAGCCACTCTGGATGAAACACCTCAATGATAAAGCCAGCTGCCAAAAGCCTAGCCACTTCCTCTCCAATGGCTTTGCGCCTTTCTTCATTAAATCGGCGGAGGAATTGTTTCACCGGTTTATACTTAGGATCCACATTAAGAGTGTGCTCAGCGAGTTCCCTCGGTACACCTGGCATGTCAGATGGCTTCCATGCAAAGATGTCTCGATTCTCACGGATGAACTCGATGAGCGCGCTTTCCTATTTAGGATCCAAGTTGGCACTGACAGTGAACTGCTTGGACGAATCGCCGGGCACGAAGTCAACAAGTTTAGTCTCAGCTGCCGATTTAAACTTCAGATCCGAATCATGCTCTATAGTTGGCTTCTTCAAAGGGGTCATATCTGCCGGATCAACATTGTCCTTATAGAACTTCAACCCCTCCGTGGCACAGACCGACTCTGCATAAGCTGCATCACCTTCCTCACATTCCAAAGCAACCCTGCGGCTCCCATGAACCGTTATCGTCCCTTTGTAACCCGGCATCTTGAGCTGCAAGTAGATATAACAAGGTCGTGCCATGAACTTAGCATAAGTCGGCCGCCCAAACAAGGCGTGATACGGGCTCCGGATCTTCACCACCTCAAAGGTTAGTTTTTCAGACCGGGAATCGTGCTCGTCCCCAAAAGCCACATCTAGGGCTATCTTTCCAACATGATATGCAGATTTGCCTGGTACTACACCATGGAACACCGTATTAGACGGTCTGAGATCCTTGTCTGTTAGACCCATGCGGCGGAATGTCTCATAGTATAGTATGTTAATACTGCTTCCTCCATCCATAAGCACCTTAGTGAATTTATAACCCCCCACCTGAGGGTCTACCACTAATGCTAGCTGACCCGGATTATCAACCCGGGGTGGATGATCCTCTCTGCTCCACACGATAGGCTGCTCCGACCAGCGTAAGTAACGTGGCAAGGCCGGTTCGACAGGGTTCACTCCTCGCTTGTGGAGTTTTCGGTTGCACTTATCCAAGCTAGTCGTGAAAACATGATATTGCCCATTGTTCAACTGCTTTGGTTGGCTCTGATAACCCGACTGCTGTTGTTGCTGCTGCTGGCCGTTCTGATTATTCTGGTTGTTGTGACCGCCCTGATTAAGACCTGAACCGGAAGCTCCATCGTGACCCGGCCCGTGGAAACCGGATCCTGAACCGCCACCTGACCCCTGGTCTTACCGGAAGGCATTAGAGTTTTTCAACTCCTGCATAATATAACAATCTTTCCAAAGGTGGTTAGCCGGCGACTCCTTCGTCCCGTGCTTTGGGCAAGGCTGATTCAACAAGTAATTCAAACGGCTTGCGTTAGGATTGGGACCCCCATTACGATTTGCCGCTTTACCTCTGCGCCGCTGCCCCCTGTCCTGTGCATTAGTATTGGCCACAAAGTCCATGCTGCCATCCTCTTTACGCTTGCCTCCATTTCCATGACCCGCGGTTTGTACTTGTTGCCCTTGGGTTGCCATTCTTCTTTCCCTTCCTCGCTTCATCATCATCGACCGGGATCCTTGGTCTTTGTCCGAATCAGCATACTTCACTAAAGCGGCCATGAGGGTTCCCATGTCATTCTGTAACCGCTTCATCGTCCCAATTTCAATTTTAAAGGCTCAAACCGGCAGTTGCCTTCGTGGTTAAGATTGCGAGTCGGCATTAATCTGTCAGATGAGTGCAAAATCTCCAAAACGCGGCGCACCCAACGGGTCGTTGATTCTCCTTCCTCCTGGACACAAGCCGCCAGGTCTACTATGGGACTTGGGCTGCTTACATGTATCCTTGAAATTCTGGATAAACCGGGCCCGTAACTGGGCCCATGAGCTGATAGAGTTGGGCGGTAGGCTCTTCAACCAAGTACGAGCCGTGCCTTCAAGCATCATGGTGAAATATTTTGCACACGCAGTCTCATCCACGTCTAGCATCTCCATGGCCATCTCATAACTCTCTACCCATGCCTCAGGGGACAAATCGGCAGTGTAATTTGGTACCTTGCGCGGACCCTTGAAATCTTTAGGCAGGCGCACATTGCGTAAAGCGGGGATTAAACAAGGCACTCCTAAAGCGGATGCGACACCTGGTCCGGCGAAGGTGGTAGGACGGACCGGTGTAAGTTGACCCGCGTCATCCTGCGCTGCTAATTCGGCCTCCCTTCGTGCCCGGGCCCGGTCCACCACTTCTTGAGCATCGCGGATGCCACCCGCCGGGTTATTGCCATGGGCCGCTTCATGGTCCCGCGCATTGCTTGATATGGCCGGTTCATCCACGCGCCTGCTATAGCTCCGGCTTGGACGGGGCGTAGAATGAATCCGATCACGGCTGTACGAATATGCTTCCTGTTGAATCAGTGCAGTCCGGAGAAGCTCCTTAACCCGGCGCGTCTCTACCGCTTGCGAGGAGTCCCCTTCGATTGGGATAGCTTCCAATCGCGTGGCAGCTGCAACAAGGTTGTCCATAGGGTTAGAATAATGGCCTGGGGGCGTCTGAACCGGTGGAGGAACCACAATGTTCTGCTGAGGAGGCTCCATCAAGCGAGGTTGGACCGTCGCCCCTGGTCCTGGTGCCTCAATCCGGTTTGCCTCCCGGTGCTGCGGTGGATTACTGGGTCCAGCTCCCGGGGTCTGAAAGAGATTTCTGGGGTCAAACCCTAATGGCAGGCGTGATCTATACTTCCGCTTCAACACCTCCTGCGACACATTCTGGTCAAGCATGAGTTTGTAGGCCTGGGCGTCCAAAGCGGCCCGCTCTGCAGCCATCCTGTCTTTTTCTGCTGTTAGGTCAGCTTTGGCTTGCGTGATCTGTTCTTTCACCTTCACGATCTCTGCATTATGGACCTCCTGATCCGCCGGATTGTCCTCTGCCATAAGCGTAGCTAGTGCATCAAACAGATCTGATAGAACCTGAACCGGCGGGCGCTCAAGGCCTCCTGCCCCTGCTGCCGCTGCTGCTGTTGAACCGGAAAGCATCGCTGTGGCGGTCGAAGAGTGATTCGCTGCCTGTGTACCGGCCATGAATATTCCAACCCGGTTGATCTGGCCTGGGGGGTCCGGAATACTGTCGCCATCGGAACAACCCCTAACCATATCATCTTGCAACTGGTATAGCGATTCGGTCTCTCCGGTTGAGGACTCGTCACCGGAATAGACGACGGTCTCACTACCGTGTTCTGATCCATCCTCGCGTTCTCCTCCGTGGATGACTCCAACGAAGACATGCTTCACGGCCGGTTTAGCCTGGGTAGATCTCGCACACTGAGCCGTTTTGACGAGGTTGGTGCAGATGTTCAGCTCAGGCCCAGGCTCACCGATCTTGCCGATGAAAACGTGTATGCCACCAAAGGGCACCCGGTACCCGTACTCGATCGAATCGGCCTCGGGACCCCATCCTGCGTCGTCGATGTAGATCCTGCCACGATGACTCTTGGTCATCCGGCCCACAACATAGCCTTCGAGTCCCTTGAGCTTGCCCTCCAAGATCGTCAAACCATCGTCGCGATAGCCCCACGGTGGCGCCAAGCGTAAATGGATTTGTCACGGCGGATGTCCTAGTGAAAGGACTTAGTCGTGGAGCCATCGCTATGAGTTTACTTGAAGGGGTTAAGCGGACACAAAGACACGAGGGTTTTATACTAGTTCGCCCCTTCGATGAAGGTAAAAGCCTACGTCTAGTTGTTGGAATTGATGTGGTCTCGATGGCTAGGAGCAAACAAGCTTCGCCTAGGCTCGAGTTGTCGTTATACGTCCTTGAACCGTCCGCCGGTCGCCCCTTATATACGGGTGGCGCCCGTCGGCTCATAGAGTCCCAACCGTTCATACTCGTATCCGGTTGGTATCTCTCTATTCTAACTTACAATACAAGTTATACATCAGGCGGTTTACGGCTACAAGTTCTAAACCGACTATGAGGCCTTGGGCCTTTATACGCTTATACCACTAATGAAGTTAACCCGGCCCAGGCTGCCGGTTTACGCCTAGTGGTAATATCCCCAACACCTACCACAGGTCTATGTTTATCTCTAGCACAAGGTTTAGCAATTCTAGCAGTTTCACCACAGAATTGAATAACATGCCCATCAATATTATCAGACAGGAGATCTTTAACAATAGCAATATTAGGTTATACTTTGACTTGCTCAGGAGGTGTATAAGTTCTAATATTGCTTTTACAAACAACAGTTGAAGCTTTAGCATGATCCTTCATTCTAACAGGGAAAGGTGGTTTCTCAACATAAGAAGTAGGAACAATAGGATCATCATAAGTGACGGTCTTTTCTTCAACTTTAATAGGTGCAGCTACTTTTTCTTCTATGGGAGGATGATATTTAAACCACTTCTCCCTGGGGAGATCAACATAAGTAGAAAAAGATTCACAAAAAGAAGCTACTATCTCAGAGTCAAGTCCATATTTAGTGCTAAACTTACGGAAAATATCGGTATCCATAAAAGATTTAACACAATCAAACTTAGGTGTCATACCTGATTCCTTACCTTCATCGAGGTCCCAATCTTCAGAGTTGCGTTTAATTCTATCCAATAAATTCCATTTAAATTCAATAGTCTTCATCGTAAAAGAGCCAGCACAAGAAGTATCGAGCATGGTGCGATTGTTATCAGAAAGCCGAGCATAAAAACTTTGCATAATTACTTCTCTTGGGAGCTCATGATTGGGGCATGAATATAATATTGATTTAAGCCTCCCCCAAGCTTGAGCGATTCTTTCTCCTTCGCGAGGCCAAAAATTATATATATAATTGCGATCACGATGAACAAGATGCATAGGGTAATACTTTTGATGAAATTCCAATTTCAATCTTTTATAGTTCCATGATCTCATATCATCACATAGCTTGTACCATGTCAAGGCGTCTCCCTTCAAAGATAATGGGAAGGCCTTCTTCTTAACAACATCATCGGGTATACCTGCAAGCTTAAATAGTCCACAAACTTCATCCACATAGAGTAGATGTTCATCAGGATGCTTTGTTCCATCTCCTGTAAAAGTGTTAGCTAGCAGTTTTTCCATCATGCCCGAAGGAATTTCAAAAGGAGTTTCATTTTCAATAGGTTCAGTAGGTTGAGTAGGTTGAGGAGCAACTCTTTGCTCTACTGGACGGGGTGAAGATACCTTGAACAAGCCCTCAGAGAATTACTTTCCATAGTAACAAGTGACAGAAAATTTCAGCACACTAAATAAATTTTTCCTTACCAAATTCCACCTACCAAAGGCGCTACACTCCCTGGCAACGGCGCCAGAAAAGAGTCTTGATGACCCACAAGTATAGGAGATCTATCGTAGTCCTTTCGATAAGTAAGAGTGTCGAACCCAACGAGGAGCAGAAGGAAATGATAAGCGGTTTTCAGCAAGGTATTCTCTGCAAGTACTGAAATAAGTGGTAACAGATAGTTTTGTGATAAGATCAATTGTAACGAGCAACAAGTAACAAAAGTTAATAAAGTGCAGCAAGGTGGCCCAATCCTTTTTGTAGCAAAGGACAAGCCTGGACAAACTCTTATAATAGGAAAAGCGCTCCGAGGACACATGGGAATATCGTCAAGCTAGTTTTCATCACGCTCATATGATTAGCGTAAGGTACTTTGATAATTTGATATGTGGGTGGACGGTGCTTGGGTGCTGTTCTTACTTGAACAAGCATCCCACTTATGATTAACCTCTATTGCAAGCATCCGCAACTACAACAAAAGTATTAAGGTAAACCTAACCATAGCATGAAACATATGGATCCAAATCAGCCCTTACGAAGCAACACATAAACTAGGGTTTAAGCTTACATCACTCTAGCAACCCATCATCTACTTATTACTTCCCAATGCCTTCCTCTAGGCCCAAATAATGGTGAAGTGTTATGTAGTCGACGTTCACATAACACCACTAGAGGATAGACAACATACATCTTATCAAAATATCGAACGAATACCAAATTCACATGACTACTAATAGCAAGACTTCTCCCTTGTCCTCAGGAACAAACGTAATTACTCACAAAGCATATTCATGTTCATAATCAGAGGGGTAATAATATGCATAAAGGATCTGAACATATGATCTTCCACCAAATAAACCAACTAGCATCAACTACAAGGAGTAATCAACACTACTAGCAACCTACTAGCACCAATCCCGAACTTGGAGACAAGAATTGGATACAAGAGATGAACTAGGGTTTGGAGATGAGATGGTGCTGGTGAAGATGTTGATGGAGATTGCCCTCTCCCGATGAGAGGAGCGTTGGTGATGAGGATGGTGATGATTTACCCCTCCCGGAGGGAAGTGTCCCCGGCAGAACAGCTCTGCCGGAGCCCTAGATTGGTTCCGCCAAGGTTCCGCCTCGTGGCGGCGGAGTCTCGTCCCGAAAGGTTGCCTTCTATTTTTTTCCTCATCGAAAGACTTCATATAGGAGAAGATGGGCATCGGAGAGCCACTGGCCCACGAGGTAGGGGGGCGCGCCCCCCACCCTCGTGAGCAGGGTGTGGGCCCCCTGGCCTTCATCTTTGGCGACGATTTTTCTTTATTTATTTTAAGATATTTTGTGTTGTTTCAGGACTTTTGGAGTTGCGCAGAATAGGTCTCCAATATTTGCTCCTTATCCAGCCCAGAATTCCATCTGCCGACATTCTCCCTCTTCATGTAAACCTTGTAAAATAAAAGAGAATAGCCATAAGTATTGTGACATAATGTGAAATAACAGCCCATAATGCAATAAATATTGATATAAAAGCATGATGCAAAATGGACGTATCATTCGGCAAATTGACGGGACACAGCAAAGTAATGCTAGTCCATACTGCCTCCTCTCCGGTTAATATGGCTTAATTTCAAATGAGATAAATACACTGTCTATCACTGTATATTTGTAAAAATACGGTAAGTGGACTTCATAATACGCTCATTGCGCTCAATATATATATTTTCTGGTGTTTATACGGTCACTAGCTCACCCTGACTGAGTATGTGTGTGCATGCACGTGTAGGTTGAGCACTTGAGTGTGACCGTGTGTGTTCCGTCGTGTGCTCGGACATGCATGCATTAGGGCGTCGCGCATGTTTTTGCGTCCATGTGTACGTGTGACTGTTGCATACACGTAGGGGGAGTATGTGTAGGGGCCACTAAGGAGCAGTCAAATCACACAGTAAGTTAGTCGGAAGAAGCAACCATCATTTCACTCTTGAATGACACGTACGTAATATAAAATGGTTGATATGGAGAGAAAAAGAAAACCACTATATATACACTAGCAGGAGCCTAAGCTACAAGCACCTTGCTTAGGTTGCTCTCTTCACAAGCATAGAACACGGGCCCGATCCCGGTGGGGAAGGAACAATGTTCTGCGTGAAGCCTTGATCGACATCGGCGAGGGAGAAAACCCATAGTCGGTGTGTCCCAATCGGGGGTCACCGCGGTATGGGCCGATGTCGCGTCCCAACCGCCCTTCTAGCTACAGCTCGACGTCCTAGGTAGTCCATCTTCCTTTTGGAGCCGGCTTGCTCCACTGTCGTAGCTCCATCTCCATGTCGATCTTTCTCTACTTCTACTGGCTTATACTTGTGATGAGTTTATGTCTCATGAACTAGTGCTAGTACTATTATTCTAATCACACTTCTTCAATATCTTTGCCATCGGGGATGCTCGGGTTGATTTTAGTGGGCGCACAAAAGCATCATATGATCCGAGGGCTCGGCCGTCTTTCCTTGACGTGTTCTACGGCCAGGAAATTAAATCATGTTTAGGGTTTAGGGTTTAAGTCGTAGTGACCCCATCAGTAGTTTTTCTTTCGTACACGCTCTCACAACTTTTTTCTTTAGTTGTGAAGTAAATATTGGCTATGATCTGTGAATCATTGAGATGCATCAGCATGCGTGTTAGTTTTCCTTTGTATTTGATGGAATGTTGTAACGGGGCAACCTTGGAATAGGAATGAAAATGGAGTGGAAAGTTTCCGTTTTTCCGGAGAAAAAATGGAAACGGAGAGAAACCAACATTTCGTTTTGTTGGATCGCGCCATCGAGCAAAACCAACATTTAAATCACGTCTGTCGTGTTCGTGTCTCACCCTCCTCCACGGCTCGACCCCACACGATCGCTCGGCATGCCACTCACCGAAACCGAGTATAGAATAACTTTCTCGCCTGCTTGTCGATGGATCGCGCCATGGAGTACTAGCACTACTGGAAGAGATTGACGAGTTGGGGGAGGACAGCTAACTGTAGCACGGACTCCCAAGAACTTTTTACATGCATGTTGTAGCCGGCTATTGCAACCTTTGAACGAGGAGCAGCCGCGTGCACCCGGAAGCGGCGTGGGTGACGCTCTCTCAGCCGGCGCGCCACTTCAATGCCGGCGCCAGTGAGAGGTCGCGTCCACTCTGGCCGGGCATGAATGCGGCACTGACCGTTTCGGGCGGGAAGCACGCGCGGGTTATGAAGAGGGTTTGGGTTGGTCAGGACCGACCGTGGCAGCGGTCCGGACGTGCACAAACAAGAGATGTTGTACGTTAATATTGCTGTGTATATAATTAACAACGTAAATAATGTGCCAGTTGGACAAATATGATTGGAGATGGAGATGGAAATGGAATTTTACGTAAACACGGATATGCATGTCTATGTCTATGTGTGTGTGCATAGCGACTCTCGCGACACAGAAGGGGCGTGTTTTTGATCGAGTTATCTTTCTTGGTACGTTAGAAAATCAGTTTGTCTAATTCACATCTAGATGTTATTTAAGGATATCACATCTAAGCTCCCATAAGTATATAATGTAGCAACAAGAAACAAAAAAACTAGGACAAAACAAAATAGACCACAAACAGAGTGGACATCAACTTAGATGTGACATAACTATGTCACATCTAGATGTGTCCTAGACAGACCCTTAAAAATTGTCCACCAGTTTTCGTTTCTTTTTTCTGGGAATGCACGTATTCTATTTAAAATCACTGCTATGGAGATTTTTTACTCCATTATAGCCTCTTGTTTGATAGAGTTTCTCACGTCTCGCTCTCTCACCCTCACCATATCAAAACAAGATGACAGTGTCCACTCTATCTCTCTCCTCACCGGTGGTCAGAGATCCGGCCGAATCCCATCCGCTGCAGGAGGTGAGGAAGTGCAGCGTTGACGTTGTCGCCGTCGACGACAGAGGAAGCCTATGCGCACTGTCCTCTCGGAGCCGGTGCTGGCAGGGACGAAGATCCTCCGCGCCCTTGTTCGCTGCTGTCGTGCGGGCAGATCCCGCCCACCCGCCTAAATGACATCTCGCCCACCTGAGGTATAACTTCTTGTACTAGTCCAGCTCCCCAGGTCGCTGCATGCGGGTTTTCTTCTATGCGACTACTGCCCAGCTCCCCATGCATAGTAGAAAGGGTTCGTCGGCTGGTCCAACATCACCTACTAGTACTATTACAGAGGAAATTCCACTCGAAAAGTTGTCCTGATTTATGCCTCGGTGGCGGTATACATTTTGTTTCGACAAATAGTACATGGTGGTTGTGCGGTCATTGTCCATATGGTGGTAGTACTAGTATCACTAGTTAAATGAAGAAATGCTTTTTTTTCTCGGGTATCCTGGTTTAGTTCCCATCAAGATATGATTATGATGCTTCTGTTTGTTGGTGTACTTTTCATTAATTCTTATTGACAATTGAGATGTCGTTGCTAACCCTTTTTTATATTTTTGGAAACAGCGATGTGTGTCTTCATACCCGGGCATGTCTTCCTCAATTTTAGTGGAACTGCACAAAATTGGATGGCCATTGTTGTTCCGCCGCACCGTCCTCTGCCACGTGGTTCTTCCTTCCTCAAGCTTGATTACTGAGAAGAAACAGACCAAAGTGAGGATTTGTCGAACTTCATAGGTGCCTCAGCCAAACTTGATGCCAAATGGATGATGCATCACCACGTTGACCTATCGATGCTCATGGTTGCGCCTCATGGTTGCGTCGGCTGGTGAAGCTGATCGATTTTCAATGAAAAACAAGTTGTCTTCCATCTGTGCTCTTTGCTTGTTACGCACAAAGATGATATCCTTCGTCAGTTCACCTTGGTTGCGTTGGAGACACAGTCGTCTTTCACGTTTGTGCAATTTTATCACACAATTGGCTATGAACCAAATGTTTCCTCGAGGAAGGATCGACGTTGGTACTAAGAGCATAAGTTTTGTATTGATTTCTAAGCCTTCTCACAACTTTGTCTCCATCTCCCCTGTAATTTTATTTGTCCAGCTATTAACTTTGATTTAAAAAATGGTGTGGACTAAAAACCTGGATGGACGTAGTAGCCCTCCATTTTTATTTACTCCGCATATTAGATTTGACTAAAGTCAAACTTTGTAATACTCTCAAACCTTTCCGGTAATTGAAATTAAAATTCTTTATTTATACACACTCTCACACGTTTCCGATAATTTGGCGCATGTGTGGTTGTTCACTTAAGGGAGGGTAGTGTACCACACGTGAAGGACAGGAAGTGCGACCAGGACGCGTGGGCGTGGATCGTTAGTTCATCGGAAGTAGTACTCCCTCCGTCTAGGTGTGTAAGTCATCTTACGAAAACCAAATAATCCCAAAACACTTAGGCGCGATGCATTAAATTCTACCTCGTTTCTTGTTTCTTGACATATCAACCAATAAGAGATGTGGGGTGTGCATGTTTTTAATGACTTGAGACTACCAAACACGACATGCAGTGGTTAGTGCATTGGATGCAATGCTATTAATTAGCAAATGGATATTAAGTTCTCTTGTTTTCCCCTCCTCCTTGGTCACGGTGCACAACCTAAGATGACTTACTCACCTAGACAGAGGAAGTACTAGTTTTCTCCACTGTACATTAAATAAAGAGTTTCGTTTCATACTTACACAATTTAAAACGATTGTTATGGAGAGAATAATAAAACCACTCCACTATATATTAGTCGTATACATGAGAGTACTATATGGACGCAGCTTCATTGACTTAGTGCACCTGCCTTTGGGTTTATGACAGGTGGGCCCAAAATGTGGTAGCTCACTGTCATACTACCCAAAAGCGAGTCTGATGAAACCTTTGGAGCTCAGTCCGTACTATAGTAGTATATATATAAGCGGGAGCCTCAGCGCTTGTTCGCTAGGGTTTGCACTCTCCACACGCTCGCCGCACTACATATATGTTACACGCTGGAGGCTCAGCGTTCATTTGCTAGGGTTTGCTATATTCACAGTCTCTCACACTCTCTTCACCAGATCTAAACAAGACTGCATTGGCCTCTTGTCTCTCTCCCCCCCTCACAGCTGGTGAAGGAGGCATCCGTATCCCATCGCACCGGGAAGGGGAGGAGGTGCAGCATTCACTCTATCGCCTTCGGCGAGGGAGACAATCCACTGTCGGTTGCGCCGTTCTCTTTCACCCAGCGCCTGTGTGGGAGGGCCATCGACCCCTTCTTCCTCGCTGACGTACGTAGTGTGGGCAGATCCGGCCTCCCACCGCACACCTTGCCACATCCCGACGACCCTAAGGTACAAGTTTCTTTGAAACCGTCGTTTCTCTAGCTGCATGTGGATCTTTTTCGATCTGTAGCCGAATCTAGGTCTTGGTTCAAAGAGGAAAGAAGGGTGTGGTGGGCTAGAGCAAGAATCTAGGACGTGGTTCAATGAGGAAAGGAGGGGCGGAAAGTAGTATAGACTAGCTATCCAGCCGCTTTGTAGGTCGAAAAGGGAAAAAGGGGGTAACCCAGTACACACATCTGTAAGGAACCGATCTCTTTGTTGAAAAGGGAAAGAAACTGGGGGGTCGGGTAGTTTGTGCAGGACTAGATTTGCTGCCCTCACATAGGAAGAAGGTTCAAAGAGAACAAATATGGGACCAACGCATATATGCTGCTTGGCTACATACTCTGCATCACCCATTTATACGTGTGGACGCACATGGTGCTGGCATGTCCCATACAACTATTTTGATGTTGTTAATCTAAGAATGCCGCCGGAAAATTGAAAATGCCAATGTTCAAAGTAAATTACATTTTTTAATGAATGTTGTTTCAAGAGAATGTCTCTGTTAATATGAATCAATGCAACCGCTTTAGAAATGCTACTATCCTACTTTGTTTTCCATCCAAGATAAAGTTACATGCTTCTTTCTGTCACCGTTTATTTCATCCTCCTTTATCGGCAAGTAATTGTTTCCTTTTTTGCCTCTGTTAAAACAGGGGTATCGATTCAACTTGTTGCTATTGCGACATTTTGCTTCGCTACTCGAAACACTTATGTTTTAAGAGTGTTTTGTGCAGTTCAACCTGAATGTCACACCGGTGACTTTGCTTAATTTTTGTGGAACTGCACAAAAGGAGATCGAGATTTGTTTCGAGTCTTTGTGGCGAGTTGTTTCAAATCTTTGTCTCATCCACATGATGTGCAGGGTGCTTTGAGATGTTGTGCTACTTGTTTTGGTACTATTTTAAATAAATGTTAAATTGGAGCTATTGTATTGCTGTCTTTTCCCATTAAGTAGTGAACAAAAATGGGACCAACCCAGACATGATGCTTGTTGCTTTGTTATAACAAATTTAGCATCACCCCCTTTATAAGCGAGTAATTGATGCCACTCTCAGAATTAACTACTGAATCTTATTTCAAAACTGCAACACTTGTTAGGGATTGGCGGGATTACCATTTTTGTGGCCGCATGTTTCATCCTCCTTTATTAGCCAGTAATTGATTCCTTTTTTGCCTCTGTTTAAACATGGATATCTATTCAACTTGTTGCTATTGCGACATTTTGCTTCACTATGCGAAACACTTTGCTTGATTTCAGTGCAACTGCACAAAACGAGATTGGATTTCCTATTCGTGTTGGTAGATTCGTATTTTATCTTGTCCATCTCATGAAAGGTCAGTACAGGCCTTCATCCACATGATTGTGCAGTGTGCTTTGAGATGTTGTGCTACTTGTATTGGTACTGTTTTAAATAAATGTTGAATTGAAGCTATTGTATTTCTGTCTTTTCCCATTAAGTAGTGAACAAAAATGGGACCAACCCAGACATGATGCTTGTTGCTTTGTTACAACAAACTCTGCATCAACCCCTTTATAAGTAGATGGAAGCACATCTTGTTGTTAGCCCACTCTCCCTGGAACAGTTTATGCTTTTCGTTAATCTAATGCCGCTGGTAAAATTAAGCAATGCCACTCTCAGAATTAATTAACTACTGAATCTTAGTTCAAAACTGCAACACTTGTTAGGAATGGTACTTTAGTTCTTTCTACATGTTTAACCAAGGTATTGTTAAGATAATGTCTTTGTTAAAATGAATCAGCTACATTGTTTTAGGAATGGTACTTTTCTGCTTTGTCGTTATTTATACATGTTGAAACAAGGCATTGTTAAGATAATGTCTCAGTCAATATGAATGAATCACACTGATGGAGAATTGCTACTCTCTGCTTTGTTTCCCATTAAGATAAAGTAGATCGATAGATGCTTTTCTTACGGGAGTACAAGTCATCAACCGTTATTTCTCGATAATTGTTTCCTTATACCTATGGTTGCTTACGAGGATATCAAAATTAAAGCTCGGTTTTATTCGACTTGATTTTAGTTGAAGCGCACAAAAGGAGCCAATGCGTCCAAGGCAAAATCTTGCATTCTTGGGTCGATTAAATCGTTCCACTTTGCGAAAGAAGCGATCCTTTGTTTGCGCTACATTCTGAAGGAATGACCGAGAAGCTTTCTGAGTATTATTAGACATCGGTGACATGACTAGTCTGCGAGACCATTGGCAATTTAACAACACGTGGAGTGCCCTGGGCAAAAAGTGCCCAAACAAGTACAAGAAGCTACGACGGGACTCCACGATCATAGGCATTACATATTTTGAATGGGAAAAGCTTGTCAAAGTTTAATCATTGATGTTAGCAAGAAGACGTTAGTTTATTATATTGGAATTGGAAAACCTTGTCAAAATTTGCTCATTGATGTTAGCCAGAAGACATGCATTTGATATTTTTGAGTGGAACGCCCTTGCTATGAGCAGCGTCGAGTGTTTTTCCCTATTCCTATGTTCAGTTTCGAAGTAAATAGTTACTTTGCTGAGATATTCCTGTGTTAAGAGTTTGTTCTGAATATTGTCTATGTAATGCCAGGCCTTGTGTTTGATTGCAAAGTTGAGCTTGGAATGTTTTGGCATGCGGCATCACGAGCTGTTCACTGTGCCTCCTGAGAATAATGCTTCGTATTGTTTTGCATGTCGATCTAATGCCAGTGATTTGCTTGTTAAGAAGATCATCCTCTTCTGTACTTTCCGTGCTTAAGAAGTTCATCGTCTGATGTTTCATTCATAGCCTATACGACAAGTCGGGTAGGTTAGACGTGAAACCATATGATCTTCTGACCAACTCATGATATTAGGCCGTGATTGGATCGTCGTTTTCCAACCAAAACCGCTTGTAAAACTGACGCTTGTAAATTAAAGCAGATGGTCTCGGGCGAAGGCGCTTGGTTGGTCGATTTCGATTAGTAAAATATCGGAAGTACCTCACACACGATAAAAACGCTGAACGACACTCGGATTATTGCTAATCCAGCCGTTAGCTCTTGTTTCAGCCTTTCCCATGGATGGCATGATACGCACGTCGTGCATGTATCATCTGGTAATGTCGTCCATATAGAAGTGCTCGTAAAATATACACTGGTCTCTCAAATTACACGCGTAACCCGCCGGTTTTACTTATAGACCTCGGGCCCTCGGTTTCATTACGCCTGTACTTTATGCGTTCTTTTCGATGACGAGTAAATTACACTTGTATGTTAATAGAGGTTTGAAATGAACCAGAGCTCCCAAGCGCAGCCTTACCGTTTCATGCCATCTCAGTTTCTCGAAGGTGCTCATAGGTGTCCGATGATCCTGGCTTCCTGAATGAGCAGCGGGCGTTGTATCAGACCATCCGTAGGGCCCGTGAGGCCCTCTCCGTTGTCCTTAGAGTTGTTGCACTCGCTGTGGCGCCGAGCATTGTTAACATCGTCAACGAACATGAGGATTCAGGAGATGACTTTATTTTGACTGGATGACACTAGGGACCCACTAGGGCCATAGCCGTACGTACGCAAGTGCCTCCTTTTATGTACAACTATATTTTTTTGCTTTCTCCTGGTTTCGACATCACGGTCCCACACCATTGTCAACCTATGTAGTCAATATAAGCGAGAGAATTGCACAAGGTGCGGCGGCCATTTGGGACCAAGGAGCTCGGCGATTTGTGTTTTTGAGGCGTGAGCACCGCAGAGTTTTTCTTGGCGATGATTTCATTGTTGTTGAGAGGAGAGCAGGGTATTAATGGGCGGGTGTGGCCCGTCTAGCCCGAGCCGATATCCAACCCGGATACTAATTTTTCAAGATGAAAATGGCTAGCCCAGCTATCGTCTTTTGAGGAATACCCACATAAGGTCAACTTGTTATTCTCCGCCCCGCTGGGCTGCAAATCTTTCCTAGGAGGGATGCATTAGGCTTAACAGGAAAATGGGCTTTAAAAAATAATAAATGGGATGTAATTATAAAAACTGGGCAGTAACTATAAAAAAATGCACCAAACACAAAATTAGTTTATAAAATATTATTTATGGATTTTGAAAATCTTAAATTTTCATTGTTGCACGCGCAATGTTTCGTTGGAGTTTTACGTAACACAAATTTATATTTAATCTGACTAGAAATTTCAGGATAAAAATATTTCGGATCCCATCAAAATGTGGGAAATTTTATCGAATTTTGTCTTCAACGGTTGGTTGAAATTATTAATCGTTGTCCTAGCTAGAAAATGGGCTATACTTTTAACAAACTGTAAATGGGTTGTTGTAAATTCCATTAGAATTCAAAAATGGGTTGTACATTCTTACAAAACGCAAATGGGCTATAAGTTCTCTGCCACACACTTGTGGGTCTACTAAGTGACGCATCCCCCTAAAAAAAATAAGTTGACGTGTATGCAAGGCTTTGTCAACTTATTATAGTCAACACACGGTTCTAGCAGCAGTGGCCGTTGGATGTCTATCCAACCGATGTCGTGCTTCTTCTTAAATCTCGGATATTCTTAGCTTCGGCCGCCCAAAAAATGATTCCTCCCCCTGACATCTAGGGTGCACCGTTTCGGAGGCTGACCTGTGGGCCTACTAAGTTGGAGCGTACCAAGGGCTTTGTCAACTTAGTCAATATAAATGATTCTAGCTTCAGTGACCATACGATGTCCATCCAACGGCCATAGTGCTTCTTCAACCTCTGGTCTTCTTGGTCCAGACGCCCAAAGCAGTGCCGGTCGTGCTGCCTGCTCCTGCCTCCCGTGGCCGGTTGTGCTGCCACGGAGGCCTCACTGCCCCCATACTACTCCCACCGCTGGCCAGGCCATCCCTCCACTCACCCACACCCCCTGTTATTCTGCGGCGACGGCAGCCTCACACCGCAGCCGAACCAGTGAACCCTCGTACTCCTCTCCGCGCGGGCTTCCACTGCTGCGTCTTCCCCGGCTCCATGTCGTCCCCTTCCTAGGCCTCGCCGTCGTCCACCGCCCTGGTGCTCTTGGCGCGGCGTGGTCAACATGGTCAACAACCGGCTTCCATCGGAAGAGTAATGTACGTGGAGAGGCTGACAGCTGGGTCCACGGCGGACGCAATGAAGTGCCTCCTTATTATGCGCAAAATAATTATTCCTCCACCTGACAGCAGGGACCCACCGGATGGGCCACCTTATTTCGTGAAAAAAAGTTTCCCCCCTGACTGCTGGGACCCACCGGACGGGACACCGTATTTCGTGAAAAAACGTTCCCCCCACTGTCAGCTCGGACCCACCGGAAGTGCCTCCTTATTACGCACAAAAAAATGAATACTCCCCCTGCTAGCTAGGACCCACCTTGGTGGGAGGCTGACTTGTGGGCCTACTAAGTTGACGGGGATGGAGGGCTTTGTCAACTTAGTCAATATGAATGATTCTAGCTCCTGTGACCGTACGATGTCCATCCAACGGCCGTAGTGCTTCTTCAACCTCTGGTCTTCTTGCTCCAGCCGCCCAAAGCAGCGCCGGTCGTGCCGCCTGCTCTTGCCTCCCGTGGTCGGCTGTGCTGCCGCGGAGGCCTCACCGCCCCCTACTATTCCCACCGCTGGCCAGGCCCTGCGGCGACGGCAGCCTCACACCGCAGCCAAGCGAGTGAACCCTCATACTCCTCTCCGCATGGGCATCCACTGCCGCATCTACACCGGCTCCGCGTCGTCCCCTTCCTAGGCCTCGCCGTCGTCCACCGCCTTGGTGCTCTCGGCGTGGCGTGGTCAACGTGGTCAAGGAACAACTTCCATCGGACGTGGACTGTACGTGGAGAGGCTGACAGCTGGGTCCACGGCCGCAGCAAGGAAGTGCCTCCTTATTACGCGGAAAATAATGATTCCTCCACCTAACAGCAGGGACCCACCGGACGGGCCACCGTATTTTGCGAAAAAAACATTTCCCCCTGACTGCTAGGACCCACCAGCTACATCTTCGCACGCAAGGAAGTGCGTCTGGGCAAAAAAATGATTCGCCCCCCTGACTATTGGGACCCACCAGCTACATCTTCGCACGCAAGGAAGTGCGTCCGGGCAAAAAAAAGATTCGTCACCCTGACTGCTGGGACCCACCAGCTACATCTTCGCAGGCAAGGAAGTGCCTGACAGTCGGGACCCACGTGGTTGGAGCGTACGTAGCGTTGTCATTTTGGTCACGAACGTGTACGTACATATATACTGGTCGATGTAGAGGCGCGCACGTGTCGTAGTAGAGGCGCGTACGTGTCGTAGTAGAGGCGCACAAGTAGCATGTACACGTATGTATAGTGGCCAGGGTGCAAGAAAGAAAATACGGCCACGTATGTGTACATATGGGCAGGGTCTCGAACGCCTACTCGCGCATACGTATGGCGAGGGCTCCTGTACATGGCTGGGTCGGAACAGAGAAACAGCGGCGTCGTCATGTTCATGGGGATGCAACGGAATGCGTCGTGTTCATGGGGAGGCAACAGAATGTGTCGTGTTCATCGGGAGGTAACGGAACGCGTGGGAGCCAACCGGCTGGGTCGGAACGAAATGCATGGTCGTGTTCATCGGGAGGGCTTGGACGGAACAGGCGATGGAAATGAGGCCTGGGGTACCACAGAATGGAGGAAACAGACCTCCTACATTCGGAACGGGGTCCTGTTGATCCGGAGGGGTGTGGCATACCGCAAAATGGAGGAAACGGACCTCCTACGATCAAAACGGGGGTATTGTTGATCGGGAGGGGTGTGGCGTACCGCAAAACGGAGGAAACGGACCTCCTACGGTCGAAACGGGGGTCCTGTTGGTCGGGAGGGGTGTGGCGTACCGCAAAACAGACGAAACGGACCTCCTACGGTCGAAACGGGGGTCTTGTTGATCAGGAGGGTTGTGGCATACCGCAAAACGGGTGAACCGGACTTGTGTTGGAGCGCTACGGTCGAAACGAGGGTCCTGTTCATCGGGAGGGGTGTGGCGTACCGCAAAATGGGACTCCACGGGATACTGTTCATCTCCACCGTCGACCTCCTCCAGCCTCCACGGGCTACCGTCGACCTCCTCCAGCCTCCACGGGCTCCTGTTCATCCAGCCTCCACCGCGACTACTCCACCGGCTACTGTTCAACCACCCCTCCACGGGCACCCCTCCCTCGTCTACTGTTCATCTAGCCCTCCACACCATGGGGTCCTGTTCAACCACCCCTCCACGGGCACCCCTCCATCGTCTACTGTTCATCCAGCCCTCCACCACACCACGGGTCCTGTTCATCCAGAGGCAACACCACCACTCACTGTTCATCCAAACCCCCCCGCAACGCTCACTGTTCATCCCGGAGGTAGCATCGATCGGCTTCAGTTAGCAGCAGTAGCGAAGGAATCGCTCGATCGGGTTCAGTTAACGGCCATCGATCGATCGCTCGGGTTCGAGAACGCGTAGCTTTGTAGTCTGTCGCTTCGGGTTCGATTAGAGCCCAACACCTCGCTTCGGGTTGATTAGAGCTAACGCCTACACACAAGCGCGTACTGTCGAGAGAAAGCAGCGCGCGCTCGGCCCGACCTCCCACCGTAACCGGGAACTCCCCGAAATTTTCCTCGCCCTCGCTTCTACCACAGTCTTTTCCGTCATGGACGGCCCAAAGAATGTCATGCAGCTGCGTCTCCAGCCCGTCCAGGACAAAAAGCCCATTTTTTGTCATGATTTTTTGTCATAGAAGTAGGAGCCCACCACATCTATGATGATACCGGGTTTTGTCACAATTATCGTCATAGAAGTGTCATATGTCTGACAGAATTTTTTTTCGTTCGGCCCAAAATGTCACGGATGTGTCTTTTTTTTGTAGTGAATAATGATTTTGTTAGTACTCCGATTGCTCCCGCCACTAGTGTGGAATATTATGAAATTAATGCCGCTTTGTTGAATCTCGTTATGAAAGAACAATTTTCTGGCCTTCCTAGTGAAGATGTCGCATCCCATCTAAACACTTTCGTTGAATTGTTTGATATGCGAAAGAAAAAAGATGTGTATAATGATATTGTTAAATTAAAGCTATTTCCGGTCTCACTACAAGATCGTGCTAAAACTTGGTTTTCATCTTTGCCTAAAAATAGTATTGATTCATGGAATAAGTGTAAAGATGCTTTTATTTCCAAGTATTTTCCTCCCGCTAAGATCATCTCCCTTAGGAAAGATACAATGAATTTTAAGCAATTTGATCATGAACATGTTGCACAATGTTGGGAGAGGATGAAATTGATGATAAGAAATTTCCCTACTCATGGTTTAAGTTTGTGGATGATCATACAAAAATTTATGCGGGATTGAATTTTGCATCTAGAAACCTTTTGGATTCCGTCGTGGGCGGTACTTTATGGAAATTACATTAGGAGAAGATACTAAACTCCTAGATAATATTATGGCAGATTACTCTCAATGGCCAACCAAAAGATCTTCCACTAGTAAAAAAGTGCATGCAATTGAAGAAATTAATACCTTGAGTGGAAAGATGGATGAACTAATGAAATTGGTTGCTAGTAGGAGTGCTCCTATTTATCCTAATGATATACATTTGTCCACTTTTATTGAGAATAATAATGAATCTATGGATGTGAATTTTATTGGTAGGAACAATTTTTGTAACAACGCATATAGAGGTAATTTCAACCCTAGGCCATTTACTTGTAATTCCTATAATAATTATGGTAATTCCTACAACAATTATTATGGAAATTATAATAAAATACCCTCTGATCTTGAGAATAATATTAAAGATTTTATAAATTCTCAAAGAAATGCTATGGTAGAAGAAAAATTGCTTAAGATTGATGATTTGTCTAGGAACATTGACAAAATTTCTCTTTAGATTGATTCTTTTAAGATGAGATGTATGCCACCCAATCATGATATTAGTGAATCTCTAAAACCTATTAAAGTATCCATGGATGAATGTAAAGAAAGAACCGCTAGGATCCGTGCTAAGCGAGATTGGTTTGTAAAAGCGTGTTCTTCTATTTCTTACGATAATAATGATTAAGATCTTAAATGATTGGTGTGGCTCCTATTGAATCTTTGTTTGCTAATATATATATCTTGATAAAGATGGGACGGGATACGAGTCAACTTTAGCTAGAAGGCGTCCCAATGATTTGGAGTTTAAAGATCTTAACGAAAAATATGATAAAAGTGGGATTGGAGAGGTCGAAACTTTAAGTAGTGATGAACCCACTCTTTCGGATTTCAAGGACTTTAATTATGATAATTGCTCTTTGAGAGATTGTATTCCTTGTTGCAATCCATGTTGAATTCACCTCATGCATATAACCGAAATAAAGCTTTTACTAAACATATTATTGATGCTATGATGAAATCGTTTGAAGAAAAACTTGAGTTGGAAGTTTCTATCCCAAGAAAGCTTTATGATGAGTGGGAACCTACAATTAAGATTAAAATTAAAGATTATGAGTGCTTTGCTTTGTGTGATTTGGGTGCTAGTGTTTCCACTATTCCAAAAACTTTATGTGATGTACTAGGTTTCCATAAATTTGATGATTGTTCTTTGAATTTGCATCTAGTGGATTCCACTATTAAGAAACCTATGGGAAGGATTAATCATGTTCTTATTGTTGAAAATAGGAATTATGTGCCCCTGGACTTTATTGTGCTTGATGTAGATTGCAATCCTACATGTCCTATTATTCTTGTTAGACCTTTCCTTAGAATGATTGGTGCAATTATTAATATGAAAGAAGGAAACATTAGATTTCAATTTCTGTTAAGGAAGGACATGAAACACTTTCCAAGAAAGAAAATTAAGTTTCCATATGAATATATTATGGGGGCCACTTATGGATTAAGTACCAAAGATGACAATATCTAGATCGTTGCAATATGCCTGCTAGGGGCATTAAACAATAGCGCTTGTTGGGAGGCAACCCAATTTTATCTTTGTTTCTACCTTTTTGTTCCTGTTTTCCAATAGATATATCTTCTAGCCTCTGGTTATAGGTGTTTTCATGTTTTAAATTAGTGTTTGTGCTAAGTAAGACCTTTGGGATGATTTGGAAGATAGTTTATTTGATTTTGTTGAAAAACAGAACTTTTGCCTCTAGTAAAATAATTTTGATAATTCACAAGAACGTGATATGGTTATGAATTTTTTATGCAAGATTTATATACAAATTGCCTAGATTTTCCTGTTTAAGAATTTTTGGAGTTAGAGAAGTATACGAAGTTTCCACATTACTACATATTGTTCTATTTTAGACAGATTCTGTTTTTATTGTGTTCTTTTCTTATTTTGATGAATCTATGGGTAGTATCGGGGGGTATGAACCATGGAGAAGTTGGAATACAGTAGATATAACACTGTATTAAATTTATAATGAGTTCACAATAGTACCTAAGTGGTGATTTGCTTTTCTTATACTAATGGAGCTTATGAGTTTCCTGTTGAGTTTTGTGTTGTGAAGTTTTCAAATTTTGGGTAAAGATTTGGTGGACAACAGAATAACGAGTGGAAAGAGCCTAAGCTTGGGGATGCCCAAGGCACCCCAAGGTAATATTCAAGGACAACCAAGCATTTAAGCTTGGGGATGCCCCGAATGGCATCCCCTCTTTCGTCTTCAATCCATCGGTAAATTTACTTGAGGCTATATTTTTATTCACCACATGATATGCATTTTTCTTGGAGTGTCTTGTATGATATGAGTCTTTGATTTTTAGTTTGACACAATCATCCTAGATGCACACATCTTTTGAGAGGGACACACATTAATCATGAATTTATTAGAATACTCTATGTGATTCACTTATATCTTTTGAGCTAGGCAGTTTTTGCTCTAGTGCTTCACTTATATCTTTTTAGAGCACGGTGGTTGCTTTATTTTATAGAGATTGATGAACTATCATGCTTCAATTATATTATTTTGAGTCTTAAACAGCGTGTTAATTTGCTTAGGTTATGAATTTAGTCCTAATATGATGGACATCCAATAGGGATACAATAAAAACTTTCATATAGAGTGCATTGAATATAAGAGAAGTTCGATTCCTTGCATTTGTGTTGAGATATAAAGATGGTGATATTAGGGTCATGCTAGTGAGCAATTGTGTATTGGTAGACATACTTGTGTTAAAGTTTATGATTCCTGTTGCATGCACGTAAGGTGAACATTATGTGATGAAGTCGGAGTATGATTTATTTTTTGATTGCCATCCTTTGTGTGGAGGTCAGGATCGCGCGATGGTTAACTCGTACCACCCTTCCCCTAGGTGCATGCGTGTAGTACTTTGTTTTGATAACTAATAGACTTTTGCAATAAGTATGTGAGTTCTTTATGACTAATGTTGAGTCCATGGATTATACGCACTCTCACCCTTCCACTATTGCTAGCCTCTCTAGTACCGCGCAAGTTTCACCGGTGCATTAAACCCACCATATATCCTTCCTCACAACAGCCACCATACCTACCTATTATGGCATTTCCATAGCCATTCCGAGATATATTGTCATGCAACTTCCACTGTCCCATTTATTATGACACACATCATCATTGCCATATTGTTCTCATATGCATGAGGCATTCATATAGAGTCATATTTTGTTCTAGTATTGAGTTGTAATTTTTAGGTTGTAAGTAAATAAAAGTGTGATGATCATCATTATTAGAGCACTGTCCCATGTGAGGAAAGGATTATGGAAGCTATGATTCCCTCACAAGTTGGGATGAGCCTCTGGATTTTAAATAAAAGAAAAGATGCCAAAGAAGCCCAAATAAAAAAGGGTCCAAAGAAGTCGAAACAAAAAAAAAGAAAAAAGAGAAAGAGAAAAAAAATGAGAGAAAAAGAGAGAAGGGACAATGTTACTATCCTTTTTCCACACTTGTGCTTCAAAGTAGCACCATGATTTTCATGATAGAGAGTCTCATATTTTGTTGCTTTCATATACTAGTGGAATTTTTTCATTATATAACTTGGCTTGTGTATTCCAATGATAGGCTTCTTAAAATTGCCCTAGGTCTTCATGGGCAAGCGAGTTGGATGCACACCCACTTAATTTCTTTTTGAGCTTTCATAAACTTATACCTCTAGTGCACTCGTTACATGGCAATCCCTACTCACTCGCATGAATACCAATCGATGGGCATCTCAATAGCCCATTAATTTGCCTAGTTGATGTGAGACTTTATCCTTCTTTTTGTCTTCTCCACAACCACCATATTCTATTCCACCTATAGTGCTATATCCATGGCTCACGCTCATGTATTGCGTGAAAGTTGAAAATTTTTTGAGAACATAAAAGTATGAAAAGATTGCTTGGCTAATACCGAGGTTGCGCATGATGAAATACTTTGTGTGATGAAGATGGAGCATAGCCGGACCATATGATTTTGTAGGGATAACTTTCTTTGGCCATGTTATTTTGAGAAGACATGATTGCTTTATTAGTATGCTTGAAGTATTATTGTTTTTATGTCAATATTAAAATTTTGTTTTGAATCTTATGGATCTAAACATCCATGCCATAATAAAGAAGATTACATTGATAAATATGTTATGTAGCATTCCACATAAAAAATTCTGTTTTTTATCATTTACCTACTCGAGGACGAGAATGAATTAAGCTTGGGGATGCTTGATACGTCTCCAACATATCTATAATTTTTGATTGTTCCATGCTATTATATTATCTATTTTGGATGTTTTATATGCATTAATATACTATTTTATATCAATTTTTTGGGAGTAACCTATTGAACTAGTGCCTAGTGCCAGTTGCTGCTTTTTTTCTTGTTTTGGGCTTTTTTAGAAAGGAATATCGAACGGAGTCCAAACGGAATAAAACTTTCGCGATTATTTTTCCTGGACCAGATGACACCCATAGGACTTGGAGAGGGGGCCAGGAGCTTCCCGAGGAAGCCACAAGCCAAGGGGCGCGCCCTGAGGGCTTGTGGGCCCCTCAGAGGTCTCCTAGCCCTAATTCTTGCTCTATAAATTCGCAAATATTCCCAAACCACCAGAAGTGTCCACCGAAATTCTTTTCCGCCGCCGCAAGCCTCTAACCTCGTGAGATCCCATCTTAGGACCTTTTCCGGTGATCTACCGAAGGGGGATTCGATCACGGAGGGCCTCTACATCAATCCTATCGCCCTACTGATGATGCGTGAGTAGTTTAACACAGACCTACGGGTCAATAGCTAGTAGTTAGATGGCTTCTTGTCTCTCTTTGATCTTCAATACAAAGTTCTCCAAGATGTTCTTGGAGTTCTATCCGATGTAATACTTTTTGCGGTGTGTTTGTTGAGATCTGATGAATGTGGATTTATGATCAGATTATCTATGAATATTATTTGAGTCTCCTCTGAATTCTAATATGCATGATTTGATATCTTTGTATTTCTCTTTGAACTATTGATTTGGTTTAGCCAACTAGATTGGTTTTTCTTGTAATGGGAGAGGTGCTTAGTTTTGGGTTTAATCTTGAAGTGTCTCACCCAGTGACATAGTAGGAGTAGCGGGACATTTATTGTATTGTTGCCATCAAGGATAAAAAGATGGGGTTTACATCATATTGCTTGAGTTTATCCCTCTACTTCATGTCATCTTACTTAAAGTGTTACTCGGTTCTTATGAACTTAATACTCTAGATGCATGTTGGATAGCGGTCGATGTGTGGAGTAATAGTAGTAGATGCAGGACGAATTCGGTCTACTTATCACAGACGTGATGGCTATATTCATGATCATTGCCTTAGATATCGTCATAACTTTGCGCTTTTTTATCAATTGGTCAATAGTAATTTGTTTACCCACCGTATGCTTTCTTTAAGAGAGAAGCTCTAGTGAAACATATGCCCCCGGGTCTATTTTCTATCATATATTTTCAGATCTGTAAACCCAAAACCTAAAAATACCTCATTGAGTTTTATTTGCTTTTATTTTGTTTAATGTTTTAGTAATCTTTTATATCTATCTCTATTAGATCTCATCCTTGCAAGTGATCATGAAGGGATTGACAACCCCTTTATCGCGTTGGGTGCAAGTGTTTGATTGTTTGTGCAGGTGCATAGATTGGAGACTTGCTTGTACCTCCTACTAGACTGATACCTTGGTTCTCAAACAGAGGGAAATACTTATCTCTACTTTGCTGGATCACCCTTTCCTCTTCAAGGGAAAAACAACGCAAGCTCAAGAAGTAGCAGGAAGAATTTGATAGAGTGCTTTGCTCCTTGTACCACTCCCCCTCTTGAGAGAGAGAGATACTACCACTCCCATGGAGTTCAAGACTCTAGTGCAAGTGGGAGACTTTTGGAAATATGCCCTAGAGGCAATAATAAAGTGGTTCTTATTATATTTCCTTAATCATGATAAAGGTTTATTATTCATGCTATAATTGTATGGATCAAAAACTTAAATACATGCGTGAATACATATGCAAATACCAAGTCCTTAGTAAGCCTCTACTACACTAGCTCGTTGACCAAAAGATGGTTAAGGTTTCCTGACCATAGACATGAGTTGTCTCGTGATGACGGGCTCACATCATTAGGAGAATGATGTGATGGACAAGACCCATCCTTTAGCTTAGCATATGATCGTTCAGTTTATTGCTACTGCTTTCTTAATGTCAAATACACATTCCTTCGACCATGAGACCATGCAACTCCCGGATACCGGAGGAATACCTTGTGTGCTATCAAATGTCACTTCATAACTGGGTGATCACAAAGGTGCTCTACAGTTATCTCCAAAGGTGTCTATTGGGTTGGCGTTAATCGAGATTGGGATTTGTCACTCTGTATGACAGAGAGGTATCTCCGGGCCCTATCGGTAATACAACATCACAAGAAGCTTGCAAGCAAAGTGACTAAGGAGTTAGTTACAAAATGATGTATTACGGAACGAGTAAAAAGACTTGCCGGTAATGTGATTGAACTAGGTATGTGATAAGTCTCCAACGTATCTATAATTTATGAAGTATTCATGCCATGTTTACAATAATTTTATATGGCTTTGGAATGATTTGGATGGAACTAACCCGGATTTATGTTGTTTTCAGCAAAACTACCGTGGTGTTGTTTTTTGTGCACAAATAAAAGTTCTCCAAATGCAACGAAAATTTTTGACGATTTTTTTGGAACAAAAGAGGCACTAGAAGCTTCGTGGGAGGACCAGAAGGTGAAGGAGGTGAGCACAAGACACCGGGGCACGCCAGGGGGCCCAGGCGCGCCCTGGTGGGTTGTGACCACCTCGAGTCCCATCTTCGCGTGAATCCAACGTTGGAAAATCCTATAAATAGAGAAACCATCATAAGTAACCCTAGATCGGTAGTTCCGCCGCCGCAAGGCTCTGTATCCATGAAAACCAGTCTGGACCCTGTTCTGGCACCCTGCCAGAGGGGGAGATCATCACCGGAGGCCATCTTCATCATCCCTATGGTCTCCATGATGAGGAGGGAGTAGTCCACCCTCGAGGCTCAGGGTTTGTACCAGTAGCTATGTGTTTAATCTCTCTCTCTCTCTCTCTCTTTCTCTCTCTCTCTCTCTCTCTCTCGTGTTCTTGAGTTGACACGATCTTGATATATTGCGGGTTTTGTTAATATAGTTGGATCATATGGTGTTTTCCCCTCTCTATCTTGTTGTGATGAATTGAGTTTTCCCTTTGAGATTTCGTTTTATCGGATTGAATACTTTTATGGATTTGAGAGCACTTTATATATGTCTTGCATATGAATACCCTTGGTCATAATGGGGTATTATATTGATTAACTTGATATATGTTTTGGCACTCAACTCGCGGATCCCCGAGGTGACATTGGAGTAATCTATGCATAGGTGTTGATGCACGTTTTGTCCTTGTTTCTCCGGTAGAAATCTTGGGGCACTCTTTGAGGTTCCTTGTGTTGGATCGACTATTATGAATCTGAAATTGTTTGATGCGTACCGTATAATTAACTCATGGTTACTTGTGGTCACATTGGAGTATCTACGTGACATTAGAGTTGGTTGACGTGTATTGATGTCTACTACGCAACTTTATTCTTGTAGACACGTGTTGGGCCTCCAAGTGCAGAGTTCTGTAGGACAGCATCAGTTTTCCCTCAAGTGGATGACCTAAGGTTTATCAATCCGTGAGAGGTGTAGGATGAAGACGGTCACTCTCAAACGACCCTGCAACCAAATACAAGAAATCTCTTGTGTCCCCAACACACCCAATACAATGGCAAATTGTATAGGTGCACTAGTTCGGCGAAGAGATGGTGATAAAAGTGTAATATGGATGGTAGAAATATATTTTTATAATCTAAATAAATAAAAACAGGAAGGTAGCAAATAGTAAACGGGCACAAAAACGGTATTTCAATGCTTGAAAATGAGGCCTAGGGTGCATACTTTCACTAGTGCCATCTCTCAACAATGCTAACATAGTTGGATCATATAGCCATCCCTCAAAGTGCGATGAAGAATCACTCCAAAGTTCCTATCTAGCGGAGAACATCAGATGAAATTGTTTGTAGGGTACGAAACCACCTCAAAGCTATTATTTCTGTTCAATCTATCCTAGAGTTCATACTAAAATAACACCAAAGAAAAATCATATTCAGAATACTCAACCCAACACAAAGAACTTCAAAGAGTGCCCCAAGATTTCTACCGGAGAAACAAAAGATGAGAACGTGCATCAACCCCTATGCATAGATTACCCCAATGTCACCGAGGGAATCCGTGAGTGAGTGCCAAAACATATATCAAGTGAATCAAAATGATAACCCATTGTTACCACAAGTATTCAATTGCAAGACATATATCAAGTGTTCTCAAATCCATAAAAGTATTCAATCCAATAACAATGAAATCTCAAAGGGAAAACTCAATTCATCACAACAAGATAGAGAGGGGAAAACACCATATGATCCGAATATATTAACAAAGCCCACGATACATCAAGAACACGAGAGAAAGAGAGAGAGAGAGAGAGAGAGAGAGAGAGAGAGAGAGAGAGAGAGAGAGAGAGAGAGAGAGAGAGATCAAACACATAGCTACCGGTACAAACCCTCAGCCCCGAGGGTGGACTACTCCCTCCTCATAGTGGTGGCCGCCGGGACGATAAAGATGGCCACTAGTGATGATTCCCCCCTCTGGCAGGGTGCCGGAATGGGGTATAGATTGGATCTCATGGATACAGAGGCCTTGCAGCGGCGGAACTTCTGATCTAGGGCTACCCCGAAGGGTTTTGGAATATTTGGGATTTATAGGGCGAAGAGGCGGCTCAGGGGGCGCCCGAGGTGGGCAGCACCAACCAGGGCATGCCTGGGCCTCCTGGCGCGCCCTGGTGGGTGCTGCTCCCCTCGAGTAGCCCCCAGGTGCTTCCTTGGACCACTAATGGTCTTCTGGTCCATAAAAAATCTCCTAAAAGTTACGCGGTGTTTGGACTCCGTTTGATATTGATTTCCTACAATGTAAAAAACAAGTAAAAAACAGCAACTGGCACTAGGCACTGGGTCAATAGGTTAGTCCCAAAAATGATATAAAGTTGCCATAAAATGATTGTAAAACATCCAAGAATGATAATATATTAGCATGAATACTTCATAAAATATAGATACGTTGGAGACGTATCAGATCCCCAAGCTTAATTCCTACTCGTCCTCAAGTAGGTAAATGATAAAAGAAATAATTTATGAAGTGTGAATGCTAGCAAAGTGCATAAGTTTGATCAACGATAATTTCAATCACTTTTCCTAGTATCATAACAAAAAAATTTATCTTATAAAACTTCTCATGCTATAGTTCACATGTTAAGGTTCAAATAATGAATTCTCTTGAAACTCAACAACCTATGTTCTTAGTCATCAAGCAATTGCAATTCAACTTATTCAACAGAGTCTAAGTAAGAGCTCCACATGCTCAACCATCATATAGTCTTCTATGATTGCTAACACTCACCCCATACACATGAGCAAAACGTTTCAACTAGACACATAGAAAGATAGGGGCTTATAATTTCGCCTCCCAACGTATTCACCTTTGGGTGATGTCAACAATAATAACTCATGCTACCCATATCCAACTGGATATATGTGCCTAGATCTTTCCTCACCACATGATGCTTGCCAAAAGATAAAAATAAAAAGGAATAGAGAGAAAGACTTTGACTCTTTGCATAAAAGTAAATACTAAAAAGTAAAAGGTAGGCCCTTCACAGAGGGAAGCAGAGGTTGCCATGCGCTTATTTGTTTGTATGCTCAACCCCTTAGTGCAAAAGAACGTCACTTTGTATTGCCCCTTATGATAGCAACCTTTATTAAGCAGTCTGTCGCTTTTATTCTTTGCCATCACAAGTTTGTACAACGCTCAATTTTCTCTTACACTAAATGATCTAACACTTTTAGAAGCAATTTGTATTGCCTTATTGCACCGATGACAACTTACTTCAAGGATCTTGCTCAATCCATAGGTAGGTATGGTGGACTCTTGAAAATAAGATTTGGGTTTAAGGGTTTTGGATGCACAAGTAGTATCTCTACTTGTCGGTGTACTAAGGTAGGGGTACCTCAGTACCCCAACTTGTGCACGGGCGGTTGCAGCTTCCCGCGGCAGGGTTTACCACGTGCTCGCCGAGGACCTTCCTGCTCCATGTCAAGCCATTCAAAGACAAAGTATACAAGACAAAGATCGAGACCCCGTGGCGGAGCTTCCGGGAAGGCCGTTCAGTGCTCAAGGTTACATCACTCACGCAAGGCCACGGCAAGAGGAGCTCGCCGGAAGACTAGAAGATTACATCATAGAAGACACGCCTCGGCGCTATATGCGTCGGCGAGGGCCCGGGAGCGACAAGTTCTGAGCCCGACAAGCTCCCGGGTCCGCAAGGTCAAGACCCGGCAAGGTGCTTGCCGGAGAATTGCTGTTGTGTGCCGCGCTCCAGCTCATCAGCCCACGCGTCGCTACGAGCCTTTCCAGGACGCGTGGCGGATGGCTGTGCAGCCTGGGGACACGGTGGCACTTCACGGTGGTGGATCCATCGCCCGTGGCGACGGAGACACAAGGCGGGAGCTTTTGGGGTCGACGGCGACGGGCATTAAATGCCCTTGTCCCCATGTCAAAGTAGGTAGCAACCATCGTTCACGACTTGTAGCTCCTTTGTTCCGCACTATTCCAACTACCACCTCTTTTACATTTCTACCCCTTTCTCCTCGTTGACACCTGTCGGTGACCCCTTGCACTATAAAAGGAGGCCCATGCACAACGTGGAGGGGGTTCGATTCGGTTCTCTTCGGAACCTTGACAACTCTCGCGCTCGGTGTAGCTGCTACTGTAGATCTTCAAGCTCCCGAGCTCAATACAAACCAAGGCAGGAGTAGGGTTTCTGCGTCCATCGCGCCCGAAACAGGTAAAGACTGCCAGCGTGCTCGCTCACGATCTGCTCTCCGTGCTCCCTCCGCCCTCGCACCGCCTGAGACAAGGGCTCCGGTCCCATAGGTGTCGCGGCGGTCGATCTCCCCGCCATCTTTGGCGCGCCGGTAAAGGCGTCGAGGTTGTGCGGACCTGATCCGCGTTCACGCGGCGCGTTCTTCATCAACCTCTTGATTTCGCCAACCTTCATCAACAATTGCGCCATGGCCCAAGAAGAAGGCGGAGGTTGCGAGCCAGCTGCGTCTCATCCGCCGCCACCGGAGCCAGCGGTGGGCGGAGGAGACGTCGTCGGAAGGTGGTCGCCGGCGAGACACTCGCAGCGCCACCGATCAAGGCAGGACGGATGACCGCGCCTCGGTCTCCGTGGATGCGTCCGTCCATCTCGGCACACGACAACAAAGAGCGCCGTACCACGGGAGGTGGTATCCGCTTTCTTTGGGCAAGGCTACACCGAGGCTCGCGGGATGCTCCGGACCATCGTCCGAAACACGAAAGCGAAGGCGCCGGGCAGGATCTGCTCCTTCTAACGCTGTTAGAGTCCGAGCATATCCGCTCCTCGCACCGCTTCGCTCCGCTCCCTCCACTCCAGCGAAGCGCTCGCAAAGCGCAAGCGCTCCTCGACTTCCTCGGCGGCGGACAAGGCAAGGCGGAGGGCTACCATCGAGCTCGATCGCCGCCAACAACGACTCTTCACAGCAGCGGCGACCTCGCGGCGCGGCAAGCTGAGAAGACGAAGGCCGACGGCGACAAGACCGCCGAGGTGCAACCACCATGCACTCCCGCCGCGAAGCAAAAACGCCGCCGCGAACAACGCCGACGCAGCGGCTCCACGGCATCGTCGGATCCGCGGGCTCGGCGGGATCAACGCCAGTCCTCGGCGACCGGCGACAAGAAGACGCTTCGGACCACAATCGGCGCGCCGAGAAGCTTCGGCGACAATCGCATCAGAGCTGGGAACGCTGCCGGCGCGCAAGCGCCCGGTGAGCAGCGACTTGCCGTCTGCTGCGAGCTGCCGCGTTCACCCGCGAGCTGCGGCGCGCCCGATGGCCCGGCATGAAGAATTTCAAGCCCGGCGCATCGAGAAGTCGACGGCAAGACGCACCCTCGGAATTCCTCGGTGTCTACACCATCGCGGTGCGAGCTGCGAAGCGACGAGAAGATCTGGCGAACTACTTCCGCTTCGTGCTTAAGCGAATGTTCGTTCTTGGCTTATGCACTTGCCGGAGGGCTCCATTTCTTCTTGGCAGACCTTTGCCATCGGTTTGTTGGCGCCTTCTTTGGCGGCCACAAACCCCATGGCCAGGAGAGCGATCTCCACATTTTGGCCCGAAGGAAGGAGAACCCTGCGCAAGTATATCCAACGCTTCAGCCGTGTAAAGACAACATCCTCGATGTCCACCTGCGCGGTTATCGGTAGCGTTCCACCGAGCGTCGCGTAACCGCCAGATGCGTGAAGAGATGGCGATGACCAAGATTCGGGATGTCGTGAGAGCTCGCTCTGGGCGACAAGTGCGCACGCAGAAGAGAGGAGGAGACTCCCGGAGAGGATCTTGGCTTGAGAGAAAGCGGCAATGACGACGCCGCCCGGCAAAGAAGAGCCGGCGGAACAACGAAGGAAGAACAAGAAGAGGTGCTTGCCGTCGAGAAGTCCGGCAAGGAGGCTCCGCCAAGCAAACACAGACTTGCGGCTCGGCAAGGAGCCTGCCTATGTGGCGGCCGACAAGCGGGGCTGCTCCGACAAGCAATCTTGCAAAATCCACCGCACCAAGGGCCACGATCTCTCCAAGCGCAAGCGTCGAGTATCTCGTCGAGCAGCAAAAAGCTAAGTCGAGAGGCGCGACAAGGAGAAGGCCCAAGGTGGCGGAGGAGAACCGAGCAAGAAACGGCCGTTCAATGGCCGGGGAGGACGCCGCGGCAAGGCCAAGCAGCGACAAGGTGATCGACCTCCCCGGGGCCGCGACAAGGATGAAGAAGACGACAACGAAGACATGGAGGATGAGGATGACAGCGAGCAGGAGTTCCGAAGGCCACGGAGGTCTGTGCGTTGGCGGTGGTGCCTCTCGCACACCTCCACCGCCAGCTAAAGCAGTGGGTGCGTGAGGTGAATGCAGCGGAGCCGCCCGTGGAGTCGCGCAGGCTCCTCAAATGGTCCGGCACGCCCATCATTTTTGATCTTGAGGATCACCCTGACCGCACCACCGCGGTCGGGTGCTTGCCGATGCTGGTCTCACCCACCATCCGCAACCTCAAGGTCACCAAAATGTTGGTTGACGGCGGGGCCGGGCTGAACTTGATCTCCTCTGCTGTGATCAAGAAACTCCAAATTTCAGATGGCGAGCTCGAAGAGACCGGTTCTTTCCAAGGAATCAACCCGGGACGGAGCAAGCCCAAGGGAAAGATCACTCTGCCGGTGACCTTTGGCGGGAGCTCAATTTCAGGATCGGCGCATCACTTTCGGCGTCGCCGATATTCCGTTGCCATACAATGGAATACTCGGCCGTCTGCCCTCGCCAAGTTCATGGCAGCTTCCCATTATGCTTTAGCGTACTCAAGATGCGGGGCGATAAGCGTCATCGCTGTCCACGGCGACAAGAAGGATGCGCTTATCTGCGCCGACAAGATCTACGGGATGCGGCAGCTGCGCCGATAAGAATACACTTGCCGCTGAAGCTCCGGGGAAGAAGACGAAGACCAAGCCCGGCAAGTGCTCGGGGCCCACTCCGCAACCGCACCTCTTGAGTCTTTGTCTTTGCCCGTCGAGGACGCGCCATCGAGCTCCACCGGCAAGTGCGAGGAAACAAAGACAGATCAGCCAAAGACTAAGCCCGGCAAGAACAGCTCGGTGCTCGCTCCGCAAGCGCACCTCTCCGGAGTCTGCTCGCGCCGTCGAGGACGTGCCATCGAGCTCCACCGCCGAGAGGGCAAAAGCGAGCAAGAACAGCTCGGTGCTCGCTCCGCAAGCGCACCTCTCCGGTCTTTGCGCCGCCGTCGAGGACGTGCCATCGAGCTCCACCGCCGAGAGGGCAAAGAAAGCCAGTTTCAAACTTTTGAGTTGTATTCCACGAAAATTCGTACCTTGTATGGAGACACATGCGCGATAGGGGTCGGATCGTGGCTAAGTTCGCCCTGATCCATTCGAGCCCGCTCAGCGATGAAAGCGCGCTGCAACTAGCCCGACAAGTTCTTCTGCCGGAGGCAACACCGCCAATGGCTGCTGATGTTCCGTGACTCAGCAAGTGTGTTTCGCGGCGGGTTCCACGAAGCGTGAGGGTGGCGTACAAGGGAGGAAATCAAGGGAGAAGTGCGGCCTTGCCGGATCGCAGAAGACGGAAAAGCTAAGTTGTCCGAGCTTTTGTGCAGAGCACTCCTTAGTTCCATGCTTTTTTATGTTATGTTCCTCGTACGTTCGTCCTTTGTACGCAATACCTGTGCGCGGAGGAACCTACCCGTGGATAGCCGCACCCTTGTCTTGTTTTCGAGCACGCTCAACGATTTAAGTGAGCTGCGACAAGTGTCGCGCCCTTGTTTCGTTTTCGAGTCCGCTCAGCAAGCTAAGTGCGTTGCGACTAGCCGCGGCAAGGTTGCTTGCCGGTAAGACCTTGGCCAGCAGGCTGCTTCGAGTTCAGCACTCAGCGCTCGCGGCAAGGGCCCCTTGCCGGCAAGTTCCCTAGAAGCGTAGGGTAAAAGCGTACAAAGGGTGTAAAGTAGAGGGTGCAACGTAGCAAGCCTTGCCGTAAGATGCCCTTCGTATGAGAAACTTGTGCGCGAAGGAGCCAGGTCGTGGCCCAGTTGCGCCCTTGGTTTGTTTCCGAGTCCGCTCAACAATTTAAGTGAGCTGCGACAAGTGTCGCGCCCTTGGTTTGTTTCCGAGCCCGCTCAACAAACACAAGTGCGCTGCAACTGGCCCGGCAAGGTTGCTTGCCGGAAGCAACACCGCCAGCAGGCTGCTGATGTTCCGTACTCAGCAAGTGTATTAGCACCGGCAAGTTCCCTAGCAGCGTAGAGTATAAACATACGAAGGGCAAGGCACGGCATCGTATTGCAAAGTTGCACAGAAACAATTTATATACATATACATGTAAATAATGAAACTGTTGCAGACCTATTTCAGCTATTTTCATGGCTGAAATTACAGCAACAAGGAGAAACCAGAAGAGCACACCAGCATCTGGATTTTGGCGGAGCCAGAGTTGCCGGGCTGCGAAAGTTAAGATTTCTTCCTGCGGGATAATAGCACCGAAAAGCTGCGGAATCAGATAAGTTTTTCATCCCTCGTCATGCATCCTCTCATGGATCGGGGAAAGCGGGGCTGCGTCCTTGAACGAACGTGTCTTGTAAAACCTGTGCGCGGGGGAACCTACCCATGGATAGCCGCACCCTTATCTTGCTTTCGAGCACGCTCAACGATTTAAGTGAGCTGCGACAAGTGTCGCGCCCTTGTTTCGTTTTCGAGTCCGCTCAGCAAGCTAAGTGCGTTGCGACTAGTCATGCAAGGTTGCTTGCCGGTAAAGACCTTGGCAGCAGGCTGCTTGAGTTCAGCACTCGGTAGCTCATGCAAGGGCCCCTTGCCGCAAGCTCCCGAGCGCGCGATGGGAACATACAAGGCACGAAGTCAAGTAAAAGACTCGGTCCGACAAGCGTTCCCCTCTTTTCATTAAAACATCCTAGTTTAGTACAAGTCCATAGAGGATGAAAAACATGATAGAGAGGATTACATATTTTAAATACAACTAAGGCCCAAGGGCTTACAAATTAGAAGATAAGATGCCGTAATCCTCTCCTGTTTCTCTGTTAGGGAGTTGGGAGGTAGGTCAAGGAGGCCTCGGCAAGAGAAGCTTGCGGGAAGGGCAAAAGGCGCCTAGGAGGGCTACGGCGCGAAGACACCAAGAGAACTTCCTGGGCCGGCCGGGAGCTTGGCGGAGACGGAGGCGCGGAGGCGAGCTTGAAGGCGGGGTGGTGGGGCGTCGGCATCTTGACGAGGGCTCCTCGCCCTCGTACTCGATTTGACGGCCTTGCCGCCACCCCTCTTCCTCTTCCGCAGCCTCCCTCGCCACCGCCCAAGGAGACGGCCCGGGGAGTTGAAGGCGGCGACCGGATGATGGGGTCGCCGGTGGCCTGTGGCAGCGTCCGATGCCTAGTCGGACCCGCCATCCCGTCGTCGTCGCTATCACTCCCTCCTCGTCCTCTCGCTCGAGGAGGACCTTCGCTATCGGAGGAGCTGTCCACACAACATCTCGCCGGGTCCGGAATCCCGAAGACCTTGACGGAGAAGGTCGCCCTCCATTAACTTGAAATGGAGGGTAAACCCCGCCGTCAAGCTATGGATGCGGCGAATGTCTTCCACCCTCGATCGAAGTACATCACGCGGGGCTGGGGACACGACACTCACTCGAGTGCCGCTGATCCCACAACCCCTCATGCGCAACTCCATCACCTCGGCGGATCCGGTTCCATCGCGCTCATGAACGGGGCCGGCAGCCGGAGGCGGCGACGAGGCGCCGGCGCAGCTTGATGAAGAACTCCGAGGATCGTCTCGGTATGGACCGCCTCGAGGAAAGGAGCCACCGGGAGACGGGAGGCACATCGCCACGACCGCCTCTCCCGACCGCCTCGACCACGCCCTCGGCCTCGTCGCGGCCTCGCTCCTCCCTCTCCCCTCGTGGCGGCTCCGCCGCCACGGGTGCGAGATAGGGAGAAGTGCGCTGCACGGAGGCGACCCTCGCTGCCACCGTTGAAGAACTAGGATTTCCTCCTTCCATGGCGAAAGAAGAAGCGGAAGCTAAAGGCGAAGGGAGAAGAGGAAGTGTGAGACCATTGTGCTCCCCTTCCGCCCCTTTTAAAAGGCGAGGTGGGGCTCAACCGCCTGCCCGCCAATCGGGAAGCAAGGAGGCGGAGGAGCGGGGCCGACTCGCCATCTCCGCCCGCGGACGGCTCGGTCTCCCACCTTCGCCGCCCGACCCCCATGCATGAGGGCAGCGTGGTAAAAAGCGGGGCGGGCGGCGGGTGAAGTGACCTTGCCTGCACCACGATCACGGGGTGGATGCCCTAAAGACGCGCGCGCCGCCCACGCCCCCACGACGCCGCAATCGACGCGTGCCGTTCACGGGGATGCGGCGCAGATGCGGAAGTGGATTCGGCGCGCGCCCGGAACGCGTGTGCCTGCTGCTATTTTGGGCCTGGCCCAACAGCGCTCGGCACCGTGTGGCCCAGCCGGGGCTCTGTCGGTGTACTAAGGTAGGGGTACCTCGGTACCCCAACTTGTGCACGGGTGATTGCAGACTTCAGCGGCGGGGTTTACCACGTGCTCGCCGAGGACCTTCTGCTCCATTTCAAGCCATTCAAAGACAAAGTATACAAGACAAAGATCGAGACCCCGCGGCGGAGCTTGCCGGGAAGGCCGTTCGTGCTCAAGGTTACATCACTCACGCAAGGCCACGGCAAGAGGAGCTCGCCGGAAGACTAGAAGATTACATCATAGAAGACACGCCTCGGCGCTATATGCGTCGGCGAGGGCCCGGGAGCGACAAGTTCTGAGCCCAACAAGCTGCCGGGTCCGGCAAGGTCAAGACCCGGCAAGGTGCTTGCCGGAGAATTGCGCTGTGTGCCGCGCTCCAGCTCATCACCACGCGTCGCCTCGAGCCTTTCCAGGGGCGTGGCGGATGGCTGTGCAACTGGGGACACGGTGGCACTTCACGGTGGTGGATCCATCGCCGTGGCGACGGAGACACAAGGCGGGAGCTTTTGGGGTCGACGGCGACGGGCATTAAATGCCCTTGTCCCCCACTGTCAAAGTAGGTAGCAACCACTGTTCATGCACTGTAGCTCCACTGTTCCCGCACTATTCCAACTACCACCTCTTTTACATTTCTACCCCTTTCTCCTACGTTGACACCTGTCGGTGACCCCTTGCACTATAAAAGGAGGCCCATGCACAACGTGGAGGGGGTTCGATTCGGTTCTCTTCGGAACCTTGACAACTCTCGCGCTCGGTGTAGCTGCTACTGTAGATCTTCAAGCTCCCGAGCTCAATACAAACCAAGGCAGGAGTAGGGTTTTACGCGTCCATCGCGGCCCGAACCTGGGTAAAGACTGCCCGCGTGCTCGCTACGATCTGCTCTCCGTGCTCCCTCCGCCCTCGTACCGCACAGACAAGGGGCTCCGGTCCCATAGGTGTCCGCGGCGGTCAGTCTCCCCCGGCACTACTTGGTGCAGAATTTTTGGCTAGCAAAGATAGGGGGCAAGCACCACATGTTGAAGGATCTATGACAATATAACTTCTATGTGAATATGAACAAACATAAATCATTACATTGTCTTCCTTGTCCAACGTCAACAATTTTGGCATATAATATTTTGATGGGGGCTCACAATCACAAAAGATTTCCAAGATAGTGTATTTGCATGTGAAAATTCTCTTCCTTATACTAATTATTCGTGAATTGCTTGTATGACCAATATTATGATTGTCAAGCTTTAAAAGCTTTCACTTTCTAAACCCAATGTTAAGCCACTACTAGGCATGATATGAACATGTAATTTCAACTTCATGATATTCAATTCATTCAACAATTCACTCATAGGATATAAGTGAAGCACTAGAGCAATTCCATAGAAAAGAGCTTCGTTGACAGGATGTGAATGTCGCTTACCTAGCCTCCCTGGCAACTATTTGAGGACTCTATTTTATTTAAAAACTTTCAGGTCTAAGTAATTTATTAAAAAATCAAGCAAAATGAAAATAAAATGAAATTATAAGAATAGCACAACTCATGTGAATATGCAAAAACTTAGGCTCAACCGATACTAACTGATAATTGTTGAAGAACAAAGGTGGGATGCCTACCGGGGCATCCCCAAGCTTAGATGCTTGAGACTTCTTGTAATATTAGCTTGGGATGCCTTGGGAATCCACAAGCTTGAGCTTTTGTGTCTCCTTAATTCCTCTTATGTCACGGTTTCCCTAAATCTTAAAAACTTGATCCACACAAAACTCAACAAGAACTCGTGAGATAAGTTAGTATAAATCAATGCAATACCTCATCATTCACTACTGTAGCAGATTACTAAAATTATTATTCAACATTGCGTACTAAATGCCTCTGCATATTTAATACTCCTATCCTCAAATAGAATCATTAAACAAGCAAACATATGCAAACAATGCAAACATAACAGCAATCTGCCAAAATAGTACAGTCTGTAAAGAATGCAAGATTCATAATACTTCCCTAAACCCAAAAATTATGAAACAAACTACACACTGTATAAAATTTATCAGAGCTTATTTTTCAAAAGGTTTCATCAATTTATCACATTCTGACCCTTCTAGGGAATTTTTGCAACAACGATAAACTTTCTGTTTTGAAACAGCAACATGTATACTTTCAAAATAAGCATGTCAAAGGCTATCATTGCCACTTTTATTGAAATAAAAGATGCAAAACATTATTCTAAATAACATAAAGCAAATCCTAACAAAATAAATCGACACTCCAAGCAAAACTCATATCATGTGACGAATGAAAACATAGCTCCAAGTGAGGTTACCGATAATGTTGGAGACGAAAGAGGGGATGCCTTCCGGGGCATCCCCAAGCTTAGTTGCCTGGATCTTCCTTGAATATTACCTTGGGGTGCCTTTGGCATCCCCAAGCTTAGGATATTGTCACTCATTATTCTCCTCATATCGACATCTCATCCAAAACTTGAAAACTTCAATCACACAAAACTTAACGGAACTTTGTGAGATAGATTAGTATGATAGAGAGCAAACCATTTCACTTTGGTACTGTCAAAGACAAGATTCATAATTTTTTCCACACAATGCCTACTGTAGGATATCATTTCTACAATTTATATTGATCAATATAAGCCATAGAAACTAGGAAACAAGCAAACTATGCAGTGAAAACAGAATCTGTCAAAAATAGAACAGTCTGTAGTAATCTGTACTCAAACCATACTTCTGCTACTCCAAAAATTATTAACAAAATTGGACCACGTGATAACTTTGTATATTAATATTCTGTCAAAATAATCAACTCAAAATTACTCTTCTGTTAAAAATGAAAGTTATTTTCATGAGCACAAAAGTTTCTGCTTTTCAGCAAGATCAAATCAACCATCACCCAACATGATCCCAAAGGCTTTACTTGGCATTTTATTGAAACAAAAGCAATAAAACATGATTACCATCATAGCATAATCATGTTAACACACAAAAATAGTAGGTAAAGGTGTTGGGTAGTCTCCCAACAAGCGTTTTTCTTTAATGCCTTTTAGCTAGGCATGATGATTTCAATGATGCTCACATAAAAGATAAGAATTGAAACACAAAGAGAGCATCATGAAGCACATGGCAAGCACATTTAAGTCTAACATACTTCCTATGAATAGGGATTTTGTGATCAAACAATTTATGGGAACAAGAATCAACTAGCATAGGAAGGCAAGACAATCACAACTTCAAGATTTTCAACACATAGCGAGGAAACTTGACATTATTGCAATTCCTACAAGCATAAGTTCCTCCCCCATAATAATTTTCAGTAGCATCGTGAAGATATTCAACAATATAGCCATCACATAAAGCATTCTTTTCACGATCCACAAGCATAGAAATTTTACTACTCTCCACATAGGCAAATTTATTCTCATGAATAGTAGTGGGAGTAAACTCAACAAAATAACTATCATGGGATTGAAAATTAAAATAATGATGACAAGTTTCATGGTTATCATTATTCTTTATAGCATACATGTCATCACCATAATCATCATAGATAGCAACTTTGTTCTCATAATCAATTGCAACCTCCTCCAAAATAGTGGATTCATCACTAAATAAAGTCATGACCTCTCCAAATCCACTTTCATCAATATAATCATCATAAATAGGAGGCATGCTACCATTATAACGAACTTGCACATCAAAACTTGGGGGACTAAAAATATCATCTTCATCAAACATAGCATCCCCAAGCTTATGGCTTTGCATATCGTTAGCATCATGGATATTCAAAGAGTTCATACCAACAATATTGCAATCATGCTCATCATTCAAATATTTTGTGCCAAACATTTTATTGACTTCTTCTTCTAACAATTGAGCACAATTTTCCGATCCATCATTTTCAAGAAAGATATTATAAAGATGATCAATAATATGATGCAACCTCAACTCCATTTTTTGTGTTTTCTTTTATAAACCAAACTAGTGAAAAAACAAGAAACTTACAGATTCGATTGCAAGATCTAAAGATATACCTTCCTGCACTCACCTCCTCGGCAACAGCGCCATAAGAGAGCTTGATGTCTACTATGCAACTTTATTCTTGTAGACACGCGTTGGGCCTCCAAGCGCAGAGTTTTGTAGGACAGTAGCAGTTTTCCCTCAAGTGGATGACCTAAGGTTTATCAATCCGTGAGAGGTGTAGGATGAATATGGTCTCTCTCAAATGACCCTGCAACCAAATACAAGAAATCTCTTGTGTCCCTGACACACCCAATACAATGACAAATTGTATAGGTGCACTAGTTCGGCGAAGAGATGCATGGTAATGAAAGTGTAATATGGATGGTAGAAATATATTTTTATAATCTGAATAAATAAAAACAGCAAGGTAGCAAATAGTAAACAGGCACAAAAAACGGTATTGCCATGCTTGAAAATGAGGCCTAGGGTGCATACTTTCACTAGTGCAATCTCTCAACAATGCTAAAATAGTTGGATCATATAGCCATCCCTCAAAGTGCGATGCAGACTCACTCCAAAGTTCCTATCTAGCGGAGAACATAAGACGGAATTGTTTGTAGGGTACGAAACCACCTCAAAGCTATTCTTTTCGTTCAATCTATCCTAGAGTTCGTACTAAAATAACACCAAAAAAATTCATATTCATAATACTCAATCCAACACAAAGAACTTCAAAGAGTGCCCCAAGGATTCTATCGAAGAAACAAAAGACGAGAACGTGCATCAACCCCTATGCATAGATTACCCCAATGTCACCGCGGGAATCGGCGAGTTGAGTGCCAAAACATATATCAAGTGAATCAATACGATACCCTATTGTCACCATGATTATTAAATTGCAAGACATATATCAAGTGTTCTCAAATCCATAAAAGTATTCAATCCAATAACAACGAAATCTCAAAGGGAAAACTCAATTCATCACAACAAGATAGAGAGGGGAAAACACCATATGATCCGACTATATTAACAAAGCCCGCGATACATCAAGATCATGACATCTCAAGAACATGAGAGAGAGAGCGAGAGATTAAACAATAGCTACTAGTACAAACCCTCAGCCCCGAGGGTGGACTACTCCCTCCTCATCGTGGTGGCCGCCAGGATGATGAAGATGGCCACTGGTGATGATTCCCCTCCGCAGAGTCTTTAACGGGTCTAGATTGGATCTCGTGAATCTGAGAGGCCTTGCAGCGGCGGAACTTCTGATCTAGGGCTACCCCAAAGGGTTTAGGAATATTTGGGAATTTATAGGGCGAAGAGGCGGTTCAGGGGGTGCCCGAGGTGGGCAGCACCCACCGGGGCGCGCCTGGGCCTCCTAGCGCGCCCTGGTTGGTGCTGCTCCCCTCGAGCAGCGCCCCTGATGCTTCCTTGGCCCACTGGTGGTCTTCTGGTCCATAAAAAAATCTCCAAAAAGTTAAGCGGTGTTTGGACACCGTTTGATATTGATTTCCTGCGATGTAAAAAACAAGCAAAAAACAACAACTGGCACTGGGCACTGGGTCAATAGGTTAGTCCCAAAAAATGATATAAATTTGCCATAAAATGATTGTAAAACATCCAAGAATGATAATATATTAGCATGAGTACTTCATAAATTATAGATACGTTGGAGACGTATCACGTATCATATGGTGTTATTTTAGTACGAACTCTTACATAGATCGAACGGAAAGAATAACTGTGTTATTTTAGTGCGAACTCTTGAATAGATCGAATGGAAGGAATAACTTTAAGGTGGTTTCATACCCTACAAATAGTTTCTTCTTATGTTCTCCGCTAGATAAGAACTTTGGAGTGATTCTTCATCACACGCTGAGGGATGGTTGTATGATCCAAGTATGGACCCTAGGCCTCATTTTCAAGCATTGCAATACCATTTGTGCTCACTTTTATAATTCCCTACCTTGTTGTTGATTTATTCAGATTATAAAAATATATTTCTACCATCCATATTACACTTTTACCACTATCTCTTTGCCAAACTAGTGCACCTATACAATTTGCCATTGTATTGGGTGTGTTGGGGCCACAAGAGATTTCTTGTATTTGGTTGCAGGGCTGTTAGAGAGACCATCTTCATCCTAGGCCTCCCACGGATTGATAAACCTTAGGTCATCCACTTGAGGGAAATTTGCTACTATCCTACAAAACTCTACGCTTGGAGGCCCAACACGAGTCTAAAAGAATAAAGTTGCATAGTAGACATCAAGCTCTTTTCTGGCACCGTTGCCGGGAGGATGAGTGCTTGAAGGTATATCTTTAGCTCTTGCAATTGAATATTTTAGTTTCTTGTTTTATCACTATTTTGGTTTATAAAAGAAAACTACAAAAAATGGAATTGGGTTGCATCATATTGTTCATCTTTGTAATGTCTTCCGTGAAAATGATGGAAAGGAAAATTGTGCTCAATTGATAGAAGAAGAATTCTATAAAATGTTTGACAAAAAAATCTTTGAATAATGAGCATGATTGCAATGTTGTTGGTATGAACTCTTTGAATATCCATGATGCTAACGTTATGCAAAGCCATAAGAGCAACTCTAGCAGACCCCGTAAAACTGTGGCCTGCATAAGGCGTTTACAGTTCGACGAAGAACTATTCTGCGGGTCGAAATCGTGCGTGGCAGAGTAGAACCTATATATGAAACTGCATAATTTGAAAAAAAAACTTTTGCGGGAGAAATTGCAACCACACTAGTTCATCCCATACTACATGACCATTCATAGTTCATCATCACATACTACATTATCATACATACTACATTCTACTACTACTACTACTACTACTACTACTACTACTACTGCTACTACTACTACTACTAGAGGGGGGATCTCTCGGCGGCGAGGCCGACGTCGATATACAAAAATGGAGGAGCTCGCGACCAAGGATGACGCAGTGGAGGAGCTCAGTCCTCGTCGGAGCTGACAAGATCGATGAACTTCTCCCTATGCTCCTCGTGGATGCGCCGCCACTCGTCATCCTTCTCCTTCACGGCAAGGTTGGTCGCGACCGCTTTCTTGAGGATGAGGTTGTCCAGCTCCTCGTCGTGGCGCCCGTGCTCCGCCTCCTCGCGCAAGCTCTGTTCGGCAATGGCGGCCGCGACCGCGTTGAAATCGGCCACGTAATCTTCGGGCCCGACGACCACTCGGTGCTCGATCTCCTCCGGCTCCTGCTTGACAGCGACGACCTCGATCTCCTCCGGCTCCTGTTTGACGGCGACGACCTCGATCTCCTCCGGCTCCTCCGACCACTCCCTCTTCACGGGGAGAAGCCTCGTGCCGGAAGAGGAAAAGTTGGTGCCATGGGAAGATCCCGCAGCGGAGGACGAGCCCGCAGCCGAGGAGGGCGTACGCCCATGCTGATGGTTGTACTCCTTCGTCTCATGATTGAGGAGGCTCAGCGGAGGCTCGAGGCCCTTGTTTGTCCACTTACTTGTCGCGCGCTTCCTCACATCATCCAAGCGGACACGCCGCTCACACTTGGGGTCGTTGCCCCCGCCGAATCTGCGGCCGGAGCTCCACATGCGGCACCACATGGCGGTGGAAGCGGAAGGGGGCTCACCGACGGCGAGAAATGTGAGGGAGGAGTGGGAAATTGCGGCGAGACGCAACGGCGAGGGGATGTGGTTTCGACCCGCATATGCCCTACGAACCCGTAGATATACTGCGTCGGGAGGTGGGGCCGTTTGCGGGCCGCGGTAAAAAAATTATGGGTTGGGCGAGTATATGGGCTCTGTTCTGCTAGAAAATTGGGCTGAACCCGTATAATTGCCGGAATTTTGCGGGTTCGCGACATATACGTGGTCTGGTAGAGTTCCTCTAAGCTTGCGGATGCTATATTTGATGAAGATGATATTTTTAGTCCCCCAAGTTTTGATGAGAAAATGTATTACGATGATTGCATGCCTCCTATTTATGATGATTATATTTATGAAAGTGGATTTGGAGAGGTCATTACTTTATTTAATGATGAATCCACTATTTTGGAAGAGGTTCCAATTGACTATGACAACAAAGTTCCTATTTATGATGATTGTGGTGATGACATGTATGCTATAAAGAATAATGATAACCATGAAACTTGTCATCATGATTTTAATTTTCAATCCCATGATAGTTATTTTGTTGAGTTTGCTCCCACTACTACTCATGAGAATAAATGTGGTTATGTGGAGAGTAATAAAATTTCTATGCTCGTGGATCACGAAAAGAATGTTATATGTGATATCCATATTGTTGAATTCATACATGATGCTACTGAAAATTATTATGGGAGAGGAACATGTGCTTCTACATGTCACAATAATATCAACTTTCCTCTCTATGTGTTGAAAATCTTGAAGTTTTGCTTGTTTTGCCTTCCTATGCTAATTAATTCTTGTTCCCATAAATTGTTTGCTCACAAAATCCCTATGCATAAGAAGTAAGTGAGGCTTAAATGTGCTTGCCATGTGTTTCATGATGCTCTCGTTATGTTTCAATTCTTATCTTTTATGTGAGCATCATTGAAATCATCATGCCTAGCTAAAAAGGAATTAAAGAAAAGCGCTTGTTGGGAGACAATCCAACACTTTTACCTACTGTTTTTGTGTGTTCACATGGTTAATCTACTAAATTAATCATGTTTTATTGCTTTTGTTTCAATAAAGTATCAAGTATAGCCTTTGGGATAGTGTGGATGATAGTTGACTTGATTCTGGGCAAAAACAGAAACTTTTACGCTCAGTACAGGAATTTTCAAAATTCACTGGAGCGTGATTTTGATCTGAATTTTTACAGGTGATAGATTTACAAATTCCCTATGTTTTCCTAATTTTTCAGAATTATTGGAGTAACAGAAGTATGGTAGTTGTCCAGATCATCACAGATTGTTCTGTTTTTGACAGATTCTATTTTCAATGCATAGTTTGCTTGTTTCCTCGTTTCTATGGCTTATATTGCTCAATATAAATTGTGGAAATGATAAGATACTATAGGAATTGTGTGAAAACAACTAAAAATCTTGTCTTTGATAATACCAAAGTGGATGATTTTTCTTTATCATACTAACCTATCTCACGAAGTTCAATTAAGTTTTGTGCGATTGAAGTTTTCAAGTTTTGGGTGACATATCGATATGAGGAGAATAAGGAGTGACAAGGCCCTTAGCTTGGGGATGCCCAATGCACCCCCAAGGTAATATTCAAGGAAGATCCGGGCATCCCCTCTTTCGTCTCCAACATTATCGGTAACCTCACTTGCAGCTATATTTTCATTCATCACATGATATGTGTTTTGCTTGGAGTGTCATTTTATTTTATTAGGATTTGCTTGCTGTTATTTAGAATAATGTTTTACATCTTTTATTTCAATAAAAATGTCAAGTATAGCCTTCACCAGTCTTATTTTGCTAGTATACGAGTTGCTGTTTCAAAACAGAAAGTTTATCGATGTTGCAACAATTCTCTAGAAAATTCAGAATGCGATAAAATGTTCAAACTGTTTTGACAATAAGCTATACTAATATTTCTACAGTGTGGTAATTTTTTCAGAATTGTTGGAGTCAGATAAGTATGGATTTTCTTGCATTCTTTACGGACTTTCCTGTTTAGACAGATTGCTGTTATGTTTGCATTGCTTGCATATGTCTGCTTGTTTAATGATTCTGTTTGAGGATAGGCGTATTAAATATGCAGAGGCATTTAGTATGCAATATTAAACAATAATTTTGGTGATTTGCAACAGTAGAGAACGATAAGGTTTTGCATTGATTTATACTAACCTTTCTCACTAGTTCTTGTTGAGTTTTGTGTGGCTGAAATTTTTAAGAATTGGGGAAACCATGATATAAAAGGAATGAAGAAAACACAAAAGCTCAAGCTTGGGGATGCCCAAGGCACCCCAAGATAATATTCCAAGAAGTCTCAAGCATCTAAGCTTGGGGATGCCCCGGTAGGCATCCCACCTTTCTTCATCAACAATTATCGGTTAGTATCGGCTGAGCCTAAGTTTTTGCTTCTTCACATGAGTTGTGCTATTCTTGAAATGTCATTTTATTTTGTTTTGCTTGTTGTTTTAATAAAATACTTAGATCTAAAAGTTTTTAAATAACTGAGAGTCCTCAATTAGCTACCCCTTTACTTAACTACTCACTTGAACTTCACTTATATTTTCTTGGAGTAGTTTGTCATTTGCTCTAGTGCTTCACTTATATATTTTTTTAGCAAGGTGTGATTTAATTTTTTTGAAGCAATTCTCTCATGCTTCACTTATATTATTTTGAGAGAAGGAAATTTCTATGCACATGTTCTTCACTTAAATTTGTTTTGAGCTTATCAAAATCAACATATGAAATTAGTCCCAAAGTGATAGATATTCAAGAGGGATATAATAAAAACTTTCATGAACATCATTGGACAAAATAAACTTGATTCTTTGTAATAGTTTTGAGATATGATGATACTAATATGTGAGTCATGTTGGTGAGTAATTATTCTTTAGTAAGAATATTGGTGTTAAGGTTTGTGATTCCCTATGCAAGCAGAAAGTCAATAGTTATGCAATGAAAATTACATCCTACTTGCGGTGCATTATTCGTTGTTAGTTATGCTTAATGCTCGCTTATGTGATTTTTCATTTCTTGGTTGGTTGCTTCTCAATCTTTTTGCTAGCCTCCACTTGTACTAAGTAGAAATACTACTTGTGCATCCAAAATCCTTAAACCTAGTTTTGCCATATGAGTCTACCATACCTACCTATATGCGGTATTTCCGTGCCATTCTAAGCAAATTTGTATGTGCCACCTCTAATTTTCAAAATAAATTTCCTTTTTGTGTGCTCGTACCACTCATGAAGTGGCAAGGGCTGGCCAATATTTTCCATGCTAGATGTGTTGCTCTCAAGATGAGTGTTTATTCACTTGTCATTGCACGAGAGTAAGACAAAGGTAATAGGGATGCCCAGTCCCAAATTGAAAAAGAAATTTACTTTTATGTTGTCAAATAATAAATTTCTTGGAAAGTGTTGGTATGGACGGTACCCGTGGATACGGCTAGCCGCGGAGTGTGAAAGTATGGTGGAAAAAGGAATAAAGTTTATTTTCTGTTTGGGAACTGCCTATGATATATCTAGCATGGAAAATGTTGGGAATTACTCAGTCATTTTCATTGATGGGAAAAGTATGCCTCCCAAAATAGTTTTATCTCTCAATTTGAGCTTTGAGCTCTGGCACCTCTACAAATCCCTACTTCCCTCTACGAAAGGCCTATCTATTTACTTTATGCAATTTTTATTTTTATTTGAGTCTCCATCTTCTCTTATAAAGCACGAACTAAGGGGCACTATGATCATACTTGAGCATGGATGTAGCTAATATGTGAGTGTGTTTCATGAATGGATCAATGATTGAGCATGATGGGCTAGGGATAGCTTTCTTTAGTGTTGATACTTTGAAAGACATGGTTGCTTGTTGATATGCTTGAGTATTGATGTCCTCCTGTCAAATTATAAACTATTGCTATGAATCATTCAAGTCCAAATGTCCATGCTACAAAAGAAAAGAGTTTACGATGAATATGATTGGTAGCATTCCACATCAAAAAATCTATTTTCAGTTGCTACTTTATCATGATGAGTTTTATGAGAAAGAGTTGTTTTTATGATGCTAGGAAAAGTGATTGAAATTATCATTGATCAAACTTATGCACTTTGCTAGCATTCACACTTCATAAATTATTTCTTTTATCATTTACCTACTCGAGGACGAGCAGGAATTAAGCTTGGGGATGCTGATATGTCTCCAACGTATCTATAATTTATGAAGTATTCATGCCATGTTTACAATAATTTTATATGGTTTTGGAATGATTTGGATGGAACTAACCCGGACTGACGTTGTTTTCAGCCGAACTACTGTGGTGTTGTTTTTTTGTGCAAAAATAAAAGTTCTCCAAATGCAACGAAACTTTTTGACGATTGTTTTGGAACAAAAGAGGCACTAGAAGCTTCGTGGGAGGACCAGAAGGTGAAGGAGGTGATCACAAGACACTGGGGCACGCCAGGGGGCCCAGGCGAGCACTCGTGGGTTGTGCCCACCTCGAGGCCCATCTTCGCGTGATTCCAACGCTGAAAAATCTTGTAAATAGAGAAACCATTAGAAGTAACCCTATATTGGAAGCTCAACCGCCGCAAGCCTCTGTATCCATGAAACCCGGTCTGGACCCTGTTCCGGCACCCTGCCAGAGGGGGAGATCATCACCGGAGGCCATCTTCATCATCCCTATGGTCTCCATTATGAGGAGGGAGTAGTCCACCCTAGAGGCTAAGGGTTTGTACCAGTAGCTATGTGTTTAATCTCTCTCTCTTGTGTTCTTGAGTTGACACGATCTTGATGTATCGCGGGCTTTGTTAATATAGTTGGATCATATAGTGTTTTCCCCTCTCTATCTTGTTGTGATGAATTGAGTTTTCCCTTTGAGTCCTTTTATCGGAGTGAATACTTTTATGGATTTGAGAGCACTTGTTATATGTCTTGCATATGAATACCCTTGGTGACAATGGGATATTATATTGATTTACTTGATATATGTTTTGGCACTATGCATAGGGGTTGATGCATGTTTTCGTCCTTGTTTCTCTGGAAGAAATCTTGGGGCACTCTTTGAGGTTCTTTGTGTTGGATCGAGTATTGTGGTTCAAAAGGACGAAACAAAGACGAGAACGTGCATCAACCCCTATGCATAGATTGCCCCAATGTCACCTCAGGAATCCGCGAGTTGAGTGCCGAAACATATACCAAGTGAATCAATATAAATACCCCATTGTCACCATGGGTATTCATATGCAAGACATATATCAAGTGCTCTCAAATCCATAAACACATTCAATCCAATAACAACAAAATCTTAAAAGGAAAACTCAATTCATCACAACCAGATAGAGAAGGAGAAACACCATATGATCCAACTATATTAACATAGGCCGCGATACATCCAGATCATGCCATCTCAAGAACACAAGAGAGAGCGAGAGATTAAACACATAGCTACTCGTACAAACCCTTGGCCCCGAGGGTGGACTACTCCCTTCTCATCATGGTGGCCATAGGGATGATGAAAATGGCCACCGGTAATGATTTTCCCCTCCGGCAGGGTGCCAGAACAGGCTCAAATTGGTTTTTCGTGGATACAATGGCTTGTAGCGGCGGAACTTCCGATCTATCGACTCCCCTAGGGTTTTTGGAATATTTGGGAATTTATAGGACGAAGAGGTGGTGCGGGAGGTCACCGAGGGGGGCACAACCCCCGTGGTCGTGCCTGGGCTCCTAGGCGCGCCCAGGTGGGTTGTGCCCACCTTGGGCCTTCCCTCTGGTACTTCTTTGGCCCATCCTGGGTCTTCTGGTTCATAAAAATTCTCCAAAAAGTTTCTCTACATTTGGACTCTGTTTGATATTGATTTCCTGCGAAGTAAAAAACAACCAAAAAACAGCAACTGGCACTGGGCACTATGCCAATAGGTTAGTCCCAAAAAATGATATAAAGTTGCTATAAAATGATTATAAAACATCCAAGAATGATAATATAACTGCATGAATACTTCATAAATTATAGATACGTTGGAGATGTATCAGCATCCCCAAGCTTAATTCCTACTCGCGCTCGCGTAGGTAAATGATAAAAGAAATAATTTATGAAGTCTGGCTGCTAGCAAAGTGCATAAGTTTGATCAATGATAATTTCAGTCACTTCTCCTAGCATCATAACATCAACTCTTTCTCATAAAACTCATCATGTTAAAGTAGCAACCAATTCACATGTTATGGTTCAAAGAATGAATTCTCTTGAAACTCAACAACCTATATTCTTAGTCGCCAAACAATTGCAATTCAAATTATTCAAGAGAGTCTAAGTAAGAGCTCCACATACTCAATCATCATATAGTATTTTATGATTGCTAGTACTCAAAGCATATTCTTAGAAAAAAATGGCATCCATCAAACACAGAGAAAGATAGGGGCTTAATATTTTGCCTCCCAACTCATTTATCATAGAGATATTGTCAACAATAATAATTCATGACCAAATATATTTGACTGGTCATATGTGCCTAGATCTTTTCCCACCACATGATGCTTGCCAACTAGAGAATAGTTGAGGTTGAAATGAGAATTCATACTATCGACTCTTTGCATAAAAGTAAACACTCAAAAGTAAAAGATAGGCCCTTCATAGAGGGAAGCAGAGGTTGTCATGCGCTTTTTATTTTCGGATGTCGATACGTCTCCATTGTATCTATAATTTTTTATTGTTCCATGCCAATATTATACAACTTTAACATATTTTTCGCAACAATTTATATGATTATAGGACTAACTTACTTATCCAGTGCCAGGTGCCAGTTCATGTTTTTGCATGTTTATTGTTTCGCAGAAAATCCATATCAAACGATGTCCAAACGCGATAAAAATTTACGGAGAATTATTCTGGAATATATGTGATTTTTGGGAGTTGGAATCAACGCAAACGGAGGCCCACAACCCCCATGAGACACCAGGGCGCGCCCCAGGGCCCTGGCGCATCGTGGTGGGTTGTGGTCACCTCGAATGTCAGTTGGAGCTCTACTTCGGGCGCAAGGAAGCTTATATCCAAAAAAAACATGTTAAAATCTCAGCGCAATCGGAGTTACGGATCTCCGGGAATATAAGAAATGGTTTTCGGCCAGATATGAGGGACGCGAAAGAGAAGATAACAGAGAGAGATCCAATCTCGGAGGGTCTCTCACCCCTCCGCTGCCATGGAGGCCATGGACCAGAGGGGAAATCTTCCTCCCATCTAGGGGGAGGCCAAGGAAGAAGAAGAAGGTGGGGGCTCTCCCCCCTCTCTCCCGGTGGCGCCGGAGTGCCGCCGGGGCTAGGATCGTGACGGCGATCTACATCAATAATCCTGCTATCGTCAACACCAACTTTCTCCCCCTCTATGGAGCGGTGAAAACCCCCTTCTCCCCGCAGTAATATCTACTTAAACATGGTGCTCAACACTATATATTATTTCACAATGATATGTGGTTATCCTATGATGCTTGAGTAGATTAATTTTGTCCTGTGGGCTAATCATGATCTTTGTTGGTATGAGTGTATATTTTATTTATGGTGTTGTCCTACGATGCCCTCCGTCTGGTCCTCACTGTAGGGTGGCAATATGTTCATGATTCGCTTATTGTCGGTTGCGGGAGTGACAGCAGCCTAAACACGGATAAGTGGGTTGTTGCGTATGGGAGTAAAGAGGACTTGATACTTAATGCTATGGTTGGGTTTCACGACCTTAATGATCTTTAGTAGTTGTGATGCTTGCTAGAGTTCCAATCATAAGTGCATATGATCCAAGTAGATAAATTATGTTAGCTCATGCCTCTCCCTCATCTAAAATTGCAAGAATGATTACCGGTCTAGTTATCGATTGCCTAGGGACAAATGACTTTCTTGTTTAACAAAAGCTATGTACTTATATTACCTTACAATTTATTCATAGTTTTATTCTCGCAAAGTACTTCGTTTTATTCTTGTTCTAGGTAAAGCAAACGTTAAGTGTGCGTAGAGTTGTATCGGTGGTCGATAGAACTTGAGGGAACATTTGTTCTACCTTTAGCTCCTTGTTAGGTTCGACACTCTTATTTATCAAAGAAGGCTACAAACTATCCCCTATACATCAAGACCTTTTACTGGCGCCGTTGCCGGGGAGCAATAGCGTGGGGTGAATATTCTTGTGTGTGCTTGTTTGCTTTATCACTAAGTAGTTTTTATTTTCTGTTCTAAGTTGTTATCTATCTTTTGTTATGGATATGGAACACGTAATACCAAAAAAATAGTTGTACTTTCTACTCATGGAGATGGGGAACCTCCCAAAACCCTCGATGCTCGTTATATGAAAGATATTATGCACTACTTTGATAATCCTGAGAAAACCCCATTCAACTTGATAATGGGAGACACGCTGGCTCAACGTGAATACTTTAGGAATTATCGCTTGACTCATAAAGGGAAATTGTTAGGGATCAAATTCATATGTTGCATTGGTATGCTCGGGAGCTATGCTTGAGATATGATTGTACTTGTTTCTCTAGGATGAATGCTCCACACCTTCCCTTTTCATGCAAATTTAATGATAATGAAACTTTGGGTTCTTATTCTAGTGGTATATATGATTACTATGATGTGGGACGAATAGAAGAATTTGTTGCTTTTAAGGGTGCTTATGAAATTGAATCTCTGTTTGAAAAGTATGATGATTTTGTTTATAGCCCTGAAATTTTTTCTATACTTGAATATTGCTATGAAAATATTATAAATACAATGCCGATATTGATGCATTTATTGAGAAAGTCTCCGCTGTCCAAGAAAAGAATAATATTCTGCAGGAAACTATGGAGGAAGAAATTGCTGAAACTGTGAGCTCATTGGATGAAAAAGATGATGAGGAGAGCGAAGAAGAAAAGGGGGAAGAGCGGATTAGCTACCCGTGCCCACCTTCTAATGATATTAACTCTTCAACTCATATATTATTTACCTTCATGTTTATCGAAGGATGAATGCTATGATAATTGCTATGATCTCGTTGATTATTTTGAAATATCCCTTTTTGATGAACTTGATGCTTGATATTCTTGTGGCCAAGATGCCAATGTAAATTATGCTTATGGGTATGAACTTGCTATAGTTCCTTATGTTAAGAATGAAATTATTGCTATTTCACCCACACATGATAGTCCTATTATCTTTTGAATTCTCCTAACTACACTATATCGGAGAAGTTTGCACTTATTAAGGATTACATTGATGGGTTGCCTTTTACCGTTGCACATGATGATTTTGATGAATATAATATGCATGTGCTTGCTGCTCCTACTTGCAATTACTATGAGAGGGGAACTACATCTCCGCTTCTCTATGTTTCCAACACGATAAAATTGCAAGAAACTGCTTATGCTATGTATTGGCCTTTACTTGATGTGCATGAATTGTTCTTTTATGACATGTCAATGCATAGGAAGAGATTTACATTTTGTCATTGCATGATATATGTTGCTTTGTGCTCACTACTAAATGCAAAATCATTGTTAATTAAAATTGGCATTGATATACCTTGGGATCCGAGTGGATCTATCACTTGAGCACTTTATGCCTACTTTAATGGCTTTAAAGAAAGCGCTGTCAATGAGACGAACCGGAAGTTTTAGAGAGTCATTTTATTCTGTTAAGTGCTTTTATAAAGTTCAAAAACAAAAAATATAGCGGGGAACCTAAAAACTTTTTCAAAAAGAGAAGTGATTGAAAGGTGATGCATTGGAGAAGTGAGGGTCGACCTTGAACACTTGTGTTCATGCTCATGGAAAAAATGTAGAATTTTTCATGAAGTTCTCGCAAAAATAATTATCCCCTTGTAAAAATCAATTGTATTATAAACATTTTGTGCCAAGATTTGCCTTTAGGATGATTAGATTGCTTGTTGGTATGTGTAGTGTAAAAACAGAAACTTTGATTGTAGCGCATGAATTTTCATTTTTACTCGAACGTCAACTGTTTTGAAACTTTTTGCATAGTACCGCTCTACAATTTTTTTATGTTGTCCTATTTTTTCAGAATTTTTGGAGTTCGAGAAGTATGGTGAATGCTTAGATTACTACAGACTGTCCTGTTTAAGACAGATTCTGTTTTTGATGCATTGTTTTGCTTGTTTTGTTGAAACTATCGGTTCTATCGGTGGTATAAGCCACGAAAAAGTTATAATACAATAGCTACAATGCAAAAATAAAATATGAATGGGTTTGCAATAGTACTTAAAGCAGTGATTTGCATTATTATACTAATGGATCTCACGAGGTTTATGTTGAGTTTTGTGTGGATGAAGTGATCAAAGATCGAGGAGGTCTCGATATGAGGAGAAGGAGGAGAGGCAAGAGTTCAAGCTTGGGGATGCCCAAGGCACCCCAAGTAAATATCCAAGGATACTCAAGCATCTAAGCTTGGGGGTGCCCTGGAAGGCATCCCATCTTTCTTCAACAAGTATCGGTATGTTTCCATCTTTGTTTCGTTCACGTGATATGTGTAAATCTTGGAGCGTCTTTTGTGCTTAGTTTTCATTTTCTTTTATGCACCATGCTGGTATGAGATAGTCCATGGTTGATTATAGAATGCTCATGCACTTCGCTTATATCTTTTGAGTATGGCTTTATAGAATGCTTCATGTGCTTCACTTATATCATTTGAAGTTTGGATTGCATGATTCTCTTCACAAAGGAAAACCGTTACTTGTAGAATGCTCTTTTGCTTCACCTATATTTGTTAGAGCATAGTCTTTTGTATAAAGAATTAAACCCTCATGCTTCACTTATATCTATTTAGAGAGTCAACAGGAATTGGTCAATTGCATGATTAGTCATAAAATCCTACATAAAACTTGTGGATCACTGAATATGATATGTTTGATTCCTTGCAATAGTTTTGCGATATAGGGATGATAATATATGGGAGGTACTAGTGGATGATCGTGTTTAGTAAGATATTGGTGTTAAGGTTTGTGATTCCCGGAGCATGAATGTATAGTCTCCCATTATGCCGGGAAGTTGGAGCACAATTTATCCTTGATTGTCTATCTTTGTGTGAAGATCGGGGGACCTCGATGGTTAACTCCGACCAACCTACCCCCTAGGGGCATGCGTAGTACTACTTTGCTTCGAGGGCTAATAAACTTTTGCAATCAGTATATGAGTTCTTTATGACTAATGTGAGTCCATGGATTATACGCACTCTTACCTTTCCGATATTTGCTAGCCTCTACGGTACCGTGCATTGCCCTTTCTCACCTCGATACATGGTGCAAACTTTGCCGGTGCATCCAAACCCCATGATATGATACGCCTTATCACACATAAGCCTTATTATATCTTCCTCAAAATAGCCACCATACCTACCTATTATGGCTTTTTCATAGCCATTCCGAGATATATTGCCATGCAACTTCTACCGCTTCCATTTGATGACTTGAGCATTCATTGTCATATTGCTTTGCATGATCATATAGATGACATAATATTCATGGCTCAGCCACCGTTCATCATTTTCTATACATGTTACGCTAGATCATTGCACATCCTGGTACACTGCCAGAGGTATTCATATAGAGTCATACTTTGTTATTGGTATCGAGTTGTAATATTGAGTTATAAGTAAATAGAAGTGTGATGATCATCATTATTCATTATTAGAGCATTGCCCCAGTGATGAAAGGATGATGGAGACTATGATTCCCCCACAAGTTGGGATGAGACTCCGGACTAAAAGGAAAAAAAGGGAGAAAAAGAAGAAAGAAAAAGAAAGAAAAATATAAAAAGAGAAAAAATAAAATAAAAGAAGAAGGGGCATGCTAAATTACACACTTGTGCTTCAAAGTAGCACCATGTTTTTCATATAGAGTCTCCTATGTTGTCACTCTCATATACTAGTGGGAATTTTTTATAGTAGAGTTTGATGCATACCCACTTAGTTTCATATTTAGCTTTCATACACTTATAGCGCTTAGTGCATCCATTGCATGGCAATCCCTACTCCTCGCATTGATATCAATTGATGAGCATCTCCATAGCCCATTAATTAGCTGCTTTGATATGAGAATATCTTTCTTTTTTTGTCTTCTCCAAATTAATCTCTACCACCGTATTCTATTGCACCCATAGTGCTATATACATGGCTTGCGCTCATGTATTGCGTGTGAGTGAAAATGTTGAAGCGCGTTAAAAAGTATGAACCAATTGCTTGGCTGACACCGGGGTAGTACATGATTTATACTTTGTGTTAAGAAGACAGAGCATGACAAGACTATATGATTTTGTAGGGATAAAGTTCTTTAGCATTGATATTTTGAAATACATGATTGTTTGTTGGGATGCCCGAGTATTGATGTATGTATGTCAAATTATAGACTATTGCTTTGAATCACTCATGTCTTAATATTCATGCCATGATTAGACATATGATCAAGTTTATGATAGGTAGCATTCCACATCAAAATTTATCTTTTTTATCATTTACCTACTCGAGGACGAGCAGGAATTAAGCTTGGGGATGCTGATATGTCTTCGTCGTATCTATATTTTTTCATTGTTCCATGCCAATATTATACAACTTTCACATATTTTTGGCAACAATTTATATGATTTACTAGACTAACTTACTGATCCAGTGCCTAGTGCCAGTTCCTGTTTTTTGCATGATTTTTGTTTCGCAGAAAATCCATATCAAACGAAGTCCAAATGCGATAAAAATTTACATAGAATTATTTTGGAATATATGTGATTTTTGGGAGTTTGACTCAACGCAAATGGAGGCCCACAGCCCCCCACAAGACACCAGGGCACGCCCTAGGGCCCTGGCGCGCCGTGGTGGGTTGTGGTCACCTCAAACATCGGTTGGAGCTCTACTTAGGGCGAAAGGAAGCTTATGTCTGGAAAAAATATCGTGTTAAAATCTCGGTGCTATCAGAGTTACGGATCTCCAGGAATATAAGAAACAGTTTTCGGCCAGATCTGAGGGACGCAAAATAGAAGATAATAGAGAGAGAAATCCAAATCTTGGAGGGGCTCTCACTCCTCCGCCGCCTTGGAGGCCATGGACCATAGGGGAAACCCTCCTCCCATCTAGGGTAGGCCAAGGAAGAAGAAGGACGGGGCTCTCTCCCCCTCTCTACCGATGGCGTAGGAGTGCCGCCGGGGCTAGGATCGTGATGGTGATCTACATTAACAATCTTGCTACCGTCAACACCAACTTTCCCCCTCTTTATGCAGCGGTATAACACCCCTTCTCCCCCTCTATAATCTCTACTTAAACATGGTGATCAACACTATACATTATTTCCCAATGATATGGGGTTATCCTATGGTGTTTGAGCAGATTCGTTTTGTCCTGTGGGCTAATCGTGATCTTGGTTGGTATGAGTGTATATTTTATTATGGTGTTGTCCTACGGTGCCCTCCATCTCGTGCAAATGTGAGGGGTCCTCGCTGTAGGGTGTTGTAATATGTTCATGATCCGCTTATTATCGGTTGCGGGGGTGACAGCAGCCTAAACACGGATAAGTGGGTTGTTGTGTATGGGAGTAAAGAGGACTTGATACTTAATGCTATGGTTGGGTTTCACGACCTTAATGATCTTTAGTAGTTGCGGATGCTTGCTAGAGTTCCAATCATAAGTGCATATGATCCAAGTAGAGAAAGTATGTTAGTCATGCCTCTCCCTCATATAAAATTGCAAGAATGATTACCGGTCTAGTTATCGATTGCGTAGGGACAAATGACTTTCTTGTTTCACAAAAGCTATCTACTTTTATTACCTTGCAATTTATTCGTAGTTTTATTCTCGCAAAGTACTTCTAGTTTTATTCGTGTTCTAGGTAAAGCAAACATTAAGCATGCATAGAGTTGTATCGATGGTCGATAGATCTTGAGGGAATATTTGTTTTACCTTTAGGTCCTCGTTCGGTTCGACACTCTTATTTATTGAATAAGGGTACAAACGATCCCCTATACTTGTGGGTTATCATATGCCCAAGCTCTTAATGCAAAGGAATGACACGTTATATTGCCCCTTATGATAGCAACCTTTATTATGCAGTCTGTCGCTTTTATTACTTTGCCATCACAAGTTCGTACAACTCTCAATTTTCCCTTACAATAAAAGATCAAACATATTTAGAGCAATTTTTATTGCTTTATTGCACCGATGAAAACTTACTTGAAGGATCTTACTCAATCCATAGGTAGGTATGGTGGACACTCATGGAAAGAAACTAGGTTTACGGGTTTTTGGATGCACAAGTAGTATCTCTACTTAGTATGAATTTTTGGCTAGCAAAAGATCCTAAGCAAACACCAAGGATCCATAACAATATAACTATGCAAATATACCCAAAGATAACTCATTATGTTGTCTTTCTTGCCAACTTCAACTAATTTGCTCAAGTTTGAAAATAATTAATGGGTATTCACAATAATAGAAGATGTCCAAGATAATATATTTGTAGGTGGAAGTTCTCTTCCTCATACTAATCATTCATGAATTGCTTGTATGACCAATATTGTGATTGTCAAGCTTGAAAAGATTTCACTATCTAAACCCAATGTGAAGCTACCACTAGGCATGATATGAACATTTAATTTCAACTTCATGATATTCAATTCATTCAATATTTTACTCATAGGGTATAAGTGAAGCACAAGAGTAAATGACAAACTACTCCAAAAAGATATAAGTGAAGATCAAGCGAATAGTTATGTAAATGGGTAGCTATTTGAGGACTCTCTTTTATTTTAAAAAAACTTTCAGATCTAAATATCTTATTAAAACAGCAAGAAAAACAGAACAAAATGACATTCTAAGAATAGCACACATCATGTGAAGAAGCAAAAACTTAGGTTCAACCGAGGCTAACCGATAATTGTTGATGAAGAAAGTCGGGATGCCTATCGGGGCATCCCCAAGCTTAGATGCTTGAGACTTCTTCGAATATTAACTTGGGATGCCTTGGGCATCCCCAAGCCTAAAATTTTGTGTCTCATTAATTCCTTTTATATCATGGTTTCCCTAAATCTCAAAAACTTCATCCACACAAAACTCAATAAGAACTCGTGAGATAAGTTAGTATAAATCAATGCAATAACCTTATCATTCTCTACTGTATAAAATCACTAAAATTATTATCTAACATTGCCTACTAAATGCATCTGTATATTTAATACTCCTATCCTCAAATAGAATTATTAAACAAGCAAACATTTTTAAACAATGCAAACATAACAGCAATCTATCTAAACAAGACAGTTTGTAAAGAATGCAAGAAGATACATACTTCTCTGACTCCAACAATTCTGAAAAATTACCACAATGTAGAAAGTTTATTATAGCTTATTTTTCAAACGATTCAGCATTCAATCACATTTTGACTTTTCTCGGGAATTTTTGCAACATCGATAAACTTTCTGTTTTTAAACAGCAACATGTAGACTTGCAAGATAAGCATGGCAAGGGCTATACTTGACATTTTTATTGAAATAAAAGATGCAAAACATTATTATAAATAATAGCAAGAAAATCCTAATAAAATAAAATGGCGCTCCAAGCAAAACACATATCATGTGACGAATGAAAATATAGCTCCAAGTGAGGTTACCGATAATGTTGGAGACAAAAGAGGGTATGCCTTCCGGGGCATCCCCAAGCTTAGTTGCTTGGATATTCCTTGAATGTTGCCTTGGGGGTGCCTTGGGCATCCCCAAGCTTAGGGTGTTGTCACTCCTTATTCTCCTCATATCGATATCTCACCCAAAACTTGAAAACTTCAATCACGCAAAACTTAACGGAACTTCATGAGATCCGTTAGTATGATAAACAGCAAATCATTCACTTTGGTACTGTCAAAGACAAGATTAATAATTGTTCTTATACAATGCCTATTGTACCTTATCATATATACAATTTATATTGAGCAATATAAGCCATAGAAACTAGAAAACAAGCAAACTATGCATTGAAAACAGAATCTGTCAAAAACAGAATAATTTGTAGTAATCTGAACAAAGACCATACTTCTGCTACTCCAAAAATTCTTGAAAATTAGACAACATAGGGAATTTGTATATCAATCATCTGTAAAAAAATCAGATAAAAAGCACATTCCAGTGAATTTTGAAAATTCCTGTACTGAGTGCAGAAGTTTTTGTTTTTTCACAGAATCAAGTCAACTATCATCCACACTATCCCAAAGGCTTTACTTGGCACTTTATTGAAACAAAGGTTATAAAACATTATTACTACAATAGATTAATCATGTGAACACACAAAAATAGTAGTGCTCTGTTTGGATGTAGATATTGAAGGCCTTGGCATTGAATTCACTCCAATGTCAAACATCCCAAGACACTGATATTGAGCTTCAATGCCAATTCTAGTGTTTGGATGTTTATGTGTTTGACACTTGGAATCTTAAGTGAGCCCCAATGTCATAGACTAATGTTGTTGTCACGAGTAGAAGTAGCAAATGGATGGTAGCAGTGCTTGTCACGTGCTGGATATTCCTGGTGCTGGTGCGCAAATGGACTACAAGGTTTAGGCTGGGGATGCGACATATGCTTGTAGTTCATGGACCGGCTTGTGGCATCCTGGGCAAGCTGGCCGGCGCCATTGGCCATACATTGAGTCTGCTCATCTAGCGTACCAAATGATCCTCTCTTCCTTGTCATCCGCACGAAGTTGCCACACTCCCATGCCAGGACTGTCACAACACGCGGAGCTGGATAGTCTGGCATTCCGTCGAGCAGCTGTCGGGCACCGTATTGCAGGCATCTTCCACCTAAGCAAGTAAGCAACGGACATGAACTAGAACCTGCCCTCGAAGATGTCGGTCATGGAGTCGCCGCTGTCCATGGAAACGATCTTTCTTGCGTCGCCTCCGTGGTGGCAGAGCCGCCACATGGATCGTAGGTCGATCCTGGTGGCGAGTACTGGTGCACGTCGTCGAGCCACCAGCATGGTTGGAGAACGGGGGCTCAAGCCGTGCGAGTATGAGGAGGTGGCATAGTCAAGGTCGGGCAGCAGGAGGTCCCGCACCACGCCAAAACGGGAGAGGCACCGGGAGAGGGATGCAAGGGATGTCCGGAGTTGAATTGGTAGTGGGGGGACGGTGGGGCGCAGGAGAACAACAGGAGAGGAGTAAAGTCGGCTAGCCAGCGAGGCGGGGGATGGGCTGACCTGCGCCGCCATGGAGCTCTGCCTGGGATTATCGTCTCTACTCGTGTGTCTCACCTGCCCAAGAGGTAAGCAAGTCATGGGGGAGAGCGCAAGCCGAATGTCGCTGAAAACCGAGCGCGTATGCTACGAATTGGTGGAGGGACGCGGCACTCTTGCGAAAACCAGTTCGATATTATAACCGAATTCCTTGCGTGAATATCTTGACCACCCAAACGGCGGCATTCGGGACATGCAAATGACAAATGTGAATTCCACGCCCGAATATCTACATCCAAACGAGGTGTAGGTGTAAGTGTAGGGTTGTCTCCCAACAAGATCTTTTCTTTAATGCCTTTGTAGCTAGGCATGATGATTTCAATGATGCTCACATAAAAGATAAGAATTGAAACATAAAGAGAGCATCATGAATCATAAGTTCCTCTCTGATAATAATTTTCAGTAGCATAATCAATAGAGTCATCAATATAACCATCACACAAAGCATTCCTTTCATGATCCACAAGCATATAATTTTTATTACTCTCCATATAAGCAAATTTATTCTCATTCATAATAGTGGGGGTATCATATGAAACTTGAATACTATAAATTGTTTCCACATTAAAAGAGTAATGTCCGGAAAAATGGTAATCATAATTATGACAAGTTTTATAAATATAATCATCACTACTTTTTATAACATAAGTATCATCACAATAATCATCATAACTAGCAACTTTGTTCTCATCATAGTCAATTGAGACCTCTTCCGGAATAGTGGAATCATTACTAAATGAAGTCATGACCTCTCTGAATCCACTTTTATCGTTATAATAAGATTCAACACCCTCCAAGATAGTGGGATGAATATTATCTGAAGTTGGCACTCTTCCAAACCCACTTCCATAAATGTTCCAATCATCATAAATAGGAGGCATGCAATCATCATAGCAAATTTGATCATTCAAAGTAGGGGGACTAAAAATATCATCTTCATTAAGCACGACATCCCCAAGCTTGGGACAAACATTAATTGCAGCAAATAAATTCTCAAACATGTCATTCCCATCAGACATAGCCTCCCCAAGATTGTGGCTTGGCATATCATAAGCATAATCACTCCCATCATTAATAGTATGAATAGCACCAATGGTATAACAATTGCTATCATCATAATTTCCCAAGTTGGTGCCAAAAATATTTCCAAGATTATAGAAGTATCATTATATTCCCAATCATAATTATCACAACAAGCAATAGGCATAACAAAATAATCATCAAGTGTATCATCTTCCACAATTATTTTTGATTCGTTTTCATGAGGCACAACAATAATAGGAGCAACATTATTTGGGAGAGATACCTTTTTACATCTATCCTTTCCTCTTTTCTTCTTCTTCACCACATCATGTGTGGGTTTAACTAATATTTTTCGAGCTTCTTATTGATGAGATCGATTGAATAGGGAGCTCCTCCTCGTCACATATTTCATCATGAGAGACAATAGGAGGGAAAGTGGAAATCTTTAACCTTTCATTAATATTCCTTTTATATTCTATTGATTTTCCCGTCTTTCTATAATTGGCAATTTAAGCATTTTCATTGCAATTTACCATGCAAAACATATGGATTTCTTTCAAATTAGTTTCAGCATGGTCTGTGAATATGAATGCTTCAAACCAACCATTTTTATATGACAATTCTTCACACCCCAAAAATAAACAAAGTTCATTATAAAGTTCAAGGGTGATCAAGTTATTGCAATATTTGGACATGGTTTGATCATGAAAAAGCATGCATTGGAAATTAAGGTGGCCAACTTTATTGCAAAGATCACAAGTATAGGATAAAGAGAACATAATTTTGTAGCAAACTTATCTATCACTTTGAGCAAAAAGTTGGTTCTATCATGTTTATGCTTCTTACAAAATCTATCATGCCTATAAGGCATGTCTTCACAAAGTCTTTACACTCCACAAAAATTGACATGCTTATAAGAATCATTTTTGTCATGACGAGGGCAATCATCATTAGCATTTTGGATATTTATAGAATTCATACTAACAACATTGCAATCATGCTCATCGTTTATGCCAAATACTTTATTGAATTCTTCTTCTACCAATTGAGCACAATTTTCTGATCCATCATTTTCAAGAAAGACATTATAAAGATGAACAACATGAGATCACCTCAATTCCATTTTTTGTAGTTTTCTTTTATAAACCAAACTAGTGATAAAACAAGAAACTAAAAGATTCAATTCCAAGATCTAAAGATATACCTTCAAGCACTCACCTCCATGGTAACGACCCCAGAAAAGAGCTTGATATCTACTACGCAAGTTTATTCTTGTAGACTCGTGTTGGATCTCCTAGCGCAGAGTTTTGTAGGACAGTAGCAATTTTCCCTCAAGTGGATGACCTAAGGTTTATCAATTCGTGGGAGGCATAGGATGAAGATGGTCTCCCTCAAACAACCCTGCAACCAAATACAAGAAATCTCTTGTGTCCCCAACACACCCAATAAATGGCAAATTGTATAGGTACACTAGTTCAGCGAAGACATGGTGATAAAAGTGTAATATGGATGCTAGAAATATATTTTTATAATCTGAATAAATAAAAACAGCAAGGTAGCAAACAATAAAAGTGAGCACAAACGCTTGAAAAATGAGGCCTAGGGTCCGTACTTTCGCTAGTGCAATCTCTCAACAATGCTAATATAATTGGATCATATAACCATCCGTCAACGTGCGATGAAGAATCACTCCAAAGTTCCTATCTAGCGGAGAACATAAGAAGAAATTGTTTGTAGGGTACGAAACCACCTCAAAGCTATTCTTCCCGATCGATCTATCCAGAAGTTTGTACAAAAATAATAACAAAGCAAATTCAGATTCGTAATACTCAATCCAACATAAATAACCTCCAAGAATGCCCCAAGATTTCTACCAGAGAAACATAGACGAGAATGTGCATCAACCCCTATGCATAGATTGCCCCAATGTCACCTCAAGAATCCGCGAGTTGAGTGCCAAAACATATACCAAGTGAATCAATATAATACCTCATTGTCACCACGGGTATTCATATGCAAGACATATATCAAGTGCTCTCAAATCCATAAAAATATTCAATCCGATAAGAACAAAATCTCAAAGGGAAAACTCAATTCATCACAACCAGATAGAGAGGGAGAAACACCATATGATCCAACTATATTAACACAGCCCGGAATACATCAAGATCGTGCCATCTCAAGAACATGCTAGAGAGATTAAACACATAGCTACTAGTACAAACCCTCAGCCCCGAGGGTGGAATACTCCCTCATCATCATGGTGGCCATGGGGATGATGAAGATGGCCACCGGTAATGATTTCCCCCTCCGGCAGGGTGCCGGAACGGGCTCAGATTCGTTTTTCGTGGATACAGAGGCTTGCACTGGCGGAACTTCTGATATATCGACTCCCCTAGGGTTTTTGGAATACTTGAGAATTTATAGGGTGAAGAGGCGGTGCAGGAGGTCACCGAGGGGGGCACAACCCCCGCAGGTGCGCCTGGGCTCCTGGGCGCGCCCAGGTGGGTTGTGCCCATCTTGGGCCTCCCCTCTGGTACTTCTTTGGCCCATCTTGGGTCTTCTGGTCCGTAAAAATTCTCCAAAAAGTTTCATTGTGTTTGGACTCCGTTTGATGTTGATTTCCTATGAAGTAAAAAAATAAGCAAAAAACAACAACTGGCACTGGGCACTGTGTCAATAGGTTAGTCCCAAAAAATGATATAAAGTTGCTATAAAATATTTGTAAAACATCCAAGAATGATCATATAACGGCATGAAATCTTCATAAATTATAGATACGTTGGAGACATAACTGTCACCCTCTTTCATACCCCTCATTAAAATCCATAACCAATACTCAGTAAAATGCATGTTCAAAATGAAAAAGTTACCATTTTCTTACCATACAAATGTGCAACATTTATCGTGTTATATTGCCATACCTCTCTAATGTTAACCCCCTACTCTCTCAAATCCCAAACTTAAAAAGGTTCAAAAACTTGTCAGAACAAAAAATGGAAAAGTTGTCATGCTATTTATGCTAAAATTAGCTGATCTAGATGGACACATGGCAATAATTTCTAAAAGTAGCCATCTTATCCTTGAATTTGTAAAGTTGTCATCTTATCCTTGATTTGTTTTCTTTAAAATTTTCCATGTTACCATGTTTTCAAGATTTTCATATTCATAAGTGTAGTTGCCATGGTTTAGAGAACAAATTTGCTAAGATACCCATGTGTATCCTTGATTTCCCAAAAAAATTCATTCTATCCCTAAATTTTTCTTAGAAGTTGTCATTACCATGTTTTCTCGATTTCTCATACAAATATAGACAGTTTCCGTGATTTACAGAACATTTTGCAAAGTCATCATGCGTATCACTGAATTTCTAAAGTTGTTATGTTACCATAATTTTAAGTATTTATATACAAACTTATACTTGCCATGATTTAGCGAATAATTTTTTCAAAGGTTGTCATAATTTTGAAGAACCAAATCTCTAAAGTTTTCATGTGACCAATACTAATTTTTGAAAGTTTCCATGGTTCAGAGAACAGAAGTTCTAAGTTTTTTTCATGTGACCAGTACAAAATTTTCCACATTTCCATGATTAAGAGATTAAAATTTCTAGAGTTGTCATGTGACTAGTACAAAGCGCACACATGAAAACCTAAAAAGTTGCCATCCATGAAATACTAAATTTGCAGGTGAGTGACACAAAACTAACCATGCATAGAAATCGTAAATTACCACACTAGTGACATATAACTAACCATAGACATAAATCTTAAAGAGCGAGCCTAGTAACAAGGAAATTAACCATGTATAAGCATCTTAAAAAGAAATAAGGGGGTCGATTCTTTTGCATATCCTACATATCCTTCAGGGTATGTTGTGGTGTGAAGTTTGGTATTGCCCAAAGTTACCATACCAAAAGTTGCCATGCTTCTCGTAGTGTTAGCTATTATAGTGTCGTACCTGCTGATTGAGTTAGTCCGGCGGGAGTCTTGCCGATATCTCGCTACCGTGCAGGAACCCAAGTGCACGTGTCCAGGCATGTCACACAAACATGTTCATCCACATTACCTGCAGAGAAAAATGGGGGAAACATGAAGCTAGAAACATTAAGATAAACAGTGTCTATGTACTGTTATGCCCAAAAAGTTCACTAGTGATGACAATTTTAGTTCAAGGCATGCTTTTATTTTCCACTCCAAAATGGTAGAGGTTGCCATAGGGCAATTACAATGGGATATAGTATATGGTATTTTATGGATCAAAATAACAAGCAAGTGAAAGCAAGGGGGAACACTAATCATGATAAACACATGGAAATTGCTATAATTTTAAAATGGTAGCAATCGTGGATGAAAACATAGAGTTGCCATCCAAGTTAGCATATCGTTGACATGGATGAAAACCTAAACTTATCCTGCATGAAACCACTAGGAGAGTTCCCAGAAAATCCACTTTCAAAAAGCATACAAAAAGTTGCCATATACATATACACTAATGAAAGTGGCCATGTTGTGTGCGTATAATTGGCAAAACTCCAACAGGCAGAATGAAATACCGTATACAACCAACACTAGCTGCCACCTAGCAAGCTACATACCATTCAAGCTATTAAAAAGAAGTTCCCGCTTAAAAATTGTAAATAGTTATAGTTGAAACTAACATAACATCGAAAGTCCATGGAGTCATGGTGGTTTCATAAAATGTAAAGTGGTAAAAAACTAAAAATGAGGATCAATTTGCATACAAAAACCTACATGTGGTTGTTTTCGCATGGGGTTATATTACAAATAAGATCAAAAGGACATAATGAGTGAATATTGGAGAGCCCAAATGCATACAAAACCACCATTTTTTTTCATTGTTCATATGGTTACACAAAACAAAACAAAACAAAAACACTTGCTGATTAGTTCACTAGATCTGAAATATATAGCAAATCCAACAAGCCGTCCCAACCCCAAAATCCATGTCATTTGATTCCAACACGAACGCGAAATATTCCCCCCCACTTGTACATTTTTGAGGAAGGCAATCACGTGTTTCTTTCCTTAGAGAGTGTCCAATACAGGGGAAGATAAAAAAAATAGAGAAGTAGGGCTCAAGAAGACTATTTACATACACTGATTTCTACGACGACACGCCATAGACACCACACTGAAAAATCGTTGTTGCATACGTAATATTCATGTCTCCTTTGCTTGGTATGTCTATCACCAACACACCCCTACAAACTTCTCTCGCCGTGATGCCCTCATCCTCACTTACAACCCCATGAGTGAGCGAGGGATTGCCACTAAGTATTGTCCATCCTCTACCCATCACCCCCATGGATGGAGGAACAATGACCAACCCCATGCCCTTCCGATTACACCCCTCACAGATTCCCTAATATCCTTAGCTCGCTCGCGCCAAGCAACCACGAAAATCGAGGGAATCAGGTGTACCTCGCCGAGGCAAAAAACACAGGTATGCAACGCATGATTTGCTGCATCTGTCGATCACAAGGAGGGATGAACTGTTGTGGAGAACGATGACGACATGAGTGGCAGCACGCTCACCTTGCCGGGGTGAACACACAGTGCTGCAACACTTGATTTACTGCCTCCGCTGGACACAGGAGGGAGGAACCATGTGGGGAACAACGACGACACAAACAGGGGAGAGAGAAATTGCGGTGAGGAGCGACAACGGTAGAGAGAGGAACAATTGTGACCGAGTTGCATAGATAATGAGGAGTGGTGATGTGAGAAATGAATCGGGATGTCAGGCAGGAGCCGTGGGAGGAGGAAAGGGAAGTAGTGTGACTTACTCTACCCAAAGCTGGCGGGTGACGTGTGTTGCATCCCACGGCCCACGCTAGTAGATGGTGAGTGAATGGTGGAGATCGCATCATGCGGATCGGTCTTGGAGTGAACATGCTCTCTTTATAATTCCCGTAGTTTTTTGCGCCATAATGGTTAGCTAAATCCACATTGTTAGTCTTTGTATGCCATATCATCAAAATACAAGCAGAACAATAGCAATGACTTTAGAGACATTTCATCAACCATAATCACTGTATATGCTGAGGTCCTGAGAATCCAATGATCAAAGTGGACCATAGAGCTAAGTTTGAGTACCATCTACATAATTTACTAAAAAAATGTTATATCTATATAAAAACATTCTAGTGAAAGGACAGTTTTCCAAATTAAATTTAAGAGCCTCTTTGATTCGCATGATTTTAAAATACATAAGAATAAGAAAAAAATGTGGGATTACAATTCCATGTCCATTTGAATCCTACAGAAATCTGGTTGGTTAGATTGCATCACAGGATAAACATATGGTTCTTTCCAAGAGGTTTGAATGGATGCTAAAATGCATGTAGATGTACAAATCAAATGGCCAATATATAAAAAATTCCTAGGATTGTGAAATCCTTTAAATCAAAGAAAGCCTAATTGCATCTCCAATAAAAGATGTAGATGCAAAATTAGATAACTTTTACATCACAAACGCCCAAAAACGCTGCTCCAACAGATAATGTACATGCAAAAAAAATTGTCTCCTTCGAGTGATGTAATATACAACACTTAGAGATGCAAATTTGCATCTCCGCCTCCCACGTGATGTAAAACTCCAGTTGCACGCCAACCACCACCGCTTCATTCCCTGTTCGTCCATCCCCGACCCTGCTGGTATCCCCACCACCCGTCGTGCCGCCGTAGCCGCCGAGGAGCTGTCGATTTGAGTTTGTCCCGCCGCACATCAGCCACCGCCCCGCTTGCCACCGCACCACGCTGCTACCGCCCCGCTGCCTGATCCGGCTGCTCCACCGCCCTCGCCGTTGGTTCCGTCGCTGCCTGCCTCCAAATCGACCGAATTGGCCGCTTCTCTACCGCTGAATCGCTGTCGCTCCCCAGCCACGCCGCTTTTCTGCTGCCAAATTCGACCTTCTCGCGCTGCACGACCGTCGTCCCGCCGCGACCAATCTGCCGCTCGATTCACAGCCCAGTTGCCGGCCATTCGAGCTCCCACCGCCGCATTTGGCCTCCCGGCTCTCGTCGCTCGACCGCCGACGCATCTGCTACCGCATCTCCGTCCGTCGGCGCTCCTCCCGGCTCTCGGCGCTCGGCGCCGAGCTCATGCCAACTTGTTTTACATCTTCAAATACATCATCTGTTGGAGTAGGAGCTTTACATCACCAAATATACATCATCCGTTGAAGTTGAGACTTTTTTGAAAATGTAAAAAACACTTTTTAATTATGTAAATTAATAAATTATATCACACCCATTTTTACGTCTCTAAATTTACATTACTTATTTGAGACGCTGTATAAGCATGGCTCTTGCTAAAGCTTTCTTTCGGAGCGCCACTTGCTACCTGATCCAAAGCCAACGCGTTCTTAAATAAAGACAGAGAAAAGCCAACGCTAACAAAAAAGAAAGGGATACTAAAGCAATTTTAAAAAGTGACAAAAATAGAAAAACCCCAACCCAAAGCCAACGCTGGTCAGTTATAAAACTGAGAAGGACGACGCCAAACCAACCAACCAACCAACCAACCACTTCCTTCCGAGACCAACCACCGCCACCACCACGCAAGAACCGAAGAACTCGGGAGCGCCGACGGTGGAGATGATGGCGGCCGACCTCCACCGCAACTTCTTCCTCGCGCCGTCGCCGCACCACCTCGCCGAGCTCCGCATCGATCCCCAGCACTCGGCGGTCACCTTTTCCGCGCCCGGTGGCGTCGCCGGGCCCGGGGGACGCAAGCGCCGCTGCCTCCTCCCGCCCGTTTCGCCGCGCAAGAAGTTGCTGGTTGAGCTCCACCCCTTCGACTCCTCGCCCTCCCCCTCACAGCCGCCTTCGCCGCGCCTCTCCCCTAGCACCGCGCCGCCTTTGCTGTCGCGCACGGGGTCCCCCGCCGGTGACTTCTCATTCCCGTCGGTGCGTCCGTGTATCGGTGGTAGCGGCGGCGGCAATGGGGGCAACATCTTCGCGTTCTTGGAGGACACGCCCAGCACGCCGTCTCCGACGGGCTCCAGTGTCAGCGCCCTATCGTTCTTGGCTCCACCGGGGCAGCCGACAACGCCCACGGGCGGCACCTTGAGCGGCGGGCTCACGTTCATGGGTTCGCCACAGAAGCCGACGGCGGGCCCCACTGCCAACGGTGGATTCATGTTCTCGGCTTCGCCGGAGCAGCCGCTCACGCCAGCGAGCTCTTCTGCCGGCGGCGGCCTCGCGTCCTTGTCTACCGAGCCGTCCCTGTCACCCAGGGAATACCACGGCGGGCGCGCCGTGGCGTCCTTCCCTTCCCCGACACACGCGCGCACGGGCTCCACCGATAGCGGTGGCTTGGCTTTCTTCCCTTCGCCGGGGCCCCCCATCGGGCACGCAAGTTCTCCGACATCCCCGTCGTTTGTCTTCTCGGCATCGAAGACTTTGGCGCCGCTCGTGCGCGAGTCTGGCGGCGGCAGGAAGAAGAGGCCGCGGCGACAACAAGGCATCGTGAGCACGCTCCGCGGGAGCCTGCGGCAGTGGGACCTGCCGCAGCAGACCATTGAGCCGCCGCAGAAGGTTGTCAAGACGTACGCCTTGGTCACCGCCGGCGAGACCTCCCGCTCCTCCATCCAGTCCGGGTCATCGGCCAGGCCGTGCTGCACGTTCTTCACCTCGCCGGCGAAGGCCACTCCCGCGAACGGCGAGACCTCCCGCTCCTCCCGCAAGCAGGTAGTACGATGATTCACCGCTCCTGTTCTTCTGCATCTTGCAATTCTTGATTCCTTTGTCCGTTGCCTCTGAATCTGATGTGCCGATTGGATCGCCGCAGGAGGCCAGGAAGGCCTGCAGTGAGGCATCCAGCTCGACTTCGCCATGCGGGTCGCGCTCCACGTTCGTCCCATCGCCGGCGAAGCATTCGTCAGCTGGGAAGGCGAGCGAGCAGGTAATGCCTTACGCTTTCTGTTGTTCATTTTTCCATTCCAGACTTGAATGCTGTTATCATTTCAGAATGCTGTTATCCAAATATTGTCCTGCTTGAACATTTTTGTCGGCGTATTGAAGTTGATTATTTCTGAGATTCTTGATCGACCGAATAGATACTTCTAGAGACAAACTGACTCTTGTCTGAAACTATAATTGCTTTGCTTTGTGATCGATCATCATACTGTACTCTCCAGTTCTCCAGGCTTGAACATTTTGGTCAGTGTTACCTGATCATTTCTTAGCTTCTTCATAATTGATTAGATACTTTTGGAGACAGACATACTGCTATCTGAAGCTTATGGTCTCATGTGCACAGCTCAACATTTTGATTAGTATACTCTGCATCCTTGACATACTTGAACCTGATCATTTCTTTGCTTAGTGACCGATCGAGCAGATACACTTAGAGCTAAACATACCGTTATCTGAATCTTGTTATCTCTGTGAATAAGTTTTAATCCTGTGCCTCATATTTCTTGATTCAAAGATCACTTCAATTAGATGTCTGCAGAACATTCAAAAAGATATCTGCAGAACATTGCATGTGTTTCCTACAGTTTATACAATTTTCTTAGTTTTTTTGTTCATTTTGGTAAATCTGTTTCCTGATGACATCCTTACCTGCACTGCACAGCATCGGGAGGTGGAAGTATCCAGCGTTGCCGGGGATAGTCCCACTCTCATACCAGCCGCGCCAGCAGCCTGCACGGGCGCCGAAGTGGTGGTGCGCGTGACCTGCGCTTGTGGCGTCCACAAGGAGTTCTGCTTTGACCACCGCCACTGAATAAACCTGAGACTCTGTTTTTGCATTATCGACGGATCGGATTCGCTCCGTACTTGGCAGAGTCTTTTGCGCTTTCCACTCGACTAGCAATTTGCCGTGCCCCTGGCCTGATTTTTGGCCAGTTGTAACTGCGTTATTTTGCTTATCAAAGTGGTACTAATAGAGTGGAATTCATCATAGGAATTGAACAATTTTTAGTCAGTCATATGCAATTTTTAGTCATCGAACTCAGGAAGGTAGATTTCTGTACCCAGTCAGCTACGGTTGGACCATGTTTTCGATGGAGACGTATTAAAGTTGTTCCGACGCAGTGTGGTTTGACCATGTTTGACCGTCCAGTTCGACGGAGAAGCACCACATCGGTGACAGTGGGATTTCTCGGACGGTTTTATGCAAAATTTCCAGTCCCTACTAGTTCAACACCCGTCGGCTTCTCTGGCCCGCCGGAGTTGTCGGTTCCGGCCATGGGGTGGCGCAGCGGCTGCTATGCTTGAGAAGAAGGCCGAGGGGGAAACACATGCACTGCCATCACTCCGTTTTTCATTATAATATACTCCCTCCGATCTCAAGTGTCTCAACTTTATGCAAATTTTAGTACAAAGTTATACTAATTTTGAGACACTTATTTTGAAACGGAGTTTGACTCACGGATTTGTCACATGCTTATATAGACTAGAAGAACGCCCGTGCGTTGCAACTGAACCACATTAAGTTTAAGAGTTCAATATTACGACATTGTCGACCTTTTTTACCATCAAATCCTCACACACACTCTATCCCCCTCCCTCTCCATCACTCTCTCTCCCTCTCTCTCTCTCTCTAACACACACACACATAGCCTATTTTTCCCGCCAATAAGGCTTACTCAATTGGCAATAATGTATGGACTTGTGGTGAGCTTGACTGAACTAATGGATAATGTGATATATTCCCCAATCATTTAACAATGAAATTTCAAAAATGGGAAGATTATGTAACACCTCAAGTCGTTAGCTACAGTGACCTCCCCCTAATGATGCCATGTTATCAGGCTGGCTAAGCCAAACTGTCACTTGATAAAAATCAAAGCCCAATTCAAATTTAAAATAAAGTCAAATAAATTATTTCGTCAAACAGTAAAACTAAAATGTTCACCATATTCTATAAATTCCACTGATCTTTGACATGTTGAGCCCAACATTATTTGACCCAAAAATTAAATCTTATCAAATTAATAAGAGGTCCAACAGTAGTTAAAACAACCAATTAAATATAAACCTAATTTTATGTATTTCCTTTTGGCCCTAAACTTTTTGTGCCACCTAAAAATATTGTGCTCGAATTGTGTGCATAGTTTCACAATTAACAAAATCCATTTAGTTGATATAAGAATAAATAGAAAACGGTGTTAAAAAGGAGAAACGGATTAGAATACATTAAAAATCAAAAGGACGATGAAAAAGGGGATCCCCTACCCCGGGCCTTGCCACCGAACCGGCCCAGTGGTCCAGTCCCCCAGACGGTCGTCTTCTCTCCTTCCCCAAGCCCGTCGCTCTGAGCCGAGCTCCCGCCCGACCACCTCCTCGGCATCGAAGGGAATGATAAGGGCGACGCCTCGCCTCACTGCCCCATGGCCTCACTCCTCCTCGACGCCTCCCAGATCCACTTCTCCTCCTCGCTCGCTCGATCCGGTGATCTGGACGGTCGATGCCATGGCCACCATGACCGACCCCGTCCACACGGCCACTGCCCTCCCTGCTGGCTAGGAACTTGTCGAGGAGATTTGAATGCATCCGCTACTTCATCTGCGCCAACGAGATCAAGTCCAGCACCCCCAGATCGACGTCGTTGCCGTCTTCCTCAACCTTCGGCCACCACGACATTGCCGTTCGATTCGCGCCGCCCCGAGCTCCCCTGTCTTCCCCTAGGGTGCCATTGACACCGCCGTGATCTCCTCTTGCCTTTCCCCAGTTTCCCCTCTTGTTTGCTCTCGTTAGGTATTTCGCTGTGGCCGAGAACCACCGTCCGCCATGGCCATTGCAGGGGTAGCCACTTAGCTCCTCGGATTGACCCCGTGGCACATGCCCGCTCCTATGCGCGCCCATGCCCGAGCCTTCAGGTCTTCTTCTTCGCCCGTGGGCCACCCTCTCGCTCTCCATGCCCACGCGACGCACACACCGCGTCCGTCGCGCCCGCCGTTGCCATCACGCCGCCACACACCACCGCGACCATCAGGTTGCCTCGCGACGACGCACACCCCGCCGCGTCACACTCTCGCTGACTGCGCTCGCCCCGTCTGCGGCCGCCTATCCCTTTGCTCGCCCCGCTATCGCGCCCCTGCCTCATGCCGCCTCTTGTCGCGGCCATCTTTTGTCAGCCGCCCCCTCAGCCATGTCGGCCGCATCTCTGCCTTCCACCGTCGGCCGCTCGCCTCGCCTGCTGCTTGCTTCTTCCTGCTGCTATGCGCTGCTCTACCACTGGTACGCTGTTGCGCCATGCCCTCGACACCGTCGTGGACAAACGTGGTGGAGAGATTGTCAATGGAGTACGAGGAGGAGGTGGCAGAGAAGGTGTGGAGAGGTAAGAGGTCTAGGGTGGCGTCAGCTGGCTGTGGTGGAGGTGATTATGCGAGAAGGAGCCGGAGCGGAAGGAGAGGTCACAATTGGAAAGAATCGCAAAAAAATCATAACCCGGAGATCTCATTCCAAAAAAATGCTAATATCGATGGAGGGGTGATTTTCTTCAATAGGTGGAAAACATAGGAAATATTGGATGTTATCAAGGAAAGGTAAAAATTTAGAAAAGTTAGGATTTGAACTGATTTCTATGCAAATATAATTTTATTGTTTGGTAACATGATATCAGTACCTGCCCGTTTGTAACGTGTCTGATTACAAAAATTTGCAAATGTTAAGAAACTATTTATTGGGAGGAAAGTTTGTGACGTGTCTGTTATTTGTTTCCTAAAACAAATTTCACTAATGAGAGAAATCGATTGATTTAGATAAGTTAGGAAAGTTAGATTCAAATCTATTATTTGTTTCTTAAAAAAATGTTATTTGTTTCCTAAGACAAATTGAACCAATAAAAGGAATCGATTGATATGAATAATTTAAGAAAGTTAGATCCGTGATTTGTTATACGTTAGGAAAGTCCTGGTTGTAATAAAGAGTGGAGAGAAAATAAAACGATGGACCAGGATGGAAGGGGGTGGTGGGAGGAGAGACAAAAAAACCAGCGAAAATAAACCGTGGAGACTATTCACCAACTACTTCATTAGGAGTAGAGATAGTTTCGTATCGCTTGATACAATTACTCACTGTTCATCATTGATTTGTTAGATGCTAAACATGATCATTGTAATCACCCGATATACTGATAGAGGCATTCATATAAAGTTCTCATCGTGATCATAGACTGAGTTATGATTACAATTAGTTGAAGTATGTTAATAGAGGAGCATGGTTAATAACACAGCCAACACTTATAAAGAGTAAACATGTCATATAAAGCCAACATAATAGCTGATATGTACAATACTAAGTATTAAATATGTATTACTCCCTCGGTTTCATAATGTAAGACATTTTTTGACACTGCACTAGTAAAAAGTTGCATGTAGTAGTGTCAAGAAACGTCCTTACATTATGAGACAAGTGAGTACATTGTCAAGAGCTGGTCCACCTTAGAATCTCGCAAAGTGTTTTGGGTCTCGTGTTGCAGCTGGCTAGTAGTACGAACTTACAGCTCACTTCTCTTCTCTCCCCTCCAACTAAGCAAAGATAAATTGTTTTAGTCATTATAGCATGCTTATATCATCTTATTGTATTTGCTCTCAGAGAGTGGCGTTTCGGAGCTCGGTGCATCTGCGCCCGTGTAAACTGTAAATTTAGGAAAATAGCAAAAAGAATCATAAAAATGAAAATTTTACGCATGAAAGATTAGAGCCTTCTCTAGGTGCTTGCAAATTTTCGCACCGAGATGACATTCGAGGAGCTCTGTAAAAGAAAACAAAGCTCCGGAAATGACCAAAATTGCAACAAAATTCGAGCCTCTTTTTTTTTACCGAGCTACTCCCTTGTCACCATTTCAAAAAACTTTTTTTTTGTTTTACTTCAATTTACTGTTTATTCATGGAGCATCTGAGCTTGGAATCATACATGAACTGTTTTTGTCATTATAAATTATATTGATCATTCTTAGAAAGTGTTTGCTTTTATAAAAAAGATAAAATAAAAATCACTACAGTGGTGTCACTGAAGTGAAAAACAAGAGGAAAAGAAAAGAAATAATAGAGGACAAGAAAAGAGAAAAATGGAGAAAAGGGTGACATGTGTCCGCTTGTGTGCGAGTGAGTAAGAGCGAGAGGGGAGGGGTGAGTAGAATGACGCCACATCATGCATTGTAAAACAGAAAAGTTTCATGAATGTATACTAGTGGAGACTTCAAATTAGGGCATCTCCAACGCGGACTCGCAAATTTGATCTGTTATCCGTCGTAGATAGGGGGATCAGTCAACGGACACGGATACAGGAGGCGTCCATCCAACCCTGACCGCATACATTTCAAGTCAGGTTTCAACTAACCGGACAAAATTCATGCAAACACGATGTATTTTCATATAAAACCAGATGACTTTCATTACATTTCGAACATTTTAAATTACATTTAGAACCAAAAAAAAGCAGCCCGATCCTAAAGCTATCCTATGGCGGTGGTCATCATCCGCTTCCTTTGTATTCCGCATCGGTAACCGCTGTAACGCCCTCGATGCGGCTATATCTCCCACGTGTCGAAGCACGACTTAGAGGCATAACCGCATTGAAAGCAATGTCGCAAGTGAGGTAATCTTCACACAACCCATGTAATACATAAAGGAAAGAGATACATAGTTGGCTTACAATCGCCACTTCACACAATTACATGAATAAAGCATTACATCATCCAGATACAATCAAGGTCCGACTACGGAACCAAAATAAAAGAAGAACCCCAAATACGACAAAGGTCCTCGATCGACCCCAACTGGGCTCCACTCATCGATCAACTAGAACGAAACAACACAAAGGGCAAGATCTTCATTGAGCTCCTCCTTGAGCTTTGTTGTGTCACCCTTTCGATAACATAGGCACCGCAAACCGGTTTTGAAGTATCCGTGAGCCACGAGGACTCAAAGAATCCCATTACCATGGGTATCAAGACTAGCAAAGCTTAATGGGTAAGGAAGGGGTAAAGTGGTGAGGTTGCAGCAATGCTAAGCATATATGGTGGCTAACATACGCAAATAAGAGCGAGAAGAGAACAAGCGGAACGGTCGTGAAGCTAGCAATGATCAAGAGGTGATCCTGAACACCTACTTACGCCAAACATAACCCGAAACCGTGTTCACTTTCCGGACTCCACGAGAAGAGACCATCACGGCTACACATGCGGTTGATGCATTTTAATTCGGATCCGTGTCAAGTTATCTACAACCGGACGTTAACAAATTCCCATCGCCACATAACCGCGCACGGCTCTCGAAAGTTTATACCTGCAGGGTGTCCCAACTTAGCCCATGACAAGCTCTCGTGATCAACGGCGAATAGACCTTCTCCCGAGACACTCCGATCGACTCGGTATCCCGGTACATCAAGACATTTCGACAATGGTAAAACAAGACCAAGAAGACCTCCCGCTGCGTCGACATCCCCGATAGTAGCCGCAGATCTCGTCTCGAGCCACGACCGGATGAGCAATCCGTACAACTAAAACCAGACCTCAAGTTTCGAGGGGGCGCAAAGGGTTTCTAGTTTGGACCAACACTTAGACAAGCATTGGCCGGGGCTGAATAAAGATGACCTCGAGAGATCGACTCCCAAGGAAAAGTAGGTGGTGGTGAGGCAAATGGTAAAACCAATGTTGGGCCTTCTTGGACAAGTTTTATTCAAAGCGAATCGTCGGGGGTCCCATAAATCACCCGACCGCGTAAGGAATGCAAAAATCCGGGAACATAACACCGGTATGACGGAAACTAGGGCGGCAGGAGTGGAACAAAACACCAGGCATAAGGCCGAGCCAACATTGGGTGGGGTTGGGGTGGGGGGGGGGAGTGGGGGAGGGGGGCCACCAACCAACTAGTAATAGCACGCACATCGCCTAGGAGCTAAGCGCCACACTGTGGGGGGAGTGGGGCCAGCCAGCAAACTAGTAACAACATGTGCAACCGTCTAAGAGCTATGTGCTGCACATAACAAGTCTGACGCCTAACTCGCAGGCGTTGCACTTTACATATGTGGCGCCTAGCTCAGAGAGGTTGCACTACTGGGTGCGAGCCCCCGGGGCCCCACGTTGGCCAGATGTTCAACGCCTGAGAGCAAGGCGCTGCACAGTAGGGTGTGCCGCCTGCCTGTCGGGCGCCACATGAAAAGGTCAGATGAGTGAATTTTTTTTTTCAAACCAGTTCAGTTTGTGAATCGTTTTCGTCCACAGGCCAATATTACTCCCTCTGTCCCAAAATATAAGAACGTTTTTAACACTATGCTAGTGTTAAAAACGTTCTTATATTTTGGGACGGAGGAAGTATCAAACTTGCTGGTTTTTCTGGGATCCATTCACTTGCAAGACACCTCGTATAACCACTTTTAGCGGGGGAGGGGGGGTTGGGGGTTGTTAAGTGAACTTGTTGGACACGCTATTAACAACTTTTGTATTAAACTGTATTACCTGCCGTAGGTGATGACGCTGTAACGACTTTTGTGCTAAACTGTATTACCCGCCACGCAGCGAAACAGCCATATCGCCACACCGGGTGGAGCCCACATGCTTTACCTTTCCACATGCATAGTAGAAGGCATCTTTCCCAGCAGAGAGGGATGGGAGAGGATACGGCCTGCTCCACACCATGATGGGGACCCCAAGGTTGGTCGATAAACAAAAACTTAACCAACATCACAGAATGGTGGGGGCGAAGAAGAGAGAAGAAGCATCAGCGGCTGACAGCCTTTCCAGCTGCGGGCCTTTTGGCTTGGCTCAACTCAGCTCCCACCAGCAGAAGAAGAGTCGGAGATCGACCATCCCAGACGGGCGTGAGCGTGACCGATGGCATGGCATCCGATGCATGGCTAGCCGTGCCGCCTTTGGCGCCTTCTCTTGTGCTCTTGTGCTCTTGTGCGCCAAAAGGCAGAGGCCTTGGACCTTTGGCGGTCAAAAGGCTAAAGAAATCAATCGAGAAGATGGCATTGCTTGAGTGCCAAGATAGCTGGCCGAGGAGCCAAGTGGGGATCACCGCTCGCTCATGAGTGTCGCTTCAGCTGGAAGACGGGAGGAAAGCACAAAAGGCACTTGCTTCCTCGCAGCCAGATCTTTGCTGAAAGTACAGATTACAGGTAGCGGAGGCACAGCCTGCGCCGGCAAAGAGGCGGTGAAAGTGCTCCATTTTGGGGGCAAAGGCCTGGTAATTATCACTGCTAATCACTGTTATTTTGCATTTTTAGCTTTGTGCTGTTGGTTAACAGCGTGCCTTTTGTTTTGGGTACTCGTACAGGGATCCGATGGCCATGGCCTCACTCCACTTTCCACGAGATCTGTATGTACTGGCAGGGGATCAAAAGTGCAACAGTCCCGGAGCACCCACTGCTGTGCATGCAGCTTCTGTGTGCCCTGCAGTCTTCGTGTGTGCTAAAGAAAGAAAGAGATGGAAGGAAGTGGAGTCCGTCTGATGAGCAACCGCAGGTCGGCAACACGCAGGAATGCTGAGAGGTAGGGAGAGCTGCATATTTGTTGCCTTCTAGGAGTAGATCTGACACTTTGGTCACTACCTCTCCTGATGTGATGTGATATGGATCCATCTGTCAGTTCACCACACCCTGAGAGAAAAGGCGTGTGCGCAGGATCCGGTGCCAGTTCCCTTTGCATCTCTGATTGCCACTTTGCACGAATACACAAACAAACCCTGAAAACAAATCAACAAGTAATAGTACTTGTTAAACCCACTTTCACGGTGCAAATAAATGAATTGTCCTTGAAATTTGATAGTGCCTGTTTGAAATATATCGCCTCCCATGAAGATGTTGTTGACGCGTATAGAACTTGTCCTAGTATATCACAATTGAAAATGACATAGGATTCTGGGCACGAAGATAAATCGCATTGCATGTAGTACAACACAATGCTGTAACATCATAGGATCGTATTCGATTCATTTTTTCTCCAGTACAAGATGCAAAGATACTACCTTGTTCAAGCCTCCAGTCGGTGGCTGCTTGGCTATCTTGGAACGGAAGCTGGTTGGCTGGAGGACACTGGTTGGGTAAAGTGGCCACGTTCGGATCTATACTTGCACTGGCTGTCCATCTTAACCAAAAGATTCACCGGTGGAGGGAGCCATATGGAAGGTGGTTATTGTAGTACTAATTGGTTGCTTTTTATTAATGCTGCACATGCAAAGTGAGCCTAAACGGAAGCAACATGTAGGCTGAGGCTGAGCTAGGCTCAGATCCGAAACTTGGCTGAGCTAGTCCCCAAAAGGGAGAACAATTAGTTAAGTTAGTTAGTAGTGATGGTATCTTCCTACAAATTCAGTACTGCCGAAACTGTTCAGTGAGGATGGCTACTACTGTCAAAAATACAGTATATGATGCACTAGCAGCTCAAAAATACTGTCAAAAATGTTCATGTGGCACCCAGCATTCAGCACTCTCCTGACTGGGTCCCGAACTCGGATGTCAGCTTCTGATCTACTAGTAGCAGACTTAGACATAATGAGAGCAGAGTTGACAGCTTAAACTAAACGACGCTGTATAAGTACTGTACTAGGCGATCAGATATCCAATTACTCTGCACAGATCAGGCTACGGCAAACCGGCAGCAGATTTGTCGTGCCGCCCAGATTGCGTTGCGTTGCGTGCTGCGCTCGTCTGTCAGAGAATGTAGGGGACAGCAAGAACAGAGGCCAAGGACTAGATGCAACGCTTTTACTGCGTCGCCCGGTACGTACTCCCTCCGGTCCTTTTTACTCTGCATATTATGTTTGTCTGAAGTCAATCTTATCCAACTTTAACCAAGTTTATATAAAAAATTATAGACATTCACATAATAACACCAATTTCATTAGATTCATCTTGGAATATATTTTCATATTATATTTATTAAATATTATAGATGGTTATAATTTCTAATATAAATGTGGTCAAACTTAGCAAAGTTTAACTTTCGGCAAAACCAATGTGCAGAGTAAAAAGGACCGGAGGGAGTACGTGGTCAGGCGCACGCCTTTTTTTTTTCTTGCTCCATTTGCTGCAGAGCACGTACCGGGCTGCGTTTTTACTGCGGTTAAAACGCGCCATTCGTGCAGTGCAAAAGTCAATGTGTTCCCAGGAATCCTAGGTTGTGATTAATTAGTTAGCCGGTATACTTGCCCATTGGACTTGGCCGCTCCGACATTTATCGCATGTCTTAACTAGGAGTAGTGCTCAGCCAGAGCAGATGAAGCGGACATGTAGTAATACAGTCGGTGGCTCATTATTAGGAGTACGTGGTGTTTACGGTGGATGACCTGCCGTTTCTATTTTCTTCATGGTCTGGTCACCTAATCTAATCCTGATAGGTTGATCCGTTAGGACCAGTCGGTGTGCCCGATCAACCCCCGATTGCCGCTCCGAGTTCCATGTTTGCTGACAAATTCATCCCGAGACATCGTTCTGCACCTGTACAGATTTGTTTCTTGCAGCTAAGAGGAATATGAATCGTATTTTAATCGAGGTTTTTAGCGTCCATTATCCGGCATGATTGCAGGCTGCTGGTGAGGCTGGCGGGCAGGCAGGCAGGCAGCTCATGATTGCAGCAGGAACCGAGACGGGATTCAGATTCCCCGGTTGCTTGCTTGGCCTCCTTTCTTGGCTTCACCGCGTCCTCCCCCTACCCACTTCCACTTTGACGATCCCCGGCACATGCGCCTGTCTGTCTCTGCACGAATCCCTCCACCTCCCTCCCCTACCTCTCTTGGCCTGGCCATGGCCGTGCTGTGCATGCCACCGCATTGCCCAGCCTAAGTACCAACGTACGGCCACGCCTCCTGTACGCCTCCCTGCTCCGCCTCGCCTCTCTCTCTCCCTCTCACGCATAATAATGCTTTGCTAAAACAAGGGCGAGACCTATTCCTGAGGGGTGGCAGGAGCATGCATTCTGTAACTGCAAAACGTAACAGCCAGCCCATGTGATGTGGATGTGAGTGAGTCAAGCCAGGAAACTTTCAGCCTCCGCTTCTTTCTCCTTCCCACTTACTCAGTCAGGATCCATCCATGGCTCCTCAAACACGCAACGTACACCTCCCCTTCCTTTCGCTTTGGATCTCAACACCTCCATGCACAACAATCCCAACCGACGCGGTTAACTGAACAACACCAGATTTGCAGCACTGAAACTGACCAATGCCATCAACGGCAAACAGGCCGCTGCAGCTGGGGATTTTTTTTTCTTTTGCAGGAAAAACCTATGTCATGTTGTTCTCATGAATAGAAGATTCTCTGCTGCAAATCTTCCTCTTCATTCTCACCAGTGCTGTGCTGGGACAAAACAACCAAAAGTACATCCCAACCCATCCCCTCCACCTGACCGATTTTCTTCTGCTCGCCGCTGCATGCTACATACTCCTACTTCTCCCTTCGTGGATGCACCAATAATTCGAAGGAAAAAAATCATTTTTTCTTCTCTACATATTGGGCAGTTCGATCAACAGCTTAAAGCCATTAACTTGAGCGAATTCAGTTAAATTGATCAAAATCTTTCCTTGTTCTTCAGGCCCAGAGGAGTTAATTGGCACCACCGAAAGTGTCTGCCTTTTTGTCAGACTGCTAACATGTGTAAAATTCGAGCTGCGGCAGGCACAAGAATCGAAGAGATTTAAACGGAAAACCGGAAATAAAGAACATCAGAGTGTACTACTTCAGACGATTTTTCAGAACTGTTAGCTGCAATAGTCGGTAATTAACAGGAAATTCTCTTACAACTCCTGTTCTTTTCCCCAATCATCATCCCTATATTATACAGTATAAAACAGCAACCTTTTCAATTCTAGTACAATTTCTCCTTCACACAAACCCACTAAAAAATCAGAATGACAGAGAGAAGAAAGGCAAAATAACGCGTTAATTATTTGCACTAGAGATTATACTATATCATGGCCGTGGAAACCAAGAAGCCGCCTCAAGAAAGAGAAAGAAAGAAAGAAAGAAGAGGAACGCAAGAACTCCAAGAATTCGCCGATAAATGAACAATTGCACCATGGAGCCCATAAATTACGGCCAGCCGGGGCTACAGCGCCGATCCATGGCCCCACGCGGTCCCGCACCTCGGGCGGAAGGCGACTAGGCATGGCGGAGCGCGGATCCGCTTCTTGGGCGGCAGGGCCATGAACACGGCGGAGAGGTCGCGCGGGACGTCCAAGAAGCGCAGCGGCCGCTTCGGCGATGGCCTTTCCCCGACCAAAGCCACGGGCTTCCTCGGCGCGCCGGGGCACTCGGTCGGCGGCCGGAGCTTGCTCTCCTCCGAAGTCGGTGTCCTGGGCTCCTCCTCCTCCTCCTCCTCGTCCGCCACCGCAGCCGGCGTCCGGGACTCCGCCACCGCCTCTTCCTCCGCCACCACTTCTTCCTCCGCCACCGCGGGCGCCGGCAGGGGCTCGGCTTCCGGCACCGTCGTCGTGGAGGCCGATGCGTGGTCAGGCGCAGGATCGGCCACCGCCGCCCTCGTCCTGATCGGCGGCAGCGCCGGCAGGACGTCGCCCGCGGGTGTAGAGGTCATCCCTTGGCGCGGTAAATTGCGGGTGGGGGTCGAGATGGTTGGGTGCGGGAGAGGAGAAGAGGCCGGCGGGTAGAAACTTAAGTTGGGGAAGGGGAGGAGGAGAGATCAAGGAAGGAGAGGGGGAGCGAATAGGATCCCAAGGCTGTTAAATAGTCGCCCGGAGAGAGAAAGAGATAAACGGCTTTGGGTGGGGTAAGTTGAATTAAATCCTTCGCCTTTTGGGCGTTGCCTTGCCTTTTTCCTGCAAGAGTTGAAGAAAATATGTGATTAATTGGTTTTAATTACCCACCGTCGGATCAGGCGTTGTCTTTCTTTTCTTGAGTTGGAGACGCTGCCTTTCGGTGTTCCAGATATCGCTTGGATACAGGGCTCTTTATTTTATTTATTTAAGTATTCTTCATTTAAATGAAAGGGGCATTTGTGTACTTTGAATAGATTTTTTTAGTTGCCTGGATTGTTTGCGAATCTCTTTCTCAAACTCGTAGATTGTCAGAGGAAGGATAATATACATGCAACTAAAAATTTTGTAAACTTCATCCACCTAAAGTTATACTCCCTCCGTTCCGAAATATAAGTCTTTCTAGTGATTCCACTCGGTGGACTACATACGAAAGCAAAATAAATGAATCTACTTAAAATGCATCTATATACATCCGTATATGGTTCATCGTGAAATCTATATAAAGACATTTTTTTGAACCCGGCGCAATCCCTTTCCATTACTCATAATAACGGAAATACATAGTTCAGATCACCACATGCCCCCGACCAACTCATACTGAGCAAAGACTTATATTTAGGAATGGAGGGAGTATGTTATTTCGACCAAAGATATAAATTTCAGAATGTAATTTTTGTACTCGCAAAAAGTAAATAAGCTTGTAGTTTATGAATGGGGTGGGGTGTGTCCAAATAAAACCAACACCAGTTTGATGGATGGGCAGAGCTCCTGCACGAGTGAAAATTTTGTCTTTAGATGGGAGAGGAATTAAGATTACATGCACATTGTGCTATATAATATATGTTCCTATTAGGGTATTGGCGCGGTCGTCTAACCGTAATTTTGGCCATTAACATGTATCACAACATGCCTGAAAACTGAAATACTTTCAGACAAATTCAGATGCATGATATATTCCAGTATTTAATTTAATACCCGCAAAAAGTATTTAATTAAGTATTTGTAAAGACAATGGCAGAAAAAGTATTTAAATTTCGGCCGGAAGGAAAACTTCCCAACTGTAACCCCTCCACTAAAAAAAACCTGTAATCCCTGACAATCGATTGCTACATATACAGATACACGTGTACTCCTAGACACTACATGGGGTTCTACCAGTACTAGTTATTTTCCCATCGAGGCATGAACTTTGCCAACTCCTCGTGCGTAGCATCTTTGGCGCGAAGGGAACCGGTGGCCAGAACACAATTGTGGTGAACCCAATGATTTGAAGCTACTAGGAGTAGTAGAGAAAAAGGAAACATGCATACTGGATGGGAGCAAGCAAGCAAGGCATGTATGTAGGGGAGGCAATGATGGTGTGAGCAAGTGAGAATAAACACTTCCGGAGGAGATCCAGACCATGCATTGCATGCATGCGCGACGCAAGGCAAAGGTACGACCGATTCCATTAGATTACCACCCACCTCCGGCTGGCCTCCGGGAGAGGTGGTGGAAATGAGTGTGGCAAGGACGCATCCATCGACCGACAGCTCGGGAGATGACAGCAGTTGGTTGCAGGAAATGGTGGGGGTTGAATGAGCCATTTATTTTTGAGACGTAATTGCGCCATTTCCTCCTCTTTTAAGGTATGGAGTGAAATGACATTGCACCCGTGCAGGTGCTTGTAATATCCTCCTGCCTAATTTGTGCAGTCACTAGCTAGTCGGTACCATGCTGAGGCGTGGGTGGGTGGAGTAGCACCTCTCACTCTTTTTTGCGTTTTTGTGTGGGCTACAATTATAGGTGGATTGTTGATTGTCGCGGCGGAAATGTATGTGGATTCCAACTGATTGGGGGTGTAGGGTTTGCGTGGACGCAAACGTAGGAATAATGCGGCAGCACGAGCAAACCCGCAGGCGACGATGCGTACTGCCGCACGTATTGGTCCTTGATCTTGACATGTATATTTTGGATCCTCGGTGCTGAGCTGTTGGGTTAGTTGGACGGAAGAAATAGAGAGATACTACGGCTTGCTGAAATTCAACGCCAGCATTTACAATTGGCAAATGAAACTAGAAAAAAAAATAGCCAGCAGTACGGTCGAGCTGTTTAGAAGTGGTTTTCAGCTGACTAATGCTGATATTCGTTTTTCTTTCTTTGCAAAGGAAACGAGTGAGGGGTGTGCATGGACTGTCGAGGAAGGGAAATGCCCTCCAATTGTGGTGAAACTACAGGGAGTGCCATTGGCTTGGATGAGAAGGGAAGGCTAAAGAGAGGGAGGGAGGACCAGATCTCGCGGCTTCCACCTGGGCCCACCGCAGGCCCAAGCTGGTGGCTGGCAGCAACAAAAGGCTGATGATCCCCACATGGGCCCTGCTGGCTTCCAAGGCTTTACTCGTATTATTATTTATAGCCTCTTTCTAATTCACAGGTGCTAGTATACATTTCATTGGTCACCCTTTTGCTTTGGACAACCTTTTGCATTCATTGGTTCATCAATACACAACTATGGCGTCTGAATTACTACCTTTTTTTCTTCTGCGAAATGAATTACCACCCCCCTTTTTTTTTCTCGAATATGCACGAGTGAGCATATCATATATTAAAGAAGAAGGGCAAAAAAATGTCTCCACCATAGTTACAAACGATTTAAGTCACTCTACTCCTCACGCCTATCCCACCTTGCTACCCGACTAAGAGCATCTCCACTGCTCGGCTTCTGTATGCCAAAAAGAGCGATTTAGGCTAACAGCGCTAGATCGACCGGGTTGATTCGCTCGATCATAGGCCCACTGGTGTGCTGGTTCGCGGTTCGTTTCAATATTTTGCAAACTTGGCGACTTTTGCAGGAACTCGGCCAAACTTCGTCCAAATTTGTACAAAACTTAAAATCATGCAAAGAACCACGCCTAAATAACTTAAAAAACAAACCAAGAAGCCTAGCAGCCGCCGTCGCCGTCACTGCCGCCGTCGTCTACATGCCGAGAAGTCTGTAGAAGCGGGTGTAGTCGCCGTCGTTGTCGTCGTCGCCGCCGCTACCACCGCGCGGCGCTCTCTGCTGCAGCCTGGTCGGGTCGCCGACACGTATGGGCGCTGACGCCGGCTCGCCTCGCTATCATTGCCGATGACGATAACGCCGCTGCTCGTCGGCGCGGCGACGGCCTTGGTGCGGCTACGGGCTGGTCTTCGTGTATGCCGCTGGCGGCGGCGACTGCGCCGCGGACGTAGTCCTCTTCGCTTATTTGAGGGCGGACTGCCGTCGGGGCCACCATGCCGGCGTGTTCGGCCACGGGAGCAAGCCCGCTCGGCTTCGCCGACCAGCACAAGGAGCGCCTCGTCGTTCTTTGTCGCAGCGAGGGCTCGTTGATGACGAGGGCGCGGCGTGGAGCGCAACGCGGGGCGATGCTGCTGACGGAGGCGACCGCTCGCGGGCGGCGCTTAATCTAAAGCGTCCACGCGTGCCATTGTCGGGCGCAGACTCGCTTCGTTCTGGCGCTGCTCCTCCGTCGGCGAGGAGCGACGCTGGCGATCTCCGTCCGCGTGCCGCCGCTTCTTCGAGCACCGGGAAGACCAGACGCCGCCGGCGCAGTCTCCACGCCCGGCATGCGATGTCGGAGGCGCCGTACTCGCCTCAGTCTGAAGCGCGCCTCCGTCTCCTGGAGGTGTCGGCAGCCGAAGCTGTTCGCCGTTACGCCGTCGCCTGGGAATCTCTCGGGCATGCTTTTGCTCGTCGGCGGGGAGGGAGCGGGAGCTTCGCTGGTGACGCCCGATTCAATCAGACACTAAACATGCACGCAAACGTAATACGATCAAGATCGTGGACTCACGGAAGATATCACAACACAACTCTAAAAACATAAATAAGTCATACAAGCATCATAATACAAGCCGGGGCCTCGAGGGCTCGAATACAAGTGCTCGATCATAGACGAAGTCGGAAGCAACAATATCCGAGTAGACATAAGTTAAACAAGTTTGCCTTAAGAAGGCTAGCACAAACCGAGATACAGACGAAGAGGCGCAGCCTCCCGCCGGGATCCTCCTAAACTACTCCCCGTCGCCGCAAGCAGCTCGCACGTAGTAGTAGGCACCTCCAGTAGTAGTCGCCGCCGACGGTGGCGTCGCTCTGGTTTCCAACATCCTGGTTGCGACAACCGTAAAGAAAGGAAAGGGGGAAAAGGGGAGAAAGCAACCGTGAGTACTCATCCAAAGTACTGCAAGCAAGGAGCTACACTACATATGCATGGGTATATGTGTAAAAGGGCCATATCGGTGGACCGAATCGCAGAATGCCGTAATAAGAGGGGATAGCTAATCCGTCAAGACTACGCTTCCGCAGCCTCCGCCTCGCAAAGAAGTAGAAGAGAGTAGATTGAAGTCCTCCAAGTAGCATCTCCAAGTAGCATCACCAAGTAGCATCTCCAAGAGCATCGCATAGCATAATCCTACCCGCAATCCTCTCCTCGCCGCTCGTTAGAGAGCGATCACCGGGTTGTATCCGCACTTGGAAGGGTGTGTTTTATTAAGTATCCGGTTCTAGTTGTCATAAGGTCAAGGTACAACTCCGGTCGCCCTTTACCGAGGGACACGGCTATTCAATAGATTAATCTTCCCGCAGGGTGCACCACATAACCCAACACGCTTGATCCCATTTGGCGGACACACTTTCTCGGTCATGCCCGCCTCGGAAGATCAACACGCCGCAGCCCCACCTAGGCACAACAGAGAGGTCAAGACGCCGGTCTAAACCTAAGCGACAGGGTCCGGGCCCATCGCCCAATGCACACACTGCGACGCGTGGGCGGCGGAAGCGTAACTAGCCCCTAATACAAGCGCAGCTTACGCTCCAATCCGCCGCCTTCGCTTGTCGACGCCAAGAAGGCTTGGTACCGATACCACGACGCCGGATACCCATAACTACTCCCACGTAGATGGTTAGTGCGATAGACCAAATGGCCGACTCAGATCAAATACCAAGATCTCGTTAAGCGTGTTATTATGAAGCAACCATGACGCCGATCAGGCCAGCCCACTGCCTCCTAAGTGGTCTCAACTCGCCTGCCGCTCCGCCACATAGATCCACACAGAGGGTCGTCGGACAAAGGTCCTTTCATTTCAACTCCGTGAATCACTCATGGTACTCTTCGAGCGCAGACCGACTTTAGTCACCATCTGTAGTATGTATGTATGTATAGTATATACCCGTAATCACCTCCCGAGTGATCACGGCCCAATAGTATAGCAAGGCAGACTGACAAGAATGTAGGGCCAATGATGATAAACTAGCATCCTATACTAAGCATTTAGGATTGCGGTAAGGTATCAACAGATGTAGTAACAATGTCGCTATGCATCGTAATAGGATCAACGAAAGCAAGAATATGCTACACTACTCTAATGCAAGCAGTATAGAGGAGAATAGGCGATATCTGGTGATCAAGGGGGGGGCTTGCCTGGTTGCTCAGACAAGAAGGAGGGGTCGTCGATGTAGTCGATCACAGGGGTACCGGCATCGGTCTCAGGGTCTACCGGAAAGAAGTAACAGAGGAGGAACATAATAAATAACAGAGCAATCAAATGTAACAACAAGCAAGAAGCGGCAATACGTTGTGCTAGAGGTGACCTAACGTGGTAGGAGGTGATACCGGTGGAGGGGGAAAACATCCGGGAAAGTATTCCCGTGTTTTTCGCTTTCAGACAGTGAACCGAGGGGAAAGTTGCGAGTTTGCTATGCTAGGGATGGATGGCGAACGAACGGGCTGCGTATCCGGATTCGTCTCGTCGTTCTGAGCAACTTTCATGTAGAAAGTATTTTCATCCGAGTTACGGATTAAAAGATATGATTTTCTAAAGATTTAATCATTTTTTGAAGTTTATTTAATTCATTTAAATCAACATTATCCAAAACAGTGTTTGCTGACGTCAGCATGACGTCAGCATGACATCAGCAGTCAACAGAGAGTTGACCTGACGTGTGGGTCCCACTGTCATTGTCTAAGACTAACTAATCAGGTTTAGTTAGTCTAACTAAAATGATTAGGTTTATTAACTACAATTAATTAGGTTAACTAATCAGGCTTATTTAAGTTAATTAATTCTTTAATTAATTAATTAATATTTTAATTATTTTAATTATTTATTTATCTATTTATTTTAATCTTTTTTTTTTTTTAATTTCCGTTCTGGCGTGGGCCCCTCATGTCATAGGCACAGTGGCCTTAGCGGTTCGGCGAATTCAAGCGCGGGCGCGGCTTGGGCAACGGCACCGGCGGCGGGCGCGTGTGGTGGCCCCAACAGGCGCCTGGCGTGGGCGCCATGAGGCGCAGAAGGGCGATGAGGTCAAGGGCGCCGCTGGCCACTGCACAAGCGGCAGAGATGCAGGAGCCCAGATCGCGCGTGGGCGTGAGTCGGCGTGGGTCAAGGCAAGGCCAAGGTGGCAACAAGCGGCGTGAGGAAGGCAAGAATGGGAAGGCGAAGGCGAGAGCGCGCGGGGAAGCGCGCAGAAGCGTGGACCGAGGCGACCAGGAGGCTCACGAGAGCGGTAGGATGGCTCGATGGCGCGGCAGGGTAGGAGCGGCGCGGCAGAGGGCAATCCCGACGAGCGCGGTGCTAAGCGGGGGGAGTGAGCAGCGGCCGTGAGCGAGAGGAGCGGGCGGAGGCCGGTGAGCGCGCCAGGCGCGCGCCCGCGCCGCGAGTACGGGTGACATGGCCGGAAGAGAGGAGAGGCGGAGTCGCCATGGGGCCGAGGGTTCGAGGCACGGGCTCGGGAGGAGGACGGGAAGGCGCGTCGCAGGGAGGCAGTCCGCGAGAGGGGCTCGGCGACGTGGCCTCCGGCGAGGTCCGTGTCGGCGTCTGCCGCCGAAGCGGCGACGGAATGCAGCCCGATCCAGATCGGTGGGGCGAGAGGAACGAGGGGAGTGGGTGTTTGGGAGTGGGTGCGATGGGCTAGGGTTTCCCATCGGTGGGGGTGTTATGGGACCGAGGTGGGCGGCGGGGTGGGCTGGCCGACCGGGCCTACTGGTTAGCTAGCTGGGTTTGTTGGCCGGGGTTTCTTTTTTTTTGGTTTTGTTTTCGCTTTTTATCTTTTTATTTATTCTACCTTTTCTGCTTTTATTTCATTTTAAAACATTTAGGCATTTTCTAAATATGTGTTTTCTTCACAACAATTACCTATGTAATATTTGGCACTAACCTAACATTTTTATTTTAATGTTTGAAAACTTTTATTGTTTTCCTTTAATTAAATTTTGAATTTGTTTCGTTTTGAATTATCTAGAGTTTATCAACAAGAATCGAGGTGACGTGGCATCATTAGCGGGGATCACCGTAGCTTAATTATCCAAGGCCACAATTCTCCTCCATTACAAGAAATCTCGCCCCGAGATTTAAGAGGTAGTGAAAGGGGAAGGTTTGGTAACGAATCTAGCGGGTCTCTTCATCCCGGCTTGCTCTTGTCAAGAGGCCGGTCCAATATATTGATGTCTTCATTTCTCGCTTTAGGTCATCATGATGAAGTCGGCGCCCTTTCTTCAAGAACTCCATCGCATTTTACGAAAGAATAACGAGTGGGCATTCCGGAGAACAGACCTCTTCAAGGTCGACTATCCGGTCGATAACATCGGGAAGGTGGGTAAAGCAACTCTCGAATTGAAACTTAAGAAAATATCGAGAGCAAAGTAATGAGGCTTCATGGGAAGTTTCGAGCGAAAGCAGCAACCATTCGATGCCCGAAATAGGGCGTGAAAGGGCTCAAAGCAATCAGAATAAGTATTGCGTCCGCATCGATTTGATGATCCTCGAAGATGGCTCTGAATTACATACGAGGCCACACGCGAGGAGCAACCTTGGGAACAGGGGTGCAGAGAGTCGTTTCGATCCCGTGGAATCAGGTTATGGGCCCACCATGTGGATCAAAATAGGAAGGGTGGTGACATCTTGCATCGCCATGACAGGAGGCATGTCGCTGAATAGCTTGCCAAATATGCCGCCAACAATGTCGATACCAATGACGGGAACGAAGGAGCAATTTTTATGCTCGCTTAACGAGGCGAACCAATTGGCAAAGTTATCACCCATCGGTGGTTACCGAATGTCATCAACAACAAGAAAAGGATCTTGCCGATGAATTGTACACCGGGTGTTTACATAAGGTGAGAATATTATCGCTAGATCACAAGAAGGTTTAAACAAACCAACGGAAAGGAAAAGTGGTTATCGTGTTCAAATAGAACAATGGAAAGGAAAATGTGTATACACACATATTTCGTGGATATATCCTTCCCAAGGGCAAGCAGAGCATGATATCATGTCGATATAATTTTAGAAAACCCTTTAGGTAAGGGAGAGAAATTTCAAGACATTACCCATACAACGGCGTTTGATAATTGAGCAAGAAACATCTTAGCATTGGGCTTCAAATGTTCTTGTTGAAAATCGAGTACCACGACATGCTTCAAATAGCATTGACAAGGTCATCAGTGAAGATCGACTTTGAACAGGAAGGATCCATCAGAAAACTTGTAGAGTAAGTCTTACAATTTCCTCATGGAAGAATGGATAACCTTGCTAATAAGGAAACTATAACAATGGGTCATCCGCCGTGTGATGGACATGTTATCACCTTACCGGGTCATAAAAGACCGTGTTATAACTCTTGAAAATGTTCCAACCATCATATCCACCAAGATTCAGATCTGATTGGTGTTAGATACCTCGGACTCGGGATGCCCGAGAAGGAAAGGTGCAAAACAATTGACGGATGACATCAGAAGATTATCGGAAATGAACTATGAAGTGATTTCCGCTAACAAGAGTTCATCATTAACCCTAGGAGAGAATGGGAGGTGGTGATGAACTCAGCGACAATTCATTGAGATTTCCAAAAGATGGATTACCACAATCATGTGAACAAGGAGATAACATTTAACAGAACAAATGATATAATGATGTATGCTCGAGGGAAACATACACAATTAATCATTGGTTGAAAGGTGCACCCGAATATGGGCTGGGTTGTACGACCAAAGTTGGAATGGTGATTCAATAATCAATAGTTTAAGAATGAATGGTCAACCTTAACTTCAAAGCAATAGGGTTGCTAGAAGTGCGAATCCAAACAACACCGATCACTTGTGGGTACCCGGTTGAATCAACACGAGGACCAAGAAAGAATGGTGATGGTGAGAAGTATCATTATACCAAGAATTCTTAAGAGGTGGTGAAATTCTCATGACAATCCTGACATAAAAGATGGTAATACTCCAAGGTAAAGAACAAATGCTGGATAGCAAGGATCTCAAGGTATAACACAAAACATGAACAAGTTTGTGTTGAACGGAAGGCAATAAAGTGGTCGATGATAAAGCAAATCATCGAGGGCAAGGTTGGTATTTCTCATCATGAATTCAATTGATATCCTAGAAGAGGTCATAAGGTTGATGAAGATCACGACACATTTGTCGAGAGGTTTCATGAAGATGTTATCTATTAGCGACGACGTCAAATCAAAGGAATGATGAAGCGAAAGGTTATTGGAACCATGGGTACGACACAAACTCGAAATCAAGCTTGTTGTTCAAGGAAAAGTGATATGATGAGGAAAATCGACGTAAGCTTAGCTCATCGTCGAAAATTGTGCTCCGGGAAGAAAGGACCAGGTAGCACAGTTAAAATTTAGCAAGGTAATGATATAGCCGATCAGGCTAGGGATGACGTGATCGAGTACAAACTCGTAAGCAAAGAAGATTACTAAGAGTTGTTTAATCGCGATGCGGACTCGATTCAGTTATCGGTGCCTTTGAGTGTTTAATAACTCAAAGCCCGTGAAAAATTGGAATCAACGAGAATGCAGCACTTGATGAAGAACTCATAAGAAGTTATGCAGTTCCGTGATAATCTTGAGATACCAGGGGGGTAATACTGAACGACAAATCAAAGTAGAGGTTGGACTGGGGTATTACTCTGCAGAAGACAAGTGCTTAAACTTGCACGAGAAATGGTAATTAAAGGAGAACATGGTCGGAAACCACGATCATAAATGATCGAACCACGGATACAAGATGAACTTATAGCAAGGGGGGTAACAATTTTTACGAGCAGCTTCCATGGTAAGTTATACCTCGGGTCCATGGGCATGAACGCAAGGTTCAAGGTCGACTCCCACTTCTCCAATGTATAACCTTCCATTCACTTCGCTTTGATAAAAGCATTAGTGTTGAAAGTTTTACCGTGAAATACCGATGAGTATGACTCGTGAAAACTTCCAAGTTCACACATATTAAGGAAGGCATAGGTTCAACCCATCAGGCATCTTAGGAACATATACCACAACTTAGGAGTAAATAATACAAGCTCGAAAGTAGAGCATTGTTCAAAAAGCAAATGATACAATTTACCAAAGGCATTATATACCCATGGAAAGGCTCACAAGGTTATTCAATATGAAGGACACTGTCGGATAAAATCCAACAAAGGAACCGATGGTCCACAAGGGATCTGAGGTGAGCATCGGTACTCAACCAGAGGAAGAAGAATGCAAAGAGATCTCGATTATAGAAACATCCGACTAATCCAAAGTTCAATTGCAAAAGAATTATGATTTAAATCGGGGATCAAGCAACGCCCGATCTAGGATGGATAAGTTGAGTAGGCTTAGGGTACAATCGATGGCAATTTGATTGGTCGAGATCCACTCATGTTTAAAATGACGCTCGAAATAAAAGATAATTTAGAAGGGTTGATAGATGATTCTGTATTCGCACACATGTTGAATCAATAGGATCAAAATGACGGTGTCAAAAGATACTAGTGAATATTGCCGATATATGGGAAGCATCCATAATGCTAGTAGACAAGTATTTGCAGAGCAATAAAGCTGCTAAGGATTTTTGAAGATTGAATAGTATTTCAAAGGCTTTTGTGAAACACCAACAACTGGATGAGCGGATACTCTAAGGTGCGAGAAATTATTCTTAGGGGTATTCAGTGGCAAAGAACGCAAGGCAAGAGGCACAAAATATTCTCGGGTATCTTGTAATAAACAGATCGACCGGGAATAAAAGTAAGCACGACAGTGTAAGTATTTATCCATAGGGATATTTCGTGGTAGGAATTGCAAAAGCAACAGCACAAGGTCTCGAGAGAAAATCGAGAGTATCTTTGAAATCTTCCGTGCAATCGGTGATCATCTCGATCAAGGGCTCTCCGAGAGAAAGTATTTTCGAGAACCTAAAGTTAGATTTTAGTAAAAATCGCTTAACCCGAATAGAAGAGAGTTCGTAATCCCGAGTAAAGATCAAGAAGTAAAAGATCCTAATACCACCTAATGGCGACGTGGGCCCATGGGCCGCACAGCCATGTTAGTAAAAGTTTTGCAATGTCTAGACTCGACTTCGCCAAGGAGTGTGGAAGGGGATTCTACAGCAATGGCTCGATATCAACTTCAGACGCTTCGATTCAATCAGACACTAAACATGCACGCAAACGCGTGTACGATCAAGATCGTGGACTCACGGAAGATATCACAACACAACTCTAAAAACATAAATAAGTCATACAAGCATCATAATACAAGCCGGGGGCCTCGAGGGCTCGAATACAAGTGCTCGATCATAGACGAAGTCGTGGAAGCAACAATATCTCGAGTACGTACATAAGTTAAACAAGTTTGCCTTAAGAAGGCTAGCACAAACCGAGATACAGATCGAAGAGGCGCAGCCTCCCGCCTCGATCCTCCTAAACTACTCCCGGTCGCCGCCGTGACACTCGCACGTAGTAGTAGGCACCTCCAGTAGTAGCCGCCGACGGTGGCGCTCGCCTGGTTCCAACATCCGGTTGCGACAACCGTAAAGAAAGGAAAGGGGGAAAAAGGGGAGAAAGCAACCGTGAGTACTCATCCAAAGTACTGCAAGCAAGGAGCTACACTACATATGCATGGGTATATGTGTAAAGGGCCATATCAAGGACCGAATCGCAGAATGCCGTAATAAGAGGGGATAGCTAATCCCGTCAAGACTACGCCCGCAGCCTCCGCCTCGCAACAAGTAGAAGAGAGTAGATTGAAGTCCTCCAAGTAGCATCTCCAAGTAGCATCACCAAGTAGCATCTCCAAGAGCATCGCATAGCATAATCCTACCCGCAATCCTCTCCTCGCCGCTCGTTAGAGAGCGATCACCGGGTTGTATCCGCACTTGGAAGGGTGTGTTTTATTAAGTATCCGGTTCTAGTTGTCATAAGGTCAAGGTACAACTCCGGTCGCCCTTTACCGAGGGACACGGCTATTCAATAGATTAATCTTCCCGCAGGGTGCACCACATAACCCAACACGCTTGATCCCATTTGGCCGACACACTTTCTCGGTCATGCCCGCCTCGGAAGATCAACACGCCGCAGCCCCACCTAGGCACAACAGAGGTCAAGACGCCGGTCTAAACCTAAGCGCACAGGGTCCGGGCCCATCGCCCAATGCACACCAAGACGTTATGTGGGCGGCCGAAGCGTAACAGCCCCTAATACAAGCGCAGCTTACGCTCCAATCCGCCGCGCCGCTTCATTGTCGACGCCAAGAAGGCTTGGCCGATACCACGACGCCGGATACCCATAACTACTCCCACGTAGATGGTTAGTGCGATAGACCAAATGGCCGACTCGATCAAATACCAAGATCTCGTTAAGCGTGTTATTATGAAGCAACCATGACGCCGATCAGGCCAGCCCACTGCCTCCTAAGTGGTCTCAACTCGCCTGTCGCTCCGCCACATAGATCCACACAGAGGGTCACGGACAAAGGTCCTTTCAGCCCCCAACTGTGAATCACTCGCGGTACTCTTCGAGCGCATCTGACTTTAGTCACCATCCGTAGTATGTATGTATGTATAGTATATACCCGTAATCACCTCCCGAGTGATCACGGCCCAATAGTATAGCAAGGCGCATCGACAAGAATGTAGGGCCAATGATGATAAACTAGCATCCTATACTAAGCATTTAGGATTGCGTAAGGTATCAACAGATGTAGTAACAATGTCGCTATGCATCGTAATAGGATCAACTAAAGCAAGAATATGCTACACTACTCTAATGCAAGCAAGATAGAGGAGAATAGGCGATATCCGTGATCAAGGGGGGGCTTGCTCGTTGCTCGACAAGAAGGAGGGGTCGTCGATGTAGTCGATCACAGGGTACCGCAGATCGGCCTCGTGGTCTACCGGAAAGAAGTAATGAGGAGGAACATAATAAATAACAGAGCAATCAAATGTAACAACAAGCAAGAAGCGGCAATACGTTGTGCTAGAGGTGACCTAACGTGGTAGGAGGTGATACGGTGGAGGGGAAAACATCCGGAAAGTATTCCCGTGTTTCGCGTTTTGAGACAGTGAACCGGAGGGGAAAGTTGCGTAGTTTGCTATGCTAGGGATGGATGGAGAACTAACGGGCTGCGATCCGGATTCATCTCGCTGCTCGAGCAACTTTCATGTAGAAAGTATTTTCATCCGAAAGTTACGGATTAAAAGATATGATTTTCTAAAGATTTAATCATTTTTGAAGTTTATTTAATTCATTTAAATCAACATTATCCAAAAAGTGTTTGTCGACGCCAAGATGACGTCAAGATGACATCGCAGTCAACAGAGAGTCGACCGACGTGTGGGTCCCATTGTCATTGTCTAAGACTAACTAATCAGTTTAGTTAGTCTAACTAAAATGATTAGGTTTATTAACTACAATTAATTAGGTTAACTAATCAGCTTATTTAAGTTAATTAATTTTTAATTAATTAATTAATATTTTAATTATTTTAATTATTTATTTATCTATTTATTTTAATCTTTTTTTTTTTTTAATTTCCGTTTCGCGTGGGCCCTCATGTCATAGGCACAAGTGGCCTTAGCGGTTCGGCAAGAACGGGCGCGGCGCGGTTAGTGGGCAACGGCACCAAGGCAGGCGTCTTGGTGGTGGTCTCCCCAACAGGCGCCGAGAGGGGCGGCGAGGCGCAGAGGGCGAGGTCGGGCGGGCGCCGGCCACCGCACAAGCGGCGGCAGGCGCAGGAGCCCAGAGGCGCGCGGGCGTGAGTCGGCGTGGGGCAAGGCAAGGCTGGGTGGCCACCAAGGCGTGAGGAAGGCAAAGAAGGGGAAGGCGAAGGCGAGAGGCGCGCGTGGGGAAGCGCAGAAGCGTGGACCGAGGCGACAGTGAGGCTCGCCGGAGCGCGTAGGATGGCTCGATGGCGCGGGGTAGGGTAGGAGCGGCGCGTGCAGGAGGGCAATCCCGACGAGCGCGGGTGCTAGGCGGCAGGGGAGTGAGCAGCGGCCGTGAGCGGTGAGGGGAGCGGGGCGGAGCGCTGGTGAGCGCGCCCGAGGCGCGGCCCGGCGCTGCGAGTACGGTGACATGGCCGGGAAGAGAGGAGAGGCGGGAGTCGCTCACTGGGGCCGTAGGGTTCGAGGCAGCGGGGCTCGGGGAGGAGGACGGGGAAGGCGCGTCGCAGGGGAGGCAGTCCGGCGAGGAGGGGCTCCGGCGACGTGGCCTCCGGCGAGGTCCGGTGTCGGCGCCTCGCTGCCGAAGGGCGACGGAATGCAGCCCGATCCAGATCGGGTGGGGCGAGAGGAACGAGGGGGAGTGGGTGTCGGGGGGGAGTGGGTGCGATGGGCTAGGGTTTCCCATCGGTGGGGGGGTGTTATGGGGACTGAGGTGGGCCGGCCGGGGTGGGCTGGCCGACTGGGCCGGCTGGTTAGCTAGCTGGGTCGGTTGGCCCGGGGTTTCTCTTTTTTTTTTTTTCTGCTTTTTATCTTTTTATTTATTCTACCTTTTCTGTTTTATTTCATTTTAAAACATTTAGGCATTTTCTAAATATGTGTTTTCTTCACAACAATTACCTATGTAATATTTGGCACTAACCGAACATTTTTATTTTAATGTTTGAAAACTTTTATTGTTTTCCCTTTAATTAAATTTTGAATTTGTTTCGTTTTGAATTATCTAGAGTTTATCAACAAGAATCGAGGTGACGTGGCATCATTAGCGGGGATCACAGTAGCTTAATTATCCCAAGGCGTCACAGCCAGTGGGGAGAAGGCTTTTTCGGGAGGGAGAGGGTGGTGGTGGACGCCACCGACGTAGGGCGCTTTTATAGTCAAGCGGGCGGCGGCATGCGGAGGACGAGTGGCAGAGCGGCGGGACGCTGCGTCGGCAAGGCGTTTTCATCAGGCCGCCTGTGAGGCATCAATGAAGGTCGACCGGCGCGCAAGCGGGCAGTTTTCGTGATTGATTCCCGCGGGAACCGAGCCGATGAGGGCGACGAAGCGGCTGTCTCGCTGACTCGGTGGGCCCGCGGCTGTTTCGCGCCAAAACACTCGCCCGGGCGCCCCTTGGCGCTTCGGGTTCGGCCTGGGTCCGCCGGCGCTGATTTCGGCCCAAGCCGGCGAAAAACGGGCTCCTGGGGGCGCGACTGGGCCGGTTTTTCGGCGCCGGCGCGAAAAAAGCGCCTAAGGAGGCCGTTCTGGGGGCGCGGTTGGAGATGCTCTAAAGAAGGGGTTTACATCCCCTTTTAGTAGGCCTGCCGACAACCATACTAAGCCCTCTAGCCGTTTTGACACTGTTGATTTCCTTTTTGAAAGATCCGGGGTGACCGGCTTCATTGATTTAGAAGAAAGCAAGCGGGATAACAGTGGCGATCAAGTAATCATGGGCACGGCGGGCGACTATCTCGCAACATCTTCCCCAAAAGGGGCTCTAAACAGCGTGCAATCCGTTGACACTATTGATTAGCTCATGAGTTACCACTGCTAGCTAATGCATGCTTGATCTCGTTACTGCCCTCAAAATATGGCTGACCATGCATGTAAATTTCATTATGTGATCATCATGTCTTCCCATTCTGGATGGCGTTAACTTGTAGTACTCTCAAAAGCAGCTGTACGTCTCTGTGTTGATAATTTTTTAGGAGAATTCTATACTTTAATCCTGTAGCGCGCCATGCATGCAAATGCAATACCCCACTTGTTTCTTGTTTATATGGTTTGCTTGCAATCATACGTTTGGTTCGTTGTCAATCAAGATCACATGTACCATGATATGACTTCGATATGGATCTGCACTTTCTGAACGTGCCTAGTCAATTTCGCATCCAAGATATATATTACAATAGTATGGGAGATTAGTGTGTATGCAGTGTATGAGCTGATCACAACGATTGTTAACGAACAAAAGTGGTGTGTGACAATCCCATTCTCGTGGATATCTTTTGTGGGCCACGGGCCGCCATGCAAATCATCTAGTAGTACTGTTTAAAAAAATGATTAATCTAGTACTGTTGGTACCTGCCTTCCCATACAAGCAAGGATCCAATGTTTAATACTCCCTTCGTCCATAAGAGCATTTTTGACACTACACTAGTGTCAAAAACGCTCTTATGTTATGGGACGGAGGGAGTAGCAAGCAAACTTTAATACTCTGGAAACAGTTTGTTCACTGTAAATATGATCTGCTTATTTGGGGTAAGATTTGGAAATTAGCTTGGGAAGGTGAATTTTTTATCTGGCGTACACTGGACACTATCGTGCCGTGTTACACTGGCGAATAGACACATAAAAATTCCACCCAATTGCCCAACATGTTCGAATGGGCCAGAGGATACCAAGCACATGTTGTTTCTAGGCCAGAAAGAAAAAGAAGTGTGGGAAAATTTGGGGATGTTTGGAGCAGTTAAAATTGATCGTGCAGGGGAGGCAGCCCTCGAATCATTACTTCTCATGCCAGATCAAGAATTTTCTATATCGGGTTCACAGAATGCACGGGAGCTGATTGATATAACCGCGTGGTATTTATGGCGGAATAGACGTAAACTGGTACACGAGGGAAAGTCTTAAGAGGCATATCAAACCTCGATGGGAATTCATGCTATAATTTTGTAAATGCCCATTCCACTAATGCAAATAGGAAGATTTGAGGGTGGAGTAGACCTCCGATGGGCTTTGTTTAATTGAATGTGGATGTTGCCTTCGATCTTGATCTGCTAAAGGGCATAGCGGGGCCTGTCCTCAGGGATCGCAAAGGAAATTTCATTGTAGGTGGAAATTGGAAGATTGATTGTTGTGTTGATGCCCTGACAGCGAAAGCGTTAGCACTTAGGTTTGGCTTAGTGCTAGCATAGAAGGCGGGTTGCAATCATCTTGTTATCAACTCTCACAACATGGAAGTCATTGGCACAATGAAGAACGGATGGCACTCTATAGGAGCGGCTGTCGGATTTCGGGCTCCCACTAGTGGAAAAACAGGCTTTCCGTCCAGCCCATAAGTCGCGAAGCTGTAGGAACCGCGACCAATGGGACCTTTAGTCGCGGTTCTGGAGGTGAACCGCGACCAAAGGCCTGGGCCCTGGCGCCGGTGGCCAGTGGTGCACGTGAGTGAGTAGTCGCGGCTGTGCCAATCGCGACTAAAGGTTTTCGGCACCTTTTAGTCACGGTTTGCTGTGCCAACCGCGACTAAAGCCCTCCCTATATATACCCATCCAAGAGCCAACACTTAGCCATTTGGAGCCATTCTCTTCACAAGTGGGTGTAGGTTTGCTTTTGGTTCCTCTTATGCACATAAGGTGTTTGATGAAATGCCCCAAGAGCATGAAACAAACATGACATGAAGTGTTGGAGCCACACTCTTCGATCGCGTTAGCAACTTGATGAACCTTTGATGTGTCAATATGCATGTGTGTAGTTCATAACAAATGCATGATGGTTAATTATATATTTTATATTATAATAATGCAGATGAATCGCAATGGATGTACGGTAACCGACTCTCCATGAAGTTCACTACGGGTTTGAAAGATTTCTCGTAGTGGCTAATGCGAACAAGCGGGGGTTTTGTATATCGTCCATGTGTTATCTGAAGAATGAGAAGGGTTACTCTTCCTCAAGAGTTGTTCACATGCATCCGCTTCGTAAGGGTTTCATGCCAAGCTATAATTGTTGGACCAAGCATGGAGAAAGAGGGGTTATAATGGAAGAAGATGAAGAAGGATGATTTCATCGATGAAAGCTATCTTGCTCATTTCGTGATACTTTCATGGAGGATGTCAAGGTGAAGGGAAGGTGAAGAAGAGGCACGGATGATCCCGCTGATGATCTTGGTCGGACCATTGCCGATGCACGGAGACGCCGCTAAACCGAAAAGGAGAGGGAGAATTTGGATCGCATGTTAGAGGATCACGTAAAGGCGCTGTACCCGGATGCGATGATGGTCTCAAAAAGTGGGCTGCATAATCGGATTTGCTGAAATGGAAGGCGAGGCAGGTGTAGCTGACTCGGCATTTGAAAACTTGCTGAAAATGTTGAAGAATATGTTTCAAAGGATAACGAGTTGCCCGCCAAGACGCACGAAGCAAAGAAGGTTGTCCGCCTCTAGGTTTAGAGGTTCAAGATACATGCATGCATCAACGATCGCATCCTCTACCGCGTGAATACGAGAATTTGAATGAATGCCCGTATGCACCGCATTGCGTTATAAGATCGAGTCGATGACCCCGGTGACGATGTTGAGGGCCGAAACCCGTGAAGAGGGTTCCCGCCAAGGTGATGTGGTATGCTCCTATAATACCACGGTTGAAACGTCTGCTCATGAACAAAAAGCATGCCAAGTTGTTGCGATGGCACAAAGAGAAACGTAAGTCTGACGGGAGTTGAGACACACCGCAGATGGAACGCAATGGAGAAAGATCGACGATGGTTCACAGATTTTGCACCGACGCAAGGAACATAAGATTTGCTCTAAGCACGGATGGCATGAATCCTTTTGGCGCAGCGTAGCTCCAGCCATAGCACTGCCCGTGACTCTATGCATCTACAACCTTCCTCCTTGGTTGTGCATGAAGCGGAAGTTCATTATGATGCCGTGCTCATCCAAGGTCCGGCAACCCGCAACGACATCGATGTGTACCTAAGGCCATTAGTTGATGAACTTTACACTGCGGGTGGTGTCCGTGTGTGGGATGAGCACAAACAAGAGGAATTTGACCTACGAGCGTTGTTTTCAGAACCATCAACGATTGGCCTGCTCTTAGTAACCTTTCGGATCACAAATAAGGATACAATGCATGCACGCACCGCTATATGAGACCGAAAGTGTACATTTGCCAAATTGTAAAAAGAACGGTACCTTGGGCATCGCCGATTTCTTCCAAAATTCATCCAAGAAGAAAGAAAGGCAAGCATTACAACGGCAAGGCAGATCACCGCCGGCTCGCGGAACGACCGGTGCCGAGGTATTTGATATGGTCAAGGATTTGAAAGTCATCTTTGGAAAGGTCCCGCGACAATCAGTTCAAGGAGCCGACGGGCACGCAGCCATGTGGAAGAAGAAATCTATATTCGGGAGCTAGAATATTGGAAAATCCTAGAAGTCCGCTCGCAATCGACGTGATGCACGCTATTTAAGAATATTTGCGGAACCTCCTAAGCTTCTTGGGCGGTATGGGAAGACAAATGATACAAAGGAAGCACGGCAGACCAAAGAACGCTTGAAAGACCTCGACGACCGCATCCGAATGGTTTCAAGGTCGTGCCGCCTACGCCTCACCAAAGAAGAGAAGGTCATCTTTTTGAATGCCCGAGCAGATGAAGGTCCCGCCTCGATTCTCGCCCAATATAAAGGGAATAATAAACATGGCGGAGAAAAAGTTCCAAAACTCAAGTCTCACGATCGCCACGTGATTATGACGCAATTGCTTCCGATTGCTTTGAGGGGCTCTCGCCGAAAATGTTCGATTAGCCATTGTGAAGCTATGTGCATTCCTCAATGCAATCTCTCGTAAGGTAATCAATCCAAGTTCTACCACGTTACGTAACGATGTGATCCAATGTCTTGTCGGGCCGAGTTGGTGTTCCCGCCATCCTTCTTCAATATTATGACGCACCTCCTGGTTCACCTAGTCGAAGAGATTTCGCTCTCGGTCCCGTATTTCTACACAATATGTTCCCTTCGAGAGGTTCATGGGAGTATTAAAGAAATATGTTCAGAATCGCATAGGCAGAAGGAAGCATCGCCAAGGGCTATGGAAATGAGGAGGTAATTGAGTTTTGTGTTGACTTTGTTCCCGACCTTAAGCCGATTGGTCTTCCTCGATCGCGCACGAGGGGAGACTAAGTGGAAAAGGCACGATCGGAAGGAAATCAACGATATGTATGGACGCCCATTCTTCGATCAAGCACACCACATCAGGTCGACCAATTCCAGCTTGGTGGCTCCGCACTTTGAGAAACACAAGAATATTTTACGCCGGACAACCCGGGAAGCCTCGAATCCTCGGATTAGGAAGGCCCACATGGAGACTTTCGCGCTTGGTTGAGAAAACATTTAATGAATGACAATGATGTTGTAGATCACCGTACATGTTGGCCAAGACACCATCTTCGACTATAACGACTTTCCAAGGGTACGAGATAAATGGGAATACATTTTACACGATCGCCTAAGATAAAAAGAGCACCAACCAAAACAGTGGTGTCCGCTGATGCAAAGAACCGAGAATGGGCAAAAGGTCACATATTATGGTTACATAGAGGAGATATGGGAACTTGACTATGGACCTCCTTTAAGGTCCCTTTGTTCCGTGCAAATGGTTCAAGCTAACAGAGGTGGGGTAAAGGTGGACCAGCAATACGGAATGACAATGGTGGATTTCAACAATCTTGGTTACCTTGACGAACCATTCGCCCTAGCGAAAGATGTCGCCAGGTTTTCTATGTGAAGGACATGAGTAGCAAACCGAGGAAACGGAAAGATAAGAAAACGATCAAGACATCATGCGATGATTCAAAGCGCCACATTGTTCTTTCAGGAAAAGAAACATCGTGGGAGTGGAGGACAAGATGTATATGTCAAGATTATAATATGTTTGCTGAAATTCCGCCTTCAAAGTGAACACCGACCCAAGCATTAAGTTAAATGATGAGGATGCTCCATGGATACGCAAGACAATCGTAAGCAAGGTGGACACAAGGAAGAATTGATGTAATAATTTATTGTACCAAACTTTGTATTTGGTCGATGAACTAAATGATGTATCAAACCTTTTGTCAAACCTTCAAGGATTAGTTTTATTTTTCTGATTTTTTGATATATAATTGTATTTTAAGATTTTAAATGAATTAGTTTTATTTTTCTGATTTTAAAAGGAAAAGGAAGAAGAAGAAAGAAGGAAAAGGAAAAAAAGAAGAAAAAAACAGAAGAAAAAAGGAAAAACAGAAGAAAAAAACAAAATGTAAGAAAAAAGAAAAAAGAAGAAAAAAACAAATAGAAGAAAAACATAAGAAAAAACAAATGTAAGAAAAAGAAGAAAAAAGGAAAAGGAAGAAAGGAAGAAAAAAAGAAGAAAAACAAGAAAAGGAAGAAACAAAAGAAGAAAAAAAAGAAGAAAAAGGAAGAAAAACAAGAATTTAAAATGAATTAGTTTTATTTTCTGATTTTTTGATATATAATTGTATTTTTAAGATTTTAATAACATAAATAAATAAGTAATTAGAAACTTTAATAGCAAAAATAATTATCATAAAGCAAAATAAATAAGTAATTAGAAACAAAATAAAATAAAATAAATAAGTTTTTGTTGTAAGTAGAAACAAAACAAAATAAATAAAGCAAAAATGAAAACAATACAAATTAAACAGAAAACAATACAAATTAAAAAGAAAACAATACAAATTAAAAAGAAAACAGAAAACAATACAAATTAAAAAGAAAACAGAAAACAGGCCTTTAGTCGCGGTCATGATTTAGTCATGGATGGCTGCACAAGCCGCGACTAAAGGTGGGGGCGCGAAAAAAATTTTTAGTCGCGGTGGGCGGGCAACCCGCGACTAAAGGTACCTTTAGTCGCGGTTCTCGCCGCCAACCGCGACTAAAGTGGGGCCTATAAATACTGTCTTCTCCGATTCCCACCGTTCGTCGCCTCGCCGACGCCGGTTACCGCTTCGACGCCGATCGACGCCGACGCCGACGCTGGCAACGCCTGACTGGCTCTCACGCCGCCGCCCGTCCCAGTGGCGCCGCCCACGCCTGCTGCTCGCCCTGCCACGCCCCTGCTGCCTCGCGCCCGCCTGACGCCTGCCGCCTTGCCACGCCCGCCGCCTGCCGCCACGCCACGCCCGCCGCCCGCCCGGCCCTGCCCGCCGTCCGTGCCCTCAAGCGCCTTGCATCCAGAGAAGAAGAAAGAAAAGAAGAAAGAAGAAGAAGAAGAAGAAGAAAGAAGAAGAAGAAAGAAAAGGAAAAGGAAGAAGAAGAAAGAAGAAGAAAGAAGAAGAAAGGAAAAGGAAGAAGAAGAAAGAAAAGAAAAGGAAAAAGGAAGAAGAAGAAAAGGAAAAGGAAAAGGAATTTTTTTTTTTTTTTTGTTCTTTTAATTTTAACTAGTTTTAGTTTAACAAAAACGGTAAATAACTTAAAACCCTAAACCCAAAAAACAAAAAACAATGAAAACCGCCAAAGAAAAACAAAAAGGAAAAAGGAAGAAGAAGAAAGAAGAAGAAAGAAGAAGAAAGGAAAAGGAAGAAGAAGAAAGAAAAGAAAAGGAAAAGGAAGAAGAAGAAAAGGAAAAGGAAAGGATTTTTTTTTTTTTTTTTTTTTTTGTTCTTTTAATTTTAACTAGTTAATTAGTTTAACAAAAACGGTAAATAACTTAAAACCCTAAACCCCAAAAACAAAAACAACAGAAAACCGCCAAAGAAAAACAAAAGGAAAAAGGAAGAAGAAGAAAGAAGAAGAAAGAAGAAGAAAGGAAAAGGAAGAAGAAGAAAGAAAAGAAAAGGAAAAGGAAGAAGAAGGAAAAGGAAAAGGAAAAGGAATTTTTTTTTTTTTTTTTTTTTTGTTCTTTTAATTTTAACTAGTTAATTAGTTTAACAAAACGGTAAATAACTTAAAACCCTAAACCCCAAAAACCGCCAAAGAAAAACAAAAAATAAAATGGAGGGGCGGCGAGGGGCGGCGAGGGGCGGCGATGCGCTGTGTTTTTTTGGGATCGAGAGGCGGCGAGGTTATACATGTGTTGTCCTCGCCTCCCTCTCCGTGACGCCTGCTGCCTCGCCGCCTGCCTCGCGCTTCACCGCGACACCCTCTCCCACCCCTTCTCGCCTCCTTTTGCCACCGCCTTTCGCCACCGCCACCGCCACCGCCTTCTTCACTTAATTAATTTGTTTTACTACATGTTTTAGGATGATATAATGGCGATTTATAGAGCTGACCCGATTATGGACAATTATGATCCGGACGGTGAAGCACATATGTTCGCATCATAAACGGCGATATTCAATATGTGCCGACCGGAGAAGAAGAAGATGATATCTCTTCTTATCTCAACCTTGACGGTGAAGATGAAGGGCGCCACAAGAAGATGATGTCAAGAAACGCCGATAAACGCATTTATCTTCAAATGGAAGTAGCAACCGCCTCCGCCGAGGTATATATATACATTGAGCCTCCGTGATACAAACTAACCGATTTGAATAAATATGTGTGTACTAACGCGCGACTCTCTTTCTTATTTTAGCCCTCGGCCGATCGTCAAACAATCGAGTACGCCGTCAAAGCGTGGCGCAACCAGACGATGAAACCAGGAGAAACATGCACCATCCAAAGTTGTCGATCAGGTAACCGGCAAGTCCTGGAGCCCCGCAAGAACGCCACCAAGTTTGTCACCAATGCGAGCCATTGTTAGAGACAACGCCTCGATCACCGCCCAGAGTGGAATGAGCCAAAGAAGGCACGAATTGATGGTTTCACTTTTGTCGATAAGAGAACAAAAAAGATTGCTTCAAGAAGCTTATGGAACATTTCGCTCTACCTCCGAATACAACAAATTCGATGAGGAGGGTAACAAGATTGAGGAAAACAAGGAGAGGAGGAGGCTAGTCAAACAGTTCGCTTCTTCATAAGATGGCCGACGATTCGAAATTCAAGCAAAATCTAGCCCGTGACTTTGTCAAGGTAACAAGACTCCGGATTTCAGAGGACAATATGAGAAACCGAAAGATGATTGGCCAGAATTTGTGAAGCAAAAGAAATCGGAGCAGTTCCTTCAAATATCGAAACAAAATAAGGAAAATGCGCTAAGAAGGAGTACAATCATGTTATGGGGCCAGGAGGGTATCGATTTGGGTGCCTAGGTTCGAGAAGATGGAGAACGAAATGAGGGCGCGAGGAACTGGCCCAGCACGGAGGGATGGGACCCAAGGGCCAAAAGCTGGTGGTACGGGCATGGGGAACGCCAACCCGGAGACAGGGGAGTGTGTTTACCAGTGGCAAATTAATTAAACCCACCCAAGCCCTTATTGACGCAATGAAGGATGCTCAAGAGGGAAGATCAAGTTCAACAGAGAGAACGACGCTACCGACAAAAGCCCTCGAATCCTCGAACACGGAGGACGGTACGAGGCATGGGGCACATTCCGTGGAAAATAGGGTTCCCTGAACGATGACCCGACGGTTACTGAAGCCGTAAGAGAAAGATGGATCGGAAGCAGATGTTGTGGCGCGGTTGGCATCGGAAATGGAAGTGATGAAGAAAACCATGAGTGTACTAGTAGCCGAAAGAGATTCAGCTCGGTGCAAGATGAAGATCATCCAATGGATCTCGAAGCCAAGAGCGAGAAGCAGCGTGGCTTCCACGGAGGCCCCACCGGCTGGTGCAGATGCACCGACGATCGAAATTATCGCACGGAGCCTCGGTGGTCGAAATTACTGCACCGAGCCTCCTCGCTACCCCGTGGATTTATATAAAGGAGATGAAAGAATGTCATCAGATATCCTATCGTGAACATGTCCATGAAGGTAGCCATCGGCAAGTGCTTTACCATGTTTATTCGAGCACTCCACCACAACAACCCCATTAAAGATGGCTATGCTCGTGTCACGGTGGAGGACATAGTCCAAGGGTTTGAGGACCCGAGATTGAAATTGCTACACCAAGGGGAGAAAAGACTTGAAGATGTCAAGCGCCATTACATTCTATGGCAAAAGAAGTTTATCAAGTTTCAGCGAGGCGCCAAGGACAACAAGTCCACCCTCACGGTGGTGGTGGTGGCGGTGGCGGTGGTGGTGGTGGTGGTGGTGGCGGTTCACCCACACCTCCATCACATCAGCCGACGCCGCCTCAGCCCACAACGTCCGGCGGTGATCATCCGCCCCCCGATCCTCGTCCGCGGGTGATCGACGCCGCCTAATCCACCTATGGCAAAGAAGGTATAGTCCCGATTATTAACCTGCACCCTTATGTACCTAAGACCACAAAGGTACCGGAGCCATCATCAAGCCTCTCCCACAAGGCCTTGGGAACGAGTGCCGAGGAAGTCGACGCGCGCGCGGCTGCTGATTTGGAGAAATGGAAGGCGGACTGCAAGAAGAAAAGAGAGCCCGAGCCCAAGCCAAGATTTTTCGATGAGCAAAAGAAGTGGGCTAAGTCATTTTGAGCACACCGCCCCAAGCCGCAAGAATCTCGCCACCGACTATGCACGTGAACTTAAAGGCAGGCACTCATGTTCAAGGAGAACAAAGAGCGGAGAAGGCCGAAGTATAAAAAGCGGAAACAAGTTGCCCAGCTCGGGAACAAAGTAAACAATCGATTGCCCCGCTTATAGTGGAAGCCTTCGTCCGGATGCCCCGAGATCATACAAGCTGCGCAAAGACAGGATTGATCAGAACGAAAAGCGAGAACAAGCGCCAACTTAGGTATTACTCTTCGTGAACTATTAGACCTTGATGAGTTGCCGCCAAGGAGGTAGTAATTACATATGTCAAGAATGGGCCTCTCGTCGAGCCTCAAGCAGAAAAGGATCTACCGACCAAATGAAACGCTCGCTGAATTGGTACAAGGGTTACATAAAAATAAAACGCCAAAGAATATATTTATGCGGAAGTTAGACATGAGCATCACTTCAAACATTACTATGTACAAGTTGAACTGAGTGAATTGTTCCAGCTTTTCAATCTGCTGAGCTCGACAAATCTATCATCGTTGCTACGCTCGTAAGTGATTTATTAATTTCTACCCCATCTCGTTCATATTGCCTCGCACTATATATATATGTCCTAACTATATTGTTGTGTCCTCTATTATACATGCGAATGAAGATTAAGGAATGCAGAGTAAGGAACATCCATGATGTTGGGTTCATTGACCCACACATCGTTAATGATATTGTGTTGAAGCATTACCCCGCCGACGTGGAGGCGCACTGTGGGATTTCTTACAAAGCAGAACTCAAAAGTGATATTCTATTTCCTTACCATTTTGGGTGAGTGTTTCGTCTTGAGCACATTCTCTTTGTTTACTCCATGCATGGTATGTGGCCGCTAATCGATGAGTTATGCATGACGATGTGCATGTATCGTGTCCGCAGTTCCACCGGATTCTCGCTAGTAATTAAAGTTAACACCTCGTAATGTCTCGCCCACGACTCTCGGATAAGGATCCAAAGCTTTGGGCCGACATCGAAAAATGCTGCGAAGTAATTATTTTCATTCATTTGCGCCTATATCGATCGGCCTATTTCGCTCATTTCCTAATATCAAGTAACTAATAACTCTCTTGTTCATTTAATTTTCTTTGCCTCGTAGGGTTTGGAGACGGTTCAGAGATACAAAGGTCGGTGAATTCAAAAAGAGCTAGAATTCAAAAGGGTAAAGACTAAGATCGGGGATATTCAGCCACCGTTGACCAATCTATGTGCATACTATGTTCAGGAGATGATCCGAGATACACCTCCGAGCGGGTTGATTCGAGTGATACCAATGCTAAGAGGAATAACCTCCGTGGATGCTTAGTCCAAGCTCGCTCCCACCACTTCAAGAGGAACTAGCTGGATGGTTCGCAGGAAGTCCTCCATCCTAAAGGAGAACACTATCACGAGGACGAGAACTTTATATGGATTAAATCATGTATGGAAACTTGTTCAAAATTGTATATGGTCATCCGATGATATTGAATATATATTGTATATTCCTCTTGAATTCTTTTTGGTTCTAATTTCAAATTTATTTGAAATTGTACATTCATATGCATGTATGTAGTACCGTAGAATATATGAAACTCCTTCAAAATTAAAATAAAGCACAAAAGAAATAAAACAATACAAATTAAACAGAAAACAGGTTTAGGGGGGGGGCTAAAACCCTAAACCTGCGGCGGCCTTTAGTCGCGGTTGGCCAGAAGAACCGCGACTAAAGGTCCTCCGCCCCGACGGCCGCCTGGCGCCCACGTGGACGGGCCTTTAGTCGCGGTTCTTAAGCAGCCGCGACTAAAGGTGGTGGGCTTTAGTCGCGCTTTGCTGGTCGCGGTTGCGCAGCCGCGACTAATGGCAGTTGCGAACCGCGACCAAAGGCCTTTTTTCCACCAGTGTCCGCAGACCCTGGATAGATTCGAACTCTGCGGTGCGTGCGAAGAACTCAACCTTCCCAGTCTGCCAACTCGCCGATCCCACAGCCTAGCTCGACGAACTAGAAGAAAAAAGGACACAACAGTTTACCCAGGTTCGGGCCACCTTGCGGTGTAAAACCCTACTCCTGCTTTGTGGAGGATTAGCCTTGAGGTGGGCTGAGGATGAACTAGTACAGTGGAAGAACAACCTCAGGAGGTGTGTTCTTGTGCTTGGGTGAGCTGGTGAGGGTGAGGATCGGCTGGATCCGGATTTGGTCCCCCTCTATGGTGGTGGCTAGGCTGTATTTATAGTGGCCTTGGTCCTCTTTCCAAATGAAGGCGGGAAGGGATCCCACAAGGGCCAAATTCGAAGGGAGACAACTAGTACATCTTATCCCGACAAAAGGTAGTCTTCGTATGCAAAGCTTCTGGTCGTGACACCGTGGTGGGCTCGGTGATGACCTCTATCCTGTCGTCCTGATGGTCTTGGTCTCGTTGCATGGAAATGGAAACCTTTGGCCGATTCCTCGGGACTCCGCGCCTGCACTTGCCTCTTTAGCACCAAAGAGGAAATTGTTGTATTGCGCCCGCTGGCGCCCGCTTGGCCTTGGTCGTCATGGCTCACGTCATCCAAACCTCACGAGGTGAGCACTTGCATAGAAAACTCGCGAGGGAGCCGCTCCTTCTAGAGGTCTTGATATCGTCCGCCTCGCGAGGCTTGGCCCCTCGCGAGGGTCTTGTGTTGTTGGTGTTGAAGATGGGCCGTACGAGGCCGTCGATGGGGCCACGCCGCGGGCCACAGGCAGGCAAGTCTGGGTACCCCCGTTCCCAGAACACCGACAACAGCAGCGGCAATTTTTGATGACTGTTTTTATGTCTTCTGATTTCCTCTTACTAGCTTTGAACATTGTAATAGGGAAGTGAACAAGGTAGCACATGAGTTTGCTCGACTAGCAAAATGTTCTGTGATGAGGGATTGGATCGAGAAGCCTATGGGAAATATTGTATCTCTTCTTATAGACGATGTAACCATTACTAGCGCGGCCTGCCTAACTATAGCGATTGCGGTCTCTGGTTCCCGGGGCCTCGGAAGGCTCCCGATTAATTACTCCCATGGGATACCTCCAATTAAGCTGTGTGATCATCTTCATCGTCTTCGCTTTGTGTTCTCCATGCATGATGATGGTGGTTTGTGGGCGCGGCAGAGCTCGTGTCCTCGTCCGTACACGCGTCACTCAAAACATGGCTTTGTGCTAGCCACGTCCGCCCTCGCCGTCGCGCGTCGTCGGTCTTGGCGGCGTTGATGTAGTCAGTGTTGAAATTGCATGGGTCCTGCTCGGCTCGGACTTCTTGAAAATCAAATGGCCTCGTCGGATTATGCGAGGGGTATGCCTCGCAGGAGTAAGTTGTTTAGGAGATCGGCATTGGTGTAACCATCGCACGCTCACATTGGCATGACCGATGTGGTTGGCGCCTTGTCTCGGCTGGACGCGGAGTATTCGGCGGTCCGCCATGACAAATGGCACTGCCTCACAGGGCTATGGAAAGGTGGCGTCGTAGAGGCCGCGTCGCCTTGGGCTGGTGCTACGCCAAAGAGTGGCCTGTACACCTGTGACGCCATGGACATGTACGCCCAAGAACCTGTCCATCATGATGGGTGCACCTCACTTGATTGGATGCAGGTCTATGGCAGTCCACTTTATCAGGGGACATCGCCTAGTGTCGGGGGGATGGACCCCTGGTAGCCTCATCCGGACCCAATAACTTTTCAAGACATCGGGGCTGGCGAAGCCCCTCAGGCCAGTTGGCCATGCGGGCTGACTTCCAGAAGATGGCACACCCATAGAAGGCGGCTTTGGGGGCCGACTTCCAGCAGCCGACCCCTCCTTCCCTTGAGTCCGTGACCACCGCTACGATGGGACAGTATGCGGCAATAGTGCCGCTCGCCTCCCCGAATCCCGGAGGAGCATGGCTACAGTATGAGCTGAACCCACGGCCACCTACCCGCCTGGCGCGGGACTATAGCCATGCGACTCGTGACGCGGCCCTCGTCAGCAATGACTGCGCTATGACAGAAGGCTATCAGCATGGCCCACGGGCTTTGAGAAGACAGTGCATCCCTCAAAGGCGGCCTCGGGGGCGGGCCGACTTCCAGTAGCCGGCCCCTCCTTCCCCTCGGAGTCTGCACTCACCCACTACGACAATACAGAGCGTGGCTGAGGGAGTCCTGGACTAGGGGGTGTCCGGATAGCTGGACTATCATCATCGGCCGGACTCCAAGACTATGAAGATACAAGATTGAAGACTTCGTCCCATGTCCGGATGGGACTTTCCTTGGCGTGGAAGGCAAGCTTGGCGATACGGATATGTAGATCTCCTACCATTGTAACCGACTGTAACCCTAGCCCTCTCCGTGTCTATATAAACCGGAGGGTTTTAGTCCATAGGACTAACAACCATTACAACAATCATACCATAGGCTAGCTTCTAGGTTTAGCCTCCTTGATCTCGTGGTAGATCCACTCTTGTACTACCCATATCATCAATATTAATCAAGCAGAGTAGGGTTTTACCTCCATCGAGAGGGCTCAACCTGGGTAAAAACATCGTGTCCCTTGTCTCCTGTTACCATCCACCTAGACGCACAGTTCGGGACCCCTACCCGAGATCCGCCGGTTTTGACACGACATTGGTGCTTTTATTGAGCCTCTCGTGCCGCCACGGTCAGAAGGATGCCTCTTCCCGCCTTTAAAGACGGTATCTTCGCCAAAGGAGTTTTGGCCGCCGCCAAACCGTCCGCTGGGTGGTTTTCATGACCGCTGTTCGCCATCGCTTCGACGATGACCTCTCGTCATCAAAAGCAATCTTCACGCCAACTCGAATTCGCCGAGCAGTTGGATCCAATAGAGCTCTTGTCCATAAACGAGCTCTTGATCGTGATCGCCGCCTCGGGAGTCGCCATGACTACAATCAGATTGGGCTTAAAACCGATCCGAGAGAGATCAACTCTTCCTGTGTTTCCCACCACGCTATGTGGTAGAGGAACAACGCAGCGACTCTTCTTCAGATTGAAAATTAGTCATGTCCGGACTCAACCCTCCATGCCGGATTCCCACGGAGGGACGGACGCTGATCGTGCATCGAACCTAAAGTCGCATCGACTGCACTCTGGACAACGCCCAAAGAATCCAAGCTTCCAAATTCGAAACTTTATGCCCTTGAGCCTCGAGATGGGTAGGGTTCCGACTCAATTCCACCCACCCACCCGCACATATGCGATCTATCTCAAATCCGCAAGAACCCGCTGAAATAGTACATCATTATCGGGCCGATTCTCCGGTTATGGACAGGATAAAGGATCGCCGAGAGGAAAACGCATTTCAATTTTCTCGCAATAATTGCACGGACGAGGGAATCTTGAACGCCGCTACCGTCAGGAAATTACACGCCACGATCCGGTGTCCATAGTACGAAGTATCAGGCGATGGAGAGTTTCCAAAACCAAACTAAGTTTTGGGACAATCCGCCCCGAATACAACCCTAGTCCGAAACAAAAGGGTGCATCACACTCGTGCACCGATACAAAACCAAAAAGCAAAACCCCATAAAGGGCACGGAACTGATCGAGGGATGGCTCAACGGACCATGTAAAATTCACAAGATGTAGGCGCCACTCCAACACATAGCCTTCGAGCATGTTGGATATCGCGACAGTGGCCAAAAGTGGCTAAGAGCTTTAGCCCCGAGAACCACTCCAACAAGACCAAGACGGTGTCAATAGCCTTCGAGACTTTCGATCAAATAATATGCGGAAACGAACAATCCGCAGCCTCGCCAAGTCTACCAAGTAGCAACAACAAATCCATGGAGCGACACGGCCATCACCTTCAACACCAGCGATTTAACCTAAATTCAACAGCCCGAGCACCAACCGTGATTGGTCCTCGGTCCAATAGTGGACGGCTTTCGCCTTACCGAGGTACTATGGATGGCGGCAGCGGATTAAACCTCATCTACGAGGAAACTCTTCAAAAATGGAAATAGACTGGAGCCGCATTGAGCGAAGCAAGACAACCTTTAGAGGAATAATCCCAGCCGGAAGCACGCTGCACAGGAAAAATCACACTTGATGTGGTGTTCGCTCACCAACAATTACAGGTCCAAGAGGTCACGCTCCAAGTGGCCCTGCTCAGCAGCGGATATCACGCTATATTAGGACGAGAGGCATTCACAATTTTTCAAGCCATACCCCATTATGGGTACATGAAGGTTAAGATGCCCGGCCCGCGGAATAATCACTCGTTAGTGATCCGGACATAGCACTCCACGCCAAAACAAGACAGCCAGATTAGCCCCGGAGGCACTATCCAAGCCCTAGCGGCGGAGGAACTTATCGCACAAGGCCTATGGTGAATAGGGATGATGTGATACTCAATAAGAGATCCAAGTCCACCTCCTTTAAACCAGCGGATGAAATAGTCAAATTCCGTGTCCATCCAACGGACCCAACAAAGACAGCTCCATCGGGCACAGCTTGAACCCCGATGTAGACGCCACACTACGAGAATTCCTTCGAAAATTGGGATATCTTTGCTCGCACCCTTCAGATATGCCAGAATCCCACGCAGATTGGCGTAACACAGCCTAAACATCCTAAAGGATTCTGCCACCAAACAGTTCTTCGCGATTTTCCAACCCAAAAGATGTAATGGGAGAAGAGCTAGCCAAACCATCGAAGCCGGATTCATCGAGACATCAAACATCCGGACTGGCTAGCAAACCCGGTAATGGTACCAAAGAAGGACAAACTCGCGCCTATGTGTCGATTTTAAAGACCTCAACAAGGCCTGCCTAAAGGATCCTTTCCCTTCCCCAGATCGACCAAATAATCGATGCTATCGCAGGCACGATTCATTGTGCTTCCTTGACGATACTCCGCTACCATCAAATCAAGATGGCGGAGGCGACCAAGCCACAACGGCATTCATTACTCCATATGGACCATTCGCTTCAACACGATGCCCTTCGACTCAAAAACGCCGCGCAACATAGCAACGCATGATTCGTATATGTCCGCTACCCAGATCGGCAAAATAGTAGAGGCATACGAGACGACGAGTCATCAAACCAAACACGCCGAAACTCTAGTAGACGATTTGAGGCTCACATTCGACAACCTCCGAGCATGTGACATTGTCAATCCGTAAAATGCGCTGGGCGCATCAACCGAAAGCTCCTTGACTTCATTGTATCCGGTAGAGGAATTGAAGCAAATCCAGCCAAGATCCGAGCTCTGTCACAGCCGGATATTCCAAAAGACCTCAAACAAATACAAAAATTGACTGGATGCGTGGCGGCTCTAAGACGCTTCATCTCCCGTTTGGGAGAAAAGGCATTGCCCCTCTATCGCCTCCTCAGGCGCACCGAACACTTTGAGTGGACGGATGCCACCACTGCCGGACTCGAAGAAATAAAAGGCATATTGGCAAGAAATCCGGTCCTGGTTGCGCGCCTAACCTGGGTGAACCAATGTTGTTATATATCACGGCAACACATCAAGTTGTAAGCGCGGTGCTCGTCGTCGAACGAGAAACAGAAGGGCATAAATTCCCTCTTCAAAAACTAGTGTACTACGATCCACCGCCTTAACTCCCCGCAAGTCCTGCACCAGATTATCAAAAGATAGCGACGCGTGTTCATGGCATCCCGAAGCTTCGACACTACTTTCAAGAGTGTTCGATAACAAGGGCTCCGGTGCCCTCAACGACATTATAAACAACCACGACGCGACAGTGCAGGATTGCAAATGGGCCATTGAGCTCTTACCATTCGATATAACTTACAAACCTCGGCGAGCTATAAAGTCGCAAGTCTTGGCTGACTTTGTCGCTGATGGACTAAAGCCAACTCCTTAAAGAGTACGGCGATACTCCAATTGATTATGCATTTTGACGGCTCCAAAATGTTGGCGGCTTGGGGCTGGCGTCAGATTGACGCCCCCAACCGGGGACACAATCCAATACGCATTTCAGATAATGTACACGGACTCCAACAATGCAGCCAATACGAGGCCCTCCTACATGGCCTCCGGATGGCAATCTCCATGGGCATTCAACGCCTAGAGGTGCGCGATTCAAACCTTGCAATATCCCAAGTAAATGGAGACTTTGACGCCAAGGATCCGAAAATGGCAGCCTATCGTAACGCTGTCCTAAAAATGTCACCGGTTCAAGGACTTGAATTCCACCACGAGTTCGGATAATAACCAAGCAGCCGACGATTGGCACGATCGCGCAAACGCGACGCTGTCCCTCCAAACATCTTCCCGAACGGCTCTTAAGCCATCCGCATTTATGGGAAGAGGAGTCCGAAATAACAACCCGAAGCAACCGCACCACCCAACACGTAACAACTCGACATAATCGGCGGCTCACCGATGAAATAACACCTTCAGCCCACTTAAATAATGGCTGTAATCGCCTGCGACAGAGCCATTCCTAGCCTACTTAATTAGGCAGAACTTCCCAAGACCAAAATGAGGCCCGCCGCATAGTTCCGCGATCTAAAGCCTACAAGGTCCACGAGGGAGAACTATATAAAAAAGCACAACCGAGTCCTTCAAAGGTGTATCTCCAAGAGGAACGGCGAAACCTTCGCTGAAATTCATGCCGACTAGGCAGACACCACGCCGCAGCCCGGCCCTCGTGAGGCAAGGCCTTCCAGACAGATTTTATTGGCCGACGGCTCGGGCAGATGCTCAGACTTAGTCCAAAGATGCGCGGTTGTCGCCTCTTTGCTAATCAGAGCTATATGCCACCCACCGCCTCGAAAACTATACCCATTACCCGGTCGTCATGGTCCGGGGCTTGACATGGTTGGACCCCTTAAAGGGGAACCCATAAGCAAAAATACCTACTGGTCATGGTGGATAAATTCACCAAATGGATAGAGGCTAAGCCAGTTAAAACGGCAGAGTCCGGACCAATGATAGACTTCATATCTGGGGTAGTGCACTATTACGGCGTCCCCCACAACATCATTACCGATAACGGCACGAACTTCACGGCCGACGAGGTCAAACTCGGGTGCAAAAATATGGCATTAAGCTCGACTACGCTTCAGTTTACCACCCTCAAACCAACGGTCAAGTGGAACGAGCAAATGGTCTAATAATGAGCGGCATCAAACCCAGGCTAGTGCGGTCCCTTACGGAATCTAACATGCACTGGGTAGAGGAGCTCGACTCCATACTCTTGGGGCTGCGGACCACGCCAAACCGTACTACCGGATTCACACCATTCTTTATGGTATACAGCGCAGAGGCAGTTTTGCCCTGCGATATAATTCATGACTCACCTCGAGTGCGCATGTACGAAGAAAGAGAAGCCAAGCTGGATCGGCAGGACAGCTTGGACGATTAGAGGAGGAGCGCGACGTGGCAAAGGCTCGCTCCGCATTCTATCGCCAGCAGCTCAAGATATCAAAGCAGAGAAGTACGGGCTAAAACATACAATGTTGGCGAACTAGTTCTACGCTCACGGACAAGAAAAAGGAAAACTCGTCGAAATGGGAAGGTCCTTCATCATCGACCAAGTCCCGACCGGGCGGAGCGCATCGCTCATAAACGACGGACAACCGACTCGAGCCAAACCCATGGAACGCAGCCCGCCTCAAGATTCTACGCTTAGCGCCGACTCAGAGTTCGCCTCCTTCCCCGCCCACATTTTATATTTCAGTTGCCTTTTTATCTCTTTCTTCTTTTTCACTTTTTTCATAAAGCCCTTGAGGGCCTATTTTGCATTGTTCAGACACATTTGATGTGCTACCCGCACTCATTATATTCGGGGCTTCTTTAATGAAGCTTACTTATACGGCTTTATGCCCAAGACATGTGTCAAACTTCCACATGTACCTTTCATTCACCATTATATGCATCGATATGACTTAAGTTTTGGCTAAGCTGGGTTGCTGGCTCCCGTGCTTACCCCTACGCTCCCGATTGTTCGCTAGGAGGTAAAGGAGCACCTCTGCGATTGTTATCGCTGGTCACCGGATGTGTACCTCAGACCGGGTGAAGCCGAAGCTAGCGTTTTAAGAGAATATTCGGTCGGTGACTTGAAAGATGATTTTTACACATTTATCTATCTGCCCCCAGACGTTTTCCTACTTTTTTTCGCAGTCCGGACATGCACGTTAGGGCATGCCTCCAGGAAAGGAACCCTTAACGGAACTATTCTCCCTGGAAGATGTTTCTTACTAACCATGTAATATAACATAACTAGTTGGGCACTTGTCCGATAAAGCACTAATGACCCCTACGCCGGTCTCCATGCATGCCCCCGCTTTGTCATAACCGAGAAGGTATTCGACACACTCCGACTCTAGGGTCCCGAGGTCGGCTTAAAAGGTCGGCAAAGACAAACGATCTACAATCCGCTAGAAGGCATTTTACATGTCATTTTAAATACATCATCAAATTGACCGACTGATTCTCCTCAATCCCGCCTAACAAAGCTATCTAATTTATAGCCCCGCTGGGAATACTTAGCGCCAACTCAACTTGGCCGCACACTAAGCTCACAGGATCTCCTTCCCATCGGGCCCCACAGTCCGACTCGCCATGTGGTTTGATCCGCCTTCTTGTACCGCTGCCTTCACCATGGCCCAGCCTCCTCGGCACCTTGACGGCAAGCCGATACCTTCCATAAACGGAAGCGCCGCCACGCCCTCAAGCTTCTCCGCAAGCTCTCCAAGGCCCTCGGTAGGGAGACGGATGGCCATAGGGCTCGGACGACGCCACTCATCGCCCAACACGCTTGAGTAGTTGCGCCACTGAAGTTGGTCACCCGTCAACTGGCATTTCTCCGCAGGCGCACTGTGAGCGCACTCTACGCATATATTTCGTCAATAGGCTTCCTCGCCAAACTCTTCTTTTCAAAAGAATTCGCCAAGCACTTACTATAGATGCCGCGACGGTCGCCGATTCTCCTTCATGGAGCTGCATAGCCGGTCCGCACACCTTTCAGCTCTTCCCAAGCTGGGTATGGGCATCCCGAGTTTGTTCTCTCCGCCGCACCTTCATAAGCACCTCTCGCCGCCCTTCACCGGGCGCAGAGGGTGTTGCTTGTCCGGATCTAGTCCGCAACATCTGCAATATCATTGTCGCCTATACGCACGCCGCACACCGCTTATCTTTTGAAATAATGTGTTACCGTGAGGGGTCTCGTGTCTCCTCTCAGGCAGCGAAAAGCGGCCTCAAGTTGGGCCTTGCACTCTTGTAGCCCCGACAATTGGGTATTCTTCTTCAGAAGATCCAGACATTAAAAGATCCTTAAATCAGTTATTTTAACTACTTTAAGTCTCGGGGCCACCGCATATACCGCTATTATAATCCCTTACCAGTATGTCTTTACATATCATCCCGCTGCTCGTCAAACCATCTTGAGCAGCACGGAGGTGCGCTGCCTCCGCTAAAGGCATTCTACGCCTCGGGGAGAAACACGCGTCACGAAAACCGTCCGGCGGCGCTTATGGTTCATGGCGCTCCACCTCGCACTGGTGGCGACAGCTCGTCGGCATCCTCCGTTGAGGAGTATCCGCTTGCGCTTTGCGCCGCCTCCCCTTCGACCAGCGTTGAACCTGGCTAGCGAAGGCTTGGGTGGCAACTCGCCTGGCACAATCCGCGAGCGCTTTTCTCCGAAAAAGTCATGAGCATTAATACACCCCTAGGAATCTTTTCCTAAATAACGGTCGCGAGCTATACCATTGCGTGACGTTCGATTCAGACCGCACTCTCTTCCGCCGGGGTCGGATCGACCTTTGTTGGTCACCGCCGCTGGTTCGCTTCCCGCTTTGAAGGCACCTCCTGCAAGACGCCGTTGTATACGGTGGTCAGGAATGCGCAAGGATGAAACAATGGTGTCGGACTTTGGTCATAAGTACTGGAAGCCGGTAATAAGCCGGGTAGTCGGCCGAATGGCGACTAGAGCGTTGTCCATGCTGAGTTGGTGGAACACCCCGCCGATTAGCTCCACCTTTATGTTCGGATCCTCTTGGAGGCCGGATCAAGGATCTTCCCGATCCTCGGGTTGTGGAGCCGGACTATGTATGCCCTCCACATCCCGGACGCAGCTCCCGCGCCGAAATCGTAAAGTAACGATTTAACTTTGAAATCATGGGTCGGATAAATAAAATGTCCGCTACCCAGCACCGAGGGTTATTCATGGAGAACCCATTCAATGGGCTCGCCCGAGGAAGTCCTCCTTCTCCCCTTGTACAGCCGGACAGAATCTTCACAGATCTTCGCCGATCCCGCCCTTTGCGCCATGATGGGTGGCATCATTTTCCCGCTGAAATCCCACATGGGTGGCCTCAGACAGCAGCGGCTGCACCCCGTGATTATGCACGTGGCCATGACTCCAATCATGGTCAATCCGAATGGGCCAGCAACCTTATCCGCCCATCAAATAATGGACGCCTTGTCTTCCTCTAGTTGAGGGCTCCACGGGCGCCAACTTAGGCGCTTTCTTCAGGGAGCCTTGCTGAACTCCGGAGGCCGATCCAACTAGGTCCGCAGGGAGCCGCCTTTCTACATAAACCATTCCAAGGCCGTCTTTGGACGCCTTCTTTGGGGTTCCGGATGGATATCCGTCCCGGCGATGCGCCATATTTCGCACCGCCCACTTGATATATCACCCTCGTGAGAACGGGTACGATGCGTAATAGCCTCTTCCACAACAAGCAAAATGGGGCTCGATGCCCGTGAATAGCTCGCAAAGAGCTACAAAACCCGCTGATGTGCATAATAGAGGCGGGCGTGAGGTGATGGAGCCGAGTCCATGTAACTCCGTAAGCCATGAGGAATGGATGTACGGGAACTCCAAGCCCCCTTATTAGATGAGGCACGAAGCACACCTACTCTCCTTTAGAGGGGCTAGGGTTGGCCTCCACTTGCTTCCCACCTTTGTAGGTGGCCAGCCCGCTCGAACGGGACCATAATGGCCGGAGGAAGATATCCTCCGCTTGAAGCTTCACCCACTCACAGTGTAACTCAACATCTCTCCACTCTGGCGGAGGGCTGGGAGCGAGAGGAGGAGCCGCCGACGGTCCATGATGGAATGGGTTTTCGGTCGTAAGCGCCCGATGAGTACTCGAAGGAGGATGGTGTGATTTGGATCTCGATTCTTATCTCTTATAGGCGATTATTTGCGCAGCTAGGGGTAAAACATAAAGATACTCGGCTTTGATTCGTATGATGCGTGGAAGAGGGCCATTATTGGGCGTGGAAGCCAAGGAGCGCAACATTTGTAAGGAGCCGACACTATTCGGCAAGCACATGGAATTTGAAGGAGAACCCGCTTTGCAACGCCGAAGACTATATATGCGCCGGACTCGTCATCATTGAAGCCTGGTTCGGGGGCTACTGAGGGAGTCCTGGACTAGGGGGTGTCCGGATAGCCGGACTATCATCATCGGCCGGACTCCAAGACTATGAAGATACAAGATTGAAGACTTCGCCCCGTGTCCGGATGGGACTTTCCTTGGCGTGGAAGGCAAGCTTGGCGATACGGATATGTAGATCTCCTACCATTGTAACCGACTGTAACCCTAGCCCTCTCCTGTCTATATAAACCGGAGGGTTTTAGTCCATAGGACTAACAACCATTACAACAATCATACCATAGGCTAGCTTCTAGGTTTAGCCTCCTTGATCTCGTGGTAGATCCACTCTTGTACTACCCATATCATCAATATAAATCAAGCAGAGTAGGGTTTTACCTCCATCGAGAGGGCCCAAACCTAGGTAAAAACATCGTGTCCCTTGTCTCCTGTTACCATCCGCCTAGACGCACAGTTCGGGACCCCCTACCCGAGATCCGCCGGTTTTGACACCGACAGTGGCTACAAGCAGGCGACCAATTGTTGCCACCTACCCGCTCGACGCGGATCAGAGCTATACGACTCATGACGCGGCCTCCATCATCAAGGACAGAGCTACAGCAAAAGGCAATCAGTGTGCCCATTGGCAGCAGGCCCTACCTGTCGGCTGGATTCTCAATAGCCGACGGGGCCCTCCAGAGGCGGGCCCCAACAGCCGACGGAGAACCCGGCGACCTTAGTCACTGACGTCCGGGTCCTACACCCGGCCGTATTACCATTGTACCCCTGGGGGGATTGGCCTATAAAACCTCCCAGGACTCACCCATGCAAAGGATTTAGCCCTCATTCCACACACCCACACCGTACCTAGGAGAACAGAGGTAACTCTACCCTTCCTCCTCCTCTAGCAACACAGCTCAAGGAGCAACCTTGTACACTCTTGATCATAGTCATCATAGCAGGACTATGGGTGTCATCTCTCTGGAGAGCCCCGAACTTGGGTATGTCTCGAGTGCTACCGAGCTCGTGCTCACTGTCGCATCCGAGACCCGACGACGTCCTCATGGCTCCACCCACGATAGCCACTGATACGTCTCCAACGTATCTATAATTTATGAATATTCATGCCATGTTTACAATATATGATTTTGGTATGCTTTGATTAGAACTAACCTGGACTGACGCTGTTTTCAGCAGAACTACCATTGTGTTGTTTTTGTGCAGAAATAAAAGTTCTCGGAACGCGATGAAAATCGACGGAGAATTTTTCTGGAAAATATGAAAAATACTGGAACAAAAATCTACCGGACGGGAGTCCCGGGGGCCCCACGAGGGTGGGGAGCGCGCCCACCCCCCTGGGCGTGCCGCTGTGCCTCGTGGACTGCCAGTGGGCCCCCTAACTTGTTCTCGATGCCAACCTCTCCTATAAATACAGAAACCTCCGGAAATTAACATAGATTGGAAGTTTCACCGCCGCAAGCCTCTGTAGCCACGAGAAATCAATCTAGGCCCTCTCTGGCACCCAACCGGAGGGGGCCATCATCCCCAGAGGCCATGGAGGAGGATCTAGGAGGGGCCATCATCACCATGAAGGCCAAGGACCAGAGGGAGAACCTCTCCCCATGTAGGGGGAAGGCCATGGAGGAGGAAGCACAAGGGGGAGAACCTCTCCTCTTTTGGGGAACGTAGCAGAAAATAAAAAAATTGTACGCATCACCAAGATTAATCTATGGAGTCATCTAGCAACGAGAGAGAGGAGTGCATCTACATACCCTTGTAGATCGCGAGCGGAAGCATTCAAGAGAACGGGGTTGATGGAGTCGTACTCGCCGTGATCCAAATCACCGATGATCCTAGCGCCGAACGGACGGCACCTCCGCGTTCAACACACGTACGGTTGGGGAAGACGTCTCCTCCTTCTTGATCCAGCAAGGGGAAAGGAGAGGTTGATGGAGATCCAACAACACGACGGCGAGGTGGTGGAAGCAGCGGTGATCTCGGCAGGGCTTCGACAAGCTCAACGAGAGGGAGAGGTGTTACGAGGGGAGAGGGAGGCGCCAGGGGCTAGGGTGCGCAGCCCTCCCTCCCCTCTCTTTATATAGGGGCCCTGGGGGGGCGCCGGCCCCCTAGAGATCCCATCTCAAGGGGGGGCGGCCAAGGGGGAACTTGCCCCCCAAGTCAGGTGGGGCACCCCCACCCCTAGGGTTTCCAACCCTAGGCGCAGGGGGAGGCCCAAGGGGGCGCACCAGCCCACCAGGGGCTGGTTCCCTTCCCACTGCAGCCCATGTGGCCCTCCGGGATAGGTGGCCCCACCCGATGGACCTCGGGACCTTCCGTGGTCCCAAGATAATACCGTGACCCCAAACTTTCCTGTGGTCAAACCGACTTCCTATATATAAATCTTCACCTCCCGACCATTCCGAACTCCTCGAGACATCCGGATCTCATCCGAGACTCCGAACAACTTTCGGGTTACCGCATACTAATATCTCTATAACCCTAGCATCAGCGAACCTTAAGTGTGTAGACCCTACGGGTTCGGGAGACACGCAGACATGACCGAGATGACTCTCCAGTCAATAACCAACAGCGGGATCTGGATACCCATGTTGGCTCCCACATGTTCCACGATGATCTCATTGAATGAACCACGATGTCGAGGATTCAAGTAATCCCGTATACAATTCCCTTTGTCAATCGGTACATTACTTGCCCGAGATTCGATCGTCGGTATCCCAATACCTCGTTCAATCTCGTTACCGGCATGTCACTTTACTCTTACCGTAATGCATGATCCCGTGATCAACTACTTGGTCACATTGAGCTCATTATGATGATGCATTATCAAGTGGGCCCAGAGATACCTCTCCGTCATACGGAGTGACAAATCCCAGTCTCGATCCGTGTCAACCCAACAGACACTTTCGGAGATACCTGTAGTATACCTTTATAGCCACCCAGTTACGTTGCGACGTTTGGTACACCCAAAGCACTCTTACGGTATCCGGTAGTTACATGATCTCATGGTCTAAGGAAATGATACTTGACATTAGAAAAGCTCTAGCAAAACGAACTACACGATCTTGTGCTATGCTTAGGATTGGGTCTTGTCCATCACATCAGTCTCCCAATGATGTGATCCCGTTATCAATGACATCCAATGTCCATGGTTAGGAAACCGTAACCATCAATTGATCAACGAGCTAGTTAACTAGAGGCTCACTAGGGACATCTTGTGGTCTATGTATTCACACATGTATTACGATTTCTGGATAACACAATTATAGCATGAACAATAGACAATTATCATGAACAAGGAAATATAATAATAACCATTTTATTATTGCCTCTAGGGCATATTTCCAACAGTCTCCCACTTGCACTAGAGTCAATAATCTAGTTACATTGTGATGAATCGAACACCCATAGAGTTCTGGTGTTGATCGTGTTTTGCTCGCGGAAGAGGTTTAGTCAACGGATCTGCGACATTCAGATCTGTGTGCACTTTACAAATATCTATGTCTCCATCTTGAACATTTTCACGAATGGAGTTGAAGCGACGCTTGATGTGTCTGGTCTTCTTTTGAAACCTGGGCTCCTTGGCAAGGGCAATAGCTCCAGTGTTGTCACAGAAGAGAGTCATCGGCCCCGATGCATTGGGAATAACTCCTAGGTCGGTAATGAACTCCTTCATCCAGATTGCTTCATGTGCTGCCTCTGAGGCTGCCATGTACTCCGCTTCACATGTAGATCCCGCCACGACGCTTTGCTTGCAAATCGCACTACAGCATCGCCCCACTATTCAAAATATACACGATCCGGTTTGTGACTTAGAGTCATCCAGATCCGTGTCGAAGCTTAGGCCGACGTAACCCTTTACGACGAGCTCTTCGTCACCTCCATATACGAGAAACATATCCTTAGTCCTTTTCAGGTACTTCAGGATATTCTTGACCGCTGTCCAGTGTTCCATGCCGGGATTACTTTGGAACCTTCCTACCAAACTTACAGCAAGGTTTACATTAGGTCTGGTACATAGCATGGCATACATGATAGAACCTATGGCCTATGCTAACAAGGTATTGCAAGGTTTCAAAAGAAGACCAGACACTCATATTTTCTCCATCTTCTGCCGTGGTCGAAACTTACATTAGGGGACGACACTCATATTTTCTCCATCTTCTGCCGTGGTCGGACATTGAGCCGAGCTCAATTTCACACCTTGCAATACAGGCAAGAATCCCTTCTTGGACTGATCCATATTGAAATTCTTCAATATCTTATGAAGGTATGTGCTTTGTGAAAGACCTATGAGGCGTCTCGATCTATCTCTATAGATCTTGATGCCTAATACGTAAGCAGCTTCTCCAAGGTCCTTCATTGAAAAACACTTATTCAAGTAGGCCTTAATGCTGTCCAAAAGTTCTATATCATTTCCCATTAAAAGTATGTCATCCACATATAATATGAGAAATGCTACAGAGCTCCCACTCACTTTCTTGTAAACGCAGGCTTCTCCATAAGTCTGCATAAAACCAAACATTTTGATCATTTCATTAAAGCGAATGTTCCAACTCTGAGATGCTTGCACCAGCCCATAGATGGAGAGCTGGAGCTTGCATACCTTGTTAGCATTCTTAGGATCGACATAACCTTCCAGCTGCATCATATACAATTCTTCCTTAAGAAAGCCGTTAAGGAATGCCGTTTTGACGTCCATTTGCCATATCTCATAATCATAGTATGCGGAAATTGCTAACATGATTCGGACGGACTTCAGCTTCGCTACGGTTGAGAAGGTCTCATCGTAGTCAACCCCTTGAACTTGTCGGTAACCCTTAGCGACAAGTCGAGCCTTATAGATGGTAACATTACCATCCGCGTCCATCTTCTTCTTAATGATCCATTTATTTTCTATCGCTCGCTGATCATTGGGCAAGTCTATCAAAGTCCATACTTTGTTTTCATACATGGATCCTATCTCGGATTGCATGGCTTCAAGCCATTTGTTGGAATGTGGGCCCGCCATCGCTTCTTCATAGTTCGAAGGTTCACCGTTGTCTAACAACATGATTTCCAAGACAGGGTTGCCATACCATTCTGGTGTGGAACATGTCCTTGTGGACCTTCGATGTTCAGTAGAAACTTGATCCGAAGTAACTTGATCATCATCATTAACTTCCTCTCTAGTCGGTGCAGGCACCACAGGAACATCTTCCTGAGCTGCGCTACTTTCCGGTTCAAGAGGTAGTACTTCATCGAGTTCTACTTTCCTCCCACTTACTTCTCTCGAGAGAAACTCTTTCTCCAAAAAGGACCCATTCTTGGCAACAAAGATCTTGCCTTCGGATCTGAGCTAGAAGGTATACCCAATGGTTTCCATAGGGTATCCTATGAAGACGCATTTTTCCGACTTGGGTTCGAGCTTTCCAGGTTGAAGTTTCTTGACATAAGCATCGCACCCCCAAACTTTTAGAAACGACGGCTTAGGTTTCTTCCCAAACCATAATTCATACGGGGTCGTCTCGACGGATTTTGACGGTGCCCTATTTAAAGTGAATGTAGCTGTCTCTAGAGCGTATCCCCAAAATGATAGCGGTAAATCGGTGAGTGAGATCATAGATCGCACCATATCCAATAGAGTGCGATCACAACGTTCGGACACACCGTTATTACCGAGGTGTTCCAGCGGCGTGAGTTGTGAAACGATTCCACATTTCCTTAAGTGCGTACCAAATTCGTGACTTAAATATTCTCCCCCACGATATGATCGTAAGAACTTTATCTTTCGGTCACGTTGATTCTCTACCTCGCTCTGAAACTCCTTGAACTTTTCAAAGGTCTCAGACTTGTGTTTCATCAAGTAGACATACCCATATCTACTCAAGTCGTCAGTGAGAGTGAGAACATAACGATAGCCTCCGCGAGCCTCAACGCTCATTGGACCGCACACATCAGTATGTATGATTTCCAATAAGTTGGTTGATCGCTCCATTGTTCCAGAGAACGGAGTCTTGGTCATTTTGCCCATGAGGCATGGTTCGCATGTGTCAAATGATTCGTAATCAAGAGACTCCAAAAGTCCATCAGCATGGAGCTTCTTCATGCGTTTGACACCAATGTGACCAAGGCGGCAGTGCCACAAGTATGTGGTACTATCATTATCAACCTTACATCTTTTGGTATTCACACTATGAATATGTGTAACATCACGTTCGATATTCATTAAGATAAACCATTGACCAGCGGGGCATGACCATAAAACATATCTCTCATATAAATAGAACAACCATTATTCTCGGATTTAAATGAGTAGCCATCTTGTATTAAACGAGATCCAGATACAATGTTCATGCTCAAAGCTGGCACTAAATAACAATTATTGAGGTTTAAAACTAATCCCGTAAGTAAATGTAGAGGTAGCATGCCGACGGCGATCACATCGACCTTGGAACCATTCCCGACGCACATCGTCACCTCGTCCTTCGCCAGTCTCCGCTTATTTCGCAGCTCCTGTTTTGAGTTACAAATATGAGCAACCGCACCGTTATCAAATACCCAAGAGCTACTACGTGTACTGGTAAGGTACACATCAATTACATGTATATCACATATACCTTTGGTGTTGCCGGCCTTCTTGTCCGCTAAGTACTTGGGGCAGTTCCGCTTCAAAGGTTCGCTTCCTTTGCAATAAAAGCACTCGCCTCGTGTTTGAGTCCATGCTTTGGCTTCTTCCGGCAACTCGGCTTACGGGCGCTGCAACTCCCTTGCCGCCCTTCTTGAAGTTCTTCTTACCCTTGCCTTTCTTGAAACTAGTGGTTTTATTGACCATCAACACTTGATGTTCCTTTTGATCTCCACCTCCGCTGATTTCAGCATTGAATATACCTCGTGAATGGTTTTCACTGTCCCTCGTGATATTGAAGTTCATCACAAAGCTCTTGTAGCTAGGTGGGAGCGATCGAGGATTCTGTCGACCATCGCGCCATCCGGGAGATTAACTCCCGCTGAGATAAGCGGTTGTGCAACCTGCACATTTTGAATATGTGCTCCCCGACGTAACCATTCTCCTCCATCTTACAATCAGAGAACTTGTCGGAGACTTCATATCTCTCGACCGGGCGTGAGCTTGGAAAACCATTTTCAGCTCTTGGAACATCTCATATGCTCCGTGCTGCTCAAAACGCTTTTGGATCCCCGGTTCTAAGTTGTAAAGCATGCCGACCGAACCAGGAGTAATCATCACTACACGATCGCCAGCGCTCATAACGCCTTGAGTTCTGGGAAAACGGGTGCTTCACCTAGCGGTGCATCTAGGACATATGCTTTCTTGGCAGCTATGAGGATGATCCTCAAGTTCCGGACCCAGTCCGTATAGTTGCTGCCATCGTCTTTCAGCTTGGTTTTCTCTAGGAACGTGTTGAAGTTGAGGGCAACATTAGCGTGGGCCATTTGACCTACAAGACATATTGAAAAATTTTAGACTAAGTTCATGATAATTAAGTTCATCTAATCAAATTATATAATGAACTCTCACTCAGACAGACATCCCTCTAGTCAGCTAAGTGATCCATGATCCGAGTCAACCAGGCCACGTCCGATCATCACGTGAGACGGACTAGTCATCATCCACTACTAGGGAAAAGCCTAGCAGCAGCGCGGGTTTGGGCACCCTCAGTAGCGCGGGTACCGGCGCTACTAATAAGGCGCTACAGCTAACGTGTAGCAGTAGCGCGTGTTGACACACGCCATCGCTACACACACAATTGCTGCAGCAGCGTTTAGGAAAGGGCGCCATCGGTATTAGCTGCAGCGCCGCTTTTGGTGTAAGCGCCATCGGTAAGCCGGCGCCATCGCTAAATCCCCTCGCTACTACTAGTTTTATTAGTTTTTTCCTCGCAGATTTGTTTGTTATTTGTTTTGCATTTGAATAGGCTTTATACAATAATCTTTAGCATATCATCCACATACAAATGTAATCATAGCATATACATACAATTAGTCTCATCAAATCATGTCGCCATCATAATCATCATCCAACACAAAGTGGTCTCGATCTCGCCATCAATCTCGAAAATAGCGATACAAGTCTCGACATTTGCAAATACATCGCCATCCATCTAAACAATGATATACATGAGAATAGCTATCACTTTGAGTACATGAGTTCAGATCCCTCTCTCGCATTAGCGTGAACCTAAACTAAGCATCGCGGTCGCCGAAACCGAAAACCGTACACCTTGGCCTTTCACTCCGCCACTTGTCGATATATACTCTCGGCGTAGCACTTCTTCGCCATTTATGATCTATGCACCTGCATCGTCACATGAGTCGATGATATGCAACATATATAGTTGAGCAACACAAAGAGACAGACTTGGCAAAAATAGAAACAACATATCATAAGCATAAATAACAAAGTTCATCGCACTCCAAATGACCTAACTAGAGTGATTTTCGCTAGTCGAGGAGGACGGTTTAATTACATCACAAATAAAGTTTCACCGTGCATAACTCAAAGTTTTGTCATAAAAGAAACTATGGACTAAATGGACACATTGTCATATATCGACAATCACTCCAGCATGTCGTGCCATCCATCCAAGTCAGGGAGATAGTCATCGAGCTTTGTGAAAGGCTTCATGTCGAGACGCTGAGAGGCTATCCATGTTCGGACGTCTTCCCGCGACATTTGTCCTTCTGCATGGCCGGTGTTGTCTCATAAACCTTCTTCAGTGGGTCCCAACGGTGGCGGGCCCTCAGGACGTCACGCTCCTGCGGGACGGTGAAATCCGCCAAGGGTCAGGATGCCTGGACTCGCGGTTTCGCAAGGCCCTCCTTGACCCATTTGGACCTCTTTCCGCCAGAACCACGGCTTCCGAGGTGGTGGGTCCCAATGTTCCTCTTTGAAGCCCCTTCATGTACTTAGACTTTTCTTTGGCAGCTTCGCCTCGCAAGCCTCCTTGAATATTTGAAACTGCTCTTCCGTGATTGTCGGACTTTCCTTTACAATCTCGGAGTAGGGTTCCCCGTCGTTGATCTTTGCTTTCACTCGATTTTTCCAGCGCCAACGCTGCTAAACTTGGTCATGGCGTGTTTGTTTATCTTCTTCATTGCCGGGTCATTGTCCGGATCTTCATAATCCTTCTCATTCCGCCCGGAACAAGAATATCCGTGAAACTTCTTTAGGAGGGAGCTCCTCATATTTTCTATCTTCTTTAGATTCTCATCGTTGATGGTGGCGGTTGTCCGTATGATGCAGCCTATTTGATTGTCGAGCACGCGCTGCTTCCTCGGCGCCTTTGGCTCAAAATTGCCGTTGTCCACCTCCGTGACCACCAGTCTAGTAGTCCTGAGTTTGTTAGGAACCCGTTGCCTCTTCGCTTTTGGTGCTACACCGGATCCGCTCCCGAGGCAGCACCGGTCTCGGCGCCGGTCTCGATGCCGGTCGAATCTCAGCTCGGTGTCGGCCTCAAAGACCGGTCTGCAGACGGTCTCAAAGACCGGTCTGCGTGTCGGTCTCGTCCCCGATGCGGGCCCAGAACAACATCCGCTGATCGTCGGTAAAGCTAAAAATTAAATCGCCGCCCGTAGACGCCGCCGCAATCACCGAACCCTGTCCTTCATCGTTGCTAGCCATGTTTCCTATGATTAAATCTAGTCAATTAATTCTAGACCTAACAAAATGAATAATGACATAAAAGGACTATTGTTTTGCAGAATGTTGACTCCTTCTTGGTGCGGCAAATCCGGGCACTTGATATGTCCTAGTTTGTAGCACAAGTCATGCCGAAATTCACGGAAATTTCGCATGACCTTTGCTAAAAGTGGACAAATCGAGAACCTGAAATTTGCTTTAATGTAAATGAATCAACATTTCGCAAAACATAGGCCACTCAAAGATCATTCCCTCGAAACAACAAAGCCACCACTTGGGCACAATCGAACAACTTCAATGAAAAGATATGACATGACCACTTCAATGAAAAATAAAATTTGCCTAAATTCTTTTCCTTGAAAAATAGTGGTCTTTTGAAAAATCAAAACCTTTGCCAATCTACTTAACCTAGCTTCTTAATCCAACTAACCTAATTAACCTACCTATTTAACCTAGTTGGTTAATCTTGTTTACCCAGATAATTAACCCTAATTAAACTAGTTAACGCAGCTAGTTCTCTCGTCAAAGCCTAAAATAAAATTTTGCACTAATTAACATGGATAATTAACCTAATTAAACTAGTTAACCTGACTAGTTCTCCGTCAAAGCCCTAACTAAGTTTTTGCACTAACCTAGATAATTAACCTAATTAAACTAGTTAACCTAACTACTTCTCTGTCAATGCCCTAACTAAATTTTTGCCCTAAAACCTAGATAATTAACCTAATTAAAAACTGGCTAACCTATGCATTAGAGAGAGAGGAGGGGTTGGGGCTTACAGATGATGGCTCGTGGTGGGCGACGGAGGCGGTGGTGGCGAGGAGGCAGGGCGTCTCCGTGACGGCGAGGGAGGCAGGGCATCTCCGGTGACGGCGAGGAAGGTGGCGCCGACGGTGGCTCGATGGCGCTGACGAGGGCAGCAGCGGCTCCGTGGCGCTGGGGCGGCTCCGGTGTCGCCGACGGCAAGACGGCTCTGGTGGCGCAGCGTCGTCGCGGCGGAAGTGTGGGGCGACGAATCGGGAGACGGCGGGCTGGGTGGGGTTTGAGGATTTGGGGAAGTGGTGGCGGGGGGGAACGGTTTTTGGCTAAGTCAAACTTAGCGATGGAGCGTTCAAAAAGCGCGCTATAGCTAAGTTAGCTATAGCGCCATTCAAACGCTGCTGCTATAGCTAATTTCCTATTCTGTTTCTATAGCGGGATCTAGGCACGCAGCTGCAGCCACGTTAGCTATAGCGCCTCTTACAAACAAACGCCGCTATGCCTTCCTCCGATTTTTCACTTTTTCGCTTATTTTGCTTTACATTTTATTTTTCCTTTCTCCTTTTTCTATTTCTTTCATTTTCATTTAAATTTCTATTTGTTTATCATCTTATTTTATTTTTGTTAGTAGTAGCGCTCTTCCTCGAAACGCGCCGCTAATCGTGATGTAGCAAGAGCGCGTTTCGCTAAGATCGCCATCGCTATGCGTAGCCTAGCATTCTAACAATGGGAATATTAGTAGTAGCGCTTTTTATTCAACAGGTGCTACTGCTAAGTTTGTGTCTGTAGCGCGGTTTCTAGTAGCTCGCTACTGCTAAATAGCACTAGCGCTGTTTTTTGAACTGCGCTGCTGCTAAGATTCTGTGTATAGCCTTTTCCCTAGTAGTGATCGGTGAACATCTTCATGTTGATCGTACCTTCTATACGACTCATGTTCGACCTTTGGGTCTCTTGTGTTCCGAGGCCATGTCTGTACATGCTAGGCTCGTCAAGTCAACCTAAGTGTTTTGCATGTGTAAATCTGGCTTCCACCCGTTGTATGTGAACGTTAGAATCTATCACACCCGATCATCACGTGGTGCTTCAAGACAACGAACTTTCGCAACGGAACACAGTTAGGGGACACACTTTCTTGAAATTATTATGAGGGATCATCTTATTTACTACCGTCGTACTAAGCAAATAAGAAGCAAAACATGATAAACATCACATGCAATCAACTAGTGACATGATATGGCCAATATCATTTTGCTCCTTTTGATCTCCATCTTCGGGGCGCCATGATCATCATCGTCACCGGCGTGACACCATGATCTCCATCATCGTGTCTTCATGAAGTTGTCACGCCAACGATTACTTCTACTTCTATGGCTAACGTGTTTAGCAATAAAGCAAAGTAATTACATGGCGTTATTCAATGACACGCAGGTCATATAAAAAATAAAGACAACTCCTATGGATCCTGCCGGTTGTCATACTCATCGACATGCAAGTCGTGATTTCTATTACAAGAACATGATCAATCTCCATCACATCCTTTTGGCCATATCACATCACAAGGCATATGCTGCAAAAACAAGTTAGACGTCCTCTAATTGTTGTTGCATGTTTTTACGTGGCTGCTATAGGTTTCTAGCAAGAACATTTCTTACCTACGCCAAAACCACAACGTGATATGCCAATTTCTATTTACCCTTCATAAGGACCCTTTTCATCGAATCCGATCCGACTAAAGTGGGAGAGACAGACACCCGCTAGCCACCTTATGCAACTAGTGCATGTCTGTCGGTCGAACCTGTCTCACGTAAGCGTACGTGTAAGGTCGGTCCGGGCCGCTTCATCCCACGATGCCGCCAAAACAAGATAAGACTAGTAGTGGCAAGAAAATTGACAAAAACAACGCCCACAACAATCTTGTGTTCTACTCGTGCATAGAAACTACGCATAGACCTAGCTCATGATGCCACTTTTGGGGAATGTAGCAGAAAATAAAAAATTTCTACGCATCACCAAGATTAATCTATGGAGTCATCTAGCAACGAGAGAGAGGAGTGCATCTACATACCCTTGTAGATCGCGAGTGGAATCATTCAAGAGAACGGGGTTGATGGAGTCGTACTCGTCGTGATCCAAATCATCGATGATCCTAGCGCCGAATGGATGGCACCTCCATGTTCAACGCACGTACGGTTGGGGAAGACATCTCCTCCTTCTTGATCCAGCAAGGGGAAAGGAGAGGTTGATGGAGATCCAGCAGCACGACGGCGTGGTGGTGGAAGCAGCGGGGATCTCGGCAGGGCTTCGCCAAGCTCAACGAGAGGGAGAGGTGTTACGAGGGGAGAGGGAGGCGCCATGGGCTAGGGTGAGCAGCCCTCCCTCCCCCCTCTTTATATAGGGGCCCTGGGGGCGGCCCCCCTAGAGGTCCCATCTCAAGGGGGGGCCAAGGGGGAACTTGCCCCCCAAGTCAGGTGGGGCGCCCCCACCCCTAGGGTTTCCAACCCTAGGCACAGGGGGAGGCCTAAGGGGGGCGCACCAGCCCACCAGGGGCTGGTTCCCTTCCCACTTCATCCCATGTGGCCCTCCGGGATAGGTGGCCCCACCCGGTGGACCCCCGGGACCCTTCCGATGGTCCCAGACAATACCGTGACCTCAAACTTTCCGGTGGTCAAACTGGACTTCAGATATATAAATCTTCACCTCCGACCATTCCGAACTCGTGACATCCGAGATATCATCCGGACTCGAACAACTTTCGTGTTACCGTGATACTAATATCTCTACAACCCTAGCGCCACCGAACCTTATGTGTAGACCCTACGGGTTCGGGAGACACGCAGACATGACCGAGACGACTCTCTGGTCAATAACCAACAGCGGGATCTGGATACTCATGTTGGCTCCCACATGTTCCACGATGATCTCATGGAATGAACCACGATGTCGAGGATTCAAGTAATCCCGTATACAATTCCCTTTGCCAATCGGTACGTTACTTGCCCGAGATTCGATCGTCGGTATCCCAATACCTCGTTCAATCTCATTACCGGCAAGTCACTTTACTCATACCGTAATGCATGATCCCATGATCAACTACTTGGTCAGATTGAGCTCATTATGATGATGCATTACCGAGTGGGCCCAGAGATACCTCTCCGTCATATGGAGTGACAAATCCCAGTCTCGATCCGTGTCAACCCAACAGACACTTTCGGAGATACCTGTAGTATACCTTTATAGCCACCCAGTTACGTTGTGACGTTTGGTACACCCAAAGCACTCTTACGGTATCCGAGAGTTACACGATCTCATGGAATAAGGAAATGATACTTGACATTAGAAAAGCTCTAGAAAACGAACTACACGATCTTGTGCTATGCTTAGGATTGGGTCTTGTCCATCACATCATTCTCCTAATGATGTGATCCTGTTATCAATGACATCCAATGTCCATGGTTAGGAAACCGTAACCATCAACTGATCAACGAGCTAGTTAACTAGAGGCTCACTAGGGACATGTTGTGGTCTATGTATTCACACATGTATTACGATTTCCGGATAACACAATTATAGCATGAACAATAGACAATTATCATGAACAAGGAAATATAATAATAACCATTTTATTTTTGCCTCTAGGGCATATTTCGAACATCCTCCTCCCTCCCGGTGGCACCGGAGTGCCATCGGGAGGGGAGTCATCGCCGCGGTGATCGTCTTCATAAACATCACCATCATCATCACCATCCTCATCTCTTTTATGCGGTCCACTCTCCCGCACCCCACTGTAATCCCTAATTTAACATGGTGCTTTATGCCACATATTATGATCCAATGATGTGTTTCCATCCTATGATGTTTTGAGTAGATATCCTTTGTCTTTGGGTAGATTGATGATCTAGATTGGTATGAGTTGTATGTTTTACTTTGGTGTTGTCCTATGGTGACCTTCGTGTCGCGCAAGCGTGAGGGATTTCCGCTGTAGGGTGTTGCAATATGTCCATGGTTTACTTATTGTCTGTGTTGCGTGAGTGACTGAGACACAAACACAGATAAGTGGGTCATGGCGTATGGGAATAAAGAGGACTTGATGCTTTAATTCTATGGTTGGGTTTTACCTTAATGATCTTTGGTAGTTGCGGATGCTTGCTAGAGTTCCAATCATAAGTGCATATGATCCAAGAAGATAAAGTATGTTAGCTTATGCCTCTCCCTCATATGAAATTGCAATAGTGATTACCGGTCTTGTTAACAATTGCCTAGGACAATTCCGTACACCGGCCCATCATTATTCCACACTCGCTATGTATAATATTTAGTAATATATTCTAACTTTATGATAACATCACCTACTTTTATATTTTAGCTCTTTGATATCATGCAAAGTTATCCTCTTCATACCCACAATGTAGTTTTATTTCTCGTTTCTAGTTGGAAGCAAACGTTTGGTGTACGTAGAGTTGTATCAGTGGAAGATAGGACTTGAGAGAATATTGATCTTACCTCTAGCTCCATGTGGGTTCGACACTCCATACTTATCACTTCCACCTTTGGAAATTGCTATGATGATTCCCTGCACTTGGGGATTATCAGCCACCCCCTGGCATCTGACGGGAGATTACCACGACAGTTGGCGCCCACCGTGGGGCCATCCGCGGAGGCAGCCAGAGTTGTGTTCTGGACGGGAACCACCCTTCCATCTGGCGAGCGTGTCGCGTCTGGCTTGATCAACCAGCCCGATGCGTTCGCTTGCACTTGCACCGGCGCATCGCCTGATGTGGGAGCCCTTTGCCCCGCGAGCTGCCTCGTCGACCTCTTCAGAAAGCTCAGCCTTTCGGACGCGGTTGCCCCCGACACGGGAGCTGCTTGCTCCATGAGCCACCTCACCGACCTCTTCGAGAAGCTCGGCCTTTCCGATGCGACCACCTCCGACGGGTTCCCTGGTGACGTGGTGGTCATCGACGATCCGCTCTCTCCTGTCGCCAGCGACGACTCTGCCTGCACGCTCGACGCTGGTGTCTTCGTGGAGGTGATGGTCACTAGCAACAGCCAGGACACGGGCGGGGCCGCCGGTGACCCATTGCAAGCAGCAATGCGGGATCTGGCCGCTCCCATCGGTGCAGACGCCGGCCCAATGGCGCTAGAAGAAATCCGCGTCAAGCTCCTCGACAGCGCCACCAAGATGGCGGCCATGAAGCACCGTGCTGAGGCTAACTAAAGTGAGATCGACTGCATAACGGGCGGCACGCCGGCTGCAGCTGAGCCGGTGCCATCCGTCAACGCGGCGTGGCCATAGCCAGCATGCTGGGAGTCGGATGTCCGATCTACGACACCCCAGTGCAGAACCTGCACGCCGCGCAGGTGGTGGCAAAAGAGCTCGAGAACCTGAAGGGCGAGGAATGGCGCAGCCATACGGAGTGCCTCCAGGAGCTCCTCAACGCTGCGAACGCGCAGCAAGACGCGTGCTACCGCGTGGTGGGAGCCGGCAGCAGGCCGACCTCCCAGAGAGAAACTCACCACCCTGCCACGAGAATGGAGCGACCTCCCGGTCCCCAAGTGGCGGCGGTCGCGGCCAGTTGAACCCGGAGCCGGCTGCTAGCCGCAGCCGGCGCTCCCATGAGACGGCAGTAAACAGCCGGCAAGTTACTGCGAGGACGGAGGGCCGACGCCAGCAGGATGAACAACCTCCTCCTCCCTGTAGGGAGAGGCGAGCTTCTCCGGCGCCGGTTGACCACCCGACTCTGGGGGGGGGGGGGGCGGCTAGGCCCCCGTGAAGCAGTCAGCGAGAATGACGCTCGTCACCGGATCGAGCGGCTAGCTCGGTCCCTGGCAGTGGATGAGGAGGATACAGTCGGCCCGACCTGCTTTGGCCCCCACATCTATGACGAGCCCTTCCCTAAAGGGTTCAAGCTCCCTCGCGACACTCCCAAGTACACTGGCGCCATGAAGCCGGAAGATTGGCTGACCTACTACGCCACAACAGTCAGCATAGCAAACGGCAACAAGCATGTTGCCGTGAAGTATGTTCCGCTCATGTTGCAGGGCACGACCCTGACATGGCTGAACAGCCTCAAGGCCAACAAAATCAACAACTGGTTGGACTTCAGCGACGTCTTCGTCCGCAACTTCACCAACACCTACAAGCGTCCCCCAAGCCTCGCCAGCTCTCCATGTGTGTTAAGGGTCCGATTGAGTCCACTCGCGACTACATGACGCGCTGGGCCGAGTTACGCAACTCCTACGAAGGGGTGCACGAGGTGCAAGCCGTCGAGTACTTCACCGCCGGGTGCAGAGAGGGCACCCTGCTCAAGCACAAGCTTCTGTGCAATGATCTGGCTACCTTGGACGAGCTCATGTTTGTGGCAGACAAGTACGCCACGGCCGACTCCTCCATGAAGTCAGAGATCCGGGTTGACGCGTCCGAGAAGGTGATCCCGCTGGCTTCTCAAGCACCGGCTGATGACTCCAACCGGCACCAGCAGCCAAATGACAACAAGCGCAAGGCCCAACAGCCAGCTTCTAATAGCCGGCAGGTGGCTACCGTCGAGAATCAGCAGCCGGCCGAGCAACCCGGCCCCAAGCTCCAGCGGGGAGGCAAGGGTGCCTGGCAGCCCGCCTTCTCCTTCGAGCAGACCCTCGATGCCCCATGCAAATTCCAAAGCGGCGCGAAGCCATCCAACCATACAACCCGACAATGCAACTAGCTCACCCGAATCACTAAGGGTGAGGGCTTGCCGCCTCCTCCAGTCAACGCGGTGGCTCCGGCTCCTCAACAGCCGGCCCGCCCAGTCGGCATACTCCAAGATGAATTACCCAACGAGCACACCACTTACATCGTCTTCACAAGTGAAGCCAACGACAAGCACAGTCATCATCAGCAGCACCATGAGGTGAATGTCGTCATTCTAGAGGTCCCCCAATTCATGCACTGGTCCGAGAGGCCCATCACCTGGAGCCGTGATGACCATCCGACTGTGATGCCTTCACCGGGTGCTTGTGCCATGGTGCTGGACTCCACCTTCTTAACCGAGAGGCAGGCATGACGCTTCTCCCGAGTCCTAATAGACGGCGGCAGCAGCATCAACATCCTCTACCACGACACCATAGAAAAGCTGGGCATCAAGGAGAAGCAGCTCCAGCCTAGCCGGACCGTGTTCCATGGCATTGTCCCCGGGCTTTCCTGCTCTCCAATCGGCAAGATCAAGATCGATGTCCTGTTCGGCGACAAGACCCACTTCCGCCGCGAGCCTATATGGTTCGAGGTGGTCGACTTGGACAACCCCTACCACGCGCTCTTGGGCCGGCTTGCATTGGCCAAATTCATGGCGGTTCCGCATTATGCGTACCTAAAGATGAAGATTTCGGGTCCCAAGGGCATCATCACCATTGCCAGTGACTACAACAAGTCACTCACGTGCGCTGCAGCCAACTCCCAGCTGGCCAAGTCCCTCGTCATCGCCAAAGAGAAGCGCCTCCTTGACCGGGCTGTAGCCATGGCCAGCGAGCAGCAGGCCATGCCATCTGACCCCAACTAGGTTGAGGATGAGGGCTCCTTATAGCCGGCCAAGGAAACCAAGAAGATCTTCTTGGACTCGATGCACCCGGAGAAGTACACTATAGTGGGGGCTAACCTCGACGGCAAATAATAAAGAGAGCTCGTCGACTTCCTCCATGAGAATCGGGATATCTTCGCATGGTCCCCCAAGGACATGCCGGGTGTTCCAAGGGAGTACGCCGAGCACAAAATGCATGTGCGATCGGATGCTAAGCCGGTCAAGCAACCCCACCGCCGCCTATCAGAAGAGAAGAGAAGGATCGTTGGTGAAGAAATCGCTCGGCTTCTGGCAATCGGCTTCATCATGGAAGTGTTCTACCCAGACTGGCTTGCCAACCCAGTCCTCGTTTTGAAGAAAAACAACAAGTGGCGCATGTGTATCGACTACACGAGCCTCAACAAAGCCTGCCCCAAGGATCCATTTGCCTTGCCCCAGATCGATCAAGTCATCGACTACACGGCTGGCTGTGAGCTGCTATCCTTTTTGGACGCCTACTCTAGCTACCACCAGATCAAGTTGGACCCGGCCGACTGACTAAAGACCGCCTTCATCACCCATTTTGGTGCCTTCTGCTACATTACCATGATGTTCGTCTTGAGGAATGCCGGCGCCACCTTTTAGCGCTGCATGCAGAAGTGCCTCTTGAAGCAACTCGGCAGAAATGCCCACGCCTATGTGGATGACATAGTGGTGAAGATGGAGAAGCGCGAAACCCTTTTGCAAGATCTCAAGGAGACCTTTGCCAACTTGCGCCGCTTTCAGATCAAGCTCAACCCGGAGAAACGTGTCTTCGGGTGCCAGCCGGCCAGCTCCTTGGCTTCCTTGTTTCTGAGCATGGGATTGAGTGCAATCCCGTGAAGATCAAGGCCATTGAGCGGATGAAGAAACCGACCCGACTGCGGGACATCCAAAAGTTCACCGGGTGCCTAGCATCTCTCAGCCGCTTCGTCAGCCGGCTAGGCGAGAAGGCCCTCCCTCTATACCAGCTGATGAAGAAGACCACATGCTTTGAGTGGACTGACAAGGCGGACGAGGCATTCCTCCAGCTAAAGCGGATGCTGTCCACACTGCCTATTTTGGCCGCTCCGACCGCCAAGGAGCCCTACGGCCCTCTGGCGCTGGCGAGCGGCATCTCCAGCCCTCCGGGGTGTCCGTCACCTCGCTCGCCAGCACCCGACGCGCACTGAGTGTCCTCCACCTCCGGGAAGACGGAGTCAGCAACCTCCAGCTCCGGCATCGTCTGGTCCGTTCCGGCTGCCCCAGTCAGCACCCGGATCTCCACCACCGGCACCTTTGGCTGCTCAAGATTTGCAGCCTCTGGGATCCCGCTGCTAGTCAGATCCTACGCGGTCTAGGCGTCGGCCTCCACCCGCGCCTAGGTTGCCATGTCCACCTCCGCCTCCGCCTGCGCCGTGGCTTGGGCGTCCGCCTGTGCTGACGCGGCGGCCTGGGCATTTGCCTCCGCCAGTGTTGCGGCAGCTTCTCGCTCCTCTCACGCCTCCCGTGCATTCCTTTCCGTCGCCTCTGAAGGGCAGCAACCGGGTCCACGTGCCGGGAATCCTCGGAGCTGCCTGCTGGTTCGATCAGCGAGGCGGATGGAGCCCGTGATATGGAGATGGCGGCCCTACTCAGCAAAGCAAGTAGAAATGAGAAGTTTGCAAGAAAGAAAAGCAACCAAGACGGTGCGCCTAACTGATGACCCACAAGTATAGGGGATCAATTGTAGATCTTTTTGATAAGTAAGAGTGTCAAACCCAACAAGGAGCAGAAGGAAATGACAAGTGGTTTTCAGCGAGGTAATGTCTGCAAGTACTGAAATTGTAAGTAATAGAGTAGTTTGCTAGCCAAATAATTTTAACGAGCAGGTAATGATAGTAGTAACAAAAGTGCAGCAAGGTAGCCCAATCCTTTTGAGGCAAAGGACAGGCCAAAATGGTCTCTTATAGTAAGCAAAGTGTTCTTGAGGGTACACGGGAATTTCATCTAGTCACTTTCATCATGTTGGTTCGATTTGTGTTCGCTTCTTGAGGGTGGACCGGTGCTTAGGTGATGTTCTTACTTGAACAAACCTCCTACTTATGATTAACCCCCTCGTAATCATCCGCAACTACGAGAAAAGTATCAAGGACAAATTCTAACCATAGCATTAAACTTTTGGATCCAATCGGTCCCTTATAGAATAGCGCATAAACTAGGGTTCAAGCTTCTGTCACTCTCGCAACCCATCATCTAATAACTACTCCACGATGCATTCCATTAGGCCCAAATGTGGTGAAGTGTTATGTAGTCGACGTTCACATGACACCACTAAGGGAATCACAACATACATACTATCAAAATATCAAGTTCACATGATTACTTGCAACATGGTTTCTCCCGTGACCTCAAGAACAAAAGTAACTACTCACAAATGATAATTATGATAAAAATCAGAGGGGTATTAATTAGCATGTTGGACCTGAACATATAATGTTCCACCAAATAAACCATATAGTAATCAACTACAAGATGTAATCAACATACTAGTCACCCACAAGCACCAATCTATAGTTCTGGTACAAAGATTGAACACAAGAGATGAACTAGGGTTTGAGAGGAGATGGTGTTGTTGAAGATGTCGATGGAGATTGCCCTCCCCTAGATGGGAGAGTTGTTGGTGATGATCATGATGATGGTTTCCCCCTCTGGGAGGGAAGTTACCCCGGCGGAATCGTTACGCCGGAGGGCAAAAGTGCTCCTGCCCAAGTTCCGCCTCGAGACGGCGGCGCTCCGTCCCGAAAGTCCTCTCCTTATTTTTTCTAGGTCAAAATGACTTATATACCAGAAGATGGGCACCGGAGGTGTCCTGGGTGAGCATAACCCACCAGGGCACGCTTGGGCTCCCTAGCCCGCCTAGGTGGGTTGTGCCCACCTGGTGGGCCCCCTCTGGTACTTATTGGCTCCAATATTCCTCAAATATTTCATAAAAAATCTCCGTGAAGTTTCAGCTTTTTTGGAGTTGTGCAGAGTAGGTGGCTTGACGTAGCTTTTCCAGGTCCAGATTTCCAGCTGCCGGGATTCTCCCTCTTTGTGTGTACCTTGCATATTATGAGAGAAAATGCATTAGAATTACTCCAAAAAGCATTATTATGCATAAAAACATCATAAATAACAGTAGGAAAACATGATGCAAAATGGACGTATCAACTCCCCCAATCTTAGACCTCGCTTGTCCTCAAGCGAAAACCAAAATCGAAAAACATGTCCACATGCTTAGAGAGAGAGAGGTGTCGATAAAAACAAAATATGAACATAGAAGCATCATGTAGATTATTATAATAGCAACAAATTTAAACTTAAGACTTTTATCGTAAAGCTTTTATCATAGACTTCCCATGAATAAGTGGAAATTCATCACATAATGGAAGTATAAAGCATAAACTCTATTAGAAACCAACAAACTATGTTCTCAGTCAACTTTGCAACTACAATTCATCATCTTTTCAGGAAGGGTCACATATTGGAGCCTTTAGGCAAGTCCACATACTCAACCACCATATAGTCTTTTGTGATTGCTAACACTCACCGCATACACATGAGCAAAGCGTTTCAACCGGACACATATAAAGTAGGGGCTTATAGTTTCGCCTCCCAATGCACCTCAAGGGTGATGTCAACAATAATAACTCATGACACCCATATTTAACTGGACATATGTTCCTAGATCTTTCCTCACCACATGATGCTTGCCGAAGGAGAAAAATAAAAAGGAGTAGAGAGAAAAACTTTGACTCTTGCATAAAAGTAAAAGATAGGCCCTTCGCAGAGGGAAGTAGATGTTGCTATGCGCTTATTTGTTTGTATGCTCAACCCCTTGGTGCAAAAGAAGTCACATTGTATTGCCCCTTGTGATGGCGACCTTTATTATGCAGTTTGTCGCTTTTATTCTTCGCAATCACAAGTTTGTACAACGCTAATTTTTCTCTTACACTAAATGATCTCACATTTTTAGAAGCAATTTTTATTGCCTTATTGCACCGACGAAAACTTACTTGAGGGATCTTGCTCAATCCCTAGGTAGGTATGGTGGACTCTTGAAAATAAGATTTGGGTTTAAGGGTTTTTGGATGCACAAGTAGTATCTCTACTTAGTGCGGAATTTTTGGCTAGCAAAGACAGGGGCAAGCACCACATGTTGAAGGATCTATGACAATATATATTCTATGTGAATATGAAAAAACATAAATCATTACGTTGTCTTCCTTGTCCAACATCAACAATTTTGGCATATATTATTTTGATGGGGCTCACAATCACAAAAGATTTCCAGGATAGTGTATTTATATGTGAATCTTCTCTTCCCTTATTAACTCTTTCATGAGTTGCATAATTCACCAATGTTATGTTTGTCAATCCCTAATGAAATTTCCTACTTATACTTTTCCTTATGTGGTGTCATCACCTACCACAGGATTAGCATATGATCTTTTTAATTTATTTCCTTTCTTTTTATTGCAACATGAAAGTAAAGAAAGCAAAAAACTCAAACTAAACTTTATTATATATCTCACACACGATTACAAGGATAGATCACTAAGAAAACTCTCAAAAAGAAAGGATCGAACTAAACTTTTATTCATCTAAAGCTAAAGACCAAACTAAAATAAGTAAAGGCAAAAGATAGTGGGGATGATACGATACCGGGGCACCTCCCCCAGGCTTCGCGAAAGCCAAGGGGAGTGCCCATAACCGGTACTCATTTTTCTTTTGGTGATGAAGAAGAAGGTGGTGGCGATATAACTCCCAATATATCCATGATTGCCTCCTTAATGCTTTGAATCTCACGAAGAGCTTTATGGAGTAGCTCCATGTTCTTATGCACTTCGGCCATTATATGCTTATTCTCCGGCCCCCAAGAACTTGCTCCTGCATCACTTTCTCTTGGACGAGATATGTCCCAATTGGATGGTATGTGCACATTAGGAGTGTTTTTGAACCCATAGTTGTGAATCAAATTGTGAAAATTGTTACGATGTAACCTGTGTAAGGGTCTTCTTGGTGGGAGTTCTGCTTGGCCTTCAAGATTCTCTTGATTGTTTGTTGATCACATGGCCTGGTGAGGGTTGGGACGATTGGAGATGCCAGCTAATGTGCCCCTCTCGGAAGCCGAAAGGTGAACTCCAGAAGAGTTTTCTTCATCCTCCTCCATGGCCACCTCCTCAACTCCTTCTCTCCCTAGCTCTCCCTGTGTCAACCAAGCATCACCCTCTTCATGGTTGGAGAGGGAAGAACCATGGTACCTGTCCTGACAGATCTAGCAGGAAACAACAAGAAAAGAGAACAGAGGATTTCTCCTCGATACGGTGGCCAACAGGTTCGGGGGGTATATAAAGATATTTTTATCTTGGGAAACAAGCAAATGGAAGAAAAACGGAGTCCGGAAGGTACCCAAGGTGGGCACAACCCACCTGGGCGTGCCCTGGTGTCTTGTGCCCACCAGGGTACGCTTCCTGGAAGTTTCTTATTTTTGTAATTTTCTAAATATTCCAAAACTGATAAAAAATATTTTTGCAGATTTTTCGGAGTCCGTTTACTTACCGTATCACGTACCTCCTCTTTTTTCACGATTCTGGAGTGTTCCGGAAGGACTCTTTTATGTGTTCTTCCGGTGTCAAAGTTTGGATAATATTGCTTTCAACATGAATGGGTGTACCTGAGATATAATGTTTTATTCATTGCCCATTAACAACCTTCGGGTTAGTACCTTCGTCATTATTTATTTTGATAGCTCCAGACCGATAAACCTCCTTGATAACATAGGGTCCTTCCCATTTGGAGAGGAGTTTTCCTGCAAGGAATCTGAAACGAGAGTTGTACAAAAGAACATATTTTCCGACTTTGAACTCACACTTTTGAATTCTTTTATCATGCCATCTGTTAACTTTTTCTTTAAACAACTTGGCATTTTCATAAGCTTGGGTTCTCCATTCATCGGATGAGCTAATATCAAATAACCTCTTTTTACCGGCAAGTTTGAAATCATAATTGAGTTCTTTGACTGCCCAATATGCTTTATGTTCTAACTCAATAGGCAAATGACAAGCTTTTCCATAAACCATTTTATAAGGAGACATACCCATAGGATTTTTATATGCTGTTCTATAAGCCCAAAGTGCATCATCTAATTTCTTAGACCAATTCTTCCTGGACCTATTGACAGTCTTTTGCAAAATTAATTTTATTTCTCTATTGCTAAGTTCAACTTGACCACTAGACCGAGGATGATAAGGTGATGCAATTCTATGGTTAACATCATACTTGGCAAACATTTTACGGAAAGCACCATGAATAAAGGGTGAACCACCATCAGTCATTAAATATCTAGGGACTCCAAACCTTGGGAAAATAACTTCCTTAAGCATTTTAATAGAGGTGTTGTGATTAGCACTACTGGTTGGAATAGCTTCTACCCATTTAGTAACATAATCAACAACAACCAAAATATGTGCATACCCATTAGAGGAAGGAAAAGGTCCCATGTAATCAAATCCCCAAACATCAAATGGTTCAACAACAAGTGAATAATTCATAGGCATTCCTTGACGCTTACTGATATTACCTATTCTTTGACATTCATTACAAGATAAGACGAACATACGGGCATCCTTGAAGAGAGTGGGCCAATAAAATCCAGATTGCAATACCTTGTGAGCAGTTCTGTCTCCAGCATGATGCCCTCCATAAGCTTCGGAGTGACATTCTCGTAGGATTTTTCCATGTTCATGCTCAGGTACACAATATCTACCATCTACTCCTTCTTTATAAAGATGTGGGTCATCCCAAAAGTAGTGTCTAAAATCATAGAAGAATTTTTTCTTTTGTTGGTATGTAAAGCTAGGTGGTAAATATTTAGCAACAATTTAATTAGCATAACTAGCATACCAAGGAGTGCTATTAGAAACATTTATTGCAGCTAGCTGCTCCTCAAGAAAACTATCATCAATAGGTAGTGGGTCATCAAGCACATTTCCAAGCCTAGACAAGTTATCAGCTACCGGGTTCTCATCTCCTTTCCTATCAGTGATATGTAAATCAAATTCTTGTAGCAAGAGAACCCATCTAATAAGTTGAAAGTGCAACTATCCCTGGGTGGTTTTGGTAATTACTAACAACATATAGCTCATTGAACTAATGCCATTTCAAGTTAAATATTTCAGGAAAGTTCAATGATTGGCATGGCATGGATTAGGAATGTGGACCCCTCAAAATGCTAAGGACACATATTGGCTCAACCTCAAGACTCTACCTTTTCACTTTAGTGATCCAAGATCACATTGAGAACATAGGAAAAACCAATACTATTAAAAGTGGGTGAGGTGTTGCTTAATGGCTTGCTTGCTCAAAATGCTTAGTGAAATGCTCCAAAACCCTCAACCACTTTCTCATTTCCACATATGTACCAAACCTAAAAGTCAAACTGAGCCCCACCGATTTGATCTATCTAGCGCCACCGAGTTTCATTTGACATAGCTACTGCCACAAACCCTAGTCACTCCGGTTTCACTGATAGGGATCTCGGTCTCATCAAGATGGGATTACAAACTCAGTATTTCCCTTCGCAACGTTTCAGTCTAACCGAGATGAGCGATCGGTCCCAACAAGTTCGCAATGCAAACTCTCTGTTTCCCTTTTGTAACGTTTGTGTCTCACTGAAATGAGCAAATCGGTCCCACCGAGTTTGCCTGACCAACTCTCTTGTTAGCTTATTACCAAACTCGACCGCACCAAGTTTGTGTAATCGGTCTCACCGAGATTACGTTATGCCCTAAACCTAATGAAATTGGTCCTACCGTGTTGACATGTCGGTCCCACTGAAAATCCTAACGTTCACATTTTGAACTAAATCGGTCCGACCGAGTTCTCTGATTCGGTCCCACCGAGTTTGGTAAATTGTGTGTAACGGTTAGATTTTGTGTGGAGGCTATATATACGCCTCCACCCTCTCTTCATTCGTGGAGAAAACCATCAGAACATGCCTACACTTCCAGCATTCATTTTCTGAGAGAGAACCACCTACTCATGTGTTGAGACCAAGATATTCCATTCCAACCACATAAATCTGGATCTCTAGCCTTCCCCAAGTTGCTTTCCACTCAAATCATCTTTCCACCAAATCCAAATCTGAGAGAGAGAGAGAGAGAGAGTTGAGTGTTGGGGAGACTATCATTTGAAGCACAAGAGCAAGGAGTTCATCATCAACACACCATCTATTACCTTTTGGAGAGTGTTGTCTCCTAGATTGGTTAGGTGTCACTTGGGAGCCTCCGTCAAGATTGTGGAGTTGAACCAAGGAGTTTGTACGGGCAAGGAGATCGCCTACTTCGTGAAGATCTACCCTAGTGAGGCAAGTCCTTCATGGGCGATGGCCATGGTGGGATAGACAAGGTTTCTTCTTCATGGACCCTTCCTGGGTGGAGCCCTCTGTGCTCATGCAGCCGTTACCCTTCGTGGGTTGAAGTCTCCGTCAACGTGGATGTACGATAGCACCACCTATTGGAACCACGGATAAAAAATCTCCGTGTCTACATTGCGTTCGCTCCCTCAAACTCCTCCCCTTTACCTTCATGTGCATTGTCTTTACATTCCGCTGCTATACTCTTAGAATTGCATGTGTAGGTTGATTGCTTGACTTGTGCAAAGTTGCTAAAATCTGCCAAGACTTAAAATTGGGAAAAGGCTAGATTTTTATTTGGTCAAGTAGTCTAATCCCCCCCTCTAGACATACTTTCGATCTTACAAGTGGTATCAGAGCTACGGTCTCCATTTTCCTTGATTTCCATAGCTTTTGGTTATCATAGCCTTGGTTTCACAACCTAGGAAGTATGGTGTCTAGCGCGGGAAATTACCACCATAGGGGTCCTTACTTTTATGGTACTAATTTTGCTAGTTGGAAGCATAAGATGAAAATGCATATTCTTGGACATAACCCCGCCGTTTTGGGCTATTGTATGTATTGGCTTGCAAGGTGAATTCTTTGATGGGAGAGAACCAAATCGTGAAGCCACCGTGGAAGAGTTGAAGATGCTGCAATACAATGCTCAAGCTTGCGATATCCTCTTCAATGGATTGTGCCTCGAAGAATTCAACAAAATCAGCCATCTTGAGAATGCAAAGGAAATTTGGGATACTTTGATTGATATGCACGAAGGTACCGACTCCGCCAACGAATCCAAATTGGTTGTGCTTCAAAGTCAGCTTGACAAGTTCAAAATGAAGGATGGTGAAGGTGTCGCTGAAATGTACTCTAGGGTTGCTCTCGTCACAAATAAGATTACCGGCTTAGGAAGTGAAGAGATGACCGACAGATTCATCATCAAGAAGATCCTAAGAGCCTTGGATGGAAAATATGATACCGTGTGCACATTGATCCAAATGATGCCCAACTACAAAGATCTGAAGCCTACGGAAGTCACTGGAAGAATTGTTGCTCATGAGATGTCACTCAAGGATAGGGAAGAGCTTCACAATAATTCAAGTGGTGCTTAAAAGCCTCATGTGATGCTCCTACATCATCAAGTGAGAAACAAACCTTCAATGAGGAATTGATCTTGATGGTGAAATTTTTTCAACAAGTTCTACTAGAGTAGAAGCAAGGAAAGAAGTTCCAAGTCAAGGTCCTATAATGACAAAAGATCTTCGAGTCATGAACGCAATTGCTATAATTGTGGAAGACCCAGACACTACTCCAATGAGTGTACGACTCCCTACAAAAGACGAGAAGATTCACCTAGAAGAAGAAGTAGAAGAGAAGAATCACCACCAAGAGAGAGAAGGAGTAGAGATGATCGTTATGAATGAAGAACCTCCCGGAGAAGCAAGGATTTGGAAAGGAAGGACAAATCATCAAAGAGCTACACAAAACGAAGACATCAAGCTCGCGTTGGTGAATGGGTATCTAACTCCGACTCCGACCATCACTCTGAAAGAAGTTATCACTCCAACTTCGAATATACTCAAGATGAAGGTGTTTCCGGTCTAGCACTTGTGTCAACCAACTCCTATGACATATTTGACTCACCAAATGAAGGAATTGGAAGATGCTTCATGTCTAAAGGCCCAAAGGTATCACACCCCGAGTATGTTGATTTCAATAGTGATGAAGATGATTTGCTAGGTGATGATGATTTACTTGTTGACAACTCTAGTTATGAAAACTATGATGAACTTGCTAATAATCATGCTAATCAAGATAAAGTGAATGATGATGATAAGAAGGATATTGAGCGTATAACTAAAGAACTAAACACTCTTAAGTTAGCTCATGAAACTACCTTGGAATATCATTGAGAACTTTTAAAAACTCATGAGAAGTTACGGTTTGAAAACCTCAACCTTGAGCAAGAGCATGGGTTCTTAAAAGCAATCAATGATGATCTTCGCAAGAAAAGTTCTTCTTACATTGCCAAGCGTTTACTCTTGTCTACTTACATGCCACAAGTTAAATCTAGCAACAAGAACAAGAAAGATTCTTCTTCTAGTAGTAACAATAATCATGCTAAATCCAATGTTGTTGCTTCTAGTAGTTCTCTTGATTCCACTAACAATTCTCTTAGCCAAGTTACACTTGAGCAAGAAAGTAATTTATTGAAGGGAATTATAGAGAAAGGTGTTTACAAGAGCCTTGCCGGAAGTAAGCAATTTGAGGAAATTGTACGCAAGCAAGGAAGGCAATAGAAGAATCAAGGTGTTGGTTTTGAATGAAAGTTCAATGCCAATGGAGTTGAGTAGGAAGAAGATCAATACCCCAAGACGAAGTTTGTCCCTCAGCAAGAGAAGTATGATCCTACTTCCTTCCAAGGGATACAAGCTCAAGATGATCTTCCACCATAAGACCACACGCAAAAAGGCAAGGATAAGCTTCAAGAGGAGATTGATGCATTTGAAGAAGCTCCTAAAGCCTTGGTCAAGTGGGTTCCCAAGACTACATCAAGTTCTACTCCATCAAGTATGACTACAAACCCAAGGTTTCCCATCAATATGGTGTGGATCCCGAAGAAGAAGAACTAGAGAGTTCATGAGGGTGACTCCGCCAACATTCTTCACTCATATCATTTCGGCAAGGACAAGTGCAAACAACTTCCACATCTTGTACTAGTTCAAGGAGTCACAAACCCTCTTGTTGGTAAGACAAGGGACAAGGTAACCTAATGCTTTCATAGACATCATCATACATGAACGTCATTCTATGTCTATGGATATCCTTGTTTGTTCCTTGTGGGACTAACCCGTGCAGGTATTGAAAGTGCAACTCACCCCAATGGATTGCTCAAAATGATCTACATCAACATTGAGTGTCCACATCTTCAACACCTACATGAAGTCATCATCGACAAAACCCAAGGTTAGTTCATCCCTCTTAGGGGCGATATCACATCTAGGGGGAGCTTTACTCTAATCAATTGAGCTAGAGCAACTCTAATGGTGTGAACACAACAATGCTTTATGTAGAAGTGGTAACCCCACTTGTGCTTAAACTATGAGTATGACCTATGATCAAATGTTCTCATTTGACTCCTAAGTCAATATACTCATATATAGATGACCTAGTCATCGCCAATTGCTTGATAGGTGCTAGAGTGTTTTTGCATGCTTCGTCACATATTTCATTTGCCATTTATTGTGTGAGCATGTTGGATGCATACTTTACTCATTCGAGGACATCCATTTGTTGCTTTGATTGTTTGGCTCTTTCTCTTTTTGCTAAATGGATGGACAAGACTTCCTAAGCACTCCCTCTAGTTATTTATGCTTTTCTTGTCTCAAACTCTATTCATGCTACATCACAAAGTTTGATCAAGTCAGATTCGAACCACTCTATGTGAGGAGCACTCGGAGTCCCCGATTCTTCATAGACTTAAACTTCCAGAACCTCTTTGTGTATTTTGGTATGACCGAGTCATCCACTTCGATCACACCGAGTTCACTAAGTTGATCTAGGTTTTCAATCTCGGTGCAACCGATTTGAACTTTTCGGTCACACCGAGTTGCAGTAACCGCTTGCGATTCTGCATCTCGGTGCCACCGAGTTGTTCCACTCGGTCACACCGACAGGGTCAGAATATATATACTCATGGGTGAGATTTTGGAAATTTCTTCAAACTCCTCAGCCCGCGCATATCCTGCTCTGCCGCCTCGGGTCTCCGGATCGTCTCCTCATCGCCGGCAACCTCCCGCCGCTGGTCTCCGTAGCCGTCAACGGATTGCTACCCTGTCGTTGCCGTCATAGCTAACTCATCTTTGAACTAGGGTATGAGTTCGACCCCTTGTGCTTTCTTTTTACCTCTGATTCTAAGCACAAGGTCAATGCCATGTTGTAACATCCCAATTTTCCAATTTGGAATGTTATACATTTGATCATAATTGCATATCATATTTTTATTGCATTTTAGGTTGGTCCTAGAAATTCTACGCAACTCAAGGACCCACGGAGAGAGTTGGGGATTTCATTATTTTCTTATTTGAGTTTTCTCCAATTTTGAAAAGAGGATCATTTGATTTTAATTATTTTCTCTTTGAATATTTATATTATGAAAAATAAAAGAGAGGGGATAAAATGACTTCCCCAAAATAAAGAAATATTGGAGGTTAAATATTAAAATCAAATAAGAATTTTATTAAGAGTTTTATCGCTATTTTATTTGAATTAGGAAAAATAAGCGTTTCTCAAAATTGCATTAGAGGCCCAAATAAATGTTCACTTTGTCCGCTATATTTTTCGAGGATGGGGAAAATTTATTTCAAGATTAGTGGAGTCCGTTTAGTATTTTTTTTCTTTGTTTTTCTGCATGCAGAATTATGTTAAAAAAAGTCAACCGACCTAGCCGGGTCGTGCCCGACTAGGACTTCGCCCGGCCGGCCTTTTTAAGAGGAGGCCTGAGCCACCCCCAAACCCTAGCCCCGCCCCACCCGATTCGCCCGCCGCCGCCAAAGCCGCGCCGTTACGCGCCGCTTGCGCCGAAGCCCGTCGCCGCGCCTCACCGCCGCCGACTGTTCGCCGCCGCCGCCCCGCGTCGCCGCTAACCCGCCGGAGTCTGCCGCCGCCGCCGAGGTAGCCACCCCGCCGCCGCCGGTTTTCATTAGAAAACCGTAGGTATTTTTAGAACCCGCGGTTATTTTATTTTTTAGATCAGTTTTATTTTTTCCCGGTTTAGTTATTTAGCGACTGCCCGTTCGTACGTTCGTTTTAACGAACGGTTTTCACCTGTTAGCCACAGACAGTGAACGTTCGTTCGTTAGCCTATTCGTTAGTTTTCCTTTTCCAGGGATTTTCCGCGATTATTTTCGATCGTGATTTCTGCCCTGATTTTCGTTTTAGTTTATCTTTTCGCTCGTTTATCAAAATCAGGCGATTCAAGCGCCTAGATCTTTGTCTCGAAGCCCTCTTTCTGTTTAACCAACTTGAACAAGATTTTGGTACTATAAAATTTGATTGAATTCCAGATTAGTAAATGGATCTTGTTTCTTTCGCAGTTTGAGCTTCGTTTGAGTTGATTCTTTTTGCAAACCGAAGTTCTTAAGTTGAACTTTCTGGTCAGATCTCTTATTTAAGTTTTACCCGTGCTTCTAGTTGAGTGCTTATTGTATGCTTTTTTGTTTGCGATAGAGTACCCGGAGTGCGAAGCGTGCTACTACAGGTCTCTAGGTTTCACGGATCATCAGCAAGGCAAGTAACACTTTGATCATACCTCTTTACTACCCAGTTTTATTGCATTAGATCAACCCTCAAACAATTGCATGGTTAGGATCTGATTTAACATATGGGTTTTGGGAAGTAGATTGAGGTAGTACCTATTGTCCTGTTTATTATCAAACCTTTGGGAGTTACTTTTACGTTGCTTATATTGCTATGTTATGCTTGTAGACGTGGTTTGGTTCGAGTGATTCATGGCAGATGTGAGTATTGTTAATTAATGGTTGAATTAAGGTGGCTACTTAAATACACATCTAGGTGGATTGCTTGAGGCACCCTGGAGTACCCAGTGGTTGTCAGGGCATCTGGAGAATCCAGTGTTGTCCTAGGCTATCCCGGAGTACCCGTGTGATCATCCTACGGTCCGCCACCCAGGCTCAAAGGGATCATAAGATTATTCATGCTAGAAACTTCCGTGTGCAGCCACAAGCCAATATGGGCTCTGGCATAGTTGAGTAAGTTTTGTGAAGCTCTTGAAGAGGTAGACTAGCAGATGTAGTGGGTTGTAGGTGGTACTGTCTATCCAGAGTAGAGAGTTAATGCTTCAGAAAGACTGTGTCTCGAATCTCCAACCATGGATGTATTCGAGTCTTGTGGGGAAAAGTGCGCAAACCTCTACAGAGTGTATAAACTAATCATGGTTAGCCGTGTCCCCGGTTATGGACGTTTTGAGTATCTAGTTCTTGGATTATCATGTTGATCTCATCACTCTAAATATAATTTGATTGGGTTTAATGATGACGCTTAATTGGGATTGAGTTGGAGGAACCTTCTCAATGTTTAACAACCACCATGATAGATAAATAAATTTATTCCTTTGTTGTAGGGAAAAATTGGCTTTATGCAAAACTGTAACCATAGAGCTTTCCACCAGCCATATATGCATGTAGTGATAGCAATTATTCTGTTTATTACTCTATGTGTTACATTGCGAGCATATTCCATGTGTTGACCCATTTCGGGCTGCAACGTTCATGTTGCAGACTTTTCAGACACCGAGTAAGGTGTCATAGGTCGTTGTCTTTCACTCAGTGATGCCGTTGGAGTTGATGGACTCACTTTATCTTGCAAGCATTCCGCTGTTATCAATTTTAGATGGCCTTAAGCCATATTATTGTAATAAGTTCTCTTTTGAGACATTCGATGTAATAAGTGTGTGATTGCTACTTTGTTATAAATCCTCAAGTACTGTGCATGTCAACATTACCGACCCAGAGATGACACTGATGCACAAAGATCAGACTGTTTGAGGTCTGGTCGCTACAAGATGGTATCAGAGCACACGCTGACTATAGGACACGACCACTAAGCTAAAGCCCTAGATCACTACTCTCTTCTCATTTCTGACTCCTCTCCCTTCTCTACTCTTTAGGATGGTGGATGCAAGGAACAGGTTCACGCAACCGGATGAAGATACACCTTTTGGACGACATTTGAAGGAAGTCACTAGATACCTGAACATTGGAATACCAAGCTTCACCGGGACCTACATCGCCACTTTACCAGAAGAGGAGCATTGGATGATTCGATTTCAAGTTCCAGGAAGGACGTTCATGCCAGTCATTGAGCCCATAGAGTTTTCCTTTGATGCACAAACTTGGAGTCTAGGAAAGAGCATGGCAGCCCACATCACCATGGGACACATTGGAGAAGTTTACCACAAGGATCCCAAGGATACTATCTACCAGATTTTTGGGTGCCGAGATGAGCAATGGGAGATGATCAGCACCAGGAAGGATAGATCTATTGCAACTTTCGTCCAGGAGTTAAACCAGCACATTCGTCGCCAGGAGAACCAGATGTGTGAAGAAGGCAATGACCAGGATCACGGAGCTGGAGGAAGAACTCAAGTCTACATGCGATGGATATGAGGAGGAAATGATGATACTCGTGGAGAAGAATGACGATTTGACAAAGAAGCTAGGAGTATTCATGGGAGACCCCGCGCCAGGAGGAGAAGACGACGATTCCACTTGCCCGGAGAACTACATCATCATCGACAACACCGACTCGGACCCTGATGATAGCAAAGATGACTTTGTTGATGAAGCTGGAGCAGATATCATGGAGTCTTCCACCGATCAGTTTTTTTAGTCGACCACCATATTAGTAGTAGTATTCCCCCATGTATATAGTATAGTTCGAGCACTTTTGTAACGATAGTTAGACCGATTGTATGCCCATGTTTGAAATTGATTGAAGTGATATGTTGTGTTTGTCTCATGTGCATATGGGTAGTGTTTTCCCTCTAGATCTCATTCTATTCTGTTTTCTCATCTTTTCTAAACCCATCAGATGCCTCCGAGACGCGACAATGGATTTGCTTTCCCACCAGAGCTCACTCAGTTGATCCAGCAGCAGAATGCATTGATGTAGATACTCGTCCAGAATCAGAACTAGGGGAACAACAACAACAACCCACCACCACCACCACTTGTTGATCACTTAGCCCGTTTCCTAAGGCTGAATCCACCGGTGTTCTCCAGTAGCACCGAGCCGATTGTTGCAGATGATTGCCTCCGCAAGATTGGAAGGGAGTTGACCACTGCAGGATGCACAGATGCGGAGAGAGTGCATTTTGCCGCACATTAGCATGATAGACCCGCAGCATCATGGTGGGAGAATTTCACAGCCACTTACCTGCCGACCCGTCACATGGGACCCGCCAAGAGGTTTTCATATTTCCATGTTTCAGCAGGAGCTATGGCCATGAAGAAGCGCGAGTTTCACAACTTGTGCCAAGGAGGACGTACAGTGGGCCAGTATGTGGATGATTTTAGTAAGTTAGCATGTTATGCCCCAGGTGACGTTGCTACGGATGCAGCTAAGCAGGAGAAGTTTCTGGAAGGACTGAATGATGAGCTGAGCATGCAGTTGATGGTGGCAACGTTTAACAACTACCAAGAGTTGGTAGATAGAGCTCTCATGATTGAAGGGAAGCAGTAGCAGATTGACAACCGCAAGAGGAAGTATGGACAAGGAAGTACAATTCTGGAGCACAGCAGAGACCCCGTTTTACTCCGAACTCGGGAGGACCCCTTCAATATAACCATGGAGGTCACAATCACAATGTAGGAAGTTCGCACAACCATAATGGCCCAAAGAATGGGAATGGTAATGGAGGAAGCAACGGTCAGAACCGTTCCAACCCAGCTACGCCCGCCAAGAAGGATCTAAGTCACATTACTTGTTTGAAGTGCGGGAAGAATGGACATTACGCCACAGAGTGTTCTGAAGGAAAGAATGGAAATGACAATGGAAGCTCTGGGAAGAAGCCCAACCCTTTCAACATAGGGCAAGTGAACCACGTTAGCGTGGAGGAGGTTGAAGCATAGCCAGATGCAGTAATAGGTAAGTTTTTGGTTAAGTCATTTACTGCAATCGTTTTTTTATACTGGTGCATTGCATTCATACATATCAAGGGGATTTGTGGATAAGTTTAAACTGCCAACCCAAGCCCTTAGGCCACCCATGTTAGTAACCTCGCCTGGAGCAGAGTATATGGCTAGCCTATGGTGTAATAGGTTACCCTTAAGGATTGGTAACTATGTGTTCCCCTCAGACCTAATAGTATTGGAGTCACAAGGACTGGATGTGATATTAGGCATGGATTGGTTATCGAAGTATGGAGGGAACATTGACTGCGCTAGTAAGTCGATTTTGCTCACCACCCCAGAAGGAAAAAGGATTAAGTATGTATCCCAGCATGTGCCGAAGAGGACTCAAGTGAATTCCTTATCAGGAGTTGTACAGGAGGAAGTACCAGTGGTGAAGGATTTCCCTGATGTATTTCCAAAAGAGTTGCCAGGCATGTGACCGGATAGAGACATTGAGTTTTTAATTGAGGTTTTGCCAGGCACAGGGCCAATATCTAAGAGACCGTACAGGATGCCCTCAAAGGATTTGGAGGAAATTAAGAAGCACATTAAGGATTTACTAGATAAAGCTATATTCACCCAAGTTCATCACCTTGGGGATCACCAGTGCTTCTAGTGGAGAAGAAGGATGGCTCGTTGAGGATGGTTGTTGATTATCGAGGATTGAATGAAGTGACGATCGAGAACAAGTACCCACTGCCGATAATCAGTGATATGTTTGACCAGTTGCAAGGAGCTAAAGTATTTTCCAAGATCGATATGCAATCAGGATACCACCAGCTGAAGATTTGCGAGCAGGATATACCTAAGACAGCTTTTACCACAAGGTACGGGCTATATGAGTATACCGTTATGTCATTTGGTCTGACTAATGCGCCTTCCTATTTCATGAACATGATGCACAAGGTGTTTATGGAGTTTCTGGATAAGTTCGTCGTGGTGTTCATTGATGACATACTAGTCTACTCGAAGAATGAAGAGGAGCATAAGGAGCATTTGCGATTGGTACGTGGGAAGCTCAGAGAACATCAGTTGTACGCCAAGTTCAGCAAGTGTGAGTTTTGGTTGAAGGAAGTTGGATTCCTCGGACATGTTATATCCGGAGAAGGAATAGCAGTAGACCCCACGAAGGTTGTCACTTTGACAAATTGGAAAGCACCCACATCAGGTGGAGAGATACGGAGTTTTCTTGGACTCGCAGGATACTACCGGAGGTTCATTGAGAATTTCTCAAAGATTGCAAAGCCCATGACGGAGTTGTTGAAGAAGGACACCAAGTTCAAATGGACTGAGGAATGTGAGGCCAGCTTTCAGGAGTTGAAGAAATGTTTGGTTACAGCACTAGTGTTGATTCTTCCAAATCAACGCAAGGATTATCAAGTGTATTGCAATGCTTCTCGTTGAGGACTTGGAGCAGTGCTTATGCAGGAGGGAAGAGTTGTTTCATATGCCTCACGGCAGCTTAAACCCCATGAGTTGAATTATGCCACGCACGACTTGGAGTTAGCAGTCGTAGTACATGCGTTGAATACGTGGAGACATTTTCTCATCGAAAACCACTGTGAGGTGTACACGAATCACAAGAGTTTGAAGTATATCTTCACACAGAAGGAGTTGAATCTCAGGCAGAGGAGATGGTTGGAGATCATTAAGGATTATGATATGAGGTTGCATTATCATCCCAGAAAGGCTAACGTAGTAGCTGATGCATTGAGTCGCAAGAGCCATGTCAATACACTAATGACCGGAGAGTTACCCGAGTAGTTAGCAGAGGATATTCGCGAGCTATGTCTGGAAATAGTTCTGAGAGGCTATGTAGCAGCATTGGAAATTCAGCCTACTTTGATGGATAAGATCCGAGGAGCTCAGAAGACGGACAAGGAGATTGCCGAGATAAAGGAAAGGATGAGCAAAGGAAAGGCTAAGGGGTTTCGTGAGGATGAACACGATACCTTATGGTTTGAGGACCGCGTATATGTGCCTAATGACCCGGAGATCAGGAAGTTGATTCTGCAAGAGGCCCATGATTTGCCGTATTCGATTCACCCAGGAAACACCAAGATGTATCTGGATTTGAAGGATAGTTTCTAGTGGACAGGAATGAAGAAGGATATTGCGGAGTATGTAGCAGTTTGTGATGTATGTCAGAGAGTGAAGGCAGAACATCAGAAGCCAGCAGGATTGCTACATCCATTGCCGATACCCGAATGGAAGTGGGATAAGCTAGGCATGGATTTTATCACGGGATTTCCCAGGACTCATTCAGGCTATGACTCTATATGGGTTGTAGTCGATCGTCTGACAAAGGTAGCTCATTTTATCCCAGTGAAGACCACTTACACCAGTGCTAAGTTGGCAAAGATATATATGACCAGGATCGTATATCTTCATGGAGTTCTGAGGACCATTGTATCAGATAGAGGAACCCAGTTTACCTCAAAGTTCTGGAATCAGTTGCATGAGACTTTGGGTACCAGGCTAGAGTTCAGTACAGCCTTTCATCCACAGACAGATGGACAGACCGAGAGAGTCAATCAGATTCTGGAAGACATGTCGAGAGCTTGTGCGCTAGACTATGGGTCGAGTTGGGATGACAATTTGCCATATGTAGAGTTCTCTTATAACAACAGTTATCAAGCCAGTTTGAAGATGGCCCCTTTCGAAGCCTTGTACGGAAGGAGGTGCAGGACACCATTGTTGTGGGATGAAGTTGGAGACCGTCAGTTGTTTGGACCAGATTTGATTAAAGAGTCTGAAGATAAGGTTAAGCTGATTCGCGACAGACTCAAGGTAGCCTAGTCCAGGCAGAAGAGCTATGTGGATTCTAAACGCAAGGAGACAGTTTACGAAGTTGGAGACAGAGTTTATCTTCGTGTGTCCCCACTTTGAGGAGTTAAGCGTTTTGGAGTTAAGGGAAAGTTAGCACCACGTTTTGTGGGACCATACAAAGTTTTGGAACGTATGGGAGAAGTTGCTTACAAGTTGGAATTGCCAAAAGGATTCTCAGGAGTTCACGACGTGTTCCACGTTTCCCAGTTAAAGAAGTGCCACGCAGAGATGGCTGATATTCCTCTGAGAGATACAGTGCCACTCGAAGCGATTCAGTTGGATAGCGATTTGACCTATGAGGAGAAACCAGTGAAGATTCTTGAGTTTGCCAGCCGAGTCACACGTAGCAAGGTTATCAAGTTCTGAAAGTTCAGTGGAGCCACTATACCGAGGATGAAGCCACCTGGGAATGAGAGGAAGACCTATGGAAGGACCACCCGCACCTATTTTCTAGCCAACCTGAATCTCGAGGGCGAGATTCATCTTAAGGGGGGTAGGTTTGTAACATCCCAATTTCCAATTTGGAATGTTATACATTAGATCATCATTCCATATCATATTTTATTTCATTTTGGGGTAATCCTAGAAATTCTACGCAACTCAAGGACCCACGGAGAGAGTTGGGGATTTCGTTATTTTCATATTTGAGATTTCTCGAATTTTGAAAAGAGGATCATTTGATTTTAATTATTTTCTCTCCGAATATTTCTTTTAGAAAAAGTAAAAGAGAGCGGATAAAATGACTTTCCCAAAAAAAAGAAATATTGGAGGTTTAATATTAAAATCAAATAATAATTTATTCGGAGTTTTATCGCTATTTTATTTGAATTAGGAAAATAAGCGTTTTTCAAAATTGCATTAGGGGCCCAAATAAATGTCCACTTTGTCCTCTATACTTTTAGAGGACGGGAAAAATTTATTTCAGGATTTTTGGAGTCCGTTTAGTATTTGTTTTCTTTGTTTTTCTAAGCGTGTAATTATTGAAAAAAAGGTCAACCGACCTAGCCGGGCCGTGCCCGACTAGGACTTCGCCCGGTCGGCCTTTTTAAGCAAAGGCCCGAGCCGCCCCCAAACCCTAGCCCCGCCGCCGCCCGATCCGCCGCCGCCGGCCGTTGCCGCCGCCGCCGCCGAGCCGCCATCATCACCGACTACGCCGCCGGACGCCACCTCGCCGCCGACCCATTCCGCCACCACCGAATCGCCGCCGCCGCCCGCCGCCCGCCGAGTCGCCGCCGCCGAGGTAGCCACCCCGCCGCCGCCGGTTTTCATTAGAAAACCGTAGGGTTTTTAGAACCCGCGGTTATTTTATTTTTTAGATCGGTTTTATTTTTTTCCCGGTTTAGTTATTTAGCTAACGCCCGTTTGTATGTTCGTTTTAATGAACGGTTTTCACCCGTTCGTTTTAACGAATGTTCGTTCGTTAGCCTGTTCGTCAGTTTTCTTTTTCCAGGGATTTTTCACGATTATTTTCGATCGCGATTTCTGCGCTGATTTTCATTTTAGTTTATCTTTTCACTCTTTTATTGGAATCAGGCGATTCAAGCGCCTAGATCTTCGTCCCAAAGCCCTCTTTATGTTTAACCAACTTGAACAAGATTTCGGTACTGTAAAATTCGACTTAAATCCAGATTAGTGAACAGATCTTGTTTCTTTCGCAATTTGAGTTTCGTTGCTTCGTTTGAGTTGATTCTTTTTGCAAACCGGTGTTCTTAAGTTGAACTTTTTGGTTAGATCTCTTATTTGAGTTTACCCGTGCTTATAGTTGAGTGCTTATTGTATGCTTTCTTATTTGCGATAGAGTACCCGGAGTGCGAAGCGTGCTACTACGAGTCTCTAGGTTTCACGGATCATCGGCAAGGCAAGTAACACTTTGATCATACCTCTTTACTACCCAGTTTTATTGCATTAGATCAACCCTCAAACAATTGCATGGTTAGGATCTGATTTAACATGTGGGTTTTGGGAAGTAGATTGAGGTAGTACCTATTGTCCTGTTTATTTTCAAACCTTTGGGAGTTACTTTTACGTTGCTTATATTGCTATGCTATGCTCATAGACGTGGTTTGGTTCGAGTGATTCATGACAGATGTGAGTATTGTTAATTAATGGTTGAATTAAGGTGGCTACTTAAAAACACCTCTGGGTGGATTGCTTGAGGCACCCTGGAGTACCCAGTGGTTGTAAGGGCATCTGGAGAATCCAGTGTTATCCTAGGATATCCTGGAGTACTCGTGTGATCATCCTATGGTCCGCCACCCAGGCTCAAAGGGATCATAAGATTATTCATGCTAGAAACTTCCGTGTGCAGCCACAAGCCAATACAGGCTTTGGCATAGTTCAGTAAGTTGCGTGAAGCTCTTGAAGAGGTAGACTAGCAGATGTAGTGGGTTGTAGGTGGTACTGTCTATCCAGAGTGGAGAGTTAATGCTTTAGAAAGACTGTGTCTCGAATCTCTGACAATGGATGTATTCGAGTCTTGTGGGGAAAAGTGTGCAAACCTCTGCAGAGTGTATAAACTAATCATGGTTAGCCGTGTCCCCGGTTATGGACGTTTTGAGTATCTAGTTCTTGGATTATCATGTTGATCTCATCACTCTAAATATAATTTGATTGGTTTTAATGATGATGCTTAATTGGGATTGAGTTGGAGGAACCTTCTCAATGTTTAACAACCACCATGATAGATAAATAAATTTATTCCTTTGTTGTAGGGAAAATTTGGCTTTATGCAAAACTGTAACCATAGAGCTTTCCACCAGCCATTTATGCATGTAGTGATAGCAATTATTTTGTTCATTACTCTATGTGTTACATTGCCAGCATATTCCATGTGCTGACCCATTTCGGGCTGCAACGTTCATGTTGCAGACTTTTCAGACGCCGAGTAAGGTGCCATAGGTCGTTGTCTTTCACTCAGTGATGTCGTTGGAGTTGATGGACTCACTTTATCTTCCAAGCCTTCCGCTGTTATCGATTTTAGATGGCCTTAAGCCATATTATTGTAATAAGTTCTCTTTTGAGACATTTGATGTAATAAGTGTGTGATTGCTACTCTGTTATAAATCCTCAAGTACTGTGCGTGTCAGCATTACCGATCCAGGGATGACACTAATGCACAGAGATCAGACTGTTTGAGGTCTGGTCGCTACACATGTTCTTTACCACGTATGAGATCAATCTATCCAGAGAAAAACTCCACTAGATTAGATTTGTTTCGAAAATTTAGGGTTAGGTTTCTGCCGAACTCATCTTGGACCCACCGAGTTGTAGAAATCGGTCTCACCGATTTGGCTTAGGCCATAGCACTTGCAGTTCTCGGTCTGACCGAAACACGCAAATCAGTGTGACCGAGTTCAACTCTCTGCGAAACCCTAGCAATCTTGGAGCCACCGAATTGTGACTCGGTCTGACTGAGTTCACTAATTTAGGTTCCAAAAGTTGCTTTGGTGTCACCAAGTTTAACAAATCGGTAGCTCCGAAATGCTTTCTGTGGAGAACTAAAACTAAGTTTTTGACTCATCTGTTTTGCAAAAATCTTTGCACATTGTGATGCTCATCTACTCTACCTCATCTATATCTATTCACAGGGCCTGCTGTCAGTTCGCTTGCCAAGATGTCTGACCAGAGTGATAGCCAGAACAGATCTAAAGAGCAAGTGCAAATGAGTGAGGGCTCTAGCCCCTGTAGCAGCTATGATGAGGGCAGCAGGAGCACTACAAGCAATTTGCTTAAGGCAGCCACTAGAACAAGGAAGAAGAGAACCTCAGACTCTAAGGATGAGGACTATGTGGCTGTTGAGGATAAGGCCACTTCAAGAAAGAAAGTGCTGAAGAAGGAGTATGGCACTACTGCTGCAACAAAGCCAGGAATGCACAAGAAAGCACCTGCCAAGAGAGTGCCAACATCCAAGTCTAGAAAAGCAGCCTTGGAAGAAACAATGGAGTTCACTCTTGAACCCAAAGAAGCTGGAGAAGGAAAGAAGAGGAAGGAGAGGGTCAAGAAGACCATTGCCAGAGTCATTGGCAAGCCCTCCATGATGAGAGATCCATCTTCTGATGAAGAGGAAGAGGAAGAGGATGCTGCACCAGCACCCAAGTCCCAAAAGCTTATGGGAGATGCAACCAAGTCAGGGGCTACTCCATCAAAGCCCAACACTGCTCCCAAAGCAATAGCTCAAGCTCAGAAGCCCACTAAACCAAAGAGAAGCACCAGGAACATCCCAGCTGAAGAGAAGAACAAGGCCCCAGTGCCTGAAGTTGAGGAAGAAGATGCTGAAGCTCAAGTGCTGAGAAAGCTCAAACTAAAGATTCCAGACCACAATGACACTCATCCAGTGGCAGAGGACATGAACATCAGGAAGGACGCAGGTCTGAGACTTTGGAGGAAGAATGATCCCTATGCTATGAGGAGAAGAAATGTTATGGATTACAGGTTCCATACCAGAGAACAACAAGACTTTTATGAGACTGTCTTGCTTGACAAGAAGCTAATGGTCTGTGACATGAGATGGGTTGATTGGGAATACATTAAAGAGAATGAAGATCACTTCCCAGGTGTATATGACAACTTCAAAGCTTGTGGAGTTGACAAGTTCGTTGGATAGAAGCTCACCAAATGGAATGATGAGCTAATCATGCAATTCTACTCCACTGCTCATTTCTATCCAGATGGAAGGATAGTATGGATGTCTGAAGGTAAAAGGTACCAGTCAACTGTTGATGAATGGGCCAAGTTGATCAATGCCCTAGAAGAACATGAGGATGACTTGGATGTGTATGCCAAAAAGAAGAAAGACCACAACTCCATGGCAAACATGTACAAGGAGATCCCAGACAAAGCTTTGGAGAAACACAAGCTTGGATCTGTACATTATTTGTTGTCTGGTCTGCCTACTATCAACACTATCTTAAGGCATACTCTACTACCCAAGTCTGGAGATCACAAGATGATTAGAGGACATTCCATCAACTTGTTGCTGCTATTTGATGTGCCTTAGAAGTTCAAGGTCATTAGTCTAATTGTAGAGACAATCAAGAGGACAGTTGTTGACCAGAAAAGATCTTGTGGGTATGCTCCACACATTCAGGTGCTTATCAACTCAAACATGGGCAATGACACTTACCTCTTGACAAGGAGCATTTACCTCTGTATCCAGAATTTGAATACAACACAGTTGTAATGAATGGGAATGAACCTTCATTAGTGCAAGCACAAGAAAAGAGAGCAAAGGCAAAGGCAGAAAAAGCTGCAAAGATGCCAAGTGCTGAAGAGGCATCTCAAGTGTTCTTAAAGTCAAAACAAGATCAAATTGCATATATGATCCAATCAACTTTGAGGATTGAGAAGGGCTTGGCCACCCTAACTCAGAATCAGGAGAGCTTGGAGAGGATCATTGAACAAAAGTTCTATGATCTTGATTTGAAAGTGTCTGAGATGCAGACAGCTATTGAGCAGCTCCAGGAGGAAGCAGAGGAGAAGAAAGGGAAAGCTACCACAGATGCCTTTCAGAGAGTGCCTAGAGGTCAGAGGTTTGCTGCACTACCCATGGTTGACACTAGAGCCACCACATCAGCACCAGCAGCTACAGCTCCAGTGCCACCTCCAGCAGCTACTCCACCAACTCCAGCTACATCAACTGATGCCTTTGTCCTTGGAGTTCTCTCTACACCACCTCCCGAAGACCAAGCCTGAGAGACGCATAACACTATGCATTTTCAAACTTTTTGGTAACTTGTTGCCAAAGGGGGAGAAATGTATAGATCATAGGCTTCGAGAGAGAGTGTCTTGCTTCTTTTGTCTCTCTTGCTATTTGTTTGGTTGAACTTCATTGTGTGCTTGTTTGATACTCTATGTCTGCGTGTGAGATACTTGCATGATCATGTGTTTGATCATATGCTACTTTAGTGTTTAATTGGATGATATTATCTTTTATATACATATATGATCATTCACTTTGCTTGGTGATGAGTGCATGTTTTTTGAGTTATATAATTTTGAGTGCTCCATCAAGATGTATGTGACATGGAAGAGTAACCCATGATCCTAATCGATTGTGCATTTGCATTCAAAAGCAAATTTCAAATAATGCACAAATTTAGGGGGGTCTCTTGCTTATCACATACTTCTGAAAGCGGCGATGTATTTCAATCTTATTACCATTTGCCGAAGCTTTGATCTATATGTTGTCATCAATTACCAAAAAGGGGGAGATTGCACTACTGCAGGATGCTGCTAACGCGACACTATGATCACAGACCCTTCGATGAAACTATGTGCGAAGCCATAATCACAAACAGTGGTGTAAAATAACCGTCAAAAAAGGTGCAAAATGTTTGCGAAGGAGGATGCATCAAACACGGTTCAGATTTTAGTTGCGTGTGTGATGCAGCGCATACGGTTCAATTCAATCAACTGTTTGCGATGAGGAGGAACAAAAGAAATGGGCAGATAGATGAAGGTGTGTGCAATGTACATCATACGGTTCACTCGAATGTACTGCTTGTGATTAGGCAACACAAAAGAAACGGTCAGCAAGATCAAAGGTGTGTGTGCGATACACGGCATGTGGTTCACTCGGATGAACTGTTTGCGTTGATACATGAGAACAGAAACGGTTCAAATGAACAAGATGTGTGTGATATGAGGCAAACAGGTCTGTAATCAGAAACATGTGCGAAGACCGATAAGAACATAGAAGATTACTGCTAATAAGCCGCGTGTGTTGTAAGCAAACGATTGCCGGTATACAATTGTGAGTGATTGGTGAAAACATCACCGACGGGTTCCATTGTTTAGTCCGTGTGCGATGTGATTTTCTTTGTCTGCACACCATCTACGCTCTGTCTGCAGAGCATCAACATATATACCTAAAAAGACAGCATTGCATAACCAAATTAAGCATACAATTACACAAGTGACTACACATATAATATTTGCACACACCAAAGTAAGCAATTACATGCATATTTGCACACACCTTGAGTTTCTCCATCCAGGCCGAGTGCCAGGCACGCTTGTCCTTGTTGCACGAATCCTTCATGTCTCCGTAGTAGGAGTCGATGATGGCCTCGGCAAGGTGAACCAGTGAGTCCTTCTCATGCTCCTTGCTGCCCCAGATCTTGTATTGGCCCTGGATGTCGACAAGATTCTGGCAGGCGATGCCCGAACTCTCAAGTGCCTTTACATCGTTGGTGATGTCCACCATAGCGAACATGTAGTGGGGGCTGTTGACAAACCTGGCGAAATGCTCACAAGGCCTTGTGGCCAGGCAGTAGTGGTAGACGAGGACGTGGTGGCGCACGCACATATGGGCGATGGCGACCTTGGGACAGGACCCGGCACGAGCGCGGGTGTACTCGAGGTCGAACATGACCACCTTGTACTTCTCCTCAGCAAGCAACAACTCCATGATGTGGATGGAGTTCTCCACCCAGACCGGATTGTTGGTGTACACCACCGAGAGGTCCATAACCTTCTGTGGGTGTCCACCACGGCACGCATGGTGAACTGCTGCTCGTCATCGGTAGCCGCTCGGAGCGCCATTGGAGCCACGCAGGATACCCTCTAAGAATTTCTCGTGGTGGGTGTGCTTCTTGCAATGGTGGGCGCGATCGAAAGGTTGAAGAGACACAAGGGTAGGTTAAATGGCCACTGTAATAAATGGGGGCCGGCCGGCCTGTAATCGTGACGTCTTGTCACGGCGTTCATAGCGAAGGATTCCAGAATCCAGTGCATGCTTGACAACACTGCACCCCAGGTGTGGGCTCGAAGAGGCGCCAAATGTATCGTCGGTGAGCCTGTTCCCGCGCTACCACGCTATTTACCGTGCAAGCTTCCCGCCCGGCTAGTTTGGCCACGCGTCGGCTAGAAGAGGGACAAATCATGGGCGTTTATTGGCAAAAAGCTTTGTAAAAACAAAGTGTGTGGAATGACTTCGGTCATAAGTTTACCCTTGGGTGATGAGTTCAAAGTTACACAGAAGGGTGATGATGGACACTCGAGTGCGATAATTAATTATGTTCTCTACAGTGCACACGATGGAAGAAACCAACTGTGTTCAATAATGTCAAAGATCGCAGTTGAGTTAGCTATACAGATCGTGTGCTGTGAGATCGACAAGGTAAACTGATTCGAGAATGGTTAATAAAATCTAAGACCATTGCATACTAAGGTCAACATAGTGCTAGCAATATATGAGTCTCATACGATGCCATTTCAACGATTGTGCCACAAAAGCTCGAAATGTTACAAGGTTCAAATTCCAGAGTTATATGGCTCAAATTCGAAGATTACAAGGTTCAAACTGATATTAGAAATGAAATTCAGCTCATCAGCTGCAAATGCTCGCGCTGGTGCGCTAAACATGGATATCAGAGAGGTTCAAACTAATATCACCGCTTCTAAGTCTGGCTTCGAAACCTCACAATTTTTGCAAAGGGGTCAGCCACTGAGAAGTCATGTATGGGGTTGACCGGATGACTTTCGATTACTCTGTCATCTGAAGTTCCAAAATGAAATTCAGCATTTTTGGAGCCTACTCCATTCTGCTGCAGGCGCCGTTGTTGATCAACAAACCATTCATTTTTGTGAAATAAATAAAGGGAAACCTCATTTCCTTCAGCACCCTTGCTCTGAGAACAAAGAACCTGGCGAATATATTCTCCGGTAAGGTCCCTCGGTAGGAGTTCAAAGTAAGTTCTGAGAGATGCAAATCTAGGCATTCGACTTGATTGTTATATTGTATCACATTATCCACCACTGGGCCTAATCTTATCTGCAAAAGAAGAAAACGTGTTAGTGCCTACATGCAGTTTTGAACATTACTACAGGCCTAGCTATTTGGTTTGCAGGATTTGTAAAATGCACTAACATGCCATCTTCGATCTGACATGATTAACATGGGCATTTGATTACATTCTAGAAAAATGTAGCCTTCTTCACAAGAGGTTGGAGTGGATGAAAAGTTCCCTAAGAAAACTAGTACAGATGCATCCAAAGGAGAAATGCTTATTGATTGTAACCATATGGATCAGGCAACCAATATGGGGGGGCATGTATGTACTGAAATCCTCCAAAAGAACCTTCAGAAATCATAGTACATTGTCATTGTAAACTTGGAAAAAGGTGTCACAAATTGAACTCCCTTATGTTTAACATTTAACAGGAAAGGAACATCACCTCGATATATAGCTTCTCCAGGCATAGAAAGCATCTCAGGAAACTGACAACTTGCTCCAGGTCGGGCCCGGTAGATTCTAGTGCCAAGACCTTCACTGTGCACAGTTTCGGGGTCAAGCTTGTCAGAATCATTTTCTGAATGACAGACGAACAAACATCTTCAAAATTATAAATAATGTTAATTTGTAGAAGGAGAGGTAGAAGGCGGTTGTTGTACCTGAACGATTGTGGATCCAATAACAAGTTTGGAGTATTTGTCAGACGAGTAGCCCACCACTTTCAATTTCGGTGTAGAAATGACATTGATTCTTGTTGGACCTTCTTGATCAACTACAAGTAATCTCTCAAGTGCAGGTGTGTCCAGGATGACCATACAGTGGTCCACCTTTTGTGATCTCTTACTGCCGCACCAGCAACACACATAAATAGTTCGGAGAGTCATGGAGGTGATGTGGAAGGTACTCAACCAATTGATCGCCTAAATACGAAGGTACTCGAGTGCAGTACAGCCACGGAGCAGGCGCTCCATGTCACCCTTTGAGAGGCAGATGGCGACGAGCTCGAGGTGCTTTAGTCGTGGTAGAACAAGAGCGGGCGCGTCATTAAGGGGCGGGAAATGGCAGTTCCTGAACTTGGCGACGCGTAGCGTGGGCGCGAGGCGGAGTGTGGACGTTGGCAGCGACCGCATATGCCCATCATCAAAAGTGAGCTCCTCGAGCTGATCTAGGGCGGGGGATCAGAACCATTCGTCAAGCTTGGCTCGGTCCTTGCCTTTGGAACGGAACTTTCCCATTCTAAGGACTTTGGTTGGGCCAAGGTGACTGGCGAGGATCTTGGAGAATGCATCCAAGCTTTTGCGATAGCCATGGCAGAGCTCGTGGGTGTCAATGAGGTCGAGAGGGCTGGAGTTACATAGGGGGCGCCATCGCCGAGAAAGGAGGGTTGTCCGCGCCCCATATTTGATTGGGAGGAGGGAGATGATGACTCTCAACATATCATCGGGGAGGCTGCTGATTAAGTCTAGGCCTGCTGGAGTCACTTGAGGTTCTATCTCGCCCCGCCTCTGCTTGTTGGCAGCCCCGTTCTCCACCTCCGGAGTCTCCTTGTCAGCGGCGCTTTCTGATAGAAATGGTAGTACATGGAATATTTAGTTAAAACAGGGCAATAGAAAAGTGTATTGGTAATAGAAGTTATTAGGTAGGAATATAGTAAGATAAGGGAATAACAATTGGTTGCTTAAATACTACACAATTCATTGGACATTGCTGTGTAAGTGAACATATGCAGATAGTTGAAAAGAAAACTTACTTCAAACAAAGTCTGGATGGATGATTTTGTCGGGGAAGTTAGCATATATCTCATGACCAGGCCCTTCTATGTGCAATGCAATTTTAGTGCCAGCTTTCAGTACATAAAACTTGGCAATTTCATTCCAAAAGCTAGTGCCAAAATAGGAGTCACCACGTTCATCAAGTCTTACAGTAGGAACGATTGTATATCCATGGTTTGTGTGCATTATGACATTCGTGGAGCCTTGACGTATGTAAAGGGAAAATTTGTGCACTACATAATCTGTTGCATAGCGATGGATGTCCTACAGAAAATGGTAGGATTGTTAAAGAAAATATGGTAACATGCAAATATGGGCCCAAATTGAAAGAACTATACAATAGCTGAAATCAAAGGACAAAAGTCTATAATTAAACAGATAGGGTAAACATGATGTCATGGAAGTATGAGAGTAATAGAAAGAACAATACATCATTAATTTGCCTAATATAGAAAGAAGAGGGGGAAAATCCCCTTTGACGTATATGGTGCATGTGGAACCTTTTATCCAAATGTAGCAATATTTAGAATATGTTCAGGAAAGTAGGCCATGCCAACCAATATAGGGTGAGATTGAACATATCGCGCACGCCCTCAAGTTATCTGGGACGATGAGATGGAATCTCTAGCGGCGGTCGCCAAGTCCTGAAGTGTCGGCGCACTGTACATTCTATGAATGAAAGAAAACCCTCAAATCAGCTCGAATAAAAATGAATTCACGCGATTTCCGCCGGGTGATTATAGGAGGCAGATGAACTGGGATAAGAGATGAGATAATATCTCATTAAATTAGTTACCTTATCGTCCATCAGAAAGAACCCTCAGTACGGCAGATTCCCCAACCAAGCAGAGCTGGGTCGACCACGAGCAGCGTCGAGAAAGTCGATGGCGATAGGCGGCTGATGTCTACTACACAACCTTCTTCTTATAGACGTTGTTGGGCCTGCAAGTGCACAGGTTTGTAGGACAGTAGCAAATTTCCCTCAAGTGGATGACCTAAGGTTTATCAATTCGTAGGAGGCGTAGGATGAAGATGGTCTCTCTCAAACAACCCTGCAACCAAATAACAAAGAGTCTCTTGTGTCCCCAACACACCCAATACAATGGCAAATTGTATAGGTGCACTAGTTCGGCGAAGAGATGGTGATACAAGTGCAATATGGATGGTAGATATAGGTATTTGTAATCTGAAATAATAAAAACAGCAAGGTAACTAATGATAAAAGTGAGCGTAAACGGTATTGAAATGATAGGAAACAAGGCTAGGGTTCATACTTTCACTAGTGCAAGTTCTCTCAACAATAATAACATAGATAGATCATATAACAATCCCTCAACATGCAGCAAAGAGTCACTCCAAAGCCACTAATAGCGGGGAACAAACGGAGAGATTATGGTAGGGTACGAAACCACCTCAAAGTTATCCTTTCTGTTCTATCTATTCAAGAGTTCATAGTAAAATAACATGAAGCTATTCTTTCCGCTCAATTTTTCATAGAGTTCATACTACAATAAAACCTTAAGACACAAATCAACCAAAACCCTAATGTCACCTAGATACTCCATTGTCACCTCAAGTATCTGTGGGCATGATTATACGATATGAATCACACAATCTCAGATTCATCCAACCAACACAAAGTACTTCAAAGAGTGCCCCAAAGTTTCTACCGAGAGTGAAGAAAACGTGTGCCAACCCCTGTGCATAGATTCATGGGCGGAACCCGCAAGTTGGTCACCAAAACATACATAAGGTGGCACATGATATCCCATTGTCACCACAGATAAACACGATAAGAAATACATCAAGTGTTCTCAAATCAAAGACTCAATCCGATAAGATAACTTCAAGAGGGAAGCTCAATTCATCACAAGGGAGTAGAGGGGGAGAAACATCATAAGATCCAACTATAATAATAAAGCTCGCGATACATCAAGATCGTGCCATAGAGAGAACATGAGAAAGAGAGATCAAACACATAGCTACTGGTACATACCCTTAGGCCCGAGGGTGAACTACTCCCTCCTCGTCATGGATAGTGCCGGGATGATGAAGATGGCCACCGGTGAGGGATTCCTCCTCTGGCAGGGTGCCGGAACGGGCTCCTGAGAGGTTTTTGGTGGCTACAGAGGCTTGCGGCGGCGGAACTCCCGATCTATCTTCTCCATGGATGTTTTTAGGGTACGTGGGACTATATAGGCGAAAGAAGTCGGTCGGGGGGTGCTCGAGGGGCCCACGAGACAGGGGGGTGCGCCCAGTAGGGGGGTGTGCCCCCCTATCTCCTGGCCTCCTCGAGGATCTTCTAATGTGGACTCCAAGTCTCCAGGATCATACTCTTCCAAAAAATCACGCTGCCAAAGGTTTCATTCCGTTTGGACTCCGTTTGATATTCCTTTTCTTTGAAATACTAAAACAGGCAATAAAACAACAATATGGGATGGGCCTCCAGTTAATAGCTTAGTCCCAAAAGTAATATAAAAGTGTAAAATAAAGCCCATAAACACCCAAAAGGGGTAATATAATAGCATGGAACAATAAAAAATTATAGATACGTTGGAGACGTATCAGCGGCAGCAATCGGAAGTGGCGAAATGCGGTGGGCTTTGCCGACAGCCTGGCGGCAGTGGCGGGCGTCAAGCTAAGTGTTTACCGCCGCGATAGGCGATGCCATGGCATAGACACGGAGGAGCTTGTGTTGGTGTGAATGGGGAACAGATCGGAGGGGCCGAGGGGGTGGCGGGCGGCGTGAGGGTTTTTGTGAGGTGGGGATGGTGAGGGTTTCTTTTTTCTTTTTTGAATTGGGTGGTGAGGGTTTTCTGTCCCACAAAGAATTTTGGGCGACAGTTTGCTAGAGCGAGATTGATGCAACAGGCAAAATGATAGTCATTGCACATGGTTCCAATTTTGGGAACCATGTGTGATTGACGTACTACCTCCGTCCTGGTTTATTGGTCCCCCGTTGTAATTATTACCAAAATTTGGCGAAATATTTAACATACTCAGACATAGATAATAAGAGTACACGTACATAAGCATAGTTCAACCATAAGTACATAGTTCAACCGTCATTAAGCATACTCAAGCGTACATAGTTTGATCCATCCCACATCTCATCTCACATGCGGCTGACACGATCCTGAAGCTTCTCCAGGTACTCGATGTACGCGCCGTGCGCCACCCTGCGAGAATACTTCTGCTTGAAGGAGCCAACGACCCGTCCTCTTGCATGCGCCAGAACACTTAGATACGCGTCATGAATCTTGTGGTTGCAAAATAGGCATCCATAGCCGTCGTTCCAGGTCCTAATACACTTGTTATGCATTCCCGCATAAAGCTCCCTCAGGATTTGCCTCTTGTACCTCCTCTAGGCATCTTCATCCTCGCTGTCCACATCGTCAAACAACACCTATACATATAGTAAAACAAATTTAGCATCAAATCACTGATAACATGCCGTGAAGTAGGATTAGGAATTTATGGCTATTTATTTATACATATTCAGAGATTATGGTTCGATTTTTAAACACAGTCGTCTATGTACAGACCAATCTTGAAGAAAATAATGGCACAAACATATGTAGGTCATTCAAAATCAATTGTCAAGTCCTGGCTAGGAATTATTAGCACAAACACTAACCCTAGTCGAATTACTATCAGAAATCATTTGCACAGATGAAACCACCAATCACTTATCACCTGTACCATTCAAACAATCAATCAATGTTGAGGATATCGCTTATCGTTATCGTCTCGGTCAGGTAGGGATTAGAGATTAATCGGAAATCGGATGATTAATCGATTTTATGGGTCGACTATTAATCGGATATTTTATTGCAAATCTCAGGTTCCAACACTAAAATATGCCATATTCAACACTAAAACAATATTTGACAGAAGTGTTACCTTGATTTCTAGCCTTTGAATTCTCATAAAATGACAAACAAAATAGGGCAATAGTACGTATTCCGTAACAAGGTCCACAAAACATAAATAAATATTGTTTTTGCCAACATAGTGTGATGAATAGGTCTAACTAATCGGTAGATCCTGATAAATCGCTTGTCGGAACGATAAATCGGTCCAAAAGATAAACGGCAAAGATAAGGCATAATCTTATCGGTCAAGCCCCAATTAGCGATAAATCGGAAGATTAATCGGTGAATCGGAAGATTTCTTGAACAGTGCAATCAATACACTACATGGATCTAACGAAACTTACTCATATTTCATGGATTGGGAGAACATAACCAAAAGATTTCTATTCCAAAAAGGGGGAGGCAGGAGTAACCAGAGAAACCCTATGATCTATTTGACACATAAATGGGCATAGATGACTAAACAGCTATTCGTCATCATCAGAGTCGTCGTCGTAGTGGTCATCGGAGTCGGTGTGGAAGTCCGCCTCCGGCTGTGGAAGCTCGACGATGTCAGGGTGCAGCGATAACTCGCCGGCGGTGACGGCAACCTCTGTCTCCATCTCCACACCGTGCTCCGGTGCTTTAGCAGCCCCGGCGTCGCCACTCCTCCGATGGGGTGCTTCGGCAGCATCCTCATACACTAACGGCTTTGAGGACTGAGAGCGGCATCGAGGATGCAAGCGGAGAGAGAGGATTGTGTGTGCGTAGCGAGGATGGGGGGAGCGGCCGCTCGGGTGCACCATTAATATGGAGTAGTGGGAGTTGTGGGAGAAAGGCGAGCGGTGGTCAAACCGATGGCTCGCCTCCCGGTGAGCCCGCACACCGGACTGCTGGCATGCCTACCAAAGTTTCACACAGCTACTCGCACGCCTCCCGATAACACTGCGTAGCGAGCACGCCTCCGTCAATTCACACACCTGCACACAAGCCTCCCCGTCTGCCTGCGCGGCGGACTGCTCACATGCGTCCCGTCAACTCACGCCTGCTCGCACGCCACACGGGTCGCGCGGTGGCACGTATATTGCTTTTCTATTTGGATGATTAATGCTACCACTTTATTGCTTAATCGAAGCATGGACCGTATCCACTATTGGTCTAACGCTCACGGTTCGAATAAATAATCCGTTTGGGGTATTGGTTTCCAATTATTAATAATCTCCCGTCTGTAATTAGATAAAGATTACATCAAAACTGGTCTCAAATTTGACAAAAAAATGTACAATGCCACTTTGTATTGATGTCCATACGACAACATGATAAGTTTCATGAACTTCAAATAAGTTTTGGATCTACCAGAATTTAAAAATCAAGATTCTCAATGTTTGAAATTTGTTGCACGGGGAGTAAACATGCACCCAGTGAGACACATGTGTTTTTGCAATCCATTTAGGTGAACTGTCACGTGTGCATGTAGCTCAAATTTGATTTTTGCACATTATACCCATAGAAAATCGATCAATCAATGTACTAAAACGTCTTAATGATCTCTGTGATTTTTTTGAAATTAAAACATCCCTCCTTTGGTAACATGTATGTTCACCGCGGGATAATTAATTTAACATGCATCATAGTTGCAGTGGATTCGCGGTGTGTGTGTGGGTGTGTGCGTCTGAGGGTGGCGGGTGGCTCGCAGTACACTACGAGTTGTGAGCCACCGTGTGGGTTGGCCGTTTTGTTAGGCAGGCTAGTGCCACATCAGTCGTGAAATCGTTATTTAAAACATTACACAACCCTTTCATACATAAAGTTTTTGTCCATATGCAGTCGATGATTGACCTACAAGACACTCAATACTCGCGTGTGATGCTTTCTATGGGCCCGCGAGGTCGTCCTCCATCACTTTGATGAACAGCCGGCAGTGAGGTTAATTTGACCAGCAAGGTAGAATCTTTTTTGTTTGTGTTATGGTGGTATATAGTACGCGTCGAAGAGGTGGGAGGAGACTAGCATATATAATATACGTATGCGTCCGTGAACAAGTACACCTCACTCAGTGTCGGGACTTTTTGGTTACCGAGGCACGTGCCACATCAAAATTGTGAAATTGGTTATTCAAACATCACACAACATCTTTTTGGGCCACATGCATATATATCCTAGCTAGGACACTCACGTGTGACGCTTCCATCTATGGGCCCACAAGGCCATCGTCGATGCATGCATGCATGCATCACTTTGACCTACATCGGGAGAGGTTAATTAATTTCACCATCGATGAGGATTCTTTTGGGTTGTACATATATTACGGTAGGAGCATATAGTATGCGGTGAAGAGGGGGGAAGGGGACCATCATATGTAGTACGCTTGATATGAACCTCGCTCTGTGTGGGTGCATGGTTTACGGTTTTTGAGGCATGTGGCACATCAAAGTTGTGAATTTTGCGTATTCAACATATATATGTTTGGCCCACATGCAAAGTGGTGGTGGTTGTCCTCTCGCACCCACTTAAGCGGTTATCAGCGATATCAATGCTTTCCATCTGTGGGCCCGCTTGGTCCATCACTTCTTTTTGCCTAACAACAAGAGAGGTTAATTTGACTTAGGAGGGGATTATTATTATTGCTCTGGGATGACATGCATGATACACTTTGAGCACACACACATGCATGTGTACGCATGAATCCCTCCCATCGAGTGGAAGTGGCTAGTACAATGACACCATCATGAACCGATCTCGCTCTGTGTGGGTAGCTAGTGTACGATTTTTGTCACACGCGCCAGATCAATGTTGTGTATTCAAACATGCATGCACGCATCACCTCCATACATATGCATGTAGTGGTTGCCTTCGAACGATACACTCCCTCGTGTGGTTATCGGCGACAAGCCTATATATTTGTGGGCTTGCGTGGACATCCATGATCACCAACAACAAGATAGGTTACCATGGCGTATTCTTCATTTGGTTCGTGTTATCGTAGTATAGGTCATGGTGAGATTCATACCTAATTAAGTTTGAGCGCATATACTATGCACACATGCATGCATATATGAATCCCTGTCGTTGGCTTGAAGTGTGGTGTAACGTACATATGCATTGTCAACCTAACCCTCACTCAGTGTGGGAATTTCTAGTTCAAAATCACGGTGCCACATCAAAGTTGTTCATTGTTACTCAAAAACACCTCTCCTTACATATGTTTGGGCCACATGCATGCAGTGGTTGTCTTCGGGGACTAGCTACTTGCATGATTATTGGCGAGGTAGCCCATCTCCGGGGTCGCATGGACGGCCATCACTTTGACCAACAACAAGAGAGAAGTTGTACGACCAAGGTGGATTATTCTTGGTCCGTTTTACGATCCATTTTGGTGAGATATATGCCTCTCTAGCCCGCCGACTGAAAGTGTGTGTGTGGGGGGGGGGGTTGCTACATCGCACTTTGCTAGGTGAACCTCGGTTGGGGGGCATGCATTCATAGCTTAATTAGGATTAAACCGTGGCGACACGAGGGGGTGGGGGGGGCTGCTAGCTACTTTGCACTTTGCTAGGTGAACCTTGGTTGAGGGGGAGGGGGGCATGCTCATAGCTTCGGATTCCCTTCGTGCCGACACGAGGGGGAGGGGGCTGCTAGCTACTTCGCACTTTGCTAGGTGAACCTCGGTTGGGGGGGCATGTGCATTCATAGCTTAGGATTCCCTTCGTGACGACATGAGGGAGGGGTGGCTGCTAGCTACTTTGCACTTTGGTAGGGTGAACCTCGGTTGGGGGGGGAGGGCATGTATTCATAGCTTAGGATTCCCATCGTGCCGACACAAGGGAGGGGTCTGCTAGCTACTTCGCACTTTGCTAGGTGAACCTCGGTTGGGGGGGAGGGGGCATGTGCATTCATAGCTTATGATTCCCTTCGTGCCGACACGAGGGAGGGATGGCTGCTAGCTACTTCGCACTTTGCTAGGGTGAACCTCGGTTGGGGGCATACATTCATAGCTTAGCTAGGGTTCCCTTCGTGCCGACACGAGGGAGGGGGGCTGCTAGCTACTTCGCACTTTGCTAGGTGAACCTCGGTTGGGACGCATGCATTCGTAGCTTAGGAATCCCTTCGTGTCGGCACGAGGGAGGGGGGCTGCTAGCTCTACTTCACACTTTGCTAGGTGAACCTCGATTGGGGGGCATGCATTCATAGCTTAGGATTCCCTTCGTGCCGACACGAGGGAGGGGGCTGCTAGCTACTTCGCACTTTGCTACGATGAACCTCGGTTGGGGGGCATGCATTCATATATAGCTTAGGATTCCCTTCGTGCCGACACGAGGGAGGAGGGGGGTGCTAGCTACTTCGCACTTTGTTAGGTGAACCTCGGTTGAGGGGGAGGAGGCATGCATTCATTGCTTAGGATTCCCTTCGTGCCGAAACGAGGGGTGGGGGCAAGCAATACCGTGCGCTTTGTGAGAGAGGTGCCACAGCGAAGTTGCATTTGGTATTTGAAAATCAAACCACCCTTTTGATACATAAATTTGGTCCACATGCAAGTGTGTTCGTGTTCTGACCCTCTCCCGCGTCATTTTTCGCCAAATTTATGAACATTAGACAAGTTGGATGACACAACAGACATGGTTCACTCAAACTAACCGTGTGCCACACCAGTGCACCTGTCACGCACACATCCGCACAGTACATTGGGCTCCACGAGGCTCCCCCTCTCAAAAATATCTGCCCGCTTTGAGGGTTTTTCTGTTTCATAACCCACGGTTGTTATCTCCGGACCATGTGTAATGTTTCTTGTTCCCAATGCCGCCTGCATCGAAAATATCTGCCTGCCTCGAGGGTTTTTCTTTGTCATAACACATGGTTGTTATCTCCGGACGGTGTGCGATGCACTATCATCAACATTTTCAATAGCCCAACATTTCACTCCCGCGTAGTAAAATTTTCAGTACCCGCATCATTTCCTCAAACACCCCGCGCCCCCCCCCCCCCCCCCCACACACACACCAAAACCTCCTCAGGCATGCACGAACGCGCGCGCGCACACGCACGTGCGCACACACACACACACACACACACAACCTCCCTCGCTTGAAACCCTAGCAAAGTTCCCGCCGCCGCCGCCGCCACAAGGCCTCCATTGTCAACATGTGGTGGTTTGCCCATGCGGCTTACCCACCGATCTCCATACGCCTGTCAAACGCCCCTTTTCCCACAGATCCCCATCCCCATCCCCACCCCCACTCTAGAGCATCGCAGCCTAAGCCCGGCTACGCTTCCCGTGGAGCTCGAGGAGCGACTGGCCCAAAAGAGGTGTATAGCGGTCTCTTCGCCCAACGTCGCCGAGGAAGCTGGCGACCATTACTAGCGGCAGACACTCAAGCAGTGGGCTAGAGTATGCGGGCATGTCTCGTCCGCCGGCTACGACATCGAGGTCATCGACAACGACGCCCTGAGGCGGGTTGTGTCACAGGTTAAGTGGCCCACCCCCAACCCCTCGGGTTCAACCACCGTCGTTCTCATCCATGGCCCCACCGTTGATCTCCTCTGGCTCGCTGTCAACAATTTGCCATTCTACATCGCCATCGAGCCCTTTTTGTCATTTCTGAAGGACATGTTCTGCGACGCTGGCTTGGGATCCACAACTTTCAGATCAGACCTCATCGACGGCGACCACGAGGAGGGCACCCTCTCCGGCTCTTCCAAGGGGAAAGCACCCGTCTGCGACATCAGGGAGGGCACCCTACAGTCGTGCTCTTCCAAGGGGAAGGAGCCCACATGCGATAACATGGAGCGCATCCAGGGTCCATGCTCTTCCCACGAGAACGAGCCCATCTGTGACAAGTGAGGAAACCCATGATTTGTTTATTTCAGTCGTTCACAATGTGATGCTCTATATGTGCAATTATTTACTATGCATTGCATTTCATCAATCCAGTTTTAAACATACCGATAGGAATGCATATATTTGCTTGCTGTTAAGCCTGTTACATCTAGCATATGCCTCTTTTAAAGTTTTTTGATTGCTCGGTTGTTTGTAGTTAGCATATGTTTAGTTTCAAATGCTATCTTTGGTTGTTTGTAGTATTCCTTGTTTATTCCAGTTATTCACAACGTGATGTTCTATATGCGCAAGTATGAACTGTGCAGTTCTATTTCATCAGTACCAGTTTCAACAATACCACTATGAATGACTACATTTGGTTGGTGGATCTTGTAGTTAACACGCCTTTCCATTTTTATTTAACCATAACCAGTGTACTTAGACCGACACAATACCAGTTTGAATGACCATGTTTGCTTGTAGTCAAATGTTAGGCCTGTTGTAGTTAGCACACCTTTCCACTTGTTTTCCTTTACTAGCGTGCTTAATCCTGCACACTGAAGCTATCTTTTGGAGATTATTTTGTCTGCCATGTGTAATTTTGGTTGATGTTTAGCCTGTTGTGCTTAACATGCTTCTTGATGTACCTACACAGGACAATTTTGGGAACGACTGATGTTTTCCATCGAGGTTAGTTTCATCCCATGGCTTATATCTTCTCACTGTTCAGGATATCCGTAGCTGGTACCATATAGGCCGGCGGCTGATAAGGGACTAATCGGTGAATCGGACTTTTAACTGAATATATCTGCAACCCATTTTTCCTTAGGTTAACTAGGGCCATATGTAATATATCTGAGGCTACATAGCAACATGCACTATACTTAATGTCTAAATATGCAATCCTAGGCTACATAGCAACAAGGAAGAGTGTTACATTAATGTTCTAATGATGTCTAGATATACGTAGAAGAGCAGCAGCAGCAACAGCAACAACACAACCCTGTTTGTATACTCAACTTAGCTAGAGGTTAGAGTTAGTTTCTAGCTCATTACTAACCCTGAACTAACTCCATCCAGAGAGTTGTTTGGATGGCAGGGTTAGATTCACAATAAATGCACTAGGAGAACTAGCTCCAATTAGCACCTCTTGGGTTGGATACTAGTTTTTTCGGGTGGGTTATAGATGCAACTAGCTCAAACTAGCCCTCATGTTTAGATATACTTTAGGGCTATTTGAGCCCGAACTAGCTCAAACTAACTGTAACCCGTGGATACAGCAGCAAATAATTTGTAAGAATGAACTAAACTACTTCCGGCCCATATATAAGATGTTAATTCATCTAATATGTGAGTATATTGGATTTTATAAGATACTCCCTCCGTTCCTAAATATTTGTCTTTTTAGAGATTTCAAATGGACTACCACATACAGATGTATATAGACATATTATAAAAGAGTGTTGTACTACATCATTGTACAATTGTTGTTTAGCTTCTAATATTAACTTGGTGCTTTTAGGTACATATGTCATTGGTAAAGATCCGCATTTCGACCCTTTCTGCGTATGGGGCAATGAGATAACGATGAACTAGCATCACGTGAGGAAGCTGATAAAGATTGTTAGTAAAATGGGTCCAAAGATGGCAATTAAACTATTTGTTTACACTTTATCCAAGACAAAAGTGAACTGCAGGATGGTAAGTAAGAACTCTGCAGCCTTCTTTTACTGCCCATAATGAGTTGTGTTAGATGACAATGTCTGAAATCTTATTCCTTTGCAGTGGTTGCCAAAGCAGTTTACTCAAGATTACCTTTCAAACTACATGATTGGTGGGCATTCAAAGGTTAAAGTATTTGTACCAGAACACGATGATTATCTAGATGTTTTCATGAAGACCGTGAAGGATGGGCGGTCATCCATCACAAGGGGTTGGACTAGATTCATGCGTGCCTTCTGCATGGAGGAGGGCACAATATGGGCATTCCGCTTCACCTTGTTCACCAACCAGAATATATTTTGCCTCTTTCTTTACCATCTTTAATAGTACAAGTATACAACTATGGTTCATCATTCTTTATTTGGTTCCTATGTAATTCTTGAAATATGTACCTATGAATCAAATAATGCATTGGTTGTTTAAACCTGACGGATATGAATAAAGTTGTAGCAGCACTACAAGAAATATGTCAACTTACGACCTTCTCTTAGTGACCCCAGCTGAATTGGTCGTAAATTCACGGCCATTTCGCTTGGAAGGGCTCAAACCCTGAAATTGCTTACACCAAATGGTCATAAAGTAGACAAGAGGCCCCGAACGCCTTATTTCTACCTGATTACGACCAATATAAATAGTCATGAGGTTGTGAACGTGGATGCATTGGTACTTATTGCTATGACTAGGCGCCACCTCATTAGTTTTGCCTATGTGGCATGTCCATGTGGCAGGTTTTGCCCTAGGTTGTGAAGCAACCTATATTTCTGTCATTCCCAAAATTCCCAAAAAAATCTCATAAATTCTTTGGGTCATATCTTCGTTAAATATGTAAAAACCTTCCTTGCCTAGTTCAAAAATAATTCAAAAATATTCATTTTCCTATTCTGTTCAGAGTAACAGTTAGTGAAGCAAGTACCACTTTGGCATGTCCAAATAGTATCCATTTTCTACAGTGCTTTCCTATGCCCAAATAACCATCATCCACCAAATGCCAGCTCAATCCATTCATTATTTTGAGCTGAGCTTCAACATTCGTATTTATGTCCAGTGTGGTGGTTTGCAAAGTAAGTACCACCTAGGCTCCTCCTTTTGAGCTGAAAATTGGTGAAGACGGTCTTCTTAGTAACTGATCATCCTCAGCCAAAACTCACGCCCATTAGCCATGTACATTTCCCGTACCGCTAATCAAACACTTGGCTGCTTATTCATGTTTGAGCATCAATCGGTCTCCTCGTGAGAATCTTATGTTGTGGTTTTCTTCCTAGCACATATCTGGGAAGTGCCCAACCCACTAGACATGCCTAGGCCGCCCAGAACACATGGCAACGCATACGGTCACGCTTGTGACCACGCAAGGGCATCTTGAGCTTCACGCGCTCTAGAGTTGGGGCGATCGGCCACCGTCCAAACCTCGATGTCTCTCCATCAAACCATGTATTTCTGATTAAATAGATACTTATTTACCTAGAAATGATTTTTGAAAAAAAATAAAGAGCAAACTATGACGCAGCTGCAGTTCAAATTTGACCCGCTTCCAACTGAATCGACAGGAATTTGTCTTTTTCACCAGAGGTGGATCAAAAATTTTGATACCCAACCATTTTGTCAATTGTGCATTAAATATGTCCTAGTATTTTAGAAAATTGATTTGGTCCAATTTTGCAACAAATATATGGTAGCTCCTTCCTAAAAAAACTCATTTCAGGCACTCGGAAAATGGAAAATGGCTTTTTCGTCCAAAGAAAATGAAAACTTCCTTAGGCAACATTGTTTGCCATTCCAATATGCACCCTTGTGCACAATATGAGATCATTTGAACAAACTATGCCATGAATGTGGCCATAAGATTGATCGTTTGACTTGAAAGCCATGAATCTTCACACTTGATAGCTCATTTCTGAGAACACTTTTTTAAAATAATTGCCGTATTACAAGTTTGTTATTTTTCCTAGGAACTTGGCCACATATAATTACACAATTCGAAGGTTTTCCAATTTTTTGATTTTTTTTTGAATTTCTTATGCCCGTTTCAAAATGCGGTCAAAACAGCGGGCTTGACCGCTCCTAGCTAGTGGTTGAATCTTGGAATTTTTTTGGTGTTTCTATGATTAAATAGATACTTATGTACCTAGAAATGATTTTTGGAAAAAAATAAAGAGCAAACTATGAGGCAGCTACAGTTCAAATTTGACCCGTTTCCAACTGAATCGACGGCAATTTGTCTTTTTCACCAGAGGTAGATCAAAACTTTTTTCACCCAACCATTTTGTCAATTGTGCATTATATATGGCCTAGTATTTTATAAAAATGATTTGGTCCAATTTTGCAACAATTATTTGGTAGTTCCTTCACAAAAAACCCTCCTTTCAGGCACTCAGAAAATGAAAAATGAATTTTCCGTGCAAAGAAAATGAAAACTTTCTTAGGCAACATTGTTTGGAATTCCAAGATGCACCCTCGTGCACAATATGAGATCATTTGAACAAACTATGGCATGAATGTGGCCATAAGATTAATCGTTTGACTTGAAAGCCATGAATCTTCACGCATGATAGCTCATTTCTGAGAACACTTTTTTAAAATAATTACCATATTACAAGTTTATTATTTTTCCAGAAAACTTGGTCACATATAATGACACAATCGAAGGTTTTCCAATTTTTGATTTTTTGAATTTTTATGCCCGTTTCAAAATGCGGTCAAAGCGGCGGGCTTGACCGTTCCTAGCTAGTGGTTGAATCTTGGAATTTTTGGTGTTTCTATGATTAAATAGATACTTATGTACCTAGAAATGATTTTTGGAAAAATAAAGAGCAAACTATGAGGCAGCTACAGTTCAAATTTGACCCGTTTCCAAGCCGAATAAGCGACAATTTGTCTTTTTCACAGAGGTAGATCAAAACTTTTTTCACCCAACCATTTTGTCAATTGTGCATTATATATGGCCTAGTATTTTATAAAAATGATTTGGTCCAATTTTGCAACAATTATTTGGTAGTTCCTTCACAAAAAACCCTCCTTTCAGGCACTCGGAAAATGAAAAATGAATTTTCCGTGCAAAGAAAATGAAAACTTTCTTAGGCAACATTGTTTGGAATTCCAAGATGCACCCTCGTGCACAATATGAGACCATTTGAACAAACTATGCCATGAATGTGGCCATAAGATTAATCATTTGACTTGAAAGCCATGAATCTTCACGCATGATAGCTCATTTCTGAGAACACTTTTTTAAACTAATTACCATATTACATGTTTATTATTTTTCCTGAAAACTTGGTCACATATAATGACACAATGCGAAGGTTTTCCAATTTTTTGATTTTTTTTGAATTTTTTATGCCCGTTTCAAAATGCGGTCAAAACGGCGGGCTTGACCGTTCCTAGCTAGTGGTTGAATCTTGGAATTTTTTTGGTGTTTCTATGATTAAATAGATACTTATGTACCTAGAAATGATTTTTGGAAAAATTAAAGAGCAAACTATGAGGCAGCTACAGTTCAAATTTGACCCGTTTCCAACTGAATCGACGGCAATTTGTCTTTTTCACCAGAGGTAGATCAAAACTTTTTTCACCCAACCATTTTGTCAATTGTGCATTATATATGGCCTAGAATTTTATAAAAACGATTTGGTCCAATTTTGCAACAATTATTTGGTAGTTCCTTCACAAAAAACCCTCCTTTTGGGCACTCGGAAAATGAAAAATGAATTTTCCGTGCAAAGAAAATGAAAACTTTCTTAGGCAACATTGTTTGGAATTCCAATATGCACCGTTGTGCACAATATGAGATCATTTGAACAAATATTTGATAGAACTTTCAAAAAACTCATTTTGAGCACTCAAAAATGAATGAATTTTTTTATCTTGAATCGATCACGACCAATTTATATGGTCATAAGGTCATCAAATGGTTTGCTGCGTTCTGATTGGACCATGGGCATATCACGCGGATCACGCATCAACCACCGTCGGATGCTTTCGGATCCAACGGCCCAAACCCACCCGAGCCGAAACCCTAGGTCTATCCTCATGAACATTTTCCACCCACCCCCCCCCCCGCCTCCATTCTTTCTCTCGTTCCTCCCTCCCCCGCCTCCATTCTTTCACTGCAGATCCACCCCAATCCCTCTCCCCGATCCAGATCGACGACGACGGCCCCCCGTCGCCGCCCCCTCCTTCCCCATCCCGTCGCCGCCCCCTCCTTCCCCATCCCGTCGCCGCCTCCTCCCCCCTCCCGCTGCTCCGTCTGAGGTGAATAACGGCCGTCTCCTGCTGGACGGCTACGCCGTGGTGGTCGCTGACGGGCCCGGGGAGTACCCGGTCATCGCAGAGGCCAGGGCTGGCGACGACGCGCTCGGCGTGGTCGTCGCCCCCGGCACCATCCCCTATGTCACGACCGGAGGTGCAGCGGCGGCTAACTACTACTACTACGCCCTATCTATCTCTCTCCAGTGTTGCGTGCGTTCTTGGTCGAGCTGACGATGCGGCTGTGGTTACTGTGTTGGCTATTGGGCAGGGCCGATTCTCGACGGCGCAGATGACGTCGTCCAGGTGGAGGACACGGAGCAGGTTGCCACCGCGCTGGGTGGGTCGAAGAGGGTCAGGATCTTGGTGCGGGTACCGAGGGGCACGATATACGCAGCGTGGTATGCGAATTTTTCGATACTTTTGCCAGTGCTTGCTAGTTTTATATGATCTCTGTTTATGGGGATTAACCACGGGTTGTGATACTATGAATCTCTATTTATGGGGATTAACCACGGGTTGTGATACTATGAAGTTGATGGATTGCTATAGCCCATGCTCTACAGCCGAGTCAGCTGCGCCTAAATTCAGTTTACATGTTTGACATGATTACTGTTTCATCTCCATTGTAATGAGCTCTCCTTTGTTTTGGAGGGTAACGATGGGGTTCTGATTTGTAATACTATGCATTTGATAGATAGCTATGGTCCACGCTCCGCTGCCATGCCAACTGCATCCAAATTCAGCTTGCTGTTTCATCTCTTGTCTTGTAGTCTGGAAGCACGATTCTTGTTTATAATCTTGTAATGGGATTATTTGTGTACAAATGAATATCATTTGCTACCAGTGTTCGAACAGAATACTCGATGCAATAAAAGATCTGTCAAATGTTGTATGCACAACTATGCATTGTCTAGTAACACAGGTTCATGCTTTCTCTATAAAGATCGGCCACAATCATCTATGGTGAATTTTTAGTCAGTTGATTTAGTGTAGAAATGTGACGATGCAGTGGATCGGGTGAGGCTTATTTGTGTAATTCGCTTCACCCACACGTATTTTCTGTGGCCCTCAAATTTGCTCACGGATCTGAGGTAGTGAGGTGTTGTTTGACTGGCTGGTAGGTGCTAGCTTTTTCTCACCACATAATCTATAGTGTCTTTCCCTGTCATAAGGCTATTTTCCAGATGGGCAATAGACGCCGTCGTAATGTACTATAATAGTGTCTTATTGGGTCTCAGTTTGTTTTGCTATGTACAATGCTTGCACTGGAAATGTTGAACGATCTATTTTGCCATATGATTACAATTGCATTAGTATTATTGGATCTGTTAATCGGTGCCTACATGTTAGATCAGCTTGATTTTGAGATGCAGCAAGACTCTGATGTTTCTGAATTCTGATGTGAGAGCATGTCTACATCAGTACAACTTTGCATGCATATTTTATTGAATAGATATATACGTGTTGATGGTCTGTTCCTCTAGTTTTCTGATGTGCATGTTTATTTGGATCCACAGAACCTTTGCAGGGCTAATCTTTCAAGTTTGTATATACATAGACAGGTTTTCTGAAAGTGTGACTGCACAGTATTGAGAAGTAATCAAGTTTCCTGTGTTTTTACCAGAACCACGACCACCGGCTCAACGCCGACCGGCCGTCGTCATCACCTTGGAGGACGACGAGGACGCCGCAGGCGCAGTCGGCCTCGGCAGCGGCTTCCACCACTACCACGTCATCGTCACCTACCAGGTCCATGACGGCGTCTGGTCCGTCGAGTCCTTCTGCAGCCGCTGCCGCTGCTCCTTCCACAGCTTGGGTGGGACTCGTCGGATCGGCCTCCTCATTTCCCATTTCAGGTAGTACATCCTTCTTGCTCGAATCTACTATTCGATCTGCCTGCACATCTCTCGCTCCAGAGCAGAATTGATGGGTTCTTCCTAGATTCTTGTGTAATGAGCTCTTCTTTTTTTGGTACTTCTGTAATGGTATTCAGAAATAAAATCCATATGTTTCTATATATGTTCTTTTAGATAAATATGTCAATACATAACTAGTAATGTAAATGGTGTGATGCAGTTCTAAATATAAATGCAAATAGCTTGTGAATGTCAATCTCATGTATCAGGGTCCTGTTCTTGTAAACCTTATGTAAAGCTAAAATTTTGTTGTGTGCGAGGCGGCTAGTGATGCAAACAAACCAAGCGATAGAGCAGCACACCGAGCAGCAGCAGGGGAGGTGTTAGTTTAGCTTGGCACCGTTAGTTTAGCTCCTTGGTAGTCCCTCCCTCTCTTGCAAGCGTGTAGAAATATAAATGGTAGCTGTAGTCCCATGAAATAGAAATGGTAGCTGTAGTCCCATGTAGCTGTAGTTCCTGTACTCGGTCTGCCCTTTGTTGCTTCATTTCTATGTTAATTCAGTCTCTGTTGAATGTATCTACTGTCTACTGTTGTGGCTGTTGAAAGAATCCTTTGTGTTGAAAGAAATGAAATGGTTTGGATACATACGTACATGCTGAGATGTAAGCTGGAATAGCCATATGCCCTTGTGATGTCAAGCTTATAAATGCATGTTGTGGAGGCCCAAAATAGACTGGATTGTAAAAGGGCCGAGGCCCAAAAAAGAAATGAATTATAGAAGGCTACGTCCTAAAAAATAAAATGGGCCAGGCCCATGAAACCAACAAAAAATTGATGAAAAAAACACAAATAGGCTGAATTAATGGGCTCGGCCCATGTAAAACACCGAATCGGACCGGGCTGAATCTTGTCAGTGACCTTTTCAATTCGTCGCAATTTTGCCACGTCAGATTGGCACGTCGGATCCGACATGGCCTGGGGAGAGAGCTAGTGACCAAAACAGAAGGTCATAGGATCAACGACCTTTTGTTAAAGGTCGCTATAGTCAGTTTACGACCGCCAGCTTTTGACCTTCTGTTTTTGGTCACAAAAAGGTCGTAAATGGAAATTTGTGACCTTTCAGTGACCAATATTCAAGGTCACAAGTTGACATATTTCTTGTAGTGTACATTCAAATTCAAATCCAAATCCGGTACAATTTGGAAAAGCAGCTTAAATTACGGTGAAATTACGCTCTCCAGGTTGTTACGACACACACGGTTGGTAAAACACAAACGTTTGTGATATGCACCATAATCCGAGACGGTTCACAGAGAGGAAACGTGTGCAAGCATGCACACAGTTGCCGTTTGCAAAGCGTGTGCGATGACAAACAATATCATAAACGGTGCGGGCAAACTAAACGTTTGTGTTAGTTGCCTTATCGTACATGATTTGCAACCATGAACTGTTTCTGATGAAGTATGCATTGTAAACCTTGCACCACAGAATAGCGTGTGCGATAGTTGTCATGTACGACGATGTTACGACGGTCCGACGTTTCATAATCCTGTCCGACACTCGTACGACGATTAGCTAATCTTCCTAACGGTGAACCATTTTGATGGGCCATGCATCATACACGTTCTATAATAGTGAACCGTTTGTGATGGGCCGCGCATCGTAAATGTAGCACGACACAATACCGACTGTGATGGCAATGTGAGCAGAAACGAGTAGGAGTATTGTAGGGGCCCTATTGTCGGTGTCAAAACCGGCGGATCTCGGGTAGGGGGTCCCGATCTGTGCGTCTATGCTGATGGTAACAGGAAGCGAGGGACACAAAGTTTACCCAGGTTCGGGCCCTCTCGATGGAGGTAAAACCCTACTTCTTGCTTGATTAATATTGAAGATATGGGTAGTACAAGAGTAGATCTACCACGAGATCGTAGAGGCTAAACCCTAGAAGCTAGCCTATGATGGTATGATTGTAATTGTGATCGGCCTTCTAAGGACCAACCTCTCCGGTTTATATAGACACCGGAGAGGGCTAGGGGTGGAGTCGGTTACAAGGAAGGAAATACAACATCCGGATCGCCAAGATTGCCTTCCACGCCAAGGAGAGTCCCATCCGGACAGGGGACGGAGTCTTGAGTCTTGTGTCTTCACGCTTCAATAGTACGGACGTTGTACATAGTCCGGCTGTCCGGATACCCCCTAATCCAGGACTCCCTCCGTAGCCCCTGAACCAGGCTTCAATGACGATGAATCCGGCGCGTAGTCTTGTCTTCGGCATTGCAGGGCGGGTTCCTTCCCCGAATACTCCAAAGTAATTGTCAAACACTTGAACCGTGTCCGGATCCACAAAATGATCTTCACATGCCACCGTAGAGAGAATGATATTTCACAAATGCAATATGCTGACAACTTTTTAGACAATGCGATGTGTCATTACGGTCGGGTCATTATTCGAACCGTTTTCCTACAACCAGCCACAGCGCATATTGCGAGGCGGTTTCCTTGACACGTCTTGTCAAAGCAGAGATCGTGTCCCCTTATTACGGGATTATCATCAATACGGGTATGGGTAATCCAACCACACCGCTAATCGTGGCGAGTGGGGAATGAGCGGGTTCCACCAGGCAAGTCGGGAGGCACAAAAAGCTTTTGCCGTATATATAAAGAGATAAGGTCTCTTCCTCCTTACCCATGCCTTCTCCTTCCGCGAACCTATTCCCATTTGTTCGAGCCCTAACGCCCAGGCTTTCTCCTTTTCCATCGAAGAGAGATTTTCCAAAGATTTCCAGATCTGGAGCAGGAGGCAAATGGATGGCCTCTATCATCCAGGAGAAGGATATCAAGAAGCTCCGGGAAGCTGGGTATCTGGCAAAGAAGATCAGCCACCGTCTCCCACCAGTGGGAAAGGTCATCCCTACTCTGGAGCCCCACGAGAGAGTCGTGTTCCTTCCCCATTTCATCCGCGGGCTCGGGTTTCCCCTTCACCCATTTGTTCGTGGAGTCCTGTATTACTACGGGATTGATTTTCATGATCTTTCCCCTAATTCTTTCCTCAATATCTTGACATTCATCGTCGTGTGCGAGGCCTTTCTCCGGATTTCGCCTCACTTCGGCATGTGGCTGAAGATTTTCAATGTGAAGCCAAAGGTGGTGAGTGGCGAACATGCCGAGTGCGGCGGCGCCATGGTGAGCAAGATGCCCAAGGCCGTTTGGCCGAAGGGTGCCTTCAATGACTCCGTCAAGGAGTGGCAGTAGCAGTGGTTCTATATCACCGAACCACGCGTCAAAAAGTGGGTTGCAGCTCCGGAGTTCAGATCCGGAGCCCCACTGCGGCTCACTTCCTGGCCCAAGAAGGGCCCGAATTGGTCCTCGTACGATGAGCTGTTGCTGCTCCAGACGCGCATTCAGAGCGTGGTTGGCAAGGACGTCAAACTCATCGACGTAGTCCAGGTGATGCTAGTTCGCCTGGTTCTCCCTTGCCAGCGTTGAGCCTGCAATTTGTGGGAATACGACCCGACCGAGCACCCGGCCCTTCGGGAGCTCTATGATTCCTCCCATGAGGATATCTGGAAGGTGCTCTTTAAGTCCGGCAAGTCATGGCCGGGCTCTTCCGAGGACCGTGGGTATCAATTATCCCATTTTGCAAGCACGGTAAGTTATTGTTATGCTCTGTCCATCCATGCTTTGGCTAACATGTCCTGAGGGAGCCATATTTATCATGCTTTGTCACGACCACAGGGATGGATAAAAAATGTGGAGCGGATACATTGTCCGGCTCCGCTGCCGGAGGAACCGGCCGGATCTCTTCTGACGAAGATGCTGATCCCCGCGCCTTATGAGGCGCCAAAGAAAAAGGCCTCCAAGAAGGACAAAAAGACCCAGAGTGGCTTCCGTCATTGCGAGGCTTTAGACGCCAAATCCTAAGACTCCGGCGATGATCCTTCTTCTGAAGACGAAGAGGAGGAAGCAGAGGAGGACGAGCCTCACTCTGGGGGTGGGAAGAAAAGGACGGCCTCCTCATCCCTGGAGGCCGAATCGCCCAAGAGGGGAAAAAGTTCCCTCCCAGAGGCATCCACTACGGCTGCCTATAGCAGCCCGGAGTGGGATCCCAGGGCCCAGCCCCTGGAAAAGTCATAAGTATACGAAATCCGAACACGCATACGCTTCCGGAATTGTTTTGGTATAGCAGTTTTAACTATTGCCATATTTTGCACAGCCCAGCGAGGTCTCGTGCCGGACAGTCCTCATCAGAGGATTCGCTGGGCTCAGACACCTTGGCGAGCGAGAAGCCTCCAAAGGCCCCTTCCCAAAAGTCCAGGCGCGACACTGAGCTGTCATCTCAACAGGACCTGGACCAGGGAGGACATATCTCTGGAGCCGGACACACGGGAGCGGATAAGGCCCCCGGGACCTCTAAGGTTCCAGGATCGAGCGAACAGCCACCTTCGATGGTGGGAGGCCTGACTACCCCGCCGGCGTCCTCTGTTCGAGCAGAGCTGCCCGGTGATCTATCGATAGCATTGAAGAGTGCGTCTATCATCGATGAGCATCGGACCCTCATGGGTGCGGTGGTTGAGAAGATTCAGTCCGCCGAGAGCGAGCTGAATGAGTCCTGCCTTGGCCTTATAAAGGCCTTTGAGGTATGTTTTCTAAGAAACCTTTGAGGAATCGTTGTAATATGAGTAGTAGCCCCTGATACACTGTCCGGCTGCAGCAAGAGAGCCGGGCAGGGGATCAAGTCCTCTGCTATTGCAGGAGCCTGTGTGAATGACGTATACCCCTTTATGTGAAATAGGCGTCTGAAGTGAGGACAGCCACTCATAATGCGGAAGTGTCCGGACTGAAGCAGAGCCTTGCACGGGCCGAGGAGGAACTCGGCCGTGTGAAGAAGCAATTGGAAGACAAGCAAGGTATGTTGAAAACATTTGTCTTGAAGTTGGCACGAATGAGTAATTGTGCCTAGTGAAAAGTATTTGTTCTGTATGCTCTAGGAGCGAGTGCCAAATACGAGGCACTAAAGAAGGTTGTCGCTGATGCCAATGAGAAGGCTGCCGCCGAACAGGCGCTTCGTGAAAAGCACGAGGCCAGGGTCATCGCACTGAGTGAGAGCTCCAGGAGGCTATGAAGAAAAGCGAGGGCTTGGAGCAGAGTCTATTAGGGAAAGAATCCGAACTCGCCCAAGCTCTCGAGGCTGCGGAAGGTGCTTGGGAAGAAGCCCGAGGTGCTGTGCGGGACATTTAGGAGGCCTAGAGAGTTGCGGCTGGTAAGTCCTTCTGTATTCTTAGCCATTTGTACATCATAATGGGAAGAATTCTAAGTGGCAAGCTGAATTCTTATTTTTTCCAGGGGCGTTTGCGGATCTTCCTCGCAGCATATCAGATGCCGCCCAATTCTACCAGACCGAAGAGAAGAAGTCCGCGGAGAGGGATTTCTGGTCGCAGTATTTGGCGCCAAACTATCCGATGCCCTTTATCGACCGGTGAAGCGGTGGTCGAAGCTACCTGATGCCGAACTAGCCATGAAGGACCTGGTTGTCCGGTCATGTTCATGAGCCCATTCAGCGATTACTTTGGACTCCTGAAGCGGATTGTGGGTGCTTGTCCTCGGCTTGATGCTATTAAGCGATCCGTCTATATAGAGGGTGCGCGTATGGCGTTTGCCCGTGCGAAAGTGCATTGGGGGAAGCTTTACATGGAAAAGCTGATGACTGAGGGGCCGCCAGAGGGTAAGGAGCACCGCAAGCCCAAACTGTACTATGAAGGTGTACTGAAGGGAGCCCGCCTTGCGGCGGATAAGTGTACGAAAGACATTATATTTCCCTTAGGGCATTCGTGCCATTCTTTGTAATATGGGATACTGGCACTGTTATTATTTATTGCATGTTTTGTTTGAACACTTGTTCTTCCTGTGTGGTTGTTTATTGTGTATACATATTGAGAATTGGCCAGTCGTCGGCTTCTGCCCCCACGAAAGAAGTTCAGGGGTGTTCGGGTCATACCTGGACACTCTTTATCCCATGGCTGGGTCCTTTTAAGGAGGTGTTTCTCACCACGAACCAGGCAATCGGACTATAGGGCTTTACCACTCTCACTTAGCCATAGGAATTCTAGTATGGTCGGTGCAGCCCCTAGTGTTCGGAAAGCAGGACTAGGGGCTCTATTGGCACCTGATCGGAAGACCAATCCGTCGCACTCTGCATTTATAATGGCGTTATGCGGAATAAATCTTTAAGGATTTTACAACCTCTCGAACAGTTGACCAGTTCTCGCTGTATCATGACAGTCGGTTTTCGGCTTTCTCTATTGAGGTGCTCGCCCGGCAGATCCTGGACACAATCGCAGTAGTTCTCTCTGCGCTACCTTAGCCGATATAACGGAACGTAAGGTACCAAAACAAGGGAGCCAGGCAAACCCAACCAATGACCCAAGACATGATTCGGAGCTGATGCATATAGTGCTATAAGTTCGGGGTATCGAGCGACCGAAAAGGTGGTCGGACTTTGCTGTCGTATTGTGAATCCCCTGGCATAATCGGGCGTGACACAAGGTGTTGATGAAAAACGACGGCCGGCTAGTGTTATTTAAGTCTACGCATTGTAACAAGATGATATGTCTATGCATATTGGTACGGTTTATGATTATGAAAAGAGGTGTTTTTGGTGCAACCTGCGATGGCCGGACTGGAGGTGGCTGTGGGTGGATTGGAAGTTAATCCATACTGCCTTCTTTGGGGGGATCCTTGTGTGTCCTAGCCGATTCCATGTCGCCAATCCTGTTCTGCGTCAAAGTTAGTTTGTAAAGGCAAATACTTGAAGGTAGCTGAACGTCCTCCTGTGGTTGGTCCGAGGGTTCATGATCGGACCATGGTTAATCCAGCCGTTAGACCGTGAAGTAGCGCGGACTCCTTAGTTGGTGTCTGGATAGTTGGTTGTCATATCAGAATTTTGACAGGCATGCACACTCGCTACTCCGGCAGTTATATCATTTCCGCTCTAAGGGCGGGGTTCGGCCTTGTCCGTGGGTGTGTGATTATCACCCGGTGTTGGCCTGAGGGATTTACCACATGAGATCTAGTCGACGTGGATAATCCCATTAGCATATGGTAAATTACCGTATGAGGGAAAGGTGCCGAAGAATTATTCTTCGGCGTGGTATTTTTTGGTGATCCTAGGACAACCGTTAGAGTGGTGGGCCCATAAAACTTGGCCTTTGCACCTAGCATCTTTTAGAAGATGTTATTTGCGGTTTCATACCTGTGGGGGCTTTATGTGTTATCGAGCCCTCAGACTACTATGTCTAGAGGTATTGCAATTGAATTGCTGTGGTTGATGTGATCAGGGGTGATCGGCCGTACTTTTATGCTATGGGGGGTCTCTTGACTAGACGCCTCCCTTCATTATTTCCGGCACACGACCAGCCGCTTTGTTTTGAGGATCCGATATTCTCTATTGGTATGCTTTGCCGTTCTTCTAGGAGAACCATGAATTTCACATGGTTGATCGAGTATGTGGCTTGGGCCGGATAGGTCTGAGCTGTTGTTTGTCCGCCGACCGGGCTGGGAATTGCTGGGCTTAGCACCAGCTTCCCTGACTTGACGTTTATGACCATCATGCCGAGGCTTTAGGATGCCTCTTCGTGTGTCCTTCTTGTTGTCTTGGACCGTAGTGATGTGTTGACGTCAGGGTATGTGCCTTGGGTTCTCCTGCTTAGGTTGGGGTAGCCAGTTGTGCCGTGTGTGCCCTTTGTCGGGGTAGTCGAGCCCGTATTTTTCGGTGGCCAGGACCTTGGTCCATCTGTCCACCAGCAAATCTTGGTTAGCTTTAAGCTGATGTTGCTTCCTTTGCAGGCTCCTTGCCGTGGCCATGAGCCGCCGCTTGAAACGAACTTGTTCCACTGGATCTTTAGGCACGCCGAATTCGTCATTGCCGAGGCTTGCCTCGTCTTCGGAGGGGGGCGTATAGTTGTCCCTCTCCAAGTATCCCACCGTGGCCGGTCTGGCCTGCTTAAAGGCAGGCTGACTAGCGTTGTATTCCTCTTCGGCGCCATCCGGATTGTTTTCGTCTCCTGGGCCGGTATTGTTGTGGCGGGGATTGGAGCGGCGCCGACGACGCCCATGCTTTGCTTTTCTCCATGAGGGATTATCCTCCATTGCCTCATCGCCATTGGTTTCCTTCGGAGTGTCCACCATATATATATATATATATATATCATAGGAAGAGGTGGCTGTCCACCGCTCAGTGACCGGTGGTTCATGTTCTTCTCCTGCATCATCGTCCATAACGTCGATGTCTTCTTAGTCAAAATCAAGCACGTCGGTTAGATCATCGATCGTGGCAATGAAGTGGGTGGTGGGTGGGCAACGAATTCCTTTGTCACCTGCTCCCCACTCGAGTCGGACATAGTTCGGACGTGAGTCTCCTGATAAAGATAGAGACTTTAGCGAGTTTAGTACGTCACCAAAGGGCGAGCGCTGGAAGATGTCCGCAGCGGTAAACTCCATTACCGGAGCCCAACCAGGCTCGGCGGGCTCAGGAGCACGCGGACTGGAACCTACAACCGGATACGAATCCGGGGGTCCGGAGCCAGAGGCTTCCCCAGAAGTGAGGCCTATGTTCAGCTCCATCGCCGATGAGTGTACGGCCTGTGGGGCGGGGTCCATCCATCCGTCCTTAGGCAACGCAGCTTGCTCCGGATTTAAGTCTGGGGCTACTGCAGGGGTGATACCCCGAGCATTGTCCGACAACAGGTCTAAGCCGTGCTCGTCTTGACTGTCCGGTGCTGCTGGCGTAGGCCCGAATCCGTCAAAGATCAAGTCTCCGCGGACATCAGCCATGTAGTTCAGGTTTCCGAACCCGATCTGGTGGCCAAGGGCGTAGCTGTTGATCTACTCCAGGTGGCCAAGCGAATTGGCCCGCAGTGCGAACCCGCCGAACACGAAGATCTGCCCAGGGAGAAAAGTCTCACCCTGGACCGTGTTGTTGACGATGATTGAAGGCGCCATCAAGCCTTGCAGCGACGACACAGAGGAACTCTCAATGAAAGCACCAATGTCGGTGTCAAAACCGGCGGATCTCGGGTAGGGGGTTCTGATCTGTGCGTCTAGGCTTATGGTAACAGGAAGCAAGGGACACAATGTTTACCCAGGTTCGGGCCCTCTCGATGGAGGTAAAACCCTACTTCCTGCTTTATTAATATTGAAGATATGGGTAGTACAAGAGTAGATCTACCACAAGATCGTAGAGGCTAAACCCTAGAAGCTAGCCTATGATGGTATGATTGTAATTGTGATCGGCCTTCTAAGGACCAACCTCTCCGGTTTATATAGACACCGGAGAGGGCTAGGGTTTACATGGAGTCGGTTACATGGTAGGAAATACAACATCCGGATTGCCAAGCTTGCCTTCCACGCCAAGGAGAGTCCCATCCGGACACGGGACGGAGTCTTGAGTCTTGTGTCTTCACGCATCAATAGTCCGGACGTTGTACACAGTCCGGCTGTCTGGATACCCCCTAATCCAATAATCCCTCACCTATCCCCGACGGTTTCTGGGTCGTGTGGGAAGGATCCCCCTATCACCCACACTCACTTGGCGATGGTTCCAAATGCCGTCGCGGAAAGGGGTTTTAAACCGTTTGTTTAGGACCAACGCGCACCAGTGTTGAAAGTGCAACTATCCCTGGGTGGTTTTGGTAATTACTAACAACATATAGCTCATTGAACTAATGCCATTTCAAGTTAAATATTTCAGGAAAGTTCAATGATTGGCATGTCATGGATTAGGAATGTGGACCCCTCAAAATGCTAAGGACACATATTGGCTTAATCTCAAGACTCTACTTTTTCACTTTAGTGATCCAAGATCACATTGAGTCCATAGGAAAAGCCATAACTATTAAAAGGGGATGAGGTGTTGCTTAATGGCTTTCTTGCTCAAAATTGTTAGTGATATGCTCCAAAAGCCCTCAACCATTTCTCATATCCACATATGTCCCAAACCAAAAGTCAAACTCGGCCCCACCGATTTGATCTATCCGGCGCCACTGAGTTCACTTGACATAGCCACTGCGAGAAACCCTAGTCACTTCGGTCTAACCGATAGGTATCTCAGTCTCACCGAGATGGGATTGCAAACTCTCTGTTTCCCTTCATAATGTTTTGGTCTAACCGAGATGAGTTATCGGTCCCACCGAGTTCGCAATGCAAACTCTTTGTTTCCCTTTCATAACGTTTCGGTATCACCGAAATGAGCGAATCGGTCCCACCGAGTTTGCCTAACCAACTCTCTGGTTAGCTTATTACCAAAATCGGTCCCACCGAGTTTGTGTAATTGGTCTCACCAAGATTACATTATGCCCTAACCCTAATGAAATCAGACCTATCGAGTTGACATGTCGGTCCCACTAAAAATCATAACATTCACATTTTGAACTAAATCGGTCCGATCGAGTTTTCTGATTCGGTCCCACCGAGTTTGGTAAATTATGTGTAATGGTTAGATTTTGTGTGGAGGCTATATATACCCCTCCACCCTCTCTTCATTCATGGAGAAAGACGTCAGAACATGCCTACACTTCCAGCATTAATTTTCTGAGAGAGAACCACCTACTCATGTGTTGAGACCAAGATATTCCATTCCAACCACATAAATCTTGATCTCTAGCCTTCCCCAAGTTGCTTTTCACTCACATAATCTTTCCACCAAATCCAAATCTGTGAGAGAGAGTTGAGTGTTGGGGAGACTATCATTTGAATCACGAGAGCAAGGAGTTCATCATCAACACACCATCCATTACCTTTTGGATAGTGGTGTCTCCTAGATTGGTTAGGTGTCACTTGGGAGCCTCTGTCAAGATTGTGGAGTTGAACCAAGGAGTTTGTATGGGCAAGGAGGTCACCTACTTTGTGAAGATCTACCCTAGTGAGGCAAGTCCTTCGTGGGTGATGGCCATGGTGGGATAGACAAGGTTGCTTCTTCGTGGACCCTTCATGGGCGGAGCCCTCCGTGGACTCGCGCAACCATTACCCTTCGTGGGTTGAAGTCTCCATCAATGTGGATGTATGATAGCACCACCTATCGGAACTACGGATAAAGAATCTCCGTGTCTACATTGCATTTGCTCCCTCAAACTCCTCCCCTTTACCTTCATGTGCAATGTCTTTACATTCCGCTGCTATACTCTTAGAATTGCATGTGTAGGTTGATTGCTTGACTTGTGCAAAGTTGCTAAAATCTGCCAAGACTTAAAATTGGGAAAAGTCTAGATTTTTATTTGGTCAAGTAGTCTATTCCTCCCCTCTAGACATACTTTCGATCCTACATAAGTCTAGGTTTAGCATCTTTCTTTTCCATAAGGTATTTAATAGCAACATGGTCAGTGTCAACGATAACTTTAGAGTTAACAATGTAAGATCTAAATTTATCACAAGCAAACACTACTGCTAGAAATTATTTTTCAGTAGTAGCATAATTTCGTTGAGCACTGTCTAGAGTTTTACTATCATAATGAATAACATTTAGTTTCTTATCAACTCTTTGTCCTAGAACAGCACCAACAGCATAATCACTAGCATCACACATAATTTCAAAATGCAAGTTCCAATCAGGTGGTTGAACAATAGGTGTAGAAATTAAGACTTTCTTGAGTGTTTCAAAGTCTTCAAAACAATCATCATCAAAAACAAAAGGAACTTCCTTTTACAAAAGTTCGTAAGAGGCCTAGAATAGGAAAGCCTTTGATAAATCTCCTATAGAAACGAGCATGACCTAGGAAACTACGAATACCTTTGATATCTTTAGGACATGGCATTTTCTCAATTGCATCAACCTTAGATTTGTCCACTTCGATACCCTTTTCAGAAATTTTATGGCCCAAGACAATACCCTCATTAACCATAAAGTGGCACTTCTCCCAATTCAAGACAAGATTTGTTTGTTCACATCTTTGAAAAACTTGATCAAGATTTCTTAAACAATCATCAAAAGACTTCCCATAAACAGAGAAGTCATCCATGAAAACATAAACAATCTTTTCACAAAAGTCAGAGAATATAGTAGTCATACATCTTTGAAAGGGAGCAAGTGCATTGCATAAACCAAAAGGCATACGTCTATAAGCATAAGTTCCAAAGGGACAAGTGAAAGTGGTCTTTTCTTGATGAGGTTGAGAAACAGGTATTTGTGAAAAACCAAAATATCCATCAGGAAAGCAAAAGTGTGTGTGCTTAGATAATCTTTCTAGCATTTGATCAATAAAAGGCAGAGGGCAATGATCTTTTATAGTTGCTTTGTTTAATTTTCTAATCAATTACCATTCTATAGCGTGTAACAATTCTTTGTGGAATAAGTTCATTCTTATCATTAGGAACAACAGTAATGCCTCCTTTCTTAGGAACAAAATGAACAGGGCTTACCGATCTACTATCAGCTATAGGACAGATTATACCTGCTTCCAGAAGTTTTAATATTTTCGTTCTTACCACTTCTTTCATCCTCGGATTTAACCGACATTGGTGATCAACAACGGGTTTAGCATCAGGTTCCATATTAATCTTGTGCTGACATAGAGTGGGACTAATGCCCTTTAAATCATCAAGAGTATATCCAATAGCAGCTCGGTGCTTCCTTAGAACTTTCAATAATCTTTCTTCTTCATGTTCCGAAAGGTTAGCACTAATAATAACAAGATATATCTTCTTTTCATCAAGATAAGCATATTTCAAAGTGTCTGGCAATTGTTTTAATTCAAACACAGGATCACCTTTAGGTGGAGGAGGACCTCCTAGAGTTTCAATAGGCAAATTGTGTTTAAGCAGAGGACGTTGTTCAAAGAAAATATTATCTATTTCATTTCTTTCATGCATATGTAAATCATTTTCATGGTCTACTAAATATTGTTATAGTGGATCAGTAGGAGGCAAAGCAAGACCAATAATTTCATCCTTACTAGGCAATTCTTTTTCATGAAGATTTCTACTAAACTTGGAAAAATTAAACTCATGAGACTCATCACCAAAACTAACACCGACAGTTTGTTTCTCACAATCTATCTTAGCATTAACAATGTTCAGGAAAGGTCTACCAAAAATAATGGGACAAAAATCATCTTGTGGGGAACCAAGAACAAGAAAATCAGTAGGGTAATCTATTTTTCCACAAAAGACTTCAACATCTCTAACAATCCCAATTGGTGAAATAGTATCTCTATTAGCAAGTTTAATAGTAACATCTATGTCTTCTATCTCTGTGGGTGCTATGGCATTCATAATTTCTTGATATAAGGTGTAAGGAATAGCACTCACGCTAGCACTTATGTCACGCAAACCATGATAACAGTGATCTCCTATTTTAACTGAGACAACGGGCATGCCAACAATAGGTATGTCTTTATCCTTTTTATCAAGCTTGGCAATTCAAGCAGCTTCTTCATAGAAGTAAATAACATGCCCGTGTACATTTTTTCCAACAGATCATTAATCATAGCAACACTAGGTTCTACTTTAATTTGTTCATAAGGTTTAGGTGTTCTAATATAACTTTTTTTGACCAGAATTGAAACCTTAGCATGTTCCTTTATCCTAACAGGGAAAGGTGGTTTCTCAATATGAGCAGTAGGAATAACCGGATCATTATAAAGTATAGTTTCTTCTTTAGCTAGAACATGTTCTATAATTTCTTCTTTAACAGGTGGGTGATTTTTAAACCACTTCTCTTTAGGGAGATCAACATGAGTAGCAAATGATTCACAAAAGGAGGCTACTATCTCAGAGTCAAGTCCATATTTAGTGCTAAACTTTTGAAAAGCATCGGTATTCATAAAAGATTTAACACAATCATACTTAAGCTTAATACCTGACTCTTTACCTTCGTCGAGTTCCCAATCTTCAGAGTTGCGTTTAATTCTTTCCAAACTATCCCACTGGAATTCTATAGTCTTCTTCATAAAAGAACCAGTACAAGAAGTATCAAGCATGATTGATCCTCGCAAGAAAGTCGAGCATAAAAATTCTGAATAATAATTTCTCTTGAGAGCTCATGATTTGGGCTTGAATATAACATTGACTTAAGCCTCCCCCAAGCTAGAGCGATAATTTCTCCTTCACAAGGCCAAAAATTATAAATGTAATTCTGATCACGATGAACTAAATGCATGGGATATTGTTTTTGGTGAAACTCCAATTTCAATCGATTCCAATTCCAAGCTCCAATATCATCGCATAGCCTATACGATGCCAATGCTTTTCCCTTCAAAGATAAAGGGAAAACCTTCTTCATAACTTCATCTTCGGGTAAACCTGCAAGCTTAAACAATCCACAAATTTGTTTCACATATATCAAGTGCATATCATGATGTTCGGTTCCGTCTCCTGCATAAGGATTAGCTAGCAGTTGTTCTATCATACCCGAAGGAATTTCATATTCAATATTTTTAGTAGGTGTAGTAGGTTGAGGGGTAGCTAATTGTAGTTCCGGCCGAGGTGAAGATACCCCGAGCAAACCCCTCAAAGGATTGTTCTCCATGGTAACAAGTGACAATAAATTTTAGCACACTATATAAATGTTTCCTTACCAAATTCCACTTACCAAAGGCACTTCACTCCCCGGCAATGGAGCCAGAATATAGCCTTGATGACCCACAAGTATAGGGGATCAATTTTAGCTCTTTTCGATAAGTACGAGTGTCGAACCCAATGAGGAGCAGAAGGAAATGACAAGTGGTTTTCGGCAAGGTAATGTCTGCAAGTACTTCCTTTTGAGGCAAAGGACAGGCCAAAAAGGTCTCTTATAGTAAGCAAAGCGTTCTTGAGGGTACACGGGAATTTCATCTAGTCACTTTCATCATGTTGGTTCGATTTGTGTTCGCTACTTTGATAATTTGATATGTGGGTGGACCGGTGCTTAGGTGATGTTCTTACTTGAACAAACCTCCTACTTATGATTAACCCCCCTCGCAAGCATCCACAACTACGAAAAAAGTATTAAGAATAAATTCTAACCATAGCATTAAACTTTTGGATCCAATCGGTCCCTTACGGAATAGCGCTTAAACTAGGGTTTAAGCTTCTGTCACTCTCGCAACCCATCATATAATAACTACTCCACAATGCATTCCCTTAGGCCCAAATATGGTAAAGTGTCATGTAGTCGACGTTCACATGACACCACTAAGGGAATCACAACGTACATACTATGAAAATATCAAACACATATCAAGTTCACACGATTACTTGCAACATGATTTCTCTCGTGACCTCAAGAAAAAAGGTAACTACTCACAAATGATAATCATGCTCAAGATCAGAGGGGTATTAAATAGCATGTTGGATCTGAACATATAATCTTCCACAAAATAAACCATATAGTAATCAACTACAAGATGTAATCAACACTATTACTCACCCACAAGCACCAATCTATAGTTCCGGTAAAAAGATTGAACACAAGAGATGAACTAGGATTTGAGAGGAGATGGTGCTATTGAAGATGTTGATGGAGATTGCCCTCCCCAAGATGGGAGAGTTGTTGGTGATGATGATGACGATGATTTCCCCCTCCGGGAGGGAAGTTCCCCCGGCGGAATCACTCTGCCGGAGGGCAAAAGTGCTCCTGCCCAAGTTTTGCCTCGAGACGGCCGCGCTCCGTCCCGAAAGTCCTCTCCTTATTTTTTTCTAGGTCAAAATGACTTATATACTAGAAGATGGGCACCGGAGGTGGGCCTGGGTGAGCACAACCCGGACACAAACGCACTTACCCGGACACCATTGGGCGATCCTTTGGGGCCCTCCGGATGGAGGCCATCTTCGCGGCTGAGGGAGTCCTGGATTAGGGGGTATCCGGACAGCCGGACTATGTACAACATCCGGATTATTGAAGCGTGAAGATACAAGACTCAAGACTTTGGCCCGTGTCCGGATGGGACTCTCCTTTGCGTGGAAGACAAGCTTGGCGATCCGGATATTGTGTTTCCTTCCTTGTAACTGACTCCATGTAAACCCTAGCCCTCTCTGGTGTCTATATAAACCAGAGAGGTTGGTCCTTAGAAGGCCAATCACAATTACAATCATACCATCATAGGCTAGCTCTTAGGGTTTAGCCTCTATGATCTCGTGGTAGATCTACTCTTGTACTACCATATCTTCAATATTAATCAAGCAGGAAGTAGGGTTTTACCTCCATCGAGAGGGCCCGAACCTGGGTAAACATCAGTGTCCCTTGCTTCCTGTTACCATCAGCCTTGACGCACAGATCGGGACTCCCTACCCGAGATCCGCCGGTTCTGACACCGACATTGGTGCTTTCATTGAGAGTTCCTCTGTGTCGTCGCCGTAAGGCTCAATGGCTCGTCTCGTCATCAAGGACGACATTACCTTGGAGGGAGCTCTGGCTGTAGGCCAAACTCTTCGACTCGGCGGCTTTATCATGGCCGCCCCATCGGCGGTAGCACCGACGATGGCCTCTCGGGTCATCAATCATAACCTTCGCGTTAGTTCGGAACTCGCCGAACAGATAGATCCAATGGAGCTCTCCTCCCTCAATGAGCTCTTGGATCGCATCGCCGCTCTGGGAGTCGCTATAGACTACGACCGGATCGGGCTTAAACCCGACCAAAGGGACATCAGATCCCCGCCAGCCACCCATGAGATTGCGATAGTGGAGGAACCTCACACGGACCGACCCTCAACTTTGAGGACGAATTATGTCTAGATCACCGAACTCCTTGAGCCAAAAACCTGCTCAGAGGGAAACATGACCCAGGTCCTTGACTTAGAATCGGGCATTAGGCCGAAGAAATTGGACGACACCCCGAATCCCGAGCTGTCAGGCTCGGAGCTCCCCACGCCCCTAGGTGTTAGATCGGATCAGAATCCGGATTCAGCTAACAGCACCTACAAGGACCTAAACCGCCTCTCCCGCATCTGGCAAGAGCCCCAGGAGACTGTACATTGCTACTGGGCTAGATTCCTCCTTGCGCTTAACAAGGTCAAGGACTGCCGCGAGGAGAATATAGTCTTACTCTTCTACAAAAACTGCACAGACAAAGGACTCCTTAATGCTATATGCCGCCGTGACATAGTACGCTTCACGGATTTGGCAATCATAGTACAGAAGTACTGTGCAATGGAAAGCGCCTGGAAAGCCCAAACAGATTTTTGAGACAGTACGGCTCTCACCAAGACCTTTGTCCGAACTAAACGGGCGAACTCCCGTAAGCCGGCCGATCCTGTCCCCAAGAGACCAAAGCACACCCCAGGGCGGGGAACCGTATTGGAAGAATGGCTCAATGGACCCTGTAAACTCCACAGCACTCCGGACACGACACCAACTCATAGCCTTAGAGCATGTTGAATACTCCGGCAGGTTGCGAAAAGTGGCGAGGATCTTCTTCCAAGCCATAAGGCAGAACAACATCCCGCCAACGAACACAATGCGGTATTGACTGTCTTCAAGACTTTCGCCTCAAACAATAGGCGCAAGCGAGCTCACCGAAGCTCCGCTGAAATTTGCCATGTGGCAAAGATAAACCCCTGGAACGACACTGCTATAACTTTCAATGCCAGTGATGAGCCTTGATTCCAGACTGTCTGAGCACCGGCCGCTCTGGTCCTTAGCCCAATCGTGGACGGCTTCCGGCTCACTAAGGTACTCATGGATGGCGGAAGTGGATTGAACTTGATCTATGAAGAAACGCTCAACAAAATGGAAATTGATAAAGGCCGCATTGAGCAAAGCTGCACCACCTTCAGGGGAATCATCCCTAGTCGGGAAGCGCGGTGTGCGGGAAAAATCACACTCGATGTGGTGTTCGGCACCCCGAAAAATTACAGGTCCGAAGAAATCACATTCCAAGTGGCTCCTTTTAGCAGCGGATACCACGCCCTTTTGGGGCGGGACGCGTTTACAAGCTTTCAAGCCATACCCCATTACGGGTACATGAAGCTTAAAATGCCCGGGCCCAATGGAATCATCACTCTAGCCGGTGATCCGGATGTCGCACTCCGCGCCAAAAACAAAACCGCAGCACTGGCCCTGGAAGCATTATCCGAAGCCCTAGCAGCCGAAGAATTAACAACACTACGGGCCACCGTGGACAGGGACGATGTGATACTCGACAAGCGACCCAAGTCCACCTCATTTAAACCCACAGACGAAATAGTCAAATTCCAAGTCCATGCAACGGACCCCATGAAGAACTCTTCCATCGGGACACAGTTGAGCCCCGCAATAGACGCCGCATTACAAGACTTTTTACGCGAGAATTGGGATATTTTCGCCTGGCATCCATCGGACATGCCGGGCATCCCGCGTGGACTGGTCGAGCATAGCCTTAACATACTAAAGGGATACAAACCTGTCAAATAGACCCTAAGGTGATTCTCAGAGCCCAAACGACAAGCAATGGGGGAAGAGCTAGCCAAGCTACTCGAGGCCAGATTCATCAGAGATATTAAACATCCGGATTGGCTGGCAAATTTGGTGATGGTGCCAAAGAAGGACAAATCCTGGCGCCTATGCATCGACTTTAAAGACCTCAACAAGGCTTGCCCCAAGGATCCCTTTCCCCTCCCTCACATCGATCAAATCATCAATGCCACAGCTGGACACGACTCGCTGTGTTTTCTTGACGCATACTCCGGATACCATCAAATAAAGATGGCAGAGTCTAACCAAGCTGCAATAGCTTTCATAACGCCATATGGCCCTTTTTGCTTCAACACTATGCCTTTCGGGCTTAAGAATGCCGGCACAACCTATCAACGCATGATTCAAACATGCCTGGAAAAACAAATCAGCAAAACAGTGGAGGCATATGTGGACGACGTGGTCATAAAAACAAGACATGTCGAAACCCTAATAGATGACTTGAGGCTTACATTCGATAACCTCCGGACATACGACATCATGTTGAATCCGGAAAAATGTGTTTTCGGCGTCCCCTCGGGGAAGCTGCTGGGCTTCATTGTTTCCAATAGAGGAATTGAAGCGAATCCAGCAAAAATCCGAGCTCTATCGCAGTTGGCTATACCAACAGACCTCAAGCACATCCAGAAACTAGCTGGATGCGTGGCCGCTTTGAGCCGCTTTATATCCAGGTTAGGAGAAAAGGCATTCCCTCTTTACCGCCTCCTTCGGTGCACCGAACACTTCATATGGACGGATGCAGCCGCGGCCGGACTCAATGAAATAAAGACCTTACTGGCCAGTAATCTAGTCCTAACAGCGCCAAATATCGGCGAACCTATGCTATTGTACATAGCTACAACACATCAAGTGGTAAGCGCAGTGCTCGTCGTTGAACGAGAGGCGGACGGATACAAATTCCCGCTTCAAAGGCCGGTTTATTACGTATCCACGGTCCTCACCCCATGCAAATCACGATACCCACACTATCAAAAAATAGCATACGCGGTCTTCATGGCATCCCGGAAGCTGCGACACTACTTTCAAGAGTGTTCGATTACGGTGGCTTCCGAAGTACCACTCAATGACATAATAAATAACCGCGACGCTATGGGCCGGATTGCTAAATGGGCTATCGAGCTCCTTCCGTTCGACATAATATACAAACCACGGCGAGCCATTAAGTCGCAAGTACTGGTTGTCTTTATTGCCGAATGGACAGAAGCCGAACTCAGAGTACGGCGCGTACTCCAACTGGATCATGCACTTCGACGGCTCCAAAATGCTGGCCGGATTGGGAGCAGGTGTAGTCTTGACATCTCCCATCGGAAACACAGTCCAGTACGTCCTTCAAACATTCTATACAGACTCCAACAATGCAGCCGAATACGAGGCGCTATTGCACGGTCTTCGGATGGCAGTCTCTATGGGCATCCAACGCATAGAAGTGCGCGGGGATTCAAACCTCGCAATATCAAAAATAAACGGAGACTTTGATGCCAAGGATCCGAAAATGGCGGCCTACCGCAATGGCGTCCTCAAAATGTCAGCTCGGTTTGAGGGGCTCGAATTCCACCATGTGGCTCGAGAAAACAATCAAGCGGCGGACGTCCTCGCCCGCATCGGCGCCAAACACGACCCTGTCCCACCTAACATATTCCTGGAAAGGTTGTTCAAGCCATCCGTAGTATGGGAAGGGGAATCCGGCAATACCAGCACGGATCCGAACACACCCCAGATTTCGAACCATCAGACACAATTGGAGGCTCTGCCACCGAAATAACATCTTCGGCCCACGAAATCATGGCCGTAATTGCCCCGTGGACTGAGCCTTTCTTGGCCTACCTAAATAGGCAGAAGCTCCCCGAAGACCAAAATGAAGCACGCTGCATAGTCCGGCGTTCTAAACCTTACAAAGTCCACGAAGGGGACCTCTATAAGAAAAGCCCGACCAGACTGCTCCAAAGGTGCATCTCCGAAGAGGAAGGGCGGCAACTCTTAGCTGAAATCCATGCCGGACTAGGCGGACACCACGCTGCGGCTCAAGCGCTAGTCAGCAAGGCCTTCCGTACAGGCTTCTATTGGCCGACGGCCCGAGCAGACGCACAAGACCTTGTCCAATATTGCGTCGGTTGCCAGCTCTTCGCCAATCAGAGTCATATGCCCCCTACCACTCTCCAAACAATCCCCATAACTTGGCCCTTCGCGGTCTAAGGGCTGGATATGGTCGGACCCCTTAAAGGGGGAAGCCATAAGAAAAAAATACTTATTGGTCATGGTGGACAAGTTCACCAAATGGATAGAGGCCAAACCAGTTAAAACGGCCGAATCCGGACCAGTAATAGACTTCATATCCGGGGTCGGACACCGATACGGTGTCCCCCATAGCATCATCACTGATAATGGCTCAAATTTCACAGCCGATGAAGTGAAAACTTGGTGCGGCAAAATGGGCATTAAGCTCGACTACGCTTCCGTCTACCACCCCCAAACAAACGGCCAGGTCGAACGGGCAAACGGTCTCATCATGAGCGGCATCAAACCTAGACTAGTGCAATCTTTAACAGAATCAGATACGCACTGGGTGGAGGAGCTCGACTCCGTACTCTGGGGGCTGCGGACCACACCGAATCGCACCATCGGATACACACCATTTTTTATGGTGTACGGTGCGGAAGCAGTACTACCCTGTGACATAATACATGATTCGCCACGCGTACGCATGTACGAAGAGAATGAAGCCGAGTTAGATCGGTAGGATAACTTGGATGCCCTGGAGGAGGAGCACGATGTCGCAAAAGCCTGTTCCGCATTCGATCAACAGCAGGCTCGACGATATCAAAGCAGAGAAGTGCGGACCAAAACTTACAATATTGGCGAGCTCGTTCTATGCCTACCAGAGAAGAAGGACAAACTCAAACCCAAGTGGGAAGGCCCCTTCGTCATTGACAAAGTTCTCACCAGAGGAGCGTACTGCTTACGTAATGCATCCAATAATAGACTCGAGCCGAACCCATGGAACGTGGCCAGACTCTGGAGATTGTACGCCTAACGCCGAACTCAGTGTTCGTCTCCTTACTCCCTCCCTTTTACTCATGATCCACCCCACTCTTCCTTTCTCGACCTTTTTTCTCTTCACACACAGTACTAAATATAGTGCGGACTCCCGGATTACTCAGGCCGCACTATGTGTGTAAGAAATACCTGGGGGCTTCCTATACGGAAGCTAAAAATAATTACGTAAATGGCTTTTTGCCCATCACATATGAGTTTCTTTTTCATATGTGCCTTTTCTTCACCATTATATGCATCGATATGACTTAAGATGTGGCCAAGCTGGGTTGCCTGGCTCTTGTGTTTATGCCCTACGTTCCTGTTAATTTGGCTAGGGCATAAGGGGAGCACCTCTGCATTATTACTGCCGGTTCAGCCGGATGTGTACCTCAGACTGGGTGAAGCCGAAAGCTAGTTTCCTTAAGAGAATATTCGATCGGTGAACAAAAGACGTATTAGTTTATTACAACTTTAAACCCCAAGAGTCTTGTATCCTGCGCCATCGTTCGCAGTCCGGACATGCGCATTGCTGCATGCATACCCAGGGAAAGGAACCCTAACGGAACTATTCTCCACGGAAGATGTTTCTTACTATCCATGTAATATAACATAACTAGTTGGGTACTTATGCATTCAAGCACTTATGACCCATATGCTGGTCTCCACGCATACCCCGGTTTCATATAATCGAAGGGTATTCGGACACACCGGATTTGTAGGATCCGGGGCTGAAAAAAGGTCCGCCATGACAAATGATTTTAATCCGGCTAGGGCTACTTATGCCCATGAAATTACACGATCACTTGGGTGACTATATTCCTCCTCTCTACCATCTAACAGGCTATCTAGCTTACAATCCTGTTGAGAGTACTTAGCGGCTAACGCTACCTGGTCATATAACATACTTACGGGAATTTCTTGCCCATCAGGCCCCGCCGATCCTACTTCGGCCATACGGATCGGGTCCAGCTTGGTGTAGCGCGTCTTCACCATTGCCTAGGCTTCTCTTGCACCTTGCCGGCACGCTGATATCTTCCACAGACGGAAGCGCTGCCGGGCTCCTTGAAGCAGGTCCGCAAGCTCCCTCATGCCATTCGGCAGGAGGCTTGATGGCCACAAGGCCTGAGCAACGTCGTGCATCACCCGCAAAGCTTGCTCGTGCAACTGTGAAAGTTCTTGCAGTAAATCACTTGCAGATGAGGGCATCTCCTCTTCAGGGCGACCCGTTAACATTCCTGCAAGCAAAATTCTTTCAAAACACTTCCTTGCCAAACTATCATACAGTTCGTTTGGGCACTCACCATAAATGCCGCATCGAAGCCTTTTGTTCTCCTTCATGGAGTCCGCCAGTTGAGCGCGGACGTCTTTTAATTCCACGTCCAGCCGAATATTGGCATCTTGAAGATTGTTCTTATCTTGCTTCACTTGCGTAAGGATGCGCTCGCCAGCCTTTAGCTGCCTTTTGAGATGCGAGTTGTCATCCGTTACGCCCTCCGGATTCACCCCGGGATTGTATGCAGAATTTTCTATTAGACTAGTCACACCAGCCATTTACTAACTGGTACATCTGCGTACAATTGAGACAAATGTTACCAAAGTAGGCCTTCTGGGATTCCTCTAACTTGGCAACCACGTCCATCAGCTGGGCCTTGCATTCCTCCAGCTCCCGAGCCAATTGTTCATTCTTGTCCACAAGAACCTGTGCATAAATTGATTCTTCAAACAGTTGTTCCAACTATTTCAAGTCTCAGGGGCTACTGCTATACATACTTGTCAAAATTTCTTACCCGTATATCTTTGGTATACTGGTTTGTCACTCGGGCAAGCCCGCCTTGAGCAGCCCGAATGTATGCGTTTGCAGAATTGAAGGCATTAAATGCCTCTTCAGAAAAGATGTTATTCTGAAGCACGGCCCTCCGGCGTCGGTGATTCATGGCGCTCTCCACTACGGAGTTTGTGGCCGAAAGCATATCCGCATCCTTTGTCGGAGAAGTAGGCGGAACTGGCCCCATGTCCGCCTCCGCCCCCGAAGCTGGTTCTGGAACCCGGCTGGCAGAGGCGTGATTGGGAGGATCCCCGGATATAGTCTGGCTACTTCTCTTCCTGCCAGACACAAAGGGCGTTGTTATATTTCAAATACTATAATCACAGGACAGGTTATCACTTTACCTCTGTAGCGGTGTGTCGACCCTCACCGCCTTCCTCTTGAGCCTGCCCGATCCGGACGTTCGTGGTTGACGAGCCCCTAGGGGCTCGGCCCCGCGCTCCGACCATCGTCTCTGCAAATAGCACGACGCCTTAAGGGTAAGGCATAATGCCCGAGGGAAGTCCTCTTCGGAGGATAGAGTTTTCTAGTTCGGCTTACACGCGACACAGGGAGCAGTCCGGGATAGTCGGCTGTAATGGGCACCAAGGCACTGTCCCAGCTCGCTTGATAAAATACCCCGTTGACAAGCTCCACGGTAATATCCGGATCTTCTTTGAGTCCTGGATCTAGGGCCCTTCCGGAGTCCTCTGGCTGCGGGGAGGGGCTGAAGATCCCTTCCACAGCCCTCCTCAGCTCCTGCTCGGAAACATCGATGCAGGCAATCTTAGCGGAGGAACGCTAAAGTAACTAAAACAGGGAAAGGAATGACGACTTACCCACTTTGGGGGGTTGTACATGGAGAATCCGTCCCACGGTTTAATGCGAAGGAATTCCTCCTCTTCCCCTTTGTATAAATCGGACAATATCCTTGCCAAAGCAGTGGCAGAGTCCGGACCCTTACGGCCACAGCGGGTGGCGTTGTCTTCCCTGTTGAAGTGCCACATGGGCTTCCCCCGATATTGAAGCGGTTGCACTCCCCGCATTATGCATATTGCCATGACCTCGACTGTCGTCAGTCCGGATTTGGCCAGCAACTTTATCCTGCTCATCGGGAAGTGTATTTCCCTTGTATCCTCTTCTTGAGGGCCCCGGGGGCGCCAGCTTAGGCATGCCCTCGGCGGGGCATTGTTAAACTTGGGGAGACCTGTCCAGACTGGATCTGGAAGGGGAACGTCATCAATGTAAAACCACTCTGAAGGCCAGTTTTCTGGTGCCTTCTTAGGAGTGCCGGACAGGTATCCGGTTTCGGCAATGTGCCATACTTCGGCCCCGCCCACTTGACATAGGGATTCTCCCTGGGTGCGGGGAACAAGTCAGAACAGCTTCCTCCATAATCCGAAGTGAGGTTCACAGCCTAAAAACAGCTCGCAAAGTGCGACGTACCCCGCTATATGCAGAATGGAGGCAGGGGTAAGGTTGTGCAACTGGAGGCCGTAGAACTCCAGGAACCCGCGAAGAAACGGGTGGATAGGAAACCCTATGCCCCTTAACAGATGCGGGATGAGTCATACGCGCTCCTCTGGAGATGGGTTTGGAGATCCCTCCGCTTGTTCCCCTCCATCATAAGTGGCTATTCTGGCTCGGACAGGGACCATGAACGCCGGTGGGAGAAACCCTTGGGTTTGTAACTTTATCAAACGGCTGTGAGGAACTGAACACTCTCCCCAATCCCCGACTTAGAATGAGGAGGGCAAGCAGAAGAGCTGCGACGGCCGGCCCTGTTGGAATGGTTTTTCGTGGAGCGCTCTACTGGATGCTAGCTCAGGGAGGGAGAGTGAGGTTTGGATCTGAGAATCCCCGTCCCTTCAAATAGGCGGTCAGCCCGGAGGATTGAGGGTGTCAAATGCAAAAATGCCTCGGCTCCTCGCCTTCGCTCGACACGTGGAGGTGGTCATTATTGAGGCACTAAAGCCGAGGAGCACAACATTGATTGGAGGCCGGACGCTATTCATCGTAACAGGTACTTTGGAGTATTCGGAGAAGGAACCCGCCTTGCAATGCCGAAGACAATACTGCGCGCCGGACTCATCGTCATTGAAGCCTGGTTCAGGGGCTACTAAGGGAGTCCTGGATTAGGTGGTATCCGGACAGCCGGCCTGTGTACAACGTCCGGACTATTGAAGCGTGAAGATACAAGACTCAAGACTTCGGCCCGTGTCCGGATGGGACTCTCCTTTGCGTGGAAGACAAGCTTGGCGATCCGGATATTGTGTTTCCTTCCTTGTAACCAACTCTATGTAAACCCTAGCCCTCTGTGGTGTCCATATAAACCGAAGAGGTTGGTCCTTAGAAGGCCGATCACAATTACAATCATACCATCATAGGCTAGCTCTTAGGGTTTAGCCTATACGATCTCGTTGTAGATCTACTCTTGTACTACCCATATCTAAAATATTAATCAAGCAGGAAGTAGGGTTTTACCTCCATCGAGAGGGCCCGAACCTGGGTAAACATCAGTGTCCCTTGCTTCCTGTTACCATCAGCCTTGACGCACAGATCGGGACCCCCTACCCGAGATCCGCCGGTTTTGACACCGACAGCGGCCTCTTGTCGCTTGGTCGCGCCCCTTGCTTGGCCTTCTTGGGCGGCCAGTTGCCAAATAGCCCCTCGGCGCGGCGCTTGGGTGCGCCGGGCGTGTCATCCGGCCCTTTGCCGGATGGCCGCACCATCGAGGAGCCGGCGCCCGCCCTCTCGGTGCCTTCGGGGTGGCATTGCCCTTCGCCAGCTTCGTCATCATCCGGCCAGGACCGGACATCGCCGTCTCCTCCTGCGCCACCTCCTGCAGCTTCGCCTGCTCCAACGCCGCCTCCTCCTGTGGCATCATCCTCGCCTCCGTCCTCCAACGCGGCCGCCCCCAGCTCAGGGTCGCCTGCATCGCTCTCTGCACGGTCCGGCATCCAATGGTGGCCTGGAGCCGGCGCATTGACTGCTCCCTAGACAGGAAAGCGCTACCTCATGTCCGGTTGGTCATGTCGGATGAAAAGCACTACATGGGCAAAGAATGAGGACCATATACTAACCGGTGGTGGCGGGTTGGCGCGGCTGTACGGCTGCTTGCCGAATTGCCAGTCGGTCTCACTGAGCTTGCTGTCGGAGAAATAGTTGACATGGTGGACCACCTCCACCATCGGCAGCTCCTTCATGGACATCCGGCATGGGTCCCAGCGGCCGCTCATGTCCAGGTGCGGCCCGGCTTGGAGGGGCGAAACCCGGCGGTAGACGAAGGCGGCCAGCAAGTTCAACAGCTTGAGGCCCTCCGAATCCGTAATCTCGTGAAGCCAGACGAGGACGTTGGTGATGGAAGCCGGCACTAGCCTTGGTTGCTGCCCCCAGTTGTTCCGCGGCTCGACAGGCAGGCCGATCACGAAGGTCGGTAGGTTGATCTAGTCCCTTGTTGGGTGGAGGTTGCAGATGTAGAAGTACGACTTCTGCCATAGCTTTGCTGACTCCAGCAAAATGATGAGAGGAATGCGGGACCAGGAGCTGGTGCGCCGCACAGCAACACAGGATCCACACTGGGCCGGCTCGCCCTTGGCCTGGGTACCCAGCTTCAGGTAGAAGAACCTGCCACACAGCTTGATGGTGGGCAGGATGCCGAGGTAGCCTCCGCAAAATGTCACAAAGGCGGAGAGAAGCACCACCGTGTCGGGAGTAAGGTGATGATGTTGGAGATGGTAGAAGTGGAGGAAGGAGCGGAGGAAGCCACTCGCAGGCAAACCAAATCCGCTAAGGAAATGGCTCTGAAAGACGACAAACTCATCGGCCCTCGGAGTCGGCGAGATATCCCTCTCATCAGGGAGCCGCATCCCCACGACTGTCTTGACCGGAAGCCTCCGTACCGCGCGGAGGAACTCGATGTGTCCAACATGGACATTGGAGCCGTCCCACTCGCCTCGCGCCATGTCCTGCGGTGGCTTGGCGGCGGAGCGGCGAGGCTGGATGGTGACGATGCCACGGCAGTGCTTCGGCAGTGCGTGGCGCAGCGGCGACGAGGAGGAAAGAGAGCGAGGAAGAAGAAGAGAGTGGAGGGGGCGCGCGTGAATTTGGCCGCCCCCTCCCTCCCTATTTATACAGCGACGACGGCGGGGCCGAGGCGACACTTCGTGTGGGGGCATGGGATTAACTGTGCCCACGTCCTGCACGCCCCTGCAAATCCCGCGCCTTAATGGCGCGTAATCATTCCACCCCGGAAGGGCAACCGTCTGCCTCGGCCGCAGCGGATCCGCACGCGCGTCGAGGCCGTCTAGTGGTGGGCCCAGGCCTACGGCGGCGTCCCATCGCGAGCGTGGGCTGGCAGGCCGACCTGACCCGTTGGCGACGCATGGAGTTCGTGCAACGGGCGGCAGGCACGCCACTCGGTGGTGTACCACCCGGCCCGCCACGACAATTCAAATTCACCAGGCGGCCGGCTTTACCTCAGCCGCTCTTGGTAGGCGGATTCTTCCAGCCGGAGGAAGCAAGGACACAGGATCGCTCGGAGGAGGAAACTGCTGAGGCACTCCGGCTTTGAGCCGTGGTGCCTCACCAGTTTCGGGGACTACTGTCGGGGGGATGAACCCCGGGTAGCCTCATCCGGGCCCAATAACCTTTCAAGACATCAGGGCAGGCGAAGCCCGTCAAGCCAGTTGGCCACGCGGGCCCACTTCCAAAAGACGGTGCACCCATAGAAGGCGGCTTTGGGGGCCGACTTCCAGCAGCCGGCCACTCCTTCCCCTCGGAGTCTGCACTCACCTACTACGACGGGACAGGGCATGGAAATAGTGTCGTCTGCCCCCCCCCCCGAATCCCGGAGGATCATGGCTATAGTACGAGTTGACCCAACGGCCACCTACCTGCCTGGCGCAGGACTATAGTCATGAAACTCGGGACGCGTATTGGGGAACGTAGTATTTCAAAATTTTCATATGATCACACAAGATCTATCTAGGAGAAGCATAGCAACGAGCGGGGAGAGTGTAGCCACGTACCCTCGTAGACTGAAAGCGGAAGCATTTCGTAACATTGATGTAGTCGAACATCTTCATGATCCAACCGATCCAAGCACTGAACGTACGGCACCTCCGTGTTCAGCACACGTTCAGCTCGATGACGTCCCTCGTACACTTAATCCAGTTGAGGCTGAGGGCGAGTTCCGTCAGCACGACGGCATGGCGGCGGTGATGATGATGTTACCGGCTCAAGGCTTCGCCTAAGCACTACGATGATATGACCGAGGTGTGTAACTGTGGAGGGGGCACCGCATACGGCTTAGACAAATCTTGGGGTGCTCCCCTCCCCCGTAATTAAAGGAGGGAGGGAGGAGGCGACCGGCCTAGGGGGCGCGCCAAGCATAGGGAGTCCTACTAGGACTCCCAAGTCCTAGTAGGATTCCCCTTCCCTATTCAGAGTAGGAGAGAAGGAAAGACAGGGAGAGGGAGAAGGAAAGGGGGCCGTGCCCCCACCACTTGTTCAATTTGGTTTGGGCAGGGGGGGCGCCACCTCTTTGCCCTTCTCCCCTCCCTCCACTAAAGCCCAATAAGGCCCATTACTTCTCTCGGCGAATTCCTGTAACTCCCCGGTACTCCAAAAAATACCTGAATCACTCGGAACCATTCCGATGTCCGAATATAGCATTCCAATATATGAATCTTTACCTCTCGGCCATTTCGAGACTCCTCGTCATATCCATGATCTCATCCGGGAATCCGAACAAACTTCGGTCATCAAATCACATAACTCATATACCAAATCGTCATTGAACGTTAAGCGTGCGGACACTACGGGTTCGAGAACTATGCAGACATGACCGAGGCACATCTCCAGTCAATAACCAATAGCGGAACTTGGATGCTCATATTGGCTCCTACATATTCTACGAAGATCTTTATCGGTCAAACCGCATAACAACATACGTTATTCCCTTTGTCATCGGTATGTTACTTGCCCAAGATTTGATCGTCGATATCATCATACCTAGTTCAATCTCGTTACCAGCAAGTCTCTTTACTCGTTTCGTAATACTTTATCCTGCAACTAACTCATTAGTCACATTGCTTGCAAGGCTTATAACGATGAGCATTACCGAGAGGGCCGAGAGATACCTCTCTGAAACACGGAGTGACAAATCCTAATCTAGATCTATGCCAACCCAACAAATACCTTCAGAGACACCTGTAGAGCATCTTTATAATCACCCATTTATGTTGTGAAGTTTGATAGCACACAATGTGTTCCTACGGTATTCGGGAGTTGCATAATCTCATAGTCTGAGGAACATGTATAAGTCATGAAGAAAGCAATAGCAATAAAACTAAACGATCATTATGCCAAGCAAATGGATGGGTCTTGTCCATCACATCATTCTCTAATGATGTTATCTCGTTCATCAAATGACAACACATGTCTATGGTTAGAAAACTTAACCATCTTTGATTAACGAGCTAGTCAAGTAGAGGCATACTAGGGACACTCTGTTTTGTATGTGTATTCACACATGTATCAAGTTTCCGGTTAATACAATTCTAGCATGAATAATAAACATTTATCATGATATAAGGAAATATAAATAACATCTTTTATTATTTCCTGTAGGGCATATTTCCTTCAGTCTCCCACTTGCACTAGAGTCAATAATCTAGTTCACATCGCCATGTGGTTTAACACCAATAGTTCACATCGTCATGTGATTTAACACTCTATAGTTCACATCGCCATGTGACCAATACGCAAAGGGTTTACTAGATGCAATAATCTAGTTCACATCGCCATGTGATTAACACCCAAAGAGTACTAAGGTGTGATCATGTTTTTCTTTTGAGAGAAGATTAGTCAACGGGTCTGTCACATTCAGATCTGTATGTATTTTGCAAATTTCTATGTCGACAATGCTCTGCACGGAGCTACTCTAGCTAATTGCTCCCACTTTCAATATGTATCCAGATTGAGACCTAGAGTCATCTGGATCAGTGTCAAAGCTTGCATCGACGTAACAATTTATGACAAACTTTTTGTCACCTCCATAACCAAGAAACATGTCCTTATTCCACTAAGGATAATTTTGACCGCTGTCCAGTGATCCACTCCTGGATCACTATTGTACCCTCTTGCCAAACTCATGGTGAGGTACACAATAGGTCTGGTACATAGCATAGCATACTTTATAGAACCTATGACTGAGGGATAGGGAATGACTTTCACTCTCTTTCTATTTTCTGCCGTGGTCGGGTTTTTAGTCTTACTCAACTTCACACCTTGCAACACAGGTAAGAACTCCTTCTTTGACTGTTCCATTTTGAACTACTTAAAAATCTTGTCAAGGTATGTACTCATTGAAAAAACTTATCAAGCGTCTTGATCTATCTCTATAGATCTTGATGCTCAATGTGTAAGCAGCTTCACCGAGGTCTTTCTTTGAAAAACTCCTTTCAAACACTCCTTTATGCTTGCCAAAAAATTCTACATCATTTCCGATCAACAATATGTCACTCACATATACTTACCAGAAAGGCTGTAGTGCTCCCACTCACTTTCTTGTAAATACAGGCTTCACCGGAAGTCTGTATAAAACTATATGCTATCAAAGCGTATATTCCAACTCCAAGATGCTTGCACCAGTCCATAGATGGATCGCTGGCACTTGCATATTTTGTTAGCACCTTTAGGATTGACAAAACCTTCTGGTTGCATCATATACAACTCTTCTATAAGAAATCAACTAAGGAATGCAGTTTTTGACTTCCATTTGCCAGATTTCATAAAACGTGGCAACTGCTAACATGATTCGGACAGACTTAAGCATCGATACGAGTGAGAAAATCTCATCGTAGTCAACACCTTGAACTTGTCAAAAACCTTTCACGACAAGTCGATCTTTATAGATATTAACACTACCATCAGCGTCCGTCTTCCTCTTGAAGATCCATTTATTATCAATGGCTCACTGATCATGGGGCAAGTCAATCAAAGTCCACACTTTGTTCTCATACATGGATCCCATCTCAGATTTCATGGACACAAGCCATTTCGCGGAATCTGGGATCACCATCGCTTCCTCATAGTTCGTAGGCTCGTCATGGTCTAGTAACATGACTTCTATAATAGGATTACCGTACCACTTTGGTGCGGACCGTACTCTGGTTGACCTACGAGGTTCAGCAGCAACTTGATCTGAAGTTTCATGATCATCATCATTAACTTCCTCACTAATTGGTGTAGGCATCACAGGAACTGATTTCTATGATGAACTACTTTCCAATTGGGGAGAAGGTACAATTACCTCATCAAGTTCTACTTTCCTCCCATTCACTTCTTTCGAGAGAAACTCCTTCTCTAGAAAGGATGCATTCTTAGCAACGAATATCTTGGCTTCGGATCTATGATAGACGGTGTACCCAACAGTCTCCTTTGGGTATACTATGAAGACACATTTCTCCGATTTGGGTTCGAGCTTATCAGGTTGAAGCTTTTTCACATAAGCATCGTAGCCCCAAACTTTAAGAAACGACAGCTTAGGTTTCTTGGTAAACCACAGTTCATACGGTGTCGTCTCAACGGATTTAGATGGTGCCCTATTTAACGTGAATGCAGATGTCTCTAATGCATAATCCCAAAATGATAGTGGTAAATCGGTAAGAGACATCATAGATCGCACCATATCCAATAAATTACAGTTACGATGTTCGGACACACCAGTAATGTGTGGTGTTCCAGGTGGCGTGAGTTGTGAAACTATTCCACATTGTTTCAAATGAAGACCAAACTCATAACTCAAATATTCACCTCTACGATCAGATCGTAGAAACTTTATTTTCTTGTTACGATGATTTTCCACTTCACTATGAAATTCTTTGAACTTTTCAAATGTTTCAAACTTATGTTTCATCAAGTAGATATATCGATATCTGCTGAAATCATCTGTGAAGGTTAGACAATAACGATACCCGCCGCGAGCCTCAACACTCATCGGACCGCATACATCAGTATGTATTATTTCCAATAAGTCAGTTGCTCGCTCCATTGTTCCGGATAACGGAGTCTTTAGTCATCTTGCCCATGAGGCATGGTTCGCAAGCACCAAGTGATTCATAATCAAGTGATTCCAAAAGCCCATCAGCATGGAGTTTCTTCATGCGCTTTACACCAATATGACCTAAACGGCAGTGCCACAAATAAGTTGCACTATCATTATTAACCTTGCATCTTTTGGCTTTAATATTATGAATATGTGTATCACTACGATCGAGATTCAATAAACCATTTATATTAAGTTTATGAACATAGAAGGTTTTATTCATGTAAACAGAACAACAAGTATTCTTTGACTTAAATGAATAACCGTATTGCAATAAACATGATCTAATCATATTCATGCTCAACACAAACACCAAATTTATTTTAGGTTCAACACTAATCCCGAAGGTAAAAGGAGTGTGCGATGGTGATCTTATCAACATTGGAATCATTTCCAATACACATCGTCACCTCGTCCTTAACTAGTCTCTGTTGATCTTGCAACTCCTGTTTTCGTGTTACTACTCTTAGCAACTAAACCAGTATCAAATACCGAGGGGTTGCTATAAACACTAGTAAAGTACACATCAATAACATGTATATCAAATATAGCTTTGTTCACTTTGCCATCCTTCTTATCCACCAAGTATCTAGGGCAGTTCCACTTCCAGTGACCATATCCTTTGTAGTAGAAGCACTCATTTTCAGGCTTGGGTCTTAGCTTTGGGTTTCTTCATGGGAGTGGCAACTTGCTTGCCATTCTTCTTGAAGTTCCCTTTCTTTTCCTTTGCCCTTTTACTTGAAAGTAGTGGTCTTGTCAACCATCAACACTTGATGCTTTTCTTGATTTCTACCTTCGCCGTTTTCAGCGACACGAAGAGCTCGGGAATCGTTTTCGTCATCCCTTGCATATTATAGTTCATCACGAAGTTCTAGTAGCTTGGTGATAGTGACTAGAGAACACTATCAATCACTATATTATCTGGAAGATTAACTCCCACTTGATTCAAGCGATTGTAGTACCCAGACAATCTGAGCACATGCTCACTAGTTGAGCTATTCTCCTCCATCTTGTAGGCAAAGTACTGTCAGAGATCTCATACCTCTCGACACGGGCATGAGTCTCATATGCTCCATGGCGTTCAAAATATTTTTGAAGTCCCGGTTTCAAGCCGTAAAGCATGGTGCACTAAACTATCAAGTAGTCATCATATCGAGCTTGCCAAATGTTCATAACGTCTACATATACTCCTGCAATAGGTCTGTCACCTAGCAGTGCATCAAGGACATAATTCTTCTGTGCAGCAATGAGGATAATCCTCAGACCACGGACCTAGTACGCATCATTGCTACTATCATCTTTTAACTTAGTTTTCTCTAGGAACATATCAAAAATAAAACAGGGGAGCTATACGCGAGCTATTCATCTACAACATAGATATGCAGATACTATCGGGACTAAGTTCATGATAAATTAAAGTTCAATTAATCATATTACTTAAGAACTCCCACTTAGATAGACATCCCTCGAGTCATCTAAATGATCACATGATCCAAATCAACTAAACCATGTCCGATCATCACGTGAGATGGAGTAGTCTTCAATGGAGAACATCACTATGTTGATCATATCTACTATATGATTCCCGTTCGACCTTTCGGTCTCAGTGTTCCGAGGCCATATCTGCATATGCTAGGCTCGTCAAGTTTAACCCGTGTATTCTGCGTGTGGAAAACTGGCTTGCACCCGTTGTATGTGAACGTAGAGCTTATCACACCCGATCATCACATGGTGTCTCGGCACGACAAACTGTCGCAATAGTGCATACTCAGGGAGGACACCTATACCTTGAAATTTAGTGAGGGGTCATCTTATAATGCTACCGCCGTACTAAGCAAAATAAGATGCATAAAAGATAAACATCACATGCAATAAAAATATGTGACATGATATGGCCATCATCATCTTGTGGCTTTGATCTCCATCTCCAAAGTACCGTCATGATCTCCATCGTCACCGGCATGAACCATGATCTCCATCATCTTGATCTCTATCAACGTGTCGTCACATGGTTGTCTCTCCAACTATTGCTTTTGCAACTATTGCTATCGCATAGCGATATAGTAAAGCAATTATATGGCGCTTGCATCTTATGCAATAAAGAGACAACCATAAGGCTCTTGCCAGTTGCCGATAACTTTAATAAAACATGATCATATCATACAACAAATTATATAACATCATGTCTTGACCATATCACATCACAACATGCCCTGCAAAAACAAGTTAGACGTCCTCTACTTTGTTGTTGCAAGTTTTACGTGGCTGCTACGGGCTTCTAGCAAGAACCGTTCTTACCTATGCAGAAAAACCACAACAATTTTTCGTCAAGTGCCTTCAACAAGGACCGGTCGTAGTCAAACTCGATTCAACTAAAGTTGGAGAAACTGACACCCGCTAGCCACCTGTGTGCGTAGCACGTCGGTAGAACCAGTCTCATGAACGTGGTCATGTAATGTCGGTCCGGCCGCTTCATCCAGCAATACCGCCGAATGAAAGTAAGACGTTGGTGGTAAGCAGTATGACTATTATCGCCCACAACTCTTTGTGTTCTACTCGTGCATATAACATCTACGCATAGACCTGGCTCGGATACCACTGTTGGAGAATGTAGTATTTCAAAAATTTCCTATGATCATGCAACATATATCTAGGAGAAGCATAGCAACGAGCGGGGAGAGTGTGTCCACATACCCTCGTGGACCGAAAGCGGAAGCGTTTAGTAACACGGTTGGTGTAGTCGAACGTCTTCACGATCCAACCGATCCAAGCATCGAACGTATGGCACCTCCGTGTTCAGCACACGTTCAGCTCGATGACTTCCCTCGTACTCTTGATCTAGTTGAGGCCAAGGGAGAGTTCCGTCAGCACGACAGCGTGGCGACGGTGATGATAATGTTACCGGCGCAGGGCTCCGCCTAAGCACTACGACGATATGACCGAGGTGTGTAACTGTGGAGGGGGGCACCGCACACGGCTAATACAAATCTTGGGGTGCCTTTGGGATGCTCCCCTCCCCCATATATAAAGGAGGGAGGGAGGAGGCGGCCGGCCTAGGGGGCGCGCCAAGCATAGGGAGTCCTACTAGGACTCCCAAGTCCTAGTAGGATTCCCCTTCCTATTCGGAGTAGGAGAGAAGGAAAGAGAGGGAGAGAGAGAAGGAAAGGGGGACGCGCCCCCACCCCTTGTCCAAATCGGTTTGGGCAGGGGGAAGCGTGTGCCAACTCTTGGCCCTTCTCCCCTCTGTCCACTAAATCCCAATAAGGCCCATTACTTCTCCCGGTGAATTCCTGTAACTCCCCGGTACTCCGAAAAATACCCGAATCACTCGGAACCATTCCGATGTCCGAATATAGCATTCCAATATATGAATCTTTACCTCTCGACCATTTCGATACTCCTCGTCATGTCCGTGATCTCATCCGGGACTCTGAACAAACTTCGGTCATGAAATCACATAACTCATAATACAAATCGTCATTGAACGTTAAGCATGCGGACCCTACGGGTTCGAGAACTATGTAGACATGACCGAGACACATCTCCGGTCAGTAACCAATAGCGGAACCTAGATGCTCATATTGGCTCCTACATATTCTACGAAGATCTTTATCGGTCAAACCGCATAACAACATACGTTGCTCCCTTTGTCATCGATATGTTACTTGCTCGAGATTCGATCGTCGGTATCATCATACCTAGTTCAATCTCGTTACCAGCAAGTCTCTTCACTCGTTCTATAATACTTCATCCTGCAACTAACTCATTAGTCACATTGCTTGCAAGGCTTATAATGATGAGCATTACCGAGCACTACTAGGGAAAACCCTAGTAGTAGCGCGAGTTTAATGCCCACTAGTAGCGCGGGACACCGCGCTACTAATACGGCGCTACAGCTATTACTTAGAAGTAGCGCGTGCCACATGCGCTACTGCTAAGACACATAGGTGCAGTGTTTGTTCTCTCCCGCGCTGCTGCTAATCTAGCTAGTAGCAGCGTGTTTACTATCCATCACTACTAGTATTCTTTTTTTTCATTTTTTTATTTTGAGTGTATTTATACGTCATTATACAAATTTTGGTAAAATACCAATTATGAGGTTTATATCATTATGTCCATAACAGTGTGTCAAATGAAGGTGGATTAGGTTCAAGTGGAGGAAATATGTGGTGCATGTCCAAAGTACACTACTAATCCAAACTTGATCTAGTTTGGACTAGTGGTACTTTCGATGTGCACCACATGTTGCCTCCACTTGAATCTAATCCGCCAGCACAAGCTATTTAATCATCATCATAGTCATTACCACCAACAGTAGTTATTTAATCATCATAGTCATAGTGTAGCACATCATCATCTTCAAACTCATTCTAACTAGCTAATCACCACCAACACTAGCTGTGGTAGCTATCTAATCACCACCAACACTAGCTAATAATAATCATCATAGTCATTACCACCAACACTAGCTATTTAATCATCATAGTCATAGTGTAGCACATCATCATCTTCAAACTCATTTCTAGCTAGCTAATCACTCCTGGTGCTCTCTCTCTCTCTCTCAGGTAAAATAACATAAAACATGTGTAGCTCTCCTTCTTCATCAAGTTGGAGCATGCAGATGAACCTGTCTCCTAATCATGGACTGCGCTTCTGATTGCTGCCCCTAGTACTTCTCTGCGATAGTTCACAATTTTGCTCCAGTCTTTCACTATTAGGCATTCCTCGCTATTAGAAATCCTGAATGCACTAAAGTGCATTGTAGGATATCTTTGTCGTAAGCTAACATTTCTCATGCGACCTTTAGTCTCGATCCAATGAGGCACAACATTCAACCGGAGTCCCTGTTGAAGAACATCGTATAGTAACATACTTAGCAATGAAGTTTAGCTTAAAAAATAATGTACGCAAAAGATGCACTGAGGACAAATAGTAAAAATCTTACCATCTTTCATAAATAGATGTGACCGTAGTTCAGTACGAACACTATTGGTCGCACGTTTTGAGTACTAAGATTTTTAAGTCTAGAAAAATAATTTGTCTTGACAGTATGAAGATCCTCAAGCCATGAAACATAATGACTTATCTCCTCGCGGTTTAGTTCAGCCCCGGGACAGTAGTAGGTCCTGTTTACCAAGCGCTGGACATGTTTGCTTGAACAGAAATAAGCTGTCAATAGAAATTAGGTGTCAACTATTTTTGAATAAATAATATCAAAGACATAAATATGGTTGAGAAACTCACATAATGGTATAACTGGAGGTGTCTGCCCATCGACCCAGATGTCGATATTACCTTCAATATCATCTTCCGGACGAATATCAAAGGTGATAACCATATCAGGCTCAAATGCATAAGTCTTGCATAGTGCTTGCCAAGATTTGCATCCAAAATAGGTGTAGGTGTCTGTGTTGTATAATTTTGCGTGGAAAATACAACCATGCTCGGTCTTCAAGTAAACTCTCTTTACCTCCATAGTAGTTTTCATACGAATGAAACCTATCTTATCCAAGACAAAAACTCTTGCATGGCAGGGGATACGCTAGTAGAATAGTAAAAAAATTAAATTATAAGTTGAAGCAAATGAAGCAGATGTCATGCTTAATTACGAAAAAAGAATTGTCGTTACTTACTGTATCCACTTCGAAGTTCTCGTCCAGCTTGATGCTGAAGGGCCTATCATCATCTAGGAAGATTCTGTCACACATGTCGCGCTCGTCTTCGTAGTATTTGCAAATACCGAAATCCTTTTCGTCATCATACATTTCCTATATTCATAGTTGAAACATTAATTGAAAATCGATCGAAGACAACTACCAGGATACTCAACATACAAATCTGGGGCACTCGATATTTCCTACATATTCTGGCACAAGTCATGCCAAAATTCACGGAAAAATCCGGCATGACCTTTGCTAAAATAGGACATATCGAGCGCTGCCGGAACGGAAATGAATCAACACTCCAGCAAAACATAGGCCACTCGGAGGTGTAACCTGCAAACATGACCGGCCACTTGGGCAAGCACATATCCTATTTGAGCAACACAAGAAATACATTTCAGAATATCTTATAGGACTCATATTGACATGAGCATTCAATAAGCAAAATCAAATCGTAAAATAAATAGGTATTCAAATTAGCATGCATTCAATAAGCAAAAGTAAATCATCTCTTGGGTCCATACATCGTTGAATATTATCACTAATACATCCCGAATAGTATCATACATATAACATCACTAATACAACTAAAACCCTAGCGAACGACGGGTATCGGCACGGGCGGTGGACACCCAAAGAGAAGGAACCATCACAAGATCATATCTCTAGTGAGATCCCTGGAGAACCTGCCAGGTATTGGAGAACATGTGCTCCAGTGCAACCAAGTAGCGACAGACGTGCGCGTTCTCTTCGCTGACACAGTGACGTACCACCTCCGCGGGGTCCTCAAGCCTCTCGACCATCACTGGCCCACGCGACCGCCACCAAAGAAGGTTCGGGTCAACGACAGGCTGACTCCTCACCAAGTTGCGCCCCCCGGTAGGTAGCGCTTCCCAGTACCAGCCCGGTGGAGCCTAGTCCCGGACATGGCCCATCTAGTCAAGCAAACGTGCTCCACCGAGTCGACGACGAGGATGCAGGATAGGCATCATCGACGTCGATGCGGGAAAAATTGCTTTAACTAAAAAAAATAACAACAAATGTGACATGTTCAACTAGTTCTATTAATTCAACTAGTTCTTACTAAAAATAAACTTAATATAAATAAAAATAAACTAGTACCTAATTATTACCTAGTTCTTACTAACTAATTAGTACCTAGGAACTACTGTCCTAATTACCATCTAATTTGATGAACCTAGGGGTGGGAAGTGGTAGCGGATATTCCAATTATCCAACTTAAAAGTGAAATAAGTGGTCAAATTTTACTCGTTTTATTATGCATTACAATAGTGTTTATTCATCATCTAAGAAAACATCCGAGTCGCATCTGTATCCGATAATATCCGCATCCGATTCGTTTCCACCCATAGATGAACCCTAACTAATTTGATGCAACTAAAATTCGAAGAACCCTAGGCAGAGGTAGGGGAGGGGGAGGAGCAGGCGTGCTCACCTCGGGTGCCTGCGGCGAGGGAGGGGTAGGCGGCGTCGAGGTCGAGGTCGGGGCTCGGGCGCGCGGCGGAGGGCGGCGTCGAGGTCGGGGTCGGGGGCGGCGTCGAGGTCGGGTCGAGGCGTAGAATCTGGGCCTGAGGCGGCGTCGAGGGTCTGGAGAGCGACGGGAGGCGCCTGGCCGATGATGGCGGCAATGGCGGCAATGGAGGAGTTGGATTTGGGGAAGTGGCGTGGGGAAGAACGAACGCAGCGGTTAAGTCGAGTAGTAGCGATGCGCGTTTGAGAAGTGTGCTACTGCTAAGCTAGCTACAGCGTGTTCCTCGATACGTGCTACTGTTATTCCTTTCTCTTTTTCCCCCTTTTTCATATATTTTTCTTTACATTTTATTTTTTTCCTTTCACCTTTTTTTATTTCTTTTATTTTCATTTACTTTTCTATTTGCTTTCCATTTAATTTTATTTCCTTTAGCAGTAGCGCCTTTCTGAAGGAAATATGCCCTAGAGGCAATAATAAAGTTATTATTTATTTCCTTATTTCATGATAAATGTTTATCATTCATGCTAGAATTGTATTAACCGGAAACATGATACATGTGTGAATGCATAGACAAACAATATGTCACTAGTATGCCTCTACTAGACTAGCTTGTTAATCAAAGATGGTTATGTTTCCTAACCATGAACAAAGAGTTGTTATTTGATTAACAAGGTCACATCATTAGTAGAATGATCTGATTGACATGACCCATTCCATTAGCTTAGCACACGATCGTTTAGTATGTTGCTACTGCTTTTATCCATGACATATACATGTTCTGTAACTATGAGATTATGCAACTCCTGTTACCGGAGGAACACTTTGGGTGCTACCAAACGTCACAACGTGAATCGGGTGATTATAAAGGAGTACTACAGGTGTCTCCAAAGGCAGATGTTGGGTTAGCGTATTTCGAGATTAGGTTTTGTCACTCCGATTGTCGGAGAGGTATCTCTGGGCCCTCTCGGTAATACACATCACTAAAGCCTTGCAAGCATTACAGCTAATGAGTTAACTGTGAGATGATGTATTACGGAACGAGTAAAGAGACTTGCCGGTAACGAGATTGAACTAGGTATTGGATACCGACGATTGAATCTCGGGCAAGTAACATACCGATGACAAAGGGAACAACGTATGTTGTTATGCGGTCTGACCGATAAAGATCTTCGTAGAATATGTAGGAACCAATATGGGCATCCAGGTCCCGCTGTTGGTTATTGACCGGAGATGTGTCTCGGTCATGTCTACATTGTTCTCGAACCGTAGGGTCCGCACGCTTAAGGTTTCGATGACAGTTATATTATGAGTTTATGTATTTTGATGTACCGAAGAAGTTCGGAGTCCCGGATGTGATCACGGACATGACGAGGAGTCTCGAAATGGTCAAGACATAAAGATTGATGTAGGATCGGAAGTATGTCTAGAGGGGGGGTGATTAGACTACTTGACAACTTAAAAGTTTCGCCTTTTGATTAGAGTAGGTTTTTAGCAAGTTCACAATGATGACCAAGTCAAGTATCACCCTACACATGCAATTCTAGAGTTGTGGCAGCGGAAAGTAAATTGCACGTATAGTAAATGAGAGGTGGAGAAGAGCAAACGCAATTTGGAGACACGGAGATTTTTCTCGTGGTTCCGATAGGTGGTGCTATCGTCAATCCACGTTGATGGAGACTTCAACCCACGGAGGGTAACGGCTGCGAGAGTCCACGGAGGGCTCCACCCACGAAGGGTCCACGAAGAAGCAACCTTGTCTATGCCATCATGGCCTACGTCCACGGAGGACTAGCCTTACTCGGGGTAGATCTTCACGAAGTAGGCGATCTCCTTGCCCTTACAAACTTCTTGGTTCAACTCCACATCTTGACGGAGGCTCCCAAGCGACACCTAACCAATCTAGGAGGCACCACCCTCCAAAAGGTAATAGATGGTGTTGGTGATGATGAACTCCTTGCTCTTGTGCTTCAAATGATAATCTCCCCAACACTCAACTCTCCTCACTGATTTGGCTGTGGTGGAAGAAAGGATTGAGTGGAAAGCAACTTGGGAAGGCTAGAAATCAAGTTTCATATGGTGGGAGTGGAGCAACTTGATCTCAACACAAGGGTAGGTAGTTTTCTTCTCAGAAATGTAAGGTAGGAGTGGTAGTTCTTTCTGATGGCTCTCTCCACGAATGAAGAGGAGGTGGAGGGGTGTTTATAGCCTCCACACAAATTCCAACCGTTACACACATTTGACCAATCTCGGTCAGACCGAAGTTGACAACTCGGTGGGACCGAAAGTTCAAATCTTGTGAACGTTGGGATTTTCGGTGGGACCGAAAATACAATCTCGGTTAGTCCGATTCTTCCAAAGTCTAGGGTTTGCCAATCTCGGTGGGACCGACTTTCTCATCTCGGTGACACCGATTTGAGTCTGAAGGTTCTGAAGCTTGGCAACACCAATTTCGTATGACCGAGTTTGGAATCGGAAAATCCGAAATTCTTAGGGTTTGGGTATATGGCTGAGGTGGTTCATCTCGGTGACTGAGTTTATGGAATCGGTGGGACCGAGATTACTTATGGGTTTATGTTGGAGTGAAAGATTGCGATAGTTTGAGAGATAAATCACTAAGCACTTTGAGCAACGGATCATCATCATAACCTCATCCCTTTTAATAGTATTGGCTTTCCTATGGACTCAATGTGATCTTGGATCACTAAACCAAAAATGGAGTCTTGAGCTTTTGCCAATGTTTTCCTTAGCATTTTGAGGGGTCCACATCATCGGTCATTGCCATACCCATATCCTTGAACTTTCGAAATATTCTCAAGAAATGATTAGTTCAATGATATATATGTTGTTATTAATTACCAAAACCACCCGGGATTAGTTGCACTTTCAATCTCCCCTTTTGGTAATTGATGACAACATATAGATCAAAGCTTCGACAAATGATATAATCAATGAATAACATCGTCGCTTTGAGAAGTATGTGATAAGCAAGAGCTCCCCCTAAATTTGTGCATTATTTAAGATTTGCGTTTGAATGCAAATGCACAATCGATTAGGATCATGGGTCACTCTTCCATGTCACATACATCTTGGTGGAGCGCACAAAATGATAAGAATGAATAACATGCACCCAATCACCAAGACATGAGTAAGTGATCATACAAGATATGAATGGAATATGATAAACATTAAGCACACATTAAGCATAGTATGATCAAGCACTCATCAAGATAGAGCAAACGTAGTATCAAACACACGAAATGTCTCAAAGAACTCAAAAGTATCTCAAGGAAAACCGCAAAGCGAAAGAGCAAAAAAAACGAGCACTCTCTCTCGAAGTCCTATGATCTATACAATTTCTCCCCTTTGGCAACAAGTTACCAAAAGTTCGAAAGGTATAGAGCTAATCGTCACTAGGGACTCTGCCTGGCGGCTCTGTCTGCGTCGATGGAGTGGAGATAGCTGCATCTGCAAAGCTTCTGCTGAAGTCTGTGGAGCTGGAGGAGTGAATCTTGAGCTGGTCTTTGGGCGAGCGGAGCTGTGGGAGGTCTTGATGTAGTAGCCACAGGGTGCATCACGGGAATAGCAGCTGATCTGGGCTTTGTGGGCCTTTGCAGCAGGCTGCTCATAGTCATCTGGACTAGATCATCTTCCATCTCCCTCATGAGTTCTGCCTTCTCCTTCTTAGCTTCCTCAATGTCGCCTCAAGCTTGTTGACGGTGACACGCACTTGATCGACTTAACATCGAGCATGGAACTTATCTTCAACGATCCTCTCTAGGCTCTCCTGAGGCTGCACTATCTTTGGCAGCGTAGCTCAATTCTCTCGAGTGGCTTCAAGAAGTTGTTCTCCAACGCTCTTGGGCTTTCTTCTGCTTCCTTCTCAGCTTTAGCTTGTTTGGCAGCTTCGGACTTAGCATGTCCTTGACGGATGTGGGAGCATCCTCGGTCATCACAACTTCATTATCTTCATGTTAGGGCTGCAATGTCAAGTGGGGTCTATCCAGCGGTAGGTGTCCGTGCCAAACTTGGCATTAATGAGCATCTGAATATGCGGAGCAAACCCTCACGACCTCTTACAGTCTGCTGCTTTGTCCTCTTGATAGTCTCTACTATCGGGTCCATCACCTTAAAAGGTGCCTTCGATCTAGAATGTGCAGCATGTTGATAGAATACCCTCTTATCATGCGGTGGTCTCGACTTGGGCATCAAAGTATGCCTCGAGAATGGTGTTGGTGGTTGGGAGACCTGCTCGAAGATAATAAACTGATCCAAGCTTCCATATCTCAACATCCTTCTCGGGTACCTCATTGTACATGTTCTTCATAGACTCGTGATTTTTCTTGAATGCCATAGACATCAACATCATCATCCTTTGATCTTTGGTGCATTCAGCAACGCTCTCCATTCTTCAACAGTTGAATGGAATCTACGTCATCATCATCCATACAATTACGCCATCCGGATAGAAGTGTGCGGTGGCATAGAACTGCATGATCATCTCATCATTCCAAGCGGTCAATTTCGACCAACGAACTCTGCAATCCCACAAGCAGTGAAGCTCTCATGCACATGTGGGAAATAGTCTCTGTGCTCTTCACTGTCGATGTAATCCCAGTCTACATATCTGGTGTCAGCAACAATTGGCTTCTTATCCGAGTTATCACAAACTGCAGAGGATTTTGCAAAAAGAATGAGTTCAAACATTAGTTTTTAGGTTTTCACAGAATACATTTCGGTCTGACCGAGTCTATAAATTCGGTGAATCCGAAGTGTCTAACCCTAACCGTACACACCACTTTCGGTTGGACCGAAATGGGTTTCGGTCTAGCCGAGAGCACTAGGGTTTCACTAAATCCTCACTTCGGTCTTACCGATTTGCACAACTTCGGTTTAACCGAAAAGTGCGAAAGGCAATGGCGGAGAGGCCAAATCGGTCGATCCGAGAATGTAGAATCGGTCACACCGAGATGTGTTGGCGGAAACCTAACCCTAAAATTTTCACTCGAATTTTGTTCTATGATCTAATCTGCTGGATAGGAAGATTTCAATCTTGGCAAGAAACTAGGCAAAACCTATCGTGCATAGAATCAGCGGTTGGAGCACGAGAGGGATGAAACTCACCCAATCTGGTGGAGCTTCACTATGGCGGCAACGGCGCGATGAGATTGTCCGTTGACGGCGATGGAGACCATGGGCGAGGGCGCCTGAGCGACAGCGGAGACGATACAAAGACCACGGCGACGGCAGCGAAGGGTTTGAGGGCGAGGCGTTTTGAAGGAGTAATCAACGCGCGCTGTCCTCGGGTATATATACCATTCGGCTGTCGGTGGGACCGAGTTGGAAAACTTCGGTGGGACCGAGATGGTTAGCTGCGTGCGATTACACTTGGTCACGCCGAAATTTGTAACTTCGGTTTCACCGAGGTGAAAACCTAGATCAATCCAAGTGATTTGATGCCGTCGATTTGAGTATATCGGTTTGACCGAAAGTACTTAGAAGGTTTTGGAAGTTAGGCTTTTGACGGATCGGTGGCTCCGAGTGCTCCTCACTCGGTCTGTCCGAAAAAGTCTTGTTCAAAGTTTGTGATATAAGCATGAATGGAGTTTGAGACAAGAAAGCATAGATAGCTAGGGGAGGAACTTAGGCATTCTTGTCCATCCATTTGGTCAAAAAGAAAAATCCAAAAGACCAAAGCAACAAATGGATGTCCTCGAATGGATAAAATCATGCATCCAACATGCTCACACAATAAGATAGCAAATGAAATATGTGTCAAACATGCACAAACAAAACACTACCAGCTAGCACACAATTTGGCGATGACTAGGTCATCTATATATGAGTATATTGACTTAGGAGTCAAATGAGAACATTTGATCATAGGTCATACTCATCGTTTAAGCACAAGTGGGGTTACCACTTTTCCATAAAGCATTAATGTGTTCACATCATTAGAAGATGCTTTAGCTCATTTCTTTAGAGCAAAGCTCCCCCTTGATGTGAGAACCCCTTTTAAAGGGTCAAACTAACCTTGGGTTGTCGTTGAAGACTTCATGTAGATGTTGAAGATGTGGATGCTCAATGTTGATGAAGATCACCAAGAGTTGGGAGCAATCCTTTGGATTGGGCACTTTCAATACCTACATGGGTTAGTCCCACAAGGAACAAACAAAAATATCCATGGACATAGATTGAAGTACACAATAGATGATGTCCATGAAAGCAATGATTACCTTGTCCCTTGACTTACCAACATGAGGGTTTGTGACTCCATGAACTAGTGCAAGATGTGGAAGTTGATTGCACAAGTCCTTGCCAAAATGAATATGAGTGAAGTATATTGGCGGAGTCACCCTCAAGAACTCTCTAGTTCTTCTTCTTCGGGATCCACATCATCTTGATGGGAATCCTTGGTGTAGTAGTTGAACTTGTCGAAGTAGAACTTGAAGTTGCCTTGGGAACCCACTTGACCATGGCCTTGGGTGCTTCAATAAATGCATCAATCTCCTCTTGAAGCTTGTCCTTGCCTTTTAGCTTGTGGTCTTGTGGTAGAAGGTCATCTTGAGCTTGTTCTTCATTTGAAGAAGTAGGATCATACTTCTCCTCTTGAGATACAAACTTTGGAGTGGGATATTGACCTTCTTCCCATTCAACACCCTCGGCGTTGAACTTTCGCTCAAAACCAATTCCTTGATTCTTCCGGTGTCTTCCTTGCTTGTGAACAATTTCCTCAAAGCTCTTGCTTCCGGCAAGGCTCTTGTAGACACCTTTATCTATAATCCCTTTCAATAGACTATTTTCTTGCTCAAGTGAAACTTGGCTTGAAACATTGTTAGTGGAATCAAGAGAATTACTAGAAGTAACAACATTTGATTTGGCATGATTATTGTTACTACTAGATGAAGAATTTTTCTTATGCTTGTCATGCTTAGTTTTAATAGGTGGCAAGAAATTAGACAAGAGAAGTCGTTTGGCAAGATATGAAGAACTCTTCTTTCGAAGATCGTCATTGATAGCTTTTAGAAACTCATGCTCTTTCTCTAGATTGAGCTTCTCGAAGCGTAGCTTCTCATGAGATCTTAGGAGCTCTCTATGATCTTCTTGAGTTGTTTCATGAGCTAACTTAAGAGTGTTTAGTTCTTTAGTTAGACGCTCAATCTCCTTCATAGCATTGTCATTCGACTCTTCTCGACTATAAAGACTATTAGCATGTTCATCATTACTAAGCTCACTAGATTTATCATGTAAAAGCTCATCTTCACCAAGCAAGTCATCCTCATCACTATCAAAGTCAATAAACTCAGGGTGTGATACCTTGGGGCCTTTTGCCATGAAGCATCTTCCAATTCCCTCATTTGGTGAATCAAATATGTCATAGGAGTTGGAGTTGGAGGACACGAGAGCAAGACCGCAACACCTTCATCTTGATTGTATTAGGAGTTGGAGTGATAGCTTCTTTCGAGTGATTGTCGAGTCGGGCCGAAACCCATTCACCAACATGAGCTTGATGTTTTCTTCTTGTGTAGCTCCTTGATGACTTGTCTTTCCTTTCCGAATCCTTGCTTCTCCGAGAGGATCTTCGTTCATAACGATCATCTCTACTCCTTCTCTCTTTTCGAGGCGACTCTTCTCTTGAGCTTCTTCTTCTTGGAGATTCTTCTCTTCTCTTGTGGGAGTCGAACACTCATTTGAGTAGTGTCCGGGTCTTCCACAATTGTAGCAGTTTCGATCACGACTAGAAGATCTCTTTTCATCATATGATCTAGACTTTGAGCTTCTCTCCTTGCTTCTACTCTTGTAGAATTTGTTGAAGTTCTTCACCATTAGGCTTATCTCTTCATTGGAAACTAGCTTGTCACTTGAGGTTGTGGGAGCTTCAACTGCAGCTTTGTAAGCACCACTTGACTTGTTGTGAAGCTCTTCCTTGTCTTTAAGTGTCATCTCATGAGCAACAATTCTTCCAATGACTTCGGTAGGCTTGAGATCTTTGTAGTTTGGCATCATTTGGATCAAAGTGCACACGGTGTCATACTTTCCATCCAAAGCTCTGAGAATCTTCTTGATGATGAATCGGTCGGTCATTTCTTCGCTTCCTAAGCCTGCCATCTCATTGGTAATGAGAGCAAGCCTAGAGTACATTTCAGCGACTCCTTCACCTTCCTTCATCTTGAACTTGTCAAGTCGACCTTGAAGAACATCTAGCTTTGATTCCTTCACGGACTCGGTACCTTCGTGCATTTCACCAAAGTATCCCAAATCTCTTTTGCATTCTCAAGGCGGCTGATCTTGTTGAACTCCTCGGGACACAAAGCATTGAAGAGAATGTCACAAGCTTGAGCATTGTTACGTAACATCCGCAACTCATCCATGAGAGCTTCGCGATCTGGAACTTTTCCTTCCTCGAAGAACTCACCTTGCAAGCCAACACAAATAATGCCCCATGCGGGGTTATGTCCAAGAATATGCATTTTCATTTTGTGCTTCCAACTAGCAAAATTTGAACCATCAAAGTAAGGACCTCTACGGAAATTACCCTCACTAGACGCCATACTCTCCTAGGTTGTGAAACCAAGCTTATGGAATCCAATGCAATGGAAACCAATCCAATGGAGACCAAAGCTCTGATACCACTTGTAGGATTGGAAGTATGTCTAGAGGGGGGGTGATTAGACTACTTGACAACTTAAAAGTTTCGCCTTTTGATTAGAGTAGGTTTTTAGCAAGTTCACAATGATGACCAAGTCAAGTATCACCCTACACATGCAATTCTAGAGTTGTGGCAGCGGAAAGTAAATTGCACGTATAGTAAATGAGAGGTGGAGAAGAGCAAACGCAATTTGGAGACATGGAGATTTTTCTCGTGGTTCCGATAGGTGGTGCTATCGTCAATCCACGTTGATGGAGACTTCAACCCACGGATGGTAACGGCTACGAGAGTCCACGGAGGGCTCCACCCACGAAGGGTCCACGAAGAAGCAACCTTGTCTATGCCATCATGGCCTACGTCCACGGAGGACTAGCTTTACTCGGGGTAGATCTTCACGAAGTAGGCGATCTCCTTGCCCTTACAAACTTCTTGGTTCAACTCCACATCTTGACGGAGGCTCCCAAGCGACACCTAACCAATCTAGGAGGCACCACCCTCCAAAAGGTAATAGATGGTGTTGGTGATGATGAACTCCTTGCTCTTGTGCTTCAAATGATAATCTCCCAACACTCAACTCTCCTCACTGATTTGGCTGTGGTGGAAGAAAGGATTGAGTGGAAAGCAACTTGGGAAGGCTAGAAATCAAGTTTCATATGGTGGGAGTGGAGCAACTTGATCTCAACACAAGGGTAGGTAGTTTTCTTCTCGTAAATGTAAGGTAGGAGTGGTAGTTCTTTCGATGGCTCTCTCCACGAATGAAGAGGAGGTGGAGGGTATTTATAGCCTCCACACAAATTCCAACCGTTACACACATTTGACCAATCTCGGTCGGACCGAAGTTGACAACTCGGTGGGACCGAAAGTTCAAATCTTGTGAGCGTTGGGATTTTCGTGGGACCGAAAATACAATCTCGGTTAGTCCGATTCTTCCAAAGTCTAGGGTTTGCCAATCTCGGTGGGACCGACTTTCTCATCTCGGTGACACCGATTTGAGTCTGAAGGTTCTGAAGCTTGGCAACACCAATTTCGGTATGACCGAGTTTGGAATCGGAAAATCCGAAATTCTTAGGGTTTGGGTATATGGCTGAGGTGGTTCATCTCGGTGTGGTGAGTTTATGGAATAGGTGGGACCGAGATTACTTATGGGTTTATGTTGGAGTGAAAGATTGCGATAGTTTGAGAGATAAATCACTAAGCACTTTGAGCAACAGATCATCATCATAACCTCATCCCCTTTTAATAGTATTGGCTTTCCTATGGACTCAATGTGATCTTGGATCACTAAACCAAAAATGGAGTCTTGAGCTTTTGCCAATGTTTTCCTTAGCATTTTGAGGGGTCCACATCATCAGTCATTGCCATACCCATATCACTGAACTTTCTATAGCCGTGTGCGGGGGCAGGGGGGCACCCTAGAACACACAAGTTTGATCTACGGATCGTTCCTTAGCCGTGTGCGGTGCCCCCTTCCACCATATTCCACCTCGGTCATATCGTCGCGAAGCTTAGGCGAAGCTATCTTGCCGTAGAACATCAAGATCGTCACCACGCCGTCGTCTTGACGGAACTCTCCTCGACACTCAGCTGGATCGAGTACGAGGGACGTCATCGAGCTGTGACGTGTGTCAAGAACTCGGGGGCGCCGGAGTAACGGTGCCGGGATCGGTCGGATCGCGAGGAGAACGTACGACTACTTCCTCTATGTTGTGATTGCTTCCGCTTTGGTCTACGAGGGTACGTAGACAATACTCTCCCCTCTCGTTGCTATGCATCACCATGATCTTGCGTGTGCGTAGGAAATTTTTTGAAATTACTACGTTCCCCAACGGTGGCATCCGAGCCTAGGTTTTTATGGTTTGATGTTTTGCACGAGTAGAACACAAGTGAGTTGTGGACGATACAAGTCATCCGCCTACCGGCATGTCATTCTTTGGTTCAGCGGTATTGTGAGATGAAGCGGCCGGACCGACATTACGCCAGACGCTTACGCGAGAATGGTTTCACCGTTACGAGCACTCGTGCTTAAAGGTGATTGGCGGTTGTCTGTCTCTCTCACTTTAGTTGAACCGAGTGTGGCTACGCCGGTCCTTGTGAAGGTTAAAACGGAGTCTATTTGACAAACTATCGTTGTGGTTTTGATGCGAGGTAAGAACGGTTCTTGCTAAGCCCGTAGCAGCCACGTAAAATTTGCAACAACAAAGTAGAGGACGTCTAACTTGTTTTTACAGGGCATGTTGTGATGTGATATGGTCAAGGCGTGATGCTATATTTTATTGTATGAGATGATCATGTTTTGTAACCGAAGTTATCGGCAACCTGGCGGAGCCATATGGTTGTCGCTTTATTGTATGAAATGCAACGCATACTGTAATTGCTTTACTTTATCACTAAGCGGTAGCGATAGTCGAGAAGCAATAGATGGCGTGGCGACAACGATGCTACGATGGAGATCAAGGTGTCGCGCCGGTGACGATGGTGATCACAATGGTGCCGGAGATGGAGATCACAAGCACAAGATGATGATGGCCATATCATATCACTTATATTGATTGCATGTGATGTTTATCCTTTATTCATCTTATCTTGCTTTGATTGACGGTAGCATTTTAAGATGATCTCTCACTAAAATTATCAAGAAGTGTTCTCCCGAGTATGCACCGTTGCCAAAGTTAAATCGTGCCCGGACACCACGTGATGATCGGGTGTGATAAGCTCTCGTCCATCTACAACGGGTGCAAGCCAGTTTGCACACGCGAATACTCGAGTTATACTTGACGAGCCTAGCATATGCAGATATGGCCTCGGAACATGGAGACCGAAAGGTCGGCGTGAATCATATAGTAGATATGATCAACATAAGATGTTCACCATTGAAAACTACTCCATCTCACGTGATGATCGGTTATGGTTTAGTTGATTTGGATCGCGTGATCACTTAGATGACTAGAGATGTCTGTCTAAGTGGGAGTTCTTAAGTAATATGATTAATTGAACTTAAATTTATCATGAACTTAGTCCTGGTAGTATTTTGCAAATTATGTTGTAGATCAAAAGCTCGCGTTGTTGCTTTCATATGTTTGTTTTGATATGTTCCTAGAAAATTGTGTTGAAAATGTTAGTAGCAATGATGCGGATTCGATCCGTGATCGGAGGTTTATCCTCATTGCTGCACGGAAGAATTATGTCCTTAATGCACCGCTAGGTGACGGACCTATTGCGGGAGCGGATGCAAAGCGTTATGAGCGTTTGGCTAGCTCAATATGATGACTACTTGATAGTTTAAGTGCACCATGCTTAACAGCTTAGAATCGGGACTTCAAAGGCGTTTTGAGCGTCATGGACCATATGAGATGTTCCAGGAGTTGAAGTTAATATTTCAAGCAAATACCGAGTTGAGAGATATGAAGTCTTCAACAAGTTCTATAGCTAAAAGATGGAGGAGAATCGCTCAACTAGTGAGCATGTGCTCAAATTATGCAGGTACTTCAATTGCTTGAATCAAGTGGGAGTTAATCTTCCAGATAAGATAGTGATTGATAGAATTCTCTAGTCACCATAACTAAGTTAGTAGAACTTCGTGATGAACTATAGTATGCAAGGGATGATGAAAATGATTCCCGAGTTCTTCGTGATGTTGAAATCGACGAATGTAGAAATCAAGAAAGAGCATCAAGTGTTGATGATTGACAAGACCACTAGTTTCAAGAAAAGGGCAAAGGGAAAGAAAGGGAACTTCAAGTGGAAAGACAAGCAAGTTGTCACTCCTTGAAGAAGCTCCAAAGCCTGAAAGCGAGTGCTTACTTTGCAAAGGAAATGGTCCTTTGGAAGCGGAAATGCCCTGAATATTTGGTGGATAAGCGGGATGGCAAAGTGAACAAAGGTATATTTGATATACATGTTATTGATGTGTACTTTACTAGTGTTTATAGCAACCCCTCGGTATTTGGTACTGGTTCAGTTGCTAAGAGTAGTAACTCGAAACAGGAGTTGCGAATAAGCGAAACTAGTTAAGGGTGAAGTGACGATGTGTGTTGAAAGTAGTTTCAAGATTGATATGATCATCATCGCACACTCCCTATACTTTCGGGATTAGTGTTGAACCTAAATAAATGTTATTTGGTGTTTGCGTTGAGCATGAATATGATTTGATCATGTTTATTGCAATACGGTTATTCATTTGAGTAAGAGAATAAACTGTTATTCATTTACATGAATAAAACCTTATATGGTTACACACCCAATGAAAATGGTTCATTAGATCTCGATCGTAGTGATACACATATTCATAATATTGAAACCAAAAGATGCAAAGTTAATAATGATAGTGCAACTTATTTGTGCACTTGCCGTTTAGGTCATATTGGTGTAAAGCGCATGAAGAAACTCCATCTTGATGGGATTTTGGAATCACTTGATTATGAATCACTTGATGCTTGCGAACCGTGCCTTTTGGGCAAGATGACTAAAACTCCGTTCTCGGAACAATGGAACAAACTCTTGACTTATTGGAAATAATACATACCGATGTATGCGATCCAATGAGTGTTGATGCTCGTGGCAAGTATTGTTATTTTCTGACCTTCACAAGATGATTTGAGCAGATATGGGTATATCTACTTGATGAAACATAAGTGCGAAATAGTTGAAATGTTCAAAGAATTTCAAAGTGAAGTGGAAAATCATCGTAACAAGAAAATAAAGTTTCGCGATCGATCGTGGAGATGAATATTTGAGTTACGAGTTTGGTCTTCAATCAAAACAATGTGGAATAGTTTCACAGCTCACGCCACAGAACACCACAATGTTATGGTGTGTCCAAACATCGTAACCGCACTTTATTGGATATAGTGCAATCTATGATGTTTCTTACTGATTTACCAATATCGTTTTGGGATCATGCATTAGAGACAGCTGCATTCACGTTAAATTGGGCACCATCTAAATCCGTTGAGACGACACTATATGAACTGTGGTTTAGCAAGAAACCCAAGTTGTCGTTTCTTAAAGTTTGGATTTGCAATGCTTATGTGAAAAGCTTCAACCTGATAAGCTTGAACCCAAATCGGAGAAATGTGTCTTCATAGGATACCCAAAGGAGACAGTTGGGTACACCTTCTATCACAGATCCGAAGGCAAGACATTCGTTGCCAAGAATGGATCCTTTCTAGAGAAGGAGTTTCTCTCGAAAGAAGTGAGTGGGAGGAAAGTAGAACTTGATGAGGTAATTGTACCTTCTCCCTTACTTGAAAGTAGTTTGTCGCAGAAACCGGTTTACGAGACATCTACACCAAGTAATGAGGAAGTTGATGATGTTGATCATGAAACTTGAGATCAAGTCACTCAGAACCTCGTAGATCAACAGAGTAAGATCCGCACTGAGTGGTGCGGTAATCCTGTTCGGAAATCATGCTACTAGATCATGATGAACCTCACGAACTATGAAGAAGCGATGGTGAGCCCAGATTCCATAAAATGGCTTGAGGCCATGAAATCTGAGATGGGATCCATGTATGAAAACAAAGTATGGACTTTGGTTGACTTGCACGAGGTAGGCAAGCAATAGAAAACAAGTGGATCTTCAAGAAGAAGACCGACGACGGTAATGTTCTTGTCTACAAAGCTCGACTTGTGCAAAGGGTTTTCGACAAGTTCAAGGGATTGACTACGATGAGACCTTCTCACCCGTAGCGATGCTTAAGTCTGTCGAATCATGTTAGCGATTGCCGCATTTTATGATTATGAAATTTGGCAAATGGATGTAAAAGCGCATTCTGAATGGATTTACGGAAGAAGAGTTGTATATGATGCAACCAGAAGGTTTTATCGATCCAAAGGAGCTAACAAAGTGTGCAAGCTCAGCGATCCATTTATGGACTGGTGCAAGCATCTCGGAGTTGGAATAAGCGCTTTGATAGTGTGATCAAAGCATTTGGGTTCATCTGAGACTTTTGGAGAAGCTTTGTATTTACAAGAAAGTGAGTGGGAGCTCTGTAGCATTTACGATATTATATGTAGATGACATATTGCTGATCGGAAATGATATAGAATTTCTAGATAGCATAAAGGGATACTTGAATAAGAGTTTTTCAATGAAAGACCTCGGTGAAGCTGCTTACATATTGGGCATCAAAATCTATAGAGATAGATCAAGACGCTTAATTGGACTTTCACAAAGCACATACCTTGAAAAAATTTTGAAGAAGTTCAAAATGGATCAAGCAAAGAAAGGGTTCTTGCACGTGTTACAAGGTGTGAAGTTGAGTAAGACTCAATGCCCGACCACTGCAGAAGATAGAGAGAAAATGAAAGATGTTCCTATGCTTCACCATAGGCTCTATCATGTATGCAATGTTGTGTACCGGACTGATGTGTGCCTTGCTATAAGCCTAGCAGGAGGTACCAAAGTAATCCAGAGTGGATCATCTGGACAGCGGTCAAGAACATCTGAAATACGAAAAGGACTAAGGATATGTTTCTCGTATATGGAGGTGACAAAGAGCTCATCGTGGCAGTTACGTTGATGCAAGCTTTGACACGATCCGGACGATTCTAAATCGCAGACCGGATCGTATTTACACTAAGCGGAGGAGCTGTCGGTTGGTGCGAGTTCTAAACAAAGCGTCGTAGCAGGATCTACATGTGAAGCGGAGTACATAGCAGCCGGAAGCAGCTAATGAAGGAGTGCGGATGAAGGAGTTCATATCCGATCTAGGTGTCATACCTAGTGCATCGGGTCCAATGAAAATCTTACGTGACAATCTTGGAGCAATTGCCTTAGCGAAGGAATCCAGATTTCACAAGAGGACCAAGCACATCAAGAGATGCTTCAATTCCATCCGGACTTAGTCCGGTGGGAGACATAGAGATTTGCAAGATACATACGGATCTGAATGTAGCAGCACCGTTGACTAAGCCTCTTCCACGAGCAAAACATGATCAACACCAAGACTCCATGGGTGTTAGAATCATTACTATGTAATCTAGATTATTGACTCTAGTGCAAGTGGGAGACTGAAGGAAATATGCCCTAGAGGCAATAATAAAGTTATTATTTATTTCCTTATTTCATGATAAATGTTTATCATTCATGCTAGAATTGTATTAACAGGAAACATGATACATGTGTGAATGCATAGACAAACAATATGTCACTAGTATGCCTCTACTAGACTAGCTTGTTAATCAAAGATGGTTATGTTTCCTAACCATGAACAAAGAGTTGTTATTTGATTAACAAGGTCACATCATTAGTAGAATGATCTGATTGACATGACCCATTCCATTAGCTTAGCACACGATCGTTTAGTATGTTGCTACTGCTTTTATCCATGACATATACATGTTCTGTAACTATGAGATTATGCAACTCCGTTTACGGAGGAACACTTTGGGTGCTACCAAAGCGTCACAACGAATCGGGTGATTATAAAGGAGTACTACAGTGTCTCCAAAGGCAGATGTTGGGTTGGCGTATTTGAGATTAGGTTTTGTCACTTGATTGTCGGAGAGGTATCTGGGCCCTCTCGGTAATACACATCACTAAAGCCTTGCAAGCATTACAGCTAATGAGTTAGCTGTGAGATGATGTATTACGGAACGAGTAAAGAGACTTGCGATACGAGATTGAACTAGGTATTGGATACCGACGATTGAATCTCGGGCATGTAACATACCGATGACAAAGGGAACAACGTATGTTGTTATGCGGTCTCGACCGATAAAGATCTTCGTAGAATATGTAGGAACCAATATGGGCATCAGGTCCGCTGTTGGTTATTGACGGAGAGCGTTTCTCGGTCATGTCTACATTGTTCTCGAACCGTAGGGTCCGCACGCTTAAGGTTTCGATGACAGTTATATTATGAGTTTATGTATTTTGATGTACCGAAGAAGTTCGGAGTCCCGGATGTGATCACGGACATGACAAGGAGTCTCGAAATGGTCAAGACATAAAGATTGATATATTGGAAGCCTATATTTGTGAAGGAAATATGCCCTAGAGGCAATAATAAAGTTATTATTTATTTCCTTATTTCATGATAAATGTTTATCATTCATGCTAGAATTGTATTAACCGGAAACATGATACATGTGTGAATGTATAGACAAAACAAGATGTCACTAGTATGCCTCTACTAAGACTAGCTTGTTAATCAAAGATGGTTATGTTTCGACCATGAACAAAGGAGTTGTTATTTGATTAACGAGGTCACATCATTAGTAGAATGATCGATTGACATGACCCATTCCCTTAGCTTAGCACACGATCGTTTAGTATGTTGCTACTGCTTTTATCCATGACTTATACATGTTCCTGTAACTATGAGATTATGCAACTCCGTTTACGGAGGAACACTTTGGTGCTACCAAAGCGTCACAGCGAATCGGGTGATTATAAAGGAGTACTACAGGTGTCTCCAAAGGCGAGATGTTGGGTTGGCGTATTTGAGATTAGGTTTTGTCACTCCGATAGTCGGAGAGGTATCTCTGGGCCCTCTCGGTAATGCACATCATGAAGCCTTGCAAGCACTACAACTAATGAGTTAGTTGTGAGATGATGTATTACGGAACGAGTAAAGAGACTTGCGGTAGCGAGATTGAACTAGGTATTGGATACCGACGATCGAATCTCGGGTAAGTAACATACCGATGACAAAGGGACAACGTATGTTGTTATGCGGTCCGACCGACAAAGATCTTCGTAGAATATGTAGGAACCAATATGGGCATCCAGGTCCGCTGTTGGTTATTGACCGTGAATGGTTCTAGGTCATGTCTACATTGTTCTCGAACCGTAGGGTCCGCACGCTTAAGGTTTCGATGGCGGTTATTATGAGTTTATGTATTTTGATGTACCGAAGGAGTTCGAGTCCGGATGTGATCACGGACATGACGAGGAGTCTCGGAATGGTCGAGACATAAAGATTGATATATTGGAAGCCTATGTTTGGAGTTGGAATGGTTCGGTAAAACGGAATTTATCGAGTACCGGAGGTTCGGAACCCCCGGAGGTAAATGGGCCTCGATGGGCCTTAGTGGAAAGGAGAAGGGCAGCCCTAGAGGGCGCGCCCCCCCCTTCCCTAGTCCTACTAGGACTAGGAGAAGGGGCCGCCCCTCTCTCTCTTTCCCTCCAGGAATCCTAGTCCAACTAGGATTGGGGAATCCTACTCCCAGAGGAGTAGGACTCCTGCATGCCCCTTTGGCCTTGGCCCCTCCCCTGGCTCCTTTATATACGAGGCGGGGGGGCACCTTGGAACACACAAGTTGATCGTGAGATCGTTCCTTAGCCGTGTCGGTGCCCCCTCCACCATATTCCACCTCGGTTATACCGTCAAGAAGCTTAAGCGAAAGCCTGCGCCGTGAAACATCAAGATCGTCCCACGCCGTCGTCCGTGGAACTCTCCTCGACACTCGGCTGGATCGAGTCGAGGGGCGTCATCGAGCTGTACGTGTGTCAAGAACTGGGCGTCAGATAACGGCGCCGGATCGGTCGGATCGCGAGGAGAACGTCGACTACTTCCTCTACGTTGTGATCGCTTCGCCGGGTCTACAAGGGTATGTGGACAACACTCTCCCTCTCGTTGCTATACATCACCATGATCTTGCGTGTGCGTAGGAAAATTTTTGAAATTACTCGTTCCCCAACGGTGGCATCCGAGCCTGGTTTTTCTATGGTTTGATGTTTTGCACGAGTAGAACACAAGTGAGTTGTGGGCGATACAAGTCATACTACCTACCAGCATGTCATACTTTGGTTCAGCGGTATTGTGAGATGAAGCGGCCCAGACCGACATTACGCCAGACGCTTCGCGAGACTGGTTTCACCGCCACGAGCACTCGTTGCTTAAAGGTGGTGGTGGGTGTCTGTCTCTCTCACTTTAGTTGAACTGAGTGTGGCTACGCCCGGTCCTTGAGAAGGTTAAACGGAGTCTATTTGACGAAATATCGTTGTGGTTTTGATGCGAGGTGAGACTGGTTCTTGCTTAAGCCCGTAGCAGCCACGTAAAATTTGCAACAACAAAGTAGAGGACGTCTAACTTGTTTTTGCGGGGCATGTTGTGATGTGATATGGTCAAGACGTGATGCTATATTTTATTGTATGAGATGATCATGTTTTGTAACCGAAGTTATCGGCAATGGCAGGAGCCATATGGTTGTCGCTTTATTGTATGCAATGCAATGCGCCTGTAATGCTTTACTTTATCACTAAGCGGTAGCGATAGTCGTAATAGCATAAGTTTGGCGAGGCGACAACGATGCTGCGATGGAGATCAAGGTGTCGCGCGGTGGCGATGGTGATCATGGTGGTGCAACAAGATGGAGATCATGAAGCACAAGATGATGATGACCATATCATATCACTTATATTGATTTGCATGTGATGTTTATCCTTTATGCATCTTATCTTGCTTTGATTGACGGTAGCATTATAAGATGATCTCTCACTAAATTATCAAGAAGTGTTCTCCCAGTATGCACCGTTGCCAAAGTTCGTCGTGCCTGGACACCACGTGATGATCGGGTGTGATAAGCTCTCGTCCATCTACAACGGGTGCAAGCCAGTTTTGCACACGCAGAATACTCGGGTTATACTTGACGAGCCTAGCATATGCGAGATATGGCCTCGGAACACGGAGACCGAAAGGTCGGCGTGAATCATATAGTAGATATGATCAACATAAGATGTTCACCATTGAAAACTACTCCATTTCACGTGATGATCGGTTATGGTTTAGTTGATTTGGATCACGTGATCACTTGGATGACTAGAGAGATGTCTTTCTAAGTGGGAGTTCTTAAGTAATATGATTAATTGAACTTAAATTTATCATGAACTTAGTACCGATAGTATCTTGCTTGTTTATGTTTGATTGTAGATAGATGGCTCGTCTTTGTTGTTCCGTTGAATTTTAATGCGTTCCTTGAGAAAGCAAAGTTGAAAGATGATGGTAGCAATTACGGATTGGGTCCGAATTTGAGGATCATCCTCATTGCTTTGCATGAAGAGCTACGCCCTGGATGCACCGCTAGGTGCCAGACTCTTGCTAATGCAAGCGCAGATGTTATGAGCGTCTGGCGAGCAAAGTCGATGACTACTCTATAGTTCGATGTGCCATGCTTTACGGCTTAGAACCGGGACTTCAACGACGTTTTGAGCGTCATGGAGCATATGAGATGTTCCAGAGTTGAAGTTGATATTCCAACAGAATGCCCGGATTGAGAGATATGAAGTCTCCAATAAGTTCTATAGCTGCAAGATGGAGGAGAATAGTTACATTAGTGAGCATATACTCGTAATGTGCGGGTACTACAATCACTTGACACAATTGGGAGTTAATCTTCCGGATGATTGTGTCATTGATGTAATTCTTCAATCACGCCACCAAGCTACAAAGGCTTCGTGATGAACTATAATATGCAAGGGTTGGTAAAAACTATACCGAGCTCTTCGCAATGCTAAAGGCTGCGGAGGTAGAAATCAGAAGGAGCATCAAGTGTTGATGGTCAATAAGACCACTAGTTTCAAGAAGAAAGGCAAAGGGAAGAAGAAGGGAATCTCAAGAAGAACAGCAAGCAAGTCTTTGCTCAGAGAAGAAACCCAAGTCTGGCCCTAAACACAAGCCGAGTGCTTCTACCGCAAGTGATCGTCCTTTGAAGCGGAACTGCCCCAAGTATTTGGCGGATAAGAAGGATGGCAAGGTGAACAAAGGTATATGTGATATACATGTTATTGATGTGTACCTTACTAGAGCTCGTAGTAGCACTGGTATTTGATCTGGTTACATTGCTAATATTTGCAACTCAAAGCAGGACTACTGATTGCGAACTCGGCAAAGGACGAGGTGACGATCTTGGCGTGGGAAATGGTTCCAAAGTCGATGTGATCGCGGTCGGCACGCTACCTCTACATCTACCTTCGGATTAGTTTTAGACCTAAATAATTGTTATTTGGTGCTGCGTTGAGCATGAACATTATATCTGGATCTTGTTTGATGCGAGACGGTTATTCATTTAAATCAGAGAATAATGGTTGTTCTATTTATATGAGTAATATCTTTTATGGTCATGCACCCTTGAGGAATGGTCTATTTTGATGAATCTCGATAGTAGTGATACACATATTCATAATGTTGAAACCAAAAGATGCAGAGTTGATAATGATAGTGCAACTTATTTGTGGCATCGCCGTTTAGGTCATATCGGTGTAAAGCGCATGAAGAAACTCCATCTTGATGGACTTTTGGAGTCACTTGATTATGAATCACTTGGCACTTGCGAACCGTGCCTCATGGGCAAGATGACTAAAACACCGTTCTCGGTACTATGGAGAGAGCAACAGATTTGTTGGAAATCATACATACAGATGTATGTGGTCCGATGAATATTGAGGCTCGTGGCGGATATCGTTATTTTCTCACCTTCACAGATGACTTAAGCAGATATGGGTATATCTACTTAATGAAACATAAGTCTGAAACGTTTGAAAAGTTCAAAGAATTTCAGAGTGAAGTTGAAAATCATCGTAACAAGAAAATTAAGTTTCTACGATCCGATCGTGGAGGTGAATATTTGAGTTCTGAGTTTGGTCTACATTTGAAACAATGCGAATAGTTTAGCAACTCCACGCCACCGGAACACCACAGCGTAATGGTGTGTCCGAACGTCGAATCGCACTTTACTAGATATGGTGCGATCTATGATGTCTCTTACAGATTTACCGCTATCATTTTGGGGTTATGCTCTAGAGACGGCCGCATTCACCTTGAATAGAACACCGTCAAAATCCATTGAGACGACACCTTATGAACTGTGGTTTAGCAAGAAACCAAAGTTGTCGTTTCTTAAAGTTTGGGGATGCGATGCTTATGTGAAAAAGCTTCAACCCGATAAACTCGAACCCAAATCGAGAAATGTGTCTTCATAGGATACCCAAAGGAGACAGTTGGGTACACCTTCTATCACAGATCCGAAGGCAAGACATTCGTTGCTAAGAATGGATCCTTTCTAGAGAAGGAGTTTCTCTCGAAAGAAGTGAGTGGGAGGAAAGTGGAACTTGATGAGGTAATAGTACCTTCTCCCTTACTTGAAAGTAGTTAAATCGCAGAAACCAGTTTACGAGACACCTACACCAAGTAGTGAGGAAGTTGATAATGTTGATCATGAAACTTGAGATCAAGTTTCTGCAGAACCTCGTAGATCAACCAGAGTAAGATCCGCACTGAGTGGTACGGTAATCCTGTTCGAAGTCATGCTACTAGATCATGATGAACCTACGAACTATGAAGAAGCGATGGTGAGCCCAGATTCGCAAAATGGCTTGAGGCCATGAAATCTGAGATGGGATCCATGTATGAAAACAAAGTGTGGACTTTGGTTGACTTGCCCGAGGGTAGGCAAGCAATAGAAAACAAGTGGATCTTCAAGAAGAAGACCCGACGACGGTAATGTTATCGTCTATAAAGCTCGACTTGTCGCAAAAGGTTTTCGACAAGTTCAAGGGGTTGACTACGATGAGACCTTCTCACCCGTAGCGATGCTTAAGTCCGTCCGAATCATGTTAGCAATTGCCGATTTTATGATTATGAAATTTGGCAAATGGATGTAAAGACGCATTCTGAATGGATTTACGGAAGAAGAGTTGTATATGATGCAACCGAAGGTTTTATCGATCCAAAGGAGCTAACAAAGTGTGCAAGCTCCAGCGATCCATATATGGACTGGTGCAAGCATCTCGGAGTTGGAATAAACGCTTTGATAGTGTGATCAAAGCATTTGGGTTTGTATGACTTTTGGAGAAGCTCAGATTTACAAGAAAGTGAGTGGGAGCTCAGAGCATTTACGATATTATATGTAGATGACATATTGCTGATCGGAAATGATATAGAATTCTGGATAGCATAAAGGGATACTTGAATAAGAGTTTTTCAATGAAAGACCTCGGTGAAGCTGCTTACATATTGGGCATCAAGATCTATAGAGATAGATCAAGACGCTTAATTGGACTTTCACAAAGCACATACCTTGACAAAGTTTTGAAGAAGTTCAAAATGGATCAAGCAAAGAAAGGGTTCTTGCACGTGTTACAAGGTGTGAAGTTGAGTCGACTCAATGCCCGACCACCGCAGAAGATAGAGAGAAAATGAAAGATGTTCCTATGCTTCACCATAGGCTCTATCATGTATGCAATCTTGTGTACCGACTGATGTGTGCCTTGCTATAAGCCTAGCAGGAGGTACCAAAGTAATCCAGAGTGGATCATCGACAGCGGTCAAGAACATCTGAAATACGAAAAGGACGAAGGATATGTTTCTCGTATATGGAGGTGACAAAGAGCTCATCGTAAACAGTTACGTTGATGCAAGCTTTGACACCGATCCGGACGATTCTAAATCGCAGACCGGATCGTATTTACACTAAACGGAGGAGCTGTCGGTTGGTGCAGTTCTAAACAAAGCGTCGTGGCGGGATCTACATGTGAAGCGGAATACATAGCAGCTTCGAAGCAGCTAATGAAGGAGTCGGATGAAGGAGTTCATATCCGATCTAGGTGTCATACCTAGTGCATCGGGTCCAATGAAAATCTTTCGTGACAATATCGAGCAATTGCCTTAGCAAAGGAATCCAGATTTCACAAGAGGACCAAACACATCAAGAGACGCTTCAATTCCATCCGGACTTAGTCGGACCGAGACATAGAGATTTGCAAGATACATACGGATCTGAATGTTGCGAGACCGTTGACTAAGCCTCTTCCACGAGCAAAACATGATCAGCACCAAGACTCCATGGGTGTTAGAATCATTACTATGTAATCTAGATTATTGACTCTAGTGCAAGTGGGAGATCAAGGAAATATGCCCTAGAGGCAATAATAAAGTTATTATTTATTTCCTTATTTCATGATAAATGTTTATCATTCATGCTAGAATTGTATTAACCGGAAACATGATACATGTGTGAATGTATAGACAAAACAAGATGTCACTAGTATGCCTCTACTAAGACTAGCTTGTTAATCAAAGATGGTTATGTTTCCGACCATGAACAAAGGAGTTGTTATTTGATTAACGAGGTCACATCATTAGTAGAATGATCGATTGACATGACCCATTCCCTTAGCTTAGCACACGATCGTTTAGTATGTTGCTCTGCTTTTATCCATGACTTATACATGTTCCCGTAACTATGAGATTATGCAACTCCGTTTACGGAGGAACACTTTGGTGCTACCAAAGCGTCACAACGAATCGGGTGATTATAAAGGAGTACTACAGTGTCTCCAAAGGCAGATGTTGGGTTGGCGTATTTCGAGATTAGGTTTTGTCACTCCGATAGTCGGAGAGGTATCTCTGGGCCCTCTCGGTAATGCACATCATGAAGCCTTGCAAGCACTACAACTAATGAGTTAGTTGTGAGATGATGTATTACGGAACGAGTAAAGAGACTTGCGTAACGAGATTGAACTAGGTATTGGATACCGACGATCGAATCTCGGGTAAGTAACATACCGATGACAAAGGAACAACGTATGTTGTTATGCGGTCGACCGACAAAGATCTTCGTAGAATATGTAGGAACCAATATGGGCATCCAGGTCCCGCTGTTGGTTATTGACCGTGAATGGTTCTAGGTCATGTCTACATTGTTCTCGAACCGTAGGGTCCGCACGCTTAAGGTTTCGATGGCGGTTATTATGAGTTTATGTATTTTGATGTACCGAAGGAGTTCGAGTCCGGATGTGATCACGGACATGACGAGGAGTCTCGGAATGGTCGAGACATAAAGATTGATATATTGGAAGCCTATGTTTGGAGTTCGAATGGTTCCAAGTAAAACGGAATTTCTGAGTAACGGAGGTTACCGGAACCCCGGAGGTAAATGGGCCTCGATGGGCCTTAGTGGAAAGGAGAAGGGCAGCCCTAGGGGCGCGCGCCCCCCTTCCCTAGTCCTACTAGGACTAGGAGAAGGGGCCCCCCTCTCTCTTTCCCTCCGGAATCCTAGTCCAACTAGGATTGGGGGAATCCTACTCCGGAGGAGTAGGACTCCTGTATGCGCGCCCTTTGGCCGCCCCCCCCCCTGGCTCCTTTATATCTGAGGGGGGGCACCTTGGAACACACAAGTTGATCGTGAGATCGTTCCTTAGCCGTGTCGGTGCCCCCTCCACCATATTCCACCTCGGTTATACTGTCGCGAAGCTTAGGCGAAGCCTGCGCGCGGTGAAACATCAAGATCGTCCACGCCGTCGTCTTGCCGAACGGAACCTCGACACTCGGCTGGATCGAGTCGAGGGACGTCATCGAGCTGTACGTGTGTCAAGAACTCGGGGCGTCGGAGTAACGGCGCCGGATCGGTCGGATCGCGAGGAGAACGACGACTACTTCCTCTACGTTGTGATCGCTTCCGCTTCGGGTCTACAAGGGTATGTGGACAACACTCTCCCCTCTCGTTGCTATACATCACCATGATCTTGCGTGTGCGTAGGAAAATTTTTTGAAATTACTACGTTCCCCAACAATTTGGAGTTCGGAATGGTTCCGGGTGAAATCGGGATTTTATCGGAAAACCGGGGGGTTACCGGAACCCTCCCGGAGGCTATTGGGCCTTAGTGGGCCTCGAGGGAGAAGAGGAGGGGCCGGCCAGGGCAGGCCGCGCGCCCCCTCCCCCCCTAGTCCGAATAGGACAAGGAGGGGGCGGCGCCCCCCTTCCTTCTTCCCTCCCCAATCCTACTCCAACTAGGAAGGGGAGTCCTACTCCCGGTGGGAGTAGGACTCCTCGGCAGCGCCTCCTCTAGGCGGCCGCACCCCCTTGCTCCTTTATATACGGGGCGGGGGCACCCTAGAACACACAAGTTTGATCTACGGATCGTTCCTTAGCCGTGTCGGTGCCCCTTCCACCATATTCCACCTCGGTCATATCGTCATGAAGCTTAGCGCGGCTATGCGCCGATAGAACATCAAGATCGTCACCACGCCGTCGTCTTGACGGAACTCTCCTCGACACTCGGCTGGATCGAGTACGAGGGACGTCATCGAGCTGTCACGTGTGTCAAGAACTGAGGCGCCAAATGTGGCGCCGGGATCGGTCGGATCGCGAGGAGAACGTATGACTACTTCCTCTACGTTGTGATTGCTTCCGCTTCGGTCTACGAGGGTACGTAGACAATACTCTCCCCTCTCGTTGCTATGCATCACCATGATCTTGCGTGTGCGTAGGAAATTTTTTGAAATTACTACGTTCCCCAACACTTTCAACGTAAATGCGATGCTACAAAGCAAGTAGTGGTAGCGCGGTTCGACTTAGATCGCTAGTACTATGTGTAGCCTATCGGCTAAGCCGTGAGAATTTTAGTAGTAGTGCTTTTATCTTGGTAGCGCCATCGCTACAATCAGATCAGAAGGCGTCGTTTACATCAGCGCGCTACTGCTACTTAGCACCAGCGTGCTTTTTTAACACGCGTTACTGCTAAAGTTCTATGTATAAGGTTTTCCCTAGTAGTGGAGAGGGCCCAGAGATACCTCTCCGAAACATGGAGTGACAAATCCTAATCTCGATCTATGTCAACCCAATAAATACCTTCGGAGACACCTGTAGAGCATCTTTATAATCACCCATTTACATTGTAACGTTTGATAGCACACAAGGTGTTCCTCCGATATTCGGGAGTTGCATAATCTCATAGTCTAAGGAACATGCATAAGTCATGAAGAAAGCAATAGCAATAAAACTAAATGATCATTATGCCAAGCTAACGGATGGGTCTTGTCCATCACATCATTCTTTAATGATGTGATCCCGTTCATCAAATGACAAAACATGTCTATGGTTAGGAAACTTAACCATCTTTGATTAACGAGCTAGTCAAGTAGAGGCATACTAGGGACACTCTGTTTTGTCTATGTATTCACACATGTATCAAGTTTCCGGTTAATACAATTCTAGCATGAATAATAAACATTTATCATGATATAAGAAAATATAAATAACATCTTTTATTATTGCCTCTAGGGCATATTTCCTTCAACGCGGCCCTCGTCAGCAAGGACCACGCTATGACAGAAGGCAATCAGCATGGCACACGGGCTTCTAGAAGACGGCGCATCCCTCGAAGGCGGCCTCGGGGGCGGGCCGGCTTCCAGTAGTCGGCCCCTTCTTCCCCTCGGAGTCTGCACTCACCCACTATGACAAGACGGAGCGTGGCTACAGTGTGCGCTGACCAAGCGGTCACCTACCCGCCTGACGCGGGACTGTAGCCATACGACTCATGACACGGCCTCCGTCATCAAGGACAGAGCTACAGCAAAAGGCAATCAGCGTGGCTCGTCGGCGGCGGGCCCTACCTACCGGCCGGATTCTCGGCAGCCGGCGGGGCCCTCCAGAGGCGGGCCCCAGCAGCCGGCAGAGAACCCGGCGACCTTAGTCACTGACGTCCGGGTCCTACACCCGGCCGTATTACCATTGTACCCCTGGGGGTTGGCCTATAAAACCCCCAGGGCTCACCCATGCAAATGGTTCAGCCCTCATTCCACACACCCACATCGTAGCTAGGAGAAGAGAGGTAGCTCTACCCTTCTTCCTCCTCTAGCAACACACTCAAGGAGCAACCTTGTACACCCTTGATCATAGTCATCATAGCAGGACTAGGGGTGTTATCTTTACGGAGAGCCCCGAACCTGGGTACGTCTCGAGTGCTACCGAGCTCGTGCTCACTCTCGCTTCGGGGACCTGACGACATCCTCATGGCTGCACCCACGATAAGCCACCCCCTGGCATTTGACGTGTGATTACCACGACACCTGGTGAACTTGTGGAGAGATGATCGCAGTGGTTGCGTCGCCTTGCCTCAGCTGGACGCCGTATTTGTTGGTCTGCAAGACAAAGGCGCCTCTTAATAGGGTCGGCGAAGGGCGGCGTAAGGGCGCGTCGCCTTGGCAGGTGCTACGCCAATGTCCTATACGTCGGTGACCTGTTCGCCATGGGCCTGTCTCGGGGTATGTCGTCAAGCTCCGGTTTCGCCACATCAATGACCCCTCACCAACGACGCAACTCATCGCCGGATCTTCGGGATCGTCGGCAATGCGATCCCGCTGCCCTCGTCGTCGTGAGCACGTTTTCTTCTTCTCTGCATCTACGACGCCTCCGGCCCGGCGCCCCTACGAGCGGCTCGCGGCAGCGCCACTCAGTGCGCGCCTTGCGAGTCGACAGTTCGACACCGTCGCCGTCGGCCCGTCACTGAGCTCGGGACGTAGCCAGCGCCACCGCCGGCATGGGGCGCGTCCGCTCGAGTTCCTCGACGCTGCACCCTAGGCGCGTCTCCTCTTGGTCGCGTCCGCTGCGTGCTGTCACGTCCTAGGGTATTTTTCTCCTTCCCTCGCCATGTGTTCACCTCACGCGGCGGCCGCTGCCACGATTCGCTCGCGAGCTATGCGTGCCGCCGCCGGACATGGCCATGGTACGTGTCTTCACCGACGAGCGTGCCACCGCTGTGGGCATGTCTTCATGATCTTCCTGATGCTGCCGCCACTTGCGCGTCCTCCCTCGTTGCATACCGCTCTCCCGCGAAACCTGATAAAATAATGAAACAAAACAAAACACGTACCCTGGGAACAAGAGAGAGATGAGAGCGTGCTAGCTAGCTGATGATCCCTCCAGCTGCAAGCGCCTCCTCATGTCTGACCATTATCATCGATGATTGCTCCTGCTTGGGGTCAGAGGGGCGCGGTTGTCACAGCCGACGTGCCGTCCAGGCCTGCGCCATCTCGCGGGTCGTCGTTTCTCGTCCTCTGATCGGCCACAGGGCTGCCATCTCTGTCGACGCTGTCGCCACAGGCGCATCTTCTCACTCGGTATCCCTGGATGCGATGTCACAATGGCCTTCCCCGGTCTTCTCCCCTCTCCCGGTTGTTCTTCTCGTGTAGCACCCAATAGATGAAAAACATAGGAATAAATAATTAGTCAGCGGGGCTTGGTCTGCTCCCGTTTCTTCATCTCCTGGGGCGCCTGCATGCTCGCCGTCGTGGCCGGCATCTCTTCATCCTCGACATCGTGCGCCATTGCTGCCATCATATCTGGTGCATGGTCTGCGATAGCGCGGCCGCGGGCACGGCGTCGCCTCATAGGTTGTGTTCCTTCTGGATCCCTCCGGATGCGTAAGGTGTGGTCTCCCTCCCTCCTTTTCCTAAGATCTGAAGCATGGGGAAATACACTTTGGTTCCTGGTTGTATATGCACCTTATATGGGGATTTTTTTATACTATTTTAATAAAAAGTCAAAATAGGTAAGAACTATTTTGACAAAACACTTGACTTACTTTTGCACTAGTATATAAATCTCAACGAAAAAAAAAAACAAAGTTGACCTCACAGCAAAAAGACAAAATTTATTTGCTATTATAGGTCACTATTCACACTATTTTAGCCAAAAATCTGTCTTTTTTGAAAAGAAGTCAAAGGGACATTTTTTTGTGGATTTTGTTTTTCACGAGTACAATAGAATGTCAAGTTTATTTCAAAAATATTTTCAGGAATTTTTGACTTTTTGTTGAATTACCAAAAGAAAATTCCATATAGGGTGCATATGTCCCATAGACCAAATATCCCCCTCCCTGAAGCATGCCTATATATAGGGCAGTAGAGGTGGGCCGCCGGGTGACACGTCGTGAACTGCTGCTCCCGATTTTTACTGAAAGAGATATGGACGCGTGGCGGTGGAACGTCCCGATCTTTTAGCTTTGGCTCTATCTCACGGCGATGCTTATCTCTTCGTCGGTTCTTCTTGACGTACAAGTCTCTGCACACACACACACAAAAACAATTACTCCCTCCGTTTGAAATTACTTGTCTCGGAAATGGATAATATCTAGAACTAAAATACATCTAGATACATCCATTTCTGCGACAAGTAATTCCGAACGGAGAGAGTACCTCATACGCACCTACTTCACGTGGCTGTTGGTAGGCCTGTTCCTCTTCAAACGTGTGAATCTGAGATCATGGGTTAGTCGGGCATATGGGTATTCGGATACTCGCGTATGCATATGCGGCCGGCCGGTGTACACACATTCGATGTTTGGTATATACACCGGGTCCTGGGACCTCGTACAAACTCGGCTAGGTCATGGGCGTACGCACTGGCTGTACCAAAGTCATGGTCATGTGCTAGTACGCACGTAGGTAGTTTTGTCATGCATCTGAACCTGCATGCATGTGCCATGCAATACTGGAATCAGTCGGCCCATGTACGAATTAAGCACGCATATAGTAGTAATAAGCTAAGTGAAAGTTAAATGGTTGGGCTAGCTAAATGATCGGTCAATAGCCCATTAACTCTCACTTTTGATCAAGGGCATGTACACGTGCAACTGTGCAGGGGCACTCCTTTCTCCATGCGTTAAAAATGTATGTATATCATCTGGGCACATTATCGTTAGGGCAGCGATAGGTGCCGGCGCACTGGCCTAAATTTGGGCCGGTCAACTGCGGGCCGTCCGATGTCACTTGTTCTGCACCGTCAGATTAAAATAACGTTTCGCTTGTCCTTCTTCCCTCGCTCAGTCCTTTTCGTATCTCGGGCATCTCAAGCATCTCCACCCCAAGCGAAGCACCATTCGGGTGTGTCTCGCCGGTCGTCGTCCTCGACGCCGATCATCACACGGTCGCCGTGTCGCACGCCCCTGACGACAAATCTCAGCAAGTCGCTGGTCGATGACCCCGTAAAAAGGATGTAGCAAAAATCACAAATGGTGGTAGCAAAAATTAATACGATGGTAGCAGAAAATAAGCTGCTTCCAGCAAAATCAAAAAACGGTGGTAGCAAAAATCACAGCCAGTTGCAGCAAAAATTCCAAAAAAATAGGTTTGATGTACCAAAAGGAATTAACCGGTTCCAGCAAAAATAAATCCCATGATTGCAGCAAAAACAAGTCGCCCCCATTAGTCACAACAAAAGTCTCTCACATGTCCTCGCAACAAAAAATCTAGCGGGTTCCAGCAAAAAAAATTGCCTGTTCCAGCAAAAAACGAGCTCGACACCGTCCTGATCCAACACCGATGAAAAGTGGTTGCAACTTTCTGGCGCCCGGTTCCAGCAAATAAAATATATGGTTGCAGCACCAAAAGCCACTGTCTTCGCCGCCGGCAGCTGCTGGTGCCCCTCCTCGCCACTGGAGGCAGCTTCCTCCGGGCAAGGTGTCGACCTTGCAGCACATCCACTAGCTGGTTCCAGCAAAACGAGGCATAGGTTCCAGCAAAAAAATAAAATTTTCATTAAAATTGAAAGGGGATGGTAGCAAAAAAAGAAAGGGGTTGTAGCAAAATAACGGGTGGATCCAGCAAAACGGACCTGTTCCAGCGCAAGTTCATCGCCGGCGTGGTCGATTGCAACTTGGCCGCGGCGGCTAGACGATGAGCATGGCCCTGACTGCGGGAGATGGGGAAGGAGATGCGGTAGGATGTGGATGGGGACGAGGACGAAGGCCTGCCCCGATTGCGCAGGATGTGGATGGATCCAGTGCGGCGGCTCGGCGACGAGTGGACCCAATGGCGGCGCTATGGCGACGAGTGCCGCTCCTTGGTAGCAGGTGGGGAGGGAGATGCGCGAAGGATGTGGATGGGGATGAGCCCGTGAAGAGATAAGGAAGGCTGGACGGTGCGTGGGGCCCACTAGCCACGTGTTGTTGTTTTGAAGACCGCTAGATCGCACGGACGTGGTGAGACCGGCGCAATGGTTCGGCCGGCGCCCCGGCCACAAACATTACCCTTATCGTTAAGGCAACTCTTTTTTTTAGAATTATATATTCTCATTATCGTACTATGTAGTACAAAAACTCGTCGAACACAATGAACTTTTCAAAACTTCACGGGAAAATGTTACAACCAAAAAATGTTACAACCGAAAAACTTGTGGTGCATATGCGGGTAGCACCCTGCCTGTAGAAATAAATTCCGATCGAGTAGCAAATCACAGTCGACCGGTCAGACCAAATAGTCAGATTGAATTTTGATTCACGATCGATCATCAGTCGACGTAGACGCCGCAGGTCTCTCTGATCTCGCCTTGGGTACCGGTGAGAACGCCAGCCCTGCCCATGTTGATCATGGCGACGGCAAAGTCGGCGAAGAAGATGTCGAGAGATGAGGCGTTGTTCATGACCGCGACGTAGGCGCCAGTGAGGCTGTCCTCCAGCAGCGCGGCATCGGAGCGCAGCACCGCCCGGTGATTGTACACGGACTCGTAGTATCCCAGGTCGAACTTGTCCACCGTCACATCGTCCATGGGCACCACGCTCGCCATCTTCTCCGCTGGGCACTTGGTCGTCAGCGTCTTCCCGTACGCCGGCTCCAGCGAGGGGTCCTGGTCGCCGGCTCCAGTGAAGTTGTAGAGCCGCTTGGAGAAGGACGAGCAGTGCGTCACTCCAATCGTGTGCGCCGCTGCATCCATGCATTATATGACATGTTCAGTCAGGTCATCGGAGGCAAAGAACAGCGCGATCGAGTTACGAATGATTCTTTCGTACCGGAGAGGACGACCATGTCCTTCATGGTGAGGTTCTTGACGGCGAAGTACTGGGTGAGCACGGTGACGTTGCCATCGGCCGGTGGCAGATTGGTGAGGGCCTCCTCCAACATGGAGACGTTCCCGTCGCGGCGCCCGGTCTCCACCTCGTAGTGTGGCCCAGCGCTCTGCGCCACGACAGCTTATGATGAGCAGAGCAATTTCATAATCAATGGAGTACTAGTAACATCAAGGAGTACGTACAAAATTGACGGCGTCGCGCGCGGCCATGGCCATGATGTCGGCGCAGGAGACGACGAGGGGGCATTCTTTCTCCACCACCTTCTTGATAGCCTCGATGGCCTCGTAGCCGCGCACGGTGAGGTTGGGGTCGGCGTGCTTCTCAGCGGTGCCGTTGTGGGAGTTGAGCATGAGGGAAGCGTCGCAGCCCCGGACGAAGCAGTCGTGGAAGTGGAGGCGGAGGAGGCCGGCGCGGAGGGTGGAGTCGGCGGCGAAGATGGCCTCAAGCTCGGTGCGCACAAGCTTCTCCACGCCCGGGCACGTCGTGTTGTAGTAACCGTACTGCAAATCGGCCTGCGCAAAGCTGGCCAGGAGGCTCGCCGCCGCGACCAAGATCAAGAACGTGGCGGAAGCCATGGCAGAGGACTCGATGAACCAATGTGCGCACGGTCTGATCGAGCAAAGAAGAGGGAATGGATTGATGGATGGATGGATGAAGATCCTGGTTGATCGTGGCTGCATTTATATGGCGATCGAAGATGTAATATGGATGTTTGAGTTGACCTTGCACAGCACAGTTCGTGCTCGCCATGACCGTCGACAAACATAGCAAACATGCCATGCGTGCAGACCATTACCCGGGCAGCTCGATCGTCTCTGTCATTATATTATATAAGGGGAGTATATTCGAGCTAGGGGGGATGAATTGGATTATTGAGGACAACTTGAATAATCAAACTTATAAATGAGCTGCTAATTCTGTGCATTGCGGCGCTGCTATCTGTGCTTCGCGGTGCTGGATACTGTTCGTTTCGTTTGTTCTTGTATGTTTGCCGATTAAATGGACTAGTCAACATTTTGTTTTGACACTAAACAGCCCGACGAATTCCTTGCTTGATAGTAATAACTTTGCCGCGCCCGATAATACCAGGCTAATAGCTTTCAGTCGGCTAACACACGTTAATCAGTACCTTCTGGTCGTTCTGTTGTGTTTGGTGCCTCTGTTTGTTCAACAGAGGGTTTAAAAAGCTGCTCCGAGGCTAGATCGTTAGGTCTAGACTTTGGAACATCCTATCCAGAAATTCCCCCCCTGTTGGGATTAGCTGGAATAGGATGGTTTATCTAGTTTGGGGTGTATTACTGTCTTCTGTTTTTTCTCTTGTAGCAAAGACATGCTGATTTCTGGTAATGGAAATCGGAGAGGTAGCTCTCTTTTATCAAAAAAAAAAAACACACGTTAATCAATTATACTTTTGTGCTACTTTAACGGCAAGCGTATGAATCTGTCCGCTGATACAATGGTAAAGCTTATGAAAAAAAAATGGTGCTAAATAAAAAACTATATTGATATCCTGAACCATAACCAAGCTCCAGCGGTGTAAATTAAATAAGTTAAAAGTTCCACTACAGGGAACATATCCTAGAAGCAGAAGTCCATTACAGACATTAGACAGAATCATATACGCAAAGTTTAACATTGGACTCCCCATGAAATTGTACAAAACTAATAAATTTAAAAACTTGAAATCAGACACAGCTATACACCTTAAAAAGACAGATACAAAACAGAAGTTCGACTATCAGTCTCCATCAGATTTCTCTCAGTTCATTTGAACAACACAATTCTTCTCATAAAATTTTTCAGATATGCACAAGCGCTTCATTTGCACTGAGTTGGCATATTCTTCTTCATTTCGTATTACCTTGTCTGCTAACAAAATACTCCCTCCGTCCCAAAATAAGTGACTCAACTTTATACTAACTTTAGTACAAAGTTAGTACAAAGTTGAGTCACTTATTTTGGGACCGAGGGAGTATATGCTCAGCTTACAAAACAACAAAATGGAGCTGTGTATAGTACTTTAATGAAACACACCGGTTTGAAGATAAAATTGGACTCCACAGGGCCAAAGAAGAGCAGACACTTTGCAAACATTTCACATTTCCTGCTTTTCACATAAGAGAACCATCACCTATTTTAAGATCATATCCATGTAGGAACATGCAAATGCAAATTGCAGGAGACTATAACATATTATTCAGCAGTTTAACATTTACCACATGTATCTCTTTTAGGACTCACAAACGTAAAGCTCATGACATACACCTGAAATCAGTGGATGGATATTTAGTTATATGCACACCTCCCAAAGGTACTCGCAGCAGGGCGGATGGCATTAACATTGTCGTAGTCCATGACATTTAGCAATAATGAATGCTTAATCGACATGCTGAAAAAGTGTGGAACGATAAAGAGATGGAGCAGTGGAAGAAAGCAAGATGCGTCTAGACTGACAATTGTAGAGGAAGGTATATCTCAGAAGATAAATGAGTCCATGAACCAAGCATACACAGCTTTGTTAGACTATACTCCCTCCGTTTTTATTTAGTTTGCATATTAGCTTTGGTCAAAGTCAAGCTTTACAAACTTTGACCAAGTTTATAAACAAAAAGATTAAGATATATAATAACAAATCAACAACATTAGATTTATTATTGAATGTACTTTCACATCGTATAGATTTATTATGATAAATGTCTATATTGTTTTCTATAAACTTGGTCAAACTTTACGAAGTTTGACTTCAATCAACTCTAATATGCAGAGTAAATAAAAACGGAGGGAGTACATAGAAACAATCTTGTAGTAAATTTACTCAGCCGCAAGAGTAGTAAGATTATTCCGAACACTCATAAGCTTATATGCATTAATACCTGAGCACCTAAGCAGTTTCGTCAGTTCAAGTTTCCAGAACAAAATTACACAATAACATTTGGCCTCTAATTCAGTAGACTAAGAAAAAAAAAGGAAATTTCCAGTTCTTCAATCTGATGCCGAATCGTTATCCTATAGTGAAAACACAAAGCAGAGAAACCAAATTGATGATTACATGATTTGCTGGTAGCCAAATCTGAGATCTGAGGCTTCATTTGCAATCATAAATGGTGATAACAATCAGTCCCATTTTATGAAAAACTAAGGAAATAATACAAAAGAGATGCTTACAGACCTAAGTTGAGAAATAATGATTTTATGCTTTTGTAGGTTGTCATTAAGAAAGAGGTCGGGGCATTACCAAATTTCAGATGGTGATATGTAGCCTCATGCCTGATTTTCTGTATAGTGAATAATCAATTCTAGCACCAGATATCTTCCTGTCAATAATGTAATAAGCCAAAGAGGAGATATATTATGTTCAGAATACAATGTGAACTATGAATGGTAAGTATAACCGTTCCTAACTAATTAATTAATATAAGTTTGAAGTAATACCCAGAAATTCCTTATGAAAAGAGTACAAAATTATCCAAGCACTCTTTTCAAGTAAAACATCCTGGGGAAATTAGCTAATGAAAAAAGATGCAGTTGTCCATTTCTTAATAGTCAAGAGACAATAGCTATTATCAACTGTTCATAAGAATTTATGTCACAGAGTTGTATTATAAAACAGACTCCAACTCAAACATTTGTCATGGAATTCCAAAACCGGCGAAGGCAACTGTACTATATTAGCAAACAGCAACTACAAAATCGATCAACCAGACAGCATAGCTGCTCCATCCCAGGTGCAGAAGAATAAGAAGTACATTTCTTCAAGAGCACAACGCGGATCCTAAACAGCATAGTGTAACGCCCTCGATGCGGCTATATCTCCCACGTGTCGAAGCACGACTTAAAGACATAACCGCATTGAAAGCAATGTCGCAAGTGAGGTAATCTTCGCACAATCCTTGTAATACATAAGGGAAAAAGAGATACATAGTTGGCTTACAGTCGCCACTTCACGCAATACATAAATAAACATCCATCATACAGTTTACACTCAAGGTCCGGCTACGGAACCAAAATAAAAGAAGACTACCCCAAATGCAACACAGATCCCCGATCGCCCCAACTGGGCTCCGCTACTGATCGTCTGGAAATGAAACATAGTAACGACCAAGGGCCTCATCAATTCCCACTTCAGCTAAGTTAAGCCCTCTGTATTTGGTATCATCGGTACTGATCTGTTTTGGTAGGAATCTGTGAGTCACGGGGACTCAGCAATCTCACACCCGCGAGATCAAGACTATTTAAGCTTAAGGGAAGGCTGGTGTAATGAGGTGGAGCTGCAGCAAGCGACTAGCATATATGGTTTCTACGCACGCAAAAGAGAGCGAGAAGAGAAGCAAAGCACGGTCGTGAAGCTAGAAGCGATCAAGAAGTGATCCTAGAGCAACCTGCGTCAAACATAACTCCAACACCGTGTTCACTTCCCGGACTCCGCCGAGAAGGGACCATCACGGTTACACACACGGTTGATGTATTTTACTTAAGGTCAACTTCGGGTTTTCTACAACCGGACATTAACAAATTCCCATCTGCCTCATAACCGCGGGCACGACTTTCGAAATATAATACCCTGCAGGGGTGTCCCAACTTAGCCCATAACAAGCTCTCGCGATCAACGAAGGAATAGACCTTCACCCGAGACACTCCGATCAGACTCGGTATCCCGGTACATCAAGACATTTCGACAATGGTAAAACAAGACCAGCAAAGCCCCCCGAATGTGCCGACAAATCCCGATAGGAGCTGCACATATCTCGTTCTCAGGGCACATCCGGATAAGTCAAGCTACGAGTAAAACCAGGCCTCGAGTTTCCCCATGGTGGCCCCGCAGGCTGCTCGGTTCGGACCAACACTCGAAGGAGCACTGGCCCGGGGGGGCTAAAATAAAGATGACCCTCGGGCTCGCGAAAACCCAAGGGAAAAAGGGGTGTAGGTGGCAAATGGTAAAACCAAGGTTGGGCCTTGCTGGAGGAGTTTTATTCAAAGCGAACTGTCACGGGGGTCCCATAAATCACCCGACCGCGTAAGGAACGCAAAATCAAGGAACATAACACCGGTATGACGGAAACTAGGGCGGCAAGAGTGGAACAAGTCACCAGGCATAAGGCCGAGCCTTCCACCCTTTTAACAAGTATATAGATGCATTAATTAAAACAATAGATATTGTGATATCCCAAAATATCCGTGTTCCAACAAGGAACAAACTTCATCTTCACCTGCAACTAGCAACGCTATAAGAGGGGCTGAGCAAAGCGGTAACATAGCCAAACAACGGTTTGCTAGGACATGGGTGGTTAGAGGTTTGACATGGCAATATGGGTGGCATGATATAGCAAGTGGTAGGTATCGCAGCATAGGCATAGCAAAAGAGCGAGCATCTAGCAAGCAAAGATAGAAGTGATATCGAAGGTATGGTCATCTTGCCTGCAAGGTTCTCAGAGTTGTCGAAGGCTTGATCCTCGTAGGCGTTCTCAATAGGTTCCTCGTACACGTACTCGTCTCCCGGCTCTACCCAAAGCAAGAATACAAGCAATGGAACAACAATCAAACAAGGAGCAATGCACAAGCAATATGATGCAATACATGACATGCTATGCGAGATGTGATATGCAATGCAACTTCCCAGCCCCATTTCTCTAGCACAGGCTTCCCGGCCACAACGGCGAGGCCACGGTCCTAATGATACCAACCTCTGGACAGACACAGACAGTCCTCTTGATTCTTTTCCGGTTTTGCTAAAACTCATTCAGCTGAGAAATTTTGTGGTCTCATTCACTTTTTTCACCATTGGATCCAATCACGTCAGGATTCGTGTTTCGTCCAGGCGGAACCCTTGTAGCGAGAAGGAGCAGCCCATTTGTTTGATGGGTTTTGTCAGCTGGGCCTTTGTAGGCCTGTAACGTTGGGTTTGTTTCCTTTTACTTTTTGTCCTAGGCTACAGGGGTTGCACGAGAGATATAAGGGAACAAGTGACGTCTTTTTCTGCATTTCGTTTTTCTTTGCTGTTTTATTTTTTATCCATATTTCTATTTAACTTTCTATTTTACCTTCGTTTTTATCTTTTATTTTTTCACTTTTTTGGTTTTCATTTTTGGGTTGACAGAGAACATGTAAAGATATTTTTAACTAATTTCTACGCAGATGAGATTTGGTTAATTTTTGAAATGCACTAGAAGATATTTTATACTTTTATTTTGTGTTCTCGGGTTTTTCTATCATTTGTGTTTTATTTTTTATGCTTATCATTATTCATATTTTTGACTCACAAAGAAGATGACAGCTAGATTCATTCTAGAATGGAAGAGAGCGTGAAAGAAAGTAATGGTTGCCTTGATTTGCTTTATATCCTCCGACTGCAGTACAAGGGGGGAGTAGTGGTTCTAAAATCTTTTTTTCTGTTTTTTCATTGAAATTTTTGGTTTTTTGTTGTTCTTCAAATCTTTTGCAAGTTCACATTTTTACACATGCTTCCGTTTCTCATTTTGTTTTTTATTTCGCATTTTTCTTCATGATGTTTCTTCTTCATCTATTAAAAAGTTCTTTCGTTTCCTACTATCTATAAGCAATATGCATACAACTGCAAGCGTCGCACCACACACGCAACAACAAGCCTGGTAACTTCCACGTAGTTGCAAGTGTCATGCCTCAAGCGCAACTGCAAGCGCCGTCACACGTGTGTAACTGTGAGGAATTCTTATTTTACCACAAGACATGTAACCGCGGGCGTTATAACTCGATTGCACCTACATGAGCACAAAGCCAATGCAACTCGGGTCGAGAGGGGGGTTGTCGGGACGAGTTGCATGTCCATCACTAGACATGCAACTGCAAGTGTTGTAACCCGACAGCAATTGCATGGCCACAAAGATACTGCAACTGATGTCAAGAGAGGGTTGTCGGGCCAGTTGCATGTCGAACACTAGACATGCAACTGCATACATTATAACTCAGATGCAATTGCACTAGGCGCAAAGAGACTACAACTAGGGTCGAGACGGGGGTTGTCGAGCCAGTTGCATGTCCAACACTAGACATGCAGCTATAAACATTTTAACTCTGTTGCAATTGCACTAGGTGCAAAGAGACTGCAAATAGGTTGGGACGGGTGTTGTCGGGCTAATTGCATGTCCAACACTAGACAAGCAACTGCAAACATTGTAGCTTGACTGCAATTGCACTTGGTGCAAAGAAATTGCAACTTGGGATCGGGACGGGGGTTGTCGGACCAGTTGCATGTCCTCCAGTAGACATGCAATTGTAAGCATTGGAACCCAACTGCAACTACACGGGACATAAAGCAACTTCAACTGAATGGCGAGGGAGTTGTCGGTACCAGTTGCATGTCCAACACTAGACATGCAACTTCAAGTAGTATAACCCGAATACAACTGCATGGGCACAAAGCGACTACAACTGGAGTCAGGATGGGGTCTGTCGGGCGAGTTGCATGTCCACTACTAGACATGCAACTGCATGTGCACAAAAGCTGGGAGAGGAGTTTGTCGGGGCTAGTTGCATGTCTATGACTAGATATGCAACTGCATGTGTTGTAACAAGACTGCAACTGCACGGGCACAAAGCGACTGCAACTAGAGTCGAATGGGAAGTATTGTCAAGCCAATTGCATATCCACTACTAAACATGCAACTAAAAGTGTTGTAACCCGACTACAATTTCATTGGGTACAAAGCGACTGCAACTTGGTGGACGAAATGGTTGTTGGCTGAGTTGCATGTCCACGATGAGACATGTAATGGCAACTGTTGTAAACAAGATGAACATTTTTCAGATATGCGATGGCCTTTTTTTAACATGCGGTGAATTTTTTTTGATTAAGTGTTGAACATATTTTAAAATATACGGTAACAATTTTGAATAAGCTGTGATTTTTTCCCAATTAAGTGATGAAATATTTTTGAATATGTGACAAGAAAATCAAGTACGCAATATGCATTTTTTACGTAGTAACATAAAAATACTTAGTCAGCTGAGCTCCAGACGCTCACTTATTTTTATCTATATATTTTTTGTTTTTCTACTAGCCACACGTATGTGAGTCATGCACGATGCTCACGTGCACAATTTGCAACCATTGCAACAACTCGTAACTGGTGCTAGCCCTTTTTTCTTTTCTTTTTGTTGTTTTTTATTTATACTTTTCTTTTTTCAGTCATACGTCCATGAGTTGCATGAGGCAAACTCGTCCGCAATTGGCACCTATCACTTGGTCTAGAACTCATCCAGATGATATATAACTTGGTGAATTTTAAACAGTTCGAGAATTTAAAATTAAAAAATAACTATTTTTAAAAATTTCAAGAATTCTAGAAACGAAAAAATCATGAAAATATAAACCTAAAACAAACAAAAACTTGGAAACAAAGAAATTAAAAAGAAAAGAAAAGTAGAAAAAGAAACGAGGAAACACGCACCCATCCACACATTTTGGGCCGTCCTGTTGCGGGTGCAGGCGCCCCTATTTTTTCTTTAAGTTTTTTGGTTTTTGGTTTCTGACTTATTATATTTTTTGTTCTTATTTGGCTTTTATAAAAAAATAGGTTTTTAAAAAATGTTCCAATTTTTTGAAAAATGTTAAAGAATTCGAATGATCGTATATTCAGGCCTTTTTGCTCTATATTTTTTCAAAAAGTAAATATTCATGATTTAAAACAATGTTCACGAATTAAAAAAAGGTTTGCAAATTAAATAATGCTAGCAAGTTAAAAAAATACATGACTTTCAGATAATATATGTGAATTAAATTTTTTCCTGAAGTACAAAACATGTACGTGACTTCAAAAGATATTTGCATGTTTAAAATATGTTCATGAATTCCAATACAAATGTTTGGAAATTCCAAAAAAGTTTACAAATTAAAAAAAGGTTATGAATTTATAAAATGTTCGTCATTTTAAAAAATACCAAATTTAAAAAAATGTTCACGAACTTGACAAAAAAATCTCAAATTCAAAAATTATTCACAACTATTAGTAAAATGGTCACGATTTTAAAACATGTTCGCTTTTCTAAAAATGTTTATCAATTCAATATTTGTTGATTTTTATAAATTGTGAAATTATAAAACTCTTTGTGAATCTCAAATAAGACAAAAACGAAAAGGAGGAAAAACAAAGAACAAAACCGGTTAAAGTGAAGGTTCTAGGATCTTATCGTCGTGGTCCAGCCCAAACAAAGGATAAGGCATGGGGGGTAGCTCTCGTTGGTGGGGGCACCCCTATTTCTCGCTTGGAGTGCTCCGCTTGGGAACTCCTAGTCAGCGCTGTCAGCGCCGATTAGAGATGCTGGTAGCGGGCCAGCCCATTTTTTTTCTCTCTCTGTCTAAGGAGCAAAAAATGGTTTTTTTTTTCTCTTCCTGTCTAAAGAGCAAAGAATGGGTGTGCGGGGAACTTCATTCGAACTCGGTACTCGGCCCTTAATGTACGGGCGCACGAACCACTACGCCAACGACCAACTCGTGTTCACTAAAGTCGTTCGCCTCCGTCTATTCTTCCTCCACCTCCCAAAGCCCCCGGTCTGTGAAGCTTCCCAAAACGGTTTTTCTTTTTTTTCTACAACAGTTTTGTTTGCCTTTTTTTCTTCCTTCTTTTAGCTAAATGTGTGCACCTTTATAAAAAAAACTAAAACTTTTTTCAAAATGCATGAAAGTTCATCGAATCTGAAAAAAAGTTCATTGAATTTGAGAAGAGTTCATCATAATTGGGAAAAGTTCATCGAATCTGAGAATGTTCATCGAATATAAAAAAGTTCATCATAATTAGAAAAAGTTCATCGAATCCGAAAAATAGTTTAGCGGATTTGAAAAAAAGTTTATCATTTTGAAAAAGTTTAGTGAATTTGAAAAAAAAGTTCATCAATTTTGACAATAGTTCATCAGAAAAATGAAAAAAGTTCATGAATTTTTAAAAATACACAAAAAATTGAATAAGAATTCATTGAATTTAAGAAAGTTCATAAAATTTTAAAATAAGTTCATTGACTTGAAGAAAAAGTTCACGTATTTGCAAGACAATTCATTGACCCAAGAAGAGGGAAAAAGAAAAAATAGAAAACAAAAAAGCAAAAAGTAAAATGAAAAAAAGGAAAAACGGAGAAAACCGAAAAAAAAGAATAAACGGGAGGAAAGGTTCTAATTAAGGGCATGTACGATGGTGCTATCTTAGGAGTGCCACGTAGGATAAATGACGAGGTGGAGGAGAGAGAACTCATAAGAAAAGGCTTATCTTCTCTTATTTAAGAGAAGATAAGAGATGATCTCTTAGCATAATATGTCTCATCACGTTTTTAGGAATAGTTAGTTATTGAAGATAAGGCTAAGAGATGACCCATTATAAATTAATTTTTTGTCATCTCTAAATTACATGTAAGATTTAAGATAGGACTATCTTATCAATCATTGTACATGCCCTAACAATATTCTGCTTGTTGGCACGATGGTTACACCAATTCGTATTGAAGAGGGAGGTTGCTGGTTCGACTCTTCATTGGCGCAAACAATTTTTGCGGACTAAAACACAAATGGAAAATATTATATGGGCCGGCCCAGCACAGGGCACTTCAGGCGCCAGTTTACAAAATACACATTAACCAGCGCCAAATAGGATTTGTCCTCCTATTCAGCGCCCACTGCGCCGCGTAAGGTACTCGGCGCTCGATAGTGGTTCGGCCCAGCATCGCTAAAGCCAGATGCTCAAAAAACAAACAACAAGAAAATATGTACCGCGAGGGAGTTGAACCCACATGCCATTACAGACAAACTTGGCAATTCAACCACTGCACCAGGATGACACTATTGCATTATTTACGAAAACAATTCTATGTGACCCGTGTTTCAGCCCGAATATAAATTATTTGGAAAAGGGAATGGAAAATTTGAACAAGAATTTATGAATTTCAAAACAGTTCATCAATTTTGACAAAGGGTCACGGATTTCAAAGAATTGTTCACAAAAAATCAAAAAAGATCATCTTTTCTGTAAAAAAAATCACGGATTTGAAAAAGGTTCATCGGATTTTGAAAAGAGTTCATCAATTTTGATAAAAAAAAGTTCACTGGTCTATAAAAAGTTCATTGGTTCTTATAAAAAGGTTCACAAATTTGAAAAAAGTTCACTGGATTTTGAAAAAAGATCACATATTTAAAACAAATTCATCACTTTTGATAAAAAAAAAGCTCACGAAATGGAAAAGAGTTCATCAAGTTTGAGAAAAAGTTCATCGAGTTTGAGAAAAGAGTACATCAAGTTTGAAAATAGTTCATCGAGTTTGAGAAAAAGTTGAACAAATTTGAAATATAAAAGTTCATCGAATTTAAGAAAAATTTCATCGATTTTGCATGGAACTAGGAAAAAAGAAAAAAAGGAAAAAAGGAAAAATCAAAAAAGAAAAGTACAAGGAAGTAAAGAAAGAGAAAGATGCATGTAATCACATTAGGCTTGGTGACGTCATGGTTAGGGTAGTGTATGACGAAGCAGGAGGTTGCCTGTTCGAATCCCAGTACACCCGCTTTTCTTTTGCTTTGCGTTTTCGAAAACATAAATAAGGTAAAAGGGCCGGCCCATATAGCATTGATGAGAGATCGGGGGGTGTGCGCCCTGTACGAACTAGCCTATATTCGGCGCTTAAGGCATCAAATAGGATTTGGCTCTCGCTTGACGCGAGACAGGAGGAGCGCTCGCGTCTGGGGGACCCAGACGCGCGGGAGCCATGGCCTGATTTTTTTTTTGGTTTTTTGTTCCCGTTTTTGACATATTTTTGTACCTACAAAACATATTTGAAAAGTAAATGTTGAACAAGTATTTAAAAGATGTTGAATAATTATTGAGAAATGTTGAACGAGTATTAAAAGATGGTTGAACAAGTATTTAAAAAAATGTTAAATAAGTATTTAAAATGCTGAACAAGTATTTGAATTTTTTTGAATAAATATTAAAAAATGTTGATCGAGTATTTGAATTCTGAAAAAAATTTGGAAAATGTCGGAATAAGTACTCAAATGTTGAACGAGTATTTCAAAAAATGTTGAATAAGTTTTAAAAAATGTTGAGGGAGTATTTGAAAAATGTTGAAAATAATTTGGAAAATGTTGAATAAGTATTAAAATGTTGAACAAGTATTTGAAAAAATGTTGAATAAGTTTTAAAAAATGTGGAACAACTATTTGAAAAATGTTGAAAAACCATTTGCAAATTGTTGAATAGGTACTAAAATGTTGAAAGAATATTTGACAAAATGTTGAATAAGTTTTAAATTTTTTTGAAAGATTATTTAAAAAATGTTGAACGAGTATTTGAAAAATGTTGAATAAGCATTCGGGCAATGAAAAGGTGAATAAAAACAGAGAAGAAAAATAATGAAGATACAAAAGCAAAGAAAATGAAAAAACGGAGAAAAAAAGAAAACAAAAGAAGAAAAAAGAGGAGAAAACCATCTGGTTATGCTTCAACTGGGTCGAGTCCTTCCCGTTAATTATCACGAATGGTTGGCGTGGCGTAGTTGCTGGTGCCCTTCGTATGTTCGTGCGCGACCAGAGATCGATCCCTTGTACTCCCCTTTTCCTCTTCTATTTTTCTGCAAGAAAATGGGCCAGCCTAGTAAATGATCACGGTGGAAAACCTCGACGCGAGAAAATGGGCTAGCCCAGTAAACGATCACGATGGAAAACCTCGACGCAAGACTAGTCTATAGCATCGCTTAATGCGATAAATAGGTCTTGTGGGTGGGTTACGCATTGGTTCGTATTCCCTACCTACAAGGGGAATAGGATCCATGTTCCATCTTGCAGTAAGCGAGATACAATTGTACGGGCTTTCTTTGCTCGCACGCATTTTAGTGGCCTACCAGGTCGGGTCGTCCTGGATAAGGAATTCAGATTGCACACGATCGCTCTGCACTACATTTTTGTGTATACCCTCAGTTGTTTTTGCTCACATCTAAAATTTTCTTATAATTACATCCTTGAAACAAACTTGTTTCTTTCAAGATTTATGTATCTGCATCTCCTGCCGTCGCTGCTGCCGACGCTGGTGGCGGTGGCAGCGCCCATTCCATCGAATACGGTGGGCAGGAAAGGTGCTTCCTTGGCAGCGTCACACGGGAGGAGGTGGGGCGTTGTTTGAGGGCATGGGGAGGCGCGACCGTCTTGGCCGGTGCCTAAGGACCCTGGCGGAGCGACTTCGAGGGGGGAGGTGGTGCACCGCCGCCATGGCCGTCTTCGGCTTGCGTGGTGTCAGATCTGGGTCACCAGGTCTCGATCTGGGTTGCAGGGCTCCGATCTGGCCATTGAGGCCCAATCAAGGCTTGTGCTACCGGGGGGGAGCTGGTTGTGGCCTTGGCCATGCGGGGACGACCGACAGATGCGGGTTGGGCTGTCCTTTCCTCTTTTGTCGTTCCCGCTGGGTGGTGCTCGCGGCGTGGGGGCTTGCGAGTCTTCAGAATAATGGTGGTAGTCCTAGCATTCTTCTCGCATCAAAGCAGCGTTCAACATGTCTACTCCTCTTCGATCTGGCCATGAGAGTGTTCTAGGATTGGCGCATGAAGCTCCTGGATTTCTGGATAGCATGTATTCCGGTCGTGCGCACACATATTTTCCTGCGTGGCTTCATGACGGTGCGACGCGAAGCTCCGCTGGTAGTCGAAATCATGAGACATGTCGGCATCTCAATTTTCATGGTGTACACTGCGGTGGAGAAGGTCATCATGGCTGAGATTGGAGGACCAGTGTTGATGGAGGGGACCATCGAGGCAATGAAATTTTGCTTCACATGGGCCGGTGATGGATGTGGTAACTGTGAGCCTGGTGTTTAATGATTTGCAGGAGCAGCCTCAGCAAGTAGAGGCAACAACAGCGAAGGAATTCAAGTTTGGTGGCGCTTCTCGAGTGCCGAGTCTTGACCTTCAGGGTGAAAACCTAAGGTGTGCCCTTCATTGGTTGTGCCTGGCAATGGCCTTGCTGAAGGAATTTGTTTGAGAGTTCATACATTCTCTAGGGTAAAAACCTAAGATGTTCGACTGGGCGTGTTAGAGTTGTGTCGAATATTGTGTACAAGGTAGGTTACAGTTGGACTCTGAGTAATATTTTGTTTACATAGGATATGGAGTCGTGTCCTAGTAGGACACTGGTATCCTAGGCCTCTCATATATAGCGGGGGTAGACACACGATGTAACCTATGCCAACATAATAGCACAGGTAGCATAAAGGGAGCCAATGGCGTGTCTGCGGCCCGGGTGGCGGTGTCTTGGTATTGTGTGGTGTCATGGGAGGGCGTCCATAGTCAGGCCCCGGGGATGTAGCCATATCGGTGAACCTCGTTAACAAATCTGGGTATCGTGCTCGTGTGATTGCTTGGTCCTCGGATGATCGACGGTATGCCTCTTATTTATTCTAACAAGTGGTATCATGAGCTAGGTTGTTCGGAGGCAATGGATTGTTGATTAGAGGAGGAAAAGCGCTCGACATGGATCAACATTGTTCGTATGGAAGACGTCGCCGTAGAGCGACTTGTGCGGACAAGGGCCGATCCGACAGGTTTGCTTCTTTTGGAATAGGAATAAAAGATTTGTGTGGAGGCGGAAGAGATTGTGCAATCAGTGGCTGGGGCGGATCGAATCGATCTGTGTGGTCAGGCAGGTGCGCGCGGAGCGGACGCTGCTGGGCCAGCATGGCATGCAACCCTGCGGAGCTGTGCACTTGATGTGTTGTGCGGGCATGTACGGGATGCTCGAAGCTGAATATGTCGGAAGCCAGATGTGTGAGTGAGCCTACACAAGAGATTTGTTTGGATCAAAACAGAGACCGAGTCTCCACGTGACACGGATATAGGCAGGCAAATCAATCAGCGGAAAGAGAAAATCCATCAGGTGTACCGTGTACGCATCCATTGTAACAGGGGCTTGGCAAAGCAATAGCTAGCGTTGGGAGTTGTGCCTAGGAGCTACGTGCAGTGGAAGCTCGGTTAAGTTTTTCACAGCGTTAGTCATACGAAGAATCGTGACGCCATCGGGCATCGGGTTTGAGGTGGAGAAGTTCACAGAACTGAAAACCTTGGGTTATGGCAGACAAGGGTGAAAGATTTGTTGGCACAATGGGGATGCTTGTGAAGGAAATATGCCCTAGAGGCAATAATAAAGTTATTATATATTTCCTTATTTCATGATAAATGTTTATCATTCATGCTAGAATTGTATTAACTGGAAAACATGATACATGTGTGAATGCATAGACAAACAGTATGTCACTAGTATGCCTCTAGTAGACTAGCTTGTTAATCAAAGATGGTTATGTTTCCTAACCATGAACAAAGGGTTGTTATTTGATTAACAAGGTCACATCATTAGGTGAATGATCTGATTGACATGACCCATTCCATTAGCTTAGCACACGATCGTTTAGTATGTTGCTACTGCTTTTATCCATGACATATACATGTTCCTATAACTATGAGATTATGCAACTCCGTTTACGGAGGAACACTTTGGTGCTACCAAACGTCACAACGAATCGGGTGATTATAAAGGAGTACTATAGGTGTCTCCAAAGGCAGATGTTGGGTTGGCGTATTTCGAGATTAGGTTTTGTCACTCCGATTGTCGGAGAGGTATCTCTGGGCCCTCTCGGTAATACACATCACTTAAGCCTTGCAAGCATTGCAACTAATGAGTTAGCTGTGAGATGATGTATTACGGAACGAGTAAAGAGACTTGCCCGTAACGAGATTGAACTAGGTATTGGATACCGACGATCGAATCTCGGGCAAGTAACATACCGATGACAAAGGAACAACGTATGTTGTTATGCGGTCTGACCGATAAAGATCTTCATAGAATATGTAGGAGCCAATATGGGCATCCAGGTCCCGCTATTGGTTATTGACCGGAGACGTGTCTCGGTCATGTCTACATTGTTCTCGAACCGTAGGGTCCGCACACTTAAGGTTTCGATGACGGTTATATTATGAGTTTGTGTATTTTGATGTACCGAAGAAGTTTGGAGTCCGGATGTGATCACGGACATGACGAGGAGTCTCGAAATGGTCGAGACATAAAGATTGATATATTGGAAGCCTATGTTTGGAGTTCGAATGGTTAGGGTGAAATCGGGATTTTACCGAACACCGGTGTTACGGAACCCTCCGGGGTTAATGGACCTTAGTGGGCCATGAGGGAGAAGAGGAAGGGCCGGCCAGGCAGGCAGGCCGCCCTCCCCTAGTCCGAATAGGACAAGGAGAGAGGCGCGCCTCCCTCTTTCCTCCCCCAAAGTCCTAATCCAACTAGGAAGGGGAGTCCTACTCGGTGGGAGTAGGACTCCTCCCGCCTCCTCCTAGGGCCGGCCGCACCCCTTGCTCCTTTATATCTGAGGCAGGGGGCACCCTAGAACACACAAGTCGATCCTTGAGATCGTTCCTTAGCCGTGCGGTGCCCCTCCACCATAATCCACCTCGGTCATATCGTGGCGGTGCTTAGGCGAAGCCTGCATCGGTAGAACATCAAGATCGTCACCACGCCGTCGTCCGACGGAACTCTCCTCCCGAAGCTCTCTTGGATTGGAGCCGAGGAGCGTCATCGAGCTATCGTGTGTCAAGAACTCGAGGCGCCGGAGTAACGGGCTGGGATCGGTTGGATCGCGAGGAGAACGTCGACTACTTCCTCTACGTTGTGAACGCTTCCGCTCCGGTCTCACGAGGGTGCGAGACAACACTCTCCCTCTCGTTGCTATGCATCACCATGATCTTGCGTGTGCGAGGAAAATTTTGAAATTACTACGTTCCCCAACAGTGGCATCCGAGCCTAGGTTTTTATGGTTTGATGTTTTGCACGAGTAGAACACAAGTGAGTTGTGGGCGATACAAGTCATACTACCTACCAGCATGTCATACTTTGGTTCAGCGGTATTGTGAGATGAAGCGGCCCGGACCGACATTACGCGTACGCTTACGCGAGACTGGTTTCACCGCTACGAGCACTCGTTGCTTAAAGGTGACTGGCGGGTGTCTGTCTCTCTCACTTTTAGTTGAACCGAGTATGGCTACGCCCGGTCCTTGAGAAGGTTAAAACGGAGTCTATTTGATGAAGTATCGTTGTGGTTTTTGATGCGTAGGTGAGATTGGTTCTTGCTTAAGCCCATAGCAGCCACGTAAAATTTGCAACAACAAAGTAGAGGACGTCTAACTTGTTTTTGCAGGGCATGTTGTGATGTGATATGGTCAAGACGTGATGCTATATTTTATTGTATGAGATGATCATGTTTTGTAACCGAAGTTATCGGCAACTGGCTGGAGCCATATGGTTGTCGCTTTATTGTATGAAATGCAACGCATCTGTAATTGCTTTACTTTATCACTAAGCGGTAGCGATAGTCGTAGAAGCAATAGATGGCGAAACGACAACGATGCTACGATGGAGATCAAGGTGTCGCACCGGTGACGATGGTGATCACGACGGTGCTTCGGAGATGGAGATCACAAGCACAAGATGATGATGGCCATATCATATCACTTATATTGATTGCATGTGATGTTTATCCTTTATGCATCTTATCTTGCTTTGATTGACGGTAGCATTTTAAGATGATCTCTCACTAAAATTATCAAGTAGTGTTCTCCCTGAGTATGCACCGTTGCCAAAGTTCGTCGTGCCGAGACACCACGTGATGATCGGGTGTGATAAGCTCTACGTCCATCTACAACGGGTGCAAGCCAGTTTTGCACACGCAGAATACTCAGTTATACTTGACGAGCCTAGCATATGCGAGATATGGCCTCGGAACACGGAGACCGAAAGGTCGGCGTGAATCATATAGTAGATATGATCAACATAAGATGTTCACCATTGAAAACTACTCCATCTCACGTGATGATCGGTTATGGTTTAGTTGATTTGGATCATGTGATCACTTAGATGACTAGAGAGATGTACATCTAAGTGGGAGTTCTTAAGTAATATGATTAATTGAACTTAAATTTATCATGAACTTAGTACTGATAGTATCTTGCTTGTCTATGTTTGTTTGTAGATAGATGGCTCGTCTTTGTTGTTCCGTTGAATTTTAATGCGTTCCTTGAGAAAGCAAAGTTGAAAGATGATGGTAGCAATTACACGGATTGGGTCCGTAACTCGAGGATTATCCTCATTGCTGCACGTAAGAGTTACGTCTGGATGCACCGCTAGGTGCCGTGCCTCTTCTTGATGCTGGCGACGACGTTAAGAACGTTTGGCGAGCAAAGCGATGACTACTCTATAGTTGAGTGTGCCATGCTTTACGGCTTAGAACCGGGACTTCAACGACGTTTTGAGCGTCATGGAGCATATGAGATGTTCTAGGAGTTGAAGTTGATATTCCAACAGAATGCCCGGATTGAGAGATATGAAGTCTCCAATAAGTTCTATAGCTGCAAGATGGAGGAGAATAGTTACGTCGGTGAGCACATACTCGAATGTCAGGTATTACAATCACTTGACTCAAGCGGGAGTTAATCTTCCGGATGATTGTGTCATTAATGAATTCTTCAATCACGCCACCAAGCTATAAAGGCTTCGTGATGAACTATAATATGCAAGGGTTAGTAAAGACTATACCGAGCTCTTCGCAATGCTAAAGGCTGCAGAGGTAGAAATCAAGAAGGAGCATCAAGTGTTGATGGTCAATAAGACCACTAGTTTCAAGAAGAAAGGCAAAGGGAAGAAGAAGGGAACTTCAAGAAGAACAACAAGCAAGTTGTGCTCGGGAGAAGAAACCCAAATCTGGCCCTAAACCTGAAACCGAAAGTGCTTCTCCGCAAGCAAACTGGTCCTTGGAAGCGGAACTGCCCCAAGTATTTGGCGGATAAGAAGGATGGCAAGGTGAACAAAGGTATATGTGATATACATGTTATTGATGTGTACCTTACTAGAACTCGCAGAGCACTGGTATTTGATAATTGGTTCATTGCTAATATTTGCAACTCAAGCAGGACTACGGATTGCGAACACGGCAAAGGACGAGGTGACGATGCGCGTGGGAAATGGTTCCAAAGTCGATGTGATCGCGGTCGCACGCTACCTCTACATCTACCTTGGGATTAGTTTTAGACCTAAATAATTGTTATTTGGTGCTGCGTTGAGCATGAACATTATATCTGGATATTGTTTAATGCGAGACGGTTATTCATTAAATCGAGAGAATAATGGTTGTTCTATTTATATGAGTAATATCTTTTATGGTCATGCACCCTTGAAGAGTGGTCTATTTTGATGAATCTCGATAGTAGTGATACACATATTCATAATGTTGAAACCAAAAGATGCAGAGTTGATAATGATAGTGCAACTTATTTGTGGCATCGCCGTTTAGGTCATATCGGTATAAAGCGCATGAAGAAACTCCATCTTGATGGACTTTTGGAGTCACTTGATTATGAATCACTTGGCACTTGCGAACCGTGCCTCATGGGCAAGATGACTAAAACCCGTTCTCGGCACTATGGAGAGAGCAATAGATTTGTTGGAAATCATACATACGGATGTATGTGGTCCGATGAATGTTGAGGCTCGTGGCGGATATCGTTATTTTCTCACCTTCACAGATGATTTAAGCAGATATGGGTATATCTACTTAATGAAACATAAGTCTGAAACATTTGAAAAGTTCAAAGAATTTGAGTGAAGTTGAAAATCATCGTAATAAGAAAATTAAGTTTCTACGATCGATCGTGGAGGTGAATATTTGAGTTACGAGTTTGGTCTACATTTGAAACAATGCGGAATAGTTTAGCAACTCATGCCACCGGAACACCACAACGTAATGGTGTGTCCGAACGTCGAATCGCACTTTACTAGATATGGTGCGATCTATGATGTCTCTTACAGATTTACCGCTATCGTTTTGGGGTTATGCTCTTGAGACGGCCGGATTCACACTGAATAGAACACCGTCAAAATCCGTTGAGACGACACCTTATGAACTATGGTTTAGCAAGAAACCAAAGTTGTCGTTTCTTAAAGTTTGGGGATGCGATGCTTATGTGAAAAAGCTTCAACCTGATAAGCTCGAACCCAAATCGGAGAAATGTGTCTTCATAGGATACCCAAAGGAGACAGTTGGGTACACCTTCTATCACAGATCCGAAGGCAAGACATTTGTTGCTAAGAATGGATACTTTCTAGAGAAGGAGTTTCTCTCGAAAGAAGTGAGTGGGAGGAAAGTAGAACTTGATGAGGTAATTGTACCTTCTCCCTTACTTGAAAGTAGTTTGTCGCAAAAACCGGTTTCTGAGACATCTACACCAAATAGTGAGGAAGTTGATGATATTGATCATGAAACTTCAGATCAAGTTACTGCAGAACCTCGTAGATCAACCAGAGTAAGATCCGCACCAGAGTGGTACGGTAACCCTGTTCTGGAAGTCATGCTACTAGATCATGATGAACCTCGAACTATGAAGAAGCGATGGTGAGCCCAGATTCGCAAAATGGCTTGAGGCCATGAAATCGAGATGGGATCCATGTATGAAAACAAAGTATGGACTTTGGTTGACTTGCCGAGGGTCGGCAAGCAATAGAAAACAAGTGGATCTTCAAGAAGAAGACCGACGCCGACGGTAATATTATCGTTCTACAAAGCTCGACTTGTCGCAAAGGGTTTTCGACAAGTTCAAGGGATTGACTACGATGAGACCTTCTCACCCGTAGCGATGCTTAAGTCTGTCCGAATCATGTTAGCAATTGCCGCTTTTATGATTATGAAATTTGGCAAATGGATGTAAAGACGCATTCTGAATGGATTTACGGAAGAAGAGTTGTATATGATGCAACCGTAAGGTTTTATCGATCCAAAGGAGCTAACAAAGTATGCAAGCTCCAGCGATCCATTTATGGACTGGTGCAAGCATCTCGAGTTGGAATAAACGCTTTGATAGTGTGATCAAAGCATTTGGGTTCATCTGAGACTTTTGGAGAAGCTTTGATTTACAAGAAAGTGAGTGGGAGCTCAGAGCATTTACGATATTATATGTAGATGACATATTACTAATCGGAAATGATATAGAATTCTGGATAGCATAAAGGGATACTTGAATAAGAGTTTTTCAATGAAAGACCTCGGTGAAGCTGCTTACATATTGGGCATCAAAATCTATAGAGATAGATCAAGACGCTTAATTGGACTTTCACAAAGCACATACCTTGACAAAATTTTGAAAAAGTTCAAAATGGATCAAGCAAAGAAAGGGTTTTTACGTGTTACAAGGTGTGAAGTTGAGTAAGACTCAATGCCCGACCACCGCAGAAGATAGAGAGAAAATGAAAGATGTTCCTATGCTTCACCATAGGCTCTATCATGTATGCAATGTTGTGTACTGACTGATGTGTGCCTTGCTATAAGCTTAGCAGGAGGTACCAAAGTAATCCAGAGTGGATCATGGACAGCGGTCAAGAACATCTGAAATACGAAAAGGACTAAGGATATGTTTCTCGATATGGAGGTGACAAAGAGCTCATTGTAAACAGTTACGTTGATGCAAGCTTTGACACCGATCCGGACGATTCTAAATCGCAGACGGATACGTATTTACACTAAACGGAGGAGCTGTCGGTTGGTGCAGTTCTAAACAAAGCGTCGAAAGGGATCTACATGTGAAGCGGAGTACATAGCAGCTTCGAAGCAGCTAATGAAGGAGTCGGATGAAGGAGTTCATATCCGACCTAGGTGTCATACCTAGTGCATCGGGTCCAATGAAAATCTTCGTGACAATATGGAGCAATTGCCTTAGCAAAGGAATCCAGATTTCACAAGAGGACCAAGCACATCAAGAGACGCTTCAATTCCATCCGGATTTAGTCCGGTGGGAGACATAGAGATTTGCAAGATACATACGGATCTGAATGTAGCGCACCGTTGACTAAGCCTCTTCCACGAGCAAAACATGATCAACACCAAGACTCCATGGGTGTTAGAATCATTACTATGTAATCTAGATTATTGACTCTAGTGCAAGTGGGAGATGAAGGAAATATGCCCTAGAGGCAATAATAAAGTTATTATATATTTCCTTATTTCATGATAAATGTTTATCATTCATGCTAGAATTGTATTAACCGGAAAACATGATACATGTGTGAATGCATAGACAAACAGTATGTCACTAGTATGCCTCTACTAGACTAGCTTGTTAATCAAAGATGGTTATGTTTCCTAACCATGAACAAAGGGTTGTTATTTGATTAACAAGGTCACATCATTAGGTGAATGATCGATTGACATGACCCATTCCATTATCTTAGCACACGATCGCTTAGTATGTTGCTACCGCTTTTATCCATGACATATACATGTTCCTATAACAATGAGATTATGCAACTCCGTTTACGGAGGAACACTTTGGTGCTACCAAACGTCACAACGAATCGGGTGATTATAAAGGAGTACTACAGGTGTCTCCAAAGGCGATGTTGGGTTGGCGATTTCGAGATTAGGTTTTGTCACTCCGATTGTCGGAGAGGTATCTCGGCCCTCTCGGTAATACACATCACTTAAGCCTTGCAAGCATTACAACTAATGAGTTAGCTGTGAGATGATGTATTACGGAACGAGTAAAGAGACTTGCCCGTAACGAGATTGAACTAGGTATTGGATACCGACGATCGAATCTCGGGCAAGTAACATACCGATGACAAAGGAACAACGATGTTGTTATGCGGTCCGACCGATAAAGATCTTCAGAGAATATGTAGGAGCCAATATGGGCATCCAGGTCCCGCTATTGGTTATTGACCGGAGACGTGTCTCGGTCATGTCTACATTGTTCTCGAACCGTAGGGTCCATGCACGCTTAAGGTTTCGATGACGGTTATATTATGAGTTTGTGTATTTTGATGTACGAAGAAGTTGAGTCCCGGATGTGATCACGGACATGACGAGGAGTCTCGAAATGGTCGAGACATAAAGATTGATATATTGGAAGCCTATGTTTGAGTTGGAATGGTTCGGGTGAAATCGGATTTTATCGGAACACCGGAGGGTTACCTGGAACCTCCCGGGGTTAATGGGCCTTAGTGGGCCATGAGGGAGAAGAGGAAGGGCCGGCGGGGGGCAGCGCGCGCCTCCCCTAGTCCGAATAGGACAAGGAGAGGGGGCGGCGCTTCTTCCTCTTCCTCCCCCCAAGTCCTAATCCAACTAGGGGGGAGTCCTACTCCCGGTGGGAGTAGGACTCCTCCGGCGCGCCTCCTCCTAGGGCCGGCCGCACCCCCCTTGCTCCTTTATATACGGGGGCAGGGGGGCACCCTAGAACACACAAGTTGATCCTTGAGATCGTTCCTTAGCCGTGTGCGGTGCCCCCCTCCACCATAATCCACCTCGGTCATATCGTAGCGGTGCTTAGGCGAAGCCCTGCATCGTAGAACATCAAGATCGCCACCACGCCGTCGGCTTGATGGAACTCTCCTCCCAAGCTCTCACTGGATTGGAGCCCGAGGAGCGTCACCGAGCTGTACGTGTGTCAAGAACTCGGAGGCGCCGGAGTAACGGCGCTGGGATCGGTTGGATCGCGAGGAGACGCGACGACTACTTCCTCTACGTTAGAACGCTTCGCTCCGGTCTACGAGGGTACATAGACAACACTCTCCCCTCTCGTTGCTATGCATCACCATGATCTTGCGTGTGCATAGGAAAATTTTGAAATTACTACGTTCCCCAACAGCTTGGAGGCGTTGCAGGAAGTCATGTCAGCTAAGATGGAATTGTCAGGTGATGGATGGAAATTTCGTGGAAGACAATTTGGGAGCCTTGAGCGTGTCATCTGATCAAACGAGTTAATTTGGGTCGGACCGGGCGATCCGACGGATCGACGCAAGTCGGTTGGTACAGAAGACGATGGTGGGATCGGCGACAAAGTCGTAGGAGCGTGATGCTGATGGTGACCGACTTCTGGCCGTGGAAACACGTGGCACATGCCTGAGTGCTTGTGTGGCTTCGACAAGGCTATGGCGCGGGGTTGATTCAAGATGGTATGCACATGAGAGCTTGAAGTCGACGGGGCGCGAGGGTGGACTGATCATCTACCATAGAGTCATGTTGAAGGTGGAGCTGGATTGAGGGGCTACGGTGTAAGGATCCTGAGAATCGAAGCCTATTCAGCAAGGAAAAGCGAGGGACCCGTAGTTCGGACTGGAGCCTAATGGTCTAATGGAAGCGTGAAACTCGTCATTGGTCGGTGATGATCGGTGGTACTCTGCAGTGGGGGTTGAGTGGTGTGGTTTTGCGACCCTTGAGACTCCACCGGGACAGCGGAGGCTCGACGTGCTAATAGCGGCGAGGCGTGCGGTAGCACGGGACATGGAGACAGGCCAGGGCTCTGGTGGTCATACATGTGGTGAGACAACTGCGAATTTGACTCGGGGTGACTATAAGCAATGGTGAAATTCCTTCAAGTTTCAGACAGGCGGTCAAGAAAGGAGCGGTGATGTTGAGTTCAAGTAACTCTTATGTGTGACGTCCAATATGTGAGTTGTTCACTTTCACGCAGGTCGGTGATCAGTGTGTGATGGCGTTGGACGGATACTTTGAAGTTGGGAGCACAAACTAGAGTAACAAGGAACATAATTTTGCTCAAGTGTTGACTGTGGTAAAAAAAAAGGGACTACAAGTTGCAGGTGCAGTCACATGGAGTCTTTGGAGTAGTAGCGATACTCATGGGATAAGCTCAAGTTCAATGTACATGGAAGTTTGGCGCATTGACGAATTCAAGATGGTGGAGAATATTCCCCAAGGTGGAGTTTGTTAGAGTTGTGTCGAATATTGTGTACAAGGTAGGTTAAAGTTGGACTCTGAGTAGTATTGTGTTTACATATGATATGGAGTTGTGTCCTAGTAGGACACTTGTATCCTAGGCCTCTCATATATAGCGAGGGTAGACACACGATGTAACCTATGCCAACATAATAGCACAGGCGCGGAAAGGGGAGCCGACGGCGTGTGCCGGCGCCCGGGTGGCCGGTATTGTGACGGTGTCATGGGGAGGAGCGCCCATAGTCAGGCCCCGTGGATGTAGCCATATCGGTGAACCTCGTTAACAAATCTCGGTGTCGTGCTCGTGTGATTGCTTGGTCCTCGGATGATCGACGGTATGCCTCGAATTTATTCTAACAGGGCGACGACGGCGCTTGTGCACCGGTTTTCCTCCTTGGAGGCGTGGCCTTTGGAGAACCTTCTTCTATTCCGGGTGTTGTCTGTGGCTAGTTTGTTGGGTTGCTGCTGCAAGGAGTTGATTACCGTGGCAGGGTCTTATTTCTTTTCTTTTCTTCCTTTTTCTCTCTTTTGAGGCTGTGTGCATTCTGGATGTCGTTTGTGACATTTAGTTGGTGCAGAGTCTGGTTGTAATTGGTATATCTTCAATATTAATACATTCCTTCTATCGAAAAATGTATATTATTTTGTAGGGAAGAATTATGTATCTTGTCCCAAGGAGAATAAAAATATGTTGGCTTAGGTCGACATGGCTAATGAAGGTATTTAGTAACTAATTATGCATATGAACCTTATATCATCCGTCGTAAAAAAATAATGAGCATTCGCCAGCAAATATCATTAGACCATCAGTAAAAGCAACACCAGCTCATTGATAACAATAACATAATATCAGGACATAAAATTCAAGATGCCACATGCTGTACCAACCAAAGTCAAAACCCAAAAACGATGGCAAAATGCTCACCACATCTTCAGAGCACAGTGCTTGTCTGATTTGTCCAGGTGGCTACCAAATTATTGCACCCTGTCCACCTCAGATGTTCCAAACACAACTTTTTGCCTCAAGGAACACATGCAGTCAACCAATCCAGAATCCAGTCCGTGCGTCCTGCCAAAAGATCATAGCGGGAAATCATTTCTCATTCTGTGGTCGATGGATTGCTGATGGCGATGCCGAGGGTGAGGTGATTCGAGAAAACTAGACAGAAAATATCAAGATATTTCCAAGGGAGAGGTGGAAAATGAAAAGGTACCATCTGGCCACCGTTCACCAGTCCACTGGGCCGTAAGAAGGGACCGTGAGCATGTGATAGCAGATGAAGTGTAAACATCAAATCCTTGTCGCTTTTGCAATCCGCGAGAGCCTAATAACGTCAAGTTCCTTGCCACTTCCCCTGGGGTTCTCCGGATGATTCTTACTCTCTTTGTCTTCTCATGTTCAAGTTTTAGTGCTTTGAGGGATATATATATTCTCCACTATGTCCACTCCACGTCTTTGACCCCCCCTTCCACAACAGTCTATCTTTTTTTTCGAAACGAAGGCAAAAGATTTGCCTCATCCATTAAATAAGAGGAGAATAGAGTTTAGAGTTTTTACAAGCGCCCTTGCAAAACGGCATGGCAATTACTCTCGTACAACAATACGCACTAGTTTCTTAGCACCTGCCGTAACCCATAGTTTTGCCTCGAGCACGATATTTTGAAGCAGGATAGGCGGCGGCGCACTCTTGTTGCGAAACATCCACGCGTTTCTCTCGTTCCAAAGAGTCCAAGAGACGAGCATGGTGAGGGAGGCCATCGCTCGTCTGTTGGGGTTTCGCATGTCGGTCCTTCTATCCCACCATTGCATGAGGGAATCCTCAAGGTGCTAATTGGAGGTGTCCATGTGCACAAGACCAAACTTGTCGATGACCGATCGCCAGAGCCTAATGGAGAAGCGGCACTTGACGAAGAGGTGGATGCCCGATTCTTGCTCACGTTTGCAAAGCGGGCAAAGCCCACAATTATCCCAACCACACCGCTCCAACCGGTTGGCGGTCCAGTTCCGGTCTTGCAAGGTCAACTAGGTGAAGAATTTAACCTTAGGGGGGGAGGGCCAAGCTCTCCAAACCATGTGATGAATGGGCGAGTGCGTCAGGCCAAGGAATTGCGCCTTATATGCTGTGGCCGCCGAGTACTGCCCATCATCAGCATGTTTCCAAACAATGTCGTCCTCAACGTGATCGTCAAGATGGAAGTCATGCACAAAAGCCCAAAGCGAAAAAAGTTCCCGGATGGGCAGTCTATCTTTTGAAAAGAAAAGGTGAGGTTCATAGCTCAAAATTGCTACAGTACTGCAAGTAGTTCACAGGTAAACTATCGATCCTGCAAGATCTCCCTGCCTAACGTGTCTACATGCCTATTTTTCTTAGACAATACAAGTCCATTATATATGTGGTGACAAGGATGGACTCCGGCGACGGGAGTGGCGACGGGCCTGGCGAAGGGCGTGGCGACGGGCGGGAGCCTCCGCCGGCGCCGATCCGGCCAGAGCCTCCGCCGCCGATCTCACCAGGGGATGCGCGGGGCCTCGCGGATGACGGAGGGGGGTCGTCCCCGCCGCCGATCTGCCCGGCTGTCTTGCCCCGGGGCAAGTCGCCTGCGCCGCCGCCGCTCATGCGGATTTCGCCGGAGCCACGTGCTACGGATGAGATCCGGCATGAGCCCGTGGTGGATGAGATGCCACTGCTCGATCTGCCCCCTTCTTCGGTTTCTCGTCGAGATTCTTCGACGGAGGATCGGGATCGGGGATTCAAAAATCCTACGAAATGGAGAGTTCATTTTCAGGATGATCGTGAGTTGGGGCGATGGATCAACGGCCTAATCTACTCGCACCCGTCTCGTTGGATGACGATCCGAGATGATGAAGGAGATATTTTGGCCGGAAGACATCTTGTCGCGGACGAAGAGCTTCATATCGGTATGTGCTTATTGATTGACATTTTCCATATCGAGGTTCTTGAGTGTGTGCAGGTGTCCTCGGAGGAGGAAGAACAAGCTGCCATTGTTGATCTCATGGAGGATGTCGATGGATCAAAGCCGACGCAAAGGTTTGGAGCACGTTTATGGATTCTTGCTGATGAGGACGAAGATGAGGTTGATCTGCCGGGAACGTCGGCGCGGACGTCTTCTTCGCCTGGTTTGGATACTTCTATCCCTGTGCCTAAACTTTCGGCGAGTAACAAGAAATCTATTCTACTAGGCCATCCAAAAATTTCGCAGAAGTCGAAAATGAAACCGTGGTGTGGGCCCCGAAGATTGGGCCGACGGATATCACATTGTCTGACTTTTTCCGTCCCGAGTGCTGGACGAAAGTTACTAGACAGAAAAAGAAGGGGGGTCGGATGGTGTCGCAACGATCGCCGGTGGTGGCCGACGTTCGTGATATTCGGGCGGATAGACAACAACGTTTGAATTTTCTGTTGGGCGCAGACGGGCCGCAAGGGAACGGTGGCGCAGTGGGCTTGGCTAGTACTGGGCTCGAGGCCCAGGGGGCTGGCCAGGCCTGCGGCCCACCGGGAGCTGGAGATGTGCATGTTGAGACCTCGACGCGAGCGCTCCCGCATGCACGATCCTCTCGCTCTCCTTCCCATCTACGTGCGGCTAGGGTTCGCCGTATAGGGAACCGGGGCTTCCCGAAGGCTTCCTCGCGCCGACTGGGTCGGGTCCTCGCCGGCGGGGTTGGTCGCCAGTCCCCTCCACGCCCGCTGCCGAGATGCCGCCGGCCGCCTCCGCGAGCCTCCCGCCGCCGCGAACAAGACCGACCACGGAGCGGGCGCCCGGCCATGGCGCCGACAGCGCCAGTTCGCCGGCTGCGCTCGCCGGCCGACCCAGTTGCCATCATGGGCGCCGGCCGCCTCGGACAGTGCTGCCCCTCAACCCGGCTGGGCGTTATTCATTGTCGGCTAGGGCGCCAGCCCCGACTCCATCTAGGGCGCTGGCTGCGCGTGCGGCTAGGGCGCCGACGCCGCCTCGGGGGCCGTTTCCTCCGCCTGTGCTTCCCTCTCCCGTGCCTCGGGCCGCACAGTCACTGCTTCCTAGGGCCGACCCGCCGCTGCCACAACGGCCGTGGCCAAGGCAGATGGCAGGAGGCCGTGGTGGCTCGGGCCAGGTTTCGACCGACCATGGGACGGGTGCGTCTGCGGGTGATGACCGTAACCCCCCGCGCAGTCAGTGGGGTGATGATGGGTGAGGGAGTCCCGGACTAGGGGGTGTCCGGATAGCCGAACTATCATCTTCGGCCGGACTCCTGGACTATGAAGATACAAGATTGAAGACTTCGTCCCGTGTCCGGATGGGACTTTCCTTGGCGTGGAAGGCAAGCTTGGCAATACGGATATGTAGATCTCCTACCATTGTAACCGACTCTGTGTAACCCTAACCCTCTTCGGTGCCTATATAAACCGGAGGGTTTTAGTCCGTAGGATGAACAACAATCATGCCATAGGCTAGCTTCTAGGGTTTAGCCTCTCTGATCTCATGGTAGATCTACTCTTGTACTACCCATATCATCAATATCAATCAATCATGAGTAGGGTTTTACCTCCATCGAGAGGGCCGAACTCAGGTAAAACATCGTGTCCCTTGTCTCCTATTACCATCCGCCTAGACGCACGATTCGGGACCCCTACCGAGATCCGCCGGTTTTGACACCGACATTAGTGCTTTCATTGAGAGTTCCTCGTGTCGCCGCTATCGTGAAGGATGCCTCATCCCGCCTTTAAAGACGACATCGTTGTTAAAGGAGCTTTGGCTATTGGCCAAACCCTCCGCTAGGCGGTTTCCTTATGACCGCTCATCCACCGATGATGACTTCGGGTCATCGAAAAGCAATCTTCGTTAGTTTCGAACTCGCCGAGCAAGTTAGATCCGATGGAGCTCTTCCTTAAACGAGCTCTTGGATCGCATCGCTGCTCGGGAGTCGCCATGACTACAATCGATTGGGCCTAAACCCGATCTCGAGAGATTAACTCTCCCTGTGTTACCCACCACGTTGTTGTGGTAGAAGAACAATACGGCGACCCTTCTTCTATCTTAAGGACTAGCTATGTCCGGATTCCCGATCCCTCCATGCCGGATTCCCGCGGAGGGGAGGATGTTACTCAAGCCCTGAACCTAAAGTCAGGCAGTGGGCTAGATTCATTGGACAACATCCAAGAATCCAAGCTTCCAAGTTCGGAAACTACTTGGCCCCTGAGTTTTAAAGTGGACGGGGTTCCAAATTTAATTCCACCCGCCCACCCAAACATAAGCGATCTATCCCAAATCCGGCAAGAGCCCGTAGAAATAGTACACCATTACTGGGCAAGATTCCTCCTGGTTATGAACAGGATAAAGGACTGTCGTGAGGAGGACGCAATTTCATTCTTCTGCAATAATTGCACGGACAAGGGAATCCTAAACGCCGTAAGTCATCGTGAAATTACACGCTTCGCTGAGTTGGCGTCCATAGTGCGAAAGTACTGTGTGATGGAAAGCGCCTGGAAAACCGAAATCAAATTTTGGGACAATCCGCCCCGAATGCAACCTCCAATCCGAAATAAAAGGGTGCATTATCGCCAGCACCGGGTTAAACACCAAAAGCAAAACCTCTATAGGGCATGGAACCGTCATCGAAGGATGGCTCAATGGACCCGCAAAATTCATAGTACAGAGGGCGCCACTCCAACTCATAGCCTTAGAGCATGTTGGATACTACGGCGGTGGCCAAAAGTGGCTAAGAGCTTCTAACCTCGTAACACCACCAAGGATACCAAGACGATATTAATAGTCTTCGAGACTTTCGTGATCAAATAATATGCGAAACGGACACTCCGCAGCCTTGTCAAGTCTACCAAGTAGCAATAATAAACCCATGGAGGACACGGCTATTACCTTTAATGCCGTGATTTAACCTAAATTCGAACAGCCCGAGCACCACCACATTGGTCCTCGGTCCAATAGTGGACGGCTTCGCCTTACCAAGGTACTCATGGACGGTGGCAGCGGACTCAACCTCATTTACGAGGAAACCCTCGAAAAATGGAAATAGATGGAGCCGATTGAGCGAAGCAGCACAACCTTTAGAGGAATAATCCCGATCGGGAAGCATCTTTGACAGAAAAATCACACCGATGTGGTGTTCGCACGCGGATAATTACAGTCCGAGGAGGTCACGTTCCAAGTGGCCCTGCTCAGCAGCGGATATCACGCTCTATTAGGGCGATAGGCATTCACAATTTTTCAAGCTATACCCCATTACAGGTACATGAAGCTCAAAATGCCCGAGCCCAACGGAATCATCATTCTTGCTAGTGACCCGGACATAGCACTCCGCGCCGAAAATAAGACAGCCGCACTGGCCCTGGAGGCACTATCCGAAGCCCTAGCGGCCGAAGAACTCACCACGCTGCGCTCCACGGTGAATAGGGACGATGTGATACTCGACAAGAGATCTAAGTCCACCTCCTTTAAACCAGCGGACGAAATAGTCAAATTCCAAGTCCATCCAATGGACCCTACAAAAACGGCTTCCATTGGGGCACAATTAAACCATGATGTAGACACCGCACTACGAGACTTCCTACGCGAAAATTGGGACATCTTTGCCTGGCACCCTTCAGACATGCCAGGAATCCCACGCCGGCTGGCCGAGCACATCCTAAACATCATAAAAGGATTCAAGCCAGTCAAACAGGCTCTTCGGCGTTTCTCCGAACCCAAGAGACAGGCCATGGGAGAGGAGCTAGCCAAATTATTGGAGGCCAGATTCATCAGAGATATAAAACATCCGGACTGGCTAGCAAACCTGGTGATGGTACCAAAGAAGGACAAATCCTGGCGCCTATGCGTTGATTTTAAAGACCTCAACAAGGCTTGCCCAAAGGATCCCTTCCCCCTCCCCCGTATCGATCAAATTATCGACGCTACCATAGGACACGATTCATTGTGTTTCCTCGACGCATATTCCGGCTACCACCAAATTAAGATGGCAAAGCCCGACCAGGCAATAACGGCATTCATCACCCCATACGCCCATTCTCGCTTCAACACAATGCCCTTTGGGCTCAAAACGCCGGCGCAACATATCAAGACACGATTCGTACATGTCCGCAAACCAGATCGGCAAAACAGTGGAGGCATACGAGACGATGTGCTCACAAAACCAAGCATGTCGAAACTCTAGTAGACGATTTGAGGCTCACGCTCGATAATCTCTCGAACATATGACATTGCTTAACCTAAAAAATGTGTTTTCAAGCGTCAGCGGAAAGCTCTTGGGCTTCATTGTATCCGTAGAGGAATTGAAGCAAACCCAGCCAAGATCCGAGCTCTATCACAATTGGATATCCCAAAGGACCTCAAACAAATACAAAATTGACGGATGCGTGGCGGCTTTAAGCCGCTTTATCTCCCGTTTAGGAGAAAAGGCATTACCCCTTTATCGCCTCCTCCGACGCACCGAACACTTCAAGTGGACGGATGTCGCCACGGCCGGACTCGAAGAAATAAAAGCCATATTGGCAACAAACCCGGTCCTAGCCGCGCCCAACATAGGCGAACCAATGCTATTATATATCGCGCAACTCATCAAGTGGTGAGCGCGGTGCTCGTTGTCGAACGAGAAATGAGCGGACACAAGTTCCCCTTCAAAACCAGTTTACTACGTGTCCACCGCCCCGACTCCATGCAAGTCACGATACCGCATTATCGGAAGATAGCGACGCGGTGTTCATGGCATCCCGGAAGCTGCGACACTACTTTCAAGAGTGTTCGATAACAGTAGCCTCCAAAGTACCTCTTAATGACATTATAAACAACCGCGACGCGACGGGCCGGATTGCTAAATGGGCCATTGAGCTCCTCCCGTTCGACATAACCTATAAGCCACGTCGAGCTATTAAGTCACAAGTTTTGGCCGACTTCATCGTCGAACGGACTGAAGCCGAACTCCCTAAAGAGTACGGCGCATATTCCAACTAGATCATGCACTTCCACGGCTCAAAATGTTGGCTGGTCTGGGGGCTGGCGTCGTCTTGACGTCCCCAACCAGAGATACGGTTCAATATGTACTCCAAATAATGTATACGGACACCAACAACGCAGCCGAATACGAGGCCCTTCTACATGGCCTCCGGATGGCAGTCTCCATGGGCATTCAATGCCTAGAGGTGCGCGGGGATTCAAACCTCGCAATATCCCAAATAAATGGAGACTTCGATGCCAAGGATCCGAAAATGGCAGCTTATCGCAAAGTCGTCCTAAAAATGTCAGCTCGGTTTGAGGGGCTCGAATTTCACCATATAGCCCGGGATAACAACCAGGCAGCAGACGTATTGGCATACATTGGCGCAAAGCGCGATGCCGTCCCTCCCAACATCTTCCTAGAGAGGCTGTTCAAGCCATCCGCATTTATGGGAGGGGAATCGGAAATAATAACCCGGACCCAACCGCACCGCCTCGACAATCAACATTCTCGACACAATTGGCGGTTACGCCAACGAAGTAACATCCTCATTTCACGTAATAATGGCGGTCATTGCCCCATGGACGGAACCATTCCTAGCCTACCTAACCAGCAGGAACTTCCCGAGGACCAAAACAAGGCTCCTGCTGCATAGTGCGGCGATCTAAAGCCTATAAGGTCCATGAGGAGAGCTTTACAAGAAAAGCACAACCGAGTCCTTCAAAGGTGTATCTCCGAAGAGGAAGGGCGGAACCTTCTGGCTGAAATTCATGCCGGACTCGGCGGGCACCACGCCGCAGCCCGGGCCCTTGTAGGCAAGGCCTTCCGTACAGGATTTCATTGGCCGACGGCCCGGGCAGATGTTCAGGACTTAGTCCAACGATGCGTCGGTGGCCAGCTCTTTGCTAATCAAAGCCACATGCCACCCACCGCCCTCAAAACTATACCCATAACCTGGCCCTTCGTGGTCTCGGGGCTTGACATGGTTGGACCCCTTAAAGGAGGAACCCACAAGCAAAGATACCTACTAGTCATGGTGGATAAGTTCACCAAATGGATAGAGGCCAAGCCTGTTAAGACGGCCGAATCCGGACCGGTGATAGACTTCATATCAGGGGTCGTACACCGTTATGGCGTCCCCCATAGCATCATCACTGACAACGGCATGAACTTTACGGCCGACGGGGTTAAACTCTGGTGCAAAAACATGGGCATCAAACTCGACTATGCTTCAGTCTATCACCCTCAAACTAACGGTCAAGTCGAGCGAGAAAATGGTCTAATCATGAGCGGCATCAAACCCCGATTAATGCGGTCCCTTAAGGAATCTAACACGCACTGGATAGAGGAGCTCGACTCCGTACTCTGGGGGCTGCGGACCACTCCAAATCGCACCACCGGATTTACACCATTCTTTATGGTATACGGCGCAGAGGCAGTTCTACCCTGTGACATAATTCATGACTCACCTCGCGTGCGCATGTACGAAGAAAGAGAAGCCAAGCTCGATTGGCAGGACAGTTTGGACGCATTGGAGGAGGAGCATGATGTGGCAAAAGCCCGTTCCGCATTCTATCAATAGCAAGCTCGAAGATATCAAAGCAGAGAAGTACGGGCTAAAACTTACAACATTGGCGAGTTAGTCCTAAGCTTGCCGGACAAGAAAAAGGACAAACTCAAGCCCAAATGGGAAGGTCCCTTTATCATCGACAAAGTCCTGACCGGTGGAGCGTACCGTCTGCGAGATGCATCGGATAACCGACTCGAGCCGAACCCATGGAACGCAGCCCGTCTCCGAAGATTCTACGCCTAGCGCCGAATTCTGAGTTCGTCTCCTTCCTCCGTCTATATTTTACATATTAGCTGTCTTTTGTTTCTCTCCTTCTCCCCCTTTCCTATTACAGCCTTAGCTTGTTCGCGCATTGTTTGCACACACTTGACGCACTATCCGCGCTCATTATACCTGGGGGCTTCTTTAACATAAGCTTATTTATACGGGCTTCATGCCCAACACATGTGTCACACTTCCGCATGTACCTTTTATTCACCATTATATGCATCGATATGACTTAAGTTTTGGCCAAGCTGGGTTGCCTGGCTCCTGTGCTTATCCCTACGTTCCCGATTGTTCGGCTAGGCGGTAAAGGGAGCACCTCTACGATTGTTACTGCCGGGTCAGCCGGATGTGTACCTCAGACTGGGTGAAGCCGAAAGCTAGCGTTCTTAAGGGAATATTTGGTCGGTGAACTAAAAGACGATTTCTTACCTATTTATACATCTGCCCCCAGATGTTTTTCTGCTTTTTTCGCAGTCCGGACATGCACTTTAGGGCATGCCTCCCAGGGAAAGGAACCCCTAACGGAACTATTCTCCCTCGAAGATGTTTCTTACTAACCATGTAATATAACATAACTAGTTGGGCACTTGTCCGATAAAGCACTAATGACCCTACGCTGGTCTCCACGCATGCCCCGGTTCTTATATAACCGCGAGGGTATTCGGACACACTCGGACTATTGGGTCCCGAGGTTGAAGCTAAAAGGTCCGCTATGACAAGCGATCTACAATCCGCTAGAAGGCATTTTATATGTCATCTTAAATTACATAGTCAACTTGATCGGGCATATTCCTCTTCAATGCCATCCAAAGAAGCTTTCTAGTTTACATCTGTTGGGAATACTTTATGCCAATTCTACTTGGCCATACACTAAGCTCACAGGATCTCCTTCCCATCGGGCCCCGTGGGTCCGACCTCGCCATGTGGTTTGGGTCAGCCTTCGTATCGATCTTCACCATGGCCCAGCCTCCGGGCGCCTTTGATGGCAGGCCGATATCTTCCATAAGCGGAAGCGCTGCCGCCTCCTGAAGCCTCTCTCGCAAGCTCTCCAAGGCCTTCGGCGGGGAGACAGATGGCCACAAGGCCAGGCGACGCTTTTCATCACTGCCGAACTCGATGCAGCTTGCAAGAGCTCGAAGAAGGTCACCCGAGAACCGGGCATCTCCTCCGCAGGATGTCCCTGTGAGCATACCTACTGAGACATAACTCTGTTAGACGACTTCCTCACCGAACTCTTTTTCAAAGTTCGTTCAAGCACTTACTAAAAATGCTGCGTCGAAGCCGCTGATTCTCCTTAACGGAGTCAGATAGCTGGGCATGAACATCCTTTAGTTCCTCACCCAGCTAGGTGTTGGCATCTTGGAGATTATTTTTCTCCTGCCTCACCCTTGTAAGCACATTCTCGCCGGCCTTTAACCGGCGCATGAGTTGTTGCTTGTCCGGATCTATCCCGGCACCATCTGCAATATGATTGTCAGACTTATACACACGCCGCACTTCACAAATTACTTATCTTTTGAAGCATATATTACCAGAGGGGGTCTCTTTGGCTTCCCCATCGCGCTAGTGCGGCCTCAAGTTGGGCTTTGCACTCCTCCCTCTCGGGACAGTTGGGTATTCTTTTCGTAAGATCCTCAGACAACAAATGATCCTTAAATCAGTTATTCTAACTATTTCAAGTCTCGGGCCACCGCATATATAATCACAAATCTTCTCACCCGTATGTCTTTTACATACTGCTCCGTGGCTCTGGCTAGACCATTTTGAGCGGCATGGAGGTGCGCATCTCCCGAATTAAAGGCATCCAATGCCTCTAGGGAGAAACACGCATCACAAAGAGCTGTCCGGCGGCGCCTGTGATTCATGGCACTCTCCACCTCGGAATTGGTGGCAGATAACCTGTCGGCATCCTCTGTCGGAGGAACATTCGATGCATGCCCCGTGTTTGCCTCCGCTTCGACCCGCTTTGGAGCTCGGGCGAAGGAGGACGATTGGCAACCTCTCCGGATCTGATCCGCGAGCGCTCTTCTTCCTGAAAAGGCACGAGCGTTAGTATGCCTCCTGGGAATAAAGCCGGGGAGTAAGGTGACGTGCCATACCATTGCACCGGAGTTGCGATCCGGACCGCACTTCTTTTTAGCTCTTGCCGTTGCGTCTTGCCTTGTTGGCCAGCCGCGTGGCTCGCCTTCCGCCTCAAGGCGCCCCACTGAAACACCATCGGTATACAGTGATCAAAAACACGCATGGATGGGTCATTTTCAAAGTATCGGGACTTCGGTCTCAGTTACCTGCGAGGCGGGAAGTATTCCGGGGTAATCAGCCGTAATGGCGACCAAGGCATTATCGATGCTCAGTTGATAGAAAACCCCATCGATCAGCTCCACCGATATGTCCGAATCCTCTTGGGAGGTCAGATCGAGGAACCGTTCCGGATCCTCGGGTTGTGGAGGCGGGCTGTTTATATCCTTTATGGCCTGGCGCAGTTCCTGCGCCAAAATCACAAAATGAGATACTTGACTACGGGAGTACGGATCGGATAGGAAAAAATGAATGTCCGCTTACCCAGCTTGGAGGATTGTTCATAGAAAATCCGCCCTACGGATTGATGCGGAGGAATTCCTCTCTTCTCCCTTGTACAATGCGGACAAGATCTTCATCAGATCGACAATCGATCCTGGCCCCTTACGGCCGTAGCGGGTGGCATCATCCTCCCTGTTGAAATCCCACATGGGGTGGCCTCTATACTGGAGCGGCTGCACCCCCCGCATAATGCATATGGCCATGACCCCGATCATGGTCAGTCCAGAATGAGCTAACAACCTTATCCGGCTCATCAGGTAAATGACGTCCCTGTCGTTTTCCCTCTGAGGGCTCCATGGACGCCAGCTTAGGCGTTTCTTCAGAGGAGCGTTATTAAACTCAGGGAGGCCGACCCGAACAAGGTCCGGCAGGGGGACATCTTCTATATAAAACCATGCCGAAGGCCAGTCTTCGGACACCTTCTTCGGGGTTCCAGATGGATATCCGGTCCCGGCGATGCGCCATAGTTCGGCTTCGCCCACTTGATATATCGACCCCTCTTGAGAACGGGGCACAAGGCAGAACAGTTTCTTCCACAGCGCAAAATGAGGCTCGATGCCCAAAAATAGCTCGCAAAGGGCCACGAAGCCCGCAATATGCAAAATGGAGGCAGGCGTAAGGTTGTGCAACTGGAGGCCATAGAACTCCAGGAGCCCCCAGAGAAATGGATGAATTGGAAATCCGAGCCCTCTTATCAAATAAGAGACAAGGCATACCCGCCTCCTTTGAGGGATGGGGACGCTCTCCGCTTGCTTTCCGCCCTTATAGGTGGCGAGTCCAGCTCGAACCGAACCGTGAAGGCTGGGGAAGAAATCCTTGGTTTGGAGCGCCACTAGCTCATCAGGCGAGACGGAGCATCTCTCCCAATCTCCAGGTTGAGGGCTGGGAGGGCGAGAGGAGGATCCGCGTCGACTGTCCATGATGGAATGGATTTTTGTCAAATGCGCTCCGATGAATGCTCGCGAAGGGATGGTGTGATTCGGATCTAGATCCTCATCTCTTTTATAGGCAGCTCATCTGCGCAGCTAGGAGGATAAATGTAAAAATACCTTGGCTTTTCGCATTCGTTCGACATGTGGAAGATAGCCATTATTGGGCGTGGAAGCCAAGGAGCGCAATATTTACAAGAAGCCGGGCGCTATTCAATAGGTACACAGGATTTGGAGAAGAACCTGCCTTGCAATGCCGAAGACAATCTACGCGCCGGACGCATTGCCATTGAAGCCTGGTTCGGGGGCTACTGAGGGAGTCCCGGACTAGGGGGTGTCCGGATAGCCGAACTATCATCTTCGGTCGGACTCCTGGACTATGAAGATACAAGATTGAAGACTTCGTCCCGTGTCCGGATGGGACTTTCCTTGGCGTGGAAGGCAAGCTTGGCAATACGGACATGTAGATCTCCTACCATTGTAACTGACTCTGCGTAACCCTCACCCTCTTCGGTGCCTATATAAACCGAAGGGTTTTAGTCCATAGGACGAACAACAATCATGCCATAGGCTAGCTTCTAGGGTTTAGCCTCTCTAATCTCATGGTAGATCTACTCTCGTACTACCCATATCATCAATATCAATCAAGCAGGAGTAGGGTTTTACCTCCATCGAGAGGGCCCGAACCTGGGTAAAAACATCGTGTCCCTTCTCTTCTGTTACCATCCGCTAAGACGCACAGTTTGGGACCCCTACCCGAGATCCGCCGATTTTGACACCGACAATGGGTATGATGCATACGGAGCTGGCCTACACCGGGGTTCTTCATCCACCGGAGGGGGCCGTGGCTATGCTTGGGTGGACAACGGTAATGATAACCGGGGATTCCAAGGACCGCCAGGTAATTTTGTCGAGGGCGCGGCTGGACCTAATAACCGAGCTTTCCGAGGACATTTTCGCGGAGGTCGGGGCGGGAACGGCGGCAATACCAGCCTCGGCATACTAAAACCGCTACCGTGACGGAGGTGGTTGATGGTGCATCGGATCTACCGCAGGTGGCGGTGGAGACGGTGCAGGCTTTGGCTGCGGTATCTTTGCTGGAGCCCATGCAGACTGGAGACTCTGGGTCTGAGCAAGGTACGGACAAGGCCGAGAGTGAGAAGCTCTCTAAGTGGGCGGCTAAAAAGAAGAAGCTCACTTGTTTTCGATGTGGGGAACCGGGACACTTTCTGGTTCAGTGTACTGCGGAGTTATGTGATTTGTGCCGGAAACCTAAACATACAGCGGCCGAGTGTCCTCTGATGTTGGGGCCCAAACCATCCGTTCAGATATACGGGGTGTGTTGTTCGGAGCTGATGTTTTTTGAGTCTCCAACTATGGAACCCTCGGCTCCCATAGTGGAAACTTCCTTCCCCGGGGTGGTGAAGGTTGTTCATGGTCCGTTGACCGAAGCACAGATCATTCAACAGTTGCGAGAGCTTACTCCAGGTAATTTTCAGTGGTCCTTACTTAAGGTCACAGATAATTCTTTTAAGGTGGACTTCCCGTCTAAGGAGGATCAGCTGAGAATCCTCAAGTTCGGGATGAGCAGGGTCACGGGCACTAGCTATGTGTTGTAATTTGATGAGTGGAAGAAAACAGAGCCACAGGGCACACCGTTAACTCAGATTTGGGTTCGCTTCTCAGGAGCCCCGTCTGCTCCTCTGGACAGCTTCTTGGTGACCTGGAGCCTTGGTTCTCTGATTGGCAGGACTGAGCAGGTGGATATGTCGTTCACTCGTGCTCACGGGGTGGCACGGCTCCTTGTCAGTGTCGCTAACATTGAGTTTCTGCCAGGTGTGGTGCCTTGGATGCATGCAGGCGTTTTGTATCAGCTGGATGTTGAGTATGAGGATCCTAATCTTTTCAGTAAGTTTGAGGATGATAATCCCATGGACACTTCTAAGGGAGGTGGTGCTTCGGGGAACCAAGATGATCATGCTAAGAGTGATGATGACAAGGCCAAGGGGCCTTCGGGTCCGTCTGATTCTGGTGACTCTGCCCTAGTGGGTCTACTGCTACAGTTCTGACTACCACTCTTTAGCTTGGCTCATTGGGGGCGTTCTCGGCCCCGCCTAGGCTTTGGTGCGATCGGGTCCTTTCAGGGAGCCCTATGCTGAGTCCGTGTGTGATGAAGCAGGTTGAGGAGGGAGGTTCCGCGAGGCAGGAGGCCTCGCCCTCGGCTCCTTCCCTTCCCTCGGCGTCGGTTGAGATGGTTGCACCGGTGGATGCGTGCGGAGGCCACGAGCAGGAGGCTCGACCCTCTGAGCCTTTGGCGCCCCCGGCGCCGAGGGTCGTCACGGCACTCTCGCCCTTGAGGTCGCCGACATGCGGAGGTGCGGGCGCGCAGGAGGCCGTTGTCTCCCCTAGTGCTGTTTTGGAGAGTGGGCCGGGTGGTCTGGTCGCCTCGTTGCCGCACTCCACGGACTGCACTTCGCTGATGTCGCCGGTCTCGGGCCTCGGCGGCCTCTCCGGAGATAGGCCGAAGGAGCCTTCGGCGTCTCTGGGTGATGTTCCGGTGGCCCCGGTGCTAGCCACCGCTGTTGGGGGACGGGCAGGAGGCCTTTCCCCTAACACAGCTTCACGCGAGGAGGTCATCGCTTTCGGAGGGATCCCGGATCCTGTCTCGGTGGGGAGACGGGTCAGCGGGAGACTGCAGGAGCAGCCGAACGTTGATGACATGCAGCTAAGGTGTGCTTTGAGGGCGGCCAAACTGCGTGACATCGAGTCCTCCACTGGTATGTCTGTTAATAAATCAAATTCTATTATGCATTTTACCAATGATGAGATTGTGCACAATTCCAACCAACTAGGAGTGTCACTTGGTAATAATGATGTAGAAATTTCTAAGTCTGTTAATGATATGCTTGATTTGGAAGCTAAACGGGCATTAGAAATGATTCGTAACATAGCTGCCGTTAAGCCTATGAATGAGTCGGAGATTGATGCGCTTGGGGTTAGGGTTCTTGATAGTTTATGTGCTGATCTCGACCCTAATTTATCGGAGACGGAGGAGGAGGAGGAGGATGCCTATCCTGAGACCTCTAACCATCAAGATGAGTCTTTGGTGATAGCGGTAGAGCCCAAGCGTGGTGAACCGACTGAGGTTTGCGTTAAGCCTAAACGGACCTAGAAACGGAAGGTTTATCTAGTGTCGGCTGTGTGTAGAAGTGCTAGGATCCGTACCTCTAAAAAATTTCATGACGAAATATGAGAGGCATTTTTTGGAATAGCAGAGGTCCTAAAGACTTGGCTAAAAGAAGGTTTCTAGCAAATGCTTCGCTTGAACATCATTTAGACTTTATTGCCTTGTCCGAGACTGGGCGAGGCAATTTCACTACACAATTTCTTAGCACTTTATCCGGGGGGTAGATTTTGACTGGCACTGCCTCCCACCTCGAGGAAGATCCGGAGGGGTTCTACTTGGGGTTAAGTGTGAAACTTTGGAGGTTCGGAGTGTAGTGTTGGGTGAGTTTGCGGTTAAGTTTCGGGTCAGAACTAAAGCCGATGGTTTTGATTGGGCTTTGGTGGCGGTCTATGGAGCTGCGCAACCAGAACTCAAGCCAGATTTTTTGGCTGATCTGGTCCGTGTTTGCGGTAACGAGCAACTACCCGTTTTAGTGGGGGTGATTTTAACATTATTCGAAGAAAGGAGGAAAAGAATAATGACAATTTTGACGGCAGATGGTCGTTTATGTTCAATACTATCATTGAAAGCTTGGATCTCAGAGAGATTGAGCTATCGGGTAGGAAATTCACTTGGGTAAACTCGTTACCGGTTCCGACTTTTGAGAAGCTTGACCATGTTTTGGCTAGTGTCGATTGGGAACAGAAGTTTCCCCTGGTAACGGTGCAGGCGTTGACACAAGGTATCTCGGATCATACACCGTTACTAGTCGACTCGGGGGCTCAAACTCATGTGGGTAATAAGAATATTTTCTCGTTCGAACTAGCTTGGTTTGAAAGAGAGGGTTTCATCGAGTTGTTAGCTAGAGAGTGGGATAAAGACTCAGGTGGAAGGTCACCCATTGAGCGGTGGCAGTGCAAAATTCGCCATCTTCGAAGGTTCCTTCGTGGATGGGCCAAATATAAGCATGGGATATATAAGGCGGAGAAGGAACGACTCCTCCTGCTTATTCACTCCCTTGAGTTAAAAGCCGAAACTTCTATTTTAGATACCAGCGAGCTGGAGACTAAAATGGAAGTCGAGTTGCGTCTGAAAGAGCTTCTCCGCGAGGAGGAATTGAAATGGGCGTTGAGAGCTAAGGTTCGTAAAATTGTCCAAGGCGAGGACAATACTCAATTCTTTCATATGATTGCTAATGGAAAGCATCGTAAGAAGAGAATTTTCCAATTAGAGCAAGGCGAAGGGGCGATAGTTGGTCAGGAAAACCTGAAAGTTTACATTACCAACTATTATAAGCAGTTGTTTGGACCTCCAGAAAAGAATTTTGTGTCCTTGGATGAGTCAAGGGTTGAGGATGTTCCTCAACTTGAGATGAACGAGAATGAGATTTTGACTGCTCCCTTTACGGAGAAGGAGGTGTTTGAGGCCATTGCACAAATGAAAAACAATAAAGCGCCAGGAATGGATGGGTTTTCGGCGGAGTTTTACAAAAGGTGCTGGCACTTCATTAAAGGAGACCTGATGCCGATGTTCCATGAGTTTTTCAATGGTCAGCTTCAGTTGTTCAAGCTAAATTTTGGAACGATAACTCTTCTTCCTAAGAAGACAGAGGCTATTCGCATTGAGCAGTTCAGGCCCATATGTCTGCTTAATGTCAGTTTCAAAATCTTCACCAAGGTTGGGACGAACAGACTTTCGCAGATTGCGCATTCAGTTGTGCAACCGTCCCAGACTGCTTTCATGCCAGATAGAAATATCCTTTAAGGGGTGGTTGTCTTGCATGAAACGCTCCATGAGATGCACTCAAAAAAACTAGATGGTGTAGTTTTTAAAGTGGATTTCGAAAAAGCATACGATAAAGTTAAATGGCCTTTCTTTCAACAAGCTTTGCGTATGAAAGGTTTTGACACATCCTGGCGAGACCAGATTCAGTCCTTTACGCAAAAAGGGAGTGTAGGGATTAAAGTGAATGATGATATAGGTCACTATTTCCAGACACACAAAGGATTAAGGCAAGGAGATCCTATGTCACTGATTCTATTCAACATAGTGGTTGATATGCTATCTATCTTAATAGGACGGGCTAAGGATGCGGGGCAGGTAAGTGGCTTGGTTCCGCACTTAGTTGATGGCGGTATTTCCATACTACAGTATGCTGATGATACTATTATCTTTATGGAGCATGACTTGGTGAAAGCGAGAAACATGAAGCTTGTGTTATGCTTATTTGAACAATTGTCCGGGCTCAAAATTAACTTCCATAAGAGCGAATTGTTCTGCTTTGGAAGAGCTAATGATGACCAGGAGGTGTATAAGCAATTGTTCGGGTGTGAGTTGGGTTCGTTACCGTTCACGTACTTAGGTATACCCATCCATCATCATAAGTTGACTAACAAGGAGTGGAAGTGCATAGAGGATCGTTTTGAAAAGAAACTGAGTTGTTGGAAAGGGAAGCTCATGTCATATGGAGGGCGATTAATTCTGATTAATTCGGTCCTCACCAGTATGCCTATGTTTCTTCTATCCTTTTTTGAGGTCCCGGTGGGGGTTAGGAAGAGGTTAGACTTTTATCGATCTCGATTCTTTTGGCAGAATGATGACCTTAAACGAAAGTATAGGCTTGCAAAATGGGACATCATCTGTAGGCCGAAGGACCAAGGGGGTCTAGGCATTGAAAATCTAGATGTCAAGAATAGATGTCTCCTCGGCAAGTGGCTATTTAAACTTTCGTCCGAGTCTGAGGCTACGTGGGCTCAGATTTTGCGCAATAAGTATCTTCAGTCCAAAACATTGGCACAAGTGACTATGCGACCGTCTGACTCACCGTTTTGGAAAGGGTTGATGAGAGTCAAGACACTATTTTTCAACAGGGCAAGGTTCTTAGTCGGCAATGGAGCTAATACGAGGTTCTGGGAGGATACTTGGCTTGGGAAGACGCCCCTCGCACTTCAATATCCTACTCTGTACAACGTTGTTCAACGACGAGAAGCTTATGTTGCAAACGTTTTACAGTCCATGCCCCTCAATATTAGCTTTCGGAGGACGCTAGTTGGTGATCGGTTGGGAGGCTTGGCTTCATCTCGTAAGAAGGTTGATGGAGGTCCAGTTGTCTCAACAGCCAGATATGTTGTATTGGAAACTGACTAAGGACGGCGTGTTTTCGGTCAAATCCATGTACCTGGATGTCATAAATTCTAGTGTCATTCCCTCCTCGAAGCATGTCTGGAAAGTAAAGGTGCCTTTGCGAATCAAAGTTTTTATGTGGTTTGTACATAAACAAGTCATTTTGACAAAGAATAATCTGGCAAAACGCAATTGGATGGGTTCTGCTAGGTGTAGTTTTTGTGATCATAACGAAACTATCAGACACCTCTTTCTAGATTGTCCGCTGGCTAAGATTCTTTGGCGTTCGATTCATATTGCTTTTAATATTACTCCACCTACCTCCATCAACATGTTATTTGGAACATGGCTTGATGGGGTTGATTCAGATATAGCGAGGCACATTTGTGTTGGAGTTTGTGCCTTATTATGGGCAGTATGAAACTGCAGAAATGATTTGGTTTTTAACAGAACATCAAACATTCACTTTTTGCAGGTTATCTTCAGGGCCACAGTATTGATCCGTATGTGGTCGCTACTCGCTCCAACGGAGGCCAGGGGGCGTTTGGCTACTGCGTCTACCCGATGGAAGATGGTAGCTCGGGTTATTTTCAACTGGTTTGGATGGCGGTCATGTAATAGGATAGGCATGTAGTACTCCTATTTTATTTGCCAGCCGGTTGTGGCTTTCGATCTGGCTCTTATGAGCGTTTTGTTTTAATTCTTACTTTGAGACTTGGAGACTTTGTTACTGGATTTTTTTAATAATATGAGCCGTATGCAACTTTCTGATGCAGAGGCTGGGTACACCTCCTTTTCGAAAAAAATATGTGGTGACAATGCACAATGTGCCTGCAGAATATCCGGATCCTTAGATACAGTGTCCAACATGCATAGCATAGTTGCTGGTGTGATGCAACAAAGGATAAACCCAGAACATGGAAGTATACCTCCCATTCTGAATTTCTGATTGTGGAGCCGTGTGCATTGAACTGCCAACCAATTGCGAGACGGGATGATCCTATCAAAAAATAAAATAAAAGTGCGAGACGGGATGGAGAAAGATCTCACATGGCGTCTGGGCGTCTGGCGCAGCAAGTGGCGTAGCTAGTACAGTAGATGAGTGGGGAAACCATGAGAAAATGGGACGGGCTGGTATCATGCATGCCATATGGGCACACCATTGTCGGAAGTCGAAACCTCTAGTTATTTATTTATTTTATGACTAGAACTTGCAGCAAAAAGGTGCACCACGAACTCCACTCATGTCCACACATATGTAAGCTCGTTTCTAGGAGATGGAAAGTACTATGACTGAGTGATCAAGCCTAATGTAAGTACCTTGCTGATCGCTAGCTTCGACTGGGGATGATACTAGTAGTATACACAATTATTAGTTGATTGACAGCACAACGACGATAGGTAGCGATTTTCTTTGAAAGGAAAAGATTCGAAAATGACGCACATCGCAGACAAATGAAATTTTAAGGAGCGTCGATCCATGCATATACCAACACATTTTTTTTGTGTGCTACGTACTGTATTTTTCTGTCACCCTTTTCTTGGTGTCGGCGCGTGCTCCACCGTCTACATGTCCAGGTACATGCGTATATTTTTTATATAATCATCAGTCCAGGTACGTACGTATGCCAATTAGTATTATTAATCTACTTGGGCTGGGCTAATCAATCACGATCGTCCACGAATCATTATCCTTGACCCAAGCCGGACCCCGCGAACAATTTCCTTTCCTTTTCTTAATTTGGACAGGCACCACCGGGCAGAAACAATATGTTATGCAGGAAGGAGATGCTTGGAATATCTCCTTGACAACAACACTATATGAAAGGTGATCCAGCAATGGCTCTTATTTTTTTGCGGGGATCCACCAATGGCTTTATCACCACGATTACTTTACTTTATCTTGGTGTGCTTATAACCTAAAATAATCCGCCGCACTTTGCGTACCGACCTCATCCATTTTATCTCTACTACTTTAAAAAAAAATGTAAGACTAGCCACAATGGTGAGTAACATACACTAGTAGCATACACATATTCCTAGACTATGTTATTATCTTCATAGTGGATAGTAACATAAGTGTGTTAACGTGCAAACCTTCATTTATTAGGTTATAGACTCATATTGCATTGGGACACGTGATGTTACAGTAACTAGCTAAGTTACTATAACTATCTCTCTCCTCATTAACTCACTGCCACATAAGCAAATTTGCTGAGTTGAACTCGATGTTACTGCTGAAGTTACTCCCACCATGGCTAGTCTAAGGTTTTCGTTCCACCTTTTCCCCACCACCCTTTCGTACAACTTTCCATGTATATGATAATCAATCACCTTAATTTACTTATTTTCTGAGCCAAATCCACTTTAATTTACTTACCAAACTTCTAATCAAAATATAAGTTAATTCACGGTCAGAATTTGATGAACATTTATTTACACAATCGTGTTATTATTGACAGGTAAATCACAAGCTAACATACTAAATATTTATATCCCGTTGCAACGCACGGGCATTGTTCTAGTCCAAGTAAAAAAGCATAATCTAGGCTGAGACCTGAGAGTACAACTATTTTGTCGTGTCGCGCCCATGGTAAACTTCAAATTACGTAAAATTTCAGGTCTTCCTAGCATTGGACGCGAAAAAGAATTCAGATTTTTTTTAAATCAATCTATTCATCAACAGTCACAAAGAATACCAATTTTTTATATTTACGTCCATAAACCACCTAGCGATGACTACAAGCATTGGAGCAAGCCAAAGACACGCCACCGTCTTCACCCTCCCTCATCGAAGCACGGGTTGACCACACTGTCTGGACTGTTTTTTGGACCTCTATGTCTAACTTTCCCCTACTTAAATCTTGTTTTTTTATCCTTCTCCTATCCTATTTAAAAAATTGGTGATGTTAAAAATCTGACATTAGATTTTTAACCATGGCAAATCAAACATTTTTTTATGACAGATTATGTTATCATGAGAAAGCCAATTTTCTTTAGTAAGCATGATAGATTCGGACAAAAAACTGAACAATAAAAGGATTTGCCATGCTTGGTAAAGAAAATTGCCATCATCGTGACAATAAAAGGATAATTTTCTATATTACCAACATTTATGGTCCTTGCCAAAATGATGACAGAGCTGATTATTTTGACTGGCGAAACAATATTGATGCCTCTCAAATGGATCACTGGATGCTAGTGGGAGATTTTAATCTAATCAGAAGCCCCCATGACAGAAATAGACCAGAAGGAAACAAATAATATGCTTATGTTCAATAGTCTTTTGACGCCTTTCGGCCTGATCTTAGGCCCTGACTCACCCTCCGTGACCAACTGAAGGAAACGACGCCTCTCCTGCTTTGCTTACTTTTGGCCAGCATTCGTCTTCGGATACAAGGTCCGGGAACGGATTCACCGCCGTATGGCTGACCGGCGATTACTAGCGATTCCTGCAGCAATTAGACCTAGTGGAAATACCACTTAAAGGAAGAAACTTCACATGGAGTAATATGCAGGATATGCCCCTTTTGGAAAAGTTAGATTGGATTTTCACCTCTGCAAATTGGACTTTATCCTTCTCAAATACTTTAGCTCACCCACTTGCTAGAGTTTCATCAGATCATATCCCAATCCACGTTTAGATTGGCAGTGACATTCCAAGGGCCTCTATTTTTAGATTTGAAAATTACTGGTTTGAGTTTGATGAAATGTATTAGACTGTTTTACAAATCTGGAATAGAAACCAGCAATTAAGTAATTCTGCCAAGGATGTTGCTGCCAGATTTAAATGCCTCATATTGGGTCTCAAGAAATGGAGTAAAAAACCTTTCTAGACTTAATACCAATATTACTACATGTAATTATGTTCATTCTATGCTAGATGGCATTGAAGATCAAAGGGGTCTGAGTACTATGGAATCAAATTTCAGGAAAATACTGAAGAAGCGCATCTCCAAGCTATTGTTATTGGAAATCCAGATTTAAAATGAGAAGTGTAAGATTAGATGATGAAAATACTGATTTTTTTATGCTATGGCCACCCAAAGCTACAAGAAAAATTATATTACTACTATCCTTGGTGATGATGGAATTTCTTATCAAAATCATGATCATAAGGCTGCAATTATTTCGCAATCCTACAAAGATAGATTAGGAAAATCCATTGATCCTCCTATGTTATCAACCTTGAAGAACTTATCCAATCGCAGGATCTTACAGAACTTGAGGCACCTTTTTCTATGGATGAGATTGATGAGGTAGTTAATGATTTACCCTCTGACAGAGCCCTTGGACCTGATGGCTTTAATGGCACTTTCTTGAGGAAATGTTGGGATATTATCAAACAAGATATCCACACTATGATTTCGGATTTCTTTGAAGGAAACTGTGATATTCAAAGTATAAACACTATTTTCATTACTCTCATACCAAAGATTTCAAACCCTGAAAATATGAATGATTTTAGACCTATATCCTTGTCTAGCCTTCCTCTTAAAATTATCACCAAACTACTAACAGAGCACAGAAAATCATCACCTCTGTTATTCATCAGAATCAATATGGATTTATCAAAGGAAGGAACATCCAAGACTGTCTGGGTTATGCCTATGAATATCTTCACCTATGCCACCAATAAAAAAACCTATCATCATACTCAAGCTTGACTTTGAAAAGGCTTTTGACAAGATTGAATATAAGGCCTTTATTGCTATGCTAAGGGCTAAAGGATTTGGACCTAGATGGATAAATTGGGTGACAAATATATTGTATTCTGCCTCGACCTCTATACTACTAAGTGGAGTTGCAGGTAAAAAAATTATATGCAAAAGAGGGGTCAGACAAGGTGATCCACACTCTCCTCTCCTATATATTATTGTTGCTGACCTGCCGCAATCAGTTGTGAATGCTGCTTGGACAAATGGAGAGCTCTCTCTACCCATCAATCATGCATATGGTCAAGACTACCCAATCATCCAATATGCAGATGACACCTTAATGATTATGCTAGCTAATGAAGATCAACTTATTCATCTGAAGTATCTACTCCATCTTTTCAGTCTATCTACTGGTCTTTTGTCAATTTCAGCAAATCCTCAATGATCCCTATTAATATTGATCAACAATCAGTGTCTACGTTAGCAAATACTTTTGGATGCAAGGTTGAGAGCCTGCCTTTTACTTACTTGGGACTCCCCATGGGCACCACCAAACCTACTGTCGAAGACCTTATTCCTATGATCTCCAAAATTGATAAGAGACTGTCTGGAGTGGCTAGATTCATGAACCATTCTGGCAGACTCACCTACATAAACTCTGTGGTTGCCTCCATGCCTATATTTGCTATGTGCTCTCTTACAGTTCATCTCACCATATTGGATCATGTTGATAAATCAAGTAGAAATTTCCTTTGGTATGGAAATGGGATTAATAAAAGAGGCAAATGTCTGGCAAGTTGGGATATGATATGCAAGCCAAAAAACCAAGGAGGTCTTGGTGTTCTAACTTTAAGAGCACAAAATAAAGCTCTCCTTATCAAGCACCTATACAAATTCTACAATCAGACTGATGTACCATGGGTCAAATTACTTTGGAATGCTTACTATCAGAACAATGAAGTACCTCACTCTAGCAGTAGCAAAGGTTCTTTCTGGTGGAAAGACTACATGAAATTGTTTGAATTATTTAAAGACATGACTACCTATGAAGTTAACTCAGGGAATTCTACTCTACTATGGGGGGACAATTGGAATGGGTCCATCATGAAACTGAAGTTTCCTGAATTGCACTCCTTCAATCAACAGGAGAACATATCTATTTTGGCAGCCAAATGTTTGGAGAATTATTGTAGTCTTTTTCAATTACCATTATCTATTACTGCCCATCAACAATTTCACCTGTTATCTGAGCAGTTAAATAGCATCAGGAAGCATAATGATGATGACAACTGGCATTTCAATTGGGGCAGTTCTACCTGAAGGAAATATGCCCTAGAGTCAATAATAAAGTTATTATTTATTTCCTCATATCATGATAAATGTTTATTATTCATGCTAGAATTGTATTAACCGGAAACATGATACATGTGTGAATACATAGACAAAACTATAGTCACTAGTATGCCTCTACTTGACTAGCTCATTAATCAAAGATGGTTATCTTTCCTAACCATAGACATGTGTTGTCATTTGATTAGTGGGATCACATCATTAGAAGAATGATGTGATTGACATGACCCATTCCGTTAGCCTAGCACTTGATCGTTTAGTATACTGCTATTGCTTTCTTCATGACTTATACAAAGTTCCTATAACTATGAGATTGTGCAACTCCGTTTACGGAAGAACACTTTGTGTGCTACCAAACGTCACAACGTAATCGGGTGATTATAAAGGTGCTCTCAGGTGTTTCCAAGGTACATGTTGGGTTGGCATAATTCGAGATTAGGATTTGTCACTCCGATTCTCGGAGAGGTATCTCTGGGCCCTCTCGGTAATACTCATCACCTAAGCCTTGCAAGCATGTAACTAATGAGTTAGTTATGAGATGATGTATTCGGAACAAGTAAAGAGACTTGCGGTAACGAGATTGAACTAGGTATTGGATACCGACGATCGAATCTCGGGCAAGTAACATACCGATGACAAAGGGAACAACGTATGTTGTTATGCGGTTTGACCGATAAAGATCTTCGTAGAATATGTAGGAACCAATATGGGCATCCAGGTCCCGCTATTGGTTATTGACCGAGAATGGTTTTAGGTCATGTCTACATAGTTCTCGAACCCGTAGGGTCCGCACGCTTAACGTTTCGATGACAATTTTATTATGAGTTTATAAGTTTTGATGTACCGAAGTTTGTTCGGAGTCCCGGATGTGATCACGGACATGACGACGAGTCTCGGAATGGTTGAGACATAAAGATTGATATATTGGAAGCCTGTGTTTGGACATCGGAATGGTTCCGGGTGAAATCGGCATTTTACCGGAGTACCGGGAGGTTACCGGAACCCCCCGGGGGGGTTAATGGGCCTACATGGGCCAAGAGGGAGAAGAGGAAGGAGCCAGGAGGGGGCCGCGCGCCCCTACCCCTCCTAGTCCGAATAGGACAAGGGAAGGGGGGCGGCGCCCCCCTTTTTCCTTCCCCTCCTTCCCCTCTTTCCCCCTTCTCTCCTACTCCAACTTGGAAAAAGGGAGTCCTACTCCCGATGGAAGTAGGACTCCCCCCTTGGCGCGCCCCCTTAGGCCGGAGGCCTCCTCCCCCTGGCTCCTTTATATACGGGGGCGGGGGGCACCCCATAGACACACAAGTTGATCTACGGATCGTTCCTTAGCCGTGTGCGGTGCCCCCTTCCACCATATTCCACCTCGGTCATATCGTCATGAAGTTTAGACGAAGCCTGCGCGCCGTAGAACATCATCATCGCCACCACGCCGTCAGGCCGTGGAACTCATCTCCGGAGCTCGGCTGGATCGGAGACCGGAGATCGTCATCGAGCTGAACGTGTGCTGAACTCGGAGGCTCCGTACATTCGGTGCTTGGATCGGTCGGATCGTGAAGACGTACGACTACATCAACCGCGTTGTGATAACGCTTCCTCTTACGGTCTACGAGGGTACGTGGACATACACTCTCCCCTCTCGTTGCTATGCCATCACCATGATCTTGCGTGTGCGTAGGAAAACTTTTGAAATTACTACGTTCCCCAACAGTGGTATCCGAGCCTAGGTTTTATGTGTTGATGTTATATGCACGAGTAGAACACAAGTGAGTTGTGGGCGATACAAGGCATATTGCTTACCAGCATGTCATACTTTTGTTCGGCGGTATTGTGAGAGGAAGCGGCCCGGACCGACATTACGCGTACGCTTACGCGAGACTGGTTTCACCGTTCTGAGCACTCATGCTTAAAGGTGATGGCGGGTGTCTGTCTCTCTCACTTTAGCTGAATCGAGTGTGGCTACGCCCGGTCCTTGCGAAGGTTAAAACAGCACCAACTTGACGAACTATCGCTGTGGTTTTGATGCGAGGTAAGAACGGTTCTTGCAAAGCCCATAGCAGCCACGTAAAATTTGCAACAACAAAGTAGAGGACGCCTAACTTTTTTTGCAGGGCATGTTGTGATGTGATATGGTCAAGACGTGATGCTATATTTTATTGTATGAGATGATCATGTTTTGTAACCGAAGTTATCGGCAATCGGAAGGAGCCATATGGTTGTCGCTTATTGTATGAAATGCAACGCCTCGTAATTGCTTTACTTTATCACTAAGCGGTAGCGATAGTCGAGAAGCAATAGATGGCGTGAACGACAACGATGCTACGATGGAGATCAAGGTGTCGCGCGGTGACGATGGTGATCACGACGGTGCTTCGAGATGGAGATCACAAGCACAAGATGATGATGGCCATATCATATCACTTATATTGATTGCATGTGATGTTTATCCTTTATGCATCTTATCTTGCTTTGATTGACGGTAGCATTTTAAGATAATCTCTCACTAAAATTATCAAGTAGTGTTCTCCCTGAGTATGCACCATTGCCAAAGTTCGTCGTGCCGAGACACCGCGTGATGATCGGGTGTGATAAGCTCTACGTCCATCTACAACGGGTGCAAGCCAGTTTTGCACACGCAGAATACTCAGGTTAAACTTGACGACCCTAGAATATGCAGATATGGCCTCGGAACACGGAGACCGAAAGGTCGAGCATGAATCATATAGTAGATATGATCAACATAATGATGTTCACCATTGAAAACTACTCCATCTCACGTGATGATCGGTTATGGTTTAGTTGATTTGGATCACGTGATCACTTAGATGACTAGAGAGATGTCTGTCTAAGTGGGAGTTCTTAAGTAATATGATTAATTGAACTTAAATTTATCATGAACTTAGTACCGTAGTATCTTGCTTGTCTATGTTTGTTTGTAGATAGATGGCTCGTCTTTGTTGTTCCGTTGAATTTTAATGCGTTCCTTGAGAAAGCAAAGTTGAAAGATGATGGTAGCAATTACACGGATCGGGTCCGTAACTCGAGGATTATCCTCATTGCTGCACATAAGAGTTATGTCTGGAAGCACCACTGGGTGCGAGCTGCCGCTTGATGCAACCGACGACGTTAAGAACGTCTCGCGAGCAAAGTCGATGACTACTCTATAGTTCGATGTGCCATGCTTTACGGCTTAGAACCGGTCTTCAACGATGTTTTGAACGTCATGGAGCATATGAGATGTTCCAGAGTTGAAGTTAATATTTCAAGCAAATGCCCGGATTGAGAGATATGAAGTCTCCAATAAGTTCTATAGCTGCAAGATGGAGGAGAATAGTTCGTCGGTGAACATATACTCGTAATGTGCGGGTATAATAATCACTTGATTCAACCGGGAGTTAATCTTCACGATGATAGTGTCATTGATGTAATTCTCCAATCATCGCCACCAAGCTACAAGAGCTTCGTGATGAACTATAATATGCAAGGGATGAACAAGACTATTCGAGCTCTTCGCGATCTTTGAAAGCAGCGGAGGTAGAAATCAAGAAGGAGCATCAAGTGTTGATGGTCAACAAGACCACTAGTTTCAAGAAAAGGGCAAAGGGAAGAAGAAGGGAACTTCAAAAAGAACGGCAAGAAAGTTGCTGCTCAAGAGAAGAAACCCAAGTCTGGTCCTAAGCACAAATCGAGTGCTTCTCGCAAGCGAGACCGGACATCGAAGCGGAACTGCCCCAAGTATTTGGCGAATAAGAAGGATGGCAAAGTGAACAAAGGTATATGTGATATACATGTTATTGATGTGTACCTAACTAGAGCTCGAGTAGCACTGGTATTTGATCTTGGTTACATTGCTAATATTTGCAACTCAAACAGGACTACGGAATAAGCGAGCATCGCCAAGGATGAGGTGACGATGCGGCGTGGGAAACGGTTCAAAAGTCGATGTGATCGCGGTCGGCACACTACCTCTACATCTACCTTCGGGATTAGTTTTAGACCTGAATAATTGTTATTTGGTGCCAGCGTTGAGCATGAACATTATATCTGGATCTTGTTTGATGCGAGACGGTTATTCATTTAAATCAGAGAATAATGGTTGTTCTATTTATATGAGTAATATATTTTATGGTCATGCACCCTTGAAGAGTGGTCTATTTTTATTGAATCTCGATAGTAGTGATACACATATTCATAATGTTGAAGCCAAAAGATGCAGAGTTGATAATGATAGTGCAACTTATTTGTGGCACTGCCGTTTAGGTCATATCGGTGTAAAACACATGAAGAAACTCCATACTGATGGACTTCTGGAATCACTTGATTATGAATCACTTGGTACTTGCGAACCGTGCCTCATGGGCAAGATGACTAAAACACCGTTCTCTGGAACTATGGAGAGAGCAACAGATTTGTTGGAAATCATACATACACATGTATGTGGTCCGATGAATGTTGAGTCTCGTGGCGGATATCGTTATTTTCTCACCTTCACAGATGATTTGAGCAGATATGAGTATATCTACTTAATGAAGCACAAGTCTGAAACATTTGAAAAGTTCAAAGAATTTCAGAGTGAAGTAGAAAATCATCGTAACAAGAAAATAAAGTTTCTACGATCTGATCGTGGAGGAGAATATTTGAGTTACGAGTTTGGTTTACATTTGAAACAATGCGAATAGTTTAGCAACTCACGCCACCGAACACCACAACGAAATGGTGTGTCCGAACGTCAGAATCGTACTTTACTTGATATGGTGCGATCTATGATGTCTCTTACCGATTTACCGCTATCGTTTTGGGGTTATGCTTTAGAGACGGCCGCATTCACGTTAAATAGGGCACCATCAAAATCCGTTGAGACGATGCCTTATGAACTATGGTTTGGCAAGAAACCAAAGTTGTCGTTTCTTAAAGTTTGGGGCTGCGATGCTTATGTGAAGAAACTTCAACCAGATAAGCTCGAATCCAAATCGGAGAAATGTGTCTTCATAGGATACCCAAAAGAGACTATTGGGTACACCTTCTATCACAGATCCGAAGGCAAGACATTCGTTGCTAAGAATGGATCCTTTCTAGAGAAGGAGTTTCTCTCAAAAGAAGTGAGTGGGAGGAAAGTAGAACTTGATGAGATAACTGTATCTACTCCCTTATTGGAAGGTAGTTCATCACGAGAACCGGTTCCCGTGACAACTACACCAATTAGTGAGGAAGCTAATGATATTGATCATGAAACTTCAGATCAAGTTTCTGCTGAACCTCGTAGGTCTACCAGAGTAAGATCCACACCAAAGTGGTACGGTAATCCTATTCTGGAAGTCATGTTACTTGACCATGATGAACCTACGAACTATGAGGAAGCGATGATGAGCCCAGATTCCGCAAAATGGCTAGAGGCCATGAAATCGAGATGGGATCCATGTATGAAAACAAAGTATGGACTTTGGTTGACTTGTTCGATGATCGGCAAGCCATTGAGAATAAATGGATCTTTAAGAAGAAGACCGACGCTGATGGTAATGTTACTGTCTATAAAGCTCGACTTGTTGCGAAAGGTTTTCGACAAGTTCAAGGGGTTGACTACGATGAGACTTTCTCACCCGTACTGCTGCTTAAGTCTGTCCGAATCATGTTGTCTATTGCTGCATTTCATGATTATGAAATTTGGCAAATGGATGTCAAGACTGCATTCTTGAATGGATTTCTAGAAGAAGAGTTGTATATGATGCAGCCGGAAGGTTTTGTTGATCCAAAAGGTCTCGACAAAGTGTGCAAGCTCCAGCGTTCCATTTATGGACTGGTGCAAGCATCTCGAGTTGGAATAGACGCTTTGATAGTGTGATCAAAGCATATGGTTTTATGAGACTTTTGGAGAAGCTTGTATTTACAAGAAAGTGAGTGGGAGCTCAGAGCATTTCTAGTTTTATATGTTGATGACATATTATTAATTGGAAATGATATAGAATTTCTGGATAGCATAAAGGGATACTTGAATAAAAGTTTTTCAATGAAAGACCTCGGGAAGCTGCTTACATATTGGGCATCAAAATCTATAGAGATAGATCAAGACGCTTAATAGGACTTTCACAAAGCACATACCTTGACAAAATTTTGAAAAAGTTCAAAATGGATCGAGCAAAGAAAGGATTCTTGCACTGTGCTACAAGGTGTGAAGTTGAGTCAAACTCAATGCCCCACCACAGCAGAAGATAGAGAGAAAATGAAAATGTTCCTATGCTTCATCCATAGGCTCTATCATGTATGCAATCTTGTGTACTGGACACGACGTATGCTTAGCAATAAGCTTGGCAGAAGGTACCAAAGTAATCCAGAGTGGATCATCGACAGCGTCAAGAACATCCTGAAATACCGAAAAGGACTAAGGATATGTTTCTCATATATGGAGGTGACAAAGAGCTAGTCGTAAATGGTTACGCCGATGCAAGCTTTGACATTGATCCGGACGATTCTAAATCGCAAACCGGATCGTGTTTATATTAAAAGGTGGAGTTGTAAGTTGGTGCAGTTCTAAACAAAGCGCGTGGCGGGATCTACATGTGAAGCGGAGTACATAGCTGCTTCAAGCAAAGCAAATGAAGGAGTCGGATGAAGGAGTTCATTTCCGATCTAGGTGTCATACCTAGTGCATCGGGACCAATGAAGATCTTCTCGTGACAATATCGTGCAATTGCTTTGGCAAAGGAATCCAGATTTCACAAGAGGACCAAGCACATCAAGAGACGCCTAATTCCATTCGGGACCAAGTCCAAGTGGGAGACATAGAGATTTGCAAGATACATACGGATCTGAATGTTGCGAACCGTTGACTAAGCCTCTCTCACGAGCAAAACATGATCAGCACCAAGACTCCATGGGTGTTAGAATCATTACTATCTAATCTAGATTATTGACTCTAGTGCAAGTGGGAGACTGAAGGAAATATGCCCTAGAGGCAATAATAAAGTTATTATTTATTTCCTCATATCATGACAAATGTTTATTATTCATGCTAGAATTGTATTAACCGGAAACATGATACATGTGTGAATACATAGACAAAACTATAGTCACTAGTATGCCTCTACTTGACTAGCTCATTAATCAAAGATGGTTATGTTTCCTAACCATAGACATGTGTTGTCATTTGATTAGTGGGATCACATCATTAGAAGAATGATGTGATTGACATGACCCATTCCGTTAGCCTAGCACTTGATCGTTTAGTATATTGCTATTGCTTTCTTCATGACTTATACAAAGTTCCTATAACTATGAGATTGTGCAACTCCGTTTACGGAAGAACACTTTGTGTGCTACCAAACGCCACAACGAATCGGGTGATTATAAAGGTGCTCTCTGGTGTTTAGAAGGTACATGTTGGGTTGGCATAATTCAAGATTAGGATTTGTCACTCGATTGTCGGAGAGGTATCTCTGGGCCCTCTCGGTAATACTCATCACCTAAGCCTTGCAAGCATGTAACTAATGAGTTAGTTATGAGATGATGTATTACGGAACGAGTAAAGAGACTTGCCGGTAACGAGATTGAACTAGGTATTGGATACCGACGATCGAATCTCGGGCAAGTAACATACCGATGACAAAGGGAACAACGTATGTTGTTATGTGGTTTGACCGATAAAGATCTTCGTAGAATATGTAGGAACCAATATGGGCATCCAGGTCCCGCTATTGGTTATTGACCGAGAATGGTTTTAGGTCATGTCTACATAGTTCTCGAACCCGTAGGGTCCGCATGCTTAACGTTTCGATGACAGTTTTATTATGAGTTTATAAGTTTTGATGTACCGAAGTTTGTTCGGAGTCCCGGATGTGATCACGGACATGACGAGGAGTCTCGGAATGGTTGAGACATAAAGATTGATATATTGGAAGCCTGTGTTTGGACATCAGAATGGTTCCGGGTGAAATCGGCATTTTACCGGAGTACCGGGAGGTTACCGGAACCCCCCGGGGGGTTAATGGGCCTACATGGGCCAAGAGGGAGAAGAGGAAGGAGGGGGCCGCGCGCCCCTCCCCCTTTAGTCTGAATAGGACAAGGGAAGGGGGGCGACGCCCCCCCTTTTTCCTTCCTCTCCTTCCCCTCTTTCCCCCTTCTCTCCTACTCCAACTTGGAAAAAGGGAGTCCTACTCCCGGTGGGAGTAGGACTCCCCCCTTGGCGCGCCCCCTTAGGCCGGCGGCCTCCTCCCCCCTGGCTCCTTTATATACGGGGGCGGGGGCACCCCATAGAGACACAAGTTGATCTACGGTTCGTTCCTTAGCCGTGTGCGGTGCCCCCTTCCACCATATTCCAACCTCGGTCATATCGTCGCGGAGTTTAGACGAAGCCCTGCGCCGGTAGAACATCATCATCGTCACCACGCCGTCGTGCTGACGGAACTCATCTCCGGAGCTCGGCTGGATCGGAGACCGGAGATCGTCATCGAGCTGAACGTGTGCTGAACTCGGAGGCTCCGTACGTTCGGTGCTTGGATCGGTCGGATCGTGAAGACGACGACTACATCAACAGCGTACAGATAACGCTTCCGCTTACGGTCTACGAGGGTACGTGGACATACACTCTCCCCTCTCGTTGCTATGCCATCACCATGATCTTGCGTGTGCGTAGGAATTTTTTTGAAATTACTACGTTCCCCAACACTACCAACATGACCAAGAAGATCTATAACTACCTCATGATGAAGCTGCTGATCCATTTAAATGGATGGAAGTCATGCTTTTTACCAAAGCATAAATTCTTCTGTTAGTAATGCTCAATGACAGAATAAATACTTGTGACCTTTTGACAAGGAAGAGTATGCACCTTGATTCCACCAACTATGTTTTATGTAATGACGAAGATATGGAAGACATAACTCACCTTCTCTTTTCTTGCCCATTTAGTCAAGGCTTTTGGTGGAACATTGGTATTGGATGTGAAAGGATCGATATAGTTGACTAGAGGGGGGGGGGTGAATAGACAACTAACAATTTTTAGCTTCTTTACCAAATTAAACTTTGCATCAAAGTAGGTTGTCTAGATATGCAACTAGGTGAGGAACCTATATGATGCAACAACAACAAGCACACAAGCAAGCAAGGGATACAACATAATATAGTTTGCACAAGTAAAGGTGAGAGATAACCAAAAGTGGAACCGATGGATACGAGGATGTGTTACCAAACTTCCTTCCCTTTGAGGGGAAGTACGTCTCCGTTGGAGCAGTGTGGAGGTACAATGCTCCCCAAGAAGCCACTAGGGCCACCGTATTCTCCTCACACCCTCACACAATGTGAGATGCCGCGATTCCACAATTGGTGCCCTTGGAGGCGGCGACCGAACCTTTACAAACAAGGTTGGGGCAATCTCCACAACTTAATTGGAGGCTCCCAACGACACCACGAAGCTTCACCACAATGGACTATGGCTCCGCGGTGACCTCAACCGTCTAGGGTGCTCAAACACCCACAAGTAACAAGATCCGCGAGGGATTAGTGGGGGGAATCAAATTTCTCTTAGTGGAAGTGTAGATCGAGGCCTTCTCAACCAATCCCTAGAGAATCAACAAGTTTGATTGGCTAGGGAGAGAGATCGTGCGAAAATGGAGCTTAGAGCAACAATGGAGCTTAGAGATGGAAGAGGTGGTCAACTCGGAGAAGAAGCCTCCCCTTTTATAGTGAAGGGACAATTCCAACCATTATCCACTTATCCAGCCCGCGATATGTAGTACTACCGCACCTGACAAGCGGTACTACCGCAGGGGCCTGCGGTACTATCGCGAGGCACCACTGTGCTACTACTTGCGCGGCAGGAGCCAGACCACCCCTGTTGCGATGAAACAAGGAGCGGTATAACCGCCGGAGCGGTACTACCGCTTGCCCTGGCGGTACTACCGCAAGGCAGGGTTGGTATGGGCTGGGAAGGCACGGACGAAGAAAAATACATCCGTGGCTACTTCCGCTGAGTTTCAATCTATGCAAAAATCCGACACGGTACTACCGCATACATGGAGCAGTACTACCGCGTAGGGCGCGGATGTAAAAAATTACATCCGCCCCTACTTCCGCTCATGTTGCTATGCTGGGTCAGAGTCCACGGTACTACCGCTCGGCCGGCCGGTACTACCGTGGGCCTCTGCGGTACTACTGCTCCCTTGAGCAGTACTACCGCATGCCACAACTCAATAACACTAGGAGGCCTTCATTTTGTAGAGATACGTAAACGGTCGGTGCTCCAAAGATGCAAAGGAAAGGTGGTGCACAGGAACAGACGTGTACGTGATGATTCCACCCTAACCTTTCCAAAGCGGACCCCCTCTTAATAGTACGGATTTCCTACGTCTCAAATCCATCTAAAAAGAACCGTAGAGAAATGCCGTCTTCACTAGGCTTCGAGGGGCAACAAAACGTCTTGTGCCTAAACATTTGAAATGCTCAAAGCACACGATTAGTCCCCAAAACCATTGTCATCAATCACCAAAACTACATGGGGTAAAATATGCCCTTACAGAATGGAACATAGATATGAGCATCCATGATATGATAATCGAAGCTAAACAAAGATACCATTTTGCTTTTTCATGGAAATTATGATTGTGGGCAGCTGGAGCATCTGGAATCAAAGAAATGGATTGATATTTGAAGGAATTCCTTGCTCAATCATAGAATGCAGATATGATTTCATCAGAACTTTCAAGTTGACCATGCTTAGAGCCAAACCTAGTCTGAAGGATGGCATGTCATCCTGGATTGACAATATTTAATTTTCTTTCCTCTTCTCCTTATTATGTACTCCTAGACTTCCCTGGTTGTTCCCCCATCAACCATTGTAAAACTCTTTTATGTTCCTGTCTTTCTTAATGAAAAATGACACACAGTAGGGCTTTTGCCTTACTGTTTTATGGTAAAAAAATTGCGATAAAAAATGTTCGATTTCTCATGCTCAAAAATCTGATATTTGATTTCCCATGATAAAAAACTTGATATTTGATTTCCCATGATAAAATATCTGATATTTGATTTCCCATGATAAAAAAATCTGGCGTTCAATTTGTAGCAAAATCTTGAAAACTATAAGATTCACTCATCCGTTCATTCTTCACTAAATCTTACCTATGTTCCTCCTCCTTTTGTTTTTCATTTTTCTCTCATTTTTTATTTCTTCAACAGTTCTATCTGAAAATCACTCAACTATCATACCTCTTAATGACTTGCAAAATAAACTTATGTTTCCATTGGTATACCAATAAATGTTTACAAAATCAGTCTTTGCCAAATAAACATATTTTTCCTTTGGTAAATCAATATATGCTTACCATGTAAGTAGTGTATACTAAATACAGTATGATTATATTTTCTACACAATCGTATTATTATGAGTTGGCTCCATCTGCATGGGGTCATTAGACAAAATACCTCGTAAGGACCCCATGGGCACGGGGTGTCGGGAGAGTGCGCACGGGGTGTCCAGAGAATTAACCGTGAACCTCGTGAACATGGGCTATGGTGATAATGGGCACCGGAGAAGTGGATTTTTTGGCATTTTCGAGTCCTAGGTGTAAGGTGGCTGGTGTATATGTTTGGAGTATTCCCACATCTTCATTCGAGAACCTTGACCCCTCCTGATATTGTGGTTGTCCTATGACTCAGAAAAACTAAAACCAAGGCTTCGAGTCATCTAAAAACTACGCATTTAACCTTTTTAAAGGGGGTAGGGGTCAGCCACCTCCTTAATAAATCTCCAAGGAACTAATGACTTGAGATAAATCCTAACAACCATCATTAGTTCCACTGAACACATTGTCATCCCACCAAAATACCATTTTGAGATAAATGCACTTTCATTCTCCCCCTTATTGATATATTGATGACAATATGGTTAGACCATGGCAAGGGATATAATCAAAGAATATTTTGCCATGCAACACTACTAATATATGAAGCTCCTCCTTGATGTTTGCATATAATGGAATTGCTTGAAATCCAACATAAATACAAAAATGTGGTTCCCCTTATATCTCAGATAAGTGCAGTGATAAGAGGTACTAAATGAATCATTGCACAAAAGATGAACATGTGATCAAACAGTATCAAAGAGTTGGTGCATAAATCGCATGCAAGAGGTGTAGTAGGTGAGCAAGGTATGTGAGACAGTGAAATACGTATGACATATGACAGGCGTACAGATATTCAAAGCATGGCGTAGTCATAAACATGATAATTATCCAAGGTCTCACAAAGAAATAATCAAAGTAGCTCACACCAGACAAGGTGCGATAAAAGTATCACAAGCGACAAACACTAACGAACAACTAGTATCGAGGCTTGTGATCTCAAATACAAACATCCCTAATAAAATATTCTACCCATTTGGGCATCAAGATGCCAAATGGGGAAAAGCGATGCTATCGCAACTTAAGCACGTGGGGTGCCGCTTGGAGCATCGTCATCATCATCAAACTCCATCCATCTAGATGGTTGTTAAACACTATAGCCTCACTATTCTTGTCCTTTGACCCTGGCCATGTCTCCATGTTAGTTGCTGCCATATCTGCCTTTTTGTTTCGCCTATATAGCTTGCCCCTGTTGATATCATCAATCAGTATGAGTTAAATCATTGCCACATCTTAAAGAGGATCCCCAATGGTCTTGAACAATGACTTCTCCTCTTCCCTAGTGAAATTGGCATGAGAAGACATTGATGGTCTGAAACACCGAGGGTGGTTCACCAAGGGGAGACCGATAGAAGGTCTGCCTAGGGGCCCATGAGGCCCGACGACAGAAGGAAACCCCAAAAAAGAAGATGGCCACCGTAGACCACCTTGATCCCCAAGCCAAGGGCGGTGGCGCTAAAGATAACATCTGCCCACCTATAAAACCCTAGCCTCCATCGTTTATACAAGGGGAGGCTAGAGGGCTCTTATTCCCATCTACTCTCAGATAGAAACTCTCGCTAGCAATCTCATATACCATTGTGACCCCTTGCACGTGGTATCCCTCTGCAATGAATAATAAGAACAAGCAGGATGTAGGGTGTTACTCTCCAGAGGTCCGAACATGGGTAAATCCCTCGTATGACCTGCGATCTGCGACTTCCAGCTATGCTTGGACCCCTACCAAGAGATCTAACGGTTTTCTGCACCATTACTTGGTGCGCCAGGAACGAGACACATCAGCTGGAGACCGATCCTAGATCCGATCTTCTCCATCCTATGGAGGTCTCTCGCTGGGAGAGAGCCTAACCTTTGGCTCCCTCACTGATGACCCACAAGTATAGGGGATCAATCGTAGTCCTTTCGATAAGTAAGAGTGTTGAGCCCAACGAAGAACAGAAGGAAATGACAAGCGGTTTTCAGGAAGGTAATGTTTGCAAGCACTGAAATTATAAGTAACGAGTGGTTTGATAGTGATATGTCTCCGTCGTATCTACTTTTCCTAATGCTTTTCCTATTGTTTTGGACTCTAATTTTCATGATTTGAATGAAACTAACACAGACTGATGTTGTTTTCAGCAGAACTACCATGGTGTTGTTTTTTGTGCAGAAATAAAAGTTCTTGGATTGGAACAAAACTTTGCGAGGAATTTTTATACAATAAAAGAGAATTTCTGGAGCCAAGAACCACCAGAGGGGGGCACCTGGGTGGGAACAACCCACCAGGGCGTCCCCCCCTCCAGGCGCGCCTAGGTGGGTTGTCCCCACCTAGTGGCCCCACAGACTCCAACTCTGATACTATAAAATCACATATTTGGAGAAAAAATCAGAGAGAAAGAATTATCGCGTTTCACGAGACGGAGCCGCCACCACCTCCTGTTCTTCATCGAGAGGCCAAATCTGGAGTCCGTTTGGGGCTCCAGAGAGGGGGATCTTCGATCTTCGTCATCACCAGCCCTTCTCCATCGCCAATTCCATGATGCTCCCCACCAAGAGTGAGTAATTCCCTCGTAGGCTCGCTAGTCGGTGAGGAGGTGGATGAGATTCATTATGTAATCGAGTTAGTTTTGTTAGAGCTTGATCCCTAGTATCCATTATGTTCTGAGATTGATGTTGCTATTACTTTGCCATGCTTAATGCTTGTCACTTTGGGCTCGGGTGCCATGATTTCATATCTGAACCGTTTATGTTATCACCATTATATATGTGTTCTAGATCCGATCTTGCAAGTTATAGTCACCTACTATGTTTTACAATCCGGCAAACCCGGAGTGACAGAAGTCGGGACACTTCCCGATGATGACCGTAGTTTGAGGAGTTCAAGTATTCACCGTGTGTTAATGCTTTGTTCCGGCTCTTTATTAAAAGGAGGCCTTAATATCCCTTAGTTTCCAATAGGACCCCGCTGCCACGGGAGGGTAGGACAAAAGATGTCATGCAAGTTCTTTCCATAAGCATGTATGACTATTTACGGAATACATGCCTACATTATATTTATGAACTGGAGCTAGTGCTGTATCGCCCTAGGTTATGACTATTATATGATGAATATCATCCAACGAATTCACCGATCCAATGCCTACAAATTCCTCTCAAATTGTTCTTGCTAAGTTGCTACTGCTATTGTTACTATTGCACTTGCTACGAAATCATTGCTATCGTAGTTATTATTACTATTGTTGTTGCTACTACTATCAAAACTATCATACTACTTTCCTACCGATCACTTTGCTGCTGATAATTAATCTCCAGGTGTGGTTGAATTGAGAACTCAGCTGCTAATACTTGCAAATATTCTTTGGCTCCCCTTGTGTCGAATCAATTAATTTGGGTTGAATACTCTACCCTCGAAAACTATTGCGATCCCCTATACTTGTGGGTTATCAAATAGCAAGATAATTTATAACGAGCAAGCAACGGTAATGGTAACAAAAGTGCAGCAAGGTAGCACAATCCTTTTGAGGAAAAGGATAGGCCAAAACGGTCTCTTATATTAAGCAAAATGTTCTTGAGGGTACACGGGAATTTCATCTAGTCACTTTCATCATGCTGGTTTGATTTGTGTTCGCCACTTTGATAATTTGATATGTGGGTGGACTGGTGCTTAGGTGTTGTTCTTACTTGTACAAGCCTCCTACTTATGATTAACCCCCTCGCAAGCATCCGCAACTACGAGAAAATTATTAAGAATAAATCTAACCATAGTGTCGTGGTTTTGTCACGGCTGATGTCCTAGTGAAAGGACTTAGGTGTGGAGCCATCGCAACTAGGTTAGCTTGAAGGGGTTGAACGGGACAAAGGACACAGGGAGTTTATCCAGGTTCGGCCCCTCACCATGGAGGTAAAAGCCTACTCCTGCTTCTGGTTATATTGCTTGGGTTTCGATTACAAGGAAGCGAATACGCTTGACCTAGTTCTCGATTACTTGTCTCTTGAGTTAACCCGCCGCCAGGTCTCACCTTTATATACACAGGTTGGGACCTGGCGGCTTACAGAGTCCCGGTTGGCTCACACAATGTGACCGGCTCGGTTCCTAACTACTCACACCTTACAGAGCAAGTCTTCCTTCGGCAGCTCACAGGCCCTGGCCTTGGGCCTTCACCAGGCCTGCCTCTAAGAGCCGCCGTGTTCATACTTCTTCTTGGGCCTCCTTGGATTTTCTTCATATTAAACTGCCATCGGTGTGACCCGGTCCCTCCTGGGCGGGTCATACCTCGGAGTTATATCCCCAACATTAGGCCCCAGGTTGATTTGAACTTGTTCACATCAATCTTCACTTTTTAACCTTAACAGATGCATCCGTGTCGAATCTTCATTAGACTGATGTAACCCGCCATGACGTCACATAAACCAAATCATTGTAAGCCGCCATGATGTCATGTGCATTAATTCCGCACAAGGTCCAGAATATCTCAATAGATCCTTATCTTAATAGACTTCCCAAAGATCGAAACGTCCATATTGTTAACATAAACATTTTGCCTCCTTGATTTCCGTGCATGCCATCTCATCACTTCCTTATAAATAGGGGCAGGCGCCCCCCATTTTCACTTTTTACCCCTGCCTCTGCATCTTCTTCTTCCTTCTCGCGACTCCGTTGCGACCCGAGCTCCTCCGCCGCTGTCCTCCTCCAACAGCGTCAACTCCGGCCGCTGCATCAACTTGAGCGAACCAGAAAACGGCGATGCTCCTCCGTTGTTCATCAGCATCAGTAAGTATTCATCTCCCCTCATACCAAATCTGCATTAGGGTTCCAGTTGTTCGTCGGTGTTCTTCACCGTTCATTGTAATTCCCTTCTAGAATGCTTAGTTTGATCTGAAAATGGTACCGAGGTTGCGCGGTAGTGGTTTAGCATCGTCTTCCAACCGCGGATGCCCCCCTCTGTCCAAGATTCAATCTTAGCTCACGAGTTCTTCCACTGCCGTAGCCTTAGGTTTAAGAATTATTCTTATTTTCTGAATTGTTGTAGATCCAAAATCATAAGTAGAACTTATAAAACCTGTTTATCCAACACTTCGTGAAATTTTACTCCACTCCAGATCTGTAGATAATCGCTCCGCCACTGCCGTGGGGGCGGCTTAACTGAGATTTTGTAAGCCTCCAAATGCCTACCGGCTTACCTCTGAACCTTTTAAACCGCCCGTACTTCTCTAAAGCTGATATTACCATTATGAATTTAACCCGCCAATATTTACTTCTTAGGCCTTATGTGACAAAAATGACTAAGACCGTCACCTCGTGCAACTGGGTTCCTTCCATTTTCATAGAACAAACTCTTAATGAATATGTTCAAACGGGTGTATTAGCAGCAAATAATGTCATCCACTGGCGGGCTCCAGGCCCAGAAGAAGCTAGACCTCAATCAAAGGAAGGCAAAGTTATAGTGTTTGTTGATCATCTAAACCGGGGCTTCTCACCGCCCGGGTCAAAATTCTTCCGCGACGTACTGAACTTCTTTCAGCTCCGTCCTCAAGACATCAGACCAAATTCCGTTTCCAACATCTGCAATTTCCAAGTTTTTTGTGAAGTATATCTTCAAGAAGAGCCCAGTGTCGAACTTCAGAGAGTACTACTATTTGAACCGCCAGACTGAATTCACCGACGGCCCCAGCCTAGAGCTGGTGGAATCTCGATCCAACGACGAAGATATGCTATCTTTCCTTCTGCCACACTTTCCAGTCACCCTAAAGACTGGAACTAGACTTGGTTTTATTGCCAAGACACGTCTCGAACTGATGAAAATCCTCTGTCGGGTTAACACGACTGCCGGCTTAACCCAAAGCATCCACTTCTGGACCGGCTTAGCATTGTTGAACGGGCTAAGTATATGCCCACCTTTTCAAAGGTAAGGGCCTTGTTGGCTAATGGATTAACCGGCGTCGACCTAGTCCGTTGTTGGGTCGCCTGGAGGATTATACCTTTGAGCCGTCGGCCCGGCTTGATGTGTCCGTACACTGGTGATGTCAAAGATCCACAACGCCACTGTCAAGTGCGTCTGGATGACAAGGCAATTAATGAAATGACCAAAATGTTGCTTGGGGAAAGCTTAGAGAGCTCAGCGGGGTTGAATCCCTTCTGCACTCTTAACCCGGCTCCATATGTAAGTGTTCACACCCATTTACTTCACTCATCATTATGTAAAACTGCATACTCATCTTCATTTTATTTACACAGGCCGACTCTTCCTTCTGGAAGAAAAAGCTACAAGAGAAGCCGTCCAAAAAGGCCAGAGTAAAGAGCAAGGCCTCCAAGAAGAACAAGAAGAAATCAGACACCTCAGAACTATTTGCCTTGGAGAATGAGTCGGAGGTAGAACTTGATTCTCTTGGTTTCTTTTTTATGCATCTTATTGACGCTGACTCCTCTCAGGATGATGCGGAGACCAGCCAAGCAGACGTTGAGGAGGTAACTATTGTTTCCTCCGACTCAGAGCCTTTGTTGAGACAGAAGGTTCAACAAGTGACCCGGAAAGTAAGTTTTTCTCATCCTTTAGCTTACTTGGATCCAAACTTTATTTTGAAGCAACAACAGCATGAGACCCGGCACACAACCCGGAATAGCGGAGGTGGAGAACTTTCCTCCAGATTACCCAACACACCAGTCCCTCGCAAGCGTCGGAAAGAGGTGCCTCAGAATTCAATTCCCCTTTTATCCAAAGGCGGGTCTTATCCGTCAACCACTTAATCCTTCCGACTCAAATTATCAGGGAACTCCCCATTCATCCTCTGGCAACTCTTCGCAGACCCAAATGCCTTCCTTGAAAGTTTCCCCTGGGTAATGACATTTAACTTTGTCATTTTAACATTTGTAAACTGATATACTTATTCCTCATTTCTTATTTTCAGTGGTATAGCAAAGCCAAGCAAAAAACTGAAGACGAATAAGCCCGCCGAAGATCCTAAAATCCATGAGCTGGAGAGACTAATGCCAGCATCTGAACCCTCCGTCCAGAACCCTGAGGATATTTCTGATGACCCGCCACCAAAAATTCATGACACCCCCGTGGACCCTATGAGTGTTGACCCATCAGGTGCTAAGCCGCCAAGCCCCGCCAAGCTTGCGGAAGAAGATGCTGAGGATGTTTTGATTAGTGGCACTGGCTATGTAGAGCTAGGGAATCCTACCATTCTGCCGAACACTCTGCCAAGGAAGAACTAGTTGAAAGGAGCAAAGCCAAAGTTGATATTGCCAACTACTCACACTTGGGCGTCAATGAATTGTTTTCTGGCTAGCTCAGTCAATTGCATGCTGGTCGTGATCTTGAGGTGGACATAATCAAGAAGATGCGTCAGAAATATGAGGTATGAACATCTGCTTCCTCCGTTTGTACACTCATCTGGCCCCCAAGTCTTAGTCATAGGAAAAGACTTATTGAGTATGGTAAAGACTTTAATCAGTAAAATTTGAGCTATAGCCCCCCATGAACCGGCTTTTCTTGATAAAGATTAGTCAGATCAATTCTATTATCTTCAAAAATAAAACTTCACCTCATAGCCCTTGATACGTCACCAACGTATCTATAATTTTTGATTGTTCCATGCCGTTATATTACCATTCTTGGATGTTTCACAATCATTTTATATCATTTTTTGGTACTAACCTATTGACATAGTGCCCAGTGCTAGTTGTTGTTTTCTGCATGTTTTTTACATCGCAGGAAATCAATACCAAACGGAGTCCAAACGCAGTGAAACTTTTTGTGGATTTGTTTGGGGCCAGAAGACATCTAATGGGCCAGGAAAGCGCCTGGGGGTGCTCCGAGGGGAGCACAACCCACCAGGGCGTGCCCTAGTGGGTTGTGCCCACCTCGGGTGCCCCCTGAACCATCTCTTTGCTCTATAAATACCCCAATATTCCAAAAACCCTAGGGGAGTCGACGAAAATCAATTCCAGCCGCTGCAGAGTCCAGAAACACCAGATCCAATCTAGACACCATCACGGAGGGGTGCATCATGTCAATTGGTGCCTCTCCGATGATGCATGAGTAGTTCTTTATAGACCTACGGCTCCGAAGTTAGTAGCTAGATGGCTTCCTATCTTCCTCCCTCTCTCTATCTATCTATCTCTATCTCTCTCTCTTGATTATCAATACAATGGTCTCTTGGAGATCCATATGATGTACTTTTGCGGTGTGTTTGTTGGGATCCGGTGAACTTTGAGTTTACGACCAGATCTATGTTTTTATCCATGAAAGTTATTTGAGTCTTCTTTGATCTCTTATATGCATGATTGATTATAGCCTCGTATTTCTTCTTGTTTGGCCAATTTGATCTATTTATCTTGCAATGGGAAGAGGTGCTTTGAGGTGGGTTCGATCTTACGGTGCTTGATCCCAGTGACTGAAAGGGAAACGACATGTATGTATCATTGCTATTAGGGATAACAATACGGAGTCTATTTCTACATAAATAGATCTTGTCTACATCATGTCATTGTTCAAATTGCATAACTCCGTTTTCCATGAACTTAATACACTAGATGCATGCAGGATAGCGGTCGATGTGTGGAGTAATAGTAGTAGATGCAGGCAGGAGTCGGTCTACTAATCTTGGACGTGATGCCTATATAATGATCATTGCCTGGATATCGTCATGATTATTTGAAGTTCTATCAATTGCCCAACATTAATTGTTTTCCCACCGTTTGTTTTTTTCTCGAGAGAAGCCACTAGTGAAACCTACGGCCCCCGGGTCTCTTTTCATCATATTTGCCTTTCCGGTCTATTTTCCTTTGCGTTTATTTTCAGATCTATTAAACCAAAAATACAAAAATACCTTGCTGCAATTTATTTGTTCCGTGATCTACTTATCCTATCTACCATTTTCATCTCACGTTATTTTCCTATCTTGAGGCGCCGTACCTGAACGGGATTGACAACCCCTTTAACACGTCGGGTTGCGAGTATTTGTTATTTGTGTGCAGGTGCTGTTTATGTGGTGTGAGGAGGCTCTCCTAGTGGTTCGATAACCTTGATCTCATCACTGAGGGAAATACCTACCGTCTCTATACTGCATCATCCCTTCCTCTTTGGGGACCGACGTAGTTCTAGCAGACATCAAAAGGAATTTTTGGCGCTGTTGCTGGGGACGATCTTCAACATCAACCAGGTTCCTAATCACAAATCTCATCTCCTCGCAACTCGAAAGCACAAGTGCTCCCTGGGTGATCTTGGTAATTAATGTCAACATATCTCTTGTTGGACTAATACTTTTATCTAGTGTATTTCAGATAAGTCCAATAGTGGAGTGGCATGGACAAGAAGACGTGGAACTCCTTCAAGATGCTAAGGACAAAGGATTGGCTCAAGCTCAAAGCTCAGGACTCTACTTTTTCTATTTCAGTGATCCAAGATCACATTGAGTCCATAGGAAAGCCAATACTATTAAAAGGGGATGAGGTGTTGCTTAATGGCTTGCTTGCTCAAAGTGCTTAGTGATATGCCCCAAAGCCCTTAAACCACTTTCTCATTTCCACATATGTCCCAAACCAGAAGTGAAACTCGGCCCCACCGATTTAATCTATCCGGCGCCACCTGAGTTCATTTGACATAGCCACTGCCAGAAACCCTAATCAATTCGGTCTCACCGATGGGATCTTGGTCTCACCGAGATGGGCTTTGATACGTCTCCGTCGTATCTACTTTTCCAAACACTTTTGCCCTTGTTTTGGACTCTAACTTGTATGATTTGAATGGAACTAACCCGGACTGACGCTGTTTTCAGCAGAATTGCCATGGTGTTGTTTTATGTGCAGAAAATAAAAGTTCTCGGAATGATCTAAAACTCCACTAACACCTTAGAAAAACAATAAAAATCCTCACTAAAGATGAAGGCCGGGGCCCACACATTCACGAGGTGGGGCGCTCGGGCACGCACGCCCCTACCTCGTGGGACCCCTGGTGGCCCTCCGACGCCAACTCCAACTCCATATATTGGCTTTCGGGGAGAAAAAAATCAGAGAGAAGAAATCATCGTGTTTTACAATACGGAGCCGCCGCCAAGCCCTAATCTCTCTCGGGAGGGCTGATCTGGAGTCCTTTCGGGGCTCCGGAGAGGGGGATTCGTCGCCATCGTCATCATCAACCATTCTCCATCACCAATTTCATGATGCTCACCGCCGTGCGTGAGTAATTCCATCGTAGGCTTGCTGGACGGTGATGGGTTGGATGAGATTTATCATGTAATCGGGTTAGTTTTGTTAGGGTTTGATCCCTAGTATCCACTATGTTCTGAGATTGATGTTGCTATGACTTTGCTATGCTTAATGCTTGTCACTAGGGCCCGAGTGCCATGATTTCAGATCTGAACCTATTATGTTTTCATGAATATATGTGTGTTCTTGATCCATCTTGCAAGTCTATAGTCACCTACTATGTGTTATGATCCGCAAACCTCAAGTGACAATAATCGGGACCACTCCGGTGATGACCATAGTTTCGAGGAGTTCATGTATTCACTATGTGCTAATGCTTTGTTCCAGTTCTCTATTAAAAGGAGGCCCTTAATATCCCTTAGTTTCCAATAGGACCCGCTGCCACGGGAGGGTAGGACAAAAGATGTCATGCAAGTTCTTTTCCATAAGCACGTATGACTATATACGGAATACATGCCTACATTACATTGATGAATTGGAGCTAGTTCTGTGTCACCCTATGTTATGACTGTTACACGACGAACCGCATCCGGCATAATTATCCATCACCAATCCGGTGCCTATGAGCTTTCCATATACTGGTTCTTGCTTATTTACTTTTCCGTTGCTACTGTTAAAATCACTACAAAATACCAAAAACATTACTTTTGCTGTCTTTACTTTTGTTACCATTACCACCACTATCATATTACTTTGCTACTAAACACTTTGCTGCAGATACTAAGTTTCCAGGTGTGGTTGAATTGATAACTCAACTGCTAATACTTGAGAATATTCTTTGGCTCCCCTTATGTCGAATCAATAAATTTGGGTTGAATACTCTACCCTCGAAAACTGTTGCGATCCCCTATACTTGTGGGTTATCAAGACCTTTTTCTAGCGCCGTTGCCGGGGAGCATATCTCTATTCTTTGAGTCACTTGGGATTTATATCTGCTGGACACTATGAAGAACTTGAAAGACGATCAAACTACTATTTTGCCCTCAACTACGAGGGGAGGTAAGGAACTGCCATCTAGCTCTGCACTAGGTTATCCTTCCGTTATAAGTAACCTAGCGACACCTAAACCTGCTACTGTTATGATTTCTGATATGTCGCGTGTTATTGATGATGCCACTTCTGCTATGCATGATACTTACGATGGAACTACTTCTATGCTTGATACTACTGTGCCCCTTGGTGAATTTCTTGATGAGCAAATTGCTAGGTCTAGAGAAAGAGAAATTATTGAACCTGAATACGATGATGATAGTGATGATGAGAATATGCCTGCTATTCCCGAGGGTTATCTTTTTGATGCTGAATCTTCTGCAGCTATTTTAGCTTGCCAGGATAGATATGAACTTAAGAGGTTGCTAGTTAATGGAGTAAAGAATCTCTTAGAGATAGAATGAGACCCGACCCTGCTTTTGCTACTTCACCTATTTGTGTTCCTGATAAGGATTATTATGATTTTTCTGTTGATCCAAATATAATTACTTTGGTTAAATCTAATCCTTTTTATGGCTATGAATCTGAAACTGTTGTGGCACATCTTACTAAGTTAAATGATATAGCTGCCCTATTTACTAATAATGAGAGATCGCGCTACCTTTATTTACTCAAAATATTTCCGTTCTCATTAAAGGGTGATGCTAAGATATGGTTTAATTCTCTTGATCCTGGTTGTGTGCAAAGTCCCTGTGATATGATTTATTACTTCTCGCTAAATATTTCCTGCTCATAAGAAACAAGCTGCTTTGAGGGAAATATACAACTTTGTGCAAATTGAAGAAGAGAGTCTCCCACAAGCTTGGGGAGGCTTCTCAAGTTACTTAATGCTTTGCCGATCATCCTCTTAAGAAACCCGAAATACTTGATATCTTTTATAATGGACTAGCGATGCTTCCAGAGATTACGGATAGTTGTGTTGGTTCTCTTTTAGGAAAGAACACGGATGAAGCTGAAATTCTATTGAATAATATGTTGACAAATGAAAATAATTGGGCACCTCCCGAGCCACCTCCCGAGTCACTCCAGAGCCAACCATCGAGCCTATTCCTAAACCAACTCCAAGAAGAGAGGTGTTCTATTTCTCAGTCCCGAAGATATGCAAGAGGCAAAGAAATCTATGAAATAAAAAGGTATTAAAGCTGGAGATGTTAAGAATTTACCTCCTATTAAAGAAATACACGGTCTTAATTTACCGCCTGTTGAAGAAGTATATGATCTCAATTACTTATTCTCTAAAGAACCTCCCGATATCCCGACACAGGTAGTAAAGGTAAATTCTCTCTATAGATATGATAAAGCTGAAGTCCCTCCTACTAAAATTGCTAGTCAGTGCTTGGATGAGATTGATGACTTTATGTTTAAGCAAGATGATTTTAATGCTTATTTTTGTAGAAAATTAAAATAGAATACCTTTATGATTAAACGCTTGGGTGATTATATGGCTGATATTAGAGGTGAACTTAAACTTGTTAGCAAACATGCTTCTATGGTTACCACTCAAGTAGAACAAGTACTTAAAGCTCAGAAAGAAGTGCTTGATGAAATGAATAGTAAGAAAAATGATTATGTTGTTAGAGTGGCTATTAGAACTGGTAGAATGACTCAGGAACCTTTGTATCCTGAAGGCCACCCTAAGAGAATCGAGCAAGATTCTCAGAGAAATAATATTGATGTACCTAGTTCTTCTAAAAGGAAGAAAAAGAAAAATGATAGGACTTTGCAAACTTCTAGTGAACCTATTGCTGAACCACCTGAGAATCCGAATGATATCTCTATTTTTGATGCTGAAACACAATCAGGTGATGAACATGAACCTAGTGATAATGTTAATGATGATGTTCATGATAACGCTCAACCTAGTAATGATAATGATGTAGAAGTTGAACCTGCTGTTGATCTTGATAACCCACAATCAAAGAATCAACATTATCATAAAAGCGACTTCGTTGCTAGGAAACATGGTAAAGAAAGGGAACCATGGGTTCAGAAACCCATGCCTTTTCCTCCGAAACCATCCAAGAAAAAGGATGATGAGGATTTTGAGCGCTTTGCTGAAATGATTAGACCCATCTTTTTGCGTATGCGATTAACTGATGTGCTCAAAACAAATCCTTATGCTAAGTATATGAAGGATATCATTACTAATAAAAAAGATACCGAAGCTGAAATTTCCACCATGCTTGCTAATTATACTTTTAAGGGTGGAATACCAAAGAAACTTGGAGATCCAGGAGTACCTACTATACCATGCTCCATTAAGAGAAATTATGTTAAAACTGCTTTATGTGATCTTGGAGCCGGTGTTAGTGTTATGCCTCTCTCTTTATATCGTAGACTTGACTTGAATAAGTTGACACCTACTAAAATATCTTTGCAAATGGCTGATAAATCAACTGCTATACCTGTCGGTATTTGTGAGGATGTGCCTGTTGTAGTTGCAAACGTTACTATTTTAACGGACTTTGTTATTCTTGATATTCCCGAGGATGATAGTATGTCTATTATTCTTGGAAGACCTTTCCTTAATACTGCAGTGGCTGTTATTGATTGCAACAAAGGCAATGTCACTTTTCATGTTAATGACAATGAGCACATGGTACATTTTCCGAGAAAAGAACCTCAAGTTTATAGTATCAACTCTATTGGAAAAATTCCATCGATTATATTTGGAGGTTTTGAATTTCCTCTCCCTACTGTCAAGAAAAAGTATGATATTCTTATTGTTGGGGATTTCCATATCCCGCTGAGGTAACTTAGTGTTATTCAAATTTCTCGGTTCCGTGATTATTCGAATGAGTTTGTTAACAAGACTTGATCAACCTTGTTAGTGGGTTCATTTTGATGATCACGAGATGGATGAAACTAGAAGCACAACCTTCGTACCCTCTTTATATTTTCTGTTATTTAGTAGAAATAAAGTAAAATAGTATTTTTCTGTCTGTCTCCTGACTTATTCGTGCAATATAAAAATATCCCGAAAATAAAAGTCCTCAGAATGCCATGCCAATTTAATATGATTTTTTCGGGAATATTAGAGGATTTACTGTGCAAAAATTACTACGGGGGAGCTGCCACCTGGCCACGAGGGTGGAGGGCGCGCCCCCCTGCCTCGTGGGCCCACGGTGGCCCTCCTCCACTTATCCCTGCACCCATCTTCTTCCTCTGCCTACACAAACATGAAAAACCAACTCAAGCACGAGTTCCAGCCCCCATTGCTGTGATTTTCGATCTCCTTGCTCAAATCACCTCTCGCAAAACTGTTTGGGGAGATTGTTCCTTGGTATGTGACTCCTCCATTGGTCCAATTAGTTTTTGTTCTAGTGCTTTATTCATTGCAAATTTGTGCTGCATAGGTGACCATGTTCTTGAGCTTCCATGTCAAATTTAGATGGTTCCAAGTAGTTCCAATGCTTTATATAGGCTCTAGGCACTTATGGGAGTTGTTGCTATAAATTTTATTGAAGTTGGTTCACTTTTATTTGAAGTTACTAAAAATTTCAAAAAAATTCAGAGGAAACAATATGTTTAGGAGGATGTTCCAAGGTGGTCCTTCAAGGAAGCATGGTCCCAGGCTTGCAATACGTGATGCTGATGAGGAACCACCAAGAGACGCTCCTGTGAGGCCCTATGAATGGCCTTCGGAAAATTTTATGAATCAAGTGGGAATCAAAGAAGAATTTAGCGCATATTTGCGTAACGCCGGTCTTGAGGACATTGAAGCTGACAAATGCCCCCAGTATCATGATCTCACAAGTTCATTTGTGAGGAGGTTTGAGTTTTCATCTTCGCGTAATTCTCCTTCAGTCATGTTTGACCTTTATGACAAATCTTATACCATGGACTTAGAGGATTTTACTTCTGCTTGCAAACTTCCATCTTGGGGTAATGTCAGGGATCCCCCTAAATCTGAATATAGAGACTTTCTTGCTAGAATAACTGTGGGGGAATCTAGAGATATAACACAATCCACTATAGGGAGCGTTCACTTTCCTGCTATACATTATTTTGCTCTCTTCATAGGTAGATGCATAAATGCTAAGGATGAAGCATGTCACATGTGTGTCCCTGATCTTAGCATTCTCAGGAGTGCTATGTTAGGAGACCAATCTTATCATATGGGAGCCATTGTAGCTCGCAGATTGCATCAGAATAGACATAACGGAGATTTCTTTGGAGGAATTTATGCAACCCGCTTAGCTAATTTTCTTGAGATAGACATTCGTGAGGGTGATATGGAGTTACCACCTTCTTATTTAGATTTTGATTCTATGGCTTCCCACCAGTTTGTTGAGAGGACTGGACCACCTATCCAGTATCGACTAATCTTTAACAAACGTCATGTAGTCCATATTGCTCTTCCTGCTCCTGCTTTCTTTGATTCTCAGACAAAAGGAAGATATATTATTACCAGAGAGGAGGTAGATGAGTACGAGAGGAGAGCGGAGGCTGCTCGATGCCACGCTACAGCTCAGGCAGCGATAGCCACTGCATCGCAGTATGACCCCAGCTTCACCTACGGGTATCCGCCAGGCTATCCCTGAAGGAAATATGCCCTAGAGGCAATAATAAAGTTATTATTTATTTCCTTATTTCATGATAAATGTTTATCATTCATGCTAGAATTGTATTAACCGGAAACATGATACATGTGTGAATGCATAGACAAACAAACATGTCACTAGTGTGCCTCTACTAGACTAGCTTGTTAATCAAAGATGGTTATGTTTCCTAACCATGAACAAGGAGTTGTTATTTGATTAATGAGGTCACATCATTAGCGAATGATCGATTGACATGACCCATTCCCTTAGCTTAGCACACGATCGTTTAGTATGTTGCTACTGCTTTTATCCATGACTTATACATGTTCCTATAACTATGAGATTATGCAACTCCGTTTACGGAGGAACACTTTGGTGCTACCAAACGTCACAACGAATCGGGTGATTATAAAGGAGTACTACTGGTGTCTCCAAAGGCGAGATGTTGGGTTGGCGTTTCGAGATTAGGTTTTGTCACTCCGATTGTCGGAGAGGTATCTCTGGCCCTCTCGGTAATGCACATCATGAAGCCTTGCAAGCACTACAACTAATGAGTTAGTTGTGAGATGATGTATTACGGAACGAGTAAAGAGACTTGCCGTAACGAGATTGAACTAGGTATTGATACCGACGATCGAATCTCGGGCAAGTAACATACCGATGACAAAGGAACAACGATGTTGTTATGCGGTCTCGACCGATAAAGATCTTCGTAGAATATGTAGGAACCAATATGGGCATCCAGGTCCCGCTGTTGGTTATTGACCGTGAATAGTTCTAGGTCATGTCTACATTGTTCTCGAACCGTAGGGTCCGTGCACGCTTAAGGTTTCGATGATGGTTATTATGAGTTTATGTATTTTGATGTACCGAAGGAGTTCGAGTCCGGATGTGATCACGGACATGACGAGGAGTCTCGGAATGGTCGAGACATAAAGATTGATATATTGGAAGCCTATGTTTGGAGTTCGAATGGTTCCGCTAAAACGGAATTTCTCGGAGTACCGGAGGTTACTGGAACCCCCGGAGGTAAATGGGCCTCGATGGGCCTTAGTGGAAAGGAGAAGGGCCAGCCCTAGGCAGGGCGCGCCTCCCCCTTCCCTAGTCCTATTAGGACTAGGAGAAGGGCCGCCCCCTCTCTCTTTCCCTCCAGGAATCCTAGTCCAACTAGGATTGGGGAATCCTACTCCCGAGAGGAGTAGGACTCCTGGCGCGCCAAGCTTGGCCGGCCGCCCCTCCCCTTGGCTCCTTTATATACGGGGCGGGGGGCACTTTGGAACACACAAGTTGATCGTGAGATCGTTCCTTAGCCGTGTCGGTGCCCCTCCACCATATTCCACCTCGGTTATACCGTCATGAAGCTTAGGCGAAGCTCTGCTTGCGGTGAAACATCAAGATCGTCACCACGCCGTCGTCTCGTGGAACTCTCCTCGACACTCGGCTGGATCGAGTACGAGGGACGCCATCGAGCTGACGTGTGTCAAGAACTCGGGGCGCCGAGTAACTTGGCGCCGGATCGGTCGGATCGCGAGGAGAACGACGACTACTTCCTCTACGTTGTGATCGCTTCGCGCCGGGTCTCACGAGGGCGTAGACAACACTCTCCCTCTCGTTGCTATACATCACCATGATCTTGCGTGTGCGTAGGAAAATTTTTGAAATTACTACGTTCCCCAACAGTGGTATCAGAGCCAGGTTTTTTATGGTTTGATGTTTTGCACGAGTAGAACACAAGTGAGTTGTGGGCGATACAAGTCATACTACCTACCAAAGATGTCATACTTTGGTTCAGCGGTATTGTGAGATGAAGCGCCTGACCGACATTACGCAGACGCTTACGCGAGACTGGTTTCACCGCCGTGAGCACTCGTTGCTTAAAGGTGACTGGTGGGTGCTGTCTCTCTCACTTTAGTTGAACCGAGTGTGGCTACGCCCGGTCCTTGAGAAGGTTAAACGAGTCTATTTGACGAAGTATCGTTGTGGTTTTGATGCGTGAGGTGAGACTGGTTCTTGCTTAAGCCCGTAGCAGCCACGTAAAATTTGCAACAACAAAGTAGAGGACGCCTAACTTGTTTTTGCGGGGCATGTTGTGATGTGATATGGTCAAGACGTGATGCTATATTTTATTGTATGAGATGATCATGTTTTGTAACCGGTTATCGGCAATCGGCTGGAGCCATATGGTTGTCGCTTATTGTATGCAATGCAATCGCTACTGTAATGCTTTACTTTATCACTAAGCGGTAGCGATAGTCGTAGAAGCATAAGTTTGGCGAGACGACAACGATGCTACGATGGAGATCAAGGTGTCGCCGGTGGCGATGGTGATCATGGTGGTCTTTGCAAGATGGAGATCATGAAGCACAAGATGATGATGACCATATCATATCACTTATATTGATTTGCATGTGATGTTTATCCTTTATGCATCTTATCTTGCTTTGATTGACGGTAGCATTATAAGATGATCCCTCACTAAATTATCAAGAAGTGTTCTCCCCGAGTATGCACCGTTGCCAAAGTTCGTCGTGCCCAGACACCACGTGATGATCGGGTGTGATAAGCTCTACGTCCATCTACAACGGGTGCAAGCCAGTTTTGCACACGCAGAATACTCGGGTTATACTTGACGAGCCTAGCATATGCAGATATGGCCTCGGAACACGGAGACCGAAAGGTCGAGCGTGAATCATATAGTAGATATGATCAACATAAGATGTTCACCATTGAAAACTACTCCATTTCACGTGATGATCGGTTATGGTTTAGTTGATTTGGATCGCGTGATCACTTAGATGACTAGAGGGATGTCTTTCTAAGTGGGAGTTCTTTAGTAATATGATTAACCGAACTTAAATTTATCATGAACTTAGTACCTGATAGTATCTTGCTTGTTTATGTTTGATTGTAGATAGATGGCTCGTCTTTGTTGTTCCGTTGAATTTTAATGCGTTCCTTGAGAAAGCAAAGTTGAAAGATGATGGTAGCAATTACACGGATCGGGTCCGTAATTTGAGGATCATCCTCATTGCTGCACGTAAGAGCTACGCCCTGGATGCACCGCTAGGTGACTTCTTCTTTTGAGCAACACCGGATGTTATGAGCGTCTGGCGAGCAAAGTCGATGACTACTCTATAGTTCGATGTGCCATGCTTTACGGCTTAGAACCGGGACTTCAACGGCGTTTTGAGCGTCATGGAGCATATGAGATGTTCCAGAGTTGAAGTTAATATTCCAACAGAATGCCCGGATTGAGAGATATGAAGTCTCCAATAAGTTCTATAGCTGCAAGATGGAGGAGAATAGTTACATTAGTGAGCATATACTCGTAATGTCCGGGTACTACAATCACTTGACACAATTGGGAGTTAATCTTCCGGATGATTGTGTCATTGATGAATTCTCAATCACGCCACCAAGCTACAAAGGCTTCGTGATGAACTATAATATGCAAGGGTTAGTAAAGACTATACCGAGCTCTTCGCAATGCTAAAGGCTGCGGAGGTAGAAATCAAGAAGGAGCATCAAGTGTTGATGGTCAATAAGACCACTAGTTTCAAGAAGAAAGGCAAAGGGAAGAAGAAGGGAATCTCAAGAAGAACAGCAAGCAAGTTCTTTGCTCGGGAGAAGAAACCCAAGTCTGGTCCTAAACCTGGCCCGAGTGCTTCTACGCAAGCGGTAGTCCTTTGAAGCGGAACCGCCCCAAGTATTTGGCGGATAAGAAGGATGGCAAGGTGAACAAAGGTATATGTGATATACATGTTATTGATGTGTACCTTACTAGAGCTCGTAGTAGCACTGGTATTTGATCTTGGTTACATTGCTAATATTTGCAACTCAAAGCAGGACTACTGATTGCGAACTCGCAAAGGGCGAGGTGACGATCGCGTGGGAAATGGTTCCAAAGTCGATGTGATCGCGGTCGGCACGCTACCTCTACATCTACCTTCGGATTAGTTTTAGACCTAAATAATTGTTATTTGGTGCTGCGTTGAGCATGAACATTATATCTGGATCTTGTTTGATGCGAGACGGTTATTCATTTAAATCGAGAATAATGGTTGTTCTATTTATATGAGTAATATCTTTTATGGTCATGCACCCTTGAGGAGTGGTCTATTTCTTATGAATCTCGATAGTAGTGATACACATATTCATAATGTTGAAACCAAAAGATGCAGAGTTGATAATGAAAGTGCAACTTATTTGTGGCATCGCCGTTTAGGTCATATCGGTGTAAAGCGCATGAAGAAACTCCATCTTGATGGACTTTTGGAGTCACTTGATTATGAATCACTTGGCACTTATGAACCGTGCCTCATGGGCAAGATGACTAGAACACCGTTCTCGGTACTATGGAGAGAGCAACAGATTTGTTGGAAATCATACATGAGATGTATGTGGTCCGATGAATGTTGAGGCTCGTGGCGGATATCGTTATTTTCTCACCTTCACAGATGACTTAAGCAGATATGGGTATATCTACTTAATGAAACATAAGTCCAAACGTTTGAAAAGTTCAAAGAATTTCAGAGTGAAGTTGAAAATCATCGTAACAAGAAAATTAAGTTTCTACGATCGATCGTGGAGGTGAATATTTGAGTTACGAGTTTGGTCTACATTTGAAACAATGCGAATAGTTTAGCAACTCACGCCACCCGAACACCACAGCGTAATGGTGTGTCCGAACGTCGTGAATCGTACTTTACTAGATATGGTACGATCTATGATGTCTCTTACAGATTTACCGCTATCGCTTTGGGGTTATGCTCTAGAGACGGCCGCATTCACACTGAATAGAACACCGTCGAAATCCGTTGAGACGACACCTTATGAACTATGGTTTGGCAAGAAACCAAAGTTGTCGTTTCTTAAAGTTTGGGGATGCGATGCTTATGTGAAAAAGCTTCAACCCGATAAGCTCGAACCCAAATCGGAGAAATGTGTCTTCATAGGATACCCAAAGGAAACAGTTGGGTACACCTTCTATCACAGATCCGAAGGAAAACATTTGTTGCTAAGAATGGATCCTTTCTAGAGAAGGAGTTTCTCTCGAAAGAAGTGAGTGGGAGGAAAGTGGAACTTGATGAGGTAATAGTACCTTCTCCCTTACTTGAAAGTAGTTAAATCGCGAAACCGGTTTCGAGACACCTACACCAGTAGTGAGGAAGTTGATGATGTTGATCATGAAACTTCAGATCAAGTTTACCGCAGAACCTCGTAGATCAACCAGAGTAAGATCCGCACTGAGTGGTGCGATAATCCTGTTCGAAGTCATGCTACTAGATCATGATGAACCTACGAACTATGAAGAAGCGATGGTGAGCCCAGATTCGCAAAATGGCTTGAGGCCATGAAATCGAGATGGGATCCATGTATGAAAACAAAGTGTGGACTTTGGTTGACTTGCCCGAGGGTAGGCAAGCAATAGAAAACAAGTGGATCTTCAAGAAGAAGACCGACGCCGACGGTAATGTTATTGTCTATAAAGCTCGACTTGTCGCAAAAGGTTTCGACAAGTTCAAGGGATTGACTACGATGAGACCTTCTCACCCGAAGCGATGCTTAAGTCCGTCTGAATCATGTTAGCAATTGCCGCATTTTATGATTATGAAATTTGGCAAATGGATGTAAAGACGCATTCTGAATGGATTTACGGAAGAAGAGTTGTATATGATGCAACCGAAGGTTTTATCGATCCAGAGGAGCTAACAAAGTATGCAAGCTCCAATGATCCATCTATGGACTGGTGCAAGCATCTCGGAGTTGGAATAAGCGCTTTGATAGTGTGATCAAAGCATTTGGGTTTGTCTGAGACTTTTGGAGAAGCTCAGTATTTACAAGAAAGTGAGTGGGAGCTCAGTAGCATTTCGATATTATATGTGGATGACATATTGCTGATCGGAAATGATATAGAATTCTGGATAGCATAAAGGGATACTTGAATAAGAGTTTTTCAATGAAAGACCTCGGTGAAGCTGCTTACATATTGGGCATTAAGATCTATAGAGATAGATCAAGACGCTTAATTGGACTTTCACAAAGCACATACCTTGACAAAGTTTTGAAGAAGTTCAAAATGGATCAAGCAAAGAAAGGGTTCTTGCACGTGTTACAAGGTGTGAAGTTGAGTCGACTCAATGCCCACCACCGCAGAAGATAGAGAGAAAATGAAAGATGTTCCTATGCTTCACCATAGGCTCTATCATGTATGCAATGTTGTGTACGGACTGATGTGTGCCTTGCTATAAGCCTAGCAGGAGGTACCAAAGTAATCCAGAGTGGATCATGGACAGCGGTCAAGAACATCTGAAATACGAAAAGGACTAAGGATATGTTTTCGTATATGGAGGTGACAAAGAGCTCATAAATGAACGGTTACGTTGATGCAAGCTTTGACACCGATCCGGACGATTCTAAATCGCAGACCGGATACGATTTACACTAAACGGAGGAGCTGTCGGTTGGTGCAGTTCTAAACAAAGCGTCGTGGCGGGATCTACATGTGAAGCGGAATACATAGCAGCTTCGAAGCAGCTAATGAAGGAGTGCGGATGAAGGAGTTCATATCCGATCTAGGTGTCATACCTAGTGCATCGGGTCCAATGAAAATCTTTCGTGACAATATGGAGCAATTGCCTTAGCAAAGGAATCCAGATTTCACAAGAGGACCAAGCACATCAAGAGACGCTTCAATTCCATCCGGACTTAGTCCAGACCGGAGACATAGAGATTTGCAAGATACATACGGATCTGAATGTTGCGAGACCGTTGACTAAGCCTCTTCCACGAGCAAAACATGATCAGCACCAAGACTCCATGGGTGTTAGAATCATTCTTGTGTAATCTAGATTATTGACTCTAGTGCAAGTGGGAGATCAAGGAAATATGCCCTAGAGGCAATAATAAAGTTATTATTTATTTCCTTATTTCATGATAAATGTTTATCATTCATGCTAGAATTGTATTAACCGGAAACATGATACATGTGTGAATGCATAGACAAACAAACATGTCACTAGTGTGCCTCTACTAGACTAGCTTGTTAATCAAAGATGGTTATGTTTCCTAACCATGAACAAGGAGTTGTTATTTGATTAATGAGGTCACATCATTAGTAGAATGATCGATTGACATGACCCATTCCTTAGCTTAGCACACGATCGCTTAGTATGTTGCTACTGCTTTTATCCATGACTTATACATGTTCCTATAACTATGAGATTATGCAACTCCGTTTACGGAGGAACACTTTGGTGCTACCAAACGTCACAACGAATCGGGTGATTATAAAGGAGTACTACAGGTGTCTCCAAAGGCAGATGTTGGGTTGGCGATTTCGAGATTAGGTTTTGTCACTCCGATTGTCGGAGAGGTATCTCTGGGCCCTCTCGGTAATGCACATCATGAAGCCTTGCAAGCACTACAACTAATGAGTTAGTTGTGAGATGATGTATTACGGAACGAGTAAAGAGACTTGCGATAACGAGATTGAACTAGGTATTGGATACCGACGATCGAATCTCGGGCAAGTAACATACCGATGACAAAGGAACAACGTATGTTGTTATGCGGTCCGACCGATAAAGATCTTCGTAGAATATGTAGGAACCAATATGGGCATCCAGGTCCGCTGTTGGTTATTGACCGTGAATAGTTCTAGGTCATGTCTACATTGTTCTCGAACCGTAGGGTCCGCACGCTTAAGGTTTGATGGATGTTATTATGAGTTTATGTATTTTGATGTACCGAAGGAGTTCGAGTCCGGATGTGATCACGGACATGACGAGGAGTCTCGGAATGGTCGAGACATAAAGATTGATATATTGGAAGCCTATGTTTGGAGTTCGAATGGTTAGGGTAAAACGGAATTTATCTGAGTACCGGAGGTTACGGAACCCCGGGAGGTAAATGGGCCTCGATGGGCCTTAGTGGAAAGGAGAAAGGGCCAGCCCTAGGCAGGCGCGCCTCCCCTTCCCTAGTCCTATTAGGACTAGGAGAAGGCCGGCCCCCCTCTCTCTCTTTCCCCCCTCCGGGAATCCTAGTCCAACTAGGATTGGGGGAATCCTACTCCCAGAGGGAGTAGGACTCCCTTGGCGCGCCAAGCTTGGCCGGCCGGCCCCCTCCCCCTTGGCTCCTTTATATACGGGGGCCGGGGGGCACTTTGGAACACACAAGTTGATCGTGAGATCGTTCCTTAGCCGTGCTGGTGCCCCTCCACCATATTCCACCTCGGTTATACCGTCAGCGAAGCTTAGCGAAGCTCTGCTACGGTGAAACATCAAGATCGTCCACCACGCCGTCGTCTTGTGGAACTCTCCTCGACACTCGGCTGGATCGAGTCGAGGGACGTCATCGAGCTGTACGTGTGTCAAGAACTCGGGCGCCGAGTAACGGCGCGGGATCGGTCGGATCGCGAGGAGAACGTCGACTACTTCCTCTACGTTGTGATCGCTTCGCCGGGTCTACGAGGGTGCGTAGACAACACTCTCCCTCTCGTTGCTATACATCACCATGATCTTGCGTGTGCGAGGAAAATTTTTGAAATTACTACGTTCCCCAACAATCCCTGGCAATAGACCAACTTAGGCCAAAAGCCTAAGCTTGGGGGAGTACGTATTTCCCACCGACATTACATTTATGTTCACACACACTCATTGCTAGATGTCGGTGCTCATACTCTTTCATCAGTAATATATGTCGGCGTGCGGGGGCGGGGTACCTGAGACTTGCACTGCTGCTGCTGCTGGCGTGGCTCAAGGAGTGGCCCAAGACGGCCCATCTTCATCGGCACATGCTCAAGACCCTCACGAGGGCCAAGCCTCATGAGGCGGACGACAGGAGGCTTCCTCGAGCACGGCCTCGTCGGTGGCTCGCGAGGAGGCGGAGAGATCAAGGCGGGGTACCTCACGAGGTGCCGTGGCGCAAGCCATGACGACCAAGGCAGCAGCGCCCGAGCGTGGCGCCGCCTGCGCAGAGTCCTTGTTTCCTCTTTGGTGCAAAGGGGGCAAGCGCAGGCAAGGGTATCAATCAAAGGCAACCATTTCGGTGCAACAGGACCAAGACCAGCAGGACGGCAGAATGGAGGTCATCGTGGAGCCCAAGCCGACGTCATCGTCAGGGTCTTTGGCAGGCGAGGACCAACTTTAGTCAAGATAAGTGTACTAGATGTTCCCCTTCAAAATGGCCAATTGTTGGCGCCCTTCCTGGTCAATATTTGGGGAGAGGCCCAGGGCCTTCGCCTATAAATAGGACTAGCCACCGACAGGGTAGAGTGGCGGACCGAGAAAACAAGGATAGAAAGACAGAGAGAGAGAGAAGCGACTGAACTCCCCCTAGCAGTTCATCAAACCAGCCAAGAACAGACCCTCGCGAGGCTGTTCTTCCATTGTACTGATCCTCATCAGCCCCAGAGGCAATCCACCACACCACAAACTGGAGTAGGGTATTACACCACAATGATGGCCTCAACCAGTATAAATCTCGTGTCCCTTGTGTTGTTCTTCATGTAGTTTAGATCCTTGCGAGGTGGCGAGACATGGGTAGGCAGGAGGTGTGATCTCCGCGTGCACCCCAATGTTCGAACCTTAAGGGTCTGCCGGAACCCGAAATCCGACAATATCCATGCTAGTTTATTTTCTTTTTCCTGCTTTCTTCTTGTGTGTTTAATAAACCTTAAGAAAAAACCAAAAAAATTAGTAGTAGTTTATTTCTTTGCTGTAGTAATTAAAATGAAAACCCAAAAATATTTCCCGTTCTTCTTTTGCTTGTTGGGAGCTTTCCCGTGTAAATAGTTTTATTTTCTTTTCTTTCTTTTGGGGGTCGAGAAGACTATATTGAAAATGCTTAGTGGCTCTTATATGCACGATTGTTTATTTAACTTAGAGCCCACATTACTTGTCTTCTCTCTTGAGTTGAATGCTTGCAGATTCCAGCTTAGTCCAATGCACGTGCACTCTTATTATTATACACATCGTTCGGTCGTGCAAGTGAAAGGCAATAATGATGATATATGATGGACTTATTGGGATGAGAAAAGCTGGTATGAACTCAACCTCTCTTGTTTTGGTAAATATGATGATTCATCCTTCCCGAGTCAGCTATTATGAAGTAAACATAATCGCAAGCACATTTAGAGATTATAGTTGCTTGTGCCATGCTTGATTAGCTATGAGTTATAATGGTTTACCTTGCGTGCCAACATGCTATTAGAATGATTATGATGTGGTCTGATGGGATGGTATCCTCCTTTGAATGTATTAAGTGACTCGACTTGGCACATGTTCACGCATGTAGTTGAATCAAATCAACATAGCCTTCATGATATTTATGTTCATGGTAGATTATATCCTACTCATGGTTGTACTTGGTGTGTATTAATTTTAATGCATGTTTACGTTGTTGTCGCTCTCTCGATTGGTCGCTTCCGGTCTTTTGCTAGCCTTCACATGTGCTAAGCGGGAATCTGCTTGTGCATCCAAACTCCTTAAAACCCCAAAGTTGTTCCATATGAGTCCACTATACCTACCTATATGCGGTATTTACCTGGCGTTCAAAGTAAATTTGTATGTGCCAAACTCTAAACCTTCAAATAAACATTCTGTTTTGCATGCTCGATTAGCTCATATGTCAACTAGAGCTGCCCTTATCTTCCGTGTTAGGCGGGTTATTCTCAAGAGGAGTGGACTCCGCTCCTCATTCACGAGAAAATGGCTGGTAACCGAGATGCCCTGTCCCATGCTTTATGCAAACTAAATCAAAATAATTGCAAACAAAACTCCCCCTGGGACCCGTTGAATGTTGGAGGCACTCGTTGTTTCGAGCAAGCCATAAATTGATGCTTGTGGAGGAGGGGGAGTATAAACTTTACCATTCTATTTGGGAACCGCCTATAATCTGTTTAGCATGGAAGATATCGTCGTCTTTTAGTTGTTATGTTGACAATGAAAGTATGCCGCTCAAAATATAATTTATCTCTATTTCAAAACCGAGCTCTGGCACCTCTACAAATCTCTGCTTCCCTCTGCGAAGGGCCTATCTATTTACTTTTATGTTGAGTCATCACCCTTCTTATTAAAAGCACCCGCTGGAGAGCACACTGTCGTTTGCATTCATTATAATTGGTTTATATTGGGCATGACTTGGCTGGATCTCTTTTACCATGAATTACAATGTTTAGTCAGTCCTTGATCTTTAAAGGTGCTCTGCATTTATGTTTTGCAGTCTCAGAAAGGGCTAGCGAGATACCATTTTGTTATATCATGTTATAATTATTTTGAGAAAGTGTTGTCATCCGAGTTTTGCTATTATATCTCGCTAGCTGATTATGCTATTGATATGAGTAATTATGAGACCTATGTGTTATGTTAGTATGGTTAGTTCATAATATTTGCTGAAACTTGAATGCTGGCTTTTCATGTTTACAACAACAAGAGCAAACAGAGTTTGTAAAAGTTTTTCTTTTTCTCTTTCAGTTTGTCAACTGAATTGCTTGAGGACAAGCAAGGATTTAAGCTTGGGGGAGTTGATACGTCTCCGTTGTATCTACTTTTCCAAACACTTTTGCCCTTGTTTTGGACTCTAACTTGTATGATTTGAATGGAACTAACCCGGACTGACGCTGTTTTCAGCAGAATTGCCATGGTGTTGTTTTATGTGCAGAAAATAAAAGTTCTCGGAATGACCTGAAACTCCACGGAACACCTTAGAAAAAAAATAAAAATCCTCGCCATGATTTCAGATCTGAACCTATTATGTTTTCATGAATATATGTGTTTTCTTGATCCTATCTTGCAAGTCTATAGTCACCTACTATGTGTTATGATCCGGCAACCCCGAAGTGACAATAATCGGGACCACTCCCGGTGATGACCATAGTTTCAGGAGTTCATGTATTCACTATGTGCTAATGCTTTGTTCCGGTTCTCTATTAAAAGGAGGCCTTAATATCCCTTAGTTTCCAATAGGACCCCGTTGCCACGGGAGGGTAGGACAAAAGATGTAATGCAAGTTCTTTTCCATAAGCACGTATGACTATATCTGGAATACATGCCTACATTACATTGATGAATTGAAGCTAGTTACGTGTCACCCTATGTTATGATGTTACATGACGAACCGCATCCGGCATAATTATCCATCACCAATCCGGTGCCTCTGAGCTTTCCATATCTTTGGTTCTCGCTTATTTACTTTTCTTTGCTCTATGTTACAATCACTACAAAATACCAAAAACATTACTTTTCTTTGTCTTTACTTTTGTTACCATTACCACCACTATCATATTACTTTGCTACTAAACACTTTGCTGTAGATACTAAGTTTCTAGGTGTGGTTGAATTGACAACTCAGCTGCTAATACTTGAGAATATTCTTTGGCTCCCCTTGTGTCAAATCAATAAATTTGGGTTGAATACTCTACCCTCGAAAACTGTTGCGATCCCCTATACTTGTGGGTTATCAGGCTTGCAAACTCCCTGTTACCTATTGCAATATTTTCGGTCTCACCGAGAAGATGTAATCGTTCACACCGAGTTTGCTTGACCAGATCTCTGTTTTGCTTATTACCCAAATCGGTCCCACCGAGTTTGTGTAATCGGTCAAACCGAGATGAGGTGTTACCGTAACCCTTGCACATTGGTCCCACCGAGTTGATCATATCGGTCCCACCGAAATGCCTAACGGGCACATTATGAACTAAATCGGTCCGACCGAGTTTTATGATTCTGTCCCACCGAGTTTGGTATATTGTGTGTAACGGTTAGATTTTGTGTGGAGGCTATATATACCCCTCCACCCTCTCATCATTCGTGAAGAAAGCCATCAGTACATGCCTACACTTCCAGCATTCATTTTCTGAGAGAGAACCACCTACTCATGTGTTGGGGCCAAGATATTCCAATCCAACCATATGAATCTTGATCTCTAGCCTTCGCCAAGTTGCTTTCCACTCAAATCATCTTTCCACCAAATCCAATCCTATGAGAGAGAGTTGAGTGTTGGGGAGACTATCATTTGAAGCACAAGAGCAAGGAGTTCATATCAACACACCATTTATTACCTTTTGGAGAGTGGTGTCTCCTAGATTGGTTAGGTGTCACTTGGGAGCCTCCGTCAAGATTGTGGAGTTGAACCAAGGAGTTATACGGGCAAGGAGATCGCCTACTTCGTAAAGATCTACCCTAGTGAGGCAAGTCCTTCATGGGCGATGGCCATGGTGGGATAGACAAGGTTGATTCTTTGTGGACCCTTCGTGGGTGGATCCCTCTGTGGACTCACGCAACCATTACCCTTCGTGGGTTGAAGTCTCCATCAACATGGATGTACGATAGCACCATCTATCAGAACCACGCAAAAATCTCCGTGTCTCCAGTTGCGTTTGCACACTCCAATCCCATCCCTTTACTTTCTTGCAAGTTGCATGCTTTACTTTCCGCTGCTCATATACTCTTTGCATGCTTGCTTGATATGTATTGTGAAAGCTTAAATTTGTGCTTAAACTCCACCTCAACTTGAAAAACTTAAAATCTGCCAACTTTGTGTGTTGAGGGTCTATTCACCCCCTCTAGACACCTCTTCTCGATCCTTTCACAATTTACATTATTTTCTATTTGCCTCTCATTTTCCTCTCCCCCATTCACAAAAATTTGTCGTTTTATTCGCCCTCTTTTTCGTTCGCCATTTTCTCGTCAGATCTGTTTTTGAGTGCAATCTTGTTGTGAAGTCATCATGACTCAAGAGAACACCAAGTTGTGTGATTTCTCAAATACCAACAACAATGATTTTATTAGAACTCCGATTGCTCCTCCCGCCACTACTGCGGAGTCTCATGATATTAATACTGCTTTGCTGAATCTTGTTACGAAAGATCAATTTGCCTGTACTCCTAATGAGGATGTCGCGTCCCATCTTAACACATTCGTGGAATTATGCGATATGCAAAAGAAAAAAGATATGGACAATGATGTTGTGAAGTTGAAATTTTTTCCGTTTTCTTTGCGAGATCACGCAAAAAATGGTTTTCTTCTTTGCCTCGCAATAGTATTGATTCTTGGAACAAGTGCAAGTATGCTTTTATTACTAAGTATTTTCCGCCCGCAAAAATTATTTCCCTTAGAACCCAGATCATGAATTTCAAGCAACTTGAACATGAGCATGTTGCACAATCTTTGGAAAGGATGAAATTGATGCTAACGAATTGCCCAATTCATGGGTTAAATCTTTGGAGGATCAGAACCAAGAGTTATTGAACCAGTAGGAGACACCACAAAAACAAGATAAGCGGCATTTGCACACATACAAAGCAAATGCTTGCACCCAATGAAGGCAAGAGGATTGTCAATCCCCTTGATCTCGCCAATTGGAATGATTAAATCCGATAGTGGTAGGTACATAAAATAAAGTAGAAATAAAAACAGTGAGGAAATTTAGGGTTTTAGTTAATATGTAAAATGTACCCGGGGGCCATAGGTTCACTAGAGGCATCTCTCTCATAAGCATAGCAACGGTGGATAGACAAATTATTGTTGGGCAATTGATAGAATAGTGCATAGTTATGATGATTTTTCATGGCATAATTAATATATAGGCATTACGTCCGTGACAAGTAAACTGTCAAACTCACTAACGTATACTACTATTACTCCACCCCAAGACCACCATCCATCATGTATCTCAAAGTATTAAGTTCATGATATACATAGTAACGCTTTAAGCAAGATAGCATAATGTAGACAGAATAAGATCATGCAATATGTTAAAACCGCGTCGTTTTACCCTTAGTAGCAGCAATACAAATATGTGCCTTGTAACTTCTCATGTCACAGAGTAAGGACACCGCAAGATTGAACCTACTACCAATCAGCTTTCCCATTGAAGATAAATCGATCTAATTGGCCAAAAGAGATAGACAGATCAGAGAGAAATACAAGGCTATAGAATCACACATAAAAAAAACTCAGAGAAGACTCAAATACTTTCAAAGAATAATTTGATCATAAACCCATAATTCATAGGATCCCAACAAACACACCCCAAAAATGTACATTGGATTGATCTTAGATGAGATCATTGTATTGAAGATCAAGAGAGTGTGAGAGAGAGAGCCATCTAGCTACTACTATGGACCCGTAGGTCTTGTAGGAACTATTCACACATCATCATGGAGGCAGCAAGGCCGATGAAGATTGCCTCCCTAATGGTCCCCCCTCTTGCAGAGTACTAGAAAAGGCCTCCAGATGGGATCGCGGAATAACAAAGGCTTGCAGCGGCGATATAATTATTTTCGGGACGTCCCCTGAGGGTTTCTAGATATATGGGAATTTATAGTGCTGGAATTAGGTTAAATGGAGGCAGAGGGGCCACAAGGCACCTAGGCGCACCCCTACCTGGTGGCCACATATATCTTCTGGCCTTCTCCCAAAGCTTCCAGTGTCTCTTTTTGTCCATAAAAAATTGTCAAAAAGTTTCATCGTGTTTGGACTTGTTTGGTATGGATTTCCTGGGAAACCAAAAACATGAAGAAAAACAGGGGTTGGCACTGGACAATGAGTTAATAGGCTAGTCCATAAAAATGATATAAAATGGCATATAAAGCATACAAGATTGATAATATAATAGCATGAAACAACAACAAAAATTATAGATATGTTGGGGACGTATCAGCCACCTCATGTTCTTCATCGGGAGCCGTAATCTGCAGTCCGTTCGGTGCTCCGGAGAGAGTGAATCATCGCCGTTGTCATCAACAACCCTTCTCCAACAACAATCTCATGATGCTCACCATCATTAGTGAGTAATCCCTTGTAGGCATACTGAAGCTAGATGGAGATGGGTGAGATTTCTTATGTAATCATGCCACTTTGTTAGGGCTTGGTCTCTAATATCCATTATGTTCTAAGATTGATGTTGCTATGACTTTGATATGCTTGGTGCTTATCACTAGGGCCCAAGTGCCATGATTTCATATCTGCGCACTTATGCTTTAATGAATATATTTGAGATGTTGATCTTACCTGCAAGTTGTATGCACCTATTATCATTCCGAACCTTAGACCCCCAAGGTGACCATGAATTGCGATATTGATGGGGAGGACTTTAATTTGAGGAGTTAGTGTATTCACTATGTGTTAATGCTTTGATTCAGTTCTCTATTAAAAGGAGCGCCTTAATTACCCTTAGTTTCCATTAGGACCCCGCTACCACAGGAGGGTAGGACAAAAGATATCATGCAAGTTCTTATTGCAAGCATGTATGATTATATACGGAGTACATATCTACATATGATTGATGAATCAGAGCTATTATGTTGTGACAGTTATATAATGAATCTCATCCAAATATTCATTGCCACTCCATGCCTACACTTTAATAATACTAGCATGAAATCTAGTTAAAACGGGCATAATCGTAGCATAAACGATCATCGGACAACCAAACGATGTTGTTTCAATCAGACAGTACCCTAAACATATGATAAAAAACTTAATTCAATAGGAAGGGTGGAGGAAATCACCATTTCCTCACCATACCCTTCCCCTTGTGATCGACGGTGTTGCTTTGGCATTCAGTGAAGGCATCAGTCGCCGGAGGGTCGTCGTCGTCGTAGTCGTAGCTGACAACTCCATGTGACCCCCGACAAGCCTCCGGAGCAAGCGTTCCTGCTCCTCGGTGTACCTCCTCGCCTTCGCCGATGCCTCGCGCTCCGGCTCGATAGCGAGTCAGAGCGCTTTGGCGTTCTTCCGCCACAACCGCCACACATCCGTCTTCTGCGTTGTTAGGGACCATCGGAGGATGGACACAATGGGTGTGTCCTCGGGATTGATGGGCACGTGCATGAGTGCCAGGCGCCTCGCCGAAGCATCACCCGCAGCCATGGACTCCCTCGCATGCTGCAGCTAATGCCGTGTGGCCGCACTTCCGACTCGGGCGTCCTCGACCGACCCAGTGCAGGCGAAGGCACAAGCACCCATCGGTGCCCGTGGACGCTCTCCGGAGGTAGAATGGATGAGTTGGCAACCGGGCGACATACCTGGATTGGGACGGAGCTGGTGGCGCTCCCACTGATGCTGCGCGCCAGACGGGACGACCCGACAACGTCGCCCGCACTACGACAACGGGCAAAAAGGGGCGATGTGTCGCTCTGTGGGCTGCCTCCGCTACTAATGCCCTGATCTAGACGGGAGAGGCCCAAAGTAATGCGGAGAGCGACCGCATCGACGTCCCTCTCGTTGCCATTGGAGCTGGACCCGATCTGGTCGTCCGCCATGGATCAGATTGGGAAGAGGAGAGAGTGGATTGGGCAGATAAGGGGACAAATTGGGAAGAGGCGAGGCCGGAGAGAGTGGAGTGGACTGAGGTATAGGGTTCATCGGAGGAATATATATGGGGTCAGGGTGGGCCGGGCTGACGTGGCAGACGCGTGGACATTGTCCGACGCAAGTATGGCGCGACGTGCCCGCCATGTGAGGCAGCGGGCGCGGGAGGCGGTAGTGGACGTTGGCGAGGCCGATTCGCATTCTCCGGTGCCCCGTATGGTGCATGGCCTGCCCGGGAGCCGCAACCGCGTCGTGGTGGACGTCATCGGCTCCTCCAACGACGAATAAATCATCGATCTCACATCCTCCGACACCGTGAAGACTCCGAACTCCGATGAGCGAAGAATAGAGCATGTGAGATGGCGGTGCCTTTAGTCCCGTGATCCGGTGCGTGTCCCAAGTCCTACACTTTGAGGGATGAAGCCGGCCGCTGGACATTGCCACGACGGAGGCAGCCAAATTCCGCTTAGATTAAGTTTCACATTGCAAGTAGTAGTATGGATTTGAGATTTCTTAATTGAGTGTTGACGTATAATGTGTTGCCTAGTCTTTTTCATCAGATCGGTCTTTTGGTTGCATTGGCTAAAGCATGCACTTCTACATGGTATCAGAGTCAAGATGTCTTGAGTTCAAGACCCGGCTGGCGCAATTAAATTGCAGTCCACTTTCAGTCCACGTTTATCATTGTTCACCGACACGCTCGCCGGCGTTTGAAGGATCGGATTTGCTGTATCCAAGCAACAAACCGGGCACCTTTTGGCAGATTTGACAACAAACGGGCACCACTGAACATGCATCCACCGCTTGTTGCATTTTACTTGTAGTACTAGCAAGATGTCCGTGCATTGCACAAAACATCAAAATGCATTTTCTTAAACACCAGTTGTGGTTGACCCATGCAGGAGTAATCCCATGTGTAAAAACTAATGATATCTCGAGAATTTTATCGAAAAAATGGTATCTCGAGAAAGATGAGAGATAAGGTGAGGAGGAGTGGGACGCGGTGGTGATTGGTGATCGGACTTAGCAGAGGCATGTGGATGGACGACGCCGGCAGCGGCCATCATGTCAGATTGGTTCAGAGGCTTCCTTTTTTAATTACTCAATAATGAAGTTGTGGGAGATAAGGATGAACGAGAAAGGTGCAGGTTTCCTTTTGTAAAATTGTCATAGTTTGCTTTCTATCCGTCAGATTTAGATCGAACGGTCTTTATTACACGATGGCAGGCACACCATCATCACCTACTTGATTTTTTTATAAAAGTAAAGACATGCATGGTCTACACTCGATTCGGACGCCCCGGGGCGAAGAAAACAAATGACAAGACCAAACGCATGGGGTCAAGATAAGAATAAGATACATCGGACGCTGTGCGTGCATGCAGGAGCGTTAAGTGGCGCCTGTTCATTATGTTTATCCATCCCCATCAGTGACTATGCATGCAGGATTACTACTTCCCTGGTCAAGGTAATTAACCAGATAACCTGGAAAGCAGCATGCACAGCACACACACAGTGCAAGGTCAGCTCAGTACCAGTACGCCTTGAACCAAAATGCTGTCGAACCGAACGCCAGGCATGATTACCCTTTTGCGGGTTTGACTCCAAGTGGAGTACGTTGCGGTCGTGGCCGGCCGGAGCATCAAGTATAACATCAAACCGGACACCTTCAGCTTGATTGTGAATCAGACCACTTCTTTGGATCGATGCCGGAGCAGCATGAGCATCGCCGATCGGCAACCAAAAATTGTCGGGCCGTCCAGAGACCCTGCGGCTAGCTGAACCTGGGTTTGGGTGGACAGAGGAGTCATGACTCATGACGGCAGAAAGCGATCCATCCATCCATCCATCATCCATCCAACGCGTGTACGCGCACTGCGCCCCACCTGTCACCCCGCACCGCGGCACACGCTTCCCGGCCGCGGCCCACACGTGCGATCCGTCCAGGAGACCAAGCCGGATCGCACACGTACGCCCACCGTATGCTTACCCCGTATACCATACGCTCTACCGTATCACGTACAGCAATACCGGTATGTCTTCAGGTCAGCCCGCCATAATGTACACCGAGTCCATGGAGAGCGGTGCCACCACGGGTGGCCCGCGCGCCAGGCGGACAGAGACCGGCCACCTCCTGCGCCAGGCTCGGGCGCCTGGACCAGGCGCATGGACCGCTCCGGCGTCGTCCTGTAACTATAGAAAACGCCCCCCTGTTTTTCCTTTCCTAGTCCTGGCCTAGCTCAGCATCTCTATCCAATCCTTCCTTCCCCTTCTCTCTCCACCTCTCTCTTTCCTTCTCTCTCTCTCGAAGATTTCTTGTCCTCGTCTGTGTGCTCCGGCTCGGCGTGGTCAATCTCTCGGCGGACGCACCCACCCGCCGATCCGCGCGTGATCTTCCGTGATTTTCGCTGGATCTTGCTTAGCTAGCTGCGGGCGCGTGCATGTCGACGGCTCTGGCGCCGGGGATGGCGCGGGGGCACGGGTTCCGGGGCGCGGGGAAGGGGAAGCAGCGGCCGGATTCGGAGGAGCCGGAGACGAATCGGGGCGGCGGCCCCAACGGGTTCTACGTCGAGGAGGAGGAGGAGGGGGAGGAGGTTGGGAGGGAGGAGCTGCGGGAACTGGAGGAGGCGCTATCGGATGCCTCCTCGATCGGGGCGGCCTCCTCGGACAGCTCCTCGATCGGGGAAGACTCCACGTCGGAGAAGGAGGAGGGAGAGGAGGAGGAGGTGGAGAGCGAGGCCAAGGCGCCGGTGGATGAAGTGCTCGCCATGGGGCTCGGGACCCTCGAATCTCTCGAGGATGCGCTGCCCAGCAAGTAAGCTTTCTTCTTCCCCATCCTCTTGCTCCTTGCTTTATTATTAATTAATTACCGGAGGTTTTTGCTAAGTTTGTATGATCTTGTTGTGATCTCTTCAAGTTTTTCTTGGTCAAATAGGATATTTCTTAGTCCAACAGTCTTAGAGAAAAAGATGGATTTTTTTCCTCTTTGAGGAAAAAATCTGTTCTGATTCCTCGGCCAGTTGTGTTCTTCTGGTGTAATCATTGGGCTCTAGTAGATCACAAAACTGGAGCTAGGAAAACTAGTATGCCGGTTCTGTTGAACCTTGCATTAGTTAGAACAGACTACGGAGAAAGTTCGCATCTTTCTGCTAGTCAAACTGATAAAGATCATGGGTGGATTTAATTTGGTGTGTGTAGTTAGCTGAAATCCCGGGCATGTGATTAGCTTAGCTGTGCATCAACAACAGGCCAAATACTCTGCAAATGCAATTAATACCCATGGAGTGTTTGCTATGAACATTAGCTGACCAAGATGAATGAAATTAATCGCAGGAGGGGCCTCTCGAATTTCTACGCCGGCAAGTCCAAATCCTTCACGAGCCTGGCCGAGGCTGCGGCCAAGGCGGCCGCCAAGGAGATCGCCAAGCCGGAGAACCCCTTCAACAAGCGCCGCCGCGTGCTGGCGGCATGGTCGCGGCGGAGGGCCTCCTGCAGCTCGCTGGTCACCACATACCTGCCGCCACTCCTCTCCCTCGACCACACTGTGGTGGAGGGGGACGAGGAGGAGGAGGAGGAAGAACGCTCGGACGACGGCGACGACGAGGGTAACGGCAGCGGCAATGGTAGGAGGGAGAAGGCCCCGGCGTCGCCCAGGTTCCCTCCGCGCAGCCTGCACAGCGCGTCCCAGAAGGCAAGCGTCATGAGTAGGAACATGATCAATCCAAACACGAGCTCATTCCGATCTCCAAGGTCATTCTCCCTATCAGATCTGCAAAACGCTGGATACAACTAGCTGAAACGTAGGCCGAGTTTAGGTTGGCGAGGTGCTGCTGCTGCTGCTGCTACTGTATAATCAAGAGGTCTCTACATATAAGAGAACATTAATTTGTTGTGTTTGTCTGTCTGTCTGTCTGTTGGCCTCTTCTTGAATCAGCTGATACAATAGCATGACATGGCAATGGCAACACGAAGTGGCCGTTTCTGTCAGCAAAACTGAAAGTTCTTAACCATGTTCTCATCGTTTAAAGGATAATGATGTTGAGCTGATGTCGTTGATGACGGATTAGTGGTTTAATTGTTGCTCTGACCAGCGGTGTTTGCTGGTGGCAGCAGACAGGTAGAAATGGTGGGTGATGAGTCCCATGCATGCCTCATCCGATAAGCATCATCCAGTTGTTAGCGACTCGCTTTAGGCCTCCTTAGCTGATTGCTACCATTAGCCAGCTAATCTAAAAGCTTCTTTTTTTTTTGCGCTGGAGCTAATCTAAAAGCTTAGCACACGGGAAGAAAAAACATTTTCCTCTCAGAGGTGGCATAATCTTTCGCTCCCATAAAGTTGAAGGCTGCATAAACAGCAAACTCTCTGCAGATCATATTGCGCGAGCAACGGCTTCCATGGACGGTAACCAACTTATACTAGTACTAGAAAGAACGGAAATCGAGAAGCTCAGATCTTGACGGGTCGCCACGTAGTACACCGGTTAACGAAGGAGAGAACCGCGATCCGGACTAGTTAACCTGGGGAGGGGGAAACTAAACAGCAGGCGGATCACAACCTTAATCTCCCGTGATTAGTATAGCTCGTAGTACGTAGTACTAGTACGTTTCTGCCGCGGCTGGGCATTCAAATTAAGCGGCGCGATCTCCCATCTGGTAATCTAGTGTGATGATGATGTTGTTTAAGGTTTGGAAGGGGCAGCCGCAGATGAGATGAGCTTTCTTCGGGCGCCTGATCGGGGCCGGAGGCGTTTAGTGTGTGAACGGGACGGGGCATCCTATGCTAATGCTAATCCGCTCTTTGCTTATCTGCTAAGAGTCGTATTCCATCGGCAAGTGTGATTAGATAAGGGTTTCAGGTACGAGAGGGAGTGTGGGAGGAAATGAGAATCGTGGGGAGGGCGGCGGTGGGGAGGAGATGATAATGTGCGAAAGAAAGGCGTGGGGGAAAGGGAGCAGCTGGGCCCCGCGGTGCGCAGCGGTGTGCGAGCGAGCGAGGAAAGGTGGAGGGAAGCGGCGTGACCTGATCTTATCCTGTTTCGCCGGGAGGGGTGCTGCTTGAAATATTGTATTCCGATAACGTACGGCGGCCGAGCCTCGCTGTCTGGTGGGGCATGGGCCTGTGGGGCCTACCTGACTGTCTTTCCACACAAAGAGGATGTTCCTGAAAAAGAGAAAAAAAAAGGCTTTGAGGAGCCGGGGTTGGCTTGGGCGCTTGGCTGGCTGTAAAAAGGAAATATTGCTCCACTGAAGGCAAACAACCTGATTCCCTAGTGATTGTTTCCTACGATAGATTTGTATAATTTGGACAATGGTGTTTCGTCGCTCCGGTGTCCCGTCCGGCTGTGACATCCCGGCTTAATAGAAATGGTACACTATTTTTCTTTTCCAACCGGGCTCGCACCCCTTTTTATTAATTTTGCAATCAGCGAAAATACATCCCGGCTTAATAGGAATGGTAGACTATTTGTATCAATAAGGTGTACCTTTTTTGTTCCAGAAGCCATCCTAAAGAAACATTATAGTTAAGTGTGTTTGCCTTGGAGCAATTTGAGCATGGGTGAATGATTGGGAAGTTGATCCCAAATGTGCACAAGTAAGTTCATCCCAAAAGCGTCTTCGGGTTTTCGCCCCGCAATGAGTAATCTCGATGGCGAGTGCTCACAGTGGGTTTTCCGTCGATGCTTGAACTCGCTTTCCTCTTTCCCGTCTCACACTCTGGACATTGTTATATTTCCGTTATGTCGTAGTAATAGAAAGGGGTAATGCTCGGCTCAAAAAAAAGTAAGGATAAAATGCGCAGGAAAGACTAGTGTTGATTTATAGGGCCAGTTTAGATCCCAAGCGCAATGGCCAAGAACTCGTGGGTGAACCACTGGGTTTGGCCAGGGCGTTACAATTTGTATTAGAACCAGCCCTCGTGCTTAGATGGGCATGTGTGTCAGTGATGCATGCATGGGGCACATGTGCATGTTGGTAGTGCACGAGTGTTGGAAAACATAGTAGAAAGTAAAATAAAAAAAATCGCCCTATGATCACCCATGAACAATATGAAGATGCAACGGTTTGGATTTCATTGTTACCGCCTTCGAGTTCCAGCGAAAGAAGACGAGTCGATGTAAATCGTATTTGGAATCCCTTGAACCGTAGATGAATGATCCCACCAACTATCCATGAATAGTCCCTCGTATGGAAGACCGAAAGCACGGTCTCTCTTCGAGTTGTAAGCGTACGGTCTTCATGATCCGGCAGTGCTTCGTCATCCAAAACTTAATCATCGTCAAAACGTTAGAGGGAGGAGCTTAGAACCACAATTGGCTTCTAGATATGAGGATTAGAGGATCTAGGTCAAGCTCTAATTGATCAATTAGGACCAACTAGAACTAAAGGACTAGAGGAGGCTCCAAAACTTGTGTAGAGAAAAGGTGCAAAAGCCTCTAGTATATATAGGTTAGAGGGGAGAGGAGGGGGCGCCACAAGGAGGGGAAGGGGAGTCCTTCCCCACCCCAACTCGGCCTCCCTTATAGGGAAAGGGGGACACCTCCCCTCTTGGGCCCTTGTGGCCCAAGTTGCCTTCCACCTCTTGACCTAAAACATCCATTCATATTTAATTAATTATAAAAGACTCCTAACATTTATTAGAGTCTTTTATTATTAATTTAACATCCCCGAAAACATTTTTTATTTATATTTTATTTATCGATAATATCCGGTATTGCCCGATAAACTCTGAAACCCTTCCAGTGACCCCGAAACGTTTTCGGTTCCTCTCGAAACTATTTTGAATATTAACGAAACTATTTCACGAATAAATCCTTGTCACCCCCGTCCTACTAACACTCAGCAAATCGTGATTACCTTAAGCTTGTGACCCTGTAGGTTTGGTAAAACATAGACATGAACAAAACCCCTTTGGTCAATGACCAATAACGGAACCGTGGACGTCCATATCGATCCCTATGAGTACACGAATGCCATTTGAGTGAACCTTTGGTTATCACGTGTTATTTCCTTTGCTTCGCGATACTTCACAAAACCCAAGGTGAGATCTATCGGTATCCTCTTGAGTCATACACATGCTCATTATACCGTTATCCTCGTTACCGATTTTGTTCTTCTTTCTCGTTGAAATATCCCAGCATCCCCGTGACATAGTTACCTATGTTTGGCAAGACGGTGATGGATGTCGTCACAATGAGAGGGCCCTAAGAATATCTCTCCATCGTCGAAGGAGCAAATTCTAATCTTGAGCTATCTAGTCTCTTGTCAAACTTTCGGATGAACCCATAAGTTATTGTTATGTGTCGGGTGGTTGGTGCGACATATGCCAAAGGATGGCTAATCATTGTGGGAGCTAGTAAGACATTGCGGTGCCTGGAAACGGGATAAGGCGTAAGCATGCACGCCGGTGAATCTTACCCAGGTTCGGGGCTCTCTTAGGAGATAACACCCTTAGTCCTGCTCTTTGTGGTCTTCGCATGATCACTAGATCGACAAGTAGCTACAAGTTGCTCCTTGAGCTATTCGGCTAGAGGAGGAAGAAGGGCAAGGCTAGCTCTACTCCTCTCTCTATATGTGTGTGTGAAACTCTAAGCGACCAACCCTTTGCATTGGTGCCCTGGTGAAGGAAATATGCCCTAGAGGCAATAATAAAGTTATTATATATTTCCTCATATCATGATAAATGTTTATTATTCATGCTAGAATTATATTAACCGGAAACATAATACATGTGTGAATATATAGACAAACAGAGTGTCACTAGTATGCCTCTACTTGACTAGCTTGTTAATCAAAGATGGTTATGTTTCCTAACCATGAACAAGGAGTTGTTATTTGATTAACAAGGTCACATCATTAGTTGAATGATCGATTGACATGACCCATTCCGTTAGCTTAGCACACGATCGTTTAGTATGTTGCTACTGCTTTTATCCATGACCTATACATGTTCTCGTAACTATGAGATTATGCAACTCCCGTTTACGGAGGAACACTTTGGTGCTACCAAACGTCACAACGAATCGGGTGATTATAAAGGAGTACTACAGGTGTCTCCAAAGGCGATGTTGGGTTGGCGTATTTCGAGATTAGGTTTTGTCACTCCGATTGTCGGAGAGGTATCTCTGGGCCCTCTCGGTAATACATATCATGAAGCCTTGCAAGCATTACAACTAATGAGTTAGTTGTGAGATGATGTATTACGGAACGAGTAAAGAGACTTGCGTAACGAGATTGAACTAGGTATTGGATACCGACGATCGAATCTCGGGCAAGTAACATACCGATGACAAAGGAACAACGTATGTTGTCATGCGGTCTGACCGATAAAGATCTTCGTAGAATATGTAGGAACCAATATGGGCATCCAGGTCCCGCTATTGGTTATTGACCGAGAACAGTTTTAGGTCATGTCTACATAGTTCTCGAACCCGTAGGGTCCGTGACGCTTAACGTTTCGTTGCGATATAGTATTATATGAGTTATGCATGTTGGTAACGAATGTTGTTGAGTCCGGATGAGACCATGGACATGACGAGGAACTCCGGAATGGTCCGGAGATAAAGTTTGATATATGGGATAATAGCGTTTGTTCACCGGAAGGGGTTCGGATGTTTCGAAATGTTTGGGTGCGAGAACCGTTATTTGGGCCAAAGGGAAAGCCCACAAGGTTTTGGAAAGCGCAAAAGGAAGTTTTATGAGTCGAGGCGACGCCGAGGTCCTGGCGTCGGGTCCAGACGCCGGAACCTGGCGTCGCCCCGAGTCCGAGAAGGACTCTTGCCTTCGGGTGAAACCGACTTTGTGGAGGCTTTACTCCAAGTTTCGACCCCAAGGCTCAACATATAAATAGAGGGTAGGGCTAGCACCAAAGACACATCAAGAAACACCAAGCCGTGTGCCGCAACCCCGCCCCTCTAGTTTATCCTCCGTCATAGTTTACGTAGTGCTTAGGCGAAGCCTGCGGAGATTGTTCTTCACCAACACCGTACCACGCCGTCGTGCTGCCGGAACTCATCTACTACTTCGCCCGTCTTCTTTGGATCGAGAAGGCGAGGACGTCATCGAGCTGAGCGTGTGCGAACTCGGAGGTGCCGTGCGTTCGGTACTTGGATCGGTCGGATCGTGAAGGCGTCGACTACATCAACGCGTTGATAAACGCTTCCGCTTAGCGATCTTCAAGGGTATGAAGATACACCCTCTCGTTGCTATATCATCACCATGATCTTGCGTGTGCGTAGGAATTTTTTGAAATTCCTCGTTCCCCAACAAGTGGTATCGAGCCTAGGTTTTTATGGTTTGATGTTTTGCACGAGTAGAACACAAGTGAGTTGTGGGCGATACAAGTCATACTACCTACCAAACATGTCATACTTTGGTTCAGCGGTATTGTGAGATGAAGCGGCCCGGACCGACATTACGCCAGACGCTTACGCGAGACTGGTTTCACCGCCTGAGCACTCGTTGCTTAAAGGTGATTGGTGGGTGTCTGTCTCTCTCACTTTAGTTGAACTGAGTGTGGCTACGCCGGTCCTTGAGAAGGTTAAAATGGAGTCTATTTGACGAAGTATCGTTGTGGTTTTGATGCGTAGGTGAGATTGGTTCTTGCTTAAGCCCGTAGCAGCCACGTAAAATTTGCAACAACAAAGTAGAGGGCGTCTAACTTGTTTTTGCGGGGCATGTTGTGATGTGATATGGTCAAGGCGTGATGCTATATTTTATTGTATGAGATGATCATGTTTTGTAACCGAAGTTATCGGCAATGGCAGAGCCATATGGTTGTCGCTTTATTGTATGAAATGCAATGCATACTGTAATGCTTTACTTTATCACTAAGCGGTAGCGATAGTCGTAGAAGCATAAGATTGGCGAGGCGACAACGATGCTACGATGGAGATCAAGGTGTCGCGCCGGTGGCGATGGTGATCATGATGGTGCTGCGGAGATGGAGATCACGAAGCACGGGCGATGATGACCATATCATATCACTTATATTGATTTGCATGTGATGTTTATCTTTTATGCATCTTATCTTGCTTTGATTGACGGTAGCATTATAAGATGATCTCTCACTAAATTATCAAGAAGTGTTCTCCACGAGTATGCACCGTTGCCAAAGTTCGTCGTGCCTGCGGACACCACGTGATGATCGGGTGTGATAAGCTCTCGTCCATCTACAACGGGTGCAAGCCAGTTTTGCACACGCAGAATACTCGGGTTATACTTGACGAGCCTAGCATATGCAGATATGGCCTCGGAACACGGAGACCGAAAGGTCGGCGTGAATCATATAGTAGATATGATCAACATAAGATGTTCACCATTGAAAACTACTCCATCTCACGTGATGATCGGTTATGGTTTAGTTGATTTGGATCACGTGATCACTTAGATGACTAGAGATGTCTGTCTAAGTGGGAGTTCTTAAGTAATATGATTAATTGAACTTAAATTTATCATGAACTTAGTCCTGGTAATATTTTGCAAATTATGTTGTAGATCAATAGCTCGCGTTGTTGCTTTCATATGTTTGTTTTTGATATGTTCCTAGAGAAAATTGTGTTGAAAAATGTTAGTAGCAATGATGCGGATTCAATCCGTGATCGGAGGTTTATCCTCATTGCTGCCTGTAAGAATTATGTCCTTAATGCACCGCTAGGTAGCAGACCTATTGCAGGAGAGCGGATGCAAGCGTTATGAGCGTTTGGCTAGCTCAATATGATGACTACTAGATAGTTTAAGTGCACCATGCTTAACAGCTTAGAATCGGGACTTCAAAGATGTTTTGAACATCATGGACCATATGAGATGTTCCAGAATTGAAGTTAATATTTCAAGCAAATATCCGAGTTGAGAGATATGAAATCTTCAACAAGTTCTATAGCTAAAAGATGGAGGAGAATCGCTCAACTAGTGAGCATGTGCTCAGATTATGCAGGTACTTCAATCGCTTGAATCAAGTGGGAGTTAATCTTCGAGATAAGATATCGATTGATGAATTCTCTAGTCACCATCACCAAGTTAGTAGAACTTCGTGATGAACTATAGTATGCAAGGGATGATGAAAATGATTCCCGAGTTTTTCATGATGATGAAATCGATGAAGGTAGAAATCAAGAAAGAGCATCAAGTGTTGATGGTTGACAAGATCACTAGTTTCAAGAAAAGGGCAAAGGGAAAGAAAGGGAACTTCAAGTAGATTGACAAGCAAGTTTTCACTCCCACGAAGAAACCCAAAGCTGAACCAAAGCCTGAAGGCGAGTGCTTAATCGCAAAGGAAATGGTCCTTTGAGCGGAACTGCCCTAAATATTTGGTGGATAAGAAGGATGGCAAAGTGAAAAAGGGTATATTTGATATACAGGTGTTTTATGTGTGTTTTACTAGTGTTTATAGCAACCCCTCGGTATTTGGTATTGGTTCAGTTGCTAAGAGTAGTAACTCGAAACGGGAATTGCAGAATAAACAGAAACTAGTTAAGGGTGAAGTGACGATGTGTGTTGAAAGTAGTTTCAAGATTGATATGATCATCATCGCACACTCCCTATACTTTCGGGATTAGTGTTGAACCTAAATAAATGTTATTTGGTGTTTGCGTTGAGCATGAATATGATTTGATCGTGTTTATTGCAATACGGTTATTCATTTAAGTAAGAGAATAAACTGTTGTTCTGCATTTACATGAATAAAACCTTATATGGTTACACACCCAATGAAAATGGTTCATTGGATCTCGATCGTAGTGATACACATGTTCATAATATTGAAACCAAAAGATGCAAAGTTAATAATGATAGTGCAACTTATTTGTGGCACTTGCCGTTTTAGGTCATATTGGTGTAAAGCGCATGAAGAAACTCCATCTTGATGGGATTTTGGAATCACTTGATTATGAATCACTTGATGCTTGCGAACCATGCCTCATGGGCAAGATGACTAAGACTCGTTCTCGGAACAATGGGCGAACAACCGACTTATTGGAAATAATACATCTTGATGTATGCGATCCAATGAGTGTTAAGGCTCATGGCGGGTATCGTTATTTTCGACCTTCACAGATGATTTGAGCAGATATGGGTATATCTACTTGATGAAACATAAGTCCGAAATAGTTGAAAGGTTCAAAGAATTTCAGAGTGAAGTGGAAAAATCATCGTGACAAGAAAATAAGGTTTTTACGATTTGATCATGAGCGAATATTTGAGTTCGAGTTTGGTCTTCAATTAAAACAATGTGGAATAGTTTCACAGCTCACGCCACGGAACACCACAATGTTATAGTGTGTCCAAACATCGTAACCGCACTTTATTGGATATAGTGCGATCTATGATGTTTCTTCTTGATTTACCAATATCGTTTTGGGATCATGCATTAGAGACAGCTGCATTCACGTTAAATAGGGCACCATCTAAATCCATTGAGGCGACACTATATGAGCTGTGGTTTAGCAAGAAACCCAAGTTGTCGTTTCTTAAAGTTTGGAGTTGCAATGCTTATGTGAAAAGTTTCATCTGATAAGCTCAAACCCAAATCGAGAAGTGCGTCTTCATAGAATACCCAAAGGAAATTGTTGGGTACACCTTCTATCACAGATCCGAAGGCAAGATATTCGTTGCTTAAGATGGATCCTTTCTAGAGAAGGAGTTTCTCTCGAAAGAAGTGAGTGGGAGGAAAGTAGAACTTGATGAGGTAATCACTGTTCCCTTATTGGAAAGTAGTTCATCACGAAATCTGTTCTTGTGACTACTATACCAATTAGTGAGGAAGTTAAATGATGATGATCATGTAACTTCAGATCAAGTTACTACCGAACCTCGTAGGTAAAGCAGTGAGATTCGCACGAGTGGTACGGCAATCCTGTTACGGAGGTCGTGTTACTTGACCATGACAAACCTACGAACTATGAGGAAGCGATGATGAGCCCAGATTCCATAAAATGGTTTGAGGCCATGAAATCGAGATATGATCCATGTATGAGAACAAAGTATGGACTTTGATGGATTTGCCGATGATCGGCAAACCATAGAAAATAAATGGATCTTCAAGAGGAAGGCAGACGTTGATAGTAGTGTTACTATCTACAAAGCTCGACTTGTTGCAAAAGGTTTTCGACAAAGTTCAAGATGTTGACTACAATGAGATTTTCTCAAGCTGTAGCGATGCTTAAGTCTGTCGAATCATGTTAGCAATTGCCACAATTTGTGAAATTTGGCAAATGGATGTAAAACTGCATTCTGAATGGTTTTCTAGAGGAAGAGTTGTATATGATGCAACGAGAAGGTTTTTGATCCAAAGGAGCTAACAAAGTGTGCAAGCTCCAGCGATCCATCTATGGACTGGTGCAAGCATCTCGGAGTTGGAATATACGCTTTGATGAGCTGATCAAAGCATATAGTTTTATCTGAGACTTATGGTGAAGCCTGTATTTACTAGAAAGTGAGTGGGAGCACTCTGACATTTACGATAAGTATATGTGAATGACATATTGTAGATCGGAAATAATGTAGAATTATTCGCAAAGCATAAAGGAGTGTTTGAAAGAAGTTTTTCAAAGAAAGACCTCGGTGAAGCTGCTTACATATTGAGCATCAAGATCTATAGAGATAGATCAAGATGCTTGATAAGTTTTTTCAATGAGTACATACCTTGACAAGATTTTGAAGTAGTTCAAAATGGAGCAGTCAAAGAAAAAGTTCTTGCATGTGTTACAAGGTGTGAAATTGAGTAAGACTCAAAACCCGACCACGGCAGAAGATAGAAAGAGAATGAAAGTCATTCCCTATGCCTTGGCCATAGGTTCTATAAAGTATGCCATCTGTGTACCGGATCTATTGTATACCCTGACTGATTTTGGCAAGGAGTACAATAGTGATCTAGGAGTAGATCATTGGACAGCGGTCAAAATTATCCTTAGTGGAATAAGGATATGTTTCTCGATTATGGAAGTGACAAAAGGTTAAATGCGTAAAGGGTTACGTCGATGTAAGTTTTGACAACGATCTGGATGACTCTAAGTCTCGATCTAGATACATATTGAAAGTGGGAGCAATTAGCTAGAGTAGCTTCGTGCAGAGCATTGTAGACATAGAAAAATTGCAAAATACATAATGGATCTGAATGTGAAAGACCCGTTGACTAAAACTCTCTCACAAGCAAAACATGATCACACATTAGTACTCTTTGGGTGTTAATCACATAGCGATGTGAACTAGATTACTGAATCTAGTAAACCCTTTGGGTGTTGGTCACATGGCGATGTGAACTATGGGTGTTAATCACATGATGATGTGAACTATCGATGTTAATCACATGGTGATGTGATCTAGATTATTGACTCTAGTGCAAGTGGGAGACTGAAGGAAATATGCCCTAGAGGCAATAATAAAGTTATTATATATTTCCTCATATCATGATAAATGTTTATTATTCATGCTAGAATTATATTAACGGAAACATAATACATGTGTGAATATATAGACAAGCAGTGTCACTAGTATGCCTCTACTTGACTAGCTTGTTAATCAAAGATGGTTATGTTTCCTAACCATGAACAAGGAGTTGTTATTTGATTAACAAGGTCACATCATTAGTTGAATGATCTGATTGACATGACCCATTCCGTTAGCTTAGCACACGATCGTTTAGTATGTTGCTACTGCTTTTATCCATGACTTATACATGTTCCTGTAACTATGAGATTATGCAACTCCCGTTTACCGGAGGAACACTTTGGGTGCTACCAAGCGTCACTGGCGTAATCGGGTGATTATAAAGGAGTACTACTGGTGTCTCCAAAGGCAGATGTTGGGTTGGCGTATTTCGAGATTAGGTTTTGTCACTCCGATTGTCGGAGAGGTATCTCTGAGCCCTCTCGGTAATACATATCATGAAGCCTTGCAAGCATTACAACTAATGAGTTAGTTGTGAGATGATGTATTACGGAGCGAGTAAAGAGACTTGCCGTAACGAGATTGAACTAGGTATTGGATACCGACGATCGAATCTCGGGCAAGTAACATACCGATGACAAAGGAACAACGTATGTTGTCATGCGATCGACCGATAAAGATCTTCGTAGAAAATGTAGGAACCAATATGGGCATCCGAGGTCCGCTATTGGTTATTGACCGAGAACAGTTTTAGGTCATGTCTACATAGTTCTCGAACCCGTAGGGTCCATACGCTTAACGTTTAGTTGACAATATAGTATTATATGAGTTATGCATGTTGGTAACGAATGTTGTTGAGTCCGGATGAGACCATGGACATGACGAGGAACTCCGGAATGGTCCGGAGATAAAGTTTGATATATGGGATAATAGTGTTTGTTCACGGAAGGGTTCGGATGTTTCGAAATGTTTGGATGCGAGAACCGTTATTTGGGCCAAAGGGAAAGCCCACAAGGTTTTGGAAAGCAAAGGAAGTTTTGCGGAGTCCCTGAGCCGACGCCTTGAGGTCCCTTGCGTGCAGGTCGAACGCCGGAACCTGGCGTCGCCCTGAGTCCGAGAAGAACTCTTGCCTTTCGGGTGAAACCGACTTTGTGGAGGCTTTTACTCCAAGTTTCGACCCCAAGGCTCAACATATAAATAGAGGGTAGGGCTAGCACCAAAGACACATCAAGAAACACCAAGCCGTGTGCCGCAACCCGTCCCCTCTAGTTTATCCTCCGTCATAGTTTCCGTAGTGCTTAGGCGAAGCCTGCGGAGATTGTTCTTCACCAACACCGTCACCACGCCGTCGTGCTGCGGAACTCATCTACTACTTCGCCCGTCTTGCTTTGGATCGAGAAGGCGAGGGCGTCATCGAGCTGAGCGTGTGCGAGAACTCGGAGGTGCCGTGCGTTCGGTACTTGGATCGGTCGGATCGTGAAGGCGTCGACTACATCAACGCGTTGATCGCGCTTCGCTTAGCGATCTTCAAGGGTATGAAGATACACTCCCTCTCGTTGCTATATCATCACCATGATCTTGCGTGTGCGTAGGAATTTTTTTGAAATTACTACGTTCCCCAACACCTGGGGGGTTTATATAGGCCTACCCCCAGGGGTACAATGGTAATCCGGCCGGGTGTAGGCTCTGGCCGTCACTGTCTATGGTCGCCGGCTTCTTCGTCGGCCGCTGGGGCCCGTCGCCTGGTGGGTCCTGCCGGCTGCCGGGCTCTCGGCCGACAGGTTGGGCCCATCACCTGTGGGCCCTGTCGGCTGCTCATCACCGTGGCCTCGCCCCTGATGACGATGGCTTGGTCGGGGAGAGCGTGGCTACAGTACCGTCACCTGGTGGGCGTTCATTGTAGCCACACCCCGTCTTATCTGGTTAATGGCGCACAAACTTCTAGGGAAAGGGTGGGCCGGTTGTTGGCAGCCGGCCTCCTCCTATGTCGACTGGTCCGGGCGTGCCGATTGGTCTGGGCGTGCCGCCTTCTGGTGTCTCACAGGCAGGTAGGGCCCGCCGCCTTCTGGTGTCTCACAGGCAGGTAGGGCCCGCCGCCTGTGGGCCGTACCGACAGCCCGTTGTGGGAGCATGGCTGCTCTGCCATGGGTAATGTGATGGTCAGCGTAGTAGCAGTGCCGCGCCGGGCTAGGGATGGCCGCCTGGTACGCTGCACTGTGGCCACGCCCGCTCCGGGATTCGGGGGTGGTAGGGCGCACTGTAGCCACGCCCGTCTCGTCGCTGTTATGTGGGTGCAAACTTTGAGGGTGCATGGGTGGGCCGCGTGTTAGGTGTCGGCCACTCTGGTGGCCGCCTGCTAGGAGTCAACCCACTTTGGGGCCACTCTCTGGGCCTTGCCGCCTTCCTGCAGACAGCCGCTTGGACCAGGCGGCCACAAGAAGGTGGCCCTCTGCCTTGGATGCTTGAGGGGCGCAGTCGGCCCTGATGTCTTGAATCGTCATGGGGAGCAGGTGAGGCTACCCGTGGTTATTTACTCCGACAGTAGTCCCCGAAGCTGGTGGTGCATCGCAGCTGAAAAGGCGAGAGGCCTCAGCAGCTTCCTACTTTGAAGAGCCAACAGCTAGGAGTCAGCCACGACCAGGCACGCCGTCTTGATGGTTTCAAAACATAAAGGCGGGATCCAGATGGCGCGCACGCCGGGCGTCGAGCTGGCCGCCCATTGTCCACGCGCCACGCGACGCCTGCCGGCTGGACCAGCCTGCCAGCCCACGCGCACGACGGGACGTCGCCGCAGGCTTGGGCCCGCCACTATCATGCCTCGGCCCACACGCGGATCCGCTGTGGCCGAGGCGGACGGTTGGCATTCCAGGCGTGGTTAATTCACGCCGTTATGGCGCGATAAACACGGGGTCGTGGGGACGTGGGCACAGTTAATCCCACAATCCCCACGCCCCGCCCCCTCGGCTACGCCGCTTGGGGCTATAAGTAGGGGGGAGGGGAGCGGCAGACGCACGCGCGCCCTCCTCCTCCTTCACCATTTTCTTCTTTCTTTCTCCCCGCTGCTGTTGCTGCTCCGCCGCGGGTCCGCATACTCGTTGCCGCATCGCCCCTTCGTCAAGCTTCGAGTGCCCATGGCGCGCTCCGGAGCATGGCACGGCTCCAATGTCCACAAGGACCACATCACTTTCCTCCGCCGAACGCGGCGGCCGCCCAACGAGGATTACGTGAAGGTACGCCTGGCGCCCGAGAGGGAGATCTCGCCGGCACTGGAGGAAGGCGAGCGCGTCATCTTCCGGTCGCACTGCCTGCCCAGCTTCGACCTGCTAGCGAGCGGCTTCCTGCGCTCCTTCCTCCAGTTCTATGGCCTCGAACCGCACCACCTCACGCCAAACACGGTGGTGCTGTTGTCGGCCTTCATCACCATCTGTGAAATCTACCTCGGCATCCTCCTCACCCTCTAGCTCTGGGGCGAGTTCTTCTACACGGAGCTCGGCACCTACACCAAGGAGAAGGCGACGCAGTGCGGCGCCTTCGTCGAGGTGCGGAGGCTGGCTGCTGACAACCCCTTCCCGTCCATGAGCTTGACACAGTCAATCAAGCTGTGGCAACAGTCGTACTTCTACATCAATAACGTCCATCCGTCGGCCAACTTCGTCAGCCTGCCGGCCTATGCAGCCGGCCCGCCGGCTGAACCCTGCTCCAATTGGGCGTAGCGGCCAAAGACGCCATCGGCCGTCTCTGCCGCTGCCGTCGAGTGGATCAAGGTGATGATGAGGATGGAAGGCCTCACGGGGGCGGACCTGCTGACCACCTTCGTGGCGCGCCAGGTGCTCCCCCTTCAAGGCTGGCCTAACATGATATGCCAGATGAGCGGGCACCAGGACCCGTGCCGGATGAGCACCAAGGAGATGCCACACGAGGAGGTGGCTCACCTAGCGAACCATATCTCGAACTGCAAGCTCCCGGCGGAGGAGTGGCAGTTTGGCAAGGAGCCTTGTTCGCGCGCGCATTTGCTACCTGCGGTAAGTCTTCACTCCTTCTCTTTTCTTTTTAGTTGCCAGGTTCTCATCTGCCGTCTGACGAGTCGGCCATGAAGCACAACTCCATCATCCAGTCGGCAGCCGGCACCGCGCGGCAGAACCATGAATATCTCCCCGACCGAGCGATGAGTGACGTGGACGACCCCGACTTGGGGGTGGCTGCCCTGAAAGAAGATGACGCCACGGGCGGTGGCGGCGGAGCAGACGGCTCCGGAGGTGGAGGCGGCCTCGACGACTGGCCAGATGACTCCGACGAGGAGAACGCGCCGCGCTGCCAGCCAGCCACTGACCGGGCGGGCGCGAGCTTATCAGCCAAGCCGGCTCCCCCAGGCGGCACACAGAAACGCCGGGCCGCGCTGTTGAAGTACGGTAGCCGGCCAAAGAAGCCTAGGGGCTCGGCGGCGGCGGCCAAGCGGGAGGAGGTGGCTGCAAAGGCGAACCGCTTTCGAAAGGACGTGAAGGAGCCCCCAACGGTGGCTACGTAAGCATTTTGAATCCTTCTTGCGTCCTTCTTTTTTCTTGCAAACGCCATTCTGAACTCTTTTTCCTTTTGCTTGCTCAGGGCTCCGCTCTCTCTTGAGCGGTCTATCGCCGCCTCCGTGGTCGGGACGACGGAGGGTTCTGCCAACACCCGCCGCGTAGACCCGCGCGCCGAGCTCTAGGCGGCGACAGAGAGGAGCGCGCGGGAGGCGCGCGAGAAGCAGGAGGCGGAGCGGCAGAAGGCGGCGGCGGCCAAGGGCGGCACAGGAGGAGGCGGACGAGGCTGCAAAGGCACGAGCCGATGCCGTGGCCAAGGCCCAGGCAGACGCCGTGGCCAAGGCACTGACGGAAGAGGCCGCGTGTGGCCAAACCCCGCAGCTCGTCATCCCCCTCCGCGCCGTGCCACCCGCACCCGAAGACATGGCAGCGCCTGAAGGAGCCGGCGGCGACCAGCCGGCCATGGACAGGTAGGGGACGACGACATCGCCCTGGGGGCGATAACATCGCCCTGGGGGCGGATGTGCCTCCGCCGGTGTCGACCGTCGAGGACCAAGGCGGCCGGCCCAACGCACCACCGGCGCCGCCGGCTAGCGGCGGACTGGCGGACCCCACGGTCCGCTCTCCGGCACACCGGCGTGCGGAGAAGGCGGCCTTGGCGCCACAGCCGCAAGGAGGCCACGGGCGCAAGCTCGTCGGCCCTAGAGCTGGAGGCCGCCTGCATCGGCTTGCCGGAATGGATGCCTGGGGGCGGGACGGCCGTGCTGAACGCGGCTGCACAAGACGTCCGGGCTCGGCTCCAGGCTCAGGCCGCCGCCCTCCATAACTACAACCAGCAGTTCCTGGCGTCGCGAACGGCCATCCGAGTATGCTTCTTGCTTCTTGTTTCTTATTCCCGTATTCTTCCGTAGAAGCGCGTCAGACCCTGCTGGGTTTAATCCCGAGTTCGGGCGGCTCCGAGCAAAGCGGCCCGAACTTTCGAAAGAGGTTCGGGTGCTAACTTGCTTTCTTTCCTGTTCGTCTTTGTTGCAGGATTATCATAATCTCCACGCGGCCGCCTTCAACTCCCATGTCCGGGAGCTGGCCCATAAGACTGCCGACTTGTCTGAGAGCCAGAGTAAGCACCTCGCCTTCTCTCTATCGCGGGGGCACGTCAGCGCATCTACTGGGTGTAGTCCCCGAGATCCGGGTCGACTGCTGAGCAGTTGGGCTGGATCTCTCTCAGTACTTCCTTATTTCTTGCTTCCTGACCATCTTTCTTTGCTATCTTTGTAGAGGCCAATGCCGACTTGCAGCAGCAATTGGGGGAGTCCCAAACCGCGCTGCGTGCCAAGGAGGAGGAGTGCATCAAGGTGGCCCAGGAGCACGACCGCCTGGCCAAGAAGCTGGCTGACTAGGAGGAGCTTCACAAGGTGGCCCTTCAGGCAGCGAAGGACAGCGAGACCACCCTCCATGCCGAGTACGAGACCCAGGCAGCGAATTGGGCCGATGCAGAGAGGGCACTGAACGTCGGCTATGGCCAGATTGAGGACATGGTCGACGTGAGTTGTTTTCCTCTTCTTTCCTTCGTCTGCCTCCTGTTATATGGTCCGTCTTCCGACTTTATATTTTCTTTTTTCATCTTGCGCAGAGTACTTCCCTGGCTAAGCCGTCGTCGCCAACCAAGCCATTGAAGCCAACCGCGAAGAGTAGAGGCAGGCTGGCGCAGAGATCATGCCGAATTCCCGCCAGACGCTCGACGAGCAGCTCCTTGCTATCCAGGCTCGTCCCCAGCCGGCTCATCAGATGCTCCGCCGGCCGCAGCATGTCGGGGCCTAGGTGGTCTCCGCCCTCGGCGGCGTCCCAGCCCGCACAAGACCCGGTCGGATCGCCCGATTGGTGGATGTGGCGATCGGCCGCCGGCGTGGAAGGCCTCCTCGGCCCGGGCAGGCGCCAGGCGGGCCTTGGAGTTCATCAGGGCGTGGTACCCTGGGCTAGATCTAGCCCAGTTGGCCACGTTCTGGCAGGAGGCCAATGAGGAGATGGTGGCGGTGAGGCCTGCTCTTATTTATCGCGCCGCGGCGATCGCCGACTACACCGACACCAGCATCTTCGTCCCTGAGCTGAACGAAGAGGGTGCCGAGCTGCCGCCCGACTCATTCGGGCTGAACCCGAAAGACGACAAGGACCCAGCGGAGGAAATCGCCTCCAGCGACGAGGGCGAAGATGAGGAGAGCGAGGATGGTGAAGACGCCGCGCCAGAGGGCGGAGCGGACGGCCAGCCTCCACTCGATCGTGCATCAAGCAACGAGCCGCGTGTGAGTGCACCGACTGCTACTGGGGACGACCAAGCCGAGACTCGTCGGCCAACCACTCCACCAGCCGGCGCCGCAGACTCCACCAACCTGCCGGACCTGCTGCGCCCATGGCCTAGGCGGCCAATTTATCTTTATGTTTTCCTGCCTAGAAGTCTTTTGAACAATACTTGTTAAATTCGCACAGTTCCATCCATTGGGGTGTATTCAAACTATGTTGAATTCCGGCTTGAAAGCCTTGCTTTATGTAAATATTATTCCGCACGTGTTGTGCTTGCGCTCAATTCCGACTTGTCTTGCTTTTTGATCCTTTTTGGCTTTTTCCTTTGCCGCCCTCCCTTGGCTGCCGTCTTGCCAATCAGGCGGCCGCTCTATGGACCATGGCTGGGTCAAGTACTTAGCCGTTTGGGAGGACAAGTACTTCAGCCTTTAGGCTGTAGCAAGGTAAGTGAGAAGCCGGCCGGCCGGCTGCTCAGCAGCCGGTCGGCAAGGCGGGAAGCCGACTTATGTTATGTAAGTGTGTTGGTCCTTAGCCATTTTTCATGTGGCCACCGTTTCTTGCCTTTGACTCTTGCCAGCCGGACAACCGCTTTACGAGCTGTGGCTTGCGGCAAGAGAGGGCTTAGATGCCGGCACATTACTTGTCCAACTGTAGGTAGCACTAACATACTACAAGGCGGCAAGCCCCCGGGCCGACTGGTCGAACCCGGTGCAAGGCGAGAAAATGTAGTAACACATTCTTAGGCATAAAACTTATCATATAGATAAAAGGGTAGTCCCCGAGTGTGCCTCAGGGGACCCAATGTCTTGTACTTAATACAAAATATAACGTGGTACATACTGCATCAACTGTAAATCTTTGAAGGAGATTTGCGTTCCACGGACGTTCTGACTCCTTGCTGGAGTCATCCCTCTTGCGTGCTCTGGGATTCTGTGCGTCGATTAGGTAGTAGGAGTCATTGCCCAAGGCCTTGCTGATGACGAAGGGGCCTTCCCAAGGGGTCGAGAGCTTGTGTTGGCCGGCTGTTCGCTGGATCAGCCGAAGCACAAGGTCACCCTCTTGGAAGGATCTTGGCTTGACCTTTCGACTGTGGTAGCGACAGAGGCTCCGCTGGTAGATGGTGGACCGACTGAGTGCCAACAGCCGGCCCTCTTCCAGCAGATCGACACCGTCTTCTCATGCTTCCTTCGCCTCCGCCTCTGTGTACATGGTGACGCGAGGTGAGTCGAACTCAATGTCAGTTGGGATGACAGCCTCGGCACCATACACTAGGAAGAAGGGAGTGAAGCCGGTTGACTTGTTTGGAGTGGTGCGCAGGCTCCAGAGGACGGCCGTCAGCTCGTCGATCCAGCAGTCGGCCGAGCGCTGTAGTGGCTCGACCAGTCAGGACTTGATGCCGGAGAGGATGAGGCCGTTTGCTCGCTCAACTTGGCCGTTTGACTGCGGATGTGCAACGAATGCTAAGTCCAGTCGGATGCCCCGCGTCGCGCAAAAATGGGCCAATGCTCCCTTGGCAAAATTTGTGCTGTTGTCGGTGATGATGTTGTGCGGTATGCCATACCGGGTGGTGATATCTGCGATGAAGGTTACAGCGGTCGGCCCATTCAACTTCTTGATTGGCTTTGCTTCAATCCACTTGGTGAATTTGTCGATGGCAACAAGAAGATGAGTCATGCCACCGCGTGCCGTCTTGAATGGGCACACCATGTCCAGTCCCCAGACGGCAAAGGGCCAGGTGAGGGGGATGGTCTTGAGTGCAGAAGCCGGCAGGTGTTGCTTGGAACTGAATACTTGGCACCCCTTGCAGTGTTTGACTAGGTCCTTGGCGTCTTCTAAAGCAGTCGGCCAGAAGAAGTCGTGGCGGAAAGCTTTGGCAACAAGTGATCTTGAGGCCGCGTGGTGGCTGCATTCGCCTTGGTGGATATCTTTGAGGATCGCCATGCGTTTCTCTGGCTCTACGCAACGCTGGAAGACTCCAGTCATGCTGCGCCCGAAGAGCTCTCTGTTTACTATTGTGTAGGCTCCTGCCCGACGCTGAACTTATCGGGCCGAGATCTCATCAGCCGGAAGCTCTCTATTCACCAGAAAGTTGAGGATGGGCTGCGCCCATGATGGAGCTATGACTTCTTATACTGTCAGCACAGCCACTGCAACTAAGGCGGTTGGGCTGGGAGGTGGTGGGTTGGAGTCGGCCACCACCTGTTGTGTCGCTGAAGTCCCTGGGCCGACTGCTGCAGTCCCCGGGCTGGGTTCTGAAGTCCCTGGGCCGGGTGCGGCTGCCGCAGTCCTCGAGTCGCCTACCGAAGTCCCCGAGCCGGCTGCCGATGTCCCCAAGTCGGATCCGACTACTTTGGGGTCGGCGGCACGAAGATGGAATCTGATTCCGGTGAAGGCTTGATAGACGACTTGAGGAGGCACTGAAGGGAGATGCCGGCTGGTATGGCTTGCCGGGTGGAGCCGATTCGTGCTAGGGCATCTGCTTGCTCATTGTCGGCCCGTGGCATGTGAAGGAACTCGCACCCTTCGGAATATCCGCTGAGTTGCTGGATGAGGAAGCGGTAGCTTGCCATGTTTGCATCTTTGGCGTCCCAGTCGCCGGACGACTGTTGGACCACCAAACCCGAGTCGCCGTAGCATAGGACCCGGCGGATGTCGAGTTCTTTGGCCAGCCGGAGCCCATGTACGAGCGCCCCGTACTCGGCCACATTATTGGAGGCGGCAAAGTGGATTTCCAATGAGTATCTAAGCTTGCCACCTTTTGGAGAGGTGAGGACGATGCCGGCTCCCAAACCGATGGACATCTTGGAGCCATCAAAGTGCATCCGCCAATGGGTGGAGTCCGGCGCTGGCGTCAGGTACTGGGTCTCGGACCAGTTCACGAGGAAGTCGGCCAGCACTTGGGACTTGATGGTGGTGCGAGGCTGGTAGAAGATGGTGTATGGAGCCAGCTTGATGGCCCACTTGGCCACCCAGCCTGAAGCATCTCGGCTGTCCATGATCTCGGCAAGTGGGGCAGTGCAAACAACCGTGATGGGGTGTTCTTGAAAGTAGGGCTTGAACTTCTTGGCGGCAAAGTACACGCCGTAGCACATCTTCTGGTAGTGGGGGTAGTTCTGCTTTGAGGCCGACAGTACTTCGCTCAAATAATACACAGGCCTCTGGACCGGCTGTGCCTTGCCGTCCTTTGGGCGCTGAACCACGATGACTGCCGGGGATATACCCCGCGGCGTAAACCGGCCGAAAGGATAAACCGGCCGGACTTGGCGATTCACCGGCGACCTGCATAGACCAAACGATTTACAGCTCATTGGTAATCCGGAGGATGGGACAGACGGATGACAAGGCCCAAGGCCCAGAAGGCCGGTTCATGTTTAATGGTGGGCCGGTTTAAGAGGAAAGGCATGAGGAATATTTACCTTGCAAGGAGTTAAGACCAACACTTGTATCCGGTTTGTATTAGAGATAGACTAGTCCTAATCCTAGTAGGACTCCAGATGTAAACCGCCCCTTCAACATATATAAGGAGGGGCAGGGCTCCCCAAAGAGGGACAAGTTACAAGTTAGAAGCTACAAGCTACAAGCAATAATCTCTAGGGTTAGACACAAAGAGGAGAGCCGGTTTACGTCGACTCCCTCGTGATGATAATGAGACCTAGCCTCAAACAGCATGTAGGGTTTTTACCGGATGATGTTTCCCGGGGCCCGAAGCTGTCTAAATCCCTGTCTTGTGTTGCGTCTCTCGATTCCGCTCAACCCCTCTCAAGCTATCACATAGATGTGTTGGCCTCGCGACTAAGTCCTGACACTAAGGACATCTGCCGTGACAAATCCACGACAGTTGGCGCCCACCGTGGGGCCTGCGCACGGTGGTGTTGAGTTCTTGGAGGGATCTTTTCTAAGGGCTTCGAGAAGTTCGCCAAATTTTTCGGATAAAAAAGCTGGTTTGAAAGGATTTTCATCAGCGTCAAGTTCATCAGTCCAGATTTGAAGATTTGTGAGATTTAAGGTTCAAGGTAAATTTAGGGTTGCGCGCGTGGCCGCACGTAACCAGGTGATCCGTCCGGATCGGGTTCTGCTGCCTACGAAGGTCGCTGAAACCAACTGGAGATTCCTTTTCGCACCGTTGCAGAAATCCATCGAAAGCGTCTCACTTTTTGGATCGAAGGAAAAAACTCGCTGCAGCCGCGTGTGCCTCCACGTCTCGAGGGAATCTCAGTCACGCCTTTTCCTAAAAAGTGAAGGCTGAGTCAAATCTAAGGAGTAGTACTTTGACCCGGAAACAGAACAAACACGCACGCGAAATCATCTGCTACGTGTGGCGGTGTGTAGGCACAAGTCCGGAGGAAATTCACAGCGGTGGTAGCAGGCAAATCCAAGGCGTATGGTGTTGGTATTTTTTTTCTATGTGGAGGAAAAATAGTCCAATAAAGACTAGATCAATACGACTCCCTGGCGCAAAGACCGAGTCGTGCAAATCAATTTTCACTTTTTCAGAATATCCGTTTGATATACGGAGGTGCAAACCTACAAGGGCACAAGTTCCCAGGCCAATTATTGCCTAAAAGTCCATCTGTTTGCTATACGCGAAGGACTAGGCTAATTCACTATTCCTCAATTGCTAAAGCTATGGTTCTTCAGTCAGCTCACAAAGATCCACGTGAAGACTCTGGTTTTGGGAAAGGATAATCTGTACAGCAAGGTCCAGATTCGTTTTTTGATTATTTTTTGGGTCACTCTGCTACGACCCGGACCAGCTCATCGCTGCACGAAGTCTACGCCCGCGTGTCTCCGCTCCGGTTTACGCGGTGCCGCCCCGCTCTGCGTCATCCGCCCGCGGCCCGGCTCCTGCGTCGCCACCGGCCGCCTTGCCGGGGATTTCCTCAATGGTCCGCTGGCTTATGCCACATCATAAAAACAAGCTAAGTCACTTTTATATTTAAATTTCATTTTTTCAGTCAATTAAATATATCCAGCATCTTTGAGTTAATCTCGGGGGCTACCGTTTCTTCTCATAAAGTTGACTCGTAAGGTTACCAAAGAGGACTACTTGCCACGATGCATAGTTCAAACATGGGTGCCCTACATATCAGCGAAATAATTCTATGTTCGTTCTTTACTAAGTCAGATGCAACTCATAATCGACCAAGTAGTGGGTATGGTGTTGTCAATCCACTCTGATGCCTATCATGGACTTTGTCGACCCTGAACATATCATATTCCATGAAAAAAGTCCACGCGAGAGCCTACTTAGTCGAGTCAAACGATTAACAAACTTGAACACAAGTTGACAAAGTCATCAAAATTATTATTTAATTTTGTTTTATATATCATGAACGGTGTAATGCATTCATGTGTTTTATTTCAGGAACAAAGAGCTTGAAGACGACTCCTCGAGTCGCCTCAAGCCTCGGGGGCTATCAAGCCAGAATTTGTGAAAAAATGGACTTTGTTTACCAAAACACAAGTTCACATACTGTCCCGTCCGCGCCGGCTTACAACGCCGTGTCCGGTTCATCTGTTTGAGCCGCCTATGATGCGGAGGTCATCTTTTCCGTCCAGTTCTCACGGCCTGGTCCACATCAACATACCGGGCCTCACCTATCTGCATGGGCTGTTTATTGAAGTATGAGCAAGTCACAGCTTGGGTAGCCCGGCTTTCTTTCAAATTGGAGGCAAATTATTATCAACCGCCGTTTGCACTGGATGGTTCAATGGGCAGGCGCACAAGTCGCCGCCATTACAGTTTGGTTAACTTCAAATCACCAGTTGGAAGGAACCATTGGCTGAGTTGCTGACACGGCTCATACGGGATCATTTATAACCCGCCGCAGTCACCTCAACCTTCTGTGGATTCACATCTTGCTATCAACACCGATGATATACAAGTTATGCCGGTTTATATGACGGTCTAGTATGGAGAATCTCAAGCCAACTCTTCGAGTCACCTTGAGACTCGGGGGCTACGATGATATGACGCAACAAGTCTTGCCAGTTTCAGCAAATTTAAAAACCCGTGACAATGGAGGGAAAGATAACCCGTCCCGGAGGCTATTGTTATTTGAAGGCCGTCGAGAAAATTTCCGGCTTAGAAAGTATATGACAATTACAAAATCCCGCTCAATGAAGAAGTTCTGGTCATCGAGAAAAGATTCGGTTTAAAATCCGGCTCAAGGGAAGCCGTCTCACTGAAGCTCTCAAATCCGGTTTAAAATTTCCGGTTCAAAAGGAATTAACTTCGCAAGTTCGAGTTGAAAGGCCGTCAGAAAATTTCCGGCTGAAAATGAAGATTCCGGTTTACAATCCGGTTCAAGGGAAAGATATCTCCCACAAAGCTTTGAAGCTCTCAATATCCGGTTTAAGAATTTCCGGTTCAAGAAGGATTTATCTCTTGCAAAAAATTAAAAGGTGCCAAAGAGGACCTGCTGCCATGATGCGCGGTTCAAACATGGGTATCACGCCTTATTGGTTTATCATATTATTGATCACTTGGGGGCTTGGCATATCCGAACCATAGTCACACCTCTTGATCGGCGCAATGCCACAATATCACTTGGGGGCTTGGTCGTGTCCGAACCAATGCAACACCTCTTGATAGGCGAAAGCCACCAGATCACTTGGGGACACGGTCAAGTCTGAACCGGTCACGCCTCTTGGTCGGCCTACAGGCCTTAGAGTCATTTGGGGGCTTGGTCGAACCCGAACCAATGTCATGCCACTTGGCCGGCGTAATGCCACGAGTCTTTTGGGGACTGCCGATTGGCACCATCGCTACGCCGGGGAGCTTGGTTGCGTCGACCATGGTAACGCCATCTGACCAGCTCAGTAAAGCTTTTCTTTTGCAAAAAGTTGTTGCCTTTGCTTCCATATTTTTTCATAATTGTTATTCGATTTTTGTTGCGTTTTTTTAAACCGACAACGTTTTAATCCGGTTCAACTGTCAATTATAAATTGATGGAACACGGTTAAATCTTAATCCGGAGGTTGTCTGCCCGGTTTGATTTTCTGTTACCATCCTATTATGGAGTAAACCGGTGTTTATCAACCCGGCTTGGCTTTCAACTACAAGTTGTCAGTACACGATCAAGATATAATCCGGAGACTGTCAGCCCGGTCTGGTTTGACTACGAGTCGCCAGTATTATATATGGTTAAACCGGTGTTTATCACAACCCGGTACGGTTTATCATAAGCTGGTACAGTATGAAAGGAGTTATCATTACTCAAGATTTGGGTTATTACCTCTACTACAAAAAGTTGGTAAGCCAACGATGTGATTCAATGTCACAGGTATGATATATTTCATATTTGATTATTCTTAAGTGCAACCTTGGTTATAAACCCGGGTTATATGTTGGGCATTATGACCCGTCCGGTGGTAAACCGCCAGGACACTTTAAACTTGTTGTATGCAGAAACAGGTTGAATAAAGCATGATGATAAATTATCCGGTGTTTATTAAACCGGCCTGGCTTTAAGACGATAAGTCGCCAGTATATGATGGAAAATTATCCGGTGTTTATTAAACCGGCCTGGCTTTGGACTATACGTCGCCAGTATATATTTGGATTGCGCCATTGGAATCATGCGCTTATAAATGATTGGGTTATATTATTCAAATAGCCAAACTTGGTTGAATTTTCATTATGATATTGGATGAATAAGGTTTCATACCGGATTATATTATCTTGAATAGCCAACATGGCTAGATTTTTATTATGGTTATTAATATTATGATTGAGGTTTTCAAAGTCGCTTTAGCGCAATGGATATTATGTTATCAATGGATATGGCTTTTATTCTACAATTGAAGGAATAGTCCCGAGTTGCTGCAGGCTTACAACCCGGCACTTGGGGGCTACATTATTAAAGTTGAGATTACATCAAATATGCAAGTCTCATGTCGCTGCAAGCATGCACCATGACACTTGGGGGCTAATGTAAAGTCATTTTTTTGCTCCTATTATTGAAGACCCGACTCATCACATTATAATGAGCCGGCCCTTGGGGGCTACCAATTGCTCATGTCAACAATTCAAGGTACACAAATTTTCATTATATTGAAGGGTCCACTGCTCAATTGGTAAAGCACAAGGCTCTTAACCTTATGGACGTGGATTCAAGCCCCATGATGGGGGTTACATCATATGATGTTATTTTCATTGAAGTATATATCAAGTCCCAGCTCAATATTATCTTACTGAACCGGCCCTTGGGGGCTACACTGGTTGAAGTTTTTATGAGCATCAGGAAATTACAAGTCCTGTGTTCTCGCAAGCATGACAACCCGGCACTTGGGGGCTACATAATATGGAGTATTCAGTTTTTACTAAGTGACTGGGATGAACAACAAGGATTTCTTCTTAAGTGGCAGTATTTATATTGAAGCAAGTCTTAAGCCATCATTTTGTTCTGCTCAAGACTTGGGGGCTACAGGTATTATATTATTATCGAAGAACTATTTTCAAATTCTCTGTTTTGAGCAAACTGGATTGACCCGGTGTCACCAATCATTACGACCGTGGTATCGCAACCCGGCGTCATCAATAATCATGAACGGCGTTATAAACAATCATGAACCGGTGTTGGCAACAATCATGACCCAGAATTATCAGTGTTTATAATCCGACAGTCTTTGGCAATGACAAAACCGGTAAGTTCTGCATCTTCAAACTGGTTGAATATCAGATGAGTATTTCAAGACCAATATTTCTTAAACCGGCGCTTTGGAAGCCGATTCAAGTGGATTATTCTTTACAATATTTTTTCTATAAGAAGCCAACATCAGCAATTTGAGTATGAAGCTGGTTATTGACCCAGATTTTCTAGAAGGAGGAAATGACAAGGACTTAAGGACGATCAGGTGTCGGTCTACAAGAATTCTTAACCCGGAGCACAACCTGTCAAATTTGTTCTGGTGTTTATTTGCAGCATAAGTTTACCATGGATAAATCCAAGCTAAACTTGGGGGCTAATGTCGGGGATATACCCCGCGGCGTAAACCGGCCGAAAGGATAAACCGGCCGGACTTGGCGATTCACCGGCGACCTGCATAGACCAAACGATTTACAGCTCATTGGTAATCCGGAGGATGTGACAGACGGATGACAAGGCCCAAGGCCCAGAAGGCCGGTTCATGTTTAATGGTGGGCCGGTTTAAGAGGAAAGGCATGAGGAATATTTACCTTGCAAGGAGTTAAGACCAACACTTGTATCCGGTTTGTATTAGAGATAGACTAGTCCTAATCCTAGTAGGACTCCAGATGTAAACCGCCCCTTCAACATATATAAGGAGGCAGGGCTCCCAAAGAGGGACAAGTTACAAGTTAGAAGCTACAAGCTACAAGCAATAATCTCTAGGGTTAGACACAAAGAGGAGAGCGGTTTCTGGCGACTCCTCGTGATGATAATGAGACCTAGCCTCAAACAGCATGTAGGGTTTTTACCGGATGATGTTTCCCGGGGCCCGAAGCTGTCTAAATCCCTGTCTTGTGTTGCGTCTCTCGATTCCGCTCAACCCCTCTCAAGCTATCACATAGATGCGTTGGCCTCGCGACTAAGTCCTGACACTAAGGACATCTGCCGTGACAAATCCACGACAATGACTGTGATGACCACCTGACTGGTTGCGGCAATGTAAAGGAGCATGGGCTCTTTGTCAGTCGGAGCCGCCAGGACAGGCGGCGTGGTCAACATCTTCTTCAATTGGTGAAAGGCTTCGTCCACCTGGTCATTCCACTCGAAGTGAATGGTTTTCTTCATGAGCTGGTACAGGGGAAGAGCCTTCTCTCCCAGTCGACTGATGAAGCAACTAAGGGAAGCCAGGCACCCGGTGAAATTCTGGACATCTCGCAGCCGGGTGGGTATCTCCATCCTCTCGATGGCTTTGATCTTCATAGGGTTGCACTCAATGCCGCGTTCAGAGACCAGGAAGCCAAGGAGCTGGCCGGCTGGTACTCCAAAGACGCATTTCTCAGGGTTGAGCTTGATCTGAAAGCGGTGCAGATTGTCAAATGTTTCCTTGAGGTCTTCCAGCAGGGTGTCGTGCTTCTCCGTCTTCACCACAATATTGTCTACATAGACGTGGGCATTTCCGCCGAGCTGTTTGAGGAGACACTTCTGAATGCAACGCTGAAAAGTGGCACCGGCATTTCTCAAGCCGAATGTCATAGTCAGGTAGCAGAAGGCTCCGAATGGTGTGACGAAGGCGGTCTTCAGGCGGCCGGCCGGGTCCAACTTAATCTGGTGGTACCCTGAGTAGGCATCCAAGAAACTCAACAGCTCGCATCCGGCTGTGGAGTCTATCACTTGGTCAATTCGAGGCAAAGCAAACAGATCTTTGGGGCAGGCCTTGTTGAGGCTGGTATAATCAATACACATGCGCCACTTGTTGTTCTTCTTCAGTACAAGGACTGGATTGACAAGCCATTCTAGGAAGAACACTTCCATAATGAAACCGGCTGCTAGAAGCCGGGCTATCTCTTCACCAAGGCTGTCGATGAGGGTGGCCAAGGTGGGCGACCGCACAGGGCCCCCGAAAAAATGGGCCCCCCAAAATTATTTATCTTGCACTAATTGCATTGCATGTCATGCATGATCTCTCCTTGGCCAATGATTTCTTTCCTTCTCTATGCACACCTGCATACACGGGATTTCTTCCCTTGATTATCTCCCCTGCATGCACGTGATTTCTTACTATCTTGATTATCTCCCCTGCATGCACGGGATTCCTTTCCATCTCATGCGATATTTCCCACACAACCCCCTACTGCATACACCATTTAGTTCCGGATATTTTGGCACGTTAATTGCATGCCTGAGGATTAGGGATAGAAGAAAATCAGCATGAAGATCGCTCCATTCGTGGTGCCATATTTTTTAACATAGACTTTTATTTATTGTAAACAACCCTTCGAAGGGAATCAACGAGCTAATTCTCAAAAAAAAGGGAATCAACGAGCTGGAAATAAAAAATGATTGATATTTCAGAATTCCTTAAAGTTTAATACACAACAAATAATATGAAACAAAGGTCAATGGGAGCATGATTTTGTTAAATTTGAAGACCCTATTTTATATTTGATGATCATATAACACAAATGTGTAACCAAGAGTACTTTACACCATGCGATCGGTTGCTCAGCAGAGTAATAAAATCTTGGGTGATATATGTCACGACAAGCGCGCATTACATGAATTGATAGGCGAACTGTAACATAATTTATTTCCCGCACCGGGCCCCCAAATTTCTGGAGAAGGCCCTGCTCTTCACCAACAATTCTTCTCTTCTCCTCTGACAGTCGGCGGAGGGGTTGCTTGACTGGTTTTGCATCAGCTCTGACATGTAGCTTGTACTCGGCGAAATCCGTCGGAACACCCGGCATGTCCTTGGGGGACCATGCAAAGATATCCCGATTCTGACGGAGGAAATCAACGAGCTCGCTTTCCTATTTGCTGTCAAGGTTGGTTCCTACAAGGGCGAACCTCTCCGGGTGGTCCGGATCCAAAGGTATCTTCTTGGTTTCCTTGGCCGGCTGGAAGGAGCCCTGAGTCTCCGACTCCTTGGGGTTCGGTGACAGGTCCGACTGTTTGTCGGCCATGGCCACAACCCGGTCAAGGATCTTCTTCTCTGCAGCAATCACAAGGGACTCGGCCAGCCGGCTGCTTGTTGCGGCACAAGCGGACGACTTCTTGTAGTCTTCGACTATGGTGATGATGCCCTTGGTGCTTGGCATCTTCATCTTGAGGTAGGCGTAGTTGGGTACAGCCATGAACTTGGCCAGAGCAGGTCGGCCTAGTAATGCATGATAGGGGCTCTCCAGGTCCACTACTTCAAACCAAACTGCTTCGCGGCGGAAGTGATCTTTATCTTCGAAGAGGACATCTATCTTGATCTTGCCGATTGGTGAGCACGAAAGACCCGGCACAATGCCATGAAAGACGGTCCGGCTAGGCAAGAGCTTCTTCATCTTGATGTTCAACTTCTTGATGGTATCGCGGTAAAGGATGTTGATGCTGCTACCGCCATCTATCAGGACTAGGGAGAAACGAGCAGCTCGCCTCTCTATTGCAAAGGTGGCATCCAACACCAAGGCATAGGAACCCGGATAAGGCATCACCTCCGGGTGGTCAGCTCTGCTCCAGCTGATGGGCTTCTCAGACCAGTGCATGAACTCTAGAACCTTGGAGGCGACAACATTGACCTCCTGGTGCTGCCGGCGCCGGCAGCGCCTGCCATCAGCCTGGCTTGTGAAGACAACGTAGGCTCTGTGCTCTTCGGGGAACTCGTCTTGGATGGCACCGACTGCTGGGCAGGCCGCTGGCTGCTGAGGAGCCGGAGGCGGCTGGCCAGCAGGTGGAGGAGGCAGTAGCCCCTCGCCCTTGGAGATTCGAGTGAGCCAGTGGCACTTCCGTGTAGTGTGGTTGGACGGCTTCGCGCCGCTGTGGAACTTCCAGAGTGCATTGAGGGTCTGCTCATAGGAGAAGGTGGGCTGCCAAGCCGGCTTGCCGCCTTTCTGACGCTTGGGTAAGGGCTGCCCCTCCGGCTGCTGATCTTCAACTGTTGCCACCTGCCGACTGGTGGAACCCGGCATCGGGGCCTTGCGCTTGTTGTCGTTCTGCTGCGGGCGCCGACTGGTGTTGCCGGCCAGCGTTCTGGGAGCCGAAGGGAGCACCTTCCTAGAGGTGTCCACCCGAAGCTCCGACTTCATCGAGGAGTCGGCAGTGGCGTACTTGTCTGCTATGATCAATAGCTCGCCGAGTGTAGACGGCTCGTCGCAGAGGAGTCGGTGCTTGAGGAGGGTGCCTTCTCTGCACCCGGCGGTGAAGTACTCTATAGCTTGCACCTCGTGCACCCCTTTGCATGAGTTGCGAAGCTCGGCCCATCGTGTCAGGTAGTCGCGACTGGACTCGGTTGGGCCTTGGACGCACAGAGAGAGCTGGCAAGGCTTGGGCGCCCACTTGTATGTGCTGGTGAAGTTGTGGATGAGGACTTCAGTGAAATCCACCCAGTTGTTGACGCTGTAGGGCTTGAGGCTGTTCAGCCAAGTAACTATTCACACTGATCATGCTACTATTAAATACCTTATGGAAAAGAAAGATGCTAAACCTAGACTTATTAGATGGGTTCTCTTGCTACAAGAATTTGATTTGCATGTTATTGATAGAAAGGGAGCTGACCCCATTGCAGACAACTTGTCTTGGTTAGAAAATGTTCTTGATGACCCACTACCTATTGATGATAGCTTTCCAGATGAACAATTGGTTGTCATAAATGCTTCTCATACTACTCCATGGTATGCTTATTATGCTAATTACATTGTTGCTAAATTTATACCACCTAGTTTCACATACCAGCAAAAGAAAAAGTTTTTCTATGATTTAAGACATTACTTTTGAGATGATCCACACCTTTATAAAGAAGGAGTAGATGGTGTTATTAGACGTTGTGTACCTGAGCATGAACAAGAACAAATCCTACGCAAGTGTCACTCCGAGGCATATGGAGGACATCACACGGGAGATAGACTGCACATAAGGTATTGCAATCTGGTTTTTATTGGCCTTCTCTCTTCAAAGATGCCCGTAAGTTTGTCTTGTCTTGTGATGAATGTCAAAGAATTGGTAATATTAGTAGACGTCAAGAAATGCCTATGAACTATTCACTTGTTATTGAACCATTTGATGTTTGGGGCTTTGATTATATGGGAACTTTTCCTTCCTCTAATGGATATACACATATTTTTAGTTGTTGTTGATTACGTTACTAAGTGGGTAGAAGCTACTCCAACTAGTAGTGCTGATCATAAGACCTCTATTAAGATGCTTAAATAAGTTATTTTTCCGATGTTTGGAGTCCCTAGATACTTAATGACTGATGGTGGTTCACATTATATTCATGGTGCTTTTTGTAAAATGCTTGCTAAGTATGATGTTAATCATAGAATTGCATCTCCATACCATCCACAGTCTAGTGGTCATGTAGAATTGAGTAATAGAGAGCTTAAATTAATCTTGCAAAAGACTATTAATAGATCTAGAAAGAATTGGTCCAAGAAACTTGATGATGCATTATGGGCCTATAGAACTGCATATAAAAATCCTATGGGCGTGTCTCCGTATAAAATGGTTTATGGAAAAGCATGTCACTTACCTCTCGAACTAGAACATAAGGCATACTGGGACATTAAAGAGCTCAATTATGATTTCAAACTTGCCGGTGAGAAGAGGCTATTTGACATTAGCTCACTTGATGAATGGAGAACCTAGGCCTATGAGAATGCCAAACTGTTTAAAGAAAAAGTTAAAAGATGGCATGACAAAAGGATACAAAAGCGTGACTTTAATGTAGATGATTATGTTTTGCTATACAACTCGCGTTTAAGATTTTTTGTAGGAAAACTTCTCTCTAAATGGGAAGGTCCTTACATTATCGAGGAGGTCTATCATTCCGATGCCATAAAAATCAACAACTTCGAAGGCACAAATTCGAAGGTGGTGAACGGTTAAAGAATCAAACATTATATCTCAGGTAATCCCATAAATGTTGAAACCAATGTTATTGATACCGTAACCCCAGAGGACTACATAAGGGAGACTTTCCAGAACGATTCAGACTCCGAAAAGGAATAGGTATGTGGTACGATAAGTAAACCGACTCCAAAACAGTTCTAATAGCAATTTTTCTCCGTTTTGGAATATTTAAGAAAATAGGAAAATAAGAAGTAGTACGGAAAGGACACGAGGCGTCCACGAGGGTGGAGGGCGCGCCCTACCGCCTGGGTGCACCCCCTGCCTCGTGGGCACCTCGTGTGCCCTCCGAACTCCGTTTTCTTGAACGATACTTCTTTTGGCTGGTAAAAATTCATTATATAATCTCCCAAAGGTTTTGACCACCGTACCACGACAAAATCCTTTGCTTTTGTTTCGAGCTATTTTTCTGACAGATTTATATTAACATGACGTCTTCAAGCGCCCCCAAGGACAAGTTTTTCGAGAAGGTCATCAACCCCTACCTCGCAGAGGTGCTGCAACACCCTCAAACCATTGAGATGAGCGAGGGGGTGCTTCACATCCGCAATGTTGAGGGACCAAGGAGGACCGGAAGCGTGGAGACAAGACTCAAAGCAATGGAGCAACAAGTTTTCAAGTGCCAAGGGTTGGTGGAACACGGACTCAATGCCAACCACATGATGATCGTGGAGTTCACCAACAACCACAAGCTGGATGCCAAGAACATCGGGGAGACCATCTCCAAGCTTCACGAGAAGATCGAGCACCTCCAAGCCCAGATATATGACCTACAAAACCAAAACTGTGAGTATGAATATAGATTCAAGAGGATGAGTTTGGCTGTAGATTTGAGGATCCCGGAGACTCGATCATCCTTCTATGATGGTGAGCATATGCCTTGGAAGATGGATGACAAGCCTACATCATCACCAACTCCATCATCACCACCTCCAAAGAAAGAAACATAATCACATGGGTATGGGTACTCCCCTTGGCAACTGCCAAGCTTGGGGGAGGTGCCCCGATATCGCATCACCATCACACTTTTATCTTTACTGTTTTTCTTAGTTCGATCCTTTTGGTTATATCTTGATCTAGTAGAATAAAGTTTAGTATGATTTAGCTTTGAGTTTTTGTGTTGATCCCTATCTATGTAATCGAGTCCATGAGCTATATATATTAAAGATTAGTTTTGAGTTGAGGGATTTACTATCTTGCTATGATCTTGAGGGAATAAAAGAAAAAGAAAGAATAAAAAAGAAACAAAAAGATCATATTGATCTTATGGAGAGTGATGACTTCACATATAAAGAGTATGATGAATAAAAGTGGTTGAGAGTTGACAAACATAGTTTGGGTCATCGTTGCAATTAATAGGAAGTAATAAAGAAAGAGAGGTTTTCACATATAAATATAATATCTTGGACATCTTTTATGATTGTGAGCACTCATTAAAATATGACATGCTAAAAAGTTGATGTCGGACAAGGAAGACAATGTAATGGGTTATGTTTTCTTATATCCGAAATAAATTATATTGTCATGGATCACCCAACATTTTGAGCTTGCCTTTCCCCCTCATGCTAGCCGAATTCTTTGCACCAAGTAGAGATACTACTTGTGCTTCCAAACATCCTTAAACCTAGTTTTTGCCATGAGAGTCCACCATATCTACCTATGGATTGAGTAAGATCCTTCAAGTAAGTTGTCATTATTTCAAGCAATAAAAATTGCTCTCTAAATATGTATGATCTATTAGTGTGGGGAAAATAAGCTTTATACGAGCTTGTGATATGGAAGAAATAAAAGCGATGGACTGCATAATAAAGGTCCCTATCACAAGTGGCAATATAAAGTGACATTCTTTTGCATTAAGATTTTGTACATCCAACCATAAAAGCACATGACAACCTCTGCTTCCCTCTGCGAAGGGCCTATCTTTTATTTTTGTCCTCTGCTTTATACAAGAGTCATGGTGATCTTCACCTTTCCTTTTTACACTTTATCCTTTGGAAAGCACTATGTGTTGGAAAGATCCTGACATATATATCCAATTGGATGTTGGTTTTCATAAAACATTAATGTTGACATTACCCTTGAGTTAAAAGGTTGGGAGGCAAAACTATAAGCCCCTATCTTTCTCTGTGTCCAATTGAAACTTCATACCCATAAGTATCGCGTGAGTGTTAGCAATTGTGAAAGATTAAATGATAGTTGAGTATGTGGACTTGCTGAAAAGCTCTTATATTGACTCTTTCCGATGTTCTCATAAGTTGCAATTGCTTCAATGACTGAGATTATAGTTTGCTAGTTTTCAATGAAGTTTCTGATTCATACTTGACATTGTGAATAGATTGTCACTTTAAGCATAAGATATCATATGACAACATATATATTGCTACTCTAAGAATGATCATGATGCCCTCATGTCCATATTTTATTTTATCGACACCTCTAACTCTAAACATGTGGACATATTTTTCGATATCGGCTTCCGCTTAAGGACAAGCAAGGTCTAAGCTTGGGGGAGTTGATACGTCCATTTTGCATCATGCTTTTATATCGATATCTATTGCATTATGGGCTGTTACTACACATTATGTCACAATAATTATGCCTTTTCTCTCTTATTTTACAAGGTTTACATGAAGAGGGAGAATGCCAGCAGCTGGAATTCTGGGCTGGAAAAGGAGGAAATATTACAGACATTTTCTGCACAACTCCAAAAGTCCTGAAACTCCAGGAAAGTCAGTTTTGGAATATATTAAAAGTATTGGGCGAAGAAAGCACCAAAGGGGGGCCACCCACTATCCATGAGGGTGGGTGTCGGATTTAGGGATCCGACAACCCTTGAGAGGTTCAAACTCTGGGGTGCGTACGGATATCTCAACCTGCCCAGCCTGCCTACTCGCAATCCTCCCTAGCATAGCACGTCGAGATCAAGGAGACACAAAGACACAGAGATTTATACTGGTTCGGGCTACCGTTGTGGTGTAATACCCTAATCAAGTGTGGTGTGGTGGATTGCCTCGAGGGGCTATGGATGAACTAGTACAAAGGATGAACAAGCCTCAGGAGGTGAGGTGTTCTTCAGCTGGTGTGGTACTCGACTTGTTCTGATATCGGTCCCTCCCCTATGGTGGTGGATAAGTCCTATATATAGTGGCCTTGGTCCTCACCCCAAATATGATCGGCAAGGGATTCTACAACGGCGGGATTTGAAAGGGGACAAGTAGTACAGTCTATCCTGACAAAAGTAGTCTTCGCCTGCGAAAAGCCTCTGGTCGTGACGCTGCGGCTGGCTCGTTGATGACCTCCATCCTGGTGTCCTGGCGGTCTTGGTCTTGTTGCACCAGAATGGAAACCTTTGACTAATTCCTCGGGACACCGTGCTTGTGGCTTGCCTCCCTTGCACCAAAGAGGAAACCTGCGCTCTACGCCCGCCGGGCCTTGGTCGTCATGGCTCACGTCAGCTGAGCCTCATGAGGTAGCTGCATAGAACTCCCCGCCCCTCAGGAGCCCTCCTGAGGAGGCCACTTCCTTTGGGGGTCTTGGCGTCGTCCGCCTCGCGAGGGTCTTGTGGTGTTGGTGTTGAAGCTGGGCTGTACCAGGCCGTCGATGAAGCCACGTGGTGGGTTGCGGGCAGGCAGGGCTGGATACCCCCGAATCTAGGACACCGACAGTAGCCCCCGAGCCCAAGGCGCGCTCGGACTAGGCTTCCAGGTGAAGCCAGAGGGCAAGGGCGGAGCGCCGTGGGCCCTATTGGCCTGCGACCTTGAAGACATGTGGTGGTTGATGGGACGTGGGCGTCTCCACTTCCCCATGCCGCCTTGATATCTGGTAGATACAGCAGCCGCCCGTTGTCAGTGCAACTCGCCATTCACAGTGTACCGTGCCCGGCTCTTGTTTCTTCCTTCCCAATCTTGCCGCCGCGTCCATAGATCCGGTGCCGGCGCCTTGTCCTCTCTTGGTATTCACCATGGCGCCCAAGCCGAGGAAGAAGAAGGGGAAGCCACTCGCACCGGCCGGTCCCCCGCCAGCCTTGGAGCCAGCCCTTGAGCAGTCGACGGTGATCAACAAGGAGGGGCTGGACAAGGTTCGCCATGCGCTCGCTGCCGATTCCAATGAGGGGAGGGCGACGGTTGTCCGCCCTGCGTCTTGGCGTACCAGAGAGATGAGTGCCACTGAGATTCCCATCTATCTCCATGCTCTTCTTGCTGGGCTGATGATGACCTGCAAGTATACGGGATAGTTGTAGCCTCTTTCGATAAGTAAGAGTGTCGAACCCAACGAGGAGCTAAAGGTAGAGCAAATACTCTCTCAAGTCCTATCTGCCACAGATACGACTCTACGCACACTTGACGTTCGCTTTACCTAGAACAAGTATGAAACTAGAATTACTTTGTAGGTGTTGTTGGATAGGTCTGCAAGATAATAAAGAGCACGTAAATAAAAAGTAGGGGCTGTTTAGATAAAGATGCAATAAAGTAAATATAGTGAGTGTGGAAAAGTGGTGGTAGGAGTTGTGGAATTGTCCCTAAGCAATTGACTATGTTACTAGACCGGTAATCACTATTGCAATTCTATTTGAGGGAGAGGCATAAGCTAACATACTTTCTCTACTTGGATCATATCCAGTTATGATTGGAACTCTAGCAAGCATCCGCAACTACTAAAGATTCATTAAGGTAAAACCCAACCATAGCATTAAAGTATCAAGTCCCCTTTATCCCATACACAACAATCCCCTTACTCGGGTTTGTGTTTCATTCACTCACACAACCCACCATAAAAGAATCATGAACGTATTGCAACACCCTACAGCGGGAATCCCTCACGCTTGCGCGACACGGAGGGCACAATAGGACAGCAACATAACCACAAGCAAATTAAATCAACCATAGCAATTCATCAACCACCAATAGGATAACGACAATCTACTCAGACATCATAGGATGGCAACACATCATTGGATAACAATATGAAGCATAAAGCACCATGTTCAAGTAGAGGGTACAGCGGGTTGCGGGATAGTGGACCGCTGGATATAGATGGGGGAAGGTGATGGAGATGTTGGTGAAGATGACGGCGGTGTTGGTGAAGATCGCGGTGATGATGATGGCCCCCGGCAGCGCTTCGGCGCCACCGGAAGCAAGGGGGAGAGAGCCCCCCTTCTTCTTCTTCTTCCTTGACCTCCTCCCTAGATGGGAGAAAGGTTTCCCCTCTGGTCCTTTGCTCCCATGGCTTGGGAGGGGCGAGAGCCCCTCCGAAATTGGATCTATCTCTCTGTTTCTGCGTTCTCAGATTCTTCCCCTTCACCGTTTCTTCTATATCTAGAGATCCGTAACTCCGATTGGGGTGAATCTTTCGCCCAGATCTTTCTCATAAAATTAGCTTTATTGCGCCAAAAAGGGCATCAACCGCCTGACGGGGTGACCAGGAGAGTCCAGGGCGCGCCTGCCTCCCTGGGGCGCGCCCCATGTCTCCTGGCCCCCTCGGGCACCGTCTCGCGTTGATTTTACTTCCCAAAAATCACAAATATTCCAAAATAATTCTCCGTACGTTTTTATCCCATTTGGACTCCGTTTGATATTGGGTTTCTGCGAAACAAAAAACATGCAACAGACAGGAACTGCCTTGAGCAATCGGATCAATATGTTAGTCCCAAAAAATAGTATTAAAAGTTGCCAAAAGTATATAAAAGTTGAATAATATTGGCATGGAACAATCAAAAATTATAGATACGACGGAGACGTATCAGCATCCCCAAGCTTAATTCTTGCTCGTCCTCGAGTAGGTAAATGATAAAAAAGATAATTTTTGATGTGGAATGCTACCTAGCATAATCTTGATCATGTGTCTAATCATGGCATGAATATTAAGACATGAGTGATTCAAAGCAATAGTCTATCATTTGACGTAAAAAACAATAATACTTCGAGCGTACCAATAAAGCAATCATGTCTTTTCAAAACAACAAGGCCAAAGCAAGCTTATCCCTACAAAATCATATAGTTTGGCCATGCTTCATTTTCGTCCCACAAAATGCTCCCATCATGCACAACCCCGATGACAAGCTGAGCAATTGGTTCATACTTTTTAACGCGCTTCAGCTTTTTCAACCCTCACGCAATACATGAGCGCAAGCCATGGAATAGAATATAATGATGGAGGTTATGTGGAGAAGACAAAAAAGGAGAAAGTCTCACATCGACACGGCTAATCAACGGTTTATGGAGATGCCCATCAATTGATGTCAATGCGAGGAGTAGGGATTGCCATGCAACGGATGCACTAAGAGCTATAAGTGTATGAAAGCAAAAACCAAAAACTAAGTGGGTGTGCATCCAACTTGCTTGCTCATGAAAACTTAGGGCATTTGAGGAAGCCCATGGTTGGAATATACAAGCCAAGTTCTGTAATGAAAATTCCCACTAGTATATGAAAGCGATAACATAGGAGACTCTCTATATGAAGTACATGGTGCTACTCTGAAGCACAAGTGTGGAAAAAGGATAGTAACATTGCCCCTTTTCTTTTCCTTTTTTTTTCTTTTTCTTTTTTTTCTTTTTCTTGATGGGGCAATGTTCTATAATGATGATCATCACACTTTTATTTACTTACAACTCGATGTTACAACTCGATACTGGAACAAAGATATGACTCTATATGAATGCTTCCGACGGTGTACCGGGATGTGCAATGATCTGGTGTAGCAATGACATCAAAAAATGGACAAGCCATGAAAACATCATGCTAGCTATCTTACTATCATGCAAAGCAATATGACAATGAATGCTCAAGTCATGTATATGATGATGATGAAAGTTGCATGGCAATACGGAATGGCTATGGAAATGCCATGATAGGTAGGTATGGTGGCTATTTTGAGGAAGATATAATGACGTTATGTGTGATAGAGCGTATCATATCACGGGGTTTGGATGCACCGGCGAAGTTTGTACCAACTCTCAAGGTGAGAAAGGGCAATGCACGGTACCGAAGAGGCTAGCAATGATGGAAAGGTAAAAGTGCGTATAATCCATGGACTCACATTAGTCATAAAGAACTCATATACTTATTGCAAAAGTTTATTAGCCCTCGAAGCAAAGTACTACTATGCATGCTCCTAGGGGGATAGATTGGTAGGAAAAGACCATCACTCGTCCCCGACCACCACTCATAAGGAAGACAATCAAAGAAACACCCCATGCTTCAAATTTGTCACACAACGGTTACCATACGTGCATGCTATGGGACTTGCAAACCTCAACACAAGTGTCTCTACAATCCACAACCACCCACTAGCATGACTCTAATATCACCATCTTTATATCGCAAAACTATTGCAAGGAATCAAACATATCATATTCAGCGATCTACAAGTTTACGTAGGATTTTATGACTAACCATGTGAATGACCAATTCCTGTAATCTCTCTAAATAGATATAAGTGAAGCAAGAGAGTTTAATTCTTTCTACAAAAGATATGCTCATGCTCTAACAAATATAAGTGAAGCAAAAGAGCATTCTACAAATGGCGGTTTTCTATGTAAAGAGAAACAGGCAATCCAACTTCAAATGATATAAGTGAAGCACATGAAGCATTGTATAAAGCCACACTCAAAATATATAAGTGAAGTGCAATGAGCATTCTATAAATCAACCAAGGACTATCTCATACCAGCATGGTGCATAAACGAAAAGTGAAAACTAAATCCAAAAGACGCTCCAAGACTTCCACATAATGCATAAATGAAACGAATACGAAAACATACCGATACTTGTTGAAGAAAGAGGGGATGCCTTCCGGGGCATCCCCAAGCTTAGACGCTTGAGTGTCCTTGAATATTTACTTGGGGTGCCTCGGGCATCCCCAAGCTTGAGCTCTTGCCTCTCTTCCTTTTCCTCATATCGAGACCTCCTCGTTTAGACACTTCATCCACAGAAAACTTCAATAGAAAACTCGGTAAGATCCGTTAGTATAATAAAGCAAATCACCACTCTAAGTGCTGTTGCAAACCAATTCATATTTTGTTCTTGCATTGTGTCTACTGTAATATCACTTTTCCATGGCTTAATCCACTAATATAAATTGATAGATTCATCAAAACAAGCAAACTATGCATCAAAAACAGAATCTGTCAAAAACAGAACAGTCTGTAGCAATCTGAACATCCACCATACTTATGGTACCCCAAACATTCTACCAAAACTAGGCAAAATAAAAAAGTTGTACAGAAATACAGTGCAAAAGGAATCATAACCGTTTGATTTTCCAGTTAAAAATGTAAATTCGTGCACTACAGCCAAAGTTTCTGTCCTGCATCGTACAAACCAACAAGCATTGTAAACATCCTAAAGGCAAACCTTGGCACATTATTTTAATAATACAATGGAATTGTACAAGGGGATAATTTTTTGTTGTTGAAAAGTTTCTGTAATTAAGATTCACAAAGTTTTCGTGAGCATGAACAAAGTTCAAGGAGCTCTCCCACTTCAGCAATGTTGTCTTTCTCACTTTCACTTTCCTTTTTGAAAAGTTTTTAGGTTCCCCTCTTTATTTTTTTTGATTTTGAACTATGTAAAAGCACTCAACAGAAATAAATGACTCTCTAAAACTTCCGGGTTGTCTCCCTGGCAGCGCTTTCTTTAAAGCCATTAAGCTAGGCATATAGTGCTCAAGTAATGAATCCACCCAGATCCCAAGGTATATCAAAGCCAATTTTAATTAACAATGATTTGTAATTTAGTAGTGAGCACAAAGTAACATATATCATGCAACAACGAAGTCTAACTCTCTTCCTATGCATCGGCATGTCATAAAAGAACAATTCATGCACACATAGTAAAGGCCAACACATAGTATAAACAGTTTCTTGCAATTTTATCATATTGGAAACATAGAGAGGTGGAGATATAGTTCCTCTCTCATAATAATTGCAAGTAGGAGCAGCAAGCACATGCATATTATATTTATCAAAACATCATGTGCAATGGTAAAAGGCAACCCATCAATATAATCCTTAATAAGCGCAAAGTTCTCCGATATAGTGTAGTCGGGAGAATTCAAAAAGATAATAGGACTATCATGCGTGGGTGCGATAGCAACAATTTCATGTTTAACATAAGGAACTATAGCAAGTTCATCTCCATAAGCATAATACATATTGGCATCTTGGCCACAAGCATAGCAAGCATCATCAAGAAGGGATATTTCAAACAAATTCAAGGGATCATAGCAATCATCATAGTAATCATCCTTCGGAAAGCACGAAGGGGAATTAAATAATGTATGAGTTGGAGGGTTACTCTCATTAGAAGGTGGGCACGGGTAGCTAATCCGCTCTTCCTCCTTTTGTTCTTCGCTCTCCTCATCATCTTTTTCATCCAATGAGCTCACGATTTCATCAATTTCTTCTTCCACAGCTTCCTGCAAAATATTAGTCTCTTCTTGGACAGCGGAGAAGTCCTCAATATATGGTTTAACATAGGCATTAGAAGCATAATTATCATAACAATATTGAAATATGGCAAAATTTTCAGATTTGTAAAGAGTAGCATCATACTTTTCAATCAAAGAGGCAATCTCATAAGCACCTTTAAAAGCAACAAATTCTTCAATTTGTTGAACATCATAGTAATTGTAAACACCCTTAGCATACGAAGATATGATTCCATTATCACTAAACAAGCATTGATAAGGTATGTGTTTCTTAGGGTCTTCAGAACAACAAGTAAACTCATATATTTCACATAAATTCCAAGCATAGCATTGCAAACGTTGAATTTGATCCCATAATAGTTTCCCTTTTTCAGATATACGGTGTCGCACAAAACAAGCAAGCTCATCTAAAGATTTGCCCTCAACTAAACTAGTTGGGGTTTCAGCACGAGCACAGAGGGATCGAAGATGATCCAAGTAAAAAGCTTCAGTAGTGTGATAAATTTTGAGAGGTTCTTCAACCACTAGTTCAGTAGGTACAACTAAATTTTTTTGGTATTTTGCGTTTCCTACCCATAACTAAAGATAGAAAACAACTAAGAACAACAAATAAAAATTACTTAGTGATAAAGCAAACAAGCACACACGAGAATATTCCCCCCACGCTATGACTCCCCGGCAACGGCGCCAGAAAAAGGTCTTGATGACCCGCAAGTATACGAGATAGGTGTAGCCTCTTTCGATAAGTAAGAGTGTTGAACCCAACGAGGAGCTAAATGTAGAATAAATACTCTCTCAAGTCCTATCTGCCACTGATACGACTCTACGCACGCTTGACGTTCGCTTTACCTAGAACAAGTATGAAACTAGAAATACTTTGTAGGTGTTGTTGGATAGGTTTGCAAGATAATAAAGAGCGCGTAAATAAAAAGTAGGGGCTGTTTAGATAAAGATGCAATAAAGTAAATATAGCGAGTGTGGAAAAGTGGTGGTAGGAGTTGTGGAATTGTCCCTAAGCAATTGACTATGTTACTAGACCGGTAATCACTATTGCAATTCTATTTGAGGGAGAGGCATAAGCTAACATACTTTCTCTACTTGGATCATATGCACTTATGATTGGAACTCTAGCAAGCATCCGCAACTACTAAAGATTCATTAAGGTAAATCCCAACCATAGCATTAAAGTATCAAGTCCCCTTTATCCCATACGCAAGAATCCCCTTACTCAGGTTTGTGTTTCAGTCACTCACGCAACCCACCATAAAAGAATCATGAACGTATTGCAACACCCTACAGCGGGAATCCCTCACTCTTGCGCGACACGGAGGGCACAATAGGACAGCAACATAACCACAAGCAAATTAAATCAATCATAGCAATTCATCAACCACCAATAGGACAACGACAATCTACTCAGACATCATAGGATGGCAACACATCATTGGATAATAATATGAAGCATAAAGCACCATGTTCAAGTAGAGGGTACAGCGGGTTGCGGGAGAGTAGACTGCTGGATATAGATGGGAAAAGGTGATGGAGATGTTGGTGAAGATGACGGCGGTGTTGGTGAAGATCGCGGTGATGATGATGGCCCCCGGAAGCGCTCCGGCGCCACCGGAAGCACGGGGGAGAGAGCCCCCCTTCTTCTTCTTCTTCCTTGACCTCCTCCCTAGATGGGAGAAGGGTTTCCCCTCTAGTCCTTGGCTCCCATGGCTTGGGAGGGGCAAGAGCCCCTCCGAGATTGGATCTATCTCTCTATTTCTGCGTTCTCAGATTCTTCCCCTTCACCGTTTCTTTTATATCTGGAGATCCGTAACTCCGATTGGGGTGAATCTTTCGCCCAGATATTTCTCATAAAATTAGATTTCTTGCGCCAAAAGAAGGGCGTCAACCGCCTGACGGGGTGACCAGGAGAGTCCAGGGCGCGCCTGCCTCCCTGGGGCGCGCCCCCTGTCTCCTGGCCCCCTCGGGCACCGTCTCGCGTTGATTTTACTTCCCAAAAATCACAAATATTCCAAAATAATTCTCCGTACGTTTTTATCCCGTTTGGACTCCGTTTGATATTGGGTTTCTGCGAAACAAAAACATGCAATGAGCGAGGAACTGCTTTGAGCCGGATCAATATGTTAGTCCCAAAAATAGTATAAAAAGTTTCCAAAAGTATATAAAAGTTGAATAATATTGGCATGGAACAATCAAAAATTATAGATACGACGGAGACGTATCAGCTGATTCCTCCCTTCTCCCCGTTCTTCAATGCCGTGATGTCGCATTACCAGATCCATCTGCTGCATCTGGACCCTCGCTCCGTCATCCTCCTTGCCTTCTTCGCCTATCTCTGCGAGGCCATGATGGGCATCACTCCCTACGTGGCCATGTTTCGCCATTTCTTACTGCTCCGGTTGGTGGACGCCCACCAATGCTCTGGGTGCGCGACCGTCGAAGCCGTGGCCGTGACTGCTGGCTTGGGGATCGACTTTGAGCTTTTGCCTGTCGCGAAGGGATTCCGGAAGCAGTGGCTCCTGATGGACGCCCGCACATTCAGCCCCCTGCTCACGATTCCTGGGTCGCTGGCCTCGCCTAGCTCCGGCTGGTTCCATGAGAAGCTCATCGATCGGCGTCTTGCTTTTGTTTGGAAGAGGTTGGCGAGGCTCCGGGAACTGGAGGTGATAGCACCAATGGTGGTGAAGGAATTCATGAACAGCGCATTGCTCCTCTCCAGCATCATGCTCACCCGATGAGGGACTTCACATGTGTCGGGGATCTGATGAGGCTGCAGAAGCCGTCGCTTGCTGTTGATACCTTGAGCGTGGTGCTCAAGCTCCTGACTGGCGAGCCTGAGCTTGTTGACCTTCCGGGGGTGGCTGCCTTCTCTATCAGTGCTCGAATAAGGAGACCTTCGCGGGGCAGATGCCTCTGTTTGATGAGTGGGGGTTGCTTCCCGAGGGCATTGAGGGGCCCCACGAGAATCCCGTGTTCGTAGCTCCTCTCCTCATCGACCCTACCCCATGCGCCCCAAGTGTGGAGGCAGGGGGGCGCGCGCGTCCATCAGCTGTCGAGAGATCCTCCGAAGGCCTGGCCCCACCAGGGGCTCAGGAGTCTGAGGCTTCTGGGGCCCAGGAAAGAGCCACGGCAGAACCGGAGCCACCCAAAGCTCCGGAGGCAGGGGCTTTTGATGCCTGAGATGGTGGCTCCAGAGTGACTAATGACGACGAGGAGCCCACCAACGACCCCGGAGCCGCAAGCCAGAAGGCATCGCCAGGTGCCCCTGGCCTTGGGACCCCTGCTTCGGACACCACGCCAAACGCTCCCCCTCCCGAGGATCGCCCGTCGGGATCTGGTCGACACTGCCTGTGCCTTGAGTCGCTCCTGAAGAGGAAGAGGTCCCCGTGTCGCAACGACGGCACCTGTCGGCTGCTAAAGCTAATGAGATACGTGGCTGCCGATGAGTAAGTACCTTTGCTCTTGACCCCCAAGCACACCGCTGATACGTCCATTTTGCATCATGCTTTTATATCGATATTTATCGCATTATGGGCTGTTATTTCACGTTATGTCACAATACTTATGGCTATTCTCTCTTATTTTACAAGGTTTAACATGAAGAGGGGGGATGCCGGCAGCTGGAATTCTGGCTGGAAAAGGAGTGAATATTGGAGACCTATCTTGTGCAACTCCAAAAGTCCTGAAACTCCACAGAATATCTTAAATTAAATAAAGAAAAAATCGTCACCAAAGATGAAGGCCAGGGGGCCCACACCCTGCTCACGAGGGTGGGGGGCGCGCCCCTCCCCCCTGGGCACGCCCCCCTACCTCGTGGGCCCCCTGGTGGCTCTCCGACGCCCATCTTCTCCTATATGAAGTCTTGCTATGAGAAAAAAATCATAAGCAACCTTTGGGACGAGACTCCGCCACGAGGCGGAACCTAGCGGAACCAATCTAGGGCTCCGCAGAGCTATCTTCGGGGACACTTCCCTCTGGGAGGGGGAAATCATCGTCATCATCATCACCAACGCTCCTCTCATCGGGAGAGGGCAATCTCCATCAACATCTTCACCAGCACCATCTCATCTCCAAACCCTAGTTCATCTCTTGTATCCAATTCTTGTCTCTAAGTCCGGGATTGGTGCTAGTAGGTTGCTAGTAGTGTTGATTACTCCTTGTAGTGATACTAGTTGGTTTATTTGGTGGAAGATCATATGTTCAGATCCTTTATGCATATTATTACCCCTCTGATTATGAACATGAATATGCTTTGTGAGTAGTTACGTTTGTTCCTGAGGACAAGGGAGAAGTCTTGCTATTAGTAGTCATGTGAATTTGGTATTCGTTTGATATTTTGATAAGATGTATGTTGTCTAACCTCTAGTGGTGTTATGTGAACGTCGACTACATAACACTTCACCATTATTGGGCCTAGAGGAAGGCATTGGGAAGTAATAATTAGATGATGGGTTGCTAGAGTGAAGCTTAAACCCGGTTTATCGTTGCCGTAAGGGCTGATTTGGATCCATATGTTTCATGCTATGGTTAGGTTTACCTTAATACTTTTGTTGTAGTTGCGGATGCTTGCAATAGAGGTTAATCATAAGTGGGATGCTTGTTCAAGTAAGAACAACACCCAAGTACCGATCCACCCACATATCAAATTATCAAAGTACCGAACGCGAATCATATGAGCGTGATGAAAACTAGCTTGACAATATTCCCATGTGTCCTCGGGAGCACTTTTCCTATTATAAGAGTTTGTTCCGGCTTGTCCTTTGCTACAAAAAGGATTGGGCTACCTTGCTGCACCTTATTTACTTTTGTTACTTGTTGCTCGTTACAATTTACCTTATCACAAAACTATCTGTTACCACTTATTTCAGTACTTGCAGAGAATACCTTGCTGAAAACCGCTTATCATTTCCTTCTGCTCCTCGTTGGGTTCGACACTCTTACTTATCGAAAGGACTACGATAGATCCCCTATACTTGTGGGTCATCAACCGCATTTTCTCATGGCTGGGGTTTTGCAGGGTCTCCATGAAGGCGAAACCTCGGGAGGCAGGCACCTCCAAGGACTCCAGCTTTGCGCATGTGCGCAGCCCCCAGCACCCCGAGCCTGCGCAGGGCGTGGGACCAACTCCATCCAACATGACACCGCGAGGGCGCCTCGGAGCCGGGCCCCATGTTCTCTTCCCCCGTGACTCTGCCCGCGAGGCGAGGGGTGCGCCGGTGATCCTTCCTCTTGTCACTGTCGGCTGGGGGGTGCCCTCCGGGTAGCCTTCGTCTTCATGCTATGGGGCTACGCCAGCCAGCCCCCGGCCGGCGACTGGTGGAGCGCCCAGCGCCTCCCGGGCGACTTTCGGAGCCGGCGATAAGCTCGCGTTTCCCGCGGGCGTAGCGCGGTGCGCTTCGGGCTTTTCGATGAAATGATGCATGCGATGGTCCATCTTGGTGGGGATCTTGCCAACGTCGACACCAGGCTTGAGGCAGAGAACCGCCGCTTGGAGGATGAGTGGCAGCGGCTGAAGGTGGCCATCAGCTTTGGGAAGCTTCGGCGTGACGAAGCTGAAGCGCGCGCGGTGGCCTCGCTCGCGGCTTCTCATGAAGCTTGCGCCCATGCCATGGAAGAGGACGAGGCAGCCAACCGCCGTCACGAGGCGGCCAAGGAGCGGGAGCGAGATCTTCTGTCTTCAAATGCGGCCCTGCTGCACGAAGTCGAGGAGCGTCGTGCCCTGCTGGCCTGCTCTCCAGGTGAACTGGCCCTTGCCGAGGCGGATCTCCTGAGGCACCATGAGGACCTGACGCTGGAGGCAGTGGAACACAGCTTGGCGCTGGAGAGGCTGGAGGTGAGGGAGTGGCAGGCCGCCGTGGCTGAGGACGTCGTCGCTACCCGGGAAGCTCAGGTCCAGGTGGAGGTGGAGAAGAAGGTGGCGAAGGCACACACTGAGCTGGATGGAAAGCATCGCCTGGACTTGGAGCTGCTTAAGGCTGAGCTTGAGGGCCGGGCCTTCGTCCTGAAGACCAAGTTGTAGGCTACGGAGCAGCATGAGAGCGCTGCCTGGGGGGCCTGTCTTCCTCCAAATCTGCCCTGGATGCTGCCTGCGCCGAGATATCCTCTCTTCGGAAGCAAGCTGAAGACACCACCTCCCTCCTGGAGAAGGCTTCAGGTGAAAAGTGCCGCCGCCTGATACTGGAGCGCGAGCACGGTTCCATGCTTCAAGGTCTGCACATCAGATCCAACAATGCCTTGGGCGCCGTTTGTGATGAGAGCGCTCCTCGAACGACTACGCCAGCCATCTTTGCTTCTTTACTGATATCGTGACCCGCCTGGAGCATCTTCAGCAACCTCATGAACCTTGACTCCCACTTTGATTTCGGCACCGTGCTAGCCCCCGTGCCTGCGGCCACCCAAGACAAGCTTGCCAAGTGGGTGGATGGTCATGTGGATGCTTTGGTGAAGGAGCTGACTCCTGAGGACGATACGGCCGTGCTCGCGGCCAAAGGAGCTGGCGCGAGTGGTGATGACGAGGAGGATGGCAGCTTCAGCACAAGCTGCGTGGATGGGAGTGACGAAGAAGGTGCGTCCAGCTAGGCCCGTGTTTCTTTTGCTTTAACCTGTATAACAAAAACTCAAACATATTCTCATGAGAGCATTTTAGGAAGTAGGTGCCCCTTATGATGTGTAAGATCGCTAAATGCTTTTGAAGTGACATCCGGAGCGGGGCCCCGCAGGGTTGTGGGTCACTAAGCAAGGTAGTTGTTTATGACTTATCTTGGGTTTCGGAGGTCTTGCGTGGGGCCTGGTGTCGCGGCCGGGCCCCTTCTCTTGAGGCGAGCCTGCTGCGGGCTCGCGAGGCTCTGTGTCTCCTGAGGGGCCTGCTGGCCTGCCGAAGAGTGCCTCGCGAGGAGCCGACTGCCAGACCGTGGTGAGGTGGGCGTGCGGGGCAACTGCACCCTTGAGCCCCCGGGGGGCATTCGGCACCAGCGCGTACACCATACCCAGCCCCCGCTCACGAGGGGCTAGAGGGCAGGGTAGCGGTCACGAGCTCCAAGAAAAGAACGCAAGAACTGAAGGCAAGAGAGCGACACGAACGAAAAAAACTCCCCCGTTTTATAAACGCACGAAAAACATACTGCTTCAAAAAGGTCGGCAGGCGCCTAGCTGGTCTTCAGCCTTCGGTCTTCGGTCTTCTCACCAGCGCGGAGCTAAGTGCTTCCACTGGCTGGGCATAGTCATTGGGGACAGTGTCGACGGCCAGCATGGAGCATGGTGCTTCCACTAGGACGTGGGTGGGAGCCCCCGTGAGGCCCCATGGCGGCACTCAGGAGACTCTGGGGCGTGTACAGCCCCACTCATTGTTACGTGAGAGTGTCACGAGCGGAGACCTTCATAGGCTGGAGCCTTGCTTCATGTCGCTCGATGAGGACCCCGCCGTGCACCACCCTTGACCACTGTTAGGGAGACCTGAAACCAGGACAAGACCAAGGGGCCAAGGGGACGCTGGTGGCGTCCTCGGCGACCGTAGGCCCCCCGCCGAGGGGAAGGGCTCGCTGGCGCCTTCCTCGGCAGGGAACCTACCTCCAGGCCGGATCTGCTCCGTGCAGCACGAGGAGGGCCCTGCCGCTGGGCTTCCCCCGTGCTGCTCCCAACATCCTTCGCGTTCCTGAGGGGGGGTCCGCCGTCCTGAGGGTCCTGGTGGTCGCCGCATCTTGGTTCACCTGCGATCCATGGTGAATGTAAGCGTGCCCCTGCGGCGTTAACTATACCCAAAGGCTGCCGCCGTTGGGGATGTTGGCAGGGCTTGGTGGTGGTTCGATGGAGAGCTCGGCCTCGTGTATGTCCAGCACCCCGCCTGGCGTGGGGGATCGGCTGGGGGGCCTCTCCTAGTGCGTGCCTTGGATCCATCGCGACGGGGACGTAGGCTTCCGGGTTGTTCGCACCAGGGATGCCGCCTGACCGCCTAACGTTCCCGCTCCCTCCTGCCATCCTCTAGTCTTGCTGGCTAGGGGCCGACACTCCAGCGTGGCCCTTGGTGGTGTCGCCTGAAGTAGCCCCGCGCCGAGGGGGCACGTTCGGGGTGGCGCGGGCTGCTCCACGAGGCTGGTCGGCGTCGAGAGGCTCTCCGTGGCCCCTGGGAGGGGGCACGCCGTTGTGTTGGGGATGAGCGCGCGCCCCCACCACTGCCTGCAATGTGGGAAGGGTGCAGAACAGCGCCCCCCTGCATGCCGCATCCAGCAGCTCGGCGATCCGTTCCAGCAAGGCGTCGCCGCCGCTCTCAACCAGCCTGCACCGCAGGAGCTCACGGGCCACGATGACCGATCCCCGCATGTTCGCTTGTTCCATGCGCGAGTGCGGAGCGGTTGCGGCAGCGTAGGTTGCAGATCGCATGGCTGCGCGGCTGCGGTGCGACGCCAGTGGAGAAGGCTGCGCCCCGTGCCCCCGCGGCCGGTCGCCCCTGGCGGAACCCGGGCCGCGAGCAGGGCGGAGTGAAGGTCTTCTTCGCCGGTGGGCGCCGCCGAGGAGGTCTGGACGACCCAGTGCTCGACGTGGGCTCTCGGGGTGTCGGCCATGGCGTCGGTGGAGCGGCGGAGGATTGGTCGACGGATGAGAAGACCTGACGCACCCCTACCTGGCGCGCAAATGTCAGATTTAGGGATCCGGCAACCCGTGAGAGGTTAGAACTCTGGGGTGCGTGCGGAGATCTCAACCTGCCCAGCCTGCCTACTCGCGATCCTCCCTAGCCTAGCGCGTCGAGCTCAAGGAGACACAAAGACACAGAGATTTATACTGGTTCGGGCCACCGTTGTGGTATAATACCCTAATCCAGTGCAGTGTGGTGGATTGCCTCGAGGGCTATGGATAAACTAGTACAAAGGATGAACAAGCCTCAGGAGGTGAGGTGTTCTTGAGCTGGTGTGGTACTCTACTTGTTCTGATTTCGGTCCTTCCCCTATGGTGGTGGCTAAGTCCTATATATAGTGGCCTTGGTCCTCTCCCCAAATATGAGCAGGAAGGGATTCCACAACGGCGGGATTTGAAAGGGGACAAGTAGTATAGTCTATCCTGACAAAAGTAGTCTTTGCCTACGAAAAGCCTCTGGTCATGACACTGCGGTGGGCTCGTTGATGACCTCTGTCCTGGCGGTCTTGGTCTTGTTGCACCAGAATGGAACCTTTGGCTGATTCGTCGGGACTCCGTACCTTGTCTTGCCTCCCTTGCCCCGAAAAGGAAACCTGTGCTCTGCGCCCGCCTGGTGCCTGCCGGGCCTTGGTCGTCATGGCTCACGTCAGCTGAGCCTCATGAGGAAGCTACATAGAACTCCTCGCCCCTCAGGAGCCCTCCTGAGAAGGCCACTTCCTTCAGGGGTCTTGGCGTCGTCCGCCTTGTGAGGCTTGGCCCCTCGCGAGGGTCTTGTGGTGTTGGTGTTGAAGCTGGGCCGTACCAGGGCGTCAATGAAGCCATGTGGTGGGCCGCAAGCAAGCAGGGCTGGATACCCCCGAATCCAGGACACCGACGGTGGGTGGCGCGCCCCCTTCCTCGTGGGCCACCTGGAAGCCCCCCGATGCCCATCTTCTGGTATAAGGTGTCTTTTTCCCCTAAAAAATCGTAAGGAAGCTTTCGGTAGGAAGCAACGCCGTCTCGAGGCGGAACCAATCTAGGGCTTCGACGGAGCTGTTCTGCCGGGGAAACATCCCTCTGGGAGGGGGAAATCATCACCATTGTCATCACCATCGATCCTCTCATCGGGAGGGGGTCAATCTCTATCAACATCTTCACCAGCACCATCTCCTCTCAAACCCAAGTTCATCTCTTGTATCCGATCTTTGTCTCAAAACCTTAGATTGCTACCTGTGGGTTGCTAGTAGTGTTGATTACTCCTTGTAGTTAATGCTAGTTGGTTTATTCAGTGGAAGATCATATGTTCAGATCCTTTATGCTTATTAATACCCCTCTGATTATGAACATGAATATGATTTGTGAGTAGTTACATTTGTTCTTGAGGACATGGGAGAAGTCTTGTTATAAGTAGTCATGTGAATTTGGTATTCATTTGATATTTTGATGAGATGTATGTTGTCTTTCCTCTAGTGGTGTTATGTGAACATCGACTACATGACACTTCACCATTTTTTGGGCCTAGAGGAAGGCATTTGGAAGTAATAAGTAGATGATGGTTTGATAGAGTGACAGAAGTTTAAACCCTAGTTTATGTGTTGCTTCGTAAGGGGCTGATTTGGATCCATATGTTTCATGCTATGGTTAGGTTTACCTTAATTCTACTTTCGTAATTGCAGATGCTTCCAAGAGGCGTTAATCATAAGTGGGATGCTTGTCCAAGGAAGGGCAGTACCCACCCCCTGGTCCACCCAAATATCAAATTATCAAAGTACCGAACGCGAATCATACGAGCATGATGAAAACTAGCTTAACGATAATTCCCATGTGTCCTCGGGAGTGCTTTACTTTATATAAGAGTTTGTACAGGCTTGTCCTTTGCTACAAAAAGGATTGGGCCACCTTGTTGCACCTTGTTTACTTTTGTTACTTGTTACCCGTTACGAATTACCTTATCACAAAACTATCTGTTACCGATAATTTTAGTGCTTGCAGAGAATATCTTACTGAAAACTGCTTGTCATTTCCTTCTGCTCCTCGTTGGGTTCGACAATCTTACTTATCAAAAGGACTACGATAGATCCCCTATACTTGTGGGTCATCAGGGGGCGAATCCTACTAGGAGTAGAGTCCTAGTAGGACTCCCCCCATGGCGCGCGCCCCTGGTGGCCGGCCTCCTCCCCCCTCCTTTATATACGGGGGCAGGGGGCACTCCAAAGGCACAACAATTGTCTTAGCCGTGTGTGGTGCCCCCCTCCACCGTTTACTCCTCCAATAGTATCATCGTAGTGCTTAAGCGAAGCCCTGCGCGGATCACATCACCAACACCGTCATCACGTCCTCATGCTGATGGAACTCATCAACTCCATCGACACTCTGCTGGATCAAGAGTTCGAGGGACGTCATCGAGCCGAACGTGTGCAGAACTCGGAGGTGTCGTACGTTCGATGCTTGATCGGTTGATTCAAGAACACGTTTGACTACATCAACCGTGTTAAGTTAACGCTTCCGCTTTCGGTCTACGAGGGTACGTGGACACACTCTCCCCCTCTCGTTGCTATGCATCTCCTAGATAGATCTTGCGTGAGCGTAGGAATTTTTTTGAAATTGCATGCTACGTTTCCCATCATCACGGTTGCTGAAGACGATCCCCTGAGTGAAAACTTATTGTGGTAGTGCGGTGGATGAACTCGAAGCACGACGTAGGCAAGAAGACCTCCATGTAAACATCTACCAAACAATTTTTCAGTCCAATACAACTAAACAATATTGATCCTACAGTAGTCACAACATCATACTCCTCTAAAAACATCAACGAATCCAAGACAAACTCAAATTTGGATAAAAATATGCATCTCCTAGTCATGAAAATGCTAGGCATGTATAACACGGATTCGTGAAAAACAAATTGGGAACCCGAGGAGAAACATACTGTTGATCGATCACACAGAAGGATTTGAACTAAAATCGAGCGAGTAGAGAGATCGGGCGAAGTTTTTCTAGGGTTTGGAAAGGTTTGGAGGAAGACGAAGAAGAAAAAAGAGAGAGATGGGGGAGATTTACCTTCTTCCTCGGGCTTATTGGGGCTTCCATGGGTCGAAACGACCGCTCATATGAGTGCATGTGCCCGTATGGAACGTCGTCCTTCACCCTGATGACTTACATGCATTTGTGCATAGATGAAACGACTGCAGAATGGGCAGCAGCGTCTGTTTTGAACGCCATCTTCCATCCTGTTATTTTTCTTCTTCTGGTCGATGATGTCAAATGACCGCTTGGACGGGCGTGTGCCCTCGTTTGGAAAGCCATCAAATGCTCTGGAGTATTTCTCGTTTCTGGAATGATTTCAAATGACCGCCAAAACAAGCGCATGCCCCCATTTAAAACGCCATCGATCACTCTAATGTCTCTAGTTGTTTTGCGTTGGAACCTCCAGCAGGCCATACGACCGCCACGGTCGTTTTAAAGGTCGTCTTTTGATCTGTTTCTTCCAAAACTTTTCTTTTTCTTTGTTCTCTTGCCCGGTTAGTTCCAAAACAATACATCACATACACGCATCCAAACATCAATATAACATATAATTCATCTTGCTCATAGCAAATCCTACATTAGAAAAAACTCTTCGAAACTTACTTCTTCATAAAGAACTTCAATCACTCTTTTATTAAAACAAAAATAAAAACTTACTTGTCTACCTTTTTTGCGTGGGTTGCCTCTGATATATCTCCAACGTATCTACAGTTTTTAATTGTTCCATGCTAATATAGTATCAATCTTAGATGTTTTATATGCAATTATATTTTTTCGGACTAACCTATTAACCTAGTGCCCAGTGTCAGTTGTTGTTTTTTGCTTGTTTCTGGCTTTTCAGGAAATCAATATCTAACAGTGTCCAAACGAAAAAAAAACTTTGGATTAACTTTTTCTGGATCAGAAGAGACCCTAGAAGGTTTGGGATAAGAGTTGACGAGCCACGAGGGAGCGACAAGCTCGGGAGGCGCACCCCCAGGCTTGTGGGCCCCTCATGGAACCTCTTGACCTAATTCTGCCTCTATAACTTCTCAAATATTCCGCTGACATGAGAGAGCCACCCGAAATACATTTTCCGCCGACGCAAGTTTTTGTTCCCACGAGATCCCATCTAGAGGCCTTCTCTGGTACTCTGCCTGAAGGAAATATGCCCTAGAGGCAATAATAAAGTTGTTATTTTATATTTCCTTATTCAACATAAAGGTTTATTATTCATGCTCGAATTGTATTGATAGGAAACTTAAATACATGTGTGAATACATAAACAAATATCGTGTCCCTAGTAAGCCTCTACTAGACTAGCTCATTGATCAAAGATGGTTAAGGTTTCCTAACCACGGACATGTGCTTTCATTTGATAACGGGATCACATCATTAGGAGAATGATGTGATGGACAAGACCCATCCTCTAGCTTAGCATAATGATCGTTCAGTTTATTGCTATTGCTTTCTTCATGTCAAATACATATCCCTTCGACTATGAGATTATGCAACTTCTGGATACTAAAGGAATGCCTTGTGTGCTATCAAACGTCACAACGTAACTGGGTGATCATAAAGATACACTACACGTATCTCCGAAGGTGTTTGTTGAGTTGGCATAGATCAAGATTAGGATTTGTCACTCCGAGTATCGAAGAGGTATCTCTGGGCCCTCTCAGTAATACACATCATAAGAAGCCTTGCAAGCAAAGTGGCTAAGGAGTTAGTTGCAAGATGGTGTATTACAGAACGAGTAAAGGGACTTGCTGGTAACGAGATTGAACTAGGTATGAAGATACCGATGATCGAATCTCGAGCAAGTAACATACCGATGGACAAAGGGAATTACGTATGTTGCCATAACAGTTTGACTGATAAAGATCTTTGTAGAATATGTAGGAGCCAATATGGGCATCCAGGTTCCGCTATTGGTTATTGAACGGAGAGGTGTCTAGGTCATGTCTACGTAGTTCTTGAACTTGTAGGGTCCGCACACTTAACGTTCGTTGATGCTATAGTGTTATATGAGTTATATGATTTGGTGACCGGATGTTCTTCGGAGTCCTGAGTGTGATAAGGACATGATGAGGAGTCTCTAAATGGTCGAGAGGTAAAGATTGATATATAGGACGATGGTATTCGGACACCAGAAGTGTTTTGAAGTGTACCGGATAGTCATCACAGTACCGGAGGGGGTACGGACACCCCCGAGAGGATAGTGGGCCTATTGGGCCACAATAGGGGAGCACATCAGCCCACAAGGGGCTGGCGCACCGCCCATGGCAGCCGCGCAAGGTGGGGAAAGGAAAGGGGGGATTCGGCCTCCCCCTTTCTTCCCTCTTCCCCCTTTCCTTCCCCCTCCAACAAATATGGCATGGGCGCGGCCAAGGGCAGGAGTCCAAGTAGGTTTCGGACCTACTTGGGGAGCTGTCGGTGTCAAAACCGGCAGATCTCAGGTAGGGGGTCTCGGTCTGTGCGTCAAGGCTGATGGTAACAGGAAGCGAGGGACACAGATGTTTACCCAGGTTCGGGCCCTCTCGATGGAGGTAAAACCCTACTTCCTGCTTGATTAATATTGATGATATGGGTAGTACAAGAGTAGATCTACCACGAGATTCTAATTGTGATTGCCCTTCTAAGGACCAACCTCTCCGGTTTATATAGACACCGGAGAGGGCTAGGGTTTACATGGAGTCGGTTACAAGGAAGGAAACACAATATTCGGATCGCGAAGCTTGCCTTCCACGCAAAGGAGAGTCCCGTCCGGACACGGGCCGAAGTCTTGAGTCTTGTATCTTCACGCTTCAATAGTCTGGACGATGTATACAGTCCGGCTGCCCGGATACCCCCTAATCCAGGACTCCCTTGGTAGCCCCTGAACCAAGCTTCAATGACGATGAGTCCGGCGCGTAGTATTCTCTTCGGCATTGCAAGGTGGGTTCCTTCTCCGAGTACTCCAAAGTAATTATTGAACACTTGAATCATGTCCGGATTCACAAAATGATCTTTACGCACCGCTGTAGAGAGAATGATATTTCACAAGCGTAATCTGCTGACAACTTTTTCTGATGACGTGACATGTTATTACGGTCGGATCATTATTCGAACCGTTTTCCTACAACCAGCTACAGCGCATATTGCGAGGTGGTTTATTTGACATGTCTTGTCAAAGCAGAGATCGTGTCCCCTTATCACAGGATTCTCATCAATACGGGTATGGGTTATCCCACCACGCCATCAATCGTGGCGCTTGGGAAACAAGCGATTCCCAACGGGCAAGTGGGGTGGCGCACCGCTTCTGGCGCCTCTATAAAGGGATAAGATTTCCCCATTTTCTCCCATGCCTTCTTCCTTCTTTGTCCACTCTTGCCCCCTCGAGCTCCAGCGCCCAAGCCCAAGTCTTCTTCGCATAGCTAAACATGTCCGGAGCAGGAGGCAAGTGGGTGGCTTCCACCGTCAAGGAGAAGCACATCACAAATCTTCGGGCGGCCGGATACTTGACCGCGGACATAGCGCACCAGCTACCGGACGCCGGGCAGGTCATTCCGACCCCAGGACCCCACGAGAGGGTCGTATTTGTCGCCCACTTCGTCCGTGGACTGGGATTTCCACTCCATCCCTTTGTCTGCGGTCTCATGTTCTACTACGGGCTAGATTTCCATGATCTAGCCCCAAACTTCGTCCTCAACAACTCGACGTTCATTGTCGTACGCGAGGCCTTCCTCCGCATCTGGCCTCATTTTGGCCTATGGCTGCAAACCTTCTGCGTGAAGCCGAAGATTGTAAGCGGCCAGCAAGTGGAATGAGGAGGGGCCATGGTGGGCAAGATGCCTAACGTCACCCGGCTCGACGGTTCCTTCGTGGAGACCATAATAGGATGGCAATCGGGGTGGTTCTACATCACCGAGCCGCGCGGCGTCAACTGGGCAGCGGCCCCCGAGTTCCGACCCGGAGCCCCCATGTGGCTCACCTCCTGGGAAAAGAAGGGCCTGTCCTGGGCGATTCTACGGAGATGACCGGACTCTAGACATGCATAAAAAGCATGAAGGACAAGAACTTTAAGCGTGTCAACGTGATCCAGGTCATGCTCGTTCGACGGATCCTGCCCTGCCAAAGGCGGGCAGTCAATCTGTGAGAGTTCGTCCCGGCCGAACACCAGACGCTCCGGAAGCTCTATGACATGACGCACAAAGGCGCATGGAAGGTGTTGTTCAAGGCCTCTGAAGTACCTCCTCCCACATCCGAGGACCGCAGGCTTCACACCATGCGAGCTCCTAGTCAGGTGAGTTCTCAAACTACCACCGGACCCGGTTCTTCCCGATATATCCATGGGAGAGCCTTAAGTAGTTATGCATGTTTGCTTCAGGATTATGTGGAGACAGCGGGGTAGGTTTATTGTCCGGCTACGCTGCCAGAAGGCCCAGCTGATGCTCTCCTGACGGAGATGCTGGTCCCGGCACCATACAAGGTGCTGGAGAAGAAGGCCGAAAAGAAGGCCCCAGGGATCCGAAAGGGTCTCCGGCGTAAGGTTATACTAGAAGCCTCGTCCGAAGACGACGAGGCAGATTCCTCCCACGAAGGGAAGGAGGAAGAAGAAGAAGATGCCCCATCCGGAAAGGATGAGGGGCCCAGGGAGGCAGACCAGGGGGCCGGAAAAGGCCCTCGGCGCAAGGTCATCATACCCCTGTCGTCTGATGACGACGAGACAGATTCCTCCCGCAGAGGCGGGGGGAATCAAGAAGAAATTCCACCTCCCCGCACTGGGCGGGAGAAGAAGAGAAAAGCCACCTCGGAGGGGGAGGCCGGGGCGTCCAAGAAGGGGAAGGTGTCCCTTCCGGACTACTCTGCCACAGCCGCTCACAGTGAGGAGGGATGGCTTCCCAGGGGGAAGCCCCCAGTGCGATCGTAAGTGTCCGCACCCCATCATAACTTCACTCTATAGCTTTTATCTAACGTCGGACATATGTGCAGTCCGACCAGGGCTCACCCCGAAGTGTCTTCCTCCGGGTCCCTGAGTGATTCGGAGATCAATTCACTTCCAACAGCCACTACTCCTCAACCCGCAGATGACACGGAGGTGTTGTCCCGGAGGCTCCCAGAGCGGGGGGAGGTGACTCTGGAGACGCCCCGAGGCGGGGTCCCAGACATCGGACACGCGGGGTTCAAGATCCCCGCAGATCGTGTCGATGAGAGCCACAATAGGCCGGGCTCTTAGCCGAACACTGTCCCGGAACCTTCAATGGTTCTGAACTCAGGCAGATAGCCCCTCGTCAGGGAGGGCGAGCCGTCTGCATCGAGGACTTCCGGTGCGCCCGAAGCGCCGGATTGTCTGCTGGAAGTGCTTCACGGCACTTCCATAGATGAGGAGCACCGTACTCTTATGATTTCGGTGATTCGGAAGGCTTCGTCCGCCAAGAGCGGACTAACCGAAGCTTGCACCAGCCTCTTGACATGCTTTGAGGTAAGTAATAAATATGTGTAAAATTACCACCCGATAGGTAGTAGCCCCTGATACTCTGTTTGGTGTTCGGAAAGAAAAACCAAACGGAGGGTCAATTATAATCCGCAAGAGTCTAACAATAAATATTCGTGTGCATAAGCAGGCTGTGCTGCTTGCTGCTGCTGCTCGCACTGCCGAGGTTGCCGAACTGAAGCGGGACCTGGAGCAGGCGCAGGGAGAGCTCGGCCTCACGAAGAGGCAGCTCGAGGAGAATAAAGGTAAGCGATTCCCCGCTTGCATGTATTTAAGGATAGGCAAAATTGGCTAGTCTAACGCCAAAGCGTCGTGACTGTGTAACAGGGGCCACCGCTGAGGTGGCGTCCCTGAAGAAAGCGCTGTCCGAGGCCGAAGACAAATCGGCCTTGTAATGCGAGGAGCGCGAAAAGCAAAGTGCTAGAGTGGGTGAGGTACAGCAAGAGCTCCAGGACCTCGGCAAGAAGTGCGAGTCCGTGGAGCATGATCTGAAGATGAAAGAGGCCGAGCTTGCGAAGGCCCTTGTAAATTTGAAAGACGCCAAGGCCGAAGACGAGAAAGCACAGCAGGAGATCCAGGAGGCCAAAAAGATAGCAGCGGGTAAGAAGTTCTTTATGCAAAGCAAACATGTGGAGGAGGCGTTTCTTTTACTTACTCGAATTCGGAGCTCTCCAGGGGCATTCGCAGATCTGCCACGCAGTGTATCCGACGCTGCGGAGTTCTACCGTGCCTAGGAGGGGAGCTCAACGGAGAAGCTGTTTTGGTCCCAGTATGCCGGGGCCGAACACCCGATGCCTCTGAGTGACCAACTGAAGCAGTTGGTCGAACTCCATAGGGCGGTCGAACTGGCTATGAAAGGTTTCATAGTACGGATGTGGCCTGGTGAGCTCCTGCCCACTAGCTACTTTGGCCCGATCAAGCGGATGGTGGACGCCTGTCCGCGGCTTGATGTGATTAAGTGATCCGTTTGCATCGACGGTGCTCGCCGGGCCTTTGCCCGCGTCAAGGTGCATTGGGGCAAGCTGGATGCGGAGAAACTAGTCAAGGACGGGCCGCCGGCGGGCAAGGCGCATCGCCATCCCGAGATGTACTATGATGGCGTTATGAAGGGTGCTCGTCTCGTGGCCGATGAGTGTACCAAGGACACCATTTTTGAATGAATTCACTTCTGTCATGTTTGTAAATTAAAGACGAAGTTACTTGTGCTATGTAGCACTTTTGTTATTTAAAATACTACCTTCTGTGCGGCTGTTTATGAGATTCTGAAAGTAGGCCAGTCGTCGGCTTCCGCCCCTGCGTAACTAGTACTGAGCTGTTCGTGGAAAACCCAGACACTCTTTATCCAAATGTTTGGTCCATTAAGGAGGTGTCCGGCGCAGCGAACAAGGCAATCGGACTATGCGGCTTTATAACTTTCACTTAGCCATAGAAGTCTACAGTTATAAATTTCAGCAAAGCCCCTAGAATTCGGAAGGCCAAACTGGGGCACTATACACGCCTAGATCAGACGAAGCCGATTTATCGCCTAAAGCGGACAATCTTTATGGATTTTAGGACCTCTCGATCAGGGACCAGCTCTCGCCACATCATGTCGGTCAGTTTTCAGCTTTCTCTACTGAGGTGCTCGTCCGGAAGAACCGGGACACAATCACAGTAGTTCTCCCTGCGCTACCTTAGCCGATATAACAGAACGTAAGGGACCAAAACAAGGGAGCCAGGCTATCCCAACTGTAGACCCAAGACACGATTCGGAGCTGATGCATATTGTGCTATAAGTTCGGGGTGCTGCACTGTTGAAAATGTTCGGACTTTACTTGCCATATTACGAGGTGCCATGAGAGGCCCCTGGCAAATTGACCGTACCAAGGTGTACGGATGCGATATGAAAGAAACATTTATGAGAGAAGAAATGCTCAAATAAGAATAATAAGCTGACGCTATATATGATCTCCCATTGACGAATAATACATTTAGGTGTATGTTTACAATGGATGCATTAAGCGGAGATAAATAGGACTATTTGACATGTCCTATCCAGGGGCAGGCTGTGTACAGATAGATAAAGCAGGTATAATGATCGTAAATAGATTCCACCAGGGTATTTCCTTCTGCACACAACGTCTGTTGCCTCTTTGGATGTCTCTCCCATGCAAGTCCGGCAATTCGGATCTTCTGAGGATGTTGCACTAAAGCAATGTCCTGAAAGGTAAGAGGGAAAGATTAGGAAGGTATTTGGCGGTTACCCGCACTATTGGCTGGGTCATTGATGCGCCTTTGCCCATGCCCATGGTATCTTGAGTGCATAATTGTGTACGCGTGGCACGAGTGCTGCTTTGATGGGGCTTGAGTGGAGGCCGGACTGCTAATCACGCTCTTGGCGTTCCTGATGATCTTGTTGCAGGGTGCTCCGGACTCGCTTGACGGTGCTTGAGGTTGTCGTCGCCGGATTGGAGGTTTGCCGGACGAGGCCGCATTGTACTTCCGTTGCAAGGGTTGCAGTATGCTCCTCTGTACGGAGAGAGCGGTCCATGTTTCCATTTACTGTTATGACCCCGCGCGGACCGCATTGAGGTATGCATAATGTGGTACCGCATTGAATCTAGCGAATGCGGTTCGTCCGAGCAGTGCGTGGTAACGCTACGGAAAGGGACGATATCAAAGATTAACTCTTCGCTCCGGAAGTTGTCCGGGGATCCAAAGACCACTTCCAATGTTATAGAGCCCGTACAGCGGGCCTCTACTCCAGGAATGACACCTTTAAAGGTGGTTTTGGTTGGCTTGATCCTTGAAGGATCAATGCCCATTTTGCGCACTGTGTCCTGATAAAGCAGGTTCAGGCTACTATCGTCGTCCATAAGGACTCGCGTGAGGTGGAATCCGTCGATGATCGGGTCCAAGACCAATGCGGCTGAGCCGCCGTGACGGATGCTAGTAGGATGATCCCTACGATCAAAGGTGATCGGACAAGCTGCCATGGGTTGAATTTGGGGGCGACTGGCTCCATCGCATAGATGTCCCGTAGTGCTCGCTTCTGTTCCCGCTTGGGGATATGAGTGGCGTAGATCATATTGACCGTTTTCACCTGGGGGGAGATTTCTTTTGACCCCCCGTGTTTGGACGTCGGGGCTCTTTGTCATCGTCGATGTGTATCCCCTTGTCCTTATTTTTGGCGTTTATTTTGCCGGCCTATTTGAACACCCAACAGTCTCTATTGGTGTGGTTGGCTAGCTTGTCCGGGGTGCCATGAATTTGGCACGAGTGCTCCAGTATGCGGTCCAGACTGGACGGTCCCTGATTATTTCTTTTCAACGGCTTTTTCCACTGACCGGACTTAGATCCGCTGAATCCGGCGTTGACTACCGTGTCTTCAGCGTTGTCACTGTTGTTCCGTCTCTTATGTCTGTTACGTCGTGGCTTGCCGTTAGTATTGCGGCCGTCTGAAGTGCCGGAATGTGGCGTGGTGCCGCTGCGGGCCAACCAGCTGTCCTCACCCGCACAAAAGCGGGTCATTAGTGTTGTGAGAGCTGCCATGGACTTGGGTTTTTCCTGGCCGAGGTGTCGAGCAAGCCACTCATCACGAATATTATGCTTAAAAGGCGCCAGGGCTTCGGTGTCCGGACAGTCAACTATTTGGTTCTTTTTAGTTAGGAACCGAGTCCAGAATTTCCTGGCTGACTCTTCGGGCTGTTGAGTAATGTGGCTCAGGTCATCAGCGTCCGGTGGTTGCACATATGTGCCATGGAAGTTGTCGAGGAATGCGTCTTCCAGGTTTTCCCAACTGTCAATGGAATTTGCTGGCAGGCTGTTTAACCGATGCGAGCTGGTCCTTTGAGCTTAAGGGAAGATACTTGATGGCGTGTAGATCATCTCCATGGGTCATGTGAATGTGGAGAAGGAAATCTTTGATCCATACTGCGGGGTCTGTTGTGCCATCGTACGATTCGATGTTTACGGGTTTGAACCCTTCTAGGAATTCATGATCCATCACTTCGTCAGTGAAGCAGAGGGGGTGTGCAGCGCCTCTGGGCCAGGCTATATGGCTAGGCAGCTCGAATTGGTCTAGATTGCTGTGTTCGGCCCGGCTGGACTTGTTGATGATGTATCCGGCGCGACGATCATCATCGCGCGCTGGGGCGCGCCCCCGCGATCCGTAGATTGATCTTGGCTGTCCTGCTTTGTTTTCCAGAATATTTTGCAGGTCTTGCCTGTTGCCCTGGGCCGTAGTGTATCGGCGTGGGGGTGTGGGCTGGTATTCGGGCTGATATCCCGTTTTATCCCGGCCACGGGGTGGCCGGTCAGCCGTTTGGCGTTCGAGTCCATATTCCTCGGCTGCCAGGACTTCAGTCCATCTATCTGTGAGCAGGTCTTGATCAGCTTGGAGTTGCTGCTTCTTCTTCTTCAGGCTCCTCACAGTGGCTATAAGCCTACGCTTGAAGCGCTCCTGCTCCACGGGGTCCTCAGGCACGCCGAATTCGTCGTCGCCGAGGCTAATCTCGTCTTCGGAGGGGGGCATGTAGTTGTCCTCCTCCGGGTATCCGTCCGTCACCTGTTCTTCTGGGCTGACCTACTCATCTTCCTGTTCAGCCTGCTCGAAGGCGGGCTGGTCAGGGTCATATTCTTCTTCGGTGCCATCCGGATTACTTTCGTCTCCAGGGCCGGTATTGCTGTGGCAGGGCTTGGAGCAGTGTCGACGACGCCCATGCTTTGATTTTCTTCCCGAGGGGCTATCCTCTGTTGCCTCATCGCCATTAGTTTCCTTTGGAGTGTCCACCATATATATATCGTATGAAGAGGTGGCCGTCCACCGCCCTGTGGGCGGTGGCTCCTATAATTCTCCTGCATCGTCGTCCATACCATCGATGTCTTCGGAGTCGAAGTTAAGCACGTCGGTTCAATCATCGATCGTGGCAATGAAGTGGGTGGTGGGTGGGCAACGAATTCCTTCGTCACCTGCCTCCCAATCAAGCCAGACATAGTTCGGTCGGGAGCCTCCTGACAGAGAGAGAGAGACTTTAATGAGTCCATCATGTCGCCAAAGGGCGAGTGTTGAAAGATGTCCGCAGCGGTGAACTCCATTACCGGAGCCCAACCAGGCTCGGCGAGCTCGGGAACGCGCGGACTGGATCCTCAGAAGCGAGGCCTATGTTCGGCTCCATCGCCGATGAGGGTACAGCCTGCGGGGCGGGGTCCATCCCTTCGTACCTACGCAACGCAGCCTGCTCCGGATTTAAGTCCGGGGCTGCTGCAGAGGTGATATCCCGAGCGTCGTCCGACAGCAGGTCCAGGCCATGCTCGTCGTGACTGTCCGGTGCTCCTGGCGCGGGCCCGAACCCGTCGAAGATCAAGTCTGTGTGGATATCCGTCGTGTAGTTCAGGTTTCCGAACCTGATTTGATGGCCAGGGGCATAGCTGTCGATCTGCTCCAGATGGCCAAGCGAATCGGCCCGCAGTGCGAAGCCACCGAACACGAAGATATGTCCGGGGAGGAAAGTCTCACCCTGGACCGTGTCGCTGACGATGATTGAAGGAGCCATAGAGCCTTGCGGCGACGTCACAGAGGAACTCTCGATGAAAGCACCAATGTCGGTGTCAAAACCGGCGGATCTCGGGTAGGGGGTCCTGGTTTGTGCGTCAAGGCTGATGGTAACAGGAAGCGAGGGACACAGATGTTTACCCAGGTTTGGGCCCTCTCGATGGAGGTAAAACCCTACTTCCTGCTTGATTAATATTGATGATATGGGTAGTACAAGAGTAGATCTACCATGAGATCGTATAGGCTAAACCCTAGAAGCTAGCCTATGATGGTATGATTGTAATTGTGATCGGCCTTCTAAGGACCAACCTCTCCGGTTTATATAGACACCGGAGAGGGCTAGGGTTTACATGGAGTCGGTTACAAGGAAGGAAACACAATATTCGGATCGCGAAGCTTGCCTTCCACGCAAAGGAGAGTCCCATCCGGACACGGGCCGAAGTCTTGAGTCTTGTATCTTCACGCTTCAATAGTCCGGACGATGTATACAGTCCGGCTGTCCGGATACCCCCTAATCCAGGACTCCCTCAGGCGCCCCTTGGCCTATCCCCTCTCCCTCCCACCTATATATATGTGGGAGGGGTGCCTAGCACAACCACGACAATTTCTTAGCCGTGTGTGGCGCCCCCCTCCACAGTTTACAACTCCGGTCTTATTTTCGTAGAGCTTAGGCAAAGCCGTCGGAGATAGTTTCACCATGCCATCGTGCTACCAGAACTCATCCACTACCTCGACGTCTTGCTGGAACAAGAAGGCAGAGGACATCACCGAGCTAAATATGTGATGAATGCGGAGGTGCCGTACGTTCGGTACTTGATCGGTAGGAGCGCGAAGAAGTTCGACTACATCAACTGCATCACTAGACGCTTCCGCTTACGGTCTACGAGGGTACGTAGACACACTCTCCCCTCTTGTTGCTATGCATCTCCTTTATAGATCTTGTGTGTGCATAGAAATTTTATTGTTTTCCACGAAACGTTTCCCAACAGTGGCATTCGAGCTAGGTCTATGCGTAGATGATATGCACGAGTAGAACACAAAGAGTTGTGGGCGGTGATAGTCATACTTCTTACCACCAACATCTTATTTTGATTTTACAGTATTGTGGGATGAAGCGGCCTGGACCAACCTTACATGTCCATGCACATGAGACCGGTTCCACCGACAGACATGCAACTAGTTTTGCATAAAGGTGGTTGGCGGGTGTATGTTTCTCCTACTTTAGTTTGACTATGGTCGGTCCTTGATGAAGTTTAAAACTGCAAACTTGATGAATCACCGTTGTGGTTTTTGCGTAGGTAAGAACGGTTCTTGCTAGAAGCCCGTAGCAGCCACGTAAAACTTGCAACAACAAAGTAGAGGACGTCTAACTTGTTTTTGCAGGGCATGTTGTGATGTGGTATGGTCAAGACAAATGTGATATATGTTGATGTATGAGATGATCATGTTTTGTAATATCGACAACTGGCAGGAGCCTTAGGGTTGTCTCTTTATTGTATGAAGTGCAAACGCCATGTATTTGCTTTACTTTATCGCTATGCGTTAGCAATAGTTGTAGAAGCAATAGTTGGCGAGACGACCCCAATGCAACGATGGAGATCAAGGTGCCGAGCCGGTGACGATGGAGATCATGACGATGCTTTGGAGATGGATATCAAAAGCACAAGATGATCATGGCCATATCATGTCACATATTTTGATTGCATGTGATGTTTACCTTTTATGCATCTTATTTTGCTTAGAATGGCAGTAGCATTATAAGATGACCCCTTCACTAAATTTCAAGGTAAAAGTGTTCTCCCCGACTACGCACCGTTGCCAAAGTTCGTCATTTCGAAGCACCTCGTGATGATCGGGTGTGATAGACTCTACGTTCACATACAACGGGTGTAAGATAGTTTTGCACATGTAGAATACTTGCGTTAAACTTGACGAGCCTAGCATGTACAGACATGGTCTCGGAACACTAGAGACCGAAAGGTCGAACGTGAGTCATATAGTAGATATGATCAACACAGAGATGTTCACCATTGATGACTACCCCATCTCACGTGATGATCGGACATGGGTTAGTTGATTTGGATCACGTATCACTTAGATAACTTGAGGGATGTTTATTTAAGTGAGAGTTCATTAATAATTTGATTAATTGAACTTAATTTATCATGAACTTAGTCCTGATAGTATCTGCAATCTATGTTGTAGATCAATAGCTCGCATTGTAGCTCCCCTATTTTTGATATGTTCCTAAAGAAAAATAAGTTGAAAGATGATAGTAGCAATGATACTGACTAGGTCTGTGATCTAAGGATTATCCTCATTGCTACACAGAAGAATTATGTCCTTGATGCACTGCTAGGTGATAGACCTATTGCAGGAGCAGATGCAGACGTTATGAATGTTTGACAAGCTCGATATGATGACTACTTAATAGTTTAGTGCACCATGATTTACAGCTTAGAACCGGGACTTCAAAAACGTTTTGAACGCCACGGAGCATATGAGATGTTCCAAGAGCTGAAATTGGTATTTTAGGCTCATGCGCATGTCGAGAGGTATGAGACCTCTGACAAGTACTTTGCCTACAAGATGGAGGAGAATAGCTCAGCCAGTGAGCATGTGCTCAGAATGTCTGGGTACTACAATCACTTGAATCAAGTGGTATATGATAGTGATTGACAGAGTTCTCCAGTCACTATCACCAAGCTACTAGAACTTCGTGATGAACTATAATATGCAAGGGATGACGAAGATGATTGCCGAGCTCTTCACGATGCAGAAATCGGCGAAGGTAGAAATCAAGAAAGAGCATCAAGTGTTGATGGTTAACAAGACCACTAGTTTCAAGAAAAAGGGCAAAGAAAGGGAACTTCAAGAAGAATTGCAAGCAAGTTGCCACTCCCGTGAAGAAGCCCAAAGTTGGACCTAAGCTTGAAACTGAGTGTTTCTACTGCAAGGGGAATGGTCACTAGAAGCGGAACTGCCCCAAATACTTGGCGGATAAGAAGGATGGCAAAGTGAACAAAGGTATATTTGATATACATGTTATTGATGTGTACCTTACTAGTATTCATAGTAACCCCTGGGTATTTGATACTAGTTCAGCTGCTAAGATTAGTAACTCAAAACAGGAGTTGCAGAATAAACATAGACTATTTAAGGGCGAGGTGACGATGTGTGTTGGAAATGATTCCAAGGTTGATACGATCACCATCGCACACTCCCTCTACCTTTGGGATTAGTGTTGAACCTACATAAATGTTATTCGGTGTTTGCGCTGAGCGTGAATATGATTTGATCATGTTTATTAATCGGTTATTCATTTAAGTCAGAGAATAATTGATTGTTCTGTTTACATGAATAAAACCATCTATGGGCATACAACCTACGTAAATGGTTTATTGAATCTTGATCATAGTGATACACATATTCATAATATTGATGACAAAACAAAGTTGATAATGATAGTGCAACATACTTGTGGCACTGCCGTTTACATCATATTGGTGTAAAGCGCATGAAGAAACTCCATGCAGATAGACTTTTGGATTCACTTGATTATGAATCATTTGATACTTGCAAACCATGCCTCATGGGCAAGATGACTAAAATTATGTTCTCTGGATCAATGGAGCAAGCTAATGATTTATTGTAAATAATACATTCTGATGTATGCGGTCCGATGAGTATTGAAGCACGCGGCAGGTACCGTTATTTTCTGACCTTCACAGATCATTTGAGTAGGTATGGGTATATCTACTAGATGAAACACAAGTCTGAAACATTTGAAAAGTTCAAAGAATTTCAAAGTGAAGTGGAGAATCATCGTAACAAGAAAATAAAGTTTCTACGATCTGATCCCGGAGGCGAATATTTGGGTTACGAGTTTGGCCTTCATTTGAAACAATGTGGAATTGTTTCACAACTCACGCCACCTGGAACACCACAGCGTAATGGTGTGTCCGAATGTCGTAACCGTACTTTATTAGATATGGTGTGATCTATGATGTCTCTTACCGGTTTACCACTATCGTTTTGGGGTTATGCATTAGAGACAAATGCATTCATGTTAAATAGGGCATCGTCTAAATCCGTTGAGATGACACCGTATGAACTGTGGTTTGGCAAGAAACCTAAGTTTTCGTTTCTTAAAGTTTGGGGTTGCAACACTTATGTCAAAAGGCTTTAGCCTGATAAACTCGAACCCAAATCAGAGAACTGCGTCTTCATAGGATACCCTAAAGAAACAATTGGGTACACCTTCTATCACAGATCTGAAGGCAAGATCTTTGTTGCTAAGAATGGATCCTTTCTAGAGAAGGAGTTTCTCTCGAAAGAAGTGAGTGAGAGGAAAGTAGAACTTGATGAGGTAATTGTACCTTCTCTTGAATTGGAAAGTAGCACATCACAGAAAACCGTTCCCGTGATGCCTACACCAACTAGAGAGGAATCTAATGATGATGATCATGAAACTTTAGATCAAGTTACTATTGAACCTCATAGATCGATCAGAGCACGATCCACACCAACGTGGTACGGTAATCCTGACCTGGAAGTCATGTTACTAGACCAAGGCGAACCTAAGAACTATGAAGAAGCTACGATGAGCCCAGATTCCTATAAATGGCTTGAGGCCATGAAATCTGAGATAGGATCCATGTATGAGAACAAAGTGTGGACTTTGGTGGATTTTCCTGATGATCGGGAAGCCATAGAGAATAAATGGATCTTCAATAAGAAGACTGACGCTGATGGTAATGTTACTGTCTACAAAGCTCGACTTGTCGCAAAAGGTTTTTGACAAGTTCAAGGGGTTGACTACGATGAGACTTTCTCACCCGCAGCGATGATTAAGTCTGTCCCAATCATGTTACAATTGCCGCATTTTATGATTATGAAATCTGGCAAATGGACATCAAAACTACATTCCTTAATGGATTTCTTAAAGAAGAGTTGTATATGATGCAACCAGAAGGTTTTGTCGATCCTAAAGGTGCTAACAAAGTGTGCAAGCTCCAGCGATCCATCTATGGACTGGTGCAAGCATCTCGGAGTTGGAATATACGCTTTGATGAGGTGATCAAAGCATATGGTTTTATACAGACTTACGGTGAAGCCTGTATTTACAAGAAAGTGAGTGGGAGCTCTGTAGCATTTCTGATATTATATGTGGATGACATATTGTTGATTGGAAATGATATAGAATTTATGGATAGCATAAAAGGATACTTGAATAATAATTTTTCAATGAAAAACCTTAGTGAAACTACTTACATATTGGGCATCAAGATCTATAGGGATAGATCAAGACGCTTAATAGGACTTTCACAAAGCACATACCTTGGTAAAGTTTTGAAGAAGTTCAAAAAGAATCAGTCGAAGAAAGGGTTCATTCCTGTATTACAAGGAGTGAAGTTGAGTAAGACTCAAAGTCCAACCACGGCAGAAGATAGAGAGAGAATGAAAGTCATTCCCTATGCCTCACCATAGGTTCTATAAATTATGCCATGTTGTGAAGCAGACCTATTTTGTACCTTGCCATGAGTTTGGCAAAGGGGTACAACAGTGGTCCTGGAGTGGGTCACTGGACAACAGTCAAAATTATCCTTAGTTACCTAAGAGGACTAAGGAAATGCTTCTCGATTATGAAGGTGATAAAGAGTTCGTCATAAAGGGTTACGTCGATGCAAGCTTTGACACTGATTCAGATGACTCTGAGTCTCATTCTGGATACACATTGAAAGTGGGAGCAATTAGCTAGAGTAGCTCCATGCAGAGCATTATAGACATAGAAATTTGCAAAATACATACGGATCTGAATGTGGCAGACCCGTTGACTAAACCTCTATCAGAAGCAAATCATGATCACACATTAGTACTCTTTGGGTGTTAATCACATGGCGATGTGAACTAGATTATTGACTCTAGTAAACTCTTTGGGTGTTAGTCACATGGTGATGTGAACTAGATTATTGACTCTAGTGCAAGTGGGAGACTGAAGGAAATATGCCCTAGAGGCAATAATAAAGTTGTTATTTTATATTTCCTTATTCATGATAAAGGTTTATTATTCATGCTAGAATTGTATTAATCAGAAAGTTAAATACATGTGTGAATACATAAACAAATACCGTGTCCCTAGTAATACTCTACTAGACTAGCTCGTTGATCAAAGATGGCTAAGGTTTCCTAACCATGGACATGTGTTGTCATTTGATAATGGGATCACATCATTAGGAGAATGATATGATGGACAAGACCCATCCTTTAGCTTAGCATCATGATTGTTCAATTTATTGCTATTGCTTTCTTCATGTCAAATACATATTCCCTCGACTATGAGATTATGCAACTCCCAAATACCGGAGGAATGGCTTGTGTGCTATCAAATGTCACAATGTAACTGGGTGATCATAAAGATGCTCTACAGGTATCTCTGAAGGTGTTTGTTGAGTTGGCATAGATCAAGAATAGGATTTGTCACTCCGAGTATCGGAGAGGTATCTCTGGGCCCTCTCAGTAATACTCATCATAAGAAGCCTTGCAAGAAAAGTGAATAAGGATGTAGTTGCAAGATGGTGTATTATGGAACGAGTAAAGAGACTTGTCGGTAACAAGATTGAAATAGGTATGAAGATACCGACGATCGAATCTCGGGCAAGTAACATACCGATGGACAAATGGAATTATGTATGTTGTCATAACGGTTTGACCGATAAAAATCTTCATAGAATATGTAGGAGAAAATATGGGCATCCAGGTTTTGCTATTGGTTATTGATCAGAGAGGTGTCTCAGCCATGTCTACATAGTTCTCGAACTCGTAGGGTCCGCACGCTTAACGTTCGTTGACGATATAGTGTTATATGAGTTATATGATTTGGTGACCGGATGTTCTTCGGAGTCCTGAGTGTGATAAGGACATGATGAGGAGTCTCTTAATGGTAGAGAGGTAAAGATTGATATATAGGACGATGGTATTCGGACACCAGAAGTGTTTTGAAGTGTACCGGATAGTCATCGAAGTACCGGAGGGGGTACCGGACACCCTCGGGAGGATAGTGGGCCTATTTGGCCACAAGAGGGGAGCACACCAGCCCACAAGGGTCTGGCGCACGCCCCATGACAGACGCCCAAGGTGGGGAAAGGAAAGGGGAGATTGATACGTCTATAACGTATCTATAATGTTTGATTGTTCCATGCTATTATATTACCGCTTTTGGATGTTTATGGGCTTTATTTTACACATTTATATCATTTTTGGGACTAACCTACTAACCGGAGGCCCAACCCATATTGCTGTTTATTTTTGCCTATTTCAGTATTTCGAAGAAAAGGAATATCAAACGGAGTACAAACGGAATGAAACCTTCGGGAGCGTGATTTTTGGAACGAACGTGATCCAGATGATTTGGAGTGCAAGCCAAGAAGCTGCTGAGGCTCCCACGAGATAGGAGGGCGCCCCCCCCTTGTAGGGTGCGCCCCTGTCTCGTGGGCCCCTCGGGCGTCCACCGACATACTTCTTGCTCCTATATATACCTACGTACCCCAAAAACATCCAGGAGCAGGACGAAACACACTTTCCACCACCGTAACCTTCTCTATCCGCGAGATCTCATCTTGCAGCCTTCGCCGGCACTCTGTCGGAGGGGGAATCGACCATGGAGGGCTTCTACATCAACATCCTTGCCCCTCCGATGAGTTGTGAGTAGTTTACCACAGACCTACGGGTCCATAGTTATTAGCTAGATGGCTTCTTCTCTCTTTTTGGATCTCAATACAATGTTCTCCCCTCTCTTGTGGAGATCTATTTGATGTAAACTCTTTTTGCGGTGTGTTTGTCGAGATCCGATGAATTGTGGGTTTATGATCAAGTTTATCTATGAATAATATTTGAATCTTCTCTGAATTCTTTTATGTATGATTGAGTTATCTTTGCAAGTCTCTTCGAATTATCAGTTTGATTTGGCCTGCTAGATTGATCTTTCTTGCCATGGGTGAAGTGCTTAGCTTTGGGTTCAATCTTGCGGTGTCCTTACCCAGTGACAGAAAGGGTTGCAAGGCGCGTATTGTATTGTTGTCATCAAGGAAAACAAGATAGGGTTTATATCACATTGCTTGAGTTTATCCATCTACATCATGTCATCTTGCTTAATGCGTTACTCTGCTCTTATGAACTTAATACTCTAGATGCAGGCAGGAGTCGGTCGATGTGTGGAGTAATAGTAGTAGATGCAGGCAGGAGTTGGTCTACTTGTTACGGACGTGATGCCTATATACATGATCATTGTCACACCCTGATTTTCATGCCACAACACTTAAGCCAATAAGTCATGCTAAAATGTGGTTTGACAAAAACTTTTGAGTGTTTTGTCTTTGCTTTGATTGAATGTTTGTCTGCTGTTTGCAAGTGCTCTAAAAATAAAATAAATCCTCCAACTTCTATACTTCATCTCCTTGATCCAAAACCTTTTCCCAATGATCATGCCATGTGTACAGAGCAATATAGTATTTTCTTACAAAAATAATTTGGCCAAAAAGTATTTTCAAAAATTAGTTTTCCAAAAACCCCTGAATTGAGGATTGCACTGCAAGTACTTAGTTAAGGGCAGTAAAAATCTTTCCAAAAATATATTTGACTCCTATTAGATATAGGATACCCAGAAACCACAAAAATATAATTTTAAAAGTTATTTTCCTATTTTATTTAATAGCTTTTTCTTAAGGCCAAAAATGGTCTTTAATAGGGAAAAATTATTTTATTGTTTCAAAAATATTTGACAAAAATTAGGGAAACTCAGTGGACATATATTGTCCATATATAAGAGTTTAAACACATGGTCATGTTCAAAATATTGGTCAAATACCTCAAAAACCCTTTCTAGATAATTCAAGCTTTTGAAATATTTACAAAGGATTTATTCTCCAAAAATTCCAAGAAAATTCTATCATGTCACATATGACATATTTGGTGATCTTGCCAAGTACCATGTCTTGGAGAACAAGATAACATCATCAAATCCTCTCAAAACCATTTCTGTCCATTTTGAAGTTTGAGCAACTTTACATTGCCAAACATGTCCAAATGTTCTCAAACCTTGTAACATGCTCAAATGGTATAATAATTCATCTAGACCAAGTGGCACAAGTTGGAGAACAATTTAACTTGATCAAAGTGCCCCAAAACCCTTCCTGTCTAGAACCAAATTTGAACAACTCTACATTGGAAACTTTCTCCTTTTGATCTCAATTTTTGTGTACATGTTCAAATCCTCAAATGATGACACTAAACCAAGTGGTGCATCAAGGAGAGGTGATTTGTTCAACTAAATCTACACAAGTCCATTTCTGCTGATTTCTAGGGTTTACAAAAGTTGCATTGGCAACTTTGCCCAAATGAGCTCCAACTTGGTGGAAGGCCCTAATTATATGTGTCATTTCACCCTATGGAGTCTCATGGCAGATGCAAATCATCTACTTGCCCAAACCACCATCAAACACCTTATGGCAGAAAATTATAATGCCTGTTTTGGCCACTTCCACTAATCTCCATGAGCTAAACTTTTTCCCACAGCCTCATCTGGTCCCCCCTCTACCACCTGCATCTTTCCCTGCCCGAGGAGCCATGATCAAGGGGGTTAGAACCCCATTTTTCTTCTCTGGGCAGCAGCATTCTCCCTCTCTCTCAGTCTCTCTCTCCCTCCTTGGCACTACAGAGCATCCAAGGCTCTCCCCAGGCTTTAGCCCATCACCCAGCACACTCCAGACGCAAGTGGACACGGCAGAGCGCGCAAAACGCGCTCATGCCGGCCAAAAGCCTGCTCTGGAGCGTGCTACAGTAGCGGCCGAGCCCTGCCACCGCACTCCCGTCCACCTCGAGCCTCCCCCGCGCGCTTGCCGATGCACCTCGGCGTCCGCAACATGCTACGCGGTCGGCCCCCTCCTCTCTCCTCCTCCCCGCGCCTCCGCGCTAGCAAACAGAGGCGCCCGAGTGCGCCAATGGTGCGCCTCACACGCGCGACACCCTGGCCCTTTCCCGCTCCTCCTCTCCCTTCCTCTGGGCGTAGACCACCCCTACAAACACCCCGGACACGCCCACGTGAGCCCCCGTGGCTTGTAGAGATGGCAACAGTCTCACCGGCGCATGAGCTCACGGTGCACCTCGCCCCTTCTACTAAAGGCCGTCCCAGGCCCTCCTCTCTGCTCCATTTGCTCTCCCTCTCTCCCGTGAACCCCTAGACCAATCCACACCTCCTCCCGTGCCTCCCTTCTCCTCCTACCACCGCATGGCCACCGCTTCGGCTTGCTCAAATTCGAGCAATGCCGAGCTCACCTCCCTCCCTTTCCTCCACGCATAGAATCCCCGTGGTCCGGTGAACCTCCCCACCTCCTCGAACCGTCGCGGGGATGCTCGAACGCCAAGAGCCACGGATGGCCGACGACCTCCCCCCGCCACCGTCAAAGTTGCTGATGCGGAGCATCCCACGTTCATCCCCATGTACATTCCGACTACTCTCCAAGCCCCAAGGATACATAAGATGAGACCTCGACCATGCGCCATCAGACACAAGGTGAATTCACTCCTCTTCGAACCGTCACTTTCCGCATATGAGACATGGCTACTACCTCAGGCGTGGACCTTGTATACACTCAGGTACAACCAAGATGACCATGGAGAATCCAAGGACCAAGGCCAAGCATGGAAGAGAAGACGGAATAAAGGAGAAGAAGAAGATGGAGCGGCTGTTGGAGACAGGCCGGACATCCGGACCGCCGTCCGGATCATCCGGGTCCAGCCGGATCATCCGGACCCTCCCCCGGATCATCCGGGTAACGGCGCCGAAGACAACAGAAGCCCCTCGACAAAGCCGGATCATCCGAACGGTCGCCCGGATCATCCGGACCCCCGACACCCGAATCATCCGGGCCACCATCCGGATCATCCGGACCCCGCCTGTGTGCGCGACTCGGGCTGAGCCCATGTACCCCTTCGCCCCCTAGTCTAAAAATAGGACCCCCTCTCCTCACTTTGAGACTTAGCATTGGATTAGCTCATTCTTAAGTGAGCTTTGCTCCTACCTATCTTTACTCTTGAGAGAGAGAGACCACTACTCCATTGGAGGCCAAGACCTCCATCTAGGAGAAGATCCCCCTGCGGATACAAGACCCCTTTACGGGAAGATCCCCTCGTGGATTCAAGGCCTCCTCCGGGAGATGAACGGTTCCTTTGTATCCTTACCCTAGTTGACTATGTATCTTGTGGATCTCATGTGTGTATGTTGATCTAGCACTTGTGTGATCGATTCCTTGTTGGTTGAGTGATTATCTCTCGTTCTCCCCGTGTTTCCCCTCGTGCTTCCGCGTGTTCTTCATGTTTCCTCCGTAGGATCCCCTCCAAACGTGAAAGATCGACGAATTAGGGTTCCACCCTACATCATATGGTATCATGAGCCACGTTGATCACGTTTTTGGAGCCCCTACCCCGTGTTTTCTAGCCTTCTTTTGCTTGATTTCGTCCTAAATCCGAAAATCCCCACCAAAAATAGCCCCAAATTTTTTTGTGATTTGTTGGTTTGATGATGTTTTGTTGATTTTGATCCGTGGATTTGCTTGGTTTCAAGTGGATCTAGCATCTCCCCAAGTTTCCCCACTTTCCATCCACAAAATCTCCTCAATTTTGCCCCGAAAATCCCCAAATTCCGCCCCAAAATCGGACTCCACGAGCAAATCCCGGCGGATTGACTTGCCGGATCATCGGACCTTCTCCGGATCATCGGACCAAGCCGGATCAGCTGGACGCCCCCCCGGACGTCCGGATACCCCACGCACCCGAAAAACAGAACCGGCGCTGACGAACCCGGATCATCCGGAAGTACTCCCGGATCATCCGGACCTAGCCCGGATCATCCGGACCTCCTCCCGGATGTCCGGTTAACCCTGAAACTGACTTCGGCTGATTTTTGTTTTGTCCATAACTAATTCATCTGAACTCCGATTTTTACGTTCTTTAGCTCGTTTTGAAGCTATTGACATCCCCTATCCCACAAAAATACCACCAACATCATTTGACTCCATCAAATTTTTGAAAATTTGGCAAGTTTGCCTAGGCCATCCACCATATCATCTGCATAGCCACCACCGACTTCCGCAACCTAACCCATTTTGTTCCCCGTAGCATTTCAGGTTGTTTGAGTAGTGACTTGAGTCTCCTAAGGTGTTACGGCTACTTAGGGACGGTTGCTTCTTCATCAACCACCACCACCACCACTTCCACATAACCTTCCCACCATACACTTCCGACACCCCCAACTTAACCCAATAGTTGTTTGAGCTTGTTTGAGTTGTGGCTTGTGTCTCCTAAGGTGTTTCGGCTACTTAGGGACGGCAAGTTCAACTCTGAATCGTGTATAGCCCATCATTCCACTTCCGCATTGCCTAGTGCAACACCACCACCGCTTTCCGCTACCACCATTTTGACATTTGTCATTTGAGATTTTGAGTTTGCGGTTTTTCCATTTCCTAAGGTGTTTCGGCTACTTAGGGACGAGTCTCCATCATCTTGGTATCTACACCAAGAACACTGCCACTCATCATCACAAAGGACGGTAACCTCGACGACACCTTTGTATATTCCCTTGCAATTGCATTGTTAACCCCTAGCCCATTTTGCGTCACTTGCCTATCGAGACTAGCCATTTGAGTATTGCCGGGCCATGTTACTTGTGCACATTAGTGATCTACACCATCCATTGCATACATACCATATCATATTGGTATCATATCATCCATTGTGTCACAATATCGTTCCCGCATATACACAATTGCTATCTTGGTTTGTGCATTGTACAAAAGTGGCCATAGAGAAAAAAAAGCTTTTAAGCAAAAAGAGAGCAAAGAGCTCGTGAGCAAGTGCCATAGCATCATATCCCATTGCACATAACATTGTCAAATCTACATCATATGATATCATGCTTGAGAGAAACACCGGGAACCATACATACATAGCATACTTGGGATAGAAGTTTATCCATTTTGCATCTTATAGGTTGTGCACAAGTGTCGTATCCGCCTATTGAGCAATCGTGCTAGCGTCTCTCTTGAGTCGTGCAACACGAGCGTTTTGGTGGATTCCACCTTTTGAGCTCATTCCTTGGTTGCACGACCCCATTTATCTATCCGTGTGTGTGTTTCCGTGTGCCATTCTTTGCTATTGGTCCATTTGTTTCACTTGCGAATTTGTGAATCTTTTTCAACATTATTGACTCTTGCTAACATTTTGCATTAAATTTTTGTGCCACTATCCTCACCGAGCTCCACTATAAGCTTTACTTGTGTAGGTGTGAGAACCGACAAGGATTGGTACCAATAGTGCTATTTCATTGTCCACATTTGAGTGAACTTGATTCATCTTCAACTTTGGTCAAAGGTACATTGGTATACGTTCTTCTCTTTCTCCCACTCATATTTGCTCAAGTCTTGTGATGGATAGGCAAGGCATTCCCTCTCCGGTCTACGACAACAACGACGGCGTGAACAATTACATCTCCAAAGCGTCTATCTTCGATCTACAACGACAAATGCAAGGCGCACAATCAAGATTGCGAGAGCGCATCGAGAACATCTCCATCGACATTCGTCACTCCAAAGCAAGGAAAAGGGACTACATCGACAAGAAGCTTGCCGCACATAAAGAGGAGCAAGATGCAAGGATGGAGGAGATTAGAGCCTTGATCAAGTCTTCTTCCCTTCATCATCCTCAAGGCGGCGACGGTCAAGCCACAAGTCTTGGGCCTTGAAAAAGATGCAAGTGCAAGTCGTCCTCTTCCACATCTACATGGCGATCATCATCACGTTCACGACCCACATCGCCATGAAGGCCAAGTCACCTCCAAGCAACATGTGCACGACGACGACGAACTACATCTACTACGAGCTCAAGCACGACAACGACATCATCATCATGAAGATGCTCCACAAGCGCAAATGCACAAGTCCCAACAAGACCTACTTCACGCCAAGTCCAAGCTTCAAGAGCACAAAAGAAGACCGCGAGACGACCACCACCAAGACGGCACTATGGCTACACCAACCACTTTGGCATCTTCGCCAAGTGCTATCAAGGCATCTTCGCCTTTGGATGTACGACATCTTCGCCTACTTCCCACGAGTACGCCTACATCGACTTCATCAAGTCCAAGGCGACTACCTCGAGAGAGGTGACACTTCCATCTTCGAAGCCCCCAAGGAAGATGGCGAGCATGGGAAACTCCTTCGGTCATGGAGACGAGCTATGAGGTGCCACATCATATGGGCCTCCCACACCAAGACGGTGACAAGAAGGTCGAGCAAGGGCCATCCCCTTCGACCACGGCGATAGGAGTTGAGCATGGAGACATTTGCACCAACATCTCTCTGATACCCACATATGTCGAGATGCCCCAAGTGCCATGTGAGGAGAGCCACCACCCCATGAGTGACATGAGTGACTCCACCATATGTGACATTGAGAGCATTTCCTATGAGAGGATGAGTGTGACCACCACTAGCCCCACACATGAGAGCATGCCACACATCCTATGTGTGGTTGAGCACCATTTGAGTGACTCCACCAGCCATATGAGTGAGAGCATCCTTGAGGGAGTGAGTGAGCCACAACACTTAGAGAGTGAGGTAGTTGACAAGGCATGTGAGGCCACTATGATTTCTAACGACTTACCCTCTACTCCTTGTGTGTTTTCTCCTTTGGTGCTAGGTCTCCTACATGACGACACGCCTACCGTTGATGAGTCCATACCTCCTATGGAGACGACGATGGCCATGATGGATGATGATGCACCCCCCCACATGGTTCCATCAACATGAAGATGACAACGAGACGATCTTCAACACCTCACCTACAACACATGAGCGACACTCCAAAGGTAACATAGGTGATGGTGCTTCTCTTGTCCCACTAGTGGACTCTCTTGACATTGATTGCTCCCATGATGTTGATCCACCTATTACCATGCTTCATGCTAGTGAAACTCCTTCATGCCTTGACTTACCTATTAATGATGAATATGATGATGAGCATGTTGAGTTGCCTAGTTGTGATGTTATGCTTCATAGGATATCATGTGAAAATTCTATTGGTCACTTCATGTTTGACAATCCATTGAACTTGTCATATGCTATGAGTGAGATCTCCCATATTGCATCATTTCAATCTCAACATAGTAACTATGCATGCCCCATTAAAATAAATCCTATTTGCACTTATGGCATAGATGACGAGATGATGGTCATTGGCTTTTGTTTTTCATGTGATGATATTGCCATACTTCCTTTACATGATTTGAGCAATTCATCCAATATGTCATGCCATGATCACATTGTTCCAAATATGCATTGTTTTGGATGTTGTCAATATTCTCCATGTGATGTTGCTACTCATGCTCATGAGGAGACCCCCATAGTTTCCTCATACATATTAGGAGATCTTGATGCATTTCATACTTTGCATGATTCCCATAATTGCTTGCACCTTATGCATTCCATGAATAACAATGCTCTAGATATTTCTCATGATGCATTACACAATTTGAGTCTCCATTATGCGATACATCATAACAAACCTCTCATGATGGATGACATGTTTCTATATCACACATCTCATTTATTTGAGCGTTGGATATTTGGTGCTAACAAACACACGCACGTGCGCATCATGATGGATGATGTGTACATTTACCACGCACACACAATTTTCCCTTTGTCTTGGTTTTGTGTAGGTACTCATGTATACTCGTCAACCTCCCAATCCCAAGAGTTGACGAAACGAGCTCTTGAGCGTAACGATGCTTTGGGATCCCGTGGACTATCCTCGCCACCGTCCCCTTCGCGCAAGGACTACGCGCAACTCCTCTACTTGGCTCTCACACGGCTATGGGCCATTTACCACTTGTCACCTTATGCTCATTTTACCGTGTTCACTTTGCATGCTATGCTTACTTCTATGCCTTTGCCATGCAATTGTGACCCTTGCTTGCATTTACCCATGATGAGCCATTATGATATCCCATTGTGTATTTGCATGCTTGGTGGAGATCCTTGTTGCTTTTGCCATGTTTATCATGTGCCCCATGCTATTGATGCTTGTTGTGTTGGGAGAGTCATGATGACCCATTGCTATTTGCATATAGCCTCTCGCCAATACATTGATGATATTTTTCTCATATCTTGCTTTCATGCTTGTGACATGTCATGTCCATTATTCATGCCCACTATTTGCACACATGACATGCTTGCCATGATTCCTTCTAGTATGTTGCATCTTCGCACTACTAGCTTGATTGACTTGACCGCTATGATTGCTTGCTATGTTGCATCACCCATGTTCCACTATTACTTGCTTTCTTGGGTTGATGACATATATGCTCATGCCTCTCACACGATATATCTTGATCATTGTCTCTTGTGTCCATTAGTTGCCTCTTTCATATTAACTTGTATTGAGTGCAACCATACTATGCTTATTGAAATTGGAGACTTTGACACCTTACTTGTGATGCATGCTTGTTTGATTGAGCCTATTGCACTTGGTTGTTCTTGCATCATATGCCTCCATAATATGACACGCTCCCTTGTACTTTCTTATGATGAGCATGATGTGTACACTTGTTGGGTATCTTACCACTCGAATGATAGGTTTTGCATTTCCGCTAACCTCATTTGTTTTTCCGAGTGTTTGTCATGTTCTTTCATTTTGGAGGTATCACAAGGCGATGTCGTTATGCGACAACTTGGTTATGTGAAGGCATACATGATGTGCAACTCCAACATCTTCGGGAACATTCGTAAGGTGAACTCCTTCCCTTTGAGCCACCCTCAAGTATGCATATTGGATGGGTCACTCTGTCATTGTTGTTTCCTTCTTGTTGTCTACATGATACATCTCGTGAACGGAAGAGCGACAGTGGAGATTGGCTACATGGACCTTCACATTGAGGAGCGCTTGCACTTATTGGATGCACCTTCGGCACTCCACTCATGCCTCGACATCGAGCTTTGGTACACCAACACCTTCATATTTGTTGATTGTGCTCACACATGTCATGCTCGATGGACATATCATACTCACCACAAGTTTGCACCCTATGCATGGATTGACTCACATTGTGATTGCCTTGTTGCATCTTGTATTCCCATGTCATCCATGATATATGATCTTGTGCATTTCCTTAGCAAATTTGTGTGATCTACCTTGATGGCATATTCATACATCATGATCATATTGCCCACCATCAATTGCATGATAACATATACATATTGAGCATCCATTGCCATGTTCATGCTTTTGATGCACCATCCCATTATGACATCATTTTGCACAATGGTAGAATTTGTCGCTTTGTGCACCATGCTAATCATCCCATGAATTCTTTGCATATCATCCTATATCATCTTGATAAGCTTCATGCGCTTTGTCACGCACTATCCCTAAGCACGGACTCACGCTTAATTGATGGACACTTTGTGTGCACTAACCATTGTATTTCCAAGTGTACTTTGTGTTTGTTCATTTTGCATGTACTTCATACCGGAGACACCTTGGAGTACTTGGATGGCGCAAGGCCTTCACCTACGTCCCACTACAAGTCCGTCCACGACACCCATTTCCATGGTGATGAGGATCACGATCCGAGGTCGGATCTTTCCCAAGGGGGGGTATGATGCGGAGCATCCCACGTTCATCCCCATGTACACGCTGACTACTCTCCAAGCCCCAAGGATACATAAGATGAGACCTCGACCATGCGCCATCGGACACAAGGTGAATTCACTCCTCTTCGAACCGTCACTTTCCGCATATGAGACATGGCTACTACCTCAGGCGTGGACCTTGTATACACTCAGGTACAACCAAGATGACCATGGAGAATCCAGGACCAAGGCCAAGCATGGAAGAGAAGGCGGAAGAAAGGAGAAGAAGAAGATGGAGCGGTTGTTGGAGCAGGCGGACATCCGGACCGCCGTCCGGATCATCCGGTCGGCCGGATCATCCGGACCCTCCCGGATCATCCGTAACGGCGCCAAGACAACGAAGCCCCTCGACAAAGCGAATCATCCGGACGGTCGCCGGATCATCCGGACCCCGACACCGGATCATCCGGCCACCATCCGGATCATCCGGACCCCGCCTGTGTGCGCGACTCGGGCTGAGCCCATGTACCCCTTCGCCCCCTAGTCTATAAATAGGACCCCCTCTCCTCACTTTGAGACTTAGCATTGGATTAGCTCATTCTTAAGTGAGCTTTGCTCCTACCTATCTCTACTCTTGAGAGAGAGAGACCACTACTCCATTGGAGGCCAAGACCTCCATCTAGGAGAAGATCCCCCTGCGGATACAAGACCCCTTTACGGGAAGATCCCCTCGTGGATTCAAGGCCTCCTCCGGGAGATGAACGGTTCCTTTGTATCCTTACCCTAGTTGACTATGTATCTTGTGGATCTCATGTGTGTATGTTGATCTAGCACTTGTGTGATCGATTCCTTGTTGGTTGAGTGATTCTCTCTCGTTCTCCCCGTGTTTCCCCTCGTGCTTCCGCGTGTTCTTCGTGTTTCCTCCGTAGGATCCCCTCCAAACGTGAAAGATCGACGAATTAGGGTTCCACCCTACATCAGTTGCGGTCACCTCGGCCCCCTCCGGCGGCCGTGACCTGCACCAGCGGATGCGTCGCTCCGCGTTGAACTCGCCCATAGGCAGAGCGCCGCGGGAGACGGCCGGAGGCGCCGGCTATCGCCGGACGAGCGCTGGCGTGCGCTCTGCCTCCCCTGCTCCGTCTCGAGCGGGAGGTAGAGGACGACCGCCCCGCCAGCTGGCGTGGGGGCCCGCGTGTCGGCGACCTAGCGGCTGGGTCCCGCCATTTAAGTGGAGACGCCTTCCACCGTTACCGCCTCCCCCGCGCGAAGGCGTGTTTCCAAGAAACCGCCTTCGTCGTGGCCCCTGCGCGCGTGCGGCCGATTCACTGGGCCGGCCCAGTGGCGCCTGCCGCTAAGCCTCGCCCGGTGCGCGCCGCCGTCGCCCAGATCCAGCCCATCTGGGTAAAACCCCTTTCCCCCCTTTTCTTTTCTGTACAGCTTGTAAAATCCATGGATTATTTATTCTAAGTCCAAACTTGATGATTCAAATTTCTTATGACTCCATAAATCTTGAACTTTCACATGGTGCTATTTGCACATTTTTCCAGAAACTTTCTCTTCATAAACATTTATCAAATCTCATTTTTCCATTTCTGTCATAAACTTTAGAAAATCAAAGAGGGCTCATATTTGATCCAAATTCCATGATTCAAATTCCTAGATGCATCTAAGTTCATAACTTAGTTTATGAACATTTTTATTAATACTTTCTGTACCCCACAAAATAATGAGCCATTTCTTCATATTTGACAACTTTGCAAATTCATAGGAAAATCATCTCAACTCCAAATCTAGTGAAACCAATTCCTAGATGCTTATAAAATCATCCTTTGTTAAATGGGTGCCTTTGCTCACTTTTCAAAAATATATTTCTGTACACTTCTTGCAAATCCATAAACCCCTTGATTCCACCATAGCAAAATGTTCAGAGATATCCATTCATCAAATTCCAATGAAACCACTTTGGTCATCCCTCATATGACCAGAGGTATCCTAGAAAAGTCCAACTCATATTTTTAGAGCACTTTTATTTCCTGTCTTGTTATGTTGCTTATTATGCTTGCTTTCGACGATAGTTGACAAAGTAGACGGAATGCTCGGAGTTGGACCAGGGATATTCGAAGACCTCGAAGACTTCATTACAACAGGCAAGCAGCCCTTTGACCATGTCCATGAAACCCTTTTTATGCATGACATATAACTCTTTATTATTGTTGCATCGGAATCATGATGAGATGGTGAACATCGGAATCATGATGAGATGGTGAACCACGTGGGTTGGTTGCCTCGGTTACTTCCTTGTTGATACTTGCATTGTGCATGGCCCTACCTTCTTATGAGGGTTATGCCGGTGGGAGTAGATAGGATGCTAAAGTAGATGCTACGCAAGAGGGATGGGTATATGCATGGTGAAGGAGACAAAGAGATTTCAAAAGTCTTTTCGAAAACCCGTCGGGTGCCACTTATGCCCGAGGGAGATGATGGGATGGGTAACCACTTGATGACGAAGTGGTGTACCGAGGCAAGTGTGTGTGTTGTTTTCAAAACGGATTGGTCGGAGTTGCGACCGTTATTCCAACCCTACATGCGCAACCACTCTACCCTTATATGGGAAAGGGCATTATTGAGTACCTAGACCGATACTAGCTTGGAGCCCGCATTACTAGTGACGGGGGAGAGTTGGTGCTCTCTCTTGGGACGGGGTCGTGCCAGGTAGGGCGGCCATGACCATTTTTATGGGGCACCGGACACACCGTTGGTACCCCGTGCCAGTGGTATGTGACAAGTATGGGAGCGAGACTCCAAGAAAGTGTTATGTGAAAAGTTGGGAACGGGGTTCTGCTAATCGAGTGGACTCCATGTTAGTGTCGTCTAGGGAAAGGTAGTGATCGGTGCTTACCCGGGTACTTGAGGTACCTGCATGGTCGTGGATGACACGGAAGTTCCCCGGATCTAGTGGGTAAAGTGTGCAACCTCTGCAGAGTGTAAAACTATTCGAATAGCTGTGTCCATGGTCAAGGACAGTTGGGTAACCGCTCTTGGGCTACGTCCACTTGTTTACAAACCAAGTGTGTGTGTTGATAAAAATGACTTGGGTCAAGTCAAGGGATTTGACATGATTGAGATGGGTTGGTGCCCACTCTATTTATGTTAGATGGGTTGGTGCCCACTCTATTTATGTTAGATGGGTTGGTGCCCACTCTATTTATGTTGATATCTGTAACCTGTCCTCATGGTTACTTGAATTCTCTTGATGCATGCCTTACAAAGATGTTGAACATGTCATTGCACTCAAAACTAGCTTTCTGCAAAAGTTTACCTATATCATGTTTTGTTGTATCTTGAACCAAAACATGGGTTGCTTGCGAGTACATTCAAAGTACTCATTGGCTTGCCACTGGTTATTTTATTGGCCAGGCATGAAAGAACAGGATATGATGAAGAACACCTCGGTGACGAACATGCGAGCTAGGACGCTTCCCAGTCAGAATGCCTGTAGGGTTAAGGCAGATGGCATGGGTCCAAGTTATTGATGAAGATTTCCGATGCGCTGTTATACTCAAGACTCGACCATAATGGTCCTACTTGTGTAATACGGTATGTATGGATGTAAGACTCTTGTTATTCAGCTTCTGTGTGTTCAGTGAGCATTGATCTCTGGGATCACTGTACACGTGCATTCGGTGATCACGACTTATGAGTCGGGGTCCCCACAATCATGCCTAGATAATCTCATAACTATGCGCTTTTCTATCAATTTCTCGACAGTAATTTGTTCACCCACCATAATACTTATGCTATCTTGAGAGAAGCCACTAGTGAAACCTATGGCCCCCGGGTTTATCTCTTATCATATTTGCTTTGAATCTACTTTTATTTGCATCTTTACTTTTTGCATCTATATTATAAAATACCAAAAATATATCTATCTTATCATACTATCTTTATTAGATCTCACTTTCACAAGTGGCCGTGCAGGAATTGACAACCCCTTTATTGGTTGTGAGTTCTCAGTTTGTTTGTGTAGGTGCGTGGGACTTTTGAGGAGCCTCCTACTGGATTGATACCTTGGTTCTTAAAAACTGAGGGAAATACTTACGCTACTATTGCTACATCACCCTCTCCTCTTTGAGGAAAACGAACGCAAGCTCAAGACGTAGCAGGGATTCGGCCTTCAACTTCCTTCCCTCTTCCCCCTTTCCTCCCCCCTCTGACAAATATGGCAGGGGGCGCGGCCAAGGGCAGGAGCCCAAGTAGGATTCGGACCTACTTGGGGCGCCCCTTGGCCTCTCCCCTCTCCCTCCCACCCTCTGTTTTTGAGTCGAGCGACTAGTCGCGACTAGTCGACGAGTCGCAAGAGCAGGAGCAACTCGGGCTGGCGACTCGACTCCTCGCATGAGTCAAGCGACTCGAGCGACTAGTCTCGACTAGTCACGACTAGTCGCCATAAGTGAGTCGAACGACTCAGTTTTTTTGGGCCCCAACAGTTTTTTGTCTTTTAACAGTATTTGCTTGGCCCATCAGCCCATCCCAGCCCTTGAAACATATAGATTGATCCATCCCCCCTCACCCTGACCTAACCCTCTCCCTGGCGGCTGCCTTCCCTCCTCCCCTGGTTGCTGCTGATGCTGTGCTCCTCCCTTCCTCCTTTGGTTGCTGCTGCTGTTGTGCTCCTCCACTCCTTCCCTGGTTGATGCTGCTGCTCTTGTGCTCCTCCACTCCTCTCTGGTTGCTGCTGCTGCTGTGTGCTCCTCCCCTGGTAAGTACTATCATGTATCCCTCTTTCCTCTCTTGTCCTTTTGCTTTGATCTATATGCTGCTGCTGCTGGTTGGACCTCTACTGTTTCTGCTAGTTAGCTTAGGGCTTGATTTGGTGAGAAAAACAACTAAGTGGAGTTATCTTTCCTTCTATCATAGATTCACAGCAAGCACCATGTCCTCCCAGCCAGAGATATCCCAAGTTGTTCGATCAACTAAGCTGCAGAAGAAGCTAATGAGCACTATGACCCATTCAAAGATCCTAAGAGGAGGCCAACAAAGAGCAACGATCCAGCATGGAAATATGCATTCTGGCTAGATCTTAACAAGAGATTGTTGCTGCAATGTAATTTGTGCGGCAAGCAAATTACCTCTGGACCTTGTAGGATGAAGAAACACCTTGCTGGGGGGGTATACAATTGTGAGTATGTGCACCAAAACAACCCCTGAAATTCGAAAGGAGATGCACGACTACTTGAGGACTCACTCATTTCGTTTCAAAAATCTTGATGGAGATGAAGGTGGTGAAGAAGATGGTGAAGAAGGTGCTGAACAAGAGAAGTGTGCAGCAAGTTCAAGAGCTTCAACTCCAACTCCAACGCCTCCACCAAAAGGAAATCAGAGGGGACTGCTCATTTGGCAACGACGGTGGCAAAGAAGCAAGGAAAGTCCATCGCAGATCAGATTCGGAAGACACCGGAAGAGGTGGTTGCTGAGAGACATATGTTAAAGGGCACTCAAAAGACCATGAAGGATTACAGCAAGAAGACAAAGGAGCAAAAATATGAAGTAGATGGTCATGTAGCTGACTTTTTGTATGAGAATTGCCTTCCACTCAATACTGTTAATTCAAGGAGTTGGGAGATTCTATTGGAGTCTATAGGGCAGTATGGCTCTGATTATATATCTCCTACTTATCATCAAATGAGGGAACCATTGCTTGAGAAGGCAAAGATCAAGACCGACAACTTGAAAGGGAAGCATGAAGTTGCATGGAAAGAATACGGTTGCTCACTCATATCAGATGGCTGGACGGACATGACCGGGCGGCACTTGATCAACTTCCTTGTCAATAGTCCAGAAGGTACCTTCTTCTTAGGGACAGCCAATGTTTCTTCTGAAACAGTTGATGCAAATCTGGTGGCAAAGCTGTTGAGCGAACAAATTGATGCAATTGGCCCTGAATTGGTAGTCCAAGTAGTTAGCGATAATGGGTCTAACTACAGGGCAGCCGGTAGACTTCTAATGGAAAAGTATCCTACAATGTATTGGACACCTTGTGCTGCCCACTGTTTGGATCTTATGCTAGAGGACATTAGGAAGATCAAAGAGTTCAGCCGTTGCATTGCTAAAGCAAAGAGAACAACCAGATTTATTTATGCCCGTGGGAAGGTTCTTGATTTAATGAGAAGCTTGAATGGTAAGCAAGAAATTGTGAGGCCTGGAGCAACTCATTTTGCTACGTCATTCCTTACTTTGTCAAGCATGTGGAAGCAAAGGCAAACCTTGAAAACTCTCTTTGTTAGCCCACAATGGTATGCAAACAGATTAAAGGACAGGGAAGGAGGGAAGGCGGCTGAAGCAACTGTGATCTCCGTGTCATTTTGGCAATCGGTGGAGCATTGCATGAGAGCTTCACAACCACTTCTTAGAGCTTTGAGGATCGCTGATGGTGATGAGACTCCGGCTATGGCAGAAATGTGGGCAGCCATGGATTTTGCAAAGACACACATAAAGGAAGCTCTGGCACATAAGCCAAACCTCCTAGGTCAAGTGGTAGCTATTGTTGATAAGAGGTGGGATAATCAGATGGAACAAAAGCTACATGGGGATGCTTTGTTCTTGAACCCAAATAAATTCTTTGCCATTAAGGAGTCCAACAGAAGACAAGCTGCCCATCTCCGTTCAATGTTCAATGACGTGCTATGGAAGATGGTGCCTGATGATGAGCAGCAAGCAACTATTAGTAGGGAAGCTGACGACTATGAGCTGGGGAGTGAATGTTTCTCGAAGCCATTGTCAATTAAAGACCGTGACAAAAAAAGCCCTCGTAAGTATAAATTTTATGGCAGCTTGTGTCTTCTTGTTCAGCTCAATTACTCCACTAATTGCTGGTTATTGTGGCCTTCTCTTTAATGTGGGACTTCTTGGTTTTGTAGTTCTTTGGTGGAATGCTTATGGTGGCCTTGCTTTTGACCTCCAAACTCTTGCAAAGCGAATCATTAGTCTATGTTGTTCAAGATCCGCTCATGAGCGCAGATTGGAGTGTATTTGCTCATGTAAGTAGCCATTAGTTGGCTGGTTTGATAGGCTAATTGCAGCAGCTTCTCACATATTTGTGTGCTTGCAGATCCACACCAAAGGGAGAAACCGTCTAGAGTACAAGAGATTGAACAAGCTATCATATGTCTCGTACAACCGGAAAATGGAAGCTAGGTTTCAGAATCTGCGTGAGCAAGGCTCTAAAGCAAAGAAATCTAGTCCACTTGTCCTAGAAGAATTTGAATGGGATAATGAATGGGTTGATATCAATGCTGAAATGGTACATGAAGATCAAGCTCAAGTCATGGACGGTGAAACACCACTACTTTGGTCTCAGGTTGATGAAGCCATGGGTGCGTCAACTTCTCTAGCAGGCCGCAACTATCCTAGGAGAGCTCGTGGTGATCCTAGAGAGCCTATTGCACGACCCATAGGCCCTTATATCACCTACACTCGGAACAACGCAAGAACAAGGCTGGTTGTGCATGATGAAGAGTTGAGGGCTGAATTAGACGCGGCAGAATATGACAAAGACATGGAGAGCAGCGATGAAGACAATGCTGAATCACCAGATGATGAAGACACTGATTTTCAGCTTGAAGACATGGAGCTTGAGGCTTGATTGCTTGAAGATTTGAAGTGTTGAACTTATTTCCTTGCATTTTAATCTGCCATTCATGCTTTGGTGTTGAAGACTTGAAGTGTTGAACTTATTTCCTTGCATTTGAATCTGGTTGCATTTACTTAATGTACCTACTACCTACTGCCCTACTACGTACTGCTTAACTCACGTCGACTCGTCGCCATGTCGACTCATCAACCGTGAGTCTAGACTAGTCACGACTAGTCTAGAGTCGCTCCCCCCGAGCGACCCATCGACTCGTCGACTCGAAAACATTGCTCCCACCTATATATATGTGGGAGGGGGTGCCTAGCACAACCACGACAATTCTTAGCCATGTGCGGCGCCCCCCTCCACAATTTACACCCCCGGTCATATTTTCATAGTGCTTAGGCGAAGCCCTACGGAGATAGTTTCACCATCACTATCAACACGCTGTCGTGCTACCGGAACTCATCCACTACCTCACCGTCTTGCTAGATCAAGAAGGCGGAGGACGTCACCGAGGTAAATGTGTGCTGAACGCGGAGGTGTTGTATGTTTGGTACTTGATCGGTTGGAGCGCGAAGAAGTTCGACTACATCAACCGCATCACTAGATGCTTCCACTTACGGTCTACGAGGGTACGTAGACACACTCTCCCCTCTCGCTGTTATGCATCTCCTTGATAGATCTTGCATGTGCGCAGATTTTTTTTCCATGCAATGTTTCCCAACACTGGTGGAGGGGGAATCGAACATGGAGGGGCTCTACATCAACTTTGCCGGGGAGGTCTTCGCTCAAGTCAATACATACCAAGTACGCATCACAAACCCATCTCCCTTGCATTTACATTATTTGCCATTTGTCTCTCGTTTTCCTCTCCCCCACTTCACCCTTGCCGTTTTATTTGCCCTCCCTTTCCCAATCTCCTCCTCTCTCTTTAGCTTGCCTTTTTCTGTGTGCTTGTGTGCTTGTTTGACCTTATGGCTTTGCCTAAGGGTCCTGACCACCTTCTCAGAAGGATGGATGAGATTGAATCAAATATTAGAAGCTTTATGAATTTGCAATTTGAGCATAATAATTTCTTTAGAAAAGAGCTTAAGGAACAAAAAGGTTTTTTGGGTTTTATGAACAAAGAGCTTGATGATATGAATAAAGAATTTTATGGTGTTAATGCTCAAATTACCCGACTTGAAAATGCTATAGCCAAAATTTCTGATAAGCAGGCCACCTTAGTCAATAAGATGGCCGCTAAACCAGAAAAGTTAGATGAAAATAATGATGAGGATCTTAAAGTTATTGATGCGTCTCCTATTAGATCTATGTTTTGCAATATGAATTTTGATGATTATGGGACTTTTGATGAATCAACTTTGCCTAGAAGGCGTCCCAAAAATTCGGAGTCTTTAGATCTTGATGCTAAATTTGGTAAAAGTGAGATTGGAGAGTCCTCAACTTCAAATAACATTGAACCCACTATCTCGGATTTCAAGGAATTTGATTATGGTAATTGTTCTTTAGAAGGTTGTATTTCCTTGTTGCAGTCTGTTGTTAATTCTCCTCATGCTTATAGTCAAAATAAAGCTTTTACCAAACATATCATTGATGCCTTGATGCAATCTTATGATGAAAAACTTAATTTGGAAGTTTCTATACCTAGAAAACTTAATGATGAGTGGGAACCTACTATAAATATTAGAATTAAAGATTATGAGTGCTTTGCTTTGTGTGATTTGGGTACTAGTGTTTCCACGATTCCGAAAACTTTATGTGATATTCTAGGTTTCCATGATCTTGATGATTGCTCTTTAAATTTGCATCTTGCGGATTCCACTATCAAAAAACCAATGGGAAGTATCAATGATGTTCTCATTGTTGCAAATAGAAATTGGTGCCCATAGATTTTATCGTTTTTATATAGATTGCAATCTTTCTTGCCCTATTATTCTTGGTAGACCTTTCCTTAGAACGATTGGTGCGATTATTGATATGAAGGAAGGAAATATTAGATTCCAATTTCCATTAAAAAAAGGCATGGAGCACTTTCCAAGAAATAAAGTCAAATTACCTTATGAATATATCATGCGGGCTACTTATGAATTTAGTGCCAAAGATGGCACCCGTTAGATCTATCTTTGCTTTTATGCCTAGCTAGGGGCGTTAAACGATAGCGCTAGTTGGGAGGCAACCCAATTTTCTTTATGTTTTTTGTTTTTGCTCCTGTTTAGTAACAAATCTTGCATCTACCTTATGTTTAGATGTGTTTTTATCTCTTAATTAGTGTTTGTGCCAAGTAGAACCTATAGGATAACCTACGATGATAGTTGATTTGATTCTGCTGAAAAACAGAAACTTTGCGCGCACTAATATAATTTTGTTAAATCACAGAAACGTGATTTTGCGTTGATTCTATTTCCTGCTGTTCAATAAACAAATTTTCCAGGACTTCCTATTTTGGTAGGATTTTTAGAGTTCCAGAAGTTTGCGTTAGTTACAGATTGCTACAGACTGTTCTGTTTTTGACAGATTCTGTTTTTCGTGTGTTGTTTGCTTATTTTGATGCATCTATGGCTAGTAAAATAGTTTATAAACCATAGAGAAGTTGAAATAAAGTAGGTTTAACACCAAAATAAATAAAGAATGAGTTAATTGCAGTACCTTATGTGGTGGTTTTGTTTTCTTTCACTAACGGAGCTTATAAGATTTCCTGTTGAGTTTTGTGTTGTGAAGTTTTCAAGTTTTGGTTAAAGCTTTTATGGACTATGGAATAAAGGGTGGCATGAGCCTAAGCTTGGGGATGAAGGAAATATGCCCTAGAGGCAATAATAAAGTTATTGTTTATTTTCTTATATCATGATAAATGTTTATAATTCATGCTAGAATTGTATTAACCGGAAACATAATACATGTGTGAATATATAGACAAACAGAGTGTCACTAGTATGCCTCTACTTGACTAGCTTGTTAATCAAAGATGGTTATGTTTCCTAACCATGGACAAAGAGTTGTTATTGTTGGGGAACGTAGTAATTTAAAAATTTTCCTACGCACACGCAAGATCATGGTGATGTATAGCAACGAGAGGGGAGAGTGTTGTCTACGTACCCTCGTAGACCCAAGCGAAGCGATCACAGCGTAGAGGAAGTAGTCGACGTTCTCCTCGCGATCCGACCGATCCGGCGCCGTTACTCCGGCGCCCGAGTTCTTGACACACGACAGCTCGATGGCGTCCCTCGTACTCGATCCAGCCGAGTGTCGAGGAGAGTTCCGTCAAGACGACGGCGTGGACGATCTTGATGTTTCACGGTAGCAGAGCCGCTTAAGCTTCGCGACGGTATAACCGAGGTGGAATATGGTGGAGGGGGCACCGACACGGCTAAGGAACGATCTCACGATCAACTTGTGTGTTCAAAGTGCCCCCTGCCCCGTGATATAAAGGAGCCAAGGGGAGGGGGCCGGCCAAGCTTGGCGCGGCAAGGAGTCCTACTCCCTCGGGAGTAGGATTCCCCCAATCCTAGTTGGACTAGGATTCCGGAGGGGAAAGAGAGAGGGGGCGGCCCTTCTCCTAGTCCTAATAGGACTAGGGAAGGGGGGGGCGCCCTGCCTAGGGCTGGCCCTTTCTCCTTTCCACTAAGGCCCATCGAGGCCCATTTACCTCCCGGGGTTCGGTAACCTCCGGTACTCAGAATTTCGCCGCGGAACCATTCGAACTCCAAACATAGGCTTCCAATATATCAATCTTTATGTCTCGACCATTCCGAGACTCCTCGTCATGTCCGTGATCACATCCGGGACTCGAACTCCTTCGGTACATCAAAATACATAAACTCATAATAAGCATCATCGAAACCTTAAGCGTGCGGACCCTACGGTTCGAGAACAATGTAGACATGACCTAGAACTATTCACGGTCAATAACCAACAGCGGGACCTGGATGCCCATATTGGTTCCTACATATTCTACGAAGATCTTTATCGGTCGGACCGCATAACAACATCGTTGTTCCCTTTGTCATCGGTATGTTACTTGCCCGAGATTCGATCGTCGGTATCCAATACCTAGTTCAATCTCGTTATCGCAAGTCTCTTTACTCGTTCCGTAATACATCATCTCACAACTAACTCATTAGTTGTAGTGCTTGCAAGGCTTGATGATGTGCATTACCGAGAGGGCCCAGAGATACCTCTCCACAATCGGAGTGACAAAACCTAATCTCAAATACGCCAACCCAACATCCGCCTTTGGAGACACCTGTAGTACTCCTTTATAATCACCCGATTCGTTGTGACGTTTGGTAGCACCCAAAGTGTTCCTCCGTAAACGGAGTTGCATAATCTCATAGTTATAGGAACATGTATAAGTCATGGATAAAAGCAAGTAGCAACATACTAAGCGATCGTGTGCTAAGCTAAGGGAATGGGTCATGTCAATCGATCATTCGCTAATGATGTGACCTCATTAATCAAATAACAACTCCTTGTTCATGGTTAGGAAACATAACCATCTTTGATTAACAAGCTAGTCTAGTAGAGGCACACTAGTGACATGTTTGTTTGTCTATGCATTCACACATGTATCATGTTTCCGGTTAATACAATTCTAGCATGAATGATAAACATTTATCATGAAATAAGGAAATAAATAATAACTTTATTATTGCCTCTAGGGCATATTTCCTTGATCTCCCACTTGCACTAGAGTCAATAATCTAGATTACACAGTAATGATTCTAACACCCATGGAGTCTTGGTGCTGATCATGTTTTGCTCGTGGAAGAGGCTTAGTCAACGGTGCGCAACATTCAGATCCGTATGTATCTTGCAAATCTCTATGTCTCACCTGGACTAAGTCCGGATGGAATTGAAGCGTCTCTTGATGTGCTTGGTCCTCTTGTGAAATCTGGATTCCTTTGCTAAGGCAATTGCTCAAGATTGTCACGAAGATTTTCATTGGACCCGATGCACTAGGTATGACACCTAGATCGGATATGAACTCCTTCATCCAGACTCCTTCATTAGCTGCTTCCGAAGCTGCTATGTATTCCGCTTCACATGTAGATCCCGCCACTGACGCTTTGTTTAGAACTGCACCAACCGACAGCTCCTCCGTTTAGTGTAAATACGTATCCGGTCTGCGATTTAGAATCGTCCGGATCGGTGTCAAAGCTTGCATCAACGTAACTGCCGTTTACGATGAGCTCTTTGTCACCTCCATATCGAGAAACATATCCTTAGTCCTTTTCGGTATTTCGGGATGTTCTTGACGCTGTCCGATGATCCACTCTGGATTACTTTGGTACCTCCTGCTAGGCTTATAGCAAGGCACACATCGGTGCGGTACACAGCATTGCATACATGATAGAGCCTATGGCTGAAGCATAGGAACATCTTTCATTTCTCTCTATCTTCTGCAGTGGTCGGGCATTGAGTCGACTCAACTTCACACCTTGTAACACAGGCAAGAACCCTTTCTTTGCTTGATCCATTTTGAACTTCTTCAAAACTTTGTCAAGGTATGTGCTTTGTGAAAGTCCAATTAAGCGTCTTGATCTATCTCTATAGATCTTAATGCCCAATATGTAAGCAGCTTCACCGAGGTCTTTCATTGAAAACTCTTATTCAAGTATCCCTTTATGCTATCCAGAATTCTATATCATTTCCGATCAGCAATATGTCATCCACATATAATATCGTAAATGCTACAGAGCTCCCACTCACTTTCTTGTAAATACTGAGGCTTCTCCAAAAGTCTCAGACAAACCCAAATGCTTTGATCACACTATCAAAGCGTTTATTCCAACTCGAGATGCTTGCACCAGTCCATAGATGGATCATTTGGAGCTTGCATACTTTGTTAGCTCCCTCTGGATCGATAAAACCTTCGGTTGCATCATATACAACTCTTCTTCCGTAAATCCATTCAGAATGCAGTCTTTACATCCATTTGCCAAATTTCATAATCATAAAATGCGGCAATTGCTAACATGATTCGGACGGACTTAAGCATCGCCACGGGTGAGAAGGTCTCATCGTAGTCAATCCCTTGAACTTGTCGAAAACCTTTTGCGACAAGTCGAGCTTTATAGACGATAACATTACCGTCGCGTCGGTCTTCTTCTTGAAGATCCACTTGTTTTCTATTGCTTGCCTACCTCGGCAAGTCAACCAAAGTCCACACTTTGTTTTCATACATGGATCCCATCTCGATTTCATGGCCTCAAGCCATTTTATGGAATCTGGGCTCACCATCGCTTCTTCATAGTTCGAGGTTCATCATGATCTAGTAGCATGACTTCCGAACAGGATTACCGCCACTCAGTGCGGATCTTACTCTGGTTGATCTACGAGGTTCTGCGAAGAACTTGATCTCAAGTTTCATGATCAACATCATCAACTTCCTCACTACTGGTGTAGGTGTCTCGTAAACCGGTTTCGCGACGAACTACTTTCAAGTAAGGGAGAAGGTACTATTACCTCATCAAGTTCCACTTTCCTCCCACTCACTTCTTTCGAGAGAAACTCCTTCTCTAGAAAGGATCCATTCTTAGCAACAAATGTTTTTCCTTCGGATCTGTGATAGAAGGTGTACCCAACTGTTTCCTTTGGGTATCCTATGAAGACACATTTCGATTTGGGTTCGAGCTTATCGGGTTGAAGCTTTTTCACATAAGCATCGCATCCCCAAACTTTAAGAAACGACAACTTTGGTTTCTTGCCAAACCATAGTTCATAAGGTGTCGTCTCAACGGATTTCGACGGTGTTCTATTCAGTGTGAATGCGGTGTCTCTAGAGCATAACCCCAAAACGATAGCAGTAAATCTGAAGAGACATCATAGATCGTACCATATCTAGTAAAGTACGATTCGACGTTCGGACACACCATTACGTTGTGGTGTTCGGGTGGCGTGAGTTGCTAAACTATTCCGCATTGTTTCAAATGTAGACCAAACTCGTAACTCAAATATTCACCTCCACGATCGATCGTAGAAACTTAATTTTCTTGTTACGATGATTTTCAACTTCACTCTGAAATTCTTTGAACTTTTCAAACGTTTTGGACTTATGTTTCATTAAGTAGATATACCCATATCTCGCTTAAGTCATCTGTGAAGGTGAGAAAATAACGATATCCGCCACGAGCCTCAACATTCATCGGACCACATACATCAGATGTATGATTTCCAACAAATCTGTTGCTCTCTCCATAGTACCGAGAACGGTGTTCTAGTCATCTTGCCCATGAGGCACGGTTCGCAAGTGCCAAGTGATTCATAATCAAGTGACTCCAAAAGTCCATCAGTATGGAGTTTCTTCATGCGCTTTACACCGATATGACCTAAACGGCAATGCCACAAATAAGTTGCACTTTCGTTATCAACTCTGCATCTTTTGGTTTCAACATTATGAATATGTGTATCACTACTATCGAGATTCATAAGAAATAGACCACTCCTCAAGGGTGCATGACCATAAAAGATATTACTCATATAAATAGAACAACCATTATTCTCTCGATTTAAATGAATAACCGCCTCGCATCAAACAAGATCCAGATATAATGTTCATGCTCAACGCAGCACCAAATAACAATTATTTAGGTCTAAAACTAATCCCGAAGGTAGATGTAGAGGTAGCGTGTCGATCGCGATCACATCGACTTTGGAACCATTTCCCACGCGCATCGTCACCTCGCCCTTTGCGAGTTCGCAATCAGTAGTCCTGCTTTGAGTTGCAAATATTAGCAATGTAACCAATATCAAATACCCAGTGCTACTACGAGCTCTAGTAAGGTACACATCAATAACATGTATATCACATATACCTTTGTTCACCTTGCCATCCTTCTTATCCGCCAAATACTTGGGGCAGTTCCGCTTCGGTGAGGACTACCGCTTGCGGAGAAGCACTCCGTTTGTGTTTAGGACCAGACTTGGGTTTTTCTCCGAGAAAGCAACTTGCTTGCTGTTCTTCTTGAGATTCCTTCTTCTTCCCTTTGCCTTTCTTCTTGAAACTAGTGGTCTTATTGACCATCAACACTTGATGCTCCTTCTTGATTTCTACCTCCGCAGCCTTTAGCATTGCGAAGAGCTCTGTATAGTCTTTACTAACCCTTGCATATTATAGTTCATCACGAAGCCTTTGTAGCTTGGTGGCAGTGATTGAGAATTCTGTCAATGACACAATCATCCGGAAGATTAACTCCCAATTGTGTCAAGTGATTGTAGTACCCGGACATTACGAGTATATGCTCACTAATGTAACTGTTCTCCTCCATCTTGCAGCTATAGAACTTATTGGAGACTTCATATCTCTCAATCCGGGCATTCTGTTGGAATATTAACTTCAACTCTGGAACATCTCATATGCTCCATGACGCTCAAAACGTCGTTGAAGTCCCGGTTCTAAGCCGTAAAGCATGGCACACATGAACTATAGAGTAGTCATCGCTTTGCTCGCCAGACGCTCATAACATCCGGTGTTGCTCAAAGAAGAGTTCGTCACCTAGCGGTGCATCCAGACGTAGCTCTTTTGTGCAGCAATGAGGATGATCCTCTCGTTACGGACCCGATCCGTAATTGCTACCATCATCTTTCAACTTTGCTTTCTCAAGGAACGCATTAAAATTCAACGGAACAACAAAGACGAGCCATCTATCTACAATCAAACATAAACAAGCAAGATACTATCAGTACTAAGTTCATGATAAATTTAAGTTCAATTAATCATATTACTAAAGAACTCCCACTTAGAAAGACATCCTCTAGTCATCTAAGTGATCACGTGATCCAAATCAACTAAACCATAACCGATCATCACGTGAAATGGAGTAGTTTTCAATGGTGAACATCTTATGTTGATCATATCTACTATATGATTCACGCCGACCTTTCGGTCTCCGTGTTCCGAGGCCATATCTCGCATATGCTAGGCTCGTCAAGTATAACCCGAGTATTCTGCGTGTGCAAAACTGGCTTGCACCCGTTGTAGATGGACGAGAGCTTATCACACCCGATCATCACGTGGTGTCCGGGCACGATTTAACTTTGGCAACGGTGCATACCGGGAGAACACTTCTTGATAATTTAGTGAGGATCATCTTATAATGCTACCGTCAATCAAAGCAAGATAAGATGCATAAAAGGATAAACATCACATGCAAATCAATATAAGTGATATGATATGGTCATCATCATCTTGTGCTTCATGATCTCCATCTTGCAGCACCACCATGATCACCATCGCCACCGCACGACACCTTGATCTCCATCGTAGCATCGTTGTCGCCTCGCCAAACTTATGCTTCTACGACTATCGCTACCGCTTAGTGATAAAGTAAAGCATTACAAGCTATTGCATTGCATACAATAAAGCGACAACCATATGGCTCCAGCCATTGCCGATAACTTCGGTTACAAAACATGATCATCTCATACAATAAAATATAGCATCACGTCTTGACCATATCACATCACAACATGCCCTGCAAAAACAAGTTAGACGTCCTCTACTTTGTTGTTGCAAATTTTACGTGGCTGCTACGGGCTTAAGCAAGAACCAGTCTCACCCACGCATCAAAACCACAACGATACTTCGTCAAATAGACTCGTTTAACCTTCTCAAGGACCGGCGTAGCACACTCGGTTCAACTAAAGTGAGAGAGACAGCACCCACCGGTCACCTTTAAGCAACGAGTGCTCACAGCGGTGAAACCAGTCTCGCGAAGCGCACGGCGTAATGTCGGTGCAGGCCGCTTCATCTCACAATACCGCTGAACCAAAGTATGACATGCTGGTAGGTAGTATGACTTGTATCGCCCACAACTCACTTGTGTTCTACTCGTGCAAAACATCAAACCATAAAAAACCTGGCTCGGATGCCTTTGTTGGGGAACGAGTAATTTAAAAATTTTCCCACGCACACGCAAGATCATGGTGATGTATAGCAACGAGAGGGGAGAGTGTTGTCTACGCCCTCGTGAGACCAAGCGAAGCGATCACAACGTAGAGGAAGTAGTCGACGTTCTCCTCGCGATCCGACCGATCCCGCGCCGTTACTCGGCGCCCGAGTTCTTGACACACGACAGCTCGATGACGTCCCTCAGACTCGATCCAGCCGAGTGTCGAGGAGAGTTCCACAAGACGACGGCGTGGGACGATCTTGATGTTTCACGGTAGCAGAGCTTCGCCTAAGCAGCGACGGATAACCGAGGTGGAATATGGTGGAGGGGGCACCGACACGGCTAAGGAACGATCTCACGATCAACTTGTGTGTTCCAAAGTGCCCCTGCCCCGTGATATAAAGGAGCCAAGGGGAGGGGCGGCCGGCCAAGCTTGGCGCTAAGGAGTCCTACTCCTCCGGGAGTAGGATTCCCCAATCCTAGTTGGACTAGGATTCCGGAGGGGAAAGAGAGAGAGGGGGCGGCCCTTCTCCTAGTCCTAATAGGACTAGGGAAGGGGGAGGCGCGCCCTGCCTAGGGCTGGCCCTTTCTCCTTTCCACTAAGGCCCATCGAGGCCCATTTACCTCCCGGGGTTCCAGTAACCTCCGGTACTCCGATAAATTCCGTTTTAGCCGGAACCATTCGAACTCCAAACATAGGCTTCCAATATATCAATCTTTATGTCTCGACCATTCGAGACTCCTCGTCATGTCCGTGATCACATCCGGGACTCGAACTCCTTGGTACATCAAAATACATAAACTCATAATAAGCATCATCGAAACCTTAAGCGTGCGGACCCTACGGTTCGAGAACAATGTAGACATGACCTAGAACTATTCACGGTCAATAACCAACAGCGGGACCTGGATGCCCATATTGGTTCCTACATATTCTCGAAGATCTTTATCGGTCGGACCGCATAACAACATCGTTGTTCCCTTTGTCATCGGTATGTTACTTGCCGAGATTCGATCGTCGGTATCAATACCTAGTTCAATCTCGTTACGCAAGTCTCTTTACTCGTTCGTAATACATCATCTCACAACTAACTCATTAGTTGTAGTGCTTGCAAGGCTTGATGATGTGCATTACCGAGAGGGCCAGAGATACCTCTCCGACAATCGGAGTGACAAAACCTAATCTCGAATACGCCAACCCAACATCCGCCTTTGGAGACACCTGTAGTACTCCTTTATAATCACCCGATTCGTTGACGCGTTTGGTAGCACCAAAGTGTTCCTCCGTAAACGGAGTTGCATAATCTCATAGTTATAGGAACATGTATAAGTCATGGATAAAAGCAGTAGCAACATACTAAACGATCGTGTGCTAAGCTAAGGGAATGGGTCATGTCAATCGATCATTCGCTAATGATGTGACCTCATTAATCAAATAACAACTCCTTGTTCATGGTTAGGAAACATAACCATCTTTGATTAACAAGCTAGTCTAGTAGAGGCACACTAGTGACATGTTTGTTTGTCTATGCATTCACACATGTATCATGTTTCCGGTTAATACAATTCTAGCATGAATGATAAACATTTATCATGAAATAAGGAAATAAATAATAACTTTATTATTGCCTCTAGGGCATATTTCCTTCAGTTATTTGATTAACGGGATCACATCATTAGTTGAATGATCTGATTGACATGACCCATTCCGTTAGCTTAGCACCCGATCGTTTAGTATGTTGCTATTGCTTTCTTCATGACTTATACATGTTCCTATGACTATGAGATTATGCAACTCCTGCTTAATTCGAGGAACACTTTGTGTGCTACCAAACGCCACAATGTAATCGGGTGATTCTAAAGGTGCTCTCTGTGTGTCTCCAAAGATACTTGTTGGGTTGGCGATTTCGAGATTAGGATTTGTCACTCCAATGTCGGAGAGGTATCTTCGCCCTCTCAAGAATGCACATCACTTAAGCTTGAAGCATTGCAACTAATGAGTTAGTTAAGTAGATGATGTATTACGGAGCGAGTAAAGAGACTTGCCGATAACTAGATTGAACTAGGTATTGATACCGATGATCGAATCTCGCAAGTAACATACCGATGACAAAGGGAACAACGATGTTGTTATGCGGTCTCGACCGATAAAGATCTTCAGAGAATATGTAGGAACCAATATGGGCATCCGTGTCCCGCTTATTGGTTATTGACCGAGACGTGTCTCGGTCATGTCTACATTGTTCTCAAACTGTAGGGTCCGCACGCTTAAAGTTACGATGACAGTTTCTTTATAAGTTTATGTATTTTGATGTACCGAAGGTTGTTCGGAGTCCCGGATGTGATCACGGACATGATGAGGAGTCTCGAAATGGTCGAGAAATAAAGATCGATATATTGGAAGCCTATATTTGTGAAGGAAATATGCCCTAGAGGCAATAATAAAGTTATTATTTATTTCCTTATTACATGATAAATGTTTATTATTCATGCTAGAATTGTATTAACCGGAAACATAATACATGTGTGAATATATAGACAAACAGAGTGTCACTAGTATGCCTCTATTGACTAGCTTGTTAATCAAAGATGGTTAAGTTTCCTAACCATAGACAAAGGAGTTGTCATTTGATTAACAAGGTCACATCATTAGTTGAATGATCTGATTGACATGACCCATTCCATTAGCTTAGCACCGATCGCTTAGTATGTTGCTACTTGCTTTTATCCATGACTTATACATGTTCCTATAACTATGAGATTATGCAACTCCCGCTTTGCGGAGGAACACTTTGGTACTACCAAACGTCACAACGTAATCGGGTGATTATAAAGGAGTACTACAGTGTCTCCAAAGGCGGATGTTGGGTTGGCGATTTCGAGATTAGGATTTGTCACTCCGATTGCCTGGAGAGGTATCTCTGGGCCCTCTCGGTAATGCACATCACTTAAGCCTTGCAAGCATTACAACTAATGAGTTAGTTGGGAGATGATGTATTACGGAACGAGTAAAGAGACTTGCCGGTAACGAGATTGAACTAGGTATTGGATACCGACGATCGAATCTCGGGCAAGTAACATACCGATGACAAAGGGAACAAACGTATTTTGTTATGCGGTCTCACCAATAAAGATCTTCGTAGAATATGTAGGAGCCAATATGGGCATCCAGGTCCCGCTATTGGTTATTGATCGGAGATGTGTCTCGGTCATGTCTACATTGTTCTCGAACCGTAGGGTCCGCACGCTTAAGGTTTCGATGACGGTTATATTATGAGTTTGTGTATTTTGATGTACCAAGGAGTTCGAGTCCGGATGTGATCACGGACATGACGAGGAGTCTCGGAATGGTCGAGACGTAAAGATTGATATATTGGACAGCTATGTTCGGACATCGGAATGGTTCCGAGTGGTTTCGGATAATACCGGAGTGCCGGAGGGGTTACCGGAACCCCCCGGGGAAGTAATGGGCCTTAATGGGCCATGAGGGGAGAGAGAGGGCTGCGCCAGGAGGTGGCGCGCCCCCCATGAGGAGTCCGAATTGGACAAGGAGGGGCGCGGCCCCCCTTTCCCTCTCCCTCTCCCTCTCCTTCCTTCCCCCTTCCCCCTCCTAGTTGGACTAGGAAAGGGGAGTCCTACTCCCACTAGGAGGAGGACTCCCCCTCCCTTGGCGCGCCTCTCTAGGGCCGGCCGGCCCTCCCCCTTGCTCCTTTATATACGGGGGCAGGGGGGCACCCTAAGACACATAAGTTGATCCTTGAGATCGCCTTAGCCGTGTGCGGTGCCCCTCCACCATAATCCACCTCGGTCATATCGTGGCGGTGCTTAGGCGAAGCCCCGCGATCGGTAGAACATCAAGATCGCCACCACGCCGTCAGGCCGACGGAACTCTCTCCCCGGAGCTTTGCTGGATCGGAGCCCGAGGAGCGCCACCGAGCTGTACGTGTGTCAAGAACTCGGAGGCGCCGAGTAACGACGCTTAGGATCGGTTGGATCGCGAGGAGAACGTCGACTACTTCCTCTACGTTGTGATCGCTTCCGCCCGGTCTACAAGGGTATGTAGACAACACTCTCCCTCTCGTTGCTATGCATCACCATGATCTTGCGTGTGCGTAGGAATTTTTTGAAATTACTACGCTCCCCAACAAATGGTATCGAGCCTAGGTTTTATGCGTTGATGTTATATGCACGAGTAGAACACAAGTGAGTTGTGGATGATATAAGTCATACCGCCTACCAAAGATCTCATACTTTGGTTCAGCGGTATTGTGAGATGAAGCGCCCGGACCGACATTACGCCAGACGCTTACGCGAGACTGGTTTCACTGCTACGAGCACTCGTGCTTAAAGGTGATTGGCGGTGTCTGCTCTCTCACTTTAGTTGAACTGAGTGTGGCTACGCCCGTCCTTGTGAAGGTTAAAACGAGTCTATTTGACAAACTATCGTTGTGGTTTTGATGCGAGGTAAAACGGTTCTTGCTAAGCCCGTAGCAGCCACGTAAAATTTGAAACAACAAAGTAGAGGACGCCTAACTTGTTTTTGCAGGCATGTTGTGATGTGATATGGTCAAGACGTGATGCTATATTTTATTGTATGAGATGATCATGTTTTGTAACCGGTTATCGGCAATCGGCAGGAGCCATATGGTTGTCGCTTATTGAATGAAATGCAACGCATACGTAATTGCTTTACTTTATCACTAAGCGGTAGCGATAGTCGAGAAGCAATAGATGGCGAAACGACAACGATGCTACGATGGAGATCAAGGTGTCGTGCGGTGACGATGGTGATCACGATGGTGCTTGGAGATGGAGATCACAAGCACAAGATGATGATGGCCATATCATATCACTTATATTGGTTGCATGTGATGTTTATCCTTTATGCATCTTATCTTGCTTTGATTGACGGTAGCATTTTAAGATGATCTCTCAATAAAATTATCAAGTAGTGTTCTCCACGAGTATGCACCGCTGCCAAAGTTCGTCGTGTCGAGACACCACGTGATGATCGGGTGTGATAAGCTCTACGTCCATCTACAACGGGTGCAAGCCAGTTTTGCACACGCAGAATACTCAGGTTATACTTGACGAGCCTAGCATATGCAGATATGGCCTCGGAACACGGAGACCGAAAGGTTGAGCGTGAATCATATAGTAGATATGATCAACATTGTGATGTTCACCATTGAAAACTACTCTATATCACGTGATGATCGGTTATGGTTTAGTTGATTTGGATCACGTGATCACTTAGATGACTAGAGAGATGTCTGTCTAAGTGGGAGTTCTTAAGTAATATGATTAATTGAACTTAAATTTATCATGAACTTAGTACCTGATAGTATCTTGCTTATCTATGTTTGTTTGTAGATAGATGGCTCGTCTTTGTTGTTCCGTTGAATTTTAATGCGTTCCTTGAGAAAGCAAAGTTGAAAGATGATGGTAGCAATTACACGGATCGGGTCCGAACTCGAGGATTATCCTCATTGCTGCACGTAAGAGTTACATCATGGAAGCACCACTGGGTGCCGTGCCTGCTGCTTGATGTAACCGACGACGTTAAGAACGTCTCGCGAGCAAAGTCGATGACTACTCTATAGTTCAATGTGCCATGCTTTACGGCTTAGAACCGGTCTTCAACGACGTTTTGAACGTCATGGAGCATATGAGATGTTCCAAGAGTTGAAGTTAATATTCCAACAGTAATGCCCGGATTGAGAGATATGAAGTCTCCAATAAGTTCTATAGCTGCAAGATGGAAGAGAATGGAGTCGCCAAAGGAGCACATACTCGTAATGTCCAGGTATTACAATCACTTGAGTCAAGCGGGAGTTAATCTTCCGGATGATTGTGTCATTGATGTAATTCTTCAATCACCGCCACCAAGCTACAAAGGCTTCGTGATGAACTATAATATGCAAGGGTTAGTAAAGACTATGCCCGAGCTCTTCGCAATGCTAAAAGCTGCGGAGGTAGAAATCAAGAAGGAGCATCAAGTGTTGATGGTCAATAAGACCACTAGTTTCAAGAAGAAAGGCAAAGGGAAGAAGAAGGAACTTCAAGAAGAACAGCAAGCAAGTTGTTGATCAGAGAAGAAACCCAAGTCTGGACCTAAACCTGAAATCGAGTGCTTCTATCGCACGCAGACCGTCATCGAAGCGGAACTGCCCCAAGTATTTGGTGGATAAGAAGGATGGCAAGGTGAACAAAGGTATATGTGATATACATGTTATTGATGTGTACCTTACTAGAGCTCACAAGAGCACTGGTATTTGATATCGGTTCATTGCTAATATTTGCAACTCAAACAGGACTACGGATTGCTTAACACCGCAAAGGACGAGGTGACGATCGCGCGTGGGAAATGGTTCCAAAGTCAATGTGATCGCGGTCGGCACGCTACCTCTACATCTACCTTCGGGATTAGTTTTAGACCTAAATAATTGTTATTTGGTGCCAGCGTTGAGCATGAACATTATATCTGGATCTTGTTTAATGCGAGACGGTTATTCATTTAAATCAGAGAATAATGGTTGTTCTATTTATATGAGTAATATCTTTTATGGTCATGCACCCTTGAAGAGTGGTCTATTCTTAATGAATCTCGATAGGAGTGATACACATATTCATAATGTTGAAGCCAAAAGATGCAGAGTTGATAATGATAGTGCAACTTATTTGTGGCACTGCCGTTTAGGTCATATCAGTATAAAGCGCATGAAGAAACTCCATCTCGATGGACTTTTAGAGGCACTTGATTATGAATCACTTGGCACTTATGTAACCGTGCCTCATGGGCAAGATGACTAAAACCCGCTTCTCGGTACTATGGAGAGAGCAACAGATTTGTTGGAAATCATACATACAGATGTATGTGGTCCGATGAATGTTGAGGCTCGTGGCGGATATCGTTATTTTCTCACCTTCACAGATGATTTAAGCAGATATGGGTATATCTACTTAATGAAACACAAGTCTGAAACATTTGAAAAGTTCAAAGAATTTCAGAGTGAAGTTGAAAATCATCGTAATAAGAAAATAAAGTTTCTACGATCGATCGTGGAGGAGAATATTTGAGTTACGAGTTTGGTCTACATTTGAAACAATGCGAATAGTTTAGCAACTCACGCCACCCGAACACCACAGCGCAATGGTGTGTCCGAACGTCAGAATCGCACTTTACTAGATATGGTGCGATCTATGATGTCTCTTCTGATTTACCGCTATCGCTTTGGGGATATGCTCTTGAGACGGCCGCATTCACGCTGAATAGAACACCGTCAAAATCCGCTGAGACGACACCTTATGAACTATGGTTTAGCAAGAAACCAAAGTTGTCGTTTCTTAAAGTTTGGGGATGCGATGCTTATGTGAAAAAGCTTCAACCCGATAAGCTCGAACCCAAATCGAGAAATGTGTCTTCATAGGATACCCAAAGGAGACAGTTGGGTACACCTTCTATCACAGATCCGAAGGCAAGACATTTGTTGTTAAAATGGATCCTTTCTAGAGAAGGAGTTTCTCTCAAAGAAGTGAGTGGGAGGAAAGTAGAACTTGATGAGGTAATTGTACCTTCTCCCTTATTGAAAGTAGTTTATCACGAAGCGGTTTTCGCGACATCTACACCAAATAGTGAGGAAGTTGATGATGTTGATCATGAAACTTCAGATCAAGTTACTGAGTAACCTCGTAGATCAACCAGAGTAAGATCCGCACTGAGTGGTACAGTAATCCTGTTCGAAGTCATGCTACTAGATCATGATGAACCTACGAAGTATGAAGAAGCGATGGTGAGCCCAGATTCCACAAAATGGCTTGAGGCCATGAAATCGAGATGGGATCCATGTATGAAAACAAAGTGTGGACTTTGGTTGACTTGCCCGAGGGTCGGCAAGCAATAGAAAACAAGTGGATCTTCAAGAAGAAGACCGACGCCGACGGTAATGTTATCGTCTACAAAGCTCGACTTGTCGCAAAGGGTTTTCGACAAGTTCAAGGGATTGACTACGATGAGACCTTCTCACCAGAAGCGATGCTTAAGTCTGTCCGAATCATGTTAGCAATTGCCGCATTTTATGATTATGAAATTTGGCAAATGGATGTAAAAACTGCATTCTGAATGGATTTACGGAAGAAGAGTTGTATATGATGCAACCGAAGGTTTTATCGATCCAAAGGAGCTAACAAAGTGTGCAAGCTCCAGCGATCCATTTATGGACTAGTGCAAGCATCTCGAGTTGGAATAAACGCTTTGATAGTGTGATCAAAGCATTTGGGTTTATCTGAGACTTTTGGAGAAGCTCAGATTTACAAGAAAGTGAGTGGGAGCTCAGAGCATTTCGATATTATATGTCGATGACATATTACTAATCGGAAATGATATAAAATTTCGGATAGCATAAAGGGTACTTGAATAAGAGTTTTTCAATGAAGGACCTCGTGAAGCTGCTTACATATTAGGCATCAAAATCTATAGAGATAGATCAAGACGCTTAATTGACTTTCACAAAGCACATACCTTGACAAAGTTTTGAATAAGTTCAAAATGGATCAAGCAAAGAAAGGGTTCTTGCACGTGTTACAAGGTGTGAAGTTGAGTAAGACTCAATGCCCGACCACCGCAGAAGATAGAGAGAAAATGAAAGATGTTCCTATGCTTCAGCCATAGGCTCTATCATGTATGCAATGCTGTGTACTGGACCTGATGTGTGCCTTGCTATTAGCTTAGCAGGAAGGTACCAAAGTAATCCAGAGTGGATCATCGACAGCGGTCAAGAACATCCTGAAGTACCGAAAAGGACTAAGGATATGTTTCTCGATATAGAGGTGACAAAGAGCTCATCGTAAACGATTACGTTGATGCAAGCTTTGACACCGATCCAGACGATTCTAAATCGCAAACCGGATACGTGTTTACACTAAACGGTGGAGCTGTCGGTTGGTGCAGTTCTAAACAAAGCGTCGAAAGGGATCTACATGTGAAGCGGAGTACATAGCAGCTTCGAAGCAGCTAATGAAGGAGTCGGATGAAGGAATTCATATCCCATCTAGGTGTCATACCTAGTGCATCGGGTCCAATGAAAATCTTTTGTGACAATATCGAGCAATTGCTTTAGCAAAGGAATCCAGATTTCACAAGAGAACCAAGCACATCAAGAGACGCTTCAATTCCATTCGGGACTTGGTCCGTGGGAGACATAGAGATTTGCAAGATACATACGGATCTGAATGTAGCGAACCCGCTGACTAAGCCTCTTCCACGAGCAAAACATGATCAACACCAAGACTCCATGGGTGTTAAAATCATTTGTGTAATCTAGATTATTGACTCTAGTGCAAGTGGGAGATCAAGGAAATATGCCCTAGAGGCAATAATAAAGTTATTATTTATTTCCTTATTACATGATAAATGTTTATTATTCATGGTAGAATTGTATTAACCGGAAACATAATACATGTGTGAATATATAGACAAACAGAGTGTCACTAGTATGCCTCTATTGACTAGCTTGTTAATCAAAGATGGTTAAGTTTCCTAACCATAGACAAAGGAGTTGTCATTTGATTAACAAGGTCACATCATTAGTTGAATGATCCGATTGACATGACCCATTCCATTATCTTAGCACCCGATCGCTTAGTATGTTGCTATTGCTTTTATCCATGACTTATACATGTTCCTATAACTATGAGATTATGCAACTCCGCTTGCCGGAGGAACACTTTGGTACTACCAAACGTCACAACGAATCGGGTGATTATAAAGGAGTACTACAGTGTCTCCAAAGGCGATGTTGGGTTGGCGATTTCGAGATTAGGATTTGTCACTCCGATTGTCGGAGAGGTATCTTTGGGCCCTCTCGGTAATGCACATCACTTAAGCCTTGCAAGCATTACAACCAATGAGTTAGTTGCGAGATGATGTATTACGGAACGAGTAAAGAGACTTGCGGTAACGAGATTGAACTAGGTATTGATACCTACGATCGAATCTCGGGCAAGTAACATACCGATGACAAAGGAACAAACATATGTTGTTATGCGGGTCGACCGATAAAGATCTTCAGAGAATATGTAGGAGCCAATATGGGCATCCAGGTCCCGCTATTGGTTATTGATCGGAGACGTGTCTCGGTCATGTCTACATTGTTCTCGAACCGTAGGGTCCGCACGCTTAAGGTTTCGGATGACGGTTATATTATGAGTTTGTGTATTTTGATGTACCAAGGAGTTCGAGTCCCGGATGTGATCACGGACACGACGAGGAGTCTCGGAATGGTCGAGACGTAAATATTGATATATTGGACAGCTATGTTCGACATCGGAATGGTTCCGAGTGGTTTCGGATAATACCGAGTGCTTGAGGGGTTACCGGAACCCCGGGAAGTAATGGGCCTTAATGGGCCATGAGGGAGATAGAGGGCTGCGCCAGAGGTGCGCGCCCCATGAGGAGTCCGATTGACAAGGAGGGGCGCGCCCCCTTTCCTCTCCCTCTCCTCTCCTTCCTTCCCCTTCCCCTCCTAGTTAGACTAGGAAAGGGAGTCCTACTCCCACTAGGAGGAGGACTCCTCCCTTGGCGCGCCTCTCTAGGGCCGGCCGGCCTCCCCTTGCTCCTTTATATACGGGGCAGGGGGCACCCTAAGACACATAAGTTGATCCTTGAGATCGTTCCTTAGCCGCAGCGGTGCCCCTCCACCATAATCCACCTCGGTCATATCGTAGCGGTGCTTAGGCGAAGCCTGCGCCGGTAGAACATCAAGATCGCCACCACGCCGTCAGGTCGACGGAACTCTCTCCGGAGCTTTCTTTGGATCGGAGCCCGAGGAGCGCCACCGAGCTGTACGTGTGTCAAGAACTCGAGGCGCCGGAGTAACGGCGCTGGATCGGTTGGATCGTGAGGAGAACGTACGACTACTTCCTCTATGTTGTGATCGCTTCCGCTTCGGTCTACAAGGGTATGTAGACAAAACTCTCCCCTCTCGTTGCTATGCATCACCATGATCTTGCGTGTGCGTAGGAAATTTTTTGAAATTACTACGTTCCCCATCAATTTGGACATCGGAATCGTTCCAGGTGAAATCAGCATTTTACCGGAGTACCGGGGGGTTACCGGAACCCCCCTGGGGGTTATTGGGCCTACATGGGCCTTGAGGGAGAAGAGAGAAGGAGGCAGGAGGTGGCCGCGCGCCCCTCCCCTTCCTAGTCCGAATAGGACAAGGGAAGGGGGGTGGCGCCCCCCCTTTCCTTCCCCTCTTCCTCCTCTTTCCCCCCTTCTCCTTCTCCAACTAGGAATGAAAGGGAGTCCTACTCCCGATGGGAGTAGGACTCCCCCCTGGCGCGCCCCTCCTTGGCCGGCCGCCCCCTCCCCTTGGCTCCTTTATATACGGGGGCAAGGGGGCACCCTAGGACACACAAGTTGATCTTCATGATCGTTCCTTAGCCGTGTGTGGTGCCCCCCTCCACGATATTACACCTCGGTCATATTGTAGCGGTGCTTAGGCGAAGCCCTGCGACGGTTGAACATCAAGATCGTCACCACGCCGTCGTGCTGACGGAACTCCTCCCCGAAGCTTTGCTGGATCGGAGCCCGGGGTGCATCATCGAGTTGTACGTGTGTCAAGAACTCGGAGGTGCCAGAGTAACGGTGCTTGGATCGGTTGGACCGGGAAGACGTACGACTACTTCCTCTACGTTGCGTCAATGCTTCCGCTTCGGTCTACGAGGGTACGTAGACAACACTCTCCCCTCTCGTTGCTATGCATCACCATGATCTTGCGTGTGCGAGGAAATTTTTGAAATTACTACGTTCCCCAACAAAGGGCATCCGAGCCTAGGTTTTATGGTTTGATGTTATATGCACGAGTAGAACACAAGTGAGTTGTGGGCGATATAAGTCATACCGCTTACCAAAGATGTCATACTTTGGTTCGGTGGTATTGTTGGATGAAGCGGCCCGGACCGACATTACGCCAGACGCTTACGCGAGACTGGTTCTACCGCCGTGCTTTTGCACACGTGGCTGGCGGTGTCGGTTTCTCCAACTTTAGTTGAACCGAGTGTGGCTACACCCGGTCCTTGCGAAGGTTAAAACAGCACCAACTTGACAAACTATCGTTGTGGTTTTGATGCGTAGGTGAGATTGGTTCTTGCTTAAGCCCGTAGCAGCCACGTAAAACTTGCAACAACAAAGTAGAGGACGTCTAACTTGTTTTTGCAGGGCATGTTGTGATGTGATATGGTCAAGACATGATGCTAAATTTTATTGTATGAGATGATCATGTTTTGTAACCGAGTTATCGGCAACTGGTAGGAGCCATATGGTTGTCGCTTTATTGTATGCAATGCAATCGCCCTGTAATGCTTTACTTTATCACTAAGCGGTAGCGATAGTCAAGATTGGCGAGACGACAACGATGCTACGATGGAGATCAAGGTGTCGCGCCGGTGACGATGGTGATCATGACGGTGCTTCAGAGATGGAGATCACAAGCACAAGATGATGATGGCCATATCATATCACTTATATTGATTGCATGTGATGTTTATATTTTATGCATCTTATCTTGCTTTCATTGGCGGTAGCATTTTAAGATGATCTCTCACTAAATTATCAAGAAGTGTTCTCCCTGAGTATGCACCGTTGCCAAAGTTCGTCGTGCCCAGACACCACGTGATGATCGGGTGTGATAAGCTCTACGTCCATCTACAATGGGTGCAAGCCAGTTTTGCACACGCAGAATACTCGGGTTAAACTTGACAAGCCTAGCATATGCAGATATGGCCTCGGAACATGGAGACCGAAAGGTCGAGCGTGAATCATATAGTAGATATGATCAACATGAGATGTTCACCATTGAAAACTAATCCATTTCACGTGATGATCGGTTATGGTTTAGTTGAATTTGGATCACGTGATCACTTAGAGGATTAGAGGGATGTCTATCTAAGTGGGAGTTCTTAAGTAATATGATTAATTGAACTTAAATTTATCATGAACTTAGTACCTGATAGTATCTTGCTTGTCTATGTTGATTGTAGATAGATGGCCCGTGTTGTTGTTCCGTTGAATTTTAATGCGTTCCTTGAGAAAGCAAAGTTGAAAGATGATGGTAGCAACTACGCGGACTGGGTCCGTAACTTGAGGATTATCCTCATTGCTGCACAGAAAAGTTAATATTCCAGAAGAATGCCCGGATTGAGAGATATGAAGTCTCCAATAAGTTCTATAGCTGCAAGATGGAGGAGAATAGTTCTGTGAGTGAGCATATACTCAAGATGTCTGGGTATTGTAATCACTTGATTCAACTGGGAGTTACTCTTCCGGATGATAGCGTCATTGACAGAATTCTCCAATCACTTCCACCAAGCTACAAGAGCTTCGTGATGAACTATAATATGGAAGGGATGGATAAGACAATTCCCGAGCTCTTCGCAATGCTAAAGGCTGCGGAGGTAGAAATCAAGAAGGAGCATCAAGTGTTGATGGTCAACAAGACCACTAGTTTCAAGAAAAAGGGCAAAGGGAAGAAGAAGGGGAACTTCAAGAAGAACAGCAAGCAAGTTGTTGCTCAAGAGAAGAAACCCAAGTCCGGACCTAAGCCTGAAATCGAGTGCTTCTACCGCAAGCGATCGGTCCTTTGGAAGCGGAACTGCCCCAAGTATTTGGCGGATAAGAAGGATGGCAAGGTGAACAAAGGTATATGTGATATACATGTTATTGATGTGTACCTTACTAGAGCTCGCAGATAGCACTGGTATTTGATATCGGTTCATTGCTAATATTTGCAACTCGAAACAGGGACTACGGATTAAGCGAACTCTAGCAAAGGACGAGGTGACGATTCGCGTGGGAAATGGTTCCAAAGTCGGTGTGATCGCGGTCGGCACACTACCTCTACATCTACCTTCGGGATTAGTATTAGACCTAAATAATTGTTATTTGGTGCCAGCGTTGAGCATGAACATTATATCTGGATCTTGTTTGATGCGAGACGGTTATTCATTTAAATCAGAGAATAATGGTGATTCTATTTATATGAGTAATATCTTTTATGGTCATGCACCCTTGAAGAGTGGTCTATTTTTGATGAAGCACGATAGTAGTGATACACATATTCATAATGTTGAAGCCAAAAGATGCAGAGTTGATAATGATAGTGCAACTTATTTGTGGCACTGTCGTTTAGGTCATATCGGTGTAAAGCGCATGAAGAAACTCCATCTCGATGGACTTTTGGAACCACTTGATTATGAATCACTTGGTACTTATGAACCGTGCCTCATGGGCAAGATGACTAAAACGCCGTTCTCGGTACTATGGAGAGAGCAACAGATTTGTTGGAAATCATACATACAGATGTATGTGGTCCGATGAATGTTGAGGCTCATGGCGGATATCGTTATTTTCTCACCTTCACAGATGATTTAAGCAGATATGGGTATATCTACTTAATGAAGCATAAGTCTGAAACATTTGAAAAGTTCAAAGAATTTCAGAGTGAAGTTGAAAATCATCGTAATAAGAAAATAAAGTTTCTACGATCTGATCGTCGAGGAGAATATTTTAGTTACGAGTTTGGTCTACACTTGAAACAATGCGGAATAGTTTCGCAACTCACGCCACCCAGAACACCACAGCGTAATGGTCCGAACGTCGTAATCGTACTTTACTTGATATGGTGTGATCTATGATGTCTCTTACAGATTTACCGCTATCATTTTGGGGTTATGCTTTAGAGACGGCCACATTCACATTAAATAGGGCACCATCAAAATCCGTTGAGACGACACCTGATGTACTATGGTTTGGCAAGAAACCAAAGTTGTCGTTTCTTAAAGTTTGGGGCTGCGATGCTTATGTGAAAAAGCTTCAACCTGATAAGCTCGAACCCAAATCGGAGATATGTGTCTTCATAGGACACCCAAAAGAGACAGTTGGGTACATCTTCTATCACAGATCCTAAGGCAAGACATTCGTTGCTAAGAATGGTCCTTTCTAGAGAAGGAGTTTCTCTCGAAAGAAGTGAGTGGGAGGAAAGTAGAACTTGATGAGGTAACTGTACCTACTCCCTTGTTGGAAAATAGTACATCACAGAACCGGTTTCGTGGACGCCAAAACCAACTAGTGAGGAAGTTGATGATGATGATCATAGAACTTCAGATCAAGTTACTACAGAACCTCGTAGGTCAAACAGAGTAAGATCCGCACCTGAGTGGTACGGTAATCCTATTTTGGAAGTCATGCTACTAGATCATGATGAACCTACGAACTATGAAGAAGCGATGGTGAGCCCAGATTCCGCAAAATGGCTTGAAGCCATGAAATCTGAGATAGGATCCATGTATGAGAACAAATTATGGACTTTCGTTGACTTGCCCGATGGTCGGCAAGCAATTGAGAATAAATGGATCTTCAAGAAGAAGACTGACGCTGACGGTAATGTTACTGTCTACAAAGCTCGACTTGTTGCAAAAGGTTTTCGACAAGTTCAAGGGATTGACTACGATGAGACCTTCTCACCCGTAGCGATGCTTAAGTCTGTCCGAATCATGTTAGCAATTGCCGCATTTTATTATTATGAAATTTGGCAAATGGATGTCAAAACTGCATTCTTGAATGGATTTCTGGAAGAAGAGTTGTATATGATGCAACCGAAGGTTTTGTTGATCCAAAAGGTGCTAACAAAGTGTGCAAGCTCCAATGATCCATTTATGGACTGGTGCAAGCATCTCGAGTTGGAATAAACGCTTTGATAGTGTGATCAAAGCATATGGTTTTATACAAACTTTTGGAGAAGCTCAGATTTACAAGAAAGTGAGTGGGAGCTCAGAGCATTTACGATATTATATGTAGATGACATATTATTAATTGGAAATCATATAGAATTTCTGGATAGCATAAAGGGATACTTGAATAAAAGTTTTTCTATGAAAGACCTCGGCAAAGCTGCTTACATATTGGGCATCAAGATTTATAGAGATAGATCAAGACGCTTAATAGGACTTTCACAAAGCACATACCTTGATAAAGTTTTGAAAAAGTTCAAAATGGATCAGGAAAGAAAGGGTTCTTGCCTGTATTACAAGGTGTGAAGTTGAGTCAGACTCAATGCCCGACCACAGCAGAAGATAGAGAGAAAATGAAAGATGTTCCGTATGCTTCAGCCATAGGCTCTATCATGTATGCAATGATGTGTACCAGACCTGACGTATGCTTAGCAATAAGCTTAGCAGGGAGGTACCAAAGTAATCCAGGAGAGGATCACTGGACAGCGGTCAAGAACATCCTGAAATACCTGAAAAGGACTAAGGATATGTTTCTCGTATATGGAGGTGACAAAGAGCTAGTCGTAAATGGTTATGTCGATGCAAGCTTTGACACTGATCCGGACGATTCTAAATGGCAAACCGGATACGTATTTTTATTAAACGGTGGAGCTGTAAGTTGGTGCAGTTCTAAACAAAGCGTTGTGGCGGGATCTACATGTGAAGCGGAGTACATAGCTGCTTCGAAGCAAAGAAATGAAGGAGTCTGGATGAAGGAGTTCATTTCCGATCTAGGTGTCATACCTAGTGCATCGAGGCCAATGAAGATCTTCGTGACAATCTTCGTGCAATTGCCTTGGCAAAGGAATCCAGATTTCACAAGAGGACCAAGCACATCAAGAGACGCTTCAATTTCATCCGGACCAAGTCCGTGGGAGACATAGAGATTTGCAAGATACATACGGATCTTAATGTTGCGAACCGTTGACTAAGCCTCTTCCACGAGCAAAACATGATCAGCACCAAGACTCCATGGGTGTTAGAATCATTCTTGTGTAATCTAGATTATTGACTCTAGTGCAAGTGGGAGCTCAAGGAAATATGCCCTAGAGGCAATAATAAAGTTATTATTTATTTCCTCATATCATGATAAATGTTTATTATTCATGCTAGAATTGTATTAACCGGAAACATGATACATGTGTGAATACATAGACAAACATAACGTCACTAGTATGCCTCTACTTGACTAGCTCATTAATCAAAGATGGTTATGTTTCCTAACCATAGACATGTGTTGTCATTTGATTAACGAGATCACATCATTAGGAGAATGATGTGATTGACATGACCCATTCCGTTAGCCTAGCACTTGATCATTTAGTATGTTGCTATTGCTTTCTTCATGACTTATACATGTTCCTGTAACTATGAGATTATGCAACTCCCGTTTACCGGAGGAACACTTTGTGTGCTACCAAACGTCACAACGTAACTGGGTGATTATAAAGGATCTCTACGGGTGTCTCCGAAGGTACATGTTGGGTTGGCGTATTTCGAGATTAGGTTTTGTCACTCCGATTGTCGGAGAGGTATCTCTGCGCCCTCTCGGTAATGCACATCACTATAAGCCTTGCAAGCAATGTAGCTAATGAGTTAGTTACACAATGATGCATTACGTAACGAGTAAAGAGACTTGCCGGTAACGAGATTGAACTAGGTATTGGATACCGACGATCGAATCTCGGGCAAGCAACATACCGATGACAAAGGGAACAACGTATGTTGTTATGCGATTTGACCGATAAAGATCTTTGTAGAATATGTAGGAGCCAATATGGGCATCCAGGTTCCGCTATTGGTTATTGACCAAGAATAGTTCTAGGTCATGTGATGTGGAGCATCCCTCGCTCATCCCCATGGACGTATCTACATCTTCCTCAACACCACTTGGACCCATGACAAGAGCTTGAGCAAAGGCTATCGAAGATAAGGTGAACTTGCTCCTTTCCGAACTTCCTCTCTCTACTCACGAGACTTGGCTACTACCTCATACGGACACTCTGTGTGTGATCAGGTACCTGGAGGAAAGCCATAGTGCATCTACATCCATCGAACAAGGAGGCAAAGCTACCAACCGCGAAGGTCAAGAAGAAGCAGAGGCGGAGCCAGGATTTTTCAAAGTCTGGGGCTAAAACTAACTGGCTTCGTCAAATACCCCGCACACCAACGTGTGTTATAAGTATGGCACAAAATCACGTTCAAAATGAAATATAAATTCATTACTATCACAAGAGGAAATTCCGTAAAAAAAATAGTTTAACAAAGTGCATCATTGCAAACATGGTTTGGTACCAAATTACCAAAGACTTCCTTAATTCAAGGCCATCGTTTCTTCACCAGCAATAGTAGAAGTACCTGGATCTGCAAACATAAAATCAAGTATTTAAAATCAAGACATTGGCAGTAGACTAAATTAATTGTTCATATGAAATTTTGCAAAAAAAGAGAACATATTATACCATTTCACAAAGTCCACGAGGTAGTAGCCCCTTGTGTTTCCTCTCTTTTTTGATAGAACTGTATAATACATCACGCTCAACTGATTGGAAAGATTCAATTGTACGGGTTCTCTTCATCTTGGACTTATAATCTCCTGGCGACAATGAAATAAGAACTAAGTAATATGATTTAACACCACCAATTCATCGAGTTTGCATGACATAAAAGGACCCAGGGAAAATAATTAAATGATACAGAGTTGAGTATTGTTGAAGATACTGAATTAATTACTTAGATGATAAGATTTAGAAAAAATTTGCTGAAATGGTTGATGACATAGAAGGATTTCCAATTAATTGGACAATATGTACTACTGTGCATTGTACGCAGGTGTGTGTGTGTAATCTTGTAATTTAGGAACACTTCGATAAGATCGAAAGAAGGAGAGGCGGTGGTCGGGACACCGCATCAGCGGGCGGCGGCGCTTGGCGGCGGGAAACACGGTTGATGACTAACGAGGGCGGCGGCGACTAGGCGAGGGTTTCTCGATCAGGAGAGGGTTTTTTCCCCTTGGCAAACGAACGACAGATCGAAGCATCGACGTACTGCGCGATTGATTTTCTATTCAATCGATCGACTTGACTTGGGCTAATGGGCTGAAGCCTTGTACGTGAAGCCCGGGGCTAATCTTCTATCTACCCCAAATTCTGAAAAATTTGCTTCTATACGTATAGGTGCTAGTTGGGCCATGCCTGGGGCTACAGCCCCAGTTGCCCCAGGCCCAATTTCGCCACTGAGAAGAAGGTCTACCGGAGAAATCTCCAGCCACCGGACGACCGGTCGGGACCCGAACGTCCGGCGCCTGAAGCCCCAGCCGCCAAGTCCCAGCCAACGCAGGCCCCAGCGAGCGGACGTCTGGCCCGCACCAGACGACCGGCGACACTCTCCAGCGAGTGGACGACCGAAGTCCCCGGACGTCCGGCACCTCCCAACAGAATGAATATTAACGGAAGTATGAAGATTCCGGACGTCCGGCGCCTCCTTCACAGAACGCATCCAGCGGACGTCCGACGACACCGGACGACCGGACCCCCATGAGCCACCGGACGACCGGTCCCCAGCGGACGTCCGGTACCTGTCTGCGCACAGTTTCGGGCCGAAGCCCATTTACCCCTCCACTCCGTCCCCTTTTGCACTAAGACTATAAATAGGTCTCTCCTACCTCCTAGCTAAGGTTAGCATTCGATTAGCTCATGTTTGTGTGAGAGCCTTTGCTCATCCACTTGGATACTTCTCCTCGGAGTTCACGACCTCTTCGGAGAAGATCCCCCAAGCGGATTCAAGACCCCTTTCTAGGGAAGAACATCAAGGCCCCCTCACGGAGAAGAACGGTTCCTTTGTATCTTTCCTTTGTTGATTTTGAATCTTGTGCTACCTTATGTGTTCGGTGATCTAGCACTTGTGTGATTGATTCCTTGTTGGTTTAGTGTTTCCCTCTCGTTTTCCCCGTGTTTCCCTTTGTGCTTCCGTGTGTTCTTCGTGATTCCCCGTAGGATCCACTCCAAACGTGAAAGATCGTCGCTATAGGGTTCCACCCTACATCATCTTGGTATCATGAGCCACGTTGATCACGCTTTTGGAGCCCCTACCCCATGTTTTCTAGCTTGATTTTGTTGTTTTCGTCCTAAATTCGAAAATCCCCACCAAAAATAGCCCCAAATTTTTTTTGTGATTTGTTGGTGAGTTGAGATTTTGTTGGATTTGGTTCATGGATTTGAGTTGCTACGTGTGGATCTAGCTTTCCCCCTCCCCACCCTTTTCCATCCACCAATCCGCTCAATTTCGACATCGCCATCTCCTTCCACCCCGAAACCGAGCAGTTCATCTCGTGCCCGAATTTCGCCCAGGCACCGGACGACCGGAACCTACCGGACATCCGACGACCGGACGACCGTAAAAACCGGACGTCCGTGAAACTCTGAAGAAACTGAAATTTTCAGTTCGGCCACCACCTCAACCCCACCTTCCACCACATCTTCCAAACCCACATACACCACCTTCCTCCCCAATACCTCCGATGACGATTCTAACATATTTTGGTCCTTGAGATTTTGAGTTGTGGCTCCCGTGTCCTATTGTGTTTCGGATATTTAGGTACGGTTCGACTTCATCATCACCACGGCTCATCTTCACAAGGGTCTCATCATCGCCAAGGACGGTAACTTCGACGACATCTTTGTCATACCTTGCATTTGCATTGATACCCCACATGGCCCTACTTTTGCGTAGCTTACCCATCGAGACTAGCCATTGAGTATTGCTGGCAACGTGACTTGTGCACATTAGTGATAATACTCCATATCATACATACCATACCATCGTGGTGCATATCTTGGAATCAACTTGTGTGTCACAAAGTTGTCATCGCATACACAATTGCTATCTTGGTTCATGAAGTTTTGCATGAGAAAAGAGCTCAAAAGTGAAAGAGCCACCCAAGCTTTTAAGCAAAGAGGAAAGATAAGCAAAGAGCTTATGAGCAAGAACCATAGCATCATACAACATTAAGATTGTCATATAAGATCATCTTGGATCATAGCACCAAAATACCACACATATAGCATACTTGGGATAGAGATCGTTGCATTTTTGCCTAGTAGGTTGTGCACAAGTTTCGCATCCGCCTATTGTGCAATCGTGCTAGCGTCTCTCTAGTATTGTGCAACAAGAGCATTTTCGTGGGTTCCACATTTTGGCTCACTTTTGGTTTGCACAATCCCATCTATCTATTTGCGTGTGTGTTCGGTGTTCCATTATTTTGCTTGGTCTACTTGTTGCATTTGCAAATTTGTGAATCATTTCCAACATTATTAAAGCTCACTTACTATTGCATCAAATTTTATGCCACCATCCTAACCAAGCTCCACCATAAGCTTTTACTTGTGTAGGTGTGAGAACCAACAAGAATTGGTACCAATAGTGCTATTTCATTGTCCGCATTTGAGTGAACTTGATTCATCATCAACATCGGTCAAAGGTACATTGGTATAAGTTCTTCTCCTTCTACCACTCACATTTTGCTTGAAATGATGGATAGGCCAAGTACTTCTACCAACCCACTCTTCATCGAGCAAGACGACGACATGTCATCATACGTCACCAAGAGCCACCTCTTTGGTGCACAATGAGCGTTGCATCAAGAGCAACAAGCAATGAATGACCGCATCGACAACCTCGCCACCGACTTACGACTCTCCGAGCAACGTACAAGAGACTACTTCGACAACAAGCTCGACGCGCACAAGCAAGAGAACGATGCAAGAATGGACAAGATCCGCGCCTTGTTGGTGAACCGGCCTCCTTCTACATCGTCATACTCAAGACGGAGCCACTCAAGTCGACACTCTGACGACTCCTTCTCCGGCTCAAGTACACCGTCATCAAACACTCTTCAACGAGCCACGCGTCAAGACCATCATGCATCTCGCAACCCGCTACACGTCAAGCATTCACAAGAGCAAGTCGATGAGCAAGTCCCTCGTCCTCAATCAAATCAAGTAGCGTTTGCTCAAGCTCAAGAACAACAACGTCTTCGTCGCCAAGAAGAAGAAGAACGAGCGCGTCTACACCAAGAGCAACAAGACACCGAGGCTCAACGTCTTCAACAACAACAACGAGAAGCACAAGCTCTTGAGGCGGAACATGCCCTTCAAGCATCAAGTCGAGTCGCCAACCGCAATTGCGAACGGCGCAATCAAGAGGAAGCCCTTCGAGAAGAAATCCAAGAGAGGAACTACCATCCGCGTGCCCAACGTCAAGCTACACAAGCTCCCTCACAAGCTCGTCAAGCTCCACCTCAACCTCAAGGTCAACAAGAGCAAGTTGATCATGGACTTCCTCCACGCCAAGAGCAACATGAGGATGATTACCCTCCACGTCAAGGGCGTCATCATCACCATCGCCAACAACACAATGAAGAGCAACGCTATGGCAAGCTCAAATTCACAATGCCCAAGTTCAATGGAAGCAATGATCCGGGAGAGTACCTCTCATGGGCATTGAAGGTCGACAAAATCTTTCGTTTGCACAACTATGAGGAAGAGAAGAAGATCGCTATGGCATCACTTGAGTTCCAAGACTATGTGCTCATATGGTGGGAACAAGTCCTTGAGCGCCGACAAGCAAGAGGTGAACCTCCAATCACCACTTGGGATCAAATGAAGGATGTCATGCGAGCACGTTTTGTGCCAACCTACTACAACCGCGATCTCTTCAAGAAGATACAACTCCTCAAGCAAGGAACAAAGAGTGTTGAAGAATACTACAAGGAAATGGAGATTGCCATGATTCGAGCCAATGTCACGGAGGATGATGAGCAAACAATGGCACGATTCTTGAATGGACTCAATCATCCCATCAAGAAGATCGCCGACTTCCAACCCTACTCTAACCTCATTGAGATCGTGCATCAAGCTACAAAGGCGGAACGCCAAGTGCAAGATGACTTCAAGTACGCCAAGTACTCCTCCAAGACCTACGGCTTCTCCAATAACTAAGCTTCAACAACTGCTCCAACTTCGACATCAACCAAGCCTTCACCAAGCAACGACGACAAGTCAAGTTACAAAAAAACTTCCACAAGTTCAAGTCGTCTTCCTCCTACTACAAGCAACTTCAAGCCGCGTGCTTCGTCATCTACTCCAACCGATGAGACCGTCAAGACAAGCTCCTTCAAGTGTTTCACTTGCGGCGGCCGAGGCCACAAGTCCTACGAATGCACAAACAAGCGCACCATGATCCTCAATGACGATGGCACCTACGACTCAATGAGTGAAGATGAAATGGAAGCTATTGAGCAAGTGGCCATGCATCGGCGAGTGAATGAAGATGAAGATGACCAAGTCTTTTGTGATGAAGATACGAGCCCCGCTCTTGTTGTCTCCAAGGTCTTGACTCTTCAACATCAACAAGAAGAAGACCAACGATGCCACATCTTCCAGACAAAGGCCGGCATCAATGGAAGGTCCGTCAAGGTCATCATCGACGGAGGTAGTTGCCACAACTTGGAAAGTGAAGAACTATGCTCCAAGCTCCAATTGGTCAAGAAGAAGCACCCGCACCCCTACAAGGTTCAATGGCTAAGTGACTCCAGCACTATACGAGTTGAGCATACGGTCCAAGTATCCTTCAAAATTGGTGCATATGAGGACACTTTGCAGTGTGATGTGGTCCCAATGACCGTTTGCCACCTCCTTCTTGGTCGACCATGGCAATTTGACCGTGGTGTCATCCACAATGGGTGTACCAATCACTATAGCTTCAAGATGAAAGGAAAAGAATATGTGCTACGACCCATGTCTCCTAGTCAAGTGATAGCCGACAAGCAAGCCACCCACCATAGAGAGAAGAGTGAGAAAGTGAGCCACCAAAACATGAGTGAGAGTAACAAGCCACACTTGAGCGCCTCTTTGCCTAGAGAGAAAAACCTCATACTATTTGCCGCAAAAAGTGAGATGAGAGAAGTGTGTGAGAACCCATTGAGTGTGATGCACTTTGTCCTTGTGTTCAAGGATGGCGAACCGAAAACTAACACCACCCACGAGCTACCTTTGGTGTTTCAATCTCTTTTGCAGGAATTTCAAGATGTTTTCCCCGATGAGCTGCCTCCGGGTCTACCTCCTCTACGAGGCATTGAGCATAGAATCGACCTCATCCCCGAAGCGCCACTTCCAAACAAAGCTCCATACCGTGTCAACCCCAAAGAAACCAAGGAGATTCAACGGCAAGTACAACAACTAATCGACAATGGTCATGTACGTGAAAGCTTAAGCCCTTGTGCCGTTCCCGTCATACTTGTGCCTAAACCCGATGGAAGTTTCCGCTTGTGTTCCGATTGTAGACCTATAAATGCTATCACCGTTCGCTATAGGCATCCCATTCCTCGCTTAGATGATATGCTTGATGAACTTAGTGGAGCCAACTTTTTCTCAAAAATTGATCTTAAAAGTGGCTATTATCAAATCCGCATACAAGAAGGTGATGAATGGAAAACTGCTTTCAAAACAAAATTTGGCTTATATGAATGGTTAGTCATGCCTATGGGTTTATCGGAGGCTCCCGGTACTTTTGTGCGTCTCATGCATCATGTACTTCGACCTTATATTGGAGTCTTTGTTGTGGTTTACTTCGATGATATTCTTGTGTTTAGCAAAACCATGAAAGAGCATCTTGATCATGTTAGGCTTGTTTTGCAAACACTTCGCAAGGAAAGTCTTTATGCCAACATGAAAAAGTGCACATTTGGTGTTGACAAAGTGGTTTTCTTGGGTTTCGTTGTATCTTCCAAGGGTGTCCATGTTGATGAAACTAAAATTGAAGCAATTAACACTTGGCCCCAACCAACCAATTTGCAACAAGTGCGTAGTTATCTTGGTCTTGCGGGTTTTTATCGCCACTTTGTGAAAGATTTTAGCACAATAGCCGCTCCTTTGCATGCTTTGAGTAAGAAGAATGCTCCTTTTGTTTGGGGATCTTTGCAATCCACTGCTTTTGATGAGCTCAAATCTTTGCTTACTCATGCTCTGATTCTTGCTTTGCCCAATTTTGACAAAACTTTTGAGGTTCATTGTGATGCAAGTGGTACCGGAATTGGCGGAGTTTTGATGCAAGAAAAACAAGCCATTGCATATTTTAGTGAAAAACTCTCAGGTGCTCAACTTAACTATCCCATATATGACAAAGAATTGTATGCTTTAGTGTGTGTACTACATGTTTGGGAACATTATCTTAGACCTCATGAGTTTGTCATCCATACCGATCATGAAACGCTTAAGTACTTGAAAGGTCAAACTAAGTTGAACAAGCGTCATGCCAAATAGAGTGAATTTATCGAATCTTTCCCCTATGTGATCAAATACATTAAGGGTAAGGAAAATGTAGTTGCGGATGCGCTTTCACGCATATGTACGCTTGTCACTAAACTTGAGTTGAATGTTATTGGTTTTGAGCACATCAAAGACTTGTATGCTAATGATCCATCTTTTGCTATTCCTTATGCTAAGTGTTTGACGCATACTTCTTGGGAACAATATTATATCAAGGATGCTTATGTTATGAAAGCTAACAAACTTTGCATTCCCGAGTCTTCCCTTCGCTTGCTACTTTTGCAAAAGGCTCATGGAGGCAGACTCATGGGACACTTTGGACGAGATAAGACATTCGCCACGCTCTCCAAGAACTACTTTTGGCCCAAGATGTTTCGAGACGTCTCACACTTCACCACCCGATGCTCTACATGTCGCAAAGCTAAGTCTAAAGCTCAATCTCATGGTCTTTACATGCCTCTTCCTATTCCTTATCAACCCTGGGAAGACATTAGCATGGACTTTGTACTTGGTTTGCCTAGAACTCAAAATGGAAAGGATTCCGTGTTTGTTGTTGTGGACCGATTTTCTAAGATGGCACATTTCATTCCTTGCAACAAGATAGACGATGCTTCACATGTTGCAAATCTCTTTTGTAGGGAAATCTTGCGTCTCCATGGAGTACCAAAGACAATTGTCTCCGACCGCGACGTCAAGTTCTTGAGTTACTTTTGGAAGACCCTATGCGCCAAGCTCGGAATCAAGCTCTTGTTCTCATCCGCATACCATCCTCTAACCGATGGCCAAACAGAGGTGACAAACCGGACTCTCTCCACTCTACTTTGCATGTTGATCAAGAAGAACGTCAAGGAGTGGGAGGCATGTCTACCCATCGCCGAGTACGCCTACAACCGTGCAAGACATTCAACTTCGGTAAGTCCCCCTTCGAGGTCGTCTAGGGCTTCAACCTGTTGTCACCATTGGACATTCTACCTCTTCCTCTACAAGAGCGCACCAACATGGATGCAAGTGCACGGGCAAGCTACATCAAGAAGATGCATGGAGATATAAGGCACACCATCGAGCGCCAAGTACAATGACTAGCGACCAAGCTCAACGTCAACAAGCAACCCATGATCTTCAACATTGGCGAACTTGTGTGGATACACCTTCGAAAGGACCGCTTCCCCAACGAATGAAAGTCCAAACTTCTCCCTCGAGCCGATGGACCCTTCAAGGTGCTAGCACGCTACAACGACAACGCCTACAAGATAGACCTACCACGAGGCTAGTACAATGTGAGTGACATCTTCAACGTCAAGGACCTTGCGCCATACCATGGAGATGAAGTTTTTGATCCGTGGTCGGATCTTTCCCAAGGGGGGAGATGATGCGGAGCATCCCTCGCTCATCCCCATGGACGTATCTACATCTTCCTCAACACCACTTGGACCCATGACAAGAGCTAGAGCAAAGGCTATCGAAGATAAGGTGAACTTGCTCCTTTCCGATCTTCCTCTCTCTACTCACGAGACTTGGCTACTACCTCATACGGACACTCTGTGTGTGATCAGGTACCTGGAGGAAAGCCATGGTGCATCTACATCCATCGAACAAGGAGGCAAAGCTACCAACCGCGAAGGTCAAGAAGAAGGTCTACCGGAGAAAGCTCCAGCCACCGGACGACCGGTCGGGACCGGACGTCCGGCGCCTGAAGCCCCAGCCGCCAAGTCCCAGCCAACGCAGGCCCCAGCGAGCGGACGTCCGGCCCGCACCAGACGACCGGCAACACTCTCCAGCGAGCGGACGATCGAAGTCCCCGGATGTCCGGCACCTCCCAACAGAATGAATATTAACGGAAGTATGAAGATTCCGGACGTCCGGCGCCTCCTTCACAGAACGCATCTAGCGGACGTCCGACAACACCGGACGACCGGACCCCCATGAGCCACCGGACGACCGGTCCCCAACGGACGTCCGGTACCTGTCTGCGCACAGTTTCGGGCCGAAGCCCATGTACCCCTCCACTCCGTCCCCTTTTGCACTAAGACTATAAATAGGTCTCTCCTACCTCCTAGCTAAGGTTAGCATTCGATTAGCTCATGTTTGTGTGAGAGCCTTTGCTCATCCACTTGGATACTTCTCCTCGGAGTTCACGACCTCTTCGGAGAAGATCCCCCAAGCGGATTCAAGACCCCTTTCTAGGGCAGAACATCAAGGCCTCCTCACGGAGAAGAACGGTTCCTTTGTATCTTTCCTTTGTTGATTTTGAATCTTGTGCTACCTTATGTGTTCGGTGATCTAGCACTTGTGTGATTGATTCCTTGTTGGTTTAGTGTTTCCCTCTCGTTTTCCTCGTGTTTCCCTTTGTGCTTCCGCGTGTTCTTCGTGATTCCCCGTAGGATCCACTCCAAACGTGAAAGATCGTCGCTATAGGGTTCCACCCTACATCATCATGTCTACATAGTTCTCGAACCCGTAGGGTCTGCACACTTAGCGTTACGATGACAGTTTTATTATGAGTTTATAAGTTTTGATGTACCGAAGATTGTTCGGAGTCCCGGATGTGATCACGGACATGACGAGGAGTCTTGAAATGGTCGAGACATAAATATTGATATAGTGGAAGCCTATATTTGGATATCGGAATGGTTCCGGGTGAAATCGGGATTTTACCGGAGCGCCGGGGGGTTACCAGAACCCTCCCAGGGGTTATTGGGCCTTCATGGGCCCTAAGGGAGAAGAGGAGAGGAAGCAAGAGGTGGGTTGCGCCCCCTCCCCTCCCTAGTCCGAATAGGACAAGGAGAGGGGGGCGGCGCCCCCCTTTCCTTCCCCTCCTCCTCCTCCTTCCCCCTTCTCCTTCTCCAACTAGGAAAGAAGGGAGTCCTACTCCCGGTGGGAGTAGGACTCCCCCTTGGCGCGCCCTCCTTGGCCGGCCTCCCCCTACCCCTTGGCTCCTTTATATACAGGGGCAGGGGCGCACCCTAGGACACACAAGTTGATCTTCGTGATCGTTCCTTAGCCGTGTGCGGTGCCTCCCTCCACCATATTCCACCTCGGTCATATCGTTGCGGTGCTTAGGCGAAGCCTGCGTCGGTAGAACATCATCATCGCCACCACGCCATCGTCGACGGAACTCATCCCGACACTTTGCTGGATCGAGTCCGGGATCGCCATCGAGCTGAACGTGTGCTGAACTCGGAGGTGCCGACGTTCGGTGCTTGGATCGGTCGGATCGTGAAGACGTACGACTACATCAACCACGTTGTCATAACGCTTCCGCTTACGGTCTACGAGGGTACGTGGACAACACTCTCCCCTCTCATTGCTATGCATCACCATGATCTTGCGTGTGCGTAGGAATTTTTTTGAAATTACTACGTTCCCCAACACGAAGAAGTTCGACTACATCAACCGCATCACTAGATGCTTCCGCTTACGGTCCATGAGGGTACGTAGACACACTCTCCCCTCTCGTTGCTATGCATCTCCTTGATAGATCTTGCATGTGCGCAGATTTTTTTTCCATGCAATGTTTCCCAACACGGGTGGAGGGGGAATCGAACACGGAGGGGCTCTACATCAACTTTGTTCCCCTTCCGTGTGAGTAGTTCACCACAGACATACGGGTCTATAGCTAGTAGCTAGATGGCTTCTTCTCTCTCTTTGATCTTCAATACAATGTTCTCCTCGATCTCCTTGGAGATCTATTCGATGTAATGACTTTTTGCGGTGTGTTTGTTGGGATCCGATGAATTATAAGTTTATTATTAGATTATCCATGAATATTATTTGAGTTTTCTCTGAACTCTTTTATGCATGATTTTGTACCTTTGTATTTCTCTCAGATCTATTGATTTGGTTTGTCCAATTAGATTGATTTTTCTTGCAATGGAAGAGGTGCTTTTTTATGGGTTCGACTTTGCGGTGCTCAATCCTAGTGATAGAAAGGGACATGGCACGTATTTGTATCGTTGCCATTAAGGATAAAAAGATGGGTTTTATTCATGCATGAGTTTACTTTGTCTACATCATGTCATCTTGCTTAATGCGTTACTCTGTTCTTTATGAACTTAATACTCTAGATGCATGCTGGATAGCGGTCAATGTGTGGAGTAATAGTAGTAGATGCAGGTAGGAGTTGGTCTACTTGTCTCGGACATGATGCCTATATACATGATCATTGCCTTGGATATCGTCATGATTATTTGATTTTCTATCAATTTCTCAATAGTAAAAAAATTACCCACCGTATGCTATTTTCAAGAGAGAAGCCTCTAGTGAAAACTATGGCCCCGGGGTCTACTTTTTATCATATATTAAAATCAAAAATACATTGCTACATTTTTTATTTATTTATTTTGTGTTTTAATTATCTATTTATCACTACGAGATTTGATCCTTCCAATTAACCGTCGATGGATTGACAACCCCTTGATCGTGTTGGGTGCAAGTATTTGTTATTTTGTGTGTAGGTACTGCTGACGAGGTGTTGCCTGGTGCTGCTACTGGATTAATAACCTTGGTTCTTAACTGAGGGAAATACTTATCTCTAGTGTACTGCATCATCCTCTCCTCTTCGAGGAAATCCCAACGCAGCTCACAAGTAGCAGGAAGAATTTTTGGCATCGTTGCGAGGGAGACATCATCAACATCTATCAAGTACCGTCGCATAAACTTTCATCTCTTGCATTTACATCATTTGTCATTTGCCTCTCATTTTCATCTTCCCGCACTTCTAAAATGTTTTCACAAAAATGCAAAAATATTCTTCGTTTGTCGCTTTGCTTGTTTGCTCGCTTTATCGTTATGGCTAGTTCTTCTCTCGTTTCGTGTACTCCTAAAAATGAAGTTCTCAATTTTAAACAAAGGGGAGAGGAGAATTTAAAAGATGCTTGGTATAGGATTTGCAATGCCCAAAGTAGATCAACTCGTAAGCAATCTACTACCATTCTTCTTCGCAATTTTTATGTGGGTGTTACTACTTGGTATAGATTTGTGCTAGATACTACTATCGGAGGGAATTTCTTGAGTAGTCACCCTATGGATGCTTTCAATGCTATGGGCATTTCTTCAGTAGTCATCCTATGGTTGCTTCCGTCGCCTGTGTGGCCTCGCTTATTTGTTGTGTCATGGCCGCTGGGTGAATAAGTACTTGCATTCGCCTATTTTGGTTAGGGCTACAACGATTTTTGCTCCATTTGGTTACATCAGAATGATATAGTTTTTGGTGGGCACAAAAGATCCAATCATGTGTGCAGGTGTTGTTCTCATGTACCACTTGGTTGTGGTTATGGTCTTATGGAATTTATTACAGCCATCCCAACACAAGGATTGGAATGTTGACACAGCTTGGTGCAAGATTCTCGAATTGCTTGCCACGTAATTTATATTTTAGTTTGGTTAGTGTGCATAATAGGCATGGCTTGTCCCATTTTTGGTAAGGTTACTGATTTATCGATTTGTAGTGAAGTATTCAATGATGTCGTATACCTCATCGATGCAAGGGCGGTTGGTGGTAAAGGAAGCTTTTCCTTTTAATCAAAATCAGTTTCCATCCCTCAGACATCATCACAGGGTGCTCAAGTTTCGTCCTGGAGACTGCTTGCACCACATCTGTGTGTGTATTAAGTAAGATGGAGAAGTCCTTGCAACACGAATATAGCCCCAGAGAATAGAGGAGATTAAACACATGCAAATGAGGATACCACCCCCTGCATAATGGGCGCAGTGTGGAAGGTCCTCGACACATTTTCATATTTTTTATGTAAATGCATCATATCTGGTATGTCCACTTAGCCTATTTCCTCCAAATCTTCAGAGACGTTTTGTTCTACTACTAGGACTATAAGTGCATCTCCAACACATAATGTAAAATAGGGCACTCAAAAACAGTTTTAGGACATAAATAAAATTCTACTGTAGCAGATGATGTGAAATAGGGCAACCCAACTATGTTTTTGTTTTCCACAATTACGTACATATTCAAAAAAATCACACTCATCTCAAATGAATCCAAAATCATTATAACACAAATAGTACTTAACTATTACATACTTCATCAATCCAAAACATTAAGTTCAACATGAATTGTTCATCAAACATAACACAAATTGTTCATCATCACACATACGTGAAACATGGATATGAAACTAGTGGGCTTCTTGCCCCATGCCATGCCCACCACTTCTCCATGAAATCTTTTTGAAGATATTTGTACTTATCGAAATCTCAAATGTCATGTTACACTCAGCGTCGGAGTCGGTCTTCCCTTCTACACGGCCACACTGGTTGTCCCATGAGTCTATAGAAGGTGTAATCCAAATCTTTCCCACCCTCATTCTCAATGATCATGTTGTGCAAGATCACGCTGGCTGTGATGATGTACCAAAGGGTCTCTGAACCCAAAACCTACCTAGCCAGTCCTCGCACAATTGCAAATTGGGATTGTAAAATCCCAAAAGGCCCTCTCCACATCTTTTCTAGCAACCGCTTGAGCATTATGGAAATAAAGTTCTTTCTTACCTTGGGGCTTGAAATTGGCTTCCAAAGGTAGCCCACTTCGGATATATCTCGTCCGCAAGATGGTAGCCCGTGTTGTATGTGCGACCATTTGCTTGAAATTCCACAGATGGTGATTCGTCATTGGCTAACTTTGCAAAGAGTGATGACCACCAGAGCACATTGATGTCATTGCAAGATCCAGGCATAAGAGAAAATGCATGCAATTCTTCAACCTTCAGTGCATCCAATCAATTGATCCAAGCATAGAAACCCACGTGTTTTGTTCATCTCCAAAATTCTTTGAGTGTCATGAGCATTCGATGCTCTCAAATACTCTGTTCCAAACACTTTAACCACCGCCTTTGCAAATTTATTGACGCACAAGATTGAAGTGCTCTTTCCCATTGTCAAGTTATTATCAATGAAATCAGCCGGAACACCATATGCCATCATGCGCAATGTGCCATTCACCTTCTGGATAGTGTTATGGCCAAGATCTCCGGCGCAATTCCTCCCCTGCTCAAAGAACCGATCATATTGCTTCACACAATTAGCAACGTGAAGAAACAAATCCCAAGACAACCTATGCTTGTGTGGGAAGTATCACATTTGAAACAAAATTGTTGAGCATCAATCTGTTGTGCCCATCTTGCCTAATCCTACGAATCACCTCATAGCTGAAAATGGAACCACCATGCTTCAGCCTCTTACTTTCTTGTGCATCAACAAAACTAAAGCAATGTCCTCCTCTTCGTTCATGTCATATTCCTCTTCGGACGAAGAATCATCCCACATAGAGGGTTCAAATGAACTCATCTACAATAATACTCATCTATAATAATACAATAATTTCCATTACAATCTACTCCTTTGTGCAGAACAAAATAAGAAGTGAAAAAAAATACCTTCTACGCAATTCCTCGAACACCTAACGTACAAGGAGGAATCCGGCTGGCAGCTCGTGGGAATTGAGGTGATGGCCGTGCCTGGTAGAAATGGCCTGGGAGGACATTGTTGGCGCCACGGAGGACGAGCTTGCGGCAAAAATGGTGATGATGTGCCATTGACGCCATCCGAAGTAGCGGCGACTCGGCTCTGTCACGGCCATTGCGTGGTCAACAGCGACACTTTGGCGGCCACTAGTCCACGTCTACATCCATCAAATGGGCGGCGACGGCTGGCCGAATAGCCTCGAATCAGCGCCGAGGGCGTACTGCGAACTCACAACGGTGGCCAGCGGCGGTCGAGGGGATAGGCAGGGGCGCAGGGCACTACGGTATGAAGTTTCATCATGTCAGTTGGCTCCGGCTGGGAAATTGTTTTACGGTAACAGGCCGGCTGCTACAAATTTGCAGCACTTGGGGGCAAAATTTAGGGCTGCCCAAAAAAGAAATTGCAGTACAAGATAAAGATAGCGCAGGAGCATCATATTTTGGTCCAAGGGCCCTAAAAACAGTTTTTTTTTTTGGCAGCTGCCCTATTATGAATCATCTGTTGAAGATGATCTAAGTCGGAAACAGCCTCATCATTTGAGCATTTGAAGATAGAACTGCAGTGTAAATTTACCAGGAAATTTCCGCTAATTCGTTCTTATTGCTTGCTAGTTTACTCAACCTGAACAAAATGAAGGTCTGACACCCCCAAGGCACCTAGGACTGTACTAAGCCTACGATGTGTGTCCTAGCTACCACAACTTATTTGCATAAGAAATGTCACCTTCCCGTAGTCAATGAACATTCACAAAACAGTCACTTCCGTGGCAATGCTACTGATTGTCTTCCCAGGTAGGATTTTCATTTATATTAACCTGCATCACGATGAAGCCCCATAACCATAATGATTAACAGCAACGGTTGCACTTGACCTGTCCTTGCATGGAAAGCTGTTCACTGTATCTCCTTATAGTAGAAATAATCCGCAGCTCTGCTCCACTGGGAGAGGCAGTACAGGTTCCTGTTCTTCGGCTGACCCATGTCTATTTACACCACGTGATTTGCAGCCCTCTTAGCCCTGCCTGCCTTCCTCCTCGTCTGCGTTACAGTACGTGTTAATGGTAAGCTTGTTAGACCAACGTTCATGCAGAGCATTATCCAGTAACTATAGAGTGGAGACGTACCTCGGCGTGATGATTTCCAACAAGGCTTGAAATAGGCCTGGAGAGGTCTTACAGGAACAGGAATGAATTTCCCTAGGTAAGCCAAAGGCCAGCTGGAACATCAGAGAGAAAAGGGAGGTCAGAACTTCACAAAATGTCCATGATGAGATTACAGTCGAAAAGTACATGATAAAAAAAACAAAAAACAGATGTTAGAACACCCTGGGAATGTCTAGAGTGCAAGTTAATATGAACCTTAACCTAGTCACACAGAAAATGGGGGCCAAAAGGTATCTGGATCCGTAAAATAACTGTATGACACATTGATTACATGACCTTAAAACGATGGATAGTGTACTAATTGCAAACCTTACATAAATGATAAATTTTGAAGTGTGTACCTTACGACGCCAATGGCAACTGAAACTAACCATAGACTCCAGTTAAGTCTCACAATTTTAAAGAACTTTCCCAGGAATTCAACTATTAGTATCTGGCAAAGGAGAGAGCAACTTTATCACCACTTCATGGACAAGAATGATAGGACATTCAGTGCAACAACCATGCATGTCCTGTTACCTGAAACACGGTAGTTACACAAACTATTCCCATGAAGAGGTGGTTCTTTGTTACTCCTTTGAAGACATTCCTTTCCTCAGGCTTACGCGCATTGAACTCGTTGAAGATCTGGTATAAAACGCAAATCAAGTTTAAGAGATCTTTGTTCAGAACTACATAAAACTAATATTAGTAAGTACAGTGTGAGGCAATTTCTTGATTCTTTTTTTTTGGGGGGTAATGATAAGTTTACATAGATCAAGATACACTCGGGTGGTTTACCTCAAACTGGGAACGCCACTGCATTTGACAAGATCGCACTTGTTAATTCCCAAACTGGGACCAACTAATAATAGTGTCTAGTAGTATGTACGGCCAAGGTTCCAAAATGGCATCAGACTGCTTATAGGCTGATTCCCAATCAACTATCAGGACTGACAAACTAACGATACATTTGCGACCTACACAATGTTTCATAGGACACTAGCACTTGTTGATAATTAATCAATGATATTTCAGCATTTACCCGAGCAATGTTCTGGGCATCCTGCTTTCTCCGGTTTCAGGAGAGAAACATACATAACTAGGCAACTACCGGTGGTACTTAACTAGGGCTAACTTAAATTATACATATGTTGAAACCTTAAGACCAAGCAACTGAAGTGGCTGGTTTAAGAAAAAACCACAGGGTAATTGACAATAAGGACATATGCCCCTTTTCACATCATGAAGACTTTTTGAACAACTGGAGGAATTTTATTTCGTAAGACCTCGGACCCTTGACACAAGCCCTAGAATAGCATACGCTCTCGCAGTCACAACTCAGAGTTACACCATGGAGCATAAGTAGCAATGCTTTTGTTACCATGTTAGGTCAGATACAGGCTAGCCAGTCACTATTCATGGTGTCAGCTCCACAGCAAGTCTAATATTTTACAGAATGCAATTTACACTGATATATCCTATTATAAGGAGTAACTTAAGTTTACATGGTAGGTCAGTTTATTTAAGATGACAACCACTGCCACTATACTACCCTTAACATGAACCTTTATTAGATAAATCAAATACCAATATTAATCTATCTAAAGAGCACCATAGAATTTAAGTAACACCCTGTTACAGTTGTTGAATCAGAAAATATCCAACCAACCTGGCAAAATACAAATGTATTGAAGATAAATGTGTTCTTCATTTTCTCGGCGTTATCTGGACTTTCATTCTGCAGCCGTAGAATCTTTTTTCCAGAGAAATTAAAGATAAGAAGGATTGCTATTTGGTAAATGGCCTGCAAAAATTCCATGTAAATCAGAACAACAGAAGAATATGAAACAACAATTGTATGCTCTAAGAATACAAATGAGTCACGCAAATTCAACCTGGACAAACAAGTTTCTCCACATAATATTGGTCACAAGTGGCTCCCTGTAGAAAACAGGGAGAAATATTGTAAATTATGTAGAAAACAGTTCAACTCATTTCATGAAACATATAATGCGATACTCTAGACAGGTAGGGTGATATTACATGCCTTCGACCAACAGGCTGTCTCTTCATAAGGTTGTCTGTTGGTGGTTCAGTTGCTAAAGCAAGAGCTCCCAGTGTATCCATGATAAGGTTCACCCAGAGGAGCTGCAAATTAGGAACATAGTGCATGAGAGCCAACCTTGGCATACAAGTGTTTGTACTTACAATTAAGATTTCGGCACATCTTTCATGCACAACAGAAGTGGCAATGGCAGTAATGAAAATATTAGAGATTGAAAAATAGTTGGAAGAAAAAAGGAGAGGTCCCAACCTCAACAGCATTTAGAGGCACGTCACCAGATGACACAGCTGCAATAACATTAATCACAAGTGCGGCAACGTTAACAGTAAGCTGGAACTGGATGAATTTCTGAATATTTGCATAGACAGAGCGTCCCCAGCGAACAACCTAAAAAAGAAAGAGAGATAAGAGGTGTAAGTGCACAAAATCACAAGAAAGTTGAGCGACCAGAATTTGTGCCTAAGCACAATCTACAAAGGATTTTGCATATACACTATGTTTAAGTCTTAACATGCCATGGCTATTCAGCGGCATAAGGCAGCATATCAGAACATGTACGGGCTTATATGTGCTTCTCCATGAACTGTACTCTCTACACACTGTCAACCAATAGCATTTTTTCTCTCCTTTGGCAATGAAGCTGATAGCAATTAGCACAAAATATGATATCACTCACAGGTTACTTTGATGGTATATTGCCGTCAAAGCACCATGCCAGTTTGTTACAGAAGAAAAAGTCCATCATGATGTCCCTTCGGGGACATCCCATAAAAAAAACACCATCATGATTGCTGAGAACAGTTATCCTTCATAAGAAGGATCTCTTCCAAAAGAACGTAGAAAACACTAACCTTCACAACAGATGTGAAGTCATCATCCAAGATTATAATGTCAGAGCTTTCTTTAGCAACTTCTGTCCCTGACATGCCCATTGCAAGACCTATATCAGCCTATACAACAGATCAAGCATTAGATATAAGAATAAATCAGAAGCTTCTGCAATATCAAGATAAATGACCACTAATAGCTTATCATGAGTTACACATGACACCTCATGCAATGCAGGGGCATCATTTGTGCCATCACCAGTGACAGCCACAACATGGCCTTTCCTTTTCAAAGCTTGGACAAGCAAAAGTTTGTCATTTGGAGATGATCTTCCCATGACCTGAAATTCAAAGTTAATTAGTTGTCGAACAATCAGAAGAATGTCAGAAACTTCAAAGAAAATGACTTCCTGAGAAGGATAGAAAAACAAGAAGTTATACAAAAGGATTCACCACTTCAAATGACTTCAAGTAAGTCATAAGCATCATTGTGTTTAGTACAGATAAAGTTTATTACTTCAACACAGTATAACATATATACACAAGGGACTTAAGAATGGAGAGAGTTACAGTTATCTTGTCAGCAATCTCTCCTCTTGCAATTTCAGACATCTCGCGGAACGCTTTTCCCTCTATTACAAATGGCTCTGAAATAACACCATTTGCATCTAGTATTCCGCACTCCAACGCTATTGCCTTGGCTGTTTCAATATTATCTCCTGTGACCATGCGCACCTACATGTACAAATGTAACAAATATTAAAGCCAACAAAAGAAGTAGTGACATTCAAAATGGGGAAATGACGAAAAAAATCCATTTTAAGGAAAACAAAAACTTTAAGAAACTAACATGTTTTGTAACGATTGAGAAACTAACCAACAAGGTCAACGTTTACAAAGAGTCATGTTTTATGAATAGGACACAAACAATTGAACGTCCCAAAATACAAAATAAATTATATGAATAGCATCACGGCATAGGAAGTAAAGAAACTGAAAATGGCTAGAAACCTTGCCCAGCTACAAACATGACAAGCCAATCCTGTGAGAAGTAAAAGACTAGACCTAATTGAGAACATGAGAAATACCATGGAGGATTTAGCTTCACAGTTCATTCCGTCGATGACTAATGTAGATTAGAGGTGAAACATTTCCAATGAGAACAAGAAAAATAAGAACACAAGTAGGATATACCTTTACACCAGCATTTTTGCATAATTGTACAGCATTCCTCACTCCTGGGCGACATGGATCCTATAGGCAAAGAAACTCTTTATAGCAGGAGTAATAGATGGATATTGTCATCAAATAATGCAGTATGACTAACCAGAAGAAATTATGCTTGCAAATTATGATGCCTCATATATATACAAAAGGCGATGAATCATTTAGAGATAAGTATGATGCATACTGGTATATTTCATGTTTTAGCAAAAGCCAGAAAGCATGGATAGGTTGTGAAAATCATAAGACGATGAATCAGATCAGCCATATACTATCTGTCTATCTGAGCACACATATAGCTGCAAGCTGATGCATCAGTGAAACATATATTTGATTAACTGAATACCCTATGTTCCCAGCACAGGCACTATAGAGCATGGAATAGGACACTATACACAGGGCTATCCTTTGGGTATCGGAAGCAACCCTAGTTATTTGTGTCAAACTCAAAATTAAGAGATACAATCAATCTGAAAGTGAATCTACCGAACAATAAGGACCAACCTTTATGCCCACAATACCAAGCAGAGTCAGATCTTCCTCAGGTAACTTCCAATCAGCTATGTCTTCCTTCGGAATTTTTTCAATATCACATTGACAATATGCAAAAGCAACACATCGTAGTGAACTCTTTGCCATGACTTCAATTGATTTCTTGTACTCATTACGCTGCAAACATTTCAACATTGTAAGAGTGCATAAGAAATTGAGGTGGCAAATTATGCATGGCAGTTACCTTCTGTGCACCCATTGGCTGAACTGAACCATCCAGAGAAAGCCAACTTTTGCAAGATGATAGCACTAATTCAGCTGCACCTTTCCAATGGATGTGGACCCCGGTATCTGACTGCAATCAGTAACCAAACATCCTTGAGGTAACATGAACAAAAACTGGGCTACGAAACAATAGAAAACAGGAGTTTTTACCAAAACAAGTACACACTGCGTAATTCAAATCATAGATCTGTGCATACTAAAAGACATAAGGTCCATGGAACACTCTCCTGATGCTATAATCAGAACAAATGCTCAATGGCATCCAATGCTCATATCGAGAACTACTTGGCAATAACAGTCATCTGTGCCGTCAAAAGTAACTGGTCATCACGAAGGGGACTCTCAAAACCCTTCTGGTTGGCATGATATTAAACTTAAACAAGTTTGAGAAACTGTTTGCCACTGGTAGATAACCCTATTTGAGTACTTCAAGTGAAAACTTTGGCTGGTCCTTTAAGCCAAGCCCGGGAGATATCCAGCAGGAAAACAAACATCAGCCTACCAGGAGCCAATAGTCCTGAAGCTGTTAAACTTGATAGCGTCAACTCTCACAACTCACAAGCACTAATAACCAAAACATATATTACCAACTACATGTGGTAAATTACAAGGGGTTGGAATAATGAAGCACCCAAATATAAATAAGCCTGAAAAGTGGTTAAATTCTTCATGGATACACTCGTCTAATTCACGAATTTAGATGTACCAATGGTTCTAGATACATATGCGCCTTACTACCTGCACTGCAACACCACCTCGCTTCTTCTCTGAGTTAAATGGAAATACATGAAGAACTGAAGATTTTGACCGAACATCGTTGAAATCCATCCCTATCTGTGCAAGGTGCAACTGCGTTAGGCCAAGTCAACAAAAGAAGCTTAAAGGAGACACTCTGTGTGAAGCAAAATCAGTCGTACCTTAAGGCCCCAAGAAAGAATGGCTTTTTCAGTTGGTGAACCTGTAACATCAGCTGCTCCCCCATCCTATACATAGAAAAGAAGACAGATGAAATTTTGTGGAAGCAACTGATATATGTAGATGACAGTTAGCATAGCATTCTCCCTAGACTGCCTCCAAGCATCTGCCCAGTTCTGATTTCTGTCTGGTTAATGGCAGGAAATAATAAAATTGGGGTAATTTTATGAGATCATATCTTTAACTCGGACAGTGCCTTTACAGGTAACCAGCTCGTTACCACCCAATTTCCACACTGCTAAGAACCTCGAGTGAGCATAATTTTCATGGATTTGGTGGAACTGACAAAGTGTTGACAGCTGATACATTATTCTGGAATCCACTGGATCTCATTTGAAATGTGATTCAATCTCCGCTTGCTACTTTCAGAAAGTAGTTAGTAATCTCCTGCCTGACGCTTTCCCAGTTTATCAACATGCACAAGCAAGTGAATAGGAGTACTGCAGAGAAACTACAGAACGTGCATGTTTTTAGCTGCAAGTGGAGGCCAGGTGCTTGGTGTCCACTGTTGACCACTTATATTTCAAACATAGCAGGACCACGTGCAAAGTTCACTCACTCCCAGGCGATTAGTACAGAAGAGAACACTAAGTTGAACTCCTATAATAAAAGTAAAAAATCCTGAAAAAACATTAAAAATAAAGATCGGATGGTGAAAACTGAGCTATTACCATCTCCAATGTTCCTCAAATAGCACTATGGACCACCATGTTTTACATAAAAAGTAAACTAACAAATATTTACAAAGTGGCTGTAACCAGTCATAACTTAATCAAAATTGCTGATCTTTTCAGTTAAATCTAGGCTAGCTGGGTTATACATTACAGATTGGTGACCTATATGTTATTGCTTTTCTGGACAATGGATAATGCATGTACCTCTGATATAATAGATAATTCAGGTACCTCTGATATAATAGATAATTCAGGTACCTCTAATATAATACTCCCTCCGTCCCTAAATTCTTGTCTGAGATTTTTCTAAATATGGATGTATCAAGTCACGTTTTAGTATTAGATACATCCGTATCTAGGCAAATCTAAGACAAGAATTTTGGGACGGAGGGAGTAGATAATTCAGGTACCTCTAATAATATTAAAAGAAGGAAGAAATAAAGTTGATATACCTCTGGCAAAAATACAGTTCCTGTAGTGTTTTGTGCAATTCCTTCAATAAGCAGTGCCGCTGAACTGCTTGAGATTGCCCTAACATCATCACAAGGATCCAACCTTGTCCCGATAAAGTGTGCCTCCACAACTGTCATCTACATAATCAATAATATAAGGATTACAAAACGAACCACGATGACATAGTCTTTAAAAGGCCACAAATAAAGACAAAATTAGCAGAAGATGTGCTTGTAACCAACAACAATAAAGAAATGTATTATCAACACCCAAAGATCCTGGCATCAAATTGGTGCTGTTTTTGTGTTAATTTTGGTTCTGCGATGCTGACAGAGTGACAGGTATGTTCCAAGACTTAAAGTAAATGGAAAGAATTAGCCTCTTGTCAGGGCAGCGTATTGGGACTTGCAATAGCATCATGACAGATCTTCAAACGGTGTTTCATGGCACAAGCACCAGATTGATTCTACAAACCTTATTCAAGGTGAGAGTTCCTGTCTTATCACTGCATATAGTAGTTGCTGATCCCATTGTTTCACAAGATGAGAGCCGCCTCACCTAAATAAAGAAAGCAAGGATGATAAGGTTTCCTATCATGTGAATGTTTTATACAGAAATAGGATTGTTTTTTTACCAGCGCCTTGTCTCGCATCATCTTTCGCATTGAATACGCAAGTCTGAAACCACAAAATATAGATAGTCATGTGACTGAAATTTTCAAGTAATTTGCACAGTAAGGAGATCCATACGTCAATGTTACTGCCAGTGGAAGTCCCTCAGGCACAGCAACAACTACAATGGTTACCTATGGATAGTATTACACAAAATCAGGTCACCAAAGGATGAAAATGGTTCAAGATATTAGCTGTATGCTTGTACAAAAAATACATACGGCAATTGTTAAAATTCTGATTGCACCCATAAATCCTTGTTTGAGACCAGTAGTTCCAGCCCGAAATTGAACAGTCCCATCCGGATTCTTGGTATGTCCAGTAAAATATCTGTAGTTCAGTAAGTGGTTATAAAGAGTATGTATATTTGTTTGTGCTGCATTATCATGCAAAATACCTTATCGCAAGCACGCCAAGTACAACACCAGCTACTGACAGACCCACCATGCCAATAAAAGTAGCAACACCATTCAAACGCACCTACTCCATGGTTGAAAGGGTCTCATCAGTATTCATTCATGCAAGACTATAGATGAGTCTGAACAGAGATTAACCTGCAATGGGGTTTCTTCACCATTATCTTCAGAAAGGTTAGCCATCAACTGGCCCCATTCAGTGTTGATACCCACACCTGTTACCTTTGTATTTGATAGGCAAAGTGGATAAATATTATGATATATAAAGTCTAACCATTAAGAATCGAAATATAGGAAAGGCACAAATAAGGGAGAGAAAAATGCAATGTATTGTGACACCGAAAACAGTAAGTTAGCCTAACATGTTGCTTAAACACTTAAGATAGTGGTAGTGTGGTACTCACCAACATAGAACCATAGCCATCTGCAACCTTGCAACCAGACATCAAGAACGGAGCCTTTTGATCCTTGTGAACCTAAAAAATAATATGACATCATGAAAATCCGAAGAGGTGTGTTTGAGTCTCGCCGCAAAAAAGAAGTATGTTTGAATCGCCACAAGAAAGAAGTTTTGCACCGGAACTCACAGTTTTTGATTCCCCAGTCATACTTGATTCGTCTATTGCAAGAGAATGGCCAGATATCAGGATACCATCAGCAGGAACCTAAAATGTGAAATAATGAATGTAAGCAAATTATTCTAGGGTGAAAAAATAAACAGAGTTGACAAATAATATACCATCTTACTTGGTCACCAATATTCAGCGGAACCACATCACCGACAACAAGGTCAAATATTGAAGTTCGAAATCTTTTACCACCTCTAAGAACCTAATTAAAAGATATGGTAAATCAGGAATGTAAGCAATGAGTGGGAATGCTGCACCAAAATACAGTTACACAAGATCATACTCACCTCTACTTGTATGTTCTGTTTCTCCTCATTCAGATGTTGAAATTGAAGTGATTGCCTGTAATCACTGGTTGCTAGATAGATCAAAAACAAAACAATTGGATCACAGCAAGCTAAAGGTGAAGACAAAAACAAAACAAATATAATAGGAAATGTGCAAACTCAATCAATTACCGGTGACAAGTATCACAAGAAAAACAGCTAAAAAAATACTTCCCCCCTCATACCATCCTTCCTCGACACCCTAGATAAGAGAAAAAAATAACAAATGCAGTTATAGTTATCCTTAAAGCATGACAATTATTCAAGTTCAAAACTACCATGGCTAAGGAAGATGACATGATGAAAGGCTAATTCTAAGGAAACAATTAGTGAAGAGGTAGAAATACCTCTGTGGCCATGCCCAACGTAAGAGATATGGCAGCAGCTACCATTAGAATGATGAGAGTTAAATCTTTGCATGCATCAAATATAAAACGCTGCAATACCAAAATTCAGTATGGTTAAAATTTGATACCAAATATGTTGAAGCACTGAAATTGATTTGATGTTGGACTGAAAGAAAGTCTCATAGGACTACTTCGTAATCAACTTTTCTAATATGCAGCATAGATGCACTTTAAATTTTCCAATAGTGACCTTAGAATTTCGTGAGGAGCTTATGCCAAAATACAACTTTTATGTAACTGGAACGCTTAAGCCTGCTTGGACACACAAAAAGCATACACTAAAGAAGGAACGATCAAGAGATATGTAGACACTAGATAATGAAGAGAGCAGATGTCCCATAAGGAAACTGAAATTGCAAGTGGCTAGAAACTTGCAAGATTGACCTTGTGCAATTTACTTACAGAAATAACATAAAAAAGCTATACCAGTATGTTTTTTCTTTTCTTGCGTGGATATGTATTTGCTCCGAAAACATCCCTCCTTTGTAACAATTCATCCTCAGTTGGATTAATTCCCATGTCTAAATTACTCTTTAATAAATCTGACAGCCCCTTAACCTGAAAAGAAGAGTGTCATTACACACAAATGAATAGCAGCAGGTGACGAGGTTAAAAAAAAAATTCTAGCTCAGTGTTAACTTACTCCTCTAATTTCCTGAAGAAGAACACTATCATGATCTCTGTTTAAAGTTTTAAGCTTTTCCATTTCAATTGGAAAACTTCGAGAGCCAGTTGCAAGTTGTATACCAGTATAAGCTTCTGCTCAGATGAGGAACATTGAAAATAGCAGAAGAATATAAATTACATTGTATGCAAAATAAGCACGGATACAATAGATAGACTAATTGCAAGTATAAACTGAAAAGACTGCCCTTTAGAAAAATACAACTGAAAAGGCAACAATAAGACAAGCAAAATGATCAGGGAAAATGTGGAGAATAGGCTGGTAAGACAAATAAAGATAGTGGCTGCATTGTACGAAATAAATGAGCTGGGAATTTTGCTGTAATATTGCACATTTAGAAGTAGAGATCAATTTTAAAAAGGCAAATCAGAGAAATGAATGACTACGGCTACCAATGAAATTTGGGAACTGTTATTGTTATGGTGCTGCTAGAAGGAGGGCGCGAGAGGGCCGGCCGGGGGCCTTTTGCCCAGGGCCAGGCAAGAGGGAAGGAATTTCCTTCTTAATTCTTGCTTGATTAGATTGATACATCTCCTCTCTTTATATAGAGAGGTTTACTTGACTCCCAAGCAAGGCTTACTTGACCCCTAAGCAAGCGACCCTTATCTCTAATTAACCATAAGACTACGTACTCTAACACTACACCCCACCTGGACATGCAGCTTATCCTCGAGCTGCAGCCTAACCAACTTATAACCATGACTCGACGCAACACAAACCTAACACCTAAAAACAAGCCTTTTACATTTCGGCTTGTGTTATTACTCCCAAACTGAAATAGACTGGGACGCTTTATTTTGGACGTGCACGTGTACAGCCACCTGGATCCCATGGACACCACCTGGACAAAAGGAGTGCATGTGTATGGCTGTTGGTCTGCACTGCACAGGGAAGAGTGGAGGGCTTGCGATGGAGAATGTCGAGGAGGGGTGCGCCCCCCCAACCGCCGATGTCGCAGACTTTGAGGTCGCTGCCCACGGGGAAAACAGCATGCCCGCCGCCCGTGGGGGAAACCGCATGCCCAAGATCCTCGATGCAGCGGACGAGATCGAGGTCCTTTGCGCAGCTAAGGGCAACTTGGAGGACCGGCAGCTGCAGACCACGCATCTCCCGCACACGCCGACGCTCTAGGAGGCCGCACGCAGCAGCCTGCAGCCTCACCGCCGCCGACACGTGGCGGGTAGCGATCCAAGACGTAAGCGGTGACTGCGGCGGCGGGGACTTGATCTGCTGGATGTGGACACCCTGGGATGGCGGCGGCGCTGATGGGAACATGGTCGTCGCAGTCCCGTCGTAGGGCATCCCATACTGGGCGGCGGAGCTGACCGGCGATGGCTGCTGCGGTGTCGTGTCGGGCAGCGGCAGCGGCTGCTGCGGCAAAGCGCCGGGCGCGGCGGAGGCCGCTAGGAGCGGCGGCTGCCACTGCAGCCAGGGTTGGGCGGTGGTGGCGATGGATGGCAGCTGCAGCGGCCCGGCGAAGGCCGCCTGGTGCGGCGGCTGCCACTGCAGCCAGGGTTGGGCGGTGGAGGCGGTGGATGGCAGCTGCAACGGCTCGGCGAAGGCCACCTGGTGCGGCGGCTGCCACGGCAGCCACGGCGGCACGGGGGCGGCGATGGGCGGCGCAGCCGGGGGCGGCCCGTAGGACCCGGCCAAGAACATGTGGATCTCCTGGACCGCCTGGGTTAGGTCCCGCAGCACCCCGAACACCTTCGGGGTGAGGACGGCGGGGGCGGGCGCGACGGAGGATCCCGGCGCGGGTAGGAGCGGGGCGACGGTCGTGGTGGTCGCCGGAGGCGACGAGGTGACTCGCAGCGGAAGAGACGGGCTTGGCGGCGGTGAAGACATGATCGAACCGAAGCTATCTGATACCAAATTGTTATGGTGCTGCTAGAAGGAGGGCGAGAGGGCGGCCGGGGCCTTTGCCCGGGGGCGGGCAAGAGGAAGGAATTTCCTTCTTAATTCTTGCTTGATTAGATTGATACATCTCCTCTCTTTATATAGAGAGGTTTACTTGACTCCCAAGCAAGGCTTACTTGACCCCTAAGCAAGCGACCCTTATCTCTAATTAACCATAAGACTACGTACTCTAACAGTTTTGTTTCATAATGTTTGCATATAAGCCCACCATTTGGTACATTGTGGCTAAGAAGCACAGATGCAATCTAGGAAGGAAATGTAAAAAACCAAAGTTATTCTACCGTTTGGGTCAGTGCCATCCATAAACATAGCATAAAAGAAGCACTTGGGTTAATGGTATGAATGAGTACCTCTGGGATCACTTTCTCCGGCTTCTTTGAAAAGAAATACTGCCTGGAGAATTCAAAATTAGAATGAACAAAAGAAGACAGCCGAAAGAGAAATAGGGTGCATAAGCTGCAAAACGACACGTTACCCGTATCACTTGTGCATGTGATCGAATCGTTCTTCTTATTATCTCTTTCTCTTCCTCCTTTTTAAGGTCTAGAGTGTATCTAAAGCGACGTGAAGCATTCAGCACAAGAGCAGCTTGCTGAAAGGAGAGAATAACCATATTTATCAGAACTAAATAATAAGTAAGGCTTATATTTGTCTACCCCGAAGGGTTCTTCACCTGTAGCCACAGTAAACTATAATGAACCCAACTCACAACTATTATGCAAAACAAGTGCCTGGTTAGCTGAAGTATAAGTGTGATTTTATAGCTGTAGTAAAAGTGTTACTGTTTGCTTCTTTCTGTAATGTCCCCCAATACATGAAGGATACATGAACTACCCAAACCTGTGAATACCACAAAGACCAGCATTGTTTGAATGAATGAATGACAGACCTCTGGTTTCAGTACTTTGCTTGTGTTTTCAGTTTTATTATGAGAAGTTGCCTGCCGCTCTGTGCATGTGCACGGCAGTAAAAAATGTAGTGTCGCCAAACAGACTCCAATGCCTTGACTTAGAGGAAACGCGGACAAAAAATGAAGGTAATATGTAAATCATCGGGTCAATGACATGTCAGTAAACCTCAGTGTAGTGTATCCACTAGACGAAAAACATTAGTGTTTGATTATTCCTCTTCTACCCCCTCTTCTTCCTGCACCGAATTAGCACGTCCCGATTCCAGCCAGAATGGCGATATTTTGGGCATTTTGCGAACCAGCAGAGGCCGGCCTAGATCACAGTCTGACGGAAAAGGGTGAGGGGAGAAAGGATCCCGTACCCTCCATCGGAGCAAGCTGTCGTGGGATGCGTTCTTATGGGGTATATCGAAGGCGTCACCGAACTCCTCCTCCTCCTCCCCCTCCGCGCCCGCCGCATCCTCCGGCCTGTCCCGCTCCGGCGAGCGGATCTCCGGCGGCGTCGGCGAGCTCCCGACCGCCATGCCCGACAATCAGACACCAGCCAGCCGCCGCGTCCGCGGCAGCGCTCGCAGGAGAGATGACACCGACACCGACGACGACGACGAAGACGACGACCAGAAACCCTGCAGATACACACACACACACACACACACAGGAGCACTCAGACAACCAAATCACCACGGGATCGATCGAACACCTCAGGGATCACTCACCTCACCTGCCGCACCAGCCGTCAAGGCTCTAGAAGGTTCCACGGGCGAGGCCGGCGCAAGTACGTTGCGGCTTCGCCACTGTGGTGCTGGTGCGGAGCTTGGTGATTTGTTTTGTTTTTTCTGTCTCTGCGGCCCGGATTTCGGTCGCGAATGGGGACTCGTTCTCGAGGAGATTGTTCGGGGGAAGCTTCCACGAAGCTGCGGCCGCCCCGCGAGCCTCCTCTCTCGCTGCCACGTGGGCCCGGCCGAAGCCTCAGAGCGGCCGAGCTCGTACCGGCCGGGCGGGGTAACGTGGTGGGAGCCCGGCTGTCAGTGAGAGTCGCGGCTCGGCGCGGGAGGCTCGGATCGGAGGAGGAAGGCGGGGTTTGGCGCGGGCGCGGCGGGGCGTGAGCCGGCCGGTTTGAAATGAGAAGGGGAGGGGCCACCGGGAGCCGTCGGATCGAGCCGATAGACGGCCAGGATGCAGCGTTCCTTCGTGCGTGTCAACAACTTGCTTGACACGTGAGAGTGCAGGAAAAGATGTGATGATTTTATGCCTTGGTTGCGGTGTGTTCAGTCCAAGGGAAAAGTTAGAGATGATTGTTGCCTCTTGTGTCTCCGAGTGGCACAAATTGACATCATTTTTGTATGATTTCGAATCGCCTCTTGATGATTTTTGTATCGCCTCTTGAGATGGTTCTGAGTTCAAAACAGATATGAAATCAAAGAGACGACAACCTTGCATCACCCATAATGACTTTCCAATGTAGGAGTAGGTGGCATGTTCTTCCTTTTCTTTCTTTTTTATAAGGGGACATGTTCTTCTTCCTTATTCCTTAAGCTCCATGCATAGTCGCCACACTACTAGTTGGCCACTAGGCACTCACAAACGAAACATGCCGCGGGATACGATGGATCTGTGGTCAAGTGGCCGGCGTGGGTCACGGGCAGCTTGTCACCTTCCAGCAGGAGAGTTGGCCGGCGGGAACGTGGAATTTGTTACCCTTCCCCCGATAGATTCGTTGCCAGTCAACAATAGAGACCGGGGCCTGGCAAGTACAGAGGGTCGGACACTGACGCGACGGTCGTACTGTATGTAGTAGTATTTCCCTCAGAGAAGAAAAGGAAAGCGTGCTGTACTGTATTGATTGTTCGTACGCCAAGTCCACATCGCTCGTTTTCTGTTGCATACGACGCAGTCCACGTCGCTTTGTTACTACGCTCCCAAAATCTCGGGCCTACGCTAAGAAAACACTCTTGGTACCTCAGAATCCCTGAGGATGAGCCGGCCTGCGGATATTACCTGAGTTTACCGTGGCTTGGCTTCAACGGCCTTGCAGAAGCCAGTAGCTCTCGCGCATGTCCAGAGAACTGCACTGCCAGCACATGGTTTTTCAGATCAGGCCAAAGCGTACAGACTGGAGCGGTCCGGAGTTCCAGGAAACACAATTTGTGAGCAGTTTTGACCAATCAGGATTCCATCTACCAACCGTTTTCCTGTATATAAATTACAGATTGCATACACGGTGAGGAATATCTGGTCTGGATTTCTGGATACGGCAGCACAGACCTCTACTCTGTCTCTCTCTAGATGGTGGAAATTTTTGAAAAGCTAAAAAATTCTGTTGGAAATACACACTCCACAACCGTGCTTTCAGTGCGCCAGTTGCTTTGATTTCATGTGGTTCAGTTTTAGAAGCACCTATCAGTATAACATAGCTCACTGGACGGGGCACCGCATCTGTGTTCCTCCGCCACGGTCAAACTAATGGAGATGAGCAAGGCCCCGTTGCCGTGGCGGTATCGTCCATGGCTTCAAAGATTAAAAGGTCGTACAGCACACGCCTACAGGCTCCGGTAGTCCAAAACGGTCACTTCATCTCCAGGAGCGTCGAGGTCTTGATAGCTGCAGGTGAATGACAGTAAAGGTGAATGACTGAAATAATGAGGCAATGGGCAGGCAAAAGGGACTTCTAACTCGGAACTAGTACTAGGAACATGGTTTACAATGTTTCAAACTGCAGATGCTTAATTTAATGTAACCTTGGTGACCTTCGTCATAATTCTTAAGGTATGCAAAGTTACAAACTCTGAACTGACCCAAAGTTAGATAAACGTGTGAACTTTGTTGATCAGCTCGAATGTGCTAAAAAATCACAATAATTCCATACTGAACTTCAGAGAACAAGATATCAGAACATGCACATCGAGACATTGAAACATAATGACGTGAAAGAGAAGTCCAGAGATAAATAGCAGTGACCAGTATTGTTTAAGATACTCCCTCCGTCCGAAAATACTTGTCATCAAAATGGACAAAAAGGGATGTATCCAGAACTAAAATACATCTACATACATCCCCTTCTATTCATTTTGATGACAAGTATTTCCGGACGGAGGGAGTATATCATAATTCTTTTTTTCATTTCCACGTACATATGTAAATCTAATATTTAAGAAAATATGCAGTACAAATTCCTACTGTTTCTCACCAAGATCATTGAGTATTGCTCCCTCCGTCCCAAAACAAGTGTCTTAACTTTGTACTAACTCTAGTACAAAGTTGTACTAAGGTTGAGACACTTATTTTGGGACGGAGGGAGTACTATTTAACAACAAGCAATTTTGGGACGGAGGGAGTACTATTTAACAACAAGCAATTTTTCTGTCGACAGCGTTTCAGAACATCAAAAATAAACTGCTACATTCCATGGCGAGAACCATTAGGAACAAAAACGCAACGAGATTGAGATTCAAAACTTTACCTCCGTATTTTACGGGGATCTTGCATGCGTGGATCTTGCATACGTGGATCATGCATTATAGGAAGTGGAGCATTAAGGATTGGTGATGGACCACCCATTGGGGGACCACCACCCCTTCCTGCTTTCCTAGGACGTGGACCAGCATTCGGCTCGAAAGGTGGTGGCCCACCCTGCTCCCTCAACATACGCATTGCAACTTCCGGTGGTGCAGGAATAAACGGCCCAAGTGGGCTGCAATAACAAATGAAACAACAATAAGAAAAAATATTGTGCAAAATAAATAGAAATTGCAGACTTACCCAGCACCAGGCACAGGCATCAGCATTGGAGGAGCTGGAATATCTGGAGGAAAGGCACCATGTACAGCCGGATCACCATAAGAATCATACATTGGATCATCAGGGTTTTCAGTGGATCCATCAGGGTTTGATGAATCAACATTTCTGTCAAATCTACGGCCACGTTCATCTCTCAGCCGACTCTCAATCGGTGGCCGCTGTCTGCCCTTTTCCCTCTGTAAAATTGACCAATACAAACAAAAAGACATGAACTTAATTGCTGGCTTGCTGCCGATTTGCAAGTGAATATAAACCAGGCAATGAGGCTTACTGGAGCAGATTGTTGCATGATCGGTGTTCCCCCAGGCGCCTTGGGATCACTGCATCCAAGATAAAACACGCCATAATCTAATTGCAATGTGAAACATTATTTTGCTAAAAAAGAACCAAGATACAGAAAACATACTTCATGTAGTTCTCAAAATAAATATCCTCTCTCACTTTTGAAGTCAGCTCCACCACAAAATCAGTATGCTTGAGTTTGAGATGCTTCGTGACGAACTCAGAAGCATGGAAAAGCTTTGTGCACCCCTTAGCTCCACAACCATATTTCCATCCATACTTCTCATCCCTTATTTTCCTGACATGTGGATCCAACACTTCACTAGCAGCTGCATCAATCTTGTCCTTTGCTTTCAATATTTCCAATGGATCCTGACCTTGAATCCTGTCTTGCCAGAATGAATCAAGTTTCTCCTCCCATTCAGCTGTATTTGAGCTAGGCCCATCATATGTCCTTGAGTCTGCTTTCACATGCCTTAGGCCTTTTGGCTCATTTGTCTCAGACATGCCATAATAATCCACACCATGGATACGCCACAAATAAGTGACAAGAGTGTCCAGCAACTCAACACCTTCAAGACCCTTCACAGTAGATGCACCCCGTATTATTACAATTGGGCCCATTGAACCATGTGATCCGCTGCCTGCTTTGTCATCATCACTACTAGATAGAACATTGTTCTCAATACCCTTCTCAGAATCAAGTTTACAGATGAGAGCTTGAGCTTGTTCAATGTCAATGCTAATTCGCCGAGGCTCAGAACTGACTGGATGAGCCTTGGGAGCAGAATAATATAAATCATCAGGGTCCTTTCCAAGTTTCCCTTTTTTTCCATTTACATTCACGTCATTATTTCCAGATTTGTTCGCTGCCGAACTCGTTAATCCTGGACCACTGCACGATGGGAAAAAAAGAAGGTAAAACACATACTCACTTTCAAAGGGAGGAGGGCATGGGGGTTGGGTTGTCTTACGTGTCAAAATTTCCGCTCTGCAAATCTTGGAAGAATTCATTTGCAGTAGCTCTCGCAAGTTCGTTCCGTCTGCTTGTGCAAAGAAAGATAATAACTGTCACCTAAATGGACTCTCAGTACATAGTAACAAAGGAGATAGTTCACTACATAATTGTGGAAGTATATTAAGAAACTAGCTAACCTTTCCATAACAGATTCAAGGTTAGTAGGATGGTACTTGTTTCTCAACCTACAACAGAATGAAGAAATGGGCCAGTAAAATGTCTGAAAAAAAATGGTCACTAGAGGGCACATCAAAAGGATGCAACGGAAAAAAAAAGTAATACCAATCTTCATTCTTATGAAGGTCAAAGTAAGCTTTCTTCTGAGTTGTGATGTACTCTGACTTGTACTCCTCATATCTAGTAAAATGAACAGAATTATGTCACATAAACCATACTGAAAGTACACTGCACAACAAAATTGAAGTTCTATCACTATAAAGGAGATAAGACTAGTTGTAGTTGAACTATAAGTCTGCCACCACGAAGAGCGGTTCAGCATAGCAGACCTGCTTTGAGCTTCAACAGGCGAAACGTCATCTTCAAGCTCCTGCATGAACTGCTTGTAAGACATCAGACCTTCCCTGTGGAGAATCAATGTTGGTAATGTCAATACAAGGAAAGGAAACACAAGTACGGCCAAATATATCTTAAGGAAAAATGTAATCATCCCTGTAGTTTACCAATGGGCTTGTTTCGCCCCTCTGCTTTATAATGTTCAAGTTGGTTCCTATAATTTCAAAACTGCTCACAGTTGGTACTCTTTGAAGAAAAATGGATGCGGACAAATTAAGCACAACATAGTGCTGCTTATACTTGAAAGGAGATGGTGTCAAGAGTTACAAGTCAAGGAGTCGACGAGTCGAGCCAGGGTCGAGACTCATAGACTAATCGTGACTAGTCTAGACTACTACGACCTAGAGCCTCCACAGCAATTTAACGTTCTCGGCCGTTCCCCATTCGATCACAATATTGGACGTTCCATGATCTATCCAGCGTACCATGAACAGCCTCTGCCCGTTTTTCACCTCGTCACCCGCGAGGCCCGCCTGGATCCAGGTCGCTACTCCGCAGGCCAACCTGGGAATCCTCTTATTAATCGGGCCAACCAACCGTGATAGCCGTATACAGGCCCATGGTTTCTGGCCCGTACTGTGCATCCCCTGCCTCTCTTGCGTCCTTCGTGGGTTCCTCACCGCCGCCGCCGCGGTGCGCAATGTGGCAGTCCTACTTCCGCTTCCACGCTTCCCCGCTGCTTTGTTTCATCCCTTCGGTAGGGGCACGCGCCGTCAGCGTCGTCGGGCCTCCATGTCGTTCCCTTTCCTGCCCCTTGCTTGCTTGAAGGCCATAATGAGCAACCTGAAACTGCCGTCATCGCCGTAATCATGGTGGGGTTGACTGTCTCCCTCTTGCAACAATTGTGATTAATTTCGCCATCACAGCGTTACTTCCTCGTCCATTGTCCCATTGATCACATGTATTATGTTGCACACAATCATCTTCCTCTCTATCTTCCGTCTCATCTCCGATGTCCAGTTCATCAGCCATGTTTCCTGCTTAGTTTCGTGGTAAGTATGAGGGTAAGGATTAAGGGACCGTGTTCAATTCGATTAGGTTACCAAAAAGAACAAGTATGTCAATAGTCGTCTGTGTGTGGACCACTGCTGGTTCGTGTTAAGCATGATTGTTTCGATTAATGAACCACTTATGTGATCACAAATAGTTTCGTGTTAAGCATGATTGCTCGTTGTGTGTTCCCTTGGTGGCCCCTGCTGTGTGCTGTGATACAAAATACAAGATGAATTCTTCCATGTATACTCTGTCATCTAGGAGCTGGGAGTGCCTTGGTGATGAAACAAAGAGCAGCAAAGCGGTGAGCGACATGTCCACTTGACTTTCCTCCCTTATTTTGTTTTCTTATGTTGGTTCGTCCCCGTTGCTTCACTGCCCATTGAGCTTTTTCTTGTATTATCTCAGTCCCTTCTTGGATCTTCAAATGTGCCTTTTTGCAGGTTTCAGGAGACGCTTAATAATATAATGTTCTCTGCAAAGATTCTTACATTGTTTGTTTTATTCTACAGATTCTTACTTACAAGATTGGATAATGAAACTAGGAAGGGAAAGTTTGTTCTCCTGTTTCTTGAATCAGTTGGAATTCTGAATGAAAAAAGCCATTCAAGGGACATAATCATGGAAACTAACTGTTTTGCAAAGGAATGAATGGTAAGCTACATATGCATTTCCCATATCTGTACTAGCTCTATTTAAACTAGAACCAGATGATAAGTTATACAATTAAGTAAAACTGTAATTTACATTTGTATATCTTTGAAATATATGAATGGTTCCGTCAATTTTTCTGACTTCGATTAATTTAGAATTTATTATTTCTGTCATTATTCACCCAATCACTTTGTTTCCATACAAAAAAATCATATACCATCAAGCAGTTACAGAAGAACATTTATAAACTATAGCGAATACCTTTTATTGCCACAGTAAATTGTTTTCTCTCTTTCTGAATTGGAATGTTTATTTATTACTTGCCACAATAATGTTGTGACAAGTGTTCGAACAAGTGATGTCGACACCGATGACTTCCCGATTAAGATAGGACTGCATCAGGGGTCAGCTTTGAGCCCTTATCTTTTTGCATTGGTGATGGATGAGGTCACAAGGGATATACAAGGAGATATCCCATGGTGTATGCTCTTTGCGGATGATGTGGTGCTAGTTGACGATAGTCGGACGGGGGTAAATAGGAAGTTAGAGTTATGGAGACAAACCTTGGAATCGAAAGGGTTTAGGCTTAGTAGAACTAAAACCGAGTACATGATGTGCGGTTTCAGTACTACTAGGTGTGAGGAGGAGGAGGTTAGCCTTGATGGCCAGGTGGTACCTCGGAAGGACACCTTTCGGTATTTGGGGTCAATGTTGCAGGAGGATGGGGTATTGATGAAGATGTGAACCATCGAATCAAAGCCGGATGGATGAAGTGGCGCCAAGCTTCTGGCATTCTCTGTGACAAGAGAGTGCCACAAAAGCTAAAAGGCAAGTTCTACAGGACGGCGGTTCGACCTGCAATGTTGTATGGCGCGGAGTGTTGGCCAACTAAAAGGCGACATGTTCAACAGTTAGGTGTGGCGGAGATGCGTATGTTGAGATGGATGTGTGGCCACACGAGGAAGGATCGAGTCAATGATGATATACGAGATAGAGTTGGGGTAGCACCAATAGAGGAGAAGCTTGTCCAACATCGTCTGAGATGGTTTGGGCATATTCAGCGCAGGCCTCCAGAAGCTCCAGTGCATAGCGGACGGCTAAAGTGTGCGGAGAATGTCAAGAGAGGGCGGGGTCGACCGAATTTGACATGGGAGGAGTCTGTTAAGAGAGACCTGAAGGATTGGAGTATCGACAAAGAGCTAGCTATGGACAGGGGTGCGTGGAAGCTTGCTATCCATGTGCCAGAGCCATGAGTTGGTTGCGAGATCTTATGGGTTTCACCTCTAGCCTACCCCAACTTGTTTGGGACTAAAGGCTTTGTTGTTGTTGTTGTTGTTGTTGTTATTTATTACTTAAATAAATGAAAATTCATGCTGCAATTTCAGAGTTTAGGTGAGGATGTAAGTTGATCATGTGGCGAGGATTTGGGAATCTCTGGTGCATTCCAGCCTGTAGTGTAAGCTCTTTGTGCTTGTTACTAAATATATCATGTTGCTAATAAACTGCAAGTTACAAGAAGTATAACTGCTTGGATTATTGACTATTTGAGGATTACGCCGGTGAAGAGGGATCTGGTACCTATTTACTAGATTGAGACAAAAAAAAGGTACAACGACTGCCTCTTGAAATGCTATCTTTATGTAAGAAGTCTGCTGGACGCATGGAACATGTCCAAGGGTCCTGATTTTGAGTACTGTTTGTGCTCTGCTGCAGCATGCCCATTTTATTTGAGAAGATAACCAATTCTATGGAGATATTCCACCGTCAAACTCCTCTGGGAGAGTTGAATTATGTGCAAAGATCAGACAAGGCTAGCTTCCGGAAGATAAAATGCTGTACAATTTTTTGTTATGTGTATTTCTCGATCATCTCTTCGAATGAACGTGATATAGGGAAAATGTGAACACAAAAGGATTTTTGTGATTAGTGGATTGATTCTAATTAACAGTTGACAGTTATGCCACACCACTTATATTAAAAGATTGTAATTTGAATCGTTCAATCTTTGACCAAATCTATTTATTATCCAAATTTTCTTAATATTTCTATATATTTTGTTTAGGATGGACGGGTGTGGCAACGCGCGAGTATATACTATATATTATACAATAAAAATTGAGTTGATCCAGAGGAGGATCACATCAGCATAGGAGAGCATCAAGGGGAGGAGCTCAACAGCAGAGGGGTGGATCCGGGGGAGGAGCAGAACCAACGAAGGGAGAGCATCGTAATGCTCCTGGCCGTCGCCGCTGCCGGCAGTGGTGGGTAGCAGCGGCAGTGGCGGGCAATGTGCAGTGGCGGTGGCCTGGTCCCAGGTGAGCCGGCTCGTTGTGGAGCGAGCCTGGAAAGCTAGGGTTGCAATTTTTTCCCTCCCGCGGGCTGAGCTCTGCTCACTTATCCCTCCTAAATTGAGTCCATGGACTCAAACAACCAGACTAGTCTAGAGTAGTTGATGACTAGTCGCTCCACCGCTCTACTCAACGAGCTAGTGTACACGAAGAAGCTAGTCGACAATCAGATTGAGACTATTAGACTAGTCACAAACGTTAGACTCGTAATCATTGGATGGTGTGCACTCGTTTTCTATCTCTTACCAACTTGTGGAAGCATTTATTTATATGCTAATCAAGCAAAGTAACCATATCCTTTTACATATTGTACATAATTGCCCAAGAGATCCAGGATGATTGCATCATTTTCAATTATTTAATCCTCACATTGATTTAAAAAAATCATAAGTGTATTATTTCAGGTGGTTTGCAACAGTGGTTGTTCTTTTATCCCTCAACATTGAGCACTTAGTTCAGGTCCTGTATAATACAGTAATCTTTTCAGTTATAATGCTTGTACAAGGAAACAAGTACTTGGAAATACGACAAGCTTGAATGCTCTCAAGTTTGTAAATTGAAACACCCAAAAACTCAACATGTTCTGAAATTTGTACAACACAGAATGCAAAGCATGTACTCATAATCATTTCATTTAGCAGGTATAATTAGTCACTGATTTCATCTTAGCAGGTATAGTTAGTGACTTAATAACGTCCAACGTGCATCACCAAAATGAATGGAGGTTGTTCGGAATTACGCCCTCCATTGCAGAACGTAAGGCATATTATGTGACACAAAAGTTCTATCATCAGAAAATACATTCAAATACAAAGGCAATGATATGTTTTTCTGTTACAATGAACCACATTCTATTGACCAAATCATTGGTCGAACTTGAATCTTGGGATGTTCGGGCACGTTACAATTTTCGATGCAGGGAGAACATGCGTACCTACGGGAGTTCCCTGATCCTTCATTCCATCCACCACGTCCAGAATCATGCCAATCTATAGGATATGTTTGGACACAAACCAAAATGCAAGCCATTAACAAACAATTACATCCATAAGATACTGAAGTAGACAAGAAATAATTTATGTGCCCATATGCCATTCATTTTTTAAATGACTTCTCTTCATATTCTGCTACTCCCTCCATCTGGTTTTATTGGGCCCATCGACCGGATTGACAGGACCAAGGCACCCACGCGCTTTACAGATATCAGCAAGCGCTTTGGAACTAAAGTAATTTAATGACGTTAATTTGCCCCAAAACTATTGGCTAGCTAATGCCACTCAGGCCCATTCCTCGTGCACTCGAACGCTGCATGAACAATCGGAAGGGAGGGTGCACGCATGCGTTGGCTGGCATGCACGCCTCTGTTTTAATCTTTGTGCATGCTAACCGTTACCTAATTAATAGCATCGAAAACAAAACGAAGAGAGATGATCGAGACAATAGCGGCCGAATAGCGAGCCATTTCCTCGAGCGGCCTTAGAATGAAGAACGTCGCTGCGTTGCCCTCCAGCCTAATAAACCCGGACAGAGGGAGTAGATCCTAATAAGGTTTAAAAAAAAGTATGCTCTGTCTTTGCTTTGATTCATGGTCTAGTATGATGACTACATTAAGTATGGCTCGCTCATAAGTCTTGACGTAACTCGCGAGGCAAATGAACTCAAGCCAGACTTTCAATCTATCTGGAACTTAAAACTACTAGTTTTAAATCTAATAGCGAACGTACCATATGAATAATTATTGAATACTGCATGACCCTCCTCCACTAATGCATACCTGGTGCACGATTGTTGTGTCGACCTTGGCCACCATGATCATTCCCAAACCTAGGAAATAGAAGCACAGAAATTTTAGAATCTGCAGCAGCGCTCAACAAAACTTGTAAGCACAAAACCAGACACTGGTAGACACCCAAACAATCAGATAAATGCATCCTTTATGTTCGTTATTTTAACAAATAGCAACTCCGGAATCAAAACAAAGTGCAGCACCTAAAGCCACTTAATAAGCTCAGTCAGTGTATGAGTAGCTCAGGATTTTTATGGTGTTACTGGGATTCAGGAACTAAGAAGCGATTGCGAGACCATAACCAACCTCAACGACTTCACTCACTTGGCCCCAATTTAAAACCACAGTTAGAAGAAATACAGCAGCATGCCTTGGACAGGCTTGTTGCACACTGCAAATCCAGAACGCTACACCTAAATAGTTCTAACCAATACGGCGACAGACCGCGATCTCTAATCAGCAACGAACGATCTCGAGCGACAGCAACAAGCAAGGGTCCAAGCAAGCTCAGATTTGTTTGGTCCGGCTACCAAGCTCGCTGAACTCCCTCCATCCCTGCCCCAACCCCGCACCAAACTTTCGAAAGGCTCTCACCTCCTGTCGTCCTGCCCGCCACCAAGACGGCGCCGGTCGAACCCACCTCCTTCTGTCCGGTGCCGCTTGTTTTGCGCCGCCGGCGGAGGGGGGCCGGGGGGAGGCGGCGGGAGCACGGGCGAGGAGCGACCGCGCTTGCGGTCGCCGCTGCCGCCGGCGGAGGAGGGAGGAGGGGGAGGGGAGGAGGAGGCCCCAGGCGCCGCGCGGCGGGGCGCATCGGCGACCTCGGCCATGGGTGGTGGGTGGGTGGCAGCGTGGCCCTAGGCTAGGCGGCTTGATCTGGAGGATCTCCCGGTTCGGGTCGTGTCGGGTCGGGAAGGGGAAGGTGCGCAAGGAGGGAGGAGAGAGGGTTGGGTGAAAAGAGGAAACATCAAGGGAAACGAAGAAAATGTGTGATGTGTGGGACCGGTTTGACCTGTCATGCGGATGTATGTTTTTTTTTTACAGAAAAAAGGCATGAAAAATACTGTGATTGTATAAGAGTGATGAAGTACTCACAAAGGATTTTACTTCTACCAAATATTGATTGCATACCATATATATTTTCTCTAGAGATCACTTCTTTATAAAAAATGGTGTTTCCAGAACAGGAGACGTCTGGGGAATGTCGTTCACGCTCGCCTCCGCTCTCCGCCGCGCCGCCGAACCACTACTCCCCGCCGCCCCCACCCACCGCCACTGCCGCCGCCTCCGGTTGGGATCTTCCATCCCACCCCTACGCTTTGTGCCCACTCCTCGCCTTGGCGTTGAGAGAAAAAGGAAGCATGCGTGCGGAGCGGAGGAGGACTCCAGATCCAATTCAAGCGCGGGCCCGGAGATGGGATCTTGGCGGTGGTGGAGGCTTATCGGAGAGCAGTCTCCACCGCCACCATCGGGTGCATCCATATTGGTGTCGCACCCGTTGGCACCGTGGGCGGAGACCACGACGGAACGTGCGGAAGATATCATGGCGAAAAGACGATGGGCGCCACCTTAGTGCTCGACGGGGAACTCACGTCCACAATTGCACGTCTAGACATGCTATGGGAATCAAATCCGATGGCTGCCCTTCGGGAGAGATTCAAGTGGCACCAAATTGCTGCAGACATGGCTGAGCTCAAAGCAATCAAGACAGAGCGAGACTTGCTCGCGATAAAAGATCAGATCCTTCAAAGCACATGTGCGAAGTCAAAGCAACCGAAAGATAAGCACAATCCCTCTCGCCAATGAAAGATCAAAATCCCGGTTGTTAGTGATAGAGGTTTGTCCGCTCTAGCCCGTGAAGTCTGTCCAGATTCATCTCGTGATCCCTTGGATTTTTCTACTCCTGCTCTAGATGTTTGGCCAACTACCGATGTTGCCGAGACTCACTCCACGGCATGAGTGCGCGTGTGCAGTTCCATCCAGACTCCCCCTACGAGCCATCCTCCTCGCATGAGCCTGGAGCACACGAAGATCGTGTACTACAAGCTTTTGACGTCGGAGCGTCGTGCCCAGAGGTCGCACCGTGGAGGCCAGGCCCGCGCCCCGCATTACACCGTCCTCCCTCTGACCTCGGACGAGGAGGGGGAGCCACACGCTCAAAGGAGGCAATCTTGGCGGTTGATCCAACCGGCTTTGGGTTGGAGATGGAGGGTGCCGCCGTCGGTGGGGTCGATGTCATCCCCCACCCCTTGGTGGAGGAGGCACCGAAGCAGTTCTGCATATTGATGGAGGAGGATCACCTCACGATGAAGGTACATCTTGAGGCGAAGCGCGCAGACGTTATCACCCTTGCCGACCCAGACCTCATTGCTGAAATCGTGCCATCCTCGAGTCCATAGAGGATGAGTGGGTGGTGTATACAGACCGTTGCAGGATCTTCATCTGCGACAGTAAGAGGAGACCTTTGCATACGAGGAGGAATCAAACGACGAGGACGAGCAGATGTCCCCCGCCGCCAATGACCATGATGTCGGGGGCTCTGACGAGGGGATGATCCTGATCTCCTCAGACAAGGAATATATATATTAGTTTCTATTATGTATTTTTTATTTCTGAATGTAGTCCTAACTCGTTTTATCTATGAATTAATGAACGAAATGTAGTTCTAGCTTGTTTGCAATTCTACATTGCATGATTTTGAGGGTTAAAAATAGGGGCACGGTCGTTTGTGGACGTATATGGATTCAGAAAGCCCAAAGTTTGGTTGAAGATGCTCTTACCAAACATAATCAAACATTTCCCAAGAACTTAATAGCTGACTTTTGCCTTTTCATAGTTACTTAGAGCAACTCCAACAACTTCCATATCCCTAAAAAAACTACCGTTTATGAAAAGTTGGGGAAAAAGGCCACCAACAGCTCCCGTAAACCTAAAAAAATATGAGATCTCCTATAATCACCTCTTATGTTCTCCAAGTTTACGAGAAGAAAGCCTTCCCGTATAATTTTAGCGGGTTGCAACCGCCTAAAAATTCACGCTCGTGCTGTCACCAGGTGTCTGCTGCCGCGCCTCTGCCACTCGTCGTCGTGCACATTCGTCGTCGCCGCCGCTCGCCGGTGCGCCTCCGCCCCCGCTGCCGCCATGCTCTGTCGCTCCTTTGAGCCGCCGCCGGCCGCCGCAATGCATCGCCGCACCCATGAGCCACCGCCGCCACGCGTTGTCGCTCCCATGAGCCATCGCGCTTGCGTGACCTCCCTGTTGCATCGTTGTACCGCCGCCTCCACACTAGGCCACCGCCTCGTTACGCACCGCTAGTGCCCGCTGGTGCATCACCTCGCCGCGCTGCCACCATGACGGGTCACCGTCACACATGTTAATGACATGCGGGCCCTATGCCATTGTTTAACTAAAAATAGAAGAAAAGCAAACTTTACGGAAAGAGGTTTACGAGAACTGAGAAAAGTTCTTGTCTGATAACTTCTTCACGTAAATTATACAGTCATCCCGTAAAACCACTTTTACGGGAAGATTTTACAAGAGTTGTTGGAGTTGCTCTTAGAACCTGTTTATTACTCATAGTTACTCAAAACTTGTTTACTCTGAACGAAACCCTTTACAGGAAGATTTTTACAGTAACACATGAATAGAGACGACGTCATGTCAATAGCAAGGTGTCTATCATGACTTCATCAATCTCAAGACTCGCAGTCTCAGTCTCTTGGAGATGCTCATAGGGGTAAGGTATTACTACTTGTGAGTTGCGTTGGATTTTCCCCGAAGAGGAGAGGAGATGTTGTTAGAGTTGTGTCGAATATTGTGTACAAGGTAGGTTACAGTTGGACTATGAGTTGTATTGTGTTTACATAGGATGTGGAGTCGTGTCCTAGTAGGACACTTGTATCCTAGGCCTCTCATATATAGCGGGGCTAGACACACAATGTGACCTATGCCAACATAATAGCACCGGAACGCAGGGGAAGCCGACGGCATGTGCCGGTGTCTAGGGCGACCGGGTGCGGTATTGTAGCGGTGTCACGGGGAGGAGCGCCCGTAGTTATGCCCTGGGGATGTAGCCATATCGGTGAACCTCGTTAACAAATCTCGGTGTCGTGCTCGTGTGATTGCTTTGGTCCTCGGATGATTGACGATATGCCTCGCATTTATTCTAGCAAGTGGTATCATGAGCTAGGTTATTCGGAGGCGGTGAGAGTTGATCCAAAGGAGGCTGAATGCTGATTTTGTTCGTCATGAGGGACGATCGTGTATCAGCGGACGCAAGCGAATCGATCTGGCGCGGAATATCGGACGAGATCGATTTGGAAGCGGACAGCGCGGAAGCTGACAGTTTTGCATGGTGAAAGCACAAGTGCTCCCTGGGTGGTTTTGGTAATTAATGTCAACATATCTCTTGTTGGACTAACACTTTTACCTAGTATGTTTCAGACAAGTTCAACAATGGAGTGGCATGGACTAAAGGATGTGGAACCCCTTCAAGATGCTAAGGACAAAGGATTGGCTCAAGCTCCAAGATCAAGACTCTACATTTTCTATTTTAGTGATCCAAGATCACATTGAGTATATAGGAAAAGCCAATACTATCAAGAGGAGATGAGGTGTTGCTTAATGGCTTGCTTGCTCAAATGCTTAGTGATATGCTCCAAAGCCCTCAAATACTTTCTCACATCCACTTATGTCCTAAACCCAAAAGTCTAACTCGGCCCTACAGATTCTTTCTATCCGGCGCCACCGAGTTCAGATGTCTTAGCCACTGCCACAAACCCTAGGCAAATCGGTCTCACCGATAGGGATCTCGGTCTCACCGAGATGGGATTGAAATCTCTCTGTGTATGTCCATTACCAAAATCGGTCTCATCGAGTTTGTGTAATCGGTACTACCGAGATTACAATGCAAACTCTCTGGTTAGCTTATTACCAAAATCGGTCCCACCGGTTTGTGTAATCGGTCTCACGGAGTTTGCCTGACCAACTCTCTGGTTAGCTTATTACCAAAATCGGTCCTACCGAGTTTGAGTAATCGGTCTCACCGAGATTACGTTATGCCCTGACCCTAACCATATCGGTCTTACCGAGTTGCATGTCGGTCCCACCGAAAATCCTAACGGTCACTAGATTTGCTGAATCGGTCCGACCGAGTTTCTCAATTCAGTCCCACCAAGTTTGGCAAGTTGTGTGTAACGGTTAGATTTTGTGTGAAGGCTATATATACCCCTCCACCTCCTCTTCATTCGTGGAGAGAGCCATCAGAACGAACCTACACTTCCAGCATACATTTTGTGAGAGAGAACCACCTCCTCATGTGTTGAGACCAAGATATTCCATTCCTACCATATGAATCTTGATCTCTAGCCTTCCCCAAGTTGCTTTCCACTCAAATCTTTTTTCCACCAAATCCAAATCCTGTGAGAGAGAGTTGAGTGTTAGGGAGACTATCATTTGAAGCACAAGAGCAAGCAGTTCATCATCAACACACCATTTGTTACTTATTGGAGAGTGGTGTCTCCTAGATTGGCTAGGTGTCACTTGGGAGCCTCCGACAAGATTGTGGAGTTGAACCAAGGAGTTTGTAAGGGCAAGGAGATCGCCTACTTCGTGAAGATCTACCGCTAGTGAGGCAAGTCCTTTGTGGGGCGACGGTCATGGTGGGATAGACAAGGTTGCTTCTTCGTGGACCCTTCGTGGGTGGAGCCCTCCGTGGACTCGCGCAACCGTTACCCTTCGTGGGTTGAAGTCTCCATCAACGTGGATGTACGATAGCACCACCTATCGGAACCACGACAAAAACATCTGTGTCTCCAATTGCGTTTGAATTCTCCAAACCCTTCCCTTTACATTCTTGCAAGTTGCATGCTTTACTTTCCGCTGCTCATATACTCTTTGCACGCTTGCTTGTTATGTATTGTGAGTGTTAAACTTGTGCCTAAACTCCACTTAAACTTAAAGAAGTTAAAAACTGCAACTTTTGGTACTTAGTGTCTAATCACTCCCCCTCTAGACACCTCTTCTCGATCCTTTCAATTGGTATTAGAGCTTTGGTCTCCATTGCCTTGGTTTAAACACCATTGGAGGAAGATGGATGAGTCTACTATTGGGAGTCTTAGACATAGAGTGCCTATACTTGATGGAGAGTACTTTCATGAGTGGAAAAATGAGATGCTTCTGATTTTCAGTCAATATCATTTGAACAAGTACATTGCTAGCCCTTGTGCACCTCATGTTGATCCTATGCATCCTACCCTTGATGAGTCAATTGACATGATTCACAATCTTAGAACTGTTGGACTTATCACTAGAGGCTTGCCTAGAAACTTGATTGGATGTTTGCCTACTCTTAAGTGTGCCTACACCATATGGAAATTTCTTGAGGAACGCTTTCCAAATTATTCCTTAAAAAATCTAGATGAAATTCTCCATAAGTCTATTGCCTTGAGTAAAATGAATTCTAGTGATCCTAGGTTTGGTGATTGTCTATTTGAGCTTACAAACCTTATGCGTGCCAAAGGAGATGTTGGAATTATTAGTGATATTATTTCCGAAGCTATTAAAATTCATAAACAAGATCATTGTCAAACTCACTCTAACGAATCACCCTCTCTAGGATTTGATCCACCACATGACGATGTTGAACATGGATACTATGATGAGGATGATGATGGTGACTTTGATCTTGATGATGCAATGAGACACTTTGGTCTTATGGCAAATCTTCGGGGATATGTGGCGGGAGGAAAGGAATGGGTTCTTGATAGTGGATGTACCGACCACATGACCGGAGATAAAGACATGTTTTGTGAGCTTGCTAAAAACGATGGTCCTCGAAAGTATGTCACTTTCGGTGACAACTCAAAGGGTAAGGTGGTTGGCCTCGGTAAGGTGGCCATATCACATGATAGCTCCATACAAAATGTCATGCTCGTTGAATCTCTTGGATACAACTTACTTTCAGTATCTAGACTTGCTGATTTCGGTTTCAATGTCCTATTTACTGAAGTAGATTGCCAAGTGTTTCATGGAGATAATCATAAAATGGTCTTTACCAGTGTACGTAGAGGTGATCTATACATTGTTGATTTCACTAAAAAGGCTCAACCTAGAACTTGTTTTATTGCTAAATCCTCTAGGTTGGTTATGGCATAGACGATTGGGTCATGTTGGTATGCGAAACCTTGACAAGCTTATTAAAGGAAATCATATCCTTGGAGTTAACGATGTCATATTTGATAAGGATAGACTTTGCAGCGCTTGTCAAGCAGGTAAACAGGTTGGAGGAAGGCATCCCGTGAAGAACATCATGACCACAAGGAGGCCACTCAAGCTACTTCACATGGATCTTTTTGGTCCCAACGCCTACAAAAGTCTCGGTGGAAATTCTTTTGGTCTAGTTATAGTTGATGATTTTTCAAGATTTACGTGGGTGTTCTTTCTTGATGATAAATCGCAGGTTCAAAAGATCTTCAAAAACTTCGCTAGGAAGGCCCAAGATCAATTTGAAGTGAAGATCAAGAAGGTTCGCAGCGACAATGGAACGGAGTTCAAGAACGCAAATGTGGACACCTTTCTTGACGAAGAAGGGATTTCACACGAGTTCTCGGCTACGTACACACCTCAACAAAATGGAGTTGTTGAGAGGAAGAACCGGACGCTCATCGAAATGGCAAGAACGATGCTTGATGAGTATAAGATGCCAAAGCACTTTTGGGCGGAAGCAGTTGAGATAGCTTGTCATGCAACAAATCGCTTGTATCTTCACAAGCTACTCGGCAAGACGGCATACGAGCTCCTCACCGGTAACAAACCCCAAGTTGGATACTTTCGAGTATTCGGCTCAAAGTGCTACATTCTTGATAAGCATCGTCGTTCTAAATTTGCTCCCGGTCTCATGAAGGTTTCCTATTTGGTTATGGCTCAAACTCTCACACATATCGTGTCTACAACAATTTCACCCGAAAGGTTGAAGAAACGGTAGATGTGAAGTTTGATGAATCTAACGGCTCGCAAGTAGAGCAATTGCCAATTGATGTAGGAGACAAAGACCCCTCAGAAGCAATTCAAGACCTGTCTATTGGCAAGATTCGCCCAACGGAGGTGAAGGAGAGTACCTCGTCCGTCCAAGTGGAAGCTTCTACCTCACGACAAGGTGAACCAAGAGTTGATATGGAAGCATCCACAAGTGGGACACACCAAGATGAAGAAAACGATGAAGTGCATCAAGATGAACATCAACAACCTCCTTCTCCACCACGATAAGGAATGACAACGCCAACAGTGAAGAAGGCCAAGAAGAAGAACAAGATGAAGAAGATGTTCAACCAAGACCCAAGCAAAAGCTTTCATGAGTTCGAGCAAGAATTGCTAAAGACCATCCCGTCGAGCAAATCTACAATGATATCCAAACCGGGAGAATCACTCGCTCTAAAACTCATTTAGCTAACTTTTGTGAACACTATTCATTCATCTCTAGCATTGAACCTATGAAGGTTGAAGAAGCTTTGGAAGATCCGGATTGGATAAATGCCATGCATGAAGAGCTACACAACTTTGAGAGAAATCAAGTTTGGACATTGGTTGAGAAGCCCGACAACAACCACAACATCATCGGTACCAAATGGGTGTTTCGCAACAAGCAAGATAAAGATGGACAAGTAGTTCGCAACAAAGCACGTCTCGTCGCCCAAGGCTACACACAAGTCGAATGTATGGACTATGGTGAGACTTATGCTCCCGTTGCTAGACTTGAGTCCATTTGCATCTTACTTGCCTATGCTAATCACCATGATATCACCTTGTACCAAATGGACATTAAAAGTGCTTTTCTAAATGGTGAAATAGAGGAGGAAGTTTATGTTAAACAACCTCCCAGCTTTGTTAATCCTAAGAAACCTGATCATGTTTACAAACTTCACAAAGCTCTTTATGGTCTTAAACAAGCTCCTAGAGCGTGGTATAAATGCTTGACCAAGTTCCTTATTGAAAAAGGCTTTGAAATTGGAAAATTAGATTCTACTCTTTTTACTAAGAGGGTCAATGGAGAACTATTTGTATGCCAAATCTATGTTGATGATATTATATTTGGTTCTACTAGCCCTCATTTTAGTGAAAAGTTTGGGAAGCTAATGTCGGAGAAGTTTGAGATGTCTATGATGAGTGAACTCAAATTCTTTCTTGGTTTGCAAATCAAGCAAACTAAGGAAGGTGCCTTTGTCTCTCAAATGAAGTACACCAAAGACTTATTCAAGAAGTTCAATATGCAAGAATGCAAAGGTATGACTACACCCATGCCTACTAGTGGACATCTTGATTTGACCAAAGATGGTGAATCGGTTGATCAAAAGGTTTATCGCTCTATGATTGGTTCATTGTTATATCTATGTGCTTCACGTCCCGATACCATGCTAAGTGTATGCATGTGTGCACGATATCAAGCTGCTCCTAAAGAATGTCATCTTAAGGTCGTGAAAAGGATAGTGAGATACTTAATCCATACACCAAATTTTGGCATTTGGTATCCTAAAAGGGCCTCTTTCGATCTTGTTGGCTACTCCGACTCGGACTATGCCGGTGACAAGGTTGATAGAAAGTCCACTTCGGGTACTTGTCTTCTTGGTAGATCTCTTGTGTCTTGGTCTTCCAAGAAACAAAACTCGATATCCTTATCCACCGCCGTAGCGGAATACATTGCCGCTGGTTCATGTTGTGCTCAATTACTTTGACGCTTAAAGATTATGGGATATATGTGAAACATGTTCCATTACTTTGTGACAATGAAAGTGCTATTAAGATTGCTCATAATCCCGTGCAACACTCTCGAACTAAGCATATTGAAGTTCGTCATCATTTCATTCCAGCTCATGTTGGTAAGGGTGGCATTAATCTTAAGCATGTTCGCACCCAAAAGCAATTAGCGGATATATTCACTAAACCACTTGATGAGAAAGTGTTTTGCAGGTTAAGAGGTGAATTGAACATCATTGATGCTTCAAACTTGGAGTAGGAACTCTATCGGATACATGCAAGACATAAGCTTATGACTAATCCGTGATATTTCTCTTATGAGAAAATCTTATGTCTTGGATATATTTGCATCTTGCATGTTATCTAACCGTTGTAGGTACTTGGATGAATCTAATTCTATGAGATTGAAACTCACTCACATCTTGAACAATCTCTACATCACCAAGTCTCTACACAATGGTGGTTGAAGACAAGGAAGCACGGAACCATTCAAACATATCCTTTGACAAATTCTATGTTGATCTTCATGATTGTCATTTTGGATACACAAGTGCTCTTCCTTGCAAAAACTAACCCATGTAGGTAGATGAACTCAAATTCCAAGTGGTGCTCCCAACCTTTGATGAGCTACATCAACCTTGAGCAACCCACATAAGTTCAACTACATGATCACGATCAACACCACCACCCAAGGTATGTTATTCCATCTTAGAGAAGCTTTACTCCAAGTCATGAGTCAAAGCAACTCGACAAGATGTGAATACATCAAGATGCTTAAACGAAAAAAATGGAAACCCCATTTTGAGCTTAAACGATGAGTATGACCTATGATCAAGTGATCTCACTTGACTCCTAAGTCAATATACTCTAACCTAGGTGACCTTGTCGCCGACCATTTCTAGATGAAGTTCTCGCGTGTTCTTTTTTTGTGCTCTTGAATTTGTCTCATGCATATTTGTTTCCCCTTCAAAAAAAACTTCATCTAGATTTCTTTCCTTTTCTATTTGTTCTGCATTCCCTGCATCCAATTCATTGCAAATCTTTTTGTTAATTCCTTGCAAATCCTTGTGAGATCTTACTTGTCTAGTGAGCTGAGGTAACAAGTGTTTTCTCTGTGATGAACTCGGTCACACAGGTTTCTTGTTTTAGGTCTAACCAAAATCATTCAGTGCAACCGAAGCATCCAACTCGGTGCCACCGATTTCACAACAGGAAAAACATTTTTCCATTTATTCCTGCTTTACTTTTGATCCAGCTCCACTCAATGAATCTTGTCCTCTACAAGCATCACATTTTTATCATTGCTTTGTGCTGTGACTCAAGGACCATTCACGACAAATTCCAGAAGGCCCTTCTTGGAAATTGATGTCAAAGGGGGAGAGAGAGATCACATCAAAGAGAGATCACATCAAAGCTTATCACTTTAATAGGGGGAGAGATATATCTCCAGGGGGAGAGAATACTCAAGAAGAGAGTAATCTTCGAGTCCCAGATGCTTGGTGTTCAAGAGGAGAGATGCCACATGTCTTCTTGAGGGGAAAGACATGTTCATATGTGCTTATTTGCATTAGCTCTGTTCATTTGTTTCTTTGAGCTCTGATTTTGCATTTTGCTCTGATTTTATGTTCCCTATCTTCTCCCAGTATCCCATGCTAGATTCAGGGGGAGCAAGACATCTAAGGGAAAGAAATTCTTTAAATTCATTGCACATCTTTACCTTTGGGGACATGTCTATACTAAATGTGGTACTCAGTACTCACTCTCTACATGTCATCCCAGTCTTGGTACTCTTGTGGTTTCTTTTGTTTGCCCTGGCTAGTAGGTGTATATGTGTTATCTAACCTTATTTTCACAGGTTCATTCCATCCTAAGCCAACTCAAGACCACAAGGTAAGTATATGCATCACAATCATGTATATGAGGAATTCTTGCTGATGTACATACTGTTTGCAAAAAGGACTCATGAGCATGAAGGTACATTTCTCATACTCACATCATTTGCTCTGATGCATATAGCCAAGATACATGTAACACATTGCTTACTCTGTCATGTTTATGCATTCACATGCTTCTATATTCCATATTCACATTATTGCATACATATAGGGGGGAGCCTACGCATGTTACATGTCTTTCCAAAGCTTTACCTGCTATTCTCTATATCTTTATCTAAAGCTTTGATGTATGTTGTCATCAATTACCAAAAAGGGGAGATTGAAAGCACAAGTGCTCCCTGGGTGGTTTTGGTAATTAATGTCAACATATCTCTTGTTGGACTAACACTTTTACCTAGTATGTTTCAGACAAGTTCAACAATGGAGTGGCATGGACTAAAGGATGTGGAACCCCTTCAAGATGCTAAGGACAAAGGATTGGCTCAAGCTCCAAGATCAAGACTCTACATTTTCTATTTTAGTGATCCAAGATCACATTGAGTATATAGGAAAAGCCAATACTATCAAGAGGGGATGAGGTGTTGCTTAATGGCTTGCTTGCTCAAATGCTTAGTGATATGCTCCAAAGCCCTCAAATACTTTCTCACATCCACTTATGTCCTAAACCCAAAAGTCTAACTCGGCCCTACCGATTCTTTCTATCCGGCGCCACCGAGTTCAGATGTCTTAGCCACTGCCACAAACCCTAGGCAAATCGGACTCAACGATAGGGATCTCGGTCTCACCGAGATGGGATTGAAATCTCTCTGTGTATGTCCATTACCAAAATCGGTCTCATCGAGTTTGTGTAATCGGTACTACCGAGATTACAATGCAAACTCTCTGGTTAGCTTATTACCAAAATCGGTCCCACCGAGTTTGTGTAATCGGTCTCACGGAGTTTGCCTGACCAACTCTCTGGTTAGCTTATTACCAAAATCGGTCCTACCGAGTTTGAGTAATCGGTCTCACCGAGATTAGTTATGCCCTAACCCTAACCATATCGGTCTTACCGAGTTACATGTCGGTCCCACCGAAAATCCTAACGGTCACTAGATTTGCTAAATCGGTCCAACCGAGTTTCTCAATTCGGTCCCACCGAGTTTGGCAAGTTGTGTGTAACGGTTAGATTTTGTGTGGAGGCTATATATACCCCTCCACCTCCTCTTCGTTCATGGAGAGAGCCATCAGAACGAACCTACACTTCCAGCATACATTTTTTGAGAGAGAACCACCTACTCATGTGTTGAGACCAAGATGTTCCATTCCTACCATATGAATCTTGATCTCTAGCGTTCCCCAAGTTGTTTTCCACTCAAATCTTCTTTCCACCAAATCCAAATCCTGTGTGAGAGAGTTGAGTGTTGGGGAGACTATCATTTGAAGCACAAGAGCAAGGAGTTCATCATCAACACACCATTTGTTACTTCTTGGAGAGTGGTGTCTCCTAGATTGGCTAGGTGTCACTTGGGAGCCTCCGACAAGATTGTGGAGTTGAACCAAGGAGTTTGTAAGGGCAAGGATACCGCCTACTTCGTGAAGATCTACCGCTAGTGAGGCAAGTCCTTCGTGGGCGACGGCCATGGTGGGATAGACAAGGTTGCTTCTTCGTGGACCCTTCATGGGTGGAGCCCTACGTGGACTCGCGCAACTGTTACCCTTCGTGGGTTGAAGTCTCCATCAACGTGGATGTACGATAGCACCACCTATCGGAACCACGACAAAAACATCCGTGTCTCCAATTGCATTTGAATTCTCCAAACCCTTCCCTTTACATTCTTGCAAGTTGCATACTTTACTTTCTGCTGCTCATATACTCTTTGCATGTTTGCTTGTTATGTATTGTGAGTGTTAAACTTGTGCCTAAACTCCACTCAAATTTAAAGAAGTTAAAAACTGCAAATTTTGGTACTTAGTGTCTAATCACCCCCCCTCTAGACACCTCTTCTCGATCCTTTCACATGGCTACGAAATCTGCGGTCGCGAGGTGAGAGGTATCGGTGTCGATCCACCGATCGACGGCGAAAGGCCAGCGGCAAGCGGTGCTATGAGCCTTGGTGGCCCATGGCAAGAGGCCCATCAGAGGGCCGAGTCGATGGACCAGGCATCGGTGTAGTGGTGACAGGGCATCGTGGTTCTTTGTTCGCTAAAGCAGATCGAGGAACGAGGAAGCGTACACGAGATTTGTTTGATAAAAAAGGGGACTGAGTCCCTGGAGGAGACGCGTTCTCCTGGTGGCCGAGAGAGAGAGAGAGAGAGAGACGTGCAACATCAAGGCTGCTCTAAACGAAGTGCATCGAAAAGTAAAAGGCATTCACAAAGCAAGGGTACACATTGGAATTGAGCCAAGTGAGCCATCACGTGAAGACCAACTCTTGGTTGGTTGTGCTAGTACAACACAGAGGGTCTGTTTCGTATACTTGAGGCATTGCATGGAAATCTTAGATAATTTTTTACAGGGTCAGCCATACAAAGAATCATGGCACCAACGAGAACCAGGTTTGAGGTGGAGAAGTTTGACAAAACTGAATACCTTGGGTTATGGCAGACAAGGATGAAAAATTGTTGGCACAACAAGGATGCTTGAAGGCGTTGCGGGATGTCAAGCCAGACGGACAATGAGGACTGTGAGGAGTTGCAGGTGGTTGCAGTCAGAAAAGTCGCCCCTGGTCAGACACATAGGCAGTCGGCCTAGACAATCTGACGGATCGACGCAAGTCGGTTGGTATAGAAGACGGTGGTGGGATCGGCGACAGCGACATAGGAGCATGATGCTGATGGTGACCGACTTCTGGGGCGTGGAAACACGTGGCACAGGCCCCGAGGGCTTGTGTGGCTTCGACATGACTATGGTGCGAGGTTGATTCAAGATGGCGTACGCATGAGAGCTTGAAGTCGACGGGGCGCGAGGGTGGATTGATCATCTACCATGGAGTCATGTTGAAGGTGGAGCTGGATTGAGGGGCTACGGTGTAAGGATCCAGAGAATCGAAGCCTATTTCAGCTGGAGGAAAAAGCGAGTGACACGTAGTTTGGACTGGAGCCCAGTGGTCTGATGGAAGCGTGAAACTCATCATCGGTCGGTGATGATCGGTGGTACTCTGCAGTGGGGGTTGAGTGGTGTGGGTTCGGGACCCTTGAGACTCGACCGGGACAGCAGAGTCTCGACGCGGTAACAGCTCGAGGCGTGCGGTACGCACGAGGCATGGAGACGGGCCAGGGCTCTGGTGGTCATACATGTGGTGAGACAACTGCAAATTTGACTCGGAATGACTACAAGCAACGGTGAAATTTCTTCAAATTAAGACATGCGGTCAAGAAAGGAGTGGTGATGTTGAGTTCAGGTAACTCTTATGTGTGACACCAATATGTGAGTTGTTCACTTTCACGCAGGTCAGTGATCAGTGTGATGGCGTTGGACGGATACTCTGGAAGTTGGGAGCATAAACTAGAGTAACAAGGAACTTAATTTTGCTCGAGTGTTGACTATGGTCAAGAAAAGAAGGGACTACAAGTTGCAGGCGGAGTCATATGGAGTCTTTGGATTAGCAGCGGTACTCATGGGATAAATTCAAGTCCAATGTACATGGAAGTTTGACGCATTGACGAATTCAAGGTCGTGGAGAATATTCGCCAAGGTGGAGTTTGTTAGAGTTGTGTCGAATATTGTGTACAAGGTAGGTTACAGTTGGACCATGAGTTGTATTGTGTTTACATAGGATGTGGAGTCGTGTCCTGGTAGGACACTTGTATCCTAGGCCTCTCATATATAGTGGGGCTAGACACACAATGTGACCTATGCCAACATAATAGCACCGGAACGCAGGGGAAGCCAGCGGCATGTGCCGGTGTCCAGGGCGACCAGGTGCGGTATTGTAGCGGTGTCACGGGGAGGAGCGCCCGTAGTTATGCCCCGGGGATGTAGCCATATCGGTGAACCTCGTTAACAAATCTCGGTGTCGTGCTCGTGTGATTGCTTTGGTCCTCGGATGATCGACGGTATGCCTCGGATTTATTCTAACAGATGCAGTACAATATAGATAAGTATTTCCCTCAGTGAGAACCAAGGTATCTATCCAGTAGGAGAATCACACAAAGTCTTGTGAACAACACCTACACACACAAAAGCAAATACTTGCACCTAAAGCGGGCAAGAGGGTTGTCAATCTCCTTGAACTCGTTACTTGGAAGGATTAATTCTGATAGTGGTAGATATAAAAGTATATTGCAAAACAAAACAAAATAAATAAAATTACAGCAATATATTTTTAGATTTTTAACATATGATAAAGCATACTCAAGGGCCATAGTTTCGCTAGAGGCTTCTCTCTCGAGCACATATCATACGGTGGGTGAACAAATTACAGTTGGGCAATCTTTCCCTAATAATAAAGCATGGATTGACTTTGTTGGGTTCACCGTCACAATACGCTTTCTTCTCATGTTATAATACACTTTTAATTTGTATGGACAAAATCATAATATAAAGGAGGTGGTACTGATTTGAGGTCAAAAAAACTCCCCTAATTACTCTCAGCCAAATCTCCTTCCCCGATGGGCCAACGGAAGCACAATGCTCCACCCCTGCTTGCAGGCGCCCTCCTGCTCACCGATGAGTTGGCGGTGACAGTGGGGCGATGACGCCGCGTGCACTCCTGTGACTCGGTTGACTCGAGCAAGGCAACCAGTCCAAGGCGCTGCGAGACCTGCAAGCACCACGGCGAGGGAACACCGCTCCTCCTCCGCACTGATGACATCGTGCGCCCCGCGCTGTCGTGGTCCTCATCGACACCGCCGCAGTGGGAGCGTGTGCTGCGTGCGTGCCCTGCGTGTGCTGGGTGACCTACGGCGGCAACCATGGAGGGGATCGGGGGAGGGAGCCAGGGAGGGTGTCGTGGGGCGGGATGGTGGTGGCGGGCACGGCCGCTGTGGTGGATGCCGCGTGTGCTGCTGATTCCTGTTGTGGCCATGTATCTCGTGCGCCTGTATAAGCACCACAAGACGTCGGAGTCATTCTCCTTCATCTGCCTGCGCCTGCCGCTATCGTGGTGCTCGTCTCTCGGTGAGGAGAAGCTCCGGTGACTTCTTGTTCTAGCTTGCCGGTCGTGAGCTGCACGTGATGAGCGGTACTGACTGATGATGATCTCTCTTTCGCTCTCGTTCACAACACATGACACAGGGATACTCTGCCTGCGTGCCTGCTGCTGCAGCTTCTACTGCTGCTTTATTTTACATAGAAGACATGAACTAGCTGCATCTATGAGCAAGGCATGATGATAAGTAGCAGAACTGTAGAAGTATGTTTGCATGGGAATACTGTGAATGGAGCCATCACCTATGTCACCAACTATGTCAACATCTACTCCAGTTTCTGAGTGTTTTGTATCGATTTTGCCCGAATTAGATAATTAGATAGATCATGATCCATTGACATCACCTCCATCCCAACGTTATCTCATGTTTTTCATTACATGATGTCAAGGAACCAGATTCACAAAAAGAGATCAAAGTCAATGAGACATATGATTATCTCCCACAAGGTATTTGTTTGATTTATTATGTGTATTTTCGTAAATTATAATCAGGAAAATTCAAAGTAAACTTGGTATGTCAAATAGTATCAATTCATCTCAAAATGTCAAATGACTCAAATTTCTGATTCCACTTTTGACATCTAAATGCATAACTATTATTGTTTTCCTACCCATATGCTTGTGGAGGCAGCCTGATGTCTACTACACAACCTTCTTCTTGTAGACGTTGTTGGGCCTGCAAGTGCACAGGTTTGTAGGACAGTAGCAAATTTCCCTCAAGTGGATGACCTAAGGTTTATCAATCCATAGGAGGCGTAGGATGAAGATGGTGTCTCTCAAGCAACCATGCAACCAAATAACAAAGAGTCTCTTGTGTCCCTAACACACCCAATACAATGGTAAATTGTATAGGTGCACTAGTTCGGCGAAGAGATGGTGATACAAGTGCAAAATAGATAGTAGATAAAGGTTTTTGTAATCTGAAATAATAAAAACAGCAAGGTAACAAGTGGTAAAAGTGAGCGTAAACGGTATTGCAAAGATAGGAAACAAGGCCTAGGGTTCATACTTTCACTAGTGCAAGTTCTCTCAACAATAATAACATAGATAGATAATATGACAAGCCCTCAACATGCAACAAAGAGTCACTCCGAAGCCACTAATAGCGGAGAACAAACGTAGAGATTATAATAGGGTACGAAACCACCTCAAAGTTATTCTTTCAGATCGATCTATAAAAGAGTTCGTACTAGAATAACACCTTAAGATACAAATCAACCAAAACCCTAATGTCACCTAGATACTCCATTGTCACCTCAAGTATTTGTGGGCATGATTATACGATATGCATCACACAATCTCAGATTCATCCAACCAACACAAAGTACTTCAAAGAGTGCCCCAAAGTTTCTATCGGAGAGTCAAGAACGTGTGCCAACCCCTATGCATAGGTTCCCAATGTCAAGAAACCCGCAAGTTGATCACCAAAACATACATCAAGTGGATCAGTAGAATAACCCATTGTCACCACGGTTATCCCATGCAAGACATACATCAAGTGTTCATAAAAGACTCAATCCGATAAGATAACTTCAAAGGGGAAACTCAATTCATCACAAGAGAGTAGAGGGGGAGAAACATCATAAGATACAACTACAATAGCAAAGCTCGGGATACATCAATATCGTGCCATAGAGGGAACACGAGAGGGAACATGAGAGAGAGAGAGAGATCAAACACATAGCTACTAGTACATACCCTCAGCCCCGAGGGTGAACTACTCCCTCCTCGTCATGGATAGCACCGGGATGATGAAGATGGCCACCGGTGAAGGATCCCCCCTCCGGCAGGGTGCCGAGAAGGGCTCCCGAGAGGTTTTTGGTGGCTACAGAGGCTTGCGGCGGCGGAACTCCCGATCTATCTTCTGTTCTGGAAGTTTTAAGGTATGTAGGTATATGTGGGTGAAAGAAGTACGTCGGTGGACCAAAGGGGGGGGGCATGAGGCAGGGGGTGTGCCCCAGGGGGGTGGGCGCGCCCCCCACCCTCGTGGGCACCTCCCTTCTTCCCTGACGTGCACTCCAAGTCCATCAGGTGGCTTTCCTTCCAAAAATAACTTCTCTAGCTGATTTCGTTCCGTTTTGACTCCGTCTGATATTCCTTTTCCTCAAAACACTGAAATAGGCATAAAACAGCAAATCTGGGCTGGGCCTCCGGTTAATAGGTTAGTCCCAAAAATAATATAAAAGTGGATAATAAAGCCCAATATTGCCCAAAACAGTAGATAATATAGCATGGAGCAATCAAAAATTATAGATACGTTGGAGACGTATCAAGCATCCCCAAGCTTAATTCCTGCTCGTCCTCGAGTACGTAAATGATAAAAAAGAATTTTTGATGTGGAATGCTAGTTGGCATAATTTCAATGTAATTCTTCTTACTTGTGATATGAATATTCAGATCCGAAAGATTCAAGACAAAAGTTCATATTGACATAAAAATAATAATACTTCAAGCATACTAACAAAGCAATGATGTCTTCTCAAAATAACATGGCCAAAGAAAGTTATCCCTACAAAATCATATAGTCTAGCTATGCTCCATATTCCCCACACAAAATATTTAAATCATGCACAACCCCGATGACAAGCCAAGCAATTGTTTCATACTTTAACATTTTCAAAACTTTTTCAATCTTCACGCAATACATGAGCGTGAGCCATGGATATAGCACTATATGTGGAATAGAATGGTGGTTGTGGAGAAGACAAAAAGAGGGAAGATAGTCTCACATCAACTAGGCATATCAACGGGCTATGGAGATGTCCATCAATAGATATCAATGTGAGTGAGTAGGGATTGCCATGCAACAGATGCCCTAGAGCTATAAGTATATGAAAGCTCAACAAAAGAAACTAAGTGGGTGTGCATCCAACTTGCTTGCTCACGAAGACCTAGGGTATTTTGAGGAAGCCCGTCATTGGAATATACAAGCCAAGTTCTATAATGAAACATTCCCACTAGTATACGAAAGTGACAAAATGAGAGACTCTCTATCATGAAGATCTTGGTGCTACTTTGAAGCACAAGTGTGGTAAAAGGATAGTAACATTGTCCCTTCTCTCTTTTTCTCTCAATTTTTTTATTTGGGCCTTTCTCTTTTTTTATGGCCTCTTTTTTTTCGTCCGGAGTCTCATCCCGACTTGTGGGGGAATCATAGTCTCCTTCATCCTTTTCCTCACTTGGGACAATGCTCTAATAATGATGATCATCACACTTTTATTTTTCTTACAACTCAACAATTACAACTCGATTCTTAGAACAAGGTATGACTCTATATGAATGCCTCCGGCGGTGTACCGGGATATGCAATGAATCAAGAGTGACATGTATGAAAGAATTATGAACGGTGGCTTTGCCACAAATACGATGTCAACTACATGATCATGCTAGCAATATGACAATGATGGAGCGTGTCATAATAAACGGAATGGTGGAAAGTTGCATGGCAATATATCTCGGAATGGCTATGGAAATGCCATGATAGGTAGGTATGGTGGCTGTTTTGAGGAAGGTTTATGGCGGGTGTATGATAGCGGCGAAAAGTGCGCGGTATTAGAGAGGCTAGCAATGGTGGAAGGATGGGAAAAAGTGCGTATAATCCATGGACTCAACATTATTCATAAAGAACTCATATATTTGTTGCAAAAATCTAGAAGTTATCAAAGCAAAGTATTACGCGCATGCTCCTAGGGGGATAGATTGGTAGGAAAAGACCATCACTCGTCCCCGACTGCCACTCATAAGGAAGACAATCAATAAATAAATCATGCTCCGAGTTCATCACATAACGGTTCACCATACATGCATGCTACGGGAATCACAAACTTCAACACAAGTATTCTTTAAATACACAACTACTAAACTAGCATGACTCTAATATCACCATCTTCATATCTCAAAACAATTATCAAGCATCAAACTTTTCTTAGTATTCAACACACTCATAAGAATTCTTACAGATCTTGTATGCTTAGCATATTAGGTTTATTTAAGCAAATTACCATGCTATTTAAGACTCTCAAAATAATATAAGTGAAGCATGAGAGTTCCTCTATTTCTTCAAAATAAAACTACCACCATGCTCTAAAATATATAAGTGAAGCACTAGAGCAAATGACAAACTACTCCGAAAGATATAAGTGAAGATCAATGAGTAGTCGAATAATTATACAACTATGTGAACACTCTCCCAATTAATAATTTCAGATCTTGATACTTTATTCAAACAGCAAGCAAAGCTAGAGAAAATGACATTGCAAGGATAGCACAACTCATGTGAAGAAGCAAAAACTTAGGCTCAACCGATACTAACCGATAGTTGTTGAAGAAGAAAGATGGGATGCCTAACGGGGCATCCCCAAGCTTAGATGCTTGAGACTTCTTGAAATATTATCTTGGGGTGCCTTGGTCATCCCCAAGCTTGAGCTTTTGTGTCTCCTTAATTCCTCTCATATCATGGTTTCTCTTTTTATCAAAAGCTTCATTCACAACAAACTCAACAAGAACTCGTGAGATAGGTTAGTATAGACCAATGCAAAACCTTATCATTTTCTACTGTAACAAATCACTAACATTATTATTCGACATTGCATACTAAACGCCTCTGCATATTTAATACTCCTATCACCAAATAGAATCATTAAACGAGCAAACATATGCAAACAATGCAAACATAATAGCAATCTGCCAAAACAGTACAGTCTGTAAAGAATGCAATAGTCATCATACTTCCCTAACTCCAAAAATTATGAACTAAAATTCCCACTGTAATAAATTTATTAGAGCTCAATATACAAAAAGATTCAACATTATACCACTCTCTTACTTTTCTAGGGAATTTTTGCAACAGCGGTAAACTTTTTGTTTTCAAACAGCAACATGTATACTAGCAAAATAAGCATGGCAAAGGCTATCCTTGACTTCTTTATGGAAACTAAAGATGCAAAACATTATTCTAACTAATATCAAGCAAATACTAACAAAAGAAAATGACGCTCCAATCAAAACACATATCATGAGGTGAATAAAGATATAGCTCCAAGTAAAGTTACCAATGAACGAAGACGAAATAGGGGATGCCTTCCGGGGCATCCCCAAGCTTAGGCTCTTGGTTGTCCTTGAATATTTACCTTGGGGTGCCTTGGGCATCCCCAATCTTAGGCTCTTGCCACCCCTTTTTCCATAGTCCATCGAATCTTTACCCAAAACTTGAAAACTCCGTAACACAAAACTCAATAGAAAACTCGTAAGCTCCGTTAGTATAATAAAATAAAACCACCACTTAGGTACTGTAATGAACTCATTCTAAATTCATATTGGTGTAATATCTACTGCATTCCAACTTATCTATGGTTCATACTCTCCGATACTACTCATAGATTCATCAAAATAAGCAAACAACACATAGAAATCAGAATATGTCAAAAACAGAACAGTCTGTAGTAATCTGTATCAAACGTATACTTCTGGAAATCCAATAATCCTACAAAATTAGGAAGTCCTAAGCAATTCGTGTACCAATCCAGAGCAGAAAGAAACAGATCAGAATCACGTTTCTGTGAATTAATAAAACTAAATTACGGGGTGTAGAAGTTTCTGATTTTCAGCAGTATCAACACAACTATCACCGTAAGCTATCCTAAAGGTCTTATTTGGCACTTTATTGAAACAAAAGCTATAAAACATGATTACTACAGTAGCATAATCATGTGGACACACAAAAACAGTAAGGATAAACATCGGGTTGTCTCCCAACAAGCGCTTTTCTTTAATGCCTTTCTAGCTAGGCATGATGATGACAATGATGCTCACATAAAAGATAAGAATTGAAACATAACGAGAGCATCATGAAGCATATGACTAGCACTTTTAAGTCTAACCCACTTCCTATGCATAGGAAGTTTTTGAGCAAACAACTTATGGGCACAATAATCAACAAGCATAGGAAGGTAACACAAGCATAGCTTCAAGAATTTAAGCACATAGAGAGGAAACTTGACATTATTGCAATTCCTACAAGCATATGTTCCTCCCTCATAATAATTTTCAGTAGCATCATGAATGAATTCAACAATATAACCAGCGCCTAAAGCATTCTTTTCATGATCTACTAGCATAGAAATTTTATTACTCTCCACATAAGCAAAATTCTTCTCATCAATAGTAGTGGGAGCAAACTCAACAAAATAACTATCATATGATTGAAAATTAAGATCAAGATGACAAGTTTCATGGTTATCATTATTCTTTAAAGCATACGTGTCATCACAATAATCATCATAGATAGGAGGCATGCTTTCATCATAGTAAATTTGCTCATCAAAGCTTGGGGGACAAAAAATATCATCTTCATCAAACATAGCTTCCCCAAGCTTGTGGCTTTGCATATCATTAGCATCATGGATATTCAAGTAATTCATACTAACAACATTGCAATCATGCTCATCATTCACATATTTCATGCCAAGGATTCTATGTAATTCTTCTTCTAGCACTTTGGCACAATTTTCCTTTCCATCATACTCACGAAAGATATTAAAAAGGTGAAGCGTATGAGACAAACTCAATTCCATTTTTTTGTAATTTTCTTTTATAGACTAACTAGTGCTAAAACAAGAAACAAAAAGATTCGATTGCATGATCTAAAGATATACCTTCACTTATCTAGCCTCCCCGGCAACGGCGCCAGAAAAGAGCTTGATGTCTACTACACAACCTTCTTCTTGTAGATGTTGTTGGGCCTGCAAGTGCACAGGTTTGTAGGACAGTAGCAAATTTACCTCAAGTGGATGACCTAAGGTTTATCAATCCATAGGAGGCGTAGGATGAAGATGGTCTCTCTCAAGCAACCCTGCAACCAAATAACAAAGAGTCTCTTGTGTCCCCAACACATCCAATACAATGGTAAATTGTAGGGACAATTCCATTTCTCCCCCTAACTTGAGTCAGCACCTGGCATTTGCCCCTAATTTTCAGGTATGCTAAAAAATACCCCTCTTTCGTCAAGTCACCTTACAGAAATGCCCTTATGTGCCGTTACCGTCCGGTCAAAGGGGTTTGACCGTCTCGTGAACAGGAACATGGTGAACAGTAAATTCGAAAAAATAGCAACAAATATCAACAAATTCTGAAATTTTGTGGGATCGAAGATACTCAAGGGATCAAGGTGCATGCAAATTTTTGCGTAGTTTGGACATTCTAGCAGCTCGTGTCAAAGGAAAAACTTTAAAATGTACGTTGTGAACAGTAAATTCAAAAAAAAACTAGAAAATTCAAAAAAATATGAAATTTTTTGGCATCAAAGAGGCTGGGGTGCGCAAGGTGCGTGCAAATTTTTGTTGTGTTTCGACACTGTAGGAGCTCGTGGAGAAAAAAAATAAAATTATGCGCAGAAAAAAACTTTGAAAAAATGCTCTATTTTGTATTTTTTTTCCTAGAGCACCTCGCATGTCATTTTATCACAAAAAATTGCAAGCACTTTGTGCACCCATGCCTCTTTGATGCAAAAAAATTCATATTTTTTAAAATTTTCTTGCTATTGTTTTTGAATTTACTGATCACAGCGTATAGATTTATATTTTTTCCTTTGCCACGAGTTCCTAGAATGTCCAAATAGTGCGAAAATTTGCATGCACCTTGCGCCCTTGAGTATCTTCGGTCCCACAAAATTTCAGAATTTTTTGAAACTTTTTGCTATTTTTTTCAAATTTACTGTTCACCATGTTACTGTTCATGAGACGGTCAAACCCCTTTGACCGGACGGCAAGGGCATTTCTATAAGGTGAATTGACGGAAGAGGGGTATTTTTGAGCATACCTGGAAATTAGGGGCAAATGCCAGGTGGTGGCTCAAGTTAGGGGGAGAAATGGAATTGTCCCTAAATTGTATAGGTGCACTAGTTCGGCGAAGAGATGGTGATACAAGTGCAAAATAGATAGTAGATAAAGGTTTTTGTAATCTGAAATAATAAAAACAGCAAGGTAACAAGTGGTAAAAGTGCGCGTAAACGGTATTGCAAAGATAGGAAACAAGGCCTAGGGTTCATACTTTCACTAGTGCAAGTTCTCTCAACAATAATAACATAGATAGATAATATGACAAGCCCTCAACATGCAACAAAGAGTCACTCCGAAGCCAATAATAGCGGAGAACAAACGTAGAGATTATGGTAGGGTACGAAACCACCTCAAAGTTATTCTTTCGGATCGATCTATAAAAGAGTTCGTACTAGAATAACACCTTAAGATACAAATCAACCAAAGCCCTAATGTCACCTAGATACTCCATTGTCACCTCAAGTATCCGTGGGCATGATTATACGATATGCATCACACAATCTCAGATTCATCCAACCAACACAAAGTACTTCAAAGAGTGCCCCAAAGTTTCTATCGGAGAGTCAAGAACGTGTGCCAACCCCTATGCATAGGTTCCCAATGTCACAAAACCCGCAAGTTGATCACCAAAACATACATCAAGTGGCACATGATATCCCATTGTCACCATAGATAATCACGGCAAGACATACATCAAGTGTTCTCATAAAAGACTCAACCCGATAAGATAACTTCGAAGGGGAAACTCAATTCATCACAAGAGAGTAGAGGGGGAGAAACATCATAAGATCCAACTACAATAGCAAAGCTCGGGATACATCAAGATCGTGCCATAGAGGGAACACGAGAGGGAACACGAGAGAGAGAGAGATCAAACACATAGCTACTGGTACATACCCTCAGCCCCGAGGGTGAACTACTCCCTCCTCATCATGGATAGCACCGGGATGATGAAGATGGCCACCGATGAAGGATCCCCCCTCCGGCAGGGTGCCGGGAAGGGCTCCCGAGAGGTTTTTGGTGGCTACAGAGGCTTGCGGCGGCGGAACTCCCGATCTATCTTCTGTTCTGGAAGTTTTAAGGTACGTAGGTATATATGGGTGAAAGAAGTACGTCGGTAGACCAAAGGGGGGGCCACAAGGCAGGGGGGCGCGCCCCAGGGGGGTGGGCGCCCCCACCCTTGTGGACACCTCCCTTCTTCCCTGACATGCACTCCAAGTCCATCGGGTGGCTTTCCTTCCAAAAATAACTTCTCCAGTTGATTTCGTTCCGTTTTGACTACGTCTGATATTCCTTTTCCTCGAAACACTAAAATAGGCATAAAACAACAAATCTGGGCTGGGCCTCCGGTTAATAGGTTAGTCCCAAAAATAATATAAAAGTGGATAATAAAGCCCAATATTGCCCAAAACAGTAGATAATATAGCATGGAGCAATAAAAAATTATAGATACGTTGGAGACGTATCACAGCCCAATCTGATTTGTCAAAGAGAATTCGAGCACCCAACATTTAATAAGCGCTGAGCAGGGAGACAATGAACATGTAGAGCTGGAGTTTTTCTTAGAAAGCAAAGCTGGAGTTTGGTTTGTACTTAAGACATCACTTAAGAAGTTCTTCACCACATGTAAATTCTTTTGGAGCTTCCAAGTATATACATATTTTTGGGTTGCCAATTATAAGAGGTAATGGAGCGTGAAAATTTGATGTTTGTGGGTTCTGGAATGATAATATTGTGGAAATCGCAAGCACTACCAAGTCATCTACTGTCTTGATCAATAGTTATTTTATAGTTGTTTGTCATTGGTTTTATGTGTTTCCTCTTTCACATTTACTATGACAAGTGCAGATTGAGTTTCTATATAAACAAAAAAATTCTTTGAATAGTATGTACTACTTGTGTGTGTCGGTCAAGTCTTTAATTGATCCAAGCCCAAAAAACAGTGCAAAATAAATTACAAATGAAATATAATAATCCAAAAAATGTTTGTCACCATAAAAATGATTTCATTTTTAAAAAGTATTCTTGAAAATAAAAAAAACACCTTCTCAAAATAAATATATATTCATGTTTTCTGAACAACAAAAAATAAAATTGATTGAAAGACTATTCAATACACAACTACTGTTTCATCGAAAAGATGAAATGGGTCATGACAAATGTTGCTAGGGTACGTCCAAATTTCATGGTCCAAAAGGAAACAACCTTATTTCTAATGTTTGTAAAAGTTGAATTAAAAAAGTGTTGCATAATGGCGTATGGAGCAAGTTATGTTTAATATTTCGCCCGGTGCAACGCATGGGCATTTGTACTAGTTGATAGAAAAGCGCATAATTATGATGATATTCAAGCCAATTATCATGTAGAGAGGCATCACATCCGAGACAAGTAGACCAACTCCTGCCTGCATCTACTACTATTACTCCACCCAACGACCGCTATCCAGCATGCATCTAGGGTATTAAGTAAATGAAAAACAGAGTAACGCCTTAAGCAAGATGACATGGCGTAGACAAAGTAAACCCAATCAATAAGAATAAACCTTGTCGTTTTACACTTAATGCCAACAATACAAATACGTGTCTTGTCCCCTTCTATAGCTGGGATATAGAGCACCGCAAGATTGAACCCATTACAAAGCACCTCTCCCATTGAAGATAAATCAATCTAGTTGGCCAAACCAAACAGATAGATCGAAGAGAAATACAAAGCTATAACAATCATGCATAATAAAGTTTAGAAAAGACTCCATTAATTACCATAAATATTCAGATCATAAACCCACAATTCAGTAGATCCCAACAAACACAATGCAAAAGAAGGTTACATCGGATAGAACTTCAAGAACATCAAGGAGAACATTGTATTGAAGATCAAAGAGAGAGAAGAAGACATCTAGCTACTAGCTATGGACCCTTGGGTCTCTAGTGAACTACTCACGCATCATCAGAAGGCAGAAAGGATGATGTAGAAGCCCTCCATGATTGATTCCCCCTCTAGTAGACTACTAGAAAAGGCCTCCAGATGGGATCGTGAAAGAACAGAAACTTGCGGCGGCTGAAAAAGTGTTTTGGGTGGCTCTCTGTTGGTTTCCAATATTTGAGAATTTATAAAAGTGGAATTAGGTCAGGGGAGCCTCGAGGGGCCCACAAGGCATCAACGCGCGACCCCCTAGGCGAGCTGATATGTCCATTTTGCATCATGATTACCTACTATTACTTATAATGTTTTTATGCATAATAATGCTTTTTGGAGTAATTCTAATGCCTTTTCTCTCATAATATGCAATGTTCACACAAAGAGGGAGAATATCGGCAGCTGGAATTCTGGACTTGAAAAAGCTACGTTAGCCTACCTATTCTGCACAACTCCAAATGAGCTGAAATTTCACGGAGAATTTTTATGGCATATATAAGAATTATTGGAGAAAATAAGTACCAGAGGGGGCCCACCAGGTGGGCTCAACCCACCTGGGCGTGCCAGGGAGCCCAAGCGCACCCTGGTGGGTTGTGCCCTCCTCGGCCCACCTCCGGTGCTCCTCTTTTGGTATATAAGTCATTTTGACCTAGAAAAATTAAGGAGAGGACTCTCGGGACGAAGCGCCGCCATCTCGAGGCGGAACTTGGGCAGGAGCACTTTTGCACTCCGGCGGAGCGATTCCGCCGGGGGAACTTCCCCCCCCCCCCGGAGGGGAAAACCATCGTCATCATCATCACCAACAACTCTCCCATCTTCACTACAAAAAAAGACACATCCGTGACATTTTGGGCCGAACGAATTTTTTTTCTGTCATACATATGACACTTCTATGACGATAATTGTGACAAAACCCGGTATCATCATAGATGTGGTGGGCTCCTACTTCTATGGCAAAAATCATGACAGAAAATGGGCTTTTCATCCTGGGCGGGCCGGAGACGCAGCTGCATGACATTCTTTGGGCCGCCCATGACGGAAAAACCGTGGTAGAAGCGAGGGGAGGAAAATTTGAGGAGTTGCGGTTACGGTGGGAGGTCGGGGCCGAAGCGATGCGCTGCTTTCTCGTAAGGTAATGCAGCGTGTGTGAGGCGTTAGCTCTAATCAACCCGAAGCGAGGCGTTGGGCTCTAATCAACCGGCGAGCGACAGATGCGAGCTACGGGTTATCAACCCGAGCGATCGATAGATGGTCGTTAATCGAACCCGATCGAGCGATTCTTCGCTATCGCCGCTAATCAAGCCGATCGATTGATGAACAAATGAGCGCTATGGGGGGTTGGATGAATAAGTGGCGGTGGCGCGCCGCTGGATGAACAGACTCGTGGTGTGGAGGGTGGATGAATAGTAGACGGCGAGGGGTGGCCATGGAGGGTGGTTGAATAGGACCCGTGGTGTGGAGGGCTGGATGAACATGAGCGGTGGAGGGTGCCCGTGAAGGGGTGGTTGAACAGAGAGCGGTGGAGAAGCGCGATGGAGGCTGGATGAACAGGAGCCCGTGGAGGCCGGAGGAGGTCGACGGTGGAGATGAACAGATCCCGTGGAGTCCTGCTTTTGCGCACGCCACACCCTCCCGGCGAACAGACCACCGCTTTGACCGAAGCGCCCAACACAAGTTCGTTTCATCCGTTTTGCGGTACGCCACACCCCTACCAATCAACAGGAACCCCGTTTAGACCGTAGGAGGTCCGTTTCATCCGCTTCTGGCGGCACGCCACACCCTCCCCGATCAACGGGACCCCGTTTCGACCGTAGGAGGTCCGTTTTCTCCGCTTTGCGGTATGCCACACCCTCCCGATCATCAGGACCCGCCCAACATAGGAGGTTCGCTTCTCCGTTTCTGCGATGACGCCAGCCTCATTTCCATCGCTTATTCCGCCCAAGCCTCCCGGCGAACACGACCACGCATTCCGCTCCGACCCACCGGTTGATCCCACGATCTGTTGCCTCCGATGAACACGACGCGTTCGTTGCCTCCCCATGAACATGACGCATTCCGTTGCCTCCCCATGAACACGACGACGACGTTGTTTCTCCGTTCGACCCAGCCATGTACATATGCGCGAGTAGGCGTTCGCGACCGCCCTTATGTACGACGTGGTCGATTTTCTTTCTTGCACCCTCGCCACAGACGACGTGTACATGCTACGTGCGCGCCTCTACTACGACATGTGCGCGCCTCTACATCCACCAGTATATATGTACGTACACGTTCATGACCAGAATGACAACGCTACTACGTTTCGACCAGGTGGGTCCCGACTGTCAGGCACTTTCTTGTGTGCGAAGATGTAGCTGGTGGGTCCCAGCAGTCAGGAGGGCGAGTCATTTTTTTTGCCCGGACGCACTTCCTTGCGTGCGAAGATGTAGCTGGTGGGTCCCAGCAGTTAGGGGGGCGAATCGTTTTTTTGCCAGGACGCACTTCCTTGCGTGCGAAGGTGTCGCTGGTGGGTCCCAGCGGTCAGGGGGGCGAATCATTTTGTTTTTTTTGCCCGGACGCACTTCCTTGCGTGCGAAGATGTAGCTGGTGGGTCCTAGCAGTCAGAGGGAAATGTTTTTTCGCGAAATACAGTGGCCCGTCCGATGGGTTCCAGCTGTCAGGTGGAGGAATCATTATTTTCCACGTAATAAGGAGGCACTTCCTTGCTGCGGCCGTGGACCCAGCTGTCAGCCTCTCCACGTACAGTCTACGTCCGATGGAAGTCGTTCCTTGACCACATTGACCACGCCGCACCGAGAGCACCAGGGCGGTGGACGACGGCGAGGCCTAGGAAGGGACGACGGGGAGCCGGGGAAGACGCGGCAGTGGAAGCCCGCGCGGAGAGGAGTACGAGGGTTCACTGGTTCGGTTGTGGTGTGAGGCTACCATCGCCGCAGGGCCTGGCTAGCGGTGGGAATAGTAGGGGGCGGTGAGGCCTCCGCGGTAGCACAGCCGACCACGGGACGCAGGAGCATGCGACATGACCGGCGCTGCTTTGGGCGGCTGGAGCAAGAAGACCAGAGGTTGAAGAAGCACTACGGCCGTTGGATGGACATCGTACGGTCACTGGAGCTAGAATCATTCATATTGACTAAAGTTGACAAAGGCCCCGGCCCGATCAACTTAGCAGCCCATTAAGTCAGCCTCCCACCATGGTGGGTCCCGGCTAGTAGGGGAGTGTTCATTTTTGTGCGTAATAAGGAGGCACTTCCGGTGGGTCCGAAATGACAATGTGGGAATGTTTTTTGCAAAATCGCTGCCCGTCCGATGGGTCCCAAAGAATCAAGGGGAAACGTTTTTTTCGCGAAATAAGGTGGCCCGTCCGGTGGGTCCCTACTGTCAGGTGGAGGAATAATTATTTTGCGCGTAATAAGGAGGCACTTCCTTGCGGGCGCTGGACCCAGCTGCCATCCTCTCCACGTACAGTACTCTTCCGATGGAAGTCGGTCGTTGACCATGTTGACCACGCCGCGCCGAGAGCACCAGGGCGGTGGTCTGGACGACAGCGAGGCCTAGGAAGGAGACGATGCGGAGCCGGGGAAGACGCAGCAGTGGGAGCCCGCACGTACGAGGGTTCACTGGTTCGTCTGCGGTGTGAGGCTGCCGTCGCCGCAGAATAACAGGGGGTGTGGGTGAGTAGAGGGATGGCCTGGCCAGCGGTGGGAGTAGTACGGGGCGGTGAGGCCTCCGCGGCATCACAGCCAGCCATGGGAGGCAGGAGCACGCGACACGACCGGCGCTGCTTTGGGCGACTGGAGCAAGAAGACCAGAGGTTGAAGAAGCACTACGGCCATTGGATGGACATCGTACGATCACTGCAGCTAGAATCGTTTATATTGACTAAGTTGACAAAGCCCTTGGTATGCGTCAACTTAGTAGGCCCACAGCTCGGATTTGGCAGAGAACATATAGCCCATTTGCGTTTTGTAAGAATGTACAACCCATTTTTTAATTCTAATGGAATTTACTACAGCCCATTTATAGTTTGTTAAAAGTACAGCCCAACTTCTAGCTAGGACAACGATTAATAATTTCAAACAACCGCTCAAAACATAATTCAAATTTTTTCTTCCACATTTTGATGGGATCCGAAATATTTTTATCCAAAATTTCTAGTCAGGTTAAATTTAATTTCAAAATAAAGTTGTATTACGTTAAAATCCAACAAAATATTGCGCTCGCAACAAGTACTGAAATTAAAAATTCCAAATTCCAATAATAATATATTTTTCAAACTAATTACGTGTTTGATGCATAGTAATTGCCCAGTTATTATAATTACATCCCGTTTATTATTTCTTAAAGTCTATTTTCTTGTTAAGCCTAATGCATACCTCCTAGGAAACTTTTTGCAGCCCAGCGGAGCGGATAACAAGTTGACCCTGATATTGTGTACAACTGTCGGCCCAGTTGCATTGCTGATGTTGAAAAAAGGCACGTGTAGTACAAGACAACCTAACATGGTTACTCAGCCCACATTCAATGACATCACTGAAAGGCCCAAACAAGGCTTCAGACAACTTTTTCAAGTCACCGAGCTCAATTAATAACTTAAGAAAAAGTTAGATTACAAAGTGGAACCTAATTAAAAGCTGTCACGAGCAAATAAATAATTCAACGGTCCCACTTGTGCGCTGCTGCTGTGTGTGTGTATGTGTGTGAGAGAGAGAGACCCATCGGTCGATGCTCAGAATACATCTTTCAGCCATATGCATTCTCGATGCTCAAGAAAACTTATATAGTTGACACAATCATATAGAACATCATAGCACATTGCACTTGCATACAAAAATTTCACGCAGGCGGCACAATCAGGATGGAAGCAGTGGATCGCTGCGGGAAGGGCTATGTTGAAACCAACGAAGTCGTACATAATGGTTCATCGTCTTTATAAATGATGGGGAAATATCTTGAATGTTGTGCAAAGAAAACAGACAGATAACACAATAAGTTCTGCTAGCACATTAAGTTGACGTACAACCCTTTCTAAAAAAAGTTCAGGTACAAAATTAGAACAGGTCACAATCAAATGTACCGCATATCGCTGCTTCGCACCCATAGCTCGGATTTAACTAGTACTATCTCGACAAGATTCAGTTGTTACCTCAAATTAGAGCACATCCAGGCAGCCAACCCTGCCTCTTCTCCCAAAGAAGTAGTGGCCTCCGCCGCGCGATGGAGTAGGCCCTGTGCCATCCATCGTTCCGAGCAACATGGGGAAAGTCTGACGTTGACTCTGAATGGACGCCGCCGACGGACCACGCACCGATGGCGGCAGCAGGACTTCAATTGATGGATTGACCACTTCTTTGACATGCACGAATACTCGATACAGGTACATCCCTAACGTGGTCCGCGGCGGCCTTGGTGGCGATGAATAGTACAACCCCGGTTCCTGCACCGGTATCTCAACACCAATCACCTTCGGTATGGTGGACGGCTTCTTTATCCATGCCATAACCGTCAGAGCCCAGCTGTCTGGAGGAACAAACATACTTACGAGCTCACCTCCAAGGTCGTTGATAAGCTCGTTCATGGACTCGCTGTTCCAAGCACGTTGAGGCATGTCGTGGAAGGTAAGCTTTGTTAAAAACTCAAGCTCAGAGGGCACCGAGCCCCATCCTAGGTGCCACCGATCAAAGCTCACCAGCGCGCCATCGCAGAACAAACGCCGGGAAGATTCGAACACACAACTGCAGTCGAAAGTTGTCCGGAACTTGATGAAGAAATCAGCCGGTGGCGGACAGACTTCAACGAGCAAGTCACTTATTTGGATGCCGTGTGCAATGCCAAGAGCTTTGACAAGGTCGTCCGGCGAGACGGGAGGCCGGTCGCCGTTGATGGTTACCATCAGCACTTTGCCGGCAAACTGGTCGTCAAGCGCCGCCATGCCACTGTTGAGCGACAAAGACGCAATGATCAAGGCGGGGCGGACCTCGGGATCTCCGGCTCGAGATCCGTGTTGACCGTGACATGATAGTGCGCTTGAGCAGTGGAGTCAGGAGGGGATTTGGGGAATCGGAGTAGGAATCGAGATTCCAGAGGTGGGGGAGGCGAGGCGGGGATGAAAAGGTAGCATGAATTTGAGCACGCGCTAATATGTTTCTCGTGGCAGAAGCGCATGAAAACACCGATGGCGCCCACTTGTCGGCCTAAGAGTCCTTATTCTTTCTTTTTTGGAGAGCCCGGCCTTTTTTTTCAGGATCTTTTGAGAGCCCGACCCGAGAGTCATAATTGACCTGTTTGGCATTGCGTTACTACTCGGCCCATATTCAACGACACCTCACTCGCCCAAACAAGTGTACATCATCAAAAATACCAGTGAGCTCAAATTATATAACTTGAAAAAGGAGATATACTCAACACCGGAGAATGGTGATGCCCTCATTTAGCCCACCAGTAGTTTGAGACAATAAACAGTTCGAAACAACGATATATACAACATTCAAACACTGACTAGTGACTACTACTGACATAAACAGCAAGACATGATAGTTCATAAGAAGTCTTGCTACACCACCAAAACTCACCCATCTACAGCGCTCAGACTCTCGTGATCTAGACGAGAATGACATTCTAAACAGAAGCAACTATTACATAGAAAGAGTGACATAGACGAGGATGACCAGATGACAAGGAATATGCATAACAAAAGAAACAACTACCCATCCAGAACTAGCAGCAAAGACAACAAAGTCATTCTAAGAGATGATCCAACACCATCATAATTTGCAGCCCCGCTTTAGTGACCAGTGATCCGGAGACACCAGTACTCCACCCTTTCGATGCAACAGCCCAATTACCTATCAACCTGAAGGCTTGAACCACATCACTGCCTGTCGTAATTGAGACATCCAAGGATCAAAGTTAATCTGGATGCCTATGTCATTCTCACCTTCTTTTGGCTGCAGGCTGTATCGTTGACAATCAAGGGAGTTTGCTCCCGAACTCCTAGGGCTCGCCGTGTAGACACAATTTTCCATAGCAAACAGAGCCTCTCTACCATCAAGGTCCTTGCCAACGGCGATCTCCTGGTTAATCGGATAATTGAGTCCGAGAAACAGAGAGTGTGAACCAAGGCTGTTTACCCGCCCAACTAAAAATCCTAAAGGCCCCAACAAGTCGGGTATCCTGCTTCATAGACGAATAACCATCGCCGGATACTCGCAGTACACGGTGCTTGTATATAGTGGGGTTTTGCAATATAACTTTTCCGGCTCATGTGTCCGAATGATCATCGATCTTTTACCCTCGCTCGATCGAGCGAGGAACCAGTTGTGCTTCCTGCTTTTTGGCAAAGGTGGTGTGATTACAAAGGGCGAGAATCGTAGGGACACCGCATCATATCAGAAAGGACAGACATTGTTAATGTAAGATCAGCATTGTTTAGAGTATGAGTAGGATAATGCAAGAAATAACATTGATATGTCCCTATTGAAACTGGGAGGAAAATACAGGGAAATGTATACTGGGTTCGAAAATATAGAAGTGCCATGCATGGTTATACTCATGTTATCTCGCAATCGATTCTTCACAGGAAACTACCATGTCATGCATGTTATGTAATCATGTTCTGTCCTCACAAACAAAATCTTCAAGGTAACTAATGCACCATGCATTGTTATATACTCGTGTTCGTGGGCAAAAATTTTGTGAGGATATTATTCTAGCCATTGATTGTCAAGGGCTTAATATAGGTATGTACACATGGTAAGCATTGCAGGATTTCACTACTTCCAAATATAGAGTTCTCCATATGCACATTTACTTCCCTAATGTATGGTTAGATGAAACTGTAGGACCTTGAAGTATGTCTAGAGGGGGGGTGATTAGACTACTTGACCAATAAAAAACTTAACCTTTTCCCCATTTTAGAGTTTGGCAGATTTTAGCTATTTTATGACAAGTCAAGCAATCATCACACAATTCAAGCAAGCATGCAAAGAGTATATAGGCAGCGGAAATTAAAGCATGCAACTTGCAAGAATGTAAAGGGAAGGGTTTGGAGGATTCAAACGCAATTGGAGACACGGATGTTTTTGGCGTGGTTCTGATAGGTGGTGCTATCGTACATCCACATTGATGGAGACTTCAACCCACGAAGGGTAACGGCTGCGCGAGTCCACGGAGGGCTCCACCCACGAAGGGTCCACGAAGAAGCAACCTTGTCTATCCCACCATGGCCGTCGCCCATGAAGGAATTGCCTCACTAGCGGTAGATCTTCACGAAGTAGGCGATCTCCTTGCCCTTACAAACTCCTTGGTTCAACTCCACAATCTTGTCGGAGGCTCCCAAGTGACACCTAGCCAATCTAGGAGACACCACTCTCCAAGAAGTAACAAATGGTGCGTTGATGATGAACTCCTTGCTCTTGTGCTTCAAATGATAGTCTCCCCAACACTCAACTCTCTCTTAATGGGTTTGGATCTGGTGGAAAGAAGATTTGAGTGGAAAGCAACTTGGGGAAGGCTAGAGATCAAGATTCATATGGTAGGAATGGAATATTTGGCCTAAACACATGAGTAGGTGGTTCTCTCTCAGAAATGGTAAGTTGGAAGTGTAGGTTCGTTCTGATGGCTCTCTCCATGAATGAAGAGGAGGTGGAGGGGTATATATAGCCTCCACACAAAATCTAACCGTTACACACAATTTACCAAACTCGATGGGACCGAATCGTTAAACTCGGTCGGACCGATTCAGTAAACCTAGTGACCGTTAGTGATTTTCGGTGGGACTGACATGCATCTCGGTGAGACCGATTCAGTTAGGGTTAGGGCATAACGTAATCTCGATAAGACCAATTACACAAACTCGGTGAGACCGATTTGGTAATAAGCTTTCCAGAGAGTTGGTCAGGTAAACTCGGTGGGACCGATTTGCTCTTTTCGGTGAGACCGAAATGTTACAAAAAGGAAACAGAGAGTTTACATTGCAATCTCGATGGGACCGATCGCTCACTTCGGTTAGACCGAAACGTTACGAAGGGAAACAGAGAGATTGCAACCCCATCTCGGTGAGACCGAGATCCCTATCGGTAAGACTGATTTGCTTAGGGTTTGTGGCAGTGGCTATGACTTTTGGAATCGGTGGCGCCGGATAGGAAGTTTCGGTGTGACCGATTTTGGCTTTGGGTTTAGGTCATTTGTGGATGTGGGAAAGTAGTTGAGGGTTTTGGAGCATATCACTAAGCACATGAAGCAAGAGGCTCATTAAGCAACACCTCATCCCTCCTTGATAGTATTGGCTTTTCCTATAGACTCAATGTGATCTTGGATCACTAAAATGTAAAATGAAGAGTCTTGAGCTTTTGAGCTTGAGCCAATCCTTTGTCCTTAGTATTTTGAGGGATCCACTTTCATCATCCATGCCATGCCATTCATTGAGCTTTCCTGAAATAATAGTCTTGGAATAGCATTAGCTCAATGAGCTATATGTTGTTATTAATTACCAAAACCACCTAGGATAGTTGCACTTTCAATCTCCCCCTTTTTGGTAATTGATGACAACATATAGATCAAAGCTTCGACAAATGATAATAAGATTGAATAACATCGTCGCTTTGAGAAGTATGTGATAAGCAAGAGCTCCCCCTAAATTTGTGCATGGGTTAAGATTTGCTTTGGACTGCAAATGCACAATGAATTAGGATCATGGGTTACTCTTCCATGTCACATACATCTTGGTGGAGCGCTCAAAATAATAAACAATGAATACATGCACTCATCACCAAGCATAGTGAATGATCACATAAGATAGATAGGATAATATCAAGCATGCATAAGTGTAGCTTATGATCAAACACATGATCATCAATGTCTCACAGGCATAGTATCTCAACCAAAAGCAAACAATGTTTGAAAAACCACCAAATAAAGCAAGAGAGATCAAAAGCAACACTCTCTCTCTCAAAGCCTATGATCTATACATTTTCCTCCCCCTTTGGCAACAAGTTACCAAAAAGTTCATAGAAAATGCATAGTGCTAGATCGACTCTCAGGCTTGATCTTCTAGTGGTGGTGATAGAGGCAAAGGTGTCCCGTCTTTCGATGAGATGGTGGATTTCGCTTTGGTGGAAATCGACTTTGACGATCCGACTACGAAGGCGTCTTGAGGACGCCGCTACTTTAGCAATCGCTAAACCAACTCCGAGAGGTTATTGACCATGCCGGAGCACGATCAACCTGACCACGAGGGTCTATTTCCTGCGAGCAAACGAAGAACAAGCAAGAAACTGAGATTGCAATCTGGATATTGCAAATATAAGATGAAAGCTTTATTGATCAAGGTGGGGTTCTGTGACGCCTTTATCTGGTCGTTGAACACAAATGAAGTACGCGAAGTTGCAGCTATGGCGAACTTTTGATCTAAACAAAACCCAAAGTCTAAACGGTGCCCTAAGGGCTGTATATATGGAGGAAGAGGGGGTGAATTTCGTGGCCCTTGGTATAGGGGTCCGAAACTAACCCTATCTCTTGTTTCCCCACACATACGGACTCTAAAAATAGCCTATACTTATGTATTTTGAAATTACATGGGTCTGGCCCAATAACAAGGTGACGCAGCACCTAGAATAGCCTCTGGACGAAATTTATGAAGTGGCATCTTGTATATTTCGTCCAAGGCTTCATGCACTCATTATGGTGGCTTCAAAGTCCTGAAATCATCACTTGTAACTCCGTTTTGTCCCCCTTAGCATGCCATCATCTCCATGCTTGTTCTTGCTCCAATGTTCATCCTTCTCCAAGCTAGGCCCTTCATTTGTAAGCAAAACAAATGTATCCAATTTAGCAAACATCATATTCTCATGAACATTAGAATCATTACCAAGAAACGAAAGTACCGTAATTTAGTTGGCGTCGTGAGCTCTAGTAATTGGTCCAAGATGTATAGCAGCAGGGGCTGTGGGTGTAACAATGGTATTGATGTCCTCATCGTGGTGTCTGATAGCTCCTTGGACGAAGGCTTCAGTTGAAGTAGAGGGTTTGGAGTGGATGCCGGAGCTGGTTGCTTTGAACTGTGAGGTGCTGTAGTGGTCTTTGAAGTTGTTGCTCTAGTGTCATCGCCATCGCACTATAATCGACCTCTGGGCTCTGGGCACTCGCAAACACATTGGTGGTTGTCTTGCCCTTCCTCTCCTGCATGTCATCCTGCAATGCTGCTCTACAACCGATCAATCTCGCCACCTTGACATCTAGATCATAGAATTTTTGTTCCATGATTCTCTCCAGGCTCTCCTGGTTTTGAGTTAGGGTGGCCAACCCTTTCTCAATCCTCAAAGTTGATGCTATCAAGTAACCAAGCTGCTATTGTTTGGTTTTCAAGAAATACTCAGACGCCTCCTCTTGAGTTGGCATCTTTGCAGCCTTCTCTTGCTTTGCCTTCTCCTTCTTCTCCTGAGCTTGGACTGATTGTGGATCATCTTCATTCATGACAACCTCATTATCCTCAAAGTCTGGATAGATTGGAAAATGTTCCTTATCCAATTGATATTTCCCTATGCCCATCTTTGAGTTGATCAATTCTTGAATCTGAGGTGCATATCCACAGCTCCTCTTCTGATCTGCTGCAGTCCTCTTGATTGTTTCAACTATGAGGCTCATGACTTTGAACTTCTGTGGCACATCAAACACATGCAGCATGTTGATGGCATGCCCTTTGATCATGTTATGGTCACCAGACTTGGGCAACAAAGTATGCCTTAGAATCCAATTTATGGTTGCCAACCCTGACAGCAGAAAGTGAACTGATCCAAACTTGTGAGTCTCTACAGCCTTGTCAGGAATTTCCTTGTACATGTGAGCCATTGAATTGTGACCCAACTTCTTCTTTGCATAAATGTCCAGGTCACCCTCTTCTTCCTTGGGGGCATTTATGAGTCTTGCCCATTCTTCAACAGTGGATTGGTACCTTGTACCTTCAGACATCCACATAATTCTACCATCTGGATAAAAGTGTGTTGTGGAGTAGAACTGCATGATAAGCTCATCATTCCAGTTGGTAAACTTCTGTCCAACAAAATCTGCTACTCCACAAGCAACAAAGCTCTCCTCCACTCCAGGGTAGTGCTGCTCATTTTCCCTGATGAATTTCCAGTCAACCCACCTCATGTCACAGACTATGGGCTTCTTGTCCAACAGAATGGTCTCATAAAAGTCCTGCTGTTCCTTTGTGTGGAACCTGTAGTCAACAGCAGTCCTTCCTCTTGAAGCATATGGGTCTTCCAACCTCCACAGTCTCAGCCCTGAATCCTTCCTGATTCTCATGTCCTCAGCCACAGGATGGGCATCATTGTGGTCTGGTATCTTGGGCTTGAGATTTCTAAGGACTTGTCCTTCCTCATCCTCTTCTTCAGCAACATTGGGAACTGGGGCCTTATTCTTCTCAGCAGGTGGAATACTCCTAGTATTCCTCTTTGGAGCTTGCTTGGCCTTGGAGGCAGCTTTGGGTGCATCTTTGGGCTTGGATGTTGCAGCCCCTGACCTGATTGCATCTCCCGTAAGCTTACACGCCTTTAGGTGTCAAAAGATCCTCTTCCTCATTATCAAAATCCTTTCTCATTGAGGGCTTTCCAAGGACCTTGGCAGTTGTGGTTCTTGCTATCTTCTTTTTCTTGTCCTGATCACCATCATCCTCTGATTCAATTGTGAATTTCATGGTTGCACCAGTGGGGACCTTCTGACGTTTTGATGGTGCTTCTTTCCTTGCAGGTGCCTCTTTGGGTTGAGCCTGAGCTGGCACTTGAGTGGACTTCCTAGCCTTTGGCATTGGAGTTCTCTTGGCAGGAACTTTCTTCTTCAGACCTAGCTTTGTGCTTTGAGCAGAGCCATACTCTTACTTGAGCACCACTTTCTTGGAAGTGGCCTCATCTTCCTCAACCTTGTAATCTTCATCCTCAGAATCTGAAGTTCTTTTCCTCCTTTGCCTGGTTGCAGCCTTAGGCAAATTGCTAGGAGTACTTCTGCTCCCATCATCTGAAGTTAAGGGACTAGTGCCCTCACTCAAGTCCATCTACTCTTCTGACCTGTTCTGGCTGTCACTTTGATCAGACATACTGCAAAAGCTGACTGCTGACCTTGTGAAGAGTTATAGATGAGATAGAATAGATGAGCATCACAAAATGCAGAGATTTTTCAAAAAGAATGATTCAAAAGTTCAGTTTTAGTTTTCCACAGAAAGCATTTCGGATCAACCCATTTTCAAACTCGGTGATACCGAAGCAGTTTTGGAACCTAAACTGATGATCTCGGTTGGACCGAGTTTCAGTTCGGTGGCACCGAGACTGCTAGGGTTTCACGGAATCCTCAAATCGGTCGCACCAATTAGTAATTCTCGGTCAGACCGAGAGTCACTAGTGCCATGGCATACGCCAAATCAGTGAGACCGAGTTTTTCAACTCGGTGGGTCCGAGATGGTTTCGGCGGAAACCTAACCCTAAAAGTTTGAATCGCATCTAATCTATGGACTATTTTGGCTGGATAGAAGAATCTCAATCGTGGCAAGAATCAATATGAAAACAATGTGCTAGGAATTAGACGTGGATAGCACAAAGATCAAGTCCATACCCTAACTTGGCGGTGGACTTGCTACGACGGCAACGGCGGGGACGAATTCCGTTGACGGCGGCAAAGACCAGCGACAGGAGGCTGCTGGCGGCGAGGAGACGATCCGGAGACCACAATGGCAGAGCGAGCTGTTGCGTGGGCGAAGAGTTTCGGAGAAATTTCCAAAATTTTGCCTGTGGCTATATATAGCCCGACCCTGTCGGTGTGACCGAGTGTAACAACTCGGTGGCACCGAGATGCATAACTGTGTTCAGTTACAGCAAATCGGTGAGACCGAAAAGTTCAAATCGGTTGCATCGAGATTGAAACTCAGATCAACTTGGTGATCTCGGTAGGACCAAAATGGAAGAATCGGTCAGACCGAGAATCACAAAGAGGTTTTGGAAGTTTAAGTCTATGACGAATTGGGGACTCCGAGTGCTCTTCACACAGAGTGGTTCGAATCTGACTTGATCAAATTTTGTGATGTAGCATGAATAGAGTTTGAGATGAGAAAAGCATAGATAGCTAAAGAAGGTTCTTAGGCATTCTTGTCGATCCACTTGGCAAAAAGAAAAGAAACCAAACAATCAAAACAACAAGTGGATGTCCTTGAATGAGTAAAATATGCACCAACATGCTCACACAATAAGATAGCAAATGAAATATGTGGCAAAGCATGCACAACCAATTCTAGCATCTATCAAACAATTGGCGATGACTAGGTCATCTATATATGAGTATATTGACTTAGGAGTCAAATGAGAACATTTGATCATAGGTCATACTCATCGTTTAAGCTCAAGTGGGGTTACCACTTTTACATAATGCATTGATGTGTTCACACCATTAGAGTTGCTTTGACTCAATTCTTAGAGTTAAGCCCCCCTAGATGTGAGATCCCCCCTTAGAGGGATAAACTAACCTTGGGTTTTGTCGATGATGACTTCATGTTGGTGTTGAAGATGTAGATGCTCAATGTTGACGTAGATCATTTGGAGCAATCCTTTGGAGTGAGTTGCACTTTCAACTAACCTACATGGGTTAGTCCCACAAGGAACAAACAAGAATATCCATAGACATAGAGTGATGCACACACAAGATGATGTCCATGAAATCATTAGGTTACCTTGTCCCTTGCCTTACCAACATGAGGGTTTGTGACCCCTTGAACTAGTGCAAGATGTGGAGGTTGATTGCACTTGTTCTTGCCAAAATGATATGAGTGAAGAATGTTGGCGGAGTCACCCTCAAGAACTCTCTAGTTCTTCTTCTTCGAGATCCACATCATCTTGATGGGAATCCTTCGAGTTGTAGTTGTACTTGATGAAGTAGAACTTGACATAGTCTTGGGAACCCACTTGAACGAGGCTTTAGGTGCTTCTTCAAATGCATCAATCTCTTCTTGAAGCTTGTCCTTGCCTTTGTTCTTGTGGTCTTGTGGTGGAAGATCATCTTGAGCGTGTGTTCCCTTGAAGGAAGTAGGATCATACTTCTCTTGTTGAGGAACAAACTTCGTCTTGGGGTATTGATCTTCTTCCCACTCAACTCCATTGGCATTGAACTTTCGTTCAAATCCAACACCTTGATTCTTCCGGTGCCTTCCTTGCTTATGCATAATTTCCTCGAATTGCTTACTCCGGCAAGGCTCTTGTAAACACCTTTCTATAATTCCCTTCAATAAGCTATTTTCTTGCTCAAGTGTAACTTGGCTAAGAGAATCATTAGTGGAATCAAGAGAACTACTAGAAGCAACAATATTGGATTTGACATTATTATTGTTACTACTAGAGGAAGTATCTTTCTTGTACTTGTTACTAGACTTGACTTGAGGCATGTAGGTAGATAAGAGTAAACGCTTGGCAATGTAAGAAGAACTTTTCTTGCGAAGATCATCATTGATTGCTTTTAAGAACTCATGCTGTTGCTCAAGATTGAGCTTTTCAAAGCATAACTTCTCATGAGCCCTTAAAAGTTCTCGATGATCTTCGTAGATAGTTTCATGAGCTAACATAAGAGAGTTTAATTCTTTAGTTAGAAGTTTAATCTTCTCCTTATCATTGTCATTCGTTTTATCTTGATTAGCATGTTTAATTGACGTTTCATCATAGTATTCATCACTAGAGTTGTCAACAAGTAAATCATCATCCACAAGCAAGTCATCGTCATCACTATTGAAATCAACATACTCGGGATGTGTTACCTTTGGACCTTTGGCCATGAAGCATCTTCCAACACCTTCATTTGGTGAGTCAAATATGTCGTAGGAGTTGGTTGACACAAGTGCTAGACCGGCAACACCTTCATCTTGAGTATATTCAGAGTCAGAGTGATAGCTTCTCTCGGAGTGATTGTCGGAGTCGGAGCCGGAAACCCATTCACCAACATGAGCTTGATGCCTTCGCTTTGTGTAGCTCCTTGATGACTTGTCCTTCTTTTCCGAATCCTTGCTTCTCCGTGAGGGTCTTCGTTCATAACGATCATCTCTACTCCTCCTCTCTCTTGGTGGTGATTCTTATCTTTTGCTCCTTCTTCTTGGAGAATCTTCTCTTCTTTTGTAGGGTGCCGTACACTCATTGGAGTAGTGTCCGGGTCTCCCACAATTGTAGCAATTGCGCTCTCGACTAGAAGATCTCTTGTCATTGTAAGACCTTGATTTGGAGCTTCTTTCTTTGCTTCTACTCTTGTAGAATTTGTTGAAGTTCTTCACCATTAAGCTCAATTCTTCATTGAAGGTTTGTTTGATGATGTGGGGGCTTCACTTGAGGCTTTGTAAGCACCACTTGACTTGTTGTGAAGTTCCTCCTTATCCTTGAGTGACATCTCATGAGCAACAATTCTTCCAATGACTTCCGTTGGCTTGAGATCTTTGTAGTTTGGCATCATTTGAATCAATGTGCACATGGTATCATACTTTCCATCCAATGCTCTTAGAATCTTCTTGACGATGAATTTGTCGGTCATCTCTTCACTCCCTAAGCCGGCAATCTCATTTGTGATAAGAGCAAGCCTAGAGTACATTTCAGCGACACCTTCACCATCCTTCATTTTGAACTTGTCAAGCTGACTCTGGACCACATCCAACTTGGATTCCTTAACGGACTACCTTCATGCATATCAATCAAAGTATCCCAGATTTCCTTTGCATTCTCAAGACGGCTGATTTTGTTGAATTCTTCGGGGCACAATCCGTTGAAGATGATATCACAAGCTTGAGTGTTGTATTGCAGCATCTTCAATTCTTCCGCATTAGCTTCACGGTTCGGTTCTCTCCCATCGAAAAATTCACCTTGCAAGCCAATACAAATAATTGCCCAAACGGCGGGGTTATGTCCAAGAATATGCATTTCATCTTATGCTTCCAACTAGCAAAATTAGTACCGTCAAAGTAAGGACCTCTATGGTGATAATTTCCCTCGCTAGACGCCATACTCTCCTAGGTTGTGAAACCAAGGCTATGACCACCAAAAGCTATGGAAATCAAAGCAAATGGAGACCAAAGCTCTGATACCACTTGTAGGACCTTAAAGTATGTCTAGAGAGGGGGGGGTGATTAGACTACTTGACCAATAAAAAACTTAACCTTTTCCCAATTTTAGAGTTTGGCGGATTTTAGCTATTTTAGGACAAGTCAAGCAATCATCACACAAGTCAAACAAGCATGCAAAGAGTATATAGGCAGCGGAAATTAAAGCATGCAACTTGCAAGAAAGTAAAGGGAAGGGTTTGGAGGATTCCAACGCAATTGGAGACACGTATGTTTTTGGCGTGGTTCCGATAGGTGGTGCTATCGTACATCCTGGTTGATGGAGACTTCAACCCACGAAGGGTAACGGCTGCGCGAGTCCACGGAGGGCTCCATCCATGAAGGGTCCATGAAGAAGCAACCTTGTCTATCCCACCATGGCCGTCGCCCACGAAGGACTTGCCTCACTAGCGGTAGATCTTCACGAAGTAGGCGATCTCCTTGCCCTTACAAACTCCTTGGTTCAACTCCACAATCTTGTCGGAGGCTCCCAAGTGACACCTAGCCAATCTAGGAAACACCACTCTCCAAGAAGTAACAAATGGTGCGTTGATGATGAACTCCTTGCTCTTGTGCTTCAAATGATAGTCTCCCCAACACTCAACTCTCTCTCAATGGGTTTGGATCTGGTGGAAAGAAGATTTGAGTGGAAAGCAACTTGGGGAAGGCTAGAGATCAAGATTCATATGGTAGGAATGGAATATCTTGGCCTCAACACATGAGTAGGTGGTTCTCTCTCAGAAAGTGTAAGTTGGAAGTGTAGGTTCGTTCTGATGGCTCTCTCCACGAATGAAGAGGAGGTGGAGGGGTATATATAGCCTCCACACAAAATCCAACCGTTACACAGAATTTACCAAACTCGGTGGGACCGAATCGTTAAACTCGGTCGGACCGATTCAAGAAACCTAGTGACCGTTAGTGATTTTCGTGGATCGACATGCATCTCGGTGAGACCGATTCGTTAGGGTTAGGGCATAACGTAATCTCGGTAAGACCGACATACAAACTCGGTGAGACCGATTTGGTAATAAGCTTTCAGAGAGTTGGTCGTAAACTCGATGGGACCGATTTGCTCTTTTCGTGAGACCGAAATGTTACAAAAGGAAACAGAGAGTTTACATTGCAATCTCGGTGAGACCGATCGCTCACCGGTTAGACCGAAATGTTACGAAGGGAAACAGAGATTGCAACCCCATCTCGGTGAGACCGAGATCCCTATTGGTAAGACCGATTTGCTTAGGGTTTGTGGCGGTGGCTATGACTTTTGGAATCATGGCGCGGATAGGAAGTTTCGTGTGACCGATTTTGGCTTTGGGTTTAGGTCATTTGTGGATGTGGGAAAGTAGTTGAGGGTTTTGGAGCATATCACTAAGCACATGAAGCAAGAGGCTCATTAAGCAACACCTCATCCCTCCTTGATAGTATTGGCTTTTCCTATAGACTCAATGTGATCTTGGATCACTAAAGTGTAAAATGAAGAGTCTTGAGCTTTTGAGCTCGATCCAATCCTTTGTCCTTAGTATTTTGAGGGATCCACTTTCATCATCCATGCCATGCCATTCATTGAGCTTTCCTGAAATAATAGTCTTGGAATAGCATTAGCTCAATGAGCTATATGTTGTTATTAATTACCAAAACCACCTAGGGATAGCTGCACTTTTAGAAACCAACAGTGTGGTGCATGTTTCTACATCATGAAAATGAGGAAACTAACATGGCCATTGATACACACTCATATTTAGTAGTAGTATATAGATTACTTTTATAATAAGGATAATATCCATATATTCCTAACCGTTTGATTATTCAGGGTACAAAAATTGGCTGTAATGACATGGTCACAATCGCATGAATTAACTCATTCCAAATATAGCTGATTTACGGCGTCTCTAATATATTGCCATAGTTCTACCCAAATTCTGCTCAAACAGGGATATGCCAATCATCACAAAAAGTTCAAACAGTGTCATGGCATCATCACTAACATGAGACGGAAACAACTTACACGCGCCATCCCAGCTATACGTGGTGCCATCTGTTTTGTCGATCGCGTAGATGATGCCATTGTGTTCAATAGCATCACAGAAGTGTGTATCAGCTTTGACGATGATCCACTGCGAGTCGAGTTGTCTCCAGCTAAAAAAGGCACCGGCGTAAAGATAGGCGAGTCCGCGGTCGAACAAGGCAATTAGCTTGAAGTCTGCGTAATTCGCATGGTGTGTGGGCACTTGGCAGATTACAATCTTTTGCAAAACAAGGTCCGTCCAACTGACGTAGTAATCTAGATGACTTGGACCGTGATGGTAATACTCTATATAATCCAACGGAGGAAGGATAATCTCATGGGAGGTCTGGAAGTTCACGAGCACCAACTTTTTACCGTCTTCTCTGAAGGCAGCCATCCAGTGGGAGTTCATGCCGACCAAGACATACCGCCAAGAAGTTTGAGCGATGGTGATCGGATCGATGTCGAGGGAAATGATGTACGACGACACACTACATACCTGCAAAGAAGTTTTAGCTAATGGAGATCGGATTGAAGTCGAGGGGCATCATGCACGCCTCCGTATCATGGTGAGCCAATCTCGCAAGACCAGATTGCAGCAAGCAGGGTGTCTTGAAAAGCTTAGGCCTCGCTTCGACGATGGCCGTGTGCATGTCCCTCGAGCATGCAACCAGCCGCAGGGCGGTCAACATATCCATACACGAACAACAGAGGTTGAGGATGTCACTAGGGAGATTGCTCCAATCGCGGCTCATATGGATGTTTGCTTGGTTCGCGCTTGGCCATGGTGGAGTTTGGAAGGGGCTTGATTTACGGGGAGAAGGATGTCGGTCTTTGGAGCGGCTAGCGAGGGAATAGTGGTACTAGGGGAGGCGAGTGAGGCGATGGTACACGGGGGCACAGTGAGATGGAGACGGAGACGGAGACGGAGAAGGAGATGGAGATGGAGTGGTGCTATGGGAGCGGAGAGGGAGACGAGGGGAGGCGCCAATGTGCTGTACAACGGCGGTGATAGACTACACAGTACACAGGGTGAGGCTGACTTTGGTAACCGGAACACGCCGCCTCGCCTGGACTAGTGTTAGGCGCAGGGTGTTGTCACTTCACTGTGAGGACCGGATGAATAGTATTTTGACCATCAAGTGTACCACAGTTGTACTACTACTACTACTACTGGTAGGAACATGAGTACTCCAGTATTGTATAGCGGAAATAGGTCTCCTGTGCTAGCATGCCTGTTCACTTCATTGTTCAGGTATCATCCATATTGCGAGCAGAACAAAATTCTCGTGCATGCCCAATCAACGCCCTGCCGCGATGCATGCAGTGGTCGTTCTGGTGCATCAAGGATGGCATGCATATCATTCCACACTTGAGAAGAGGAAAAATGGAAAGGTAGAACGCGGCAGCAGAGGAAGAGAACGCTGGCTAACGAGGCTGGGAGGGGATCGAGCAGGAAGTTAATGCTCCACGCCTAAAGGTTTTGGGAAAACCTGATTTTCATAAGGTGACTTATACTCACCTAAACGAAGGGAGTATTCCTTAACCAGAGAATGTTGTGTCTCCCACTCACACGCTCAAAAAAAAAGCTACGACACATTTTTTTATCTGTTTGCATAGGTCCGACCTATCAGGAAGGATGGGCACATACACGAACAGGTACGACTCCTCAGTCTACCCGCATAGCCTTTTCGTTTAGTCTACCTAGCCGTCTAATCAACTGCCTGCACGCCACTTCTCCCATTTACTTCTCCATCGGGAACCGATTCGCCTCGGCTTCTTCACCTCCCCTTCATCTTCATTTGCATCCAAACCCACTACGTTCACATTGTTTTAACCTCTTTAAATAATGGGACAATTCCATTTCTCCCCCTAACTTGAACCCACACCTGGCATTTACCCCTAAATTTCGAGTATGCTCAAAAATACCCCTCTTCTGTCAAAGCTTCTTATAGAAATACCCTTCCGTACCATTTCCGTGTGGTCAAAGGCGTTTGACTGGCTACGGGACATTTTTTGGCCAGTTTTGCCCCTATACACATATGACACTTACAGGTGGGACCTACTCGAGAAAAAAACAAAAAACTCTCTCCCTCACCTCCTCTTTCACTTACAAGTGGACCCACCAAAAAAGAAAAAAAAATTGTGTTCTCTTTTACCTCTCTCTCTCTCTCTCGCTCAACTCCGGCGGCGGCCAACATCCGACGGCGGAGGGACTCGCCGGATCCCGCCGGATCCGGGCGAGGGGCGGCGCAGGGGCACGGATCCGGACGCGGGGAGGTAGCAGGACACCGCAAGGACGACCAGCGTCGTGTGGCTCCGAGGTGGTCGGCCCTGGCGTTCGAGCGTCGGCGCGAAGGGCTCCATGGCGCTGTTAACGGCGACGGCGACTGCTGGTGGCTGGCAGGGGAGGCCGGCGGACGACGGGAATGGATGGATCCGGACATGGGGGTTCGGACCCGGGCAGTGGCATCACTCGGAGGTTGCCGGACGGAGCAAATCGACAGCGGCGGTGCCATGACCGACGGAAGAAGCTCCTGCGCGAGAGAGGAATTAGAGAGAGATGGGAGAGTCAGGGAGGAAGAGGAGGGAGAAGGGCAGGGCGACGCAGGGCTAGCCTAGGCTCTGGCGGCGACGCTCCGGCGGCCGGCCGGCGTCGGGGCCGAGCGGGGGTAGTGGCGAGGCCACGTCAGCAGTAGGGGGAGACAGTATTTCGTCCGTCCAGGGGCATTTTGGACAAATCACATGGTCAAACCCCTTTGACCTAACAGAAACGGCGCTCAAGGGTATTTCTAGAATACCACCTAACGGCATAGGGGTATTTTTGAGCATACTCGAAATTTAGGGGTAAATGCCAGGTGTGGGTTCAAGTTAGGGGGAGAAATGGAATTGTCCCTTAAATAATCATCTACTATTTCAGTTAGACTAGCCATCTAATCCTAATTCTCCAAACCATAGCCCTCCGTTCCAGCGGTTCCAAATGGCGAAAGAGATCGAGATGCAGGTTTTTAGCGTCCAACATGTCCTCCTCGAAGGCTCGATGCACATAGTTGCCACCATCACCGTCCACCCAAGGGTTGTTCGGTAGTGGATCAACAATGTATCCAACTCCCTCGAAAAGGTAGAGACGAGGGTCATCGGTCTCGATGCAGAGTACACGGAGCGTGCCCCTGGGAAGATCCAGCGTGCCACCGTCCTTCAGCTGTGCCTCGAAGATGATGTTTTGGTGTACCACATCATACACTCGCCCTCCATACCAGGTGAGCTTCACGATTTCTTGTCTCGGGAGGACGTATACTTCTGTGGGGCAGCCATCGAAGGGGACAAACAGAAACTGGAGCCGTACAACCTTGATTTGATAAGCATCGCTGACCTACAAACCATAATCAAAATTCCTGTAGAAGATTGTGCTAAACAGACACCATCCCTATTCGACGTAGCAAATTTTGTGCTTGGTACAAATCTTCAGAAGGGTGACGAGACGGTGGCATTAAGGTCATCTGGATGGGAGAATTATCCCTTGACGTACGAGCAGATAAAATATGCTGCCCTCGATGCCCGTGTGAGTTTCGAGATAGCTGCAAGGTCCAAAGAGCTTGTTGCGAAGCCGTCTCCCACAGAGAATGAGAACAACGACAACAACAACAACAACAACAACAACAACAAGAAGAAGAAGAAGAAGAAGAAGAAGAAGAAGAGGAAGAAGAAGAAGAAGAAAATGCTGCACCAGCAGGAGGGCATTATGGATGGATGAACTATTTCCTCTCTTGTAAAAAAAATTATTCCCTCTCGGTGTATATTGATATAGATGGACTATTTCGATGGTGTGCATGTCTTTGGAACAGAGTAGTAGCATGGGTCCGCTTGACTATAAGGAACTATTTATCTGCATATATAGCTTTCTCTGCTACTCCTTCCAGTGATCGGTATGCAGTGCATGTGTCCGTAGACATGACAGCTTGTCCATGGAAGTTCAACTATGGCGACCATCACGTTTCATCTCGCGATTCCCATGACGCCTCTCCAACCCACGGCACCACGCCCCCTGACGTGCGCCTCACCCCTCTCGGCCGCACCGCCCCTCTGCATTTGTGTGCATGATATGTGGGCCACCTAAAATGCGGCGAGCATCAAGTTTCTACCACAGCCACCTGCGATTCCCACGACGCCGCTCGAACCCATGAAACCACACGTCCCCTGACCTGCGGCTCACCCCTCTTGGCCCCACTGCCCCTCTGCCGGGGCATTACATGTGGACCAGTCACCTATCGGGTCCACGTGTTATTGACTCAAAGGTAGGTGTAGTAAGGCACTGAAGCTCAGTCCCGACGGCCCTAAGAGGGAAATGTAACTTCTGTGCCAGGGCTTGTGGTGCTCCCACAGCACGAACTCGTGCCATACTAAAGATTTGTTTCTTTACTATACATGCACGCAACGATTTAATGGACATTGTAATCTCAACATGTGACGGGGAGCTCTAAATTTGAATTTGAAACTTATAAAACAAAAGATTGAAAACAAATAAACTGGGAGAGAGGGAGTATATCATAGAATGTGTCCCATACAAAATAACTCCCCTGGTTTGTCACCGCAAAGATGCGGTTAGAAAGGAGCACAATGTCTTCCTACTCGTAGGGCAACAAATCGGCCGCAGACAGCATGGTCCGCCTTTGACCGCCATGTGTAAGGTTCGTGCTATCTTATTCAATCTCACCGTGGTTTCATCGTACCAATTCATGCGGTGGCCCGTTGCATGGCTGGTCCCAATGTTGGACAAAGGTTCTACGGGAACGGTGTCATCGTTGTAAATGTTGTGCAAATTGATGTTGGTACCCTCCCGTACATATGCAAGCCAATCTCCACTCGCACCGAGCCTAGCGTGTGAAATAGTGGGCAGGGGGAGAATTAGGAAATGGACACGGAAGTAGTCTTTAGAATGCATTTACTATGTGATCAAACTCATCTTACCTACTCATCGGAGGAAATCCGAGTGCCCCTCAACGTCGGCATCTCAAGGGGCGTCAACTTGCAACTACGGCCACGCCGCGCTGGAGAGACCCCCAAGGAAACATCCTCGTGTGTTCCACGGAACATCAAGATGCATTTGTATGAGTAGTTTATCTTATGAGAGAAAAGGATGAATGAGGGAAGGCCTCTAGAGATAGAGATGGACACTACTACTACCAATGTGCTGGCCCATGCATTGCAATGGATCCAAACTAGTAGAATAATACTTGTTCATGTGATTGAAATATAAACACTCTAGTTTTGATATACATGTGTCAGCAGACACGACAGCTTGTCCATGGAAGTTGAACCACGACGACCATCACGTTTCTTGTTTCTACCACTGCCACACCCACATGCGATTCCCACGACGCCGCTCCAACCCACGGCATGACGTCCCCCGACGTGGACATGGATCCTCTAACGTGGCTATCACTGCCTTGCCCTGCCTTTCCTTTGCTGACAGGTGGGACCCACGCTTATGGGTCCCACATGTCAGTGACAGAATGATAGGATTGTTCGTGCCCCTCATCCCTCTCGGCCCCACTGCTCCTCTGCCTTTGTGTGCATGACATGCGGCCGGTGAATCATGGGCGACCATCAACTTTCTACCACAGACACACCCGATTGGACGCGGTTTGCCTGCTCCACTTCTATGCTCCGATCCGTACTCCCGCACCATCGAATTTTCATCCAGCGGCTATGACACATTTCATCCTGGGCATCAATCCTCGGCTGGAGTACTTATGTACTACATGTAGTACCCGCCGGTGTGGCCATCTACGCCTCGTAACGCCCCGACGCCCAGCCGTGGCACCCTCGCCACGGCAACGCCACCACCGGCCGGTTCATCTCGAACGAGTGAATCGCGAACCACGCCACCACCATGAGAATGACATGTGGGCTAGCCGCATTTAAGGTCCGCATGTCATTGACTCATAGGCCGAGCACTAAGCCACTGAAGTTCGGTCCTGTGGGCCCCAAGAGGGAAATGTAACTCCTGCGGCAGGCCTTGTGGTGCTCCCGCAGTACGAGCTTGTGCCAAAACTGGAATTTGTTTCTTACTACTACCAACTAGTACTAGTAAGGTACACATGCATTGCATGCATGAGATTCTGGTGGTTTGTGCATTATGCTTCTACATGTGGAGTTTTCTGGATTCTAACATGTGGCAAAATCTGGTGAAATGTAAGGTTAGGCAAGTTTGATTAACTTAGGTGAGTGTTTGGTTCAAGCCACACCTTAGGCAAGCCACACTAAGGCCCCACATGACATACACACAAAAAATGTGGCAAGATTCCCTTAGGCTTGCCAACTTGTGGCTCTCATTCTTAAGAACTAATAACTTTGCCTAAGCTTAGTTGTGGCAAAGTTAGTCATGAATTAAGTTCAACCATGGAGTCTTCTAGATTATACATGTGGCGGAATCTGGTGGATGATATCCAACGGCCAGTAGTGCTCGGATTTGCCATCTTTGTACCGTCGGATTGGCTTCATCCAACGACCAACTTTCAAAGTTTTTCATACACTATATAGGGGGTATAGATATAGATGTGCCGGTCCGTTGCAATGGATCCAAAGTATATCTATTTAGTGGAGTGCACTCTAAACACATTATATATTTATTTTTCTCTAACCTTCCGTAGCCATGCAACCAAGCTACATAAGCTTCATGGGTGCCCCCCACATCATGTTATTCATACTACGTTGATTAAAAAAAGATAAATCACCCAAAACAAGATCTTCCCGTTTTTTGTTCCTATGATGTTGTGCCATGCACGTATCTACTAGTTGTATAGTGGTAGTACCAGTAATATAGTATTAGGAGTACAAACTTGGTACTACTAGTAGGAGTAGTACTAGTACGGAATGCTCCTACACTATCAACGAGCCCCATCTGACACAAAATTTCTTGGCTTCCGTGCTATAGCTAGATCTTCCCCTTGTTTCTGTTTTCCAACCCGGTGGCGGGCGGGGTGTCGGTTTGCTCAACGACGGTCCCAACATGAAAGTGAAAATGCTAGGCACAGGGGCGGAGCTACGTGAGGGCCAACACGTGCCCTGGCCTGCCCAACCTAGCAAGATTTTCGTAGTTGTACATCCAGTTTTGAGGCATGGAACGTCAACGCAAGGGTAATTTCTATAGCCTGGCTAGACTGGCATGCCCAACGTTTTGCTTCAAGCTCCGCCACTGCTAGGCAACATGCCTTCCCTAAGCTATGTGTCGTGCCGGATGGGGCGGTTGTACTCCGATTCCGGCGCGTGGGGGTGCGACACTTAACGCCGCGAGCCTTTTCCTTTACTAGCAATGTGCCGTATGCTATGACGGATCCAAAGTAGTAGAATAGTAGTATTTGTTCACAAACTTGAAAGAAATCACTATTGTTTTGATATACTCCTAATATATTACTCCTCCGCACTCTAAATATTTTTCTTTTTGAGATTTCAAATGGACTATCACATACGGATTATATAGACATATTCTAGTGTTTCTAGTAAGATGCCCGCGTTGTAACGAAGTTGATGGAAAAGGTAAGCAAAACTTATAAATTGACGGATGGAGTACTAGTTACAGTGATGCATATAATTAAGCAAAGGGATCGCACATGTCGGTATTGACTGGAACGAGAATGCAACAACATAATAATAATTAAGGCCACGATGATGCGATCGCAGTGGTGGTTACAGAAGGCAAGAAGAAAGATGGATCCACGAACGTACGACCTCCTCCTCCTCAACTTAGTGTGCCGGGCCACCGACCGGCGGCTAAGGAGCGACGGCTTTTGTGGCGAGGTTGAGGTTGTTGGGGAACGTAGTAATTTCAAAAAAATTCCTATGCACACGCAAGATCATGGTGATGCGTAGCAACGAGAGGGGAGAGTGTTGTCTACGCACTCGAGACCAAGCGAAGCGCTGACGCAACATAGAGGAAGTAGTCGACGCCTTCCGGTCCAACCGATCCAAGCGTTACATTCGGCACCTCCGAAGTTCTTGACACACGACAGCTCGATGACGCACCGGGCCCGATCCAGCAAAGCTTCGGGAGGAGTTCCATTAGCACGACGTGCAGGACGATCTTGATGTTCAACCGCCGCAGGCTTCGCCTAAGCACCGCTACAATATGACCGAGGTGTAATATCATGGAGGGGGCACCGCACACGGCTAAGGAACGATCACGAAGATCAACTTGTGTGTCCTAGGGTGCCCCTCCCCGTGATATAAAGGAGCCAAGGGAGGGGCGGCCGCCAAGGAGGGCGCGCCAGGGGAGTCCTACTCCCACGGGAGTAGGACTCCTTTCTTTCCTAGTTGGAGAAGGAGAAGGGGAAAGAGGAGGAAGAGGGGAAGGAAGGGGGGGCGCCGCCCACCTTCCCTTGTCCTATTCGGACTAGGAAGGGGAGGGGTGCGCGACCACCTCCTGCCTCCTTCTCTCTTCTCCTCAAGGCCCATGTAGGCCCAATAACCCCGGGGTTCCGTAACCCCGGTACTCCAGAAATGCCGATTTCACCCGAACGATTCCGATGTCCAAATATAGGCTTCCAATATATTGATCTTTATGTCTCGACCATTTCGAGACTCCTCGTCATGTCCGTGATCACATCCGAACTCCAACAACCTTCGTACATCAAAATACATAAACTCATAAAGAAACCGTCATCATAACTTTAAGCGTGCGGACCCTACGGTTCGAGAACAATGTAGACATGACCGAGACATGTCTCCGTCAATAACCAATAGCGGGACCTGATGCCCATATTGGTTCCTACATATTCTACGAAGATCTTTATCGGTTAAACCGCATAACAACATACGTTGTTCCCTTTGTCATCGGTATGTTACTTGCCCGAGATTTGATCGTCGGTATCCAATACCTAGTTCAATCTCGTTACCGACAAGTCTCTTTACTCGTTCCGTAATACATCATCTCGCAACTAACTCATTAGTTGCAATGCTTGCAAGGCTTAAGTGATGTGCATTACCGAGAGGGCCCAGAGATACCTCTCCGACATTTGGAGTGACAAATCCTAATCTCAAAATACGCCAACCCAACAAGTACCTTTGGAGACACCAGAGAGCACCTTTATAATCAATTAGTTACGCCAGACGCTTGGTAGCACACAAAGTGTTCCTCCGTAAACGGAGTTGCATAATCTCATAGTCATAGGAACATGTATAAGTCATGAAGAAAGCAATAACAACATACTAAACGATCGGGTGCTAAGCTAACGGAATGGGTCATGTCAATCGATCATTCAACTAATGATGTGATCCCGTTAATCAAATAACAACTCTTTGTCCATGGTTAGGAAACATAACCATCTTTGATTAACAAGCTAGTCAAGTAGAGGCATACTAGTGACACTCTGTTTGTCTATATATTCACACATGTATTATGTTTCCAGTTAATACAATTCTAGCATGAATAACAAACATTTATCATGATATAAGGAAATAAATAATAACTTTATTATTGCCTCTAGGGCATATTTCCTTCAGTCTCCCACTTGCACTAGAGTCAATAATCTAGATTACACAGTAATGATTCTAACACCCATGGAGTCTTAGTGTTGGTCATGTTTCGCTCGTGGAAGAGGCTTAGTCAACGGGTCTGCAACATTTAAATCCGTATGTATCTTGCAAATCTCTATGTCTCCCACCTGGACTAGATCCCGGATGGAATTGAAGCGTCTCTTGATGTGCTTGGTTCTCTTGTGAAATATGGATTCCTTCGCTAAGGCAATCGCTCCAGTATTGTCACAAAAGATTTTCATTGGACCCGATGCACTAGGTATGACACCTAGATCGGATATGAACTCCTTCATCCGCACTCCTTCATTGGCTGCTTCAAGCAGCTATGTATTCCGCTTCACACGTAGATCCCGCCATGACGCTTTGTTTAGAATCGCACTAACCGACAGCTCCACCGCTTAATGTAAACACGATCCGGTTTGCGATTTAGAATCATCGGATCGGTGTCAAAGCTTGCATTAACGTAACCATTTACGATGAGCTCTTTGTCACCTCCATATACGAGAAACATATCCTTAGTCCTTTTCGTGTACTTCAGATGTTCTTGACCGCTGTCGATGATCCACTCTGGATTACTTTGGTACCTACCGCTAAACTTATAGCAAGGCACACATCAGTTCGGTACACAACATTGCATACATGATAGAGCCTATGGTGAAGCATAGGAACATCTTTCATTTTCTCTCTATCTTCTGCAGTTGGTCGGGTATTGAGTCTTACTCAACTTCACACCTTGCAATACAGCAAGAACCCTTTCTTTGCTTGATCCATTTTGAACTTCTTCAAAACTTTGTCAAGGTATGTGCTTTGTGAAAGTCCAATTAAGCGCCTTGATCTATCTCTATAGATCTTAATGCCCAATATGTAAGCAGCTTCACCGAGGTCTTTCATTGAAAAACTTTTATTCAAGTATCCCTTTATGCTATTCAGAATTCTATATCATTTCCAATCAATAATATGTCATCCACATATAATATTAGAAATGCTATAGAGCTCCCACTCACTTTCTTGTAAATACAAGGCTTCTCCAAAAGTCTCAGATAAACCCAAATGCTTTGATCACACTATCAAAGCGTTTATTCCAACTCCGAGAGGCTTGCACCAGTCCATAAATGGATCGCTGGAGCTTGCACACTTTGTTAGCTCCCTTTGGATCGATAAAACCTTCTGGTTGCATCATATACAACTCTTCCTCCAGAAACCCATTCAAGAATGCAGTTTTTACATACATTTGCCAAATTTCATAATCATAAAATGCGGCAATTGCTAACATGATCCGGACAGACTTAAGCATCGCTACGGGTGAGAAGGTCTCATCGTAGTCAATCCCTTGAACTTGTCGAAAACCTTTTGCAACAAGTCGAGCTTTGTAGACAGTAACATTACCGTCAGCGTCAGTCTTCTTCTTGAAGATCCATTTATTCTCAATTGCTTGCCGACCATCGGGCAAGTCAACCAAAGTCCATACTTTGTTCTCATACATGGATCCCATCTCGATTTCATGGCTTCAAGCTATTTTATGGAATCTGGGCTCACCATTGCTTCTTCATAGTTCGAGGTTCATCATGATCTAGTAGCATGACTTCTAGAATAGGATTACCGCACCACTCAAAGCGGATCTTACTCGTTTGACCCACGAGGTCTCAGAGTAACTTGATCTCAAGTTCTATGATCATCATTAACTTCCTCACTAGTTGGTTTTGACATCACGTAAACCGGTTCTGTGATGTACTATTTTCCAACAAGGGAGCAGTACTGATTACCTCATCAAGTTCAACTTTCCTCCCACTCACTTCTTTCGAGAGAAACTCCTTCTCTAGAAAGGATCCATTCTTAGCAACGAATGTATTGCCTTGGATCTGTGATAGAAGGTGTACCCAACTGTCTCTTTTGGGTATCCTATGAAGACACATTCGATTTGGGTTCGAGCTTATCAGTTGAAGCTTTTTCACATAAGCATCGCAGCCCCAAACTTTAAGAAATGACAACTTTGGTTTCTTGCCAAACCATAGTTCATAAGGTGTCGTCTCAACGGATTTTGATGGTGCCCTATTTAATGTGAATGTGGCCGTCTCTAAAGCATAACCCCAAAATGATAGCGGTAAATCTGAAGAGACATCGTAGATCGCACCATATCAAGTAAAGTACGACACGACGCTCGGACACACCATTACGTTGTGGTGTTAGGGTGGCATGAGTTGCTAAACTTTCCGCATTGTTTCAAGTGTAGACCAAACTCAGAACTCAAATATTCTCCTCCACGATCGATCGTAGAAACTTTATTTTCTTATTACGATGATTTTCAACTTTACTCTGAAATTCTTTGAACTTTTCAAATGTTTCAGACTTATGCTTCATTAAGTAGATATACCCATATCCGCTTAAATCATCTGTGAAGGTGAGAAAATAACGATATCCGCCACGAGCATCAACATTCATCGGACCACATACATCTGTATGTATGATTTCCAACAAATCTGTTGCTCTCTCCATAGTACCGGAGAACGGCGTTTTAGTCATCTTGCCCATGAGGCACGGTTCGCAAGTACCAAGTGATTCATAATCAAGTGGTTCCAAAAGTCCATCAGTATGGAGTTTCTTCATGCGCTTTACACCAATATGACCTAAACGGCAGTGCCACAAATAAGTTGCACTATCATTATCAACTCTGCATCTTTTGGCTTCAACATTATGAATATGTGTATCACTACTATCGAGATTCATCAAAAATATACCACTCTTCAAGGGTGCATGACCATAAAAGATATTACTCATATAAATAGAACAATCATTATTCTCTGATTTAAATGAATAACCATCTCGCATCAAACAAGATCCAGATATAATGTTCATGCTCAACGCTGGCACCAAATAACAATTATTTAGGTCTAATACTAATCCCGAAGGTAGATATAGAGGTAGCGTGCCGACCGCGATCATATCGACTTTGGAACCATTTCCCACGCGCATCGTCACCTCGTCCTTTGCTAGAGTTCGCTTAATCCGTAGTCCTTGTTTCGAGTTGCAAATATTAGCAACAGAACCAGTATCAAATACCCAGGTGCTACTGCGAGCTCTAGTAAGGTACACATCAATAACATGTATATCACATATACCTTTGTTCACCTTGCCATCCTTCTTATCCGCCAAATACTTGGGGCAGTTCCGCTTCAAATGACTACCGCTTGTAGTTGAAGCACTCGGGCCAGCTTAGGTCCAGACTTGGGTTTCTTCTCTTGAGCAGCAACTTGCTTGCTGTTCTTCTTGAAGTTCCTTCTTCTTCCCTTTGCCCTTTTCTTGAAACTAGTGGTCTTGTTGACCATCAACACTTGATGCTCCTTCTTGATTTCTACCTCCATGCCTTTAGCATTGCGAAGAGCTCGGAATTGTCTTATCCACCCCTTGCATATTATAGTTCATCACGAAGCTCTTGTAGCTTGGTGGAAGTGATTGGAGAATTTTGTCAATGACGCTATCATCCGGAAGAGTAACTCCCAGTTGAATCAAGTGATTACAATACCCAGACATCTTGAGTATATGCTCACTGTCAGAACTATTCTCCTCCATCTTGCAGCTATAGAACTTATTGGAGACTTCATATCTCTCAATCCGGGCATTCTTCGAATATTAACTTCAACTCTGGAACATCTCATATGCTCCATGACGCTCAAAACGTCGTTGAAGTCCCGGTTCTAAGCCGTAAAGCATGGCACATTGAACTATCGAGTAGTCATCGACTTTGCTCGCGCAGACGTTCTAACATCATCGGTTGCATCAAGAAGCAGTTCGCACCCAGCGGTGCTTCCGGGACGTAACTTTTTGTGCAGCAATGAGGATAATCCTCAAGTTATGGACCCAGTCCGCGTAGTTGCTACCATCATCTTTCAACTTTGCTTTCTCAAGGAACGCATTAAAATTCAACGAAACAATAGCACGGGCCATCTATCTACAATAAACATAGACAAGCAAGATACTATCAGGTACTAAGTTCATGATAAATTTAAGTTTAATTAATCATATTACTTAAGAACTCCCACTTAGATAGACATCCCTCTAATCCTCTAAGTGATCACATGATCCAAATTCAACTAAACCATAACCGATCATCACGTGAAATGGATTAGTTTTCAATGGTGAACATCTCATGTTGATCATATCTACTATATGATTCACGCCGACCTTTCGTCTCCGTGTTCCGAGGCCACATTCTGCATATGCTAGGCTCGTCAAGTTTAACCCGAGTATTCTGCGTGTGCAAAACTGGCTTGCACCGTTGTAGATGGACGAGAGCTTATCACACCCGATCATCACATGGTGTCCAGGCACGATTTAACTTTGGCAATAGTGCATACTCGTGGAGAACACTTCTTGATAATTTAGTGAGAGATCATCTTAAAATGCTACCGTCAATCAAAGCAAGATAAGATGCATAAAAGATAAACATCACATGCAATCAATATAAGTGATATGATATGGCCTCATCATCTTATGCTTGTGATCTCCATCTCCGAAGCACCATCATGATCACCATCGTCACCGGCGCGACACCTTGATCTCCATCGTAGCATCGTTGTCGTCTCGCCAATCTTATGCTTCTATGACTATCGCTACCGCTTAGTGATAAAGTAAAGCATTACAGGGCGATTGCATTGCATACAATAAAGCGACAACCATATGGCTCCTGCCAGTTGCCGATAACTCGGTTACAAAACATGATCATCTCATACAATAAAATTTAGCATCATGTCTTGACCATATCACATCACAACATGCCCTGCAAAAACAAGTTAGACGTCCTCTACTTTGTTGTTGCATGTTTTACGTGGCTGCTACGGGCTTAAGCAAGAACCAATCTCACCTACGCATCAAAACCACAACGATAGTTTGTCAAGTTGGTGCTGTTTTAACCTTCGCAAGGACCGGGCGTAGCCACACTCGGTTCAACTAAAGTTGGAGAAACCGACACCGCCAGCCAATTGTGTGCAAAGCACGGCGGTAGAACCAGTCTTGCGTAAGCGTACGCGTAATGTCGGTCCAGGCCGCTTCATCCAACAATACCGCCAAACCAAAGTATGACATCTCGGTAAGCAAGATGACTTATATCGCCCACAACTCACTTGTGTTCTACTCGTGCATATAACATCAAACCATAAAACCTAGGCTCGGATGCCTTTGTTGGGGACCGTAGTAATTTCAAAAATTTCCTAGGCACACGCAAGATCATGGTGATGCATAGCAACGAGAGGGAGAGTGTTGTCTATGTACCCTCGTGAGACCAAGCGAACCGCTGACGCAACGTAGAGGAAGTAGTCGACGCCTTCCGGTCCAACCGATCCAAGCACCATTACCCCGCACCTCCGAAGTTCTTGACACACGACAGCTCGACGACGCACACCGGGCTCCGATCCAGCAAAGCTTCGGGGAGGAGTTCCGTCAGCACGACGGCGTGGTGACGATCTTGATGTTCAACCGTCGCAGGGCTTTGCCTAAGCACCCTACAATATGACCGAGGTGTAATATCGTGGAGGGGGGCACCGCACACGGCTAAGGAATGATCATGAAGATCAACTTGTGTGTCCTAGGGTGCCCCCTGCCCCCGTATATAAAGGAGCCAAGGGGGGGTGGCTGCCAAGGAGGGCGCGCCAGGGGGAGTCCTACTCCCACCGAGTAGGACTCCCTTTCTTTCCTAGTTGGAGAAGGAGAAGGGGAAAGAGGAGGAAGAGGGAAGGAAGGGGGGGCGCCTTCCCTTGTCCTATTCGGACTAGGAAGGGAGGGTCGCGCGCCACCTCCTCGCCTCCTCTCTCTTCTCCTCAAGGCCCATGTAGGCCCAATAACCCCCGGGGTTCAGTAACCCCTGTATTCTAAAATGCCGATTTCACCAAACGATTCCGATGTCCAAATATAGGCTTCCAATATATCGATCTTTATGTCTCAACCATTTCGAGACTCCTCGTCATGTCCGTGATCACATCCGAACTCCAACAACCTTCGTACATCAAAATACATAAACTCATAAAGAAATCGCATCGTAACTTTAAGCGTGCACGGACCCTACGGTTCGAGAACAATGTAGACATGACCGAGACACGTCTCGGTCAATAACCAATAGCGGGACCTAGATGCCCATATTGGTTCCTACATATTCTACGAAGATCTTTATCGGTCAGACCGCATAACAACATACGTTGTTCCTTTGTCATCGGTATGTTACTTGCCCGAGATTCGATCGTCGGTATCCAATACCTAGTTCAATGTCGTTATCGCAAGTCTCTTTACTCGCTCCGTAATACATCATCTCGAAACTAACTCATTAGTTGCAATGCTTGCAAGGCTTAAGTGATGTGCATTACCGAGAGGGCCCAGAGATACCTCTCCGACATTCGGAGTGACAAATCCTAATCTCAAATACGCCAACCCAACAAGTACCTTTGGAGACACCTTTAGAGCACCTTTATAATCACCCGATTACGCTAGACGTTTGGTAGCACACAAAGTGTTCCTCCGTAAACGGAGTTGCATAATCTCATAGTCATAGGAACATGTATAAGTCATGAAGAAAGCAATAGCAACATACTAAACGATCGGGTGCTAAGCTAACGGAATGGGTCATGTCAATCGATCATTCAACTAATGATGTGATCCCGTTAATCAAATAACAACTCTTTGTCCATGGTTAGGAAACATAACCATCTTTGATTAACAAGCTAGTCAAGTAGAGGCATACTAGTGACACTCTGTTTGTCTATATATTCACACATGTATTATGTTTCCGGTTAATACAATTCTAGCATGAATAATAAACATTTATCATGATATAAGGAAATAAATAACAACTTTATTATTGCCTCTAGGGCATATTTCCTTCAGAGGTGCTTCTCAGCAAAGGCATCCAAGGATTCCAGCCGGTTGAGGAAGGCCAACGTCGTAGCGTCCTCTCTGGCCTTGTAGATACCTATGTACATGATTTTCTCGTACACGTGGATGTGTAGGTCGATGAATTCTTGCAGGGCGAGGCGCCTTGCGGCGAGCGCGACCTCCTGTGGACATTCTTCATGGCGTCGGCGGGCAGTCGCAGGGCCACTAGTGCTTGAAAGAGGTTCCGGCCATGGAGGCTGATTAGGGTGGCAGGCAATGAGGAGCCCGGGCGCGTGGGCTGGAGGAGTACGGCGATGTCGTCCGCGAGCTTCTTGAGGACGGTGAACTTGTTGTTGGTGGCAACGATCATCCGTCCAACCGAGAGTCGAGTTGGCGCCGACGGGCCATCCACCAGCCGGTCTCCAACACCGCTCGAGACGATCTCGCACCATGCCGCAGCCGGCGTCGTGGACTATCTGGCGCAGCCATCGCCGCCACGCGCATCGCCGCCATGGGTCAGGAGGAGCTCTTTTGCGCTTAGTGTAGGTGCTTAGGCAAATGCTTAGGTGCGCATTTATGTGGTAGATGCATTGGAATGGAGGGTGCCTTTATATGAGGGCAATGAGGGCAAACTGCGTTGCATTCACATCGTGCAGCCTCTTTTCCCTAACCTCCTCCCATTACTTCCTCATGCATTAATTGAAGGAGGATGCATTGGCCGCTCAACATATCGGGAACCGCTACTCCCTCCTTGTCTCGCATTAAAGCCGACGTGAACCGCACCGCCCATTGTTAAATCGAATACTCCCTCCGTCTAGGTGAGCATTAAGTCATCTTACGAAAACCAAATACTAGTAAACACATAGGCGTGGTGCATTAACTCTCACGTTGTTTCTTATTTTTTGACATAAATAGAGGAATCAACCAAGAAGAGAAGTGGGGCTTGTATGCTTTTAATGACTTGAGACTATCAAACATGACATGCAGTGGTCAGTTCGTTGCACAAGAACAAATACAACCCATGTCAGCACACACGCATCTTATAGCATCACATCCAATGGCTATAAAAGATGAATGAGACCAAATTATATCTCATCTAGATGAGTTCTAGCAAAATCAGATTAATAATACTTAGTACTCTGCGCCATGTATCATATATTAGTATCATGTAGTACTTTATTTATTGCCATGTATGACACATAGTTCACGAGCGCTCTCTATATGTACCACCTTTTTTTTAATTTCAAGTTTTGCTCCATGGCGCAATCCATCGATACTACTACTGTACAAAAGTGGAGTATATACATTTTTTAAAAGGCTAGAGGGCGGGGCAATCTAGCTCGGTCGGTTTCACGAGAGGCGATGGCCTTTGTGATTTGACGGCTCATTAATGCTGTCAAATCGAATAGTACTGCGCCGCCCGCTGCACGTCCGGCGCCTCCATTAAACCCCTCCATTAAACCCGCATGCAAACCGAGAATCCTACTCCGGCCACACGTCCGTTCATGAGCGGGTTGGAATTAAACGCAATACCGGCCGAGCTCCTCCCGTCCGCCCTTAGTTTAAACGAGGCCAGACGCCGGCCAAGCTCCTATCGTCCGCCCTCTATTTACATGAGGCCAGACAAACAGCGGGCAAGAATCGCACCCCTCCGCCGCTCCCCCATCTCCTCCTTCGCCATTTTCTCCACCCTTCCGATGGCTTCCGATGAGCCGTTCTCTAGCATATTACCCGGCTGGGTGGCCCGCCGAGCCCTTCGGATACGGGCAAGGCTGCTCGGTGCTTCACCAACCTTGCTTGGCCCGACGGAGCCAGTTGCCGCCCCAAGCAGGCGCGTGGTTCAGCAACTCGCCGCTCCAGTTCAGCTCGATGAGGAGTGGAGAGTTGCTCCACGCCGGTACGGGCGCCGTCGCTGCCGCGTCGTACCGCGCCACCAGTGTCTGCGGTGGCCTACCTCCCGTGTCTGTGGGTGCGCCTCCCGTGCCTGCGGCAGCGCCATGCAGGCAGAGACAGAAGCCGGGTGCATGGAGAGTGACGAGTCGGTGGCCAGCTTCTCCGTGTACGCCGCCATCATTGAGGAGAAGTAGAACACGGGAGGCCGCCGCCACTTGGGACCCATGATGGCCACCACCGAGGCGACGACCGCGGATTCAGGTGGTTTCTTTGCTGCTTTGTCTCTTCCGAGGACCTTCGTCGACCCCGCAAGTGTCTGACGGACATGAGGAAGACAAAGGGATCATGCAATGCCATTTAGAACTAAAATAAGTCTAGATATATCCATTTCTAGGACAAGTATTTCTGGACGGAGGGAGTATTAATTATACAAGAGAGCCAGATTGGCACCTCTTAGTTCATGTAAATGTAATGAAATCCATCATGTTTATATGAAGATCCGCCTTTTTTATACGAAATCCTTCATGCTTATATGAAATCAGTCCGTGTTTGCACGAATTTCATCTGGTTGGCTAGAGTTGTGAAAATGTATGCCGCTGGCGTTTGATGTCGTCCTCCGCGGAAGGAAGCGGGAGGAAATTTGCTGGCTGCCGTTGGAGATGCTCTTTATGCTGGAAATAATAGAGTGACATCCAATCCATTTGAGTTAATTGCCTATATGATTGTCCCTCTATAAAAAGTTAATTGCATGTACAAAGGTACACGTGACTTGGTGGTGGCTACAGACTTCGCATGTAAAGTTAAAAAGAAACAAGTCCATCCTTAATATTCTAAGTACTGTGGGTTCCATTGTCAAGACAAAGAGTTTAAAGAAGTATATATTAAATAAGTAGAGTAATATATAATATAAAAATCTAAAGTTAAAAGACAGAATTCGAACTCATGTCATCGCATTGCAAGCATCCGGCGCTAACCAGCCCAACACATTTTTGTTGTAGACCATGCTGGAGATATATCTCCATGTCTACTCTTATATATACTCCATTCGTTCCTAAATATTTGTCTTTTTCAGATTTCAAATGGACTACCACATACGGATGTGTATGTAGACATATTTTAGAGTGTAGATTCACTCATTTTGCTACGTATGTCTTTTCGTGAAGGGGTCGATTTGTCCTTGATTTATTTATGAGGTATCCAGATGGCATCGCACCGCCAAGAAAAGAGGGTAACATCAAAATTATGGACTACTTTTTGAGTATGTTGGTAAGGTCCATCATAGTCACTTGTTGAAATCTCTAAAGATAATATTCCCTCCATCTCGAATACTTGTCATCAAAATGGATAAAAGGAAATGTATCTAGACGTATTTTAGTTTTAGATACATCTCTTTTTATCCATTTTGATGACAAGTATTTTCGGATGGAGGGAGTAGAAAACAGAGTTGGTGATGATGGTGTGCGTGCCATCCTGCAATATAGGCCGTCGGATTTATATCTAACGGATAGGAAAGAACTATGGCAATTTTGCAAAAATATACCCACACGTCTCTCCACGTTCGCAAATAAGGCCTTCCCTCGTTCAGCCTTTTCTCTCACAAGATAAACTACTCATACAAATGCATTTTGATGTTCCGTGCAACGCACGGGCAGCTAGCTAATTTCTTTTAAAATAGTTGCTGCGATAATTGGGTTGAAGTGATATATTTTATGTCTGCTACTAATGATTTCAGATTCACTAGTAGTAACAAAGAAAAGGTTGCCTTGTTAATTAATGTAAAATAGGGTGAAAACTATCACATGAGGCCGGTAAAAACAAGGCACACTGGGTTCAAGATCATCGTCACTACAAATTGCTTGTGCTGCGAGAAGTCTACATATCGAGGGGCTACCGAGCGAGGCACCGAGACACAATGTTTGAGAGAGAAACCAATTGATGATTATGATCGATCGAGTGTCACCCTTCTACTGTCATTGTTGGGGGGGGGAGAGAAAGACGACGAGAGTGTGCTGTAGGCACAGAGGCACAACTAGCGAGTATGTGTGTGTGTGTGTGTGTGTGTTTGAAAGAGGAGTAGATAGATTATTATCAAGATCGATGTGCCACCCTACTCCTTCGGTGCCGTCTAGTGTGTGTGTGTGTATGTTTGAGAGAGAATCCAATCGATAGATTAGTATCAAGATCGAGGTGTCACCCTACTCCTTCGGTGCCGGGTAGTGTGTGTGTGTGTGTGTGTGTGTGTGTGTGTGTGTGTGTGTGTGTATGTTCGAGAGAGAAGCCAGTCGATAGATTAGTGTCAAGATCGAGGTGTCACCCTACTCCTTCGGTGTTTGGAAGTGTGGGTGTGTGTGTGTGTGGGGGGGGGGCAGTGACACTCACATATCTCTACTCTTATAAAAAACAGAGTTGGTGATGATGGTGTTCCTGCCATCCTGCAATATAGGCCATCCGATTCATATCCGACGGACAGGAAGGAAAATATGGCAATTTTGCAAAAATATACCCACACCCCTCTCCGCATTTGCAAATAAGGCATTCCCTCGTTCATCCTTTTCTCCCACAAGATAAACTTCTCATACAAATGCATCTTGATGTTCCGTGCAATGCATGGGCATCTTGCTAGTAGGGAGAAGGAGTTTGTGTGACACATATCTAGCTACATTAAGGGATAGGTAGATAGCATATGTGTGAGAGACATTATTATACTTTGAGACATTAGTGGCTGTGGGTGGGCGGAATTAAAGGGGTGGGCGTGTTAGACATAGACAGTGTGTGTGTTTCTGTGTGGGAGACTTGTAGGACGGGTAGAAAGACTAATTTAACCTCGACAGAGGGAGAGAAATACACGAAGCGCGTGTGTGATTCCGATGCCCACAGGAAATGAGATATGTATGCGTGTGAGAGAGATTGCACAATTCATTCACGATCACTATCTAGCGATCATGGACGTGCATTGCTTGAACATAAGTCAATATCTACTTCAGATCGTGGCCAAAGGTACAATATCGATTCAACGCTATAAAGATTGGACACTCACATATCACATTTTTCTATTTAAATAAACCTTTTCAGTTGTGCATGCCAAAGTTACGTTGATGTTTCTTCAAACAACCAATGTAGCTATCATGCACATGCACCATTGTTACTCTTGCATTCAAATTCATTAGTCTCGGATGATTTAAGTTTCTATTTGAAGTAATATATGTAATATTCATATATGAATTCAATGGGTACGCAATTTATGAAACGGAGGCTATGTAATTGATACGCCTCCAATGTATCTATAATTTTTGATTGCTCCATGCTACTTTATCTACTGTTTTAGGCAATATTGGGCTTTATTATCCACTTTTATATTATTTTTGGGACTAACCTATTAACCGGAGGCCCAGCCCAGATTTGTTGTTTTATGCCTATTTAGGTTTCGAGGAAAAGGAATATCGACGGAGTCAAACGGAACGAAATCAAGCGGAGAAGTTATTTTGGAAGGAAACCCACGTGATGGACTTGGACCCCACGTCGGAAGATACGGAGGTGCTTACGAGGGTGGGGGGGCGCCCCGGGCGCGCGCCCTACCTTGTGGGGCCTCCGTAGCTCCACCGGCGTTCTCCCCGCACCCATATATACCCACGTGCCCTAAAACTTCCGTAATGTAAGATAGATCGGGAGTTCGCTGCCGCAAGCCCTCAGAGCCACCAAAACCAATCGGGACCCTGTTCCAGGCACTCGCCGGGGGGGATCCCATCACCGTGGCCATCTTCATCATCCCGGTGCTATCCATGACGAGGAGGGAGTAGTTCACCCTCGGGGCTGAGGGTATGTACCAGTAGCTATGTGTTTGATCTCTCTCTCTCTCATGTTCTCTCTCGTGTTCCATCTATGGCACGATCTCGATGTATCCCGAGCTTTTCTATTGTAGTTGGATCTTATAATGTTTCTCCCCCTCTACTCTCTTGTGATGAATTGAGTTTCCCCTTTTGAAGTTATCTTATCGGATTGAGTCTTTTATGAACACTTGATGTATGTCTTGCATGGGATAACCGTGGTGACAATGGGTTATTCTATTGATCCACTTGATGTATGTTTTGGTGATCAACTTGCGGGTTTCATGACACTTGGGAACCTATGCATAGGGGTTGGCACACGTTCTTGACTCTCCGGTAGTAGCTTTGGGGCACTCTTTGAAGTAATTTTATGTTGGTTGGATGAATCTGAGATTGTGTGATGCATATCGTGTAATCATGCCCACGGATACTTGAGGTGACAATGGAGTATCTAGGTGACATTAGGGTTTTGGTTGATTTGTATCTTAAGGTGTTATTCTAGTACGAACTCTTTTATAGATCGATCCGAAAGAATAGCTTTGTGGTGGTTTCGTACCCGACCATGATCTCTACGTTTGTTCTCCGCTATTAGTGTCTTTGGAGTGACTCTTTGTCGCATGTTGAGGGCTTGTCATATGTTCTATATATGTTATTATTGTTGAGAGAACTTACACTAGTGAAAGTATGAACCCTAGGCCTTGTTTCCTAGCATTGCAATACCATTTACGCTCACTTTTATCGCTCGCTACCTTTCTGTTTTTATTATTTCAGATTACAAAAACCTATATCTACTATCTATTTTGCACTTGTATCACCATCTCTTCGCCGAACTAGTGCACCTATACAATTTACCATTGTATTGTGTGTGTTGGGGACACAAGAGACTCTTTGTTATTTGGTTGCAGGGTTGTTTGAGAGAGACCATCTTCATCCTACGCCTCCTACGGATTGATAAACCTTAGGTCATCCACTTGAGGGAAATTTGCTACTGTCCTACAAACCTGTGCACTTGCAGGCCCAACAACGTCTACAAGAAGAAGGTTGTGTAGTAGACATCAAGCTCTTTTCTGGCGCCGTTGCCAGTGAGGTGAGTGCTTGAAGGTATATCTTTAGATCTTGCAATCAAATCTTTTTGTTTCTTGTTTTAGCACTAGTCTAGTTTATAAAAGAAAACTACAAAAAAAATGGAGTTGAGTTTGTCTCATACGCTTCACCTTTTTAATATCTTTCGTGAGTATGATGGAAAGGATAATTGTGCTCAAGTGCTAGAAGAAGAAATCTATAGAATGTTTGGAACTAAATATGTGAATGATGAGCATGATTGCAATGTTGTTAGTATGAATTCCTTGAATATCCATGATGCTAATGATATGCAAAGCCACAATCTTGGGGAAGCTATGTTTGATGGAGATGATATTTTTTGTCCCCCAAGCTTTGATGAGCAAATTTACTATGATGAAAGCATGCCTCCTATTTATGATGATTATTGTGATGATACGTATGCTATAAAGAAGAAGTTTGCTTATGTGGAGAGTAGAAAATTTTCTATGCTTGTAGATCATGAAAATAATGCTTTAGGTGCTGGTTATATTGTTTAATTCATTCATGATGCTACTGAAAATTATTATGAGAGAGGAACATATGCTTGTAGGAATTGCAATAATATCAAGTTTCCTCTCTATGTGCTTAAATTCTTGAATCTATGTTTGTGTTACCTTCCTATGCTAGTTGATTATTGTTCCCATAAGTTGTTTGCTCACAAAATCCCTATGCATAGGAAGTGGGTTAGATTTAAATGTTCTAGTCATATGCTTCATGATGCTCCCGTTATGTTTCAATTCTTATGTTTTATGTGAGCATCATTGTCATCATCATGCCTAGCTAGAAAGGCATTAAAGAAAAGCGCTTGTTGGGAGACAACCCAATATTTATCCTTACTGTTTTTGTGTGTCCACATGATTATGCTACTGTAGTAATCATGTTTTATAGCTTTTGTTTCAATAAAGTGCCATGTAGAACCTTTGGGAAGACTTGGGTGAAGTTTATGTGATCTTGCTGTGAAAAACAGAAACTTTAGCGCTCATGAGATTAGCTGCCATTTTTTACTGAAGAGTGATTTTAGGTTGATTATTTTTGCAGATGATTAATAGACAAATTACTCAGGTCCAGAAATTTATTTCATAATATTTGGGGTTCCATAAGTATACTTTTTATACAGATTACTACAGACTGTTCTGTTTTTGACAGATTCTGTTTTCTATGTGTTGTTTGCTTATTTTGATGAATCTATGAGTAGTATGAGAGGGTATGAACCATAGATAAGTTGGAGTACAGTAGATATTACACCAATATGAATTTAGAATGAGTTCATTACAGTACCTAAGTGGTGGTTTTATTTTCTTATACTAACGGAGCTTACGAGTTTTGTTTTGAGTTTTGTGTGGTTGAAGTTTTCAAGTTTTGGGTAACGATTCGATGGACAATGGAATAAGGGGTGGAAAGAGCCTAAGCTTGGGGATGCCAAAGGCACCCCAAGGTAATATTCAAGGACAACCAAGCAACTAAGCTTTGGGATGCCCTGGAAGGCATCCCCTCTTTCGTCTTCGTTCATCGGTAACTTTACTTGGAGCTATATTTTTATTCGCCACATGATATGTGTTTTGCTTGGAGCGTCAATTTCTTTTGTTAGTTTTTGCTTGCTATTAGTTAGAATTGTGTTTTGCCTCTTTAGTTTCAATAAAGAAGTCAAGGATAGCCTTTGCCATGCTTATTTTGCTAGTTTGCATGTTGCTGTTTGAAAACAGAAAGTTTACCGCTGTTGCAAAAATTCCCTAGAAAAGTCAGAGCATGGTCTAACGTTTAATCTTTTTGCATATTGAGCTCTGATAAATTTATTACAGTGGGAATTTTTGTTCATAATTTTTGGAGTCAGGGAAGTATTGATACTCTTGCATTCTTTACAGACTGTACTGGTTTGAAAGATTGCTGTTATGGTTGCATTGTTTGCATATGTTTGCTTGTTTAATGATTCTATTTGATGATAGGAGTATTAAATATACAGAGGCATTTAGTATGCAATGTTGAATAATAATTTAAGTGATTTTCTACAATATAATATGATAAGGTTTTGCATTGGTTTATACTAACCTATCTCACGAGTTCTTGTTGAGTTTGTTGTGAATGAAGCTTTTGATAAAAAGAGAAACCATGATATGAGAGGAATTAAGGAGACACAAAAGCTCAAGCTTGGGGATGCCCAAGGCAACCCAAAATAATATTTCAAGAAGTCTCAAGCATCTAAGCTTGGGGATGCCTAGGTAGGCATCCCACCTTTCTTCTTCAACAACTATCGGTTAGTATCGGTTGAGCCTAAGCTTTTGCTTCTTCACATGAGTTGTGCTATCCTTGCATTGTAGTTTTCTTTAGCTTTGCTTGCTATTTTAATAAAGTATCAAGATCTGAAATCCTTTAATGAAAGAGAGCCATACACAAATTGGAATTTGCTAGAATACTCTATGTGCTTCACTTATATCTTTTGAGCTTGATAGTTTTGCTCATAGTGCTTCACTTATATCTTTTGGAGCATGATAATTTTTGCTCTAGTGCTTCACTTAGATCTTTTGGAGCATGGTGGTGGATTTGTTTTAAAGAAACTTGATCTCTCATGCTTCACTTAGATTATTTTGAGAGTCATTAATAGCATGGTAATTTGCTTAATGTTAATATACTTGGTGTTCAAGATATGTGAAACTTTCTTTTTGAGTGAATTAAATTAAGTTTGATGCTTGATAATTGTTTTGAGATATGGAGGTGATAATATCAAAGTCGTGCTAATTGAATAGTTGTGAATTTGAGAAATACTTGTGTTGAAGTTAGCAAGTCCCGTAGCATGCACGTATGGTTAAAGTTATGTAACAAATTTGAAACATGAAGTGTACCGGCTTGTGCATCCTTATGAGTGGCGGTCGGGACGAGCGATGGTCTTTTCCTACCAATCTATCCCCTAGGAGCATGCACGTAGTACTTGATTTTGATGACTTCTAAATTTTTGCAATAAGTATATGAGTTCTTTTGACTAATGTTGAGTCCATGGATTATACGCACTTTTACCTTTCCGCCATTGCTAGCCTCTTGATGCAGTGCATTGCCTTTCTCACATTGAGAGTTGGTGCAAACTTAGCCGGTGCATCCAAACCCCGTGATATGATACACTCTTTCACACATAAACCTCCTTATATCTTCCTCAAAACAGCCACCATACCTACCTATTATGGCATTTCCATAGCCATTCCGAGATATATTGCCATGCAACTTTCCACCGTTCCGTTCATCATGACATACTTTACTTTTGTCATATTGCCATTGCATGATCATGTAGTTGACATCATATTTGTGGCCCACCATGCATTATTTTTCATACTTGTCACTCTTGATTCATTGCACCATCCCGGTACATCGCCGGAGGCATTCATATAGAGTCATATCTTTGTTCTAGATGTCGAGTTGTAATATCGAGTTGTAAGAAAAATAAAAGTGTGATGATCATCATTATTAGAGCATTGCCCTAGTGAGGAAAAGGATGATGGAGACTATGATTCCCCCACAAGTCGGGATGAGACTCCGGACGAAATAAAAAAAAGAAAGAGAAAGGCCAAAAAAAAGAGAAGTCCCAAAAAAATGAGAGAAAAAGAGAGAAGGGGCAATGTTACTATACTTTTACCACACTTGTGCTTCAAAGTAGCACCTTGTTCTTCATGTAGTGAGTCTCATATATTTGTGCTTCAAAGTAGCACCATGTTTTTTCATATAGTGAGTCTCATAAATTGTCTTGTTCATACTAGTGGGAATTTTTCATTATAGAACTTGGCTTGTATATTCCTACGATGGGCTTCCTCAAATGCCCTAGGTCTTCATGAGCAAACAAGTTGGATGCACACCCACTAGTTTTCTTTTGTTGAGCATTCATAGTTCTAGTGCATCCGTTGCATGGCAATCCCTACTCCTCATGTTGACATCAATTGATGGGCATCTCCATAGCCCGTTGATTATCCTCATCAATATGAGACTTTCTCCTTTTTTGTCTTCTCCACACAATCCCCATCATCATATTCTATTCCACCCATAGTGCTATATCCATAGCTCGCGCTCATGTATTGCGTGAAGGTTGAAAAAGTTTGAGATTATTTGAGTATGAAACAATTGATTGGCTTGTCATCGGGGGTATAGAAGTTGGGAACATCTTTGTGTGACGAAAATGAAGCATAGCCTAACTATATGATTTTGTAGGGATGAACTTTCTTTGGCCGTGTTATTTTGAGAAGACATGATTGCTGTGATTAGTATGCTTGAAGTGTTATTATTTTTATGTCAATATGAACTTTTATCTTGAATCTTTCGGATCTGAATATTCATACCACAATTAAGAAGATTTACATTGAAATTATGCCAAAGTATCACTCCGCATCAAAAAATCTTTTTTATCATTTACCTACTCGAGGACGAGCAGGAATTAAGCTTGGGGATGCTTGATACGTCTCCAACGTATCTATAATTTTTTATTGCTCCATGCTACTTTATCTACTGTTTTAGGCAATATTGGGCTTTATTATCCACTTTTATATTATTTTTGGGACTAACCTATTAACCGGAGGCCCAACCCAGATTTGTTGTTTTATGCCTATTTGGTGTTTCGAGGAAAAGGAATATCGACGGAGTCAAACGAACGAAATCAAGCTGGAGAAGTTATTTTTGGAAGGAAACCCACCGATGGACTTGGACCCCATGTCGAAGATACGGGAGGTGCTCACGAGGGTGGGGGCGCCCCCCCAGGCACGCCCGCCTCGTGGGCCCCCGTAGCTCCACCGACGTTCGCCTGCACCCATATATACCTACGCACCCTAAAACTTCCGAATGTAAGATAGATCGGGAGTTCCGCCGCAAGCCTCAGAGCCACCAAAACCAATCGGGACCTGTTCCCAAGACTGTCGGGGGGATCCCATCACCGATGGCCATCTTCATCATCCCGGCGCTATCCATGACGAGGAGGGAGTAGTTCACCCTGGCTGAGGGTATGTACCAAGAGCTATGTGTTTGATCTCTCTCTCTCTCTCTCTCTCTCTCGTGTTCTCTCTCGTGTTCCATCTATGGCACGACCTTGATGTATCCCGAGCTTTGCTATTGTAGTTGGATCTTATGATGTTTCTCCCCCTCTACTCTCTTGTGATGAATTGAGTTTCCACTTTTGAAGTTATCTTATCGGATTGAGTCTTTTATGAACACTTGATGTATGTCTTGCGTGGGATAATCGTGGTGACAATGGGTTATTCTATTGATCCACTTGATGTATGTTTTGGTGATCAACTTGCGGGTTTCGTGACACTTGGGAACCTATGCATAGGGGTTGGCACACGTTCTTGACTCTCCGGTAGTAGCTTTGGGGTACTCTTTGAAGTACTTTTATGTTGGTTGGATGAATCTGAGATTGTGTGATGCATATCGTGTAATCATGCCCACGGATACTTGAGGTGACGATGGAGTATCTAGGTGACATTAGGGTTTTGGTTGATTTGTATCTTAAGGTGTTATTCTAGTACAAACTCTTTTATAGATCGATCTGAAAGAATAGCTTTGTGGTGGTTTCGTACCCGACCATGATCTCTACGTTTGTTCTCCGCTATTAGTGTCTTTGGAGTGACTCTTTGTCGCATGTTGAGGGCTTGTCATATGTTCTATCTATGTTATTATTGTTGAGAGAACTTACACTAGTGAAAGTATGAACCCCAGGCCTTGTTTCCTATCATTGCAATACCGTTGACGCTCACTTTTATCGCTTGTTACCTTGCTGTTTTTATTATTTCAGATTACAAAAACCTATATCTACTATCTATTTTGCACTTGTATCACCATCTCTTCGCCGAACTAGTGCACCTATACAATTTACCATTGTATTGGGTGTGTTGGGGACACAAGAGACTCTTTGTTATTTGGTTGCATGGTTGTTTGAGAGAGACCATCTTCATCCTACGCCTCCTACGGATTGATAAACCTTAGGTGATCCACTTGAGGGAAATTTGCTACTGTCCTACAAATCTGTGCACTTGCAGGCCCAACAACGTCTACAAGAAGAAGGTTGTGTAGTAGACATCAGTAATCATATGAGGTAACACTTTTAAGTAGCTAACTACAATATCCATTTCTTTTTGTGCGCCACTACACTAACACGTCAATGATTATGTTTAAAGTAAATAACCAATGGCACTAAATTATCTATTTACACGAGAAATACATAGGCTGAGCGTTTGATCCCTTTTTTTGTGAACGCGCCACTACACCCGTATGATTGGTCGCGCCCGTGTGAACGTCCAAGTTATCGGCGCATCATCCTGACTTATTGTCTTTTTTTTGGGGTGGACTTCACACCAGTTATTAACTGCTGACCCGTGCCCCGTGTACACGGTCTAGCATGACCTTCCTGCTAGCACGGTCCAAAATTAGTTGAAACTGGATACGAACGATCCCACGGGCGGCAAAATCTCCCGCCTCCTTCTAAAATTTCCGCCACCTTAGTCTTTAGCATGCAAAATCCCCCTTTTGTCCTTGGTGCACGGAGACCAATAGTTACAATACCGCTCTCATCTACATGATAGGTCGGGGCTGCTTTGGTAACTTCCGGTTGCCCCCACTACAGCACCCCATTTCTCTCCTCCCATAAAAACGACTAACTCCACAAAGACCAGAGCATCTTACATCACGCCATCCGTATTTCATCGCCCTTTCTCCTCTCCCTCTTGAAACCCTAGATCGCTCATCCACCGCGCATTATAGCCCATTCATCGCCGATGGCGCCCACCTCGCCGGATCTCGCCTCTGGCCGCATCTACCCTCCCACCTCCCTAGAAACAAGTAGACTGCTCATCCACCATCTGCATACCACAGCCCATTCAAGGCCGGCCTTGTCCACGGTGCGGATCGCCGCCGGTATTTCGTCAACCGGCGCAAGATCTGCAGCGGCTCATTCGTACTCCCCACCAGAGACACTTCGTCCACACCCCCCGGAGCTGCCCCACCGACGCCCCCGTCGACGGCCTCTGATCCTCTTCGCCGACACCTTCCTCAACCCTACCGGAGCCGCTTCACCGACACCTTCCTCAACCCTACCGGAGCCGCTTCGCTGACACCATCGTCAACCCTACCGGAGTAGCTTCGCCTATACCATTCTCAACCCTACCGGGGCCGCTTTGCCAACTCACAAGTCCACGACCTCAGATCCGCTTCCTCGCACCCTCATCCAACCTACCGGAGCAGCTTCTGACGCCCCGTCCACGGCCATAGATCCGCATCATTCGACACCACCCTTGACCCAACCACCGAAGCAGCTTCTGACGCCCCGTCCACGGTCGTAGATCCGCATCGTCGACACCATCATTAACCCAACCACCGAAGCAGCATCTGACGCCCCGTCGACACCATCCTTAACCCAACCACCGGAGCAGCTTCACCTACGCCCTCGTCCATGGCCACAGATCCGCTTCGCCCACACCGTAGTCCACCCTACCGGAGCCGCTCCACAAACACCCTACTCGACGGTTCTAGATCTCCTTAACGGACCCCGATAGCCAGTGCAGCATCATCACCCTCGACGTTTCTAACCTGATTCCCACCGTCTGGAGAGATGCCAAGCACCCTCCACGGCCTAGGTACTTGTCACCTTTAAACCCATCCAACATCACCTGCCCGATGTACTTCAAATATACTAACCGGTCGCTGTTACCTGTTATGCAATTGGCAAAAACTACGAGGACGATGTCTCTTCTGGATCTAACAGCTTGGCCAACCAAGATCCTGGACTGAGGCATTGCTATGATCTTGTAAGTGCGTCTCTCTCTCTTGTATTGTTCTCGTACCTCGCTAGCGTGCTTTGCTAGGATTTTCGACCAAGAATCCTTTGTGCGCATAATGATTTCTACTATTGGCTGCTAAATTAGATATGTAGATGTCATACATGATACTACCTCGCACTGTTCCTAAATATAAGTCTTTCTAGAGATTCCACTATAGGCTACATACGAGCAAAATGAGTGAATCTACACTAAAATGCATCTATATACATCTGTATGTGGTCTATATCGAATCTCTACAAAGACATATATTTAGGAACAGGGCAAGACATTACACAAAATCGTAGGTGGCATGTAGGAATTCCAAAGGCACTACATTAGGCTCCCTTAGAGTGCTCGCTAGTCCAAAGATACTGAGTCATGGCTAGTTTATGGTACGCACACAATCGTTAGTTGGTGTTTAAATATGCGCAAGGGATATGCAATGTAGTATCATGTAGAGATGTCTGAAATTAGCCGTGTCAACTTGCATATAGGGTTACACAATGAAAAAGTACAAGATGTATGTGTCAATTTCATGGAACATCGCAAAAAAGGAGAGGCAGCGGTGAGCCTATACAGTGTGCTATGGTACACTCCTCCATTGCAATAATTGTGACATGTTATTTGTATGCCAGTTCTATTAGCCAAGTTTCTTAGGGACAGTTATTACGAGTTATCCTAAGAAAATAAGCACCTGTGAATATAAGCTCCATGTAATAAGCCAACCAGTTCTTTTCATTGCGTTTTCAGCTTATCTTTGGTATGATCAGTGGAAATTCTAGATTGCATTATATATTTTTCATTTTGCTGCCCACATGGAAATTAATTTGACTTGCAAACATCACAAATTGAACCCAGTGCAGTAATTAATATGATAGGAAAACAGACCATCACTATTTGCTCAAAATGCAAATACAAAGATACCATCTACTTGGCACAATCTACTTTGGTCAATGTTTTCCATAGAGATCCCATTGCCTAATTTAAACGAAGAACGCATGACCCACATTTAAATGAAGAACAATTATTTATTGAAATTCGATGGTCCAAGTGGCTGGTTATTATCATATAGCGGCACCACCTAAAAGCATCATATAGCAGCAGCAACAGCTCATAGCAACTCATCATACAGCAGCAGCAGTCTGCAATTCATCATATACTAGCAGCAGCTCATAGCAATTCATCATATAGCAGCAGCAGGAGCAGCTCATAGCAATTCATCGTATAGCAGCAGCAGGAGCAGCTCATAGCAATTCATCATATAGTAGCAGCAGGAGCAGCTTGTAGCAACTCATCATATAGCAGCAGCAGCAGCTCATAGCAATTCATCATATAGCAGCAACAGCAGCTCATAGCAACTCATCATACAGCAGTAGCAGCTCATAGCAATTCATCATATAGCAGCAGCAGGAGCAGCTCATAGCAATGCATCATATAGCAGCAGCAGAAGCAGCTCATAGCAATTCATCGTATAGTGGATCAGAATGAAAATTTGGCAAAAAACCAGAGATCCTCACCTTGTTGGATGAGCTCATCCTTCAATAGCACCTCAAGGCCATGGCTTGGGAGGAGGGGAGGGGGAATAAGGTGCCTTCTTCCACAGTGTGGCATCAGCCGTAGTTGTACATCGCCCGCCGGAGTAGTGCGTTGGACGAACCACAGTGGAGCAGCTGCTGGAGACCATGAGAATGAGGGCGGCGCCAGAGGAGGAGCAGCCAGGAGATTTGCCCTACCCCGGCCATGTAGCCTAGCTGGACATAGCATCATCGAGGACCGGGCCAGATGGGACCAAAGGGCGACGGCTCATTGGAGGAACCCTAGTCTTTGCAGTGGGGATCGAGGTAGAGAGAAAGGGAGAGGAGATGCAAGCGGCAGGCAATGAATGCTTGCGTGTTTGTTTTACTTGAGGGTCGTGTGACACGGGCGCCGCTAGATTGCATTTTGAGTGTAATATAGGCGCATAATAGTGTCATTTCACTATTCCCTTCCTTCAATTTTTAGTGAGGTTCTACCCAAACACCCCCGCAGTTTAACTTAGTTAAGCCCAAGCCCATAACTCAAAAATGACTTCTTTACATCTTTTATGGCTTATTTTTACAATATGCCCTGAAAAGGCGGAATCGAACTGGCCCTTAACCTGCAATTCAATTGTGCGTGCAATGATGAATCAGTCCTGCCTGCTATCTGTACATTTAGGCATCGTCATACATGGCAAATACATGTGCATTCCATTGTAGAATCTGGAATATGCAATGTTATGTTAGTTCATATGTTGCACATGATGTTTAAATGCCCCATAAATCTGGTCGGTCAAGTGATGGTCTTTAAGCCTCCTTCTTTGCTTCTTTTCTTGATATGTAAGATTTGCTCACACATCTGTTCAATTGCTTGTTTGCATCAGCCAACCATACTAGGACTGTTTGCTTTGATTACTTGCTGTTCTTGACCTAACACTCTAACAGAGCTTGTCAACGATTTAAACACTAAGGGCTGCTGTAGTGGGGCCTTGTCTAACTCATAGGTGACATAAAGGTTTGGTCAGACACTACAAGAGGGGCTCTCCAAGAGTACCGGAGATCCAGTTCGAAGGTATGCCTAGTTTTTACATAGTGCAGACATAGTAAATGCTCATTTCATTGTGTGCAAGTGCAAGAGATGCGGCATGTTTCATTATGTGGTGTTGTTTTGTTAATATCATCCTTTTGTGTTCACAGACTAGAAAGTATGCATATTTATCTTCTAAGGAGACGAGTAACTAGTTTGTGTCACCTTGTAGAGGGGGTGCAATGAAGATAAGATTGAGGATTTCCAACTACAAGATGTCAGGAAGGAACCTTGCAAGAGAAGTAGGAGCTGCACTGAGCCTCTTCAACCTGCTAAGGTAAGTCACTGTATGCAACTCAACAGTTCAATTCCTTGTTTGTTTCAGGCATAGTTAATTTTCTCTTTTCAATTGCTTTATTTGTCCTCACTTAATGAGATGCCCAAATAATTATGCCTGATGTTCGGTACTTGTATCACTATTAGTTGACATAATTAAAGGCCTTACCATTTAATTACTCTGCCGAAGTGTGCCTGAAGCTTTGAAGTCTATTAACCAACTATTATTGCATGAGGCTCACAATCTAGCTTATACTACGCTAATGATTGCATAGTTTTGCTGCTGTAGTATGTTTGTATGAAACCCTCTCGCTGTTCATTATGCTCCCTAAGATTTTAATTGAGGTGCGTAATGGCCAAATGCTTGCTTACTTATACGCAAGCGTCTTGTCTAAATTTGTAACTTGTGCGTGTTTTCGATTGGCCCCAACATCATGCTCCTCTGGTGAGCTAAGAGGGATTTATGTATGCAGGCTGCATGGACTATCTTTTTATAATTTTAAAATATCACCGCTTATGCTTCATGACGTGTAACATTTTTGTGTGAAAGTGACGTGTAACATTATTGTTAGTCCTGTTTTGCCATGTAGTACAAAATAGTGTCTTGTTCACTTCATCGTTGTAACTATATTTTTGCCCTAGTCATGTGTACTTACGTAAACATTTCGGGATGAAGTGACATCAACACAAAAATTTGCGAGCAGTGCGGCATGGCCGTTACCGAATGATTATGGATTGGAACTGGAATGTGCTGATGTTCTCGAGCATCAACTAGAGGTGGCAAGACAACGTGTACATGATTGTGAACGTATAATCAACAAGTTGAGACTGGACATGCATGTATTAGATGCAGGAGTCAAAAAATGAAACAAGACACCGAGGTAACAATGAAGGAACTGCAGATTTTGCAGACTGAAATTTGTGCTATCTGAATCCGGCCAATCCTATTTTCTGAAGAGATTATAGTTCAAATGGAGTTAAGTTGATGCGCGTCCATGATGTATGAGCTGTATTTGCCTAGTGTATGTAATTTGCTGTTTGTGCATGCTTTATTATCACCTGTGCCGAACCATAATGCCCAGTGGGTATAATCGGCTGTAATTTCTTTATTGTATAGTGTAGGATTATTCTACCTTTCTATGCCTTGACCTCTTTGTTGTATAGTGTATGCTTTTTAGAGGTGATAGTATTGAGTAGGATAATTCTTTGAATATGCTATATCGTTCAAACGGGGCCAACTTCTTGACCATGGCCCTTCACGGGCCGTCGGATCCATGGGCCTTCTACGTCTCGTAGGATCCATGGGCCTTCTACGTCTCGTAGGATCCATGGGCCTTCTACGTCTCGCAGGATACATGGGCCTTCTACGTCTCGTAGGATCCATGGGCCTTCTACGTCACCTAGGATCCATGCGCCGCCGACTCATTTATGGGTCTTGTACGGGCCTTTAATGGGCCGTAGATGGGCCTATAATGGAAATCGTACGTTTTATGGGCTAACCATAACGGGCCGTTAATAGGCCGTATTTGGTGATGCTATGAAAATGGCCCAACAGACTAACGAACCACAAACGGGCCGAATGTAACGGCAGGCTGAATTTGGCCCACAAGCAGAAAATGATAGTAACGGGCTGTAAGTAACCAAATGCTGCAAATGAGCCCAAGAATAAATGGGCCCTCAGAAGGCCAAAAGTTAACTTAGGCTGGAAACGGCCCAACGGTATAACGGCCCGTTAATGGGTATAAAGTGTTACACTGTTCATTACGGGACAGTTTCACCGCGGGTCGTTAATGGTTGTAAAGTAATACACTGTTCATTACGGGCCAGTTCCAGCACGGGCCGCTAATGGGCCAAGAGTTACAAAGGGCCTCATATGGGCCGAAAGATGTTATGGGCCATACATGGGCCAGAAGTGAAAACGGGCTGGAATCATATTGGATGGCCCACATGACGCTACTGGGCCTAACTCGCATAGGGCGTAACGGGCCTTGGGTTAGCGGGCTGTAAATGGGCTATATGCTAACAGGTCGTTAACATGCTTTCCATGGACCGGGCCACCAGCTTTTGACCAAGTCAAACGGGCCGGCCTTTTCACAGGAATGGGCCACTGTTGGGCCGTGCCACGTGTCGACGTATCATAGGTGCCTTCTGTCCAGTGAGTGGATGACATCTGTCCCAATGATGAGCCGACACGTGTTTCCTCCAGCCAATGATGATTTTACACGTGGAAAATCCCCATTGGTCGGGGCTGTTAACGGGTTATCGGATCCAAAACCCGACGCGATAGCTTAACGGTGTTCCGTTATGGTGGATGCCATGTGTCGGTCACCTTTGACGAAAGCACTTCTGTGATGCGCGATTTATCGTCATGGAAGTGGACCTTCCGTGATGATAATTTTGGTAATGTCATGGAACACTTCTACGACAACACAGGTATGACTATCTTGATTCTGTCATAAAATCTTCATGGATGTACATGCATGACAAAAAACACGACCTACTGTGACAAACACGTATCATCACGGAAGTGTATTTTTTTGTAGTGCTTGGGGAGGGCAATCTCCATCAACATCTTCAGCAACACCATCCCCTCTCAATCCCTAGTTCATCTCTTGTGTTCAATCTTTGTACCAGAACCTTAGATTGGTGCTTGTGAGTGACTAGTAGTGTTGATTACATCTTGTAGTTGATTACTATATGGTTTATTTGGTGGAAGATATGTTCAGATCCATTATGCTATTCAATACCCCTCTGATCTTGAGCATGATTATTATTTGTGAGTAGTTACTTTTGTTCTTGAGGTCACGAGAGAAATCTTGTTGTAAGTAATCATGTGAATTTGATATGTGTTCGATATTTTGATGATATGTATGTTGTGATTCCCTTAGTGGTGTCATGTGAACGTTGACTACATGGCACTTCACCTTATTAGGGCCTAAGGGAATGCATTGTGGAGTAGTTATTAGATGATGGGTTGCGATAGTGACAGAAGCTTAAACCTAGTTTATGCGCTACTTCGTAAGGGACTAATTTGGATCCAAAAGTTTAATGCTATGGTTAGATTTATTCTTAATACTTTTCTCATAGTTGCGGATGCTTGCGAGGGGGTTAATCATAAGTAGGAGGTTTGTTCAAGTAAGGACAACACCTAAGCACCGGTCCACCCATATATCAAACTATCAAAGTAGCGAACACAAATCAAACCAACATGATGGAAGTGACTAGATGAAATTCCCGTGAACCCTCAAGAACGCTTTGCTTATCATAAGAGATTGTTTTGGCATGTCCTTTGCCTCAAAAGGATTGGGATACCTTGCTGCACTTTTGTTACAATTACCGTTACTTGCTCGTTACAATTTATCTTGCTATCAAACTACTCGTTACTTATAATTTCAGTGCTTGCAGAGAATACCTTGCTGAAAACTACTTGTCATTTCCTTCTGCTCCTCATTGGGTTCGACACTCTTACTTATCGAAAGGACTATGATTGATCCCCTATACTTGTGGGTCATCAAGGCTCTTTTCTGGCGCCGTTTCCGTGGAGTGAAGCGCTCTTGGTAAGTGGAAATCGGTAAGGCAAAATTATTACTACGTGTTGAAATTTATTGTCACTTGTTACTATGGAGAACAATCCTTTGAGGAGTTTGTTCGGGGTATCTTCACCTCGACCGGAACCACAGTTAGCTACCCCTCAACCTACTGTACCTACTGAAAATATTGGTTATGAAATTCCTTTCGGGTATGATAGAACCACTGCTAGCTAATCCTTATGCAGGAGATGGAACCGAACATCCTGATATGCACTTGATATATGTGGATGAAATTTGTGGATTATTTAAGCTTGGAGGTTTACCTGGAGATGAAGCTAAGAAGAAGGTTTTCCCTTTATCTTTGAAGGGAAAAACATTGGCATGGTATAGGCTATGCGATGATATTGGATCTTGGAATTGGAACCGACTAAAATTGGAATTTCACCAAAAAAATTATCCTATGCATCTAGTTCATCGTGATCGGAATTATATATATAATTTTTGGCCTCGTGAAGGAGAAATTATCGCTCTAGCTTGGGGGAGGCTTAAGCCAATGTTATATTCATGCCCCAATCATGAGCTCTCAAGAGAAATTATCATTCAGAATTTTTATGCTCGGCTTGAAGGAAATATGCCCTAGAGGCAATAATAAAGTTGTTATTTTATATTTCCTTATATCATGAGAAATGTTTATTATTCATGCTAGAATTGTATTAACCGGAAACTTGATACATGTGTGAATACATAGACAAAACATGTCCCTAGTATGCCTGTACTAGACTAGCTCGTTGATCAAAGATGGTTAAGTTTCCTAGCCATGGATATGAGTTTTAATTTGATGAACCGGACCACATCATTAGGAGAATGATGTGATGGACATGACCCATCCATTAGCTTAGCATTATGATCGTTACAGTTTCATTGCTACTGCTTTCTTCATGACTTATACATGTTCCTCAGACTATGAGATTATGCAACTCCCGAATACCGGAGGAACACCTTGTGTGCTATCAAACTTCACAACATAAATGGATTATAAATATGCTCTACAGGTGTCTCCGAAGGTGTTTGTTGGGTTGGCATAGATCAAGATTAGGATTTGTCACTCTGAGTATCGGAGAGGTATCTCTGGGCCCTCTCAGTAATGCACATAATAAGCCTTGCAAGCAAGGTGAATAATGAGTTAGTTGCGGGATGATGTATTACAGAACGAGTAAAGAGACTTGCCGGTAACAAGATTGAACTAGGTATGACGATACCGACGATTGAATCTCGGGTAAGTAACATACCAATGACAAAGGGAATAACGTATGTTGTCATAAGGTTCGACCGATAAAGATCTTCGTAGAATATGTAGGAACCAATATGGGCATCCAGGTTCCGCTATTGGTTATTGACCATAGAAGTGTCTCGGTCATGTCTACATAGTTCTCGAACCCGTAGGGTCCGCACACTTAACGTTCGTTGATGATATAATATTATATGAGTTATGTATGTTGGTGAACAAATGTTGTTCTGAGTCCCAGATGAGATCACGGACATGACGAGGAGCTCCGGAAGGTCCGGAGGTAAAGATTCATATATTGGATGATATGGTTAGGCCAAGGGGTCAGGCCCACGGGGCGATAAGTCGGTGCAAAAGGAGTTTTGTGGAGGCCAGGGGGCCAAACGCCGAGGCCCATGGGCGTTTGGGACAGACGCCAAGGATTGCAGCGTTTGGTCCTGGAGTCCGATTGGGACTCTTGCCTTTCGGGCAAAACCGACTTTCAGGAGGCTTTTGCTCCAAGTTTCGACCCCAGGGCTCAACATATAAATAGAGGGGCAGGGCTAGTACAAAACACACATCAAGAAACACCAAGCCGTGTGCCGGCAACCCCGTCCCTCTAGTTTATCCTATGTCATAATTCCGTTGTGCTTCGCGAAGCCTTTCGGAGATTGTTCTTCACCAACACCATCACCACGCCGTCGTGCTGCGGGAACTCATCTACTACTTCGCCCGTCTTGCTGGATCAAGAAGGAGAGGACGTCATCGAGCTGAACGTGTGCTGAACGCGGAGGTGATGTACGTTCGGTACTTGATCAGGATGGACCGTGAAGGTGTACGACTACATTAACCGCGTTGATAAACGCTTCCACTTTGCGATCTTCAAGGGTATGAAGATGCTCTCCCCTCTCGTAGCTATGCATCTCCTAGATAGATCTTGCATGATCGTAGGATTTTTTTTGAATTACTATGTTCCCCAACAGTGGTATCCGAGCCAGGTCATGCGTAGATGTTTTATGCACGAGTAGAACACAAAGAGTTTTGGGCGATAATATTCATACTGCTTACTACCAATGTCTTACTTTGATTCGGCGGTATTGTTGGATGAAGCGGCCCGGACCGTCTTTACATGACCACGTTCATGAGACTGGTTCTACTGACATGCTTTTGCACACAGGTGGCTGGCGGGTGCCAGTTTCTCCAACTTTAGTTGAATTGATTTTGACTACGGTCGGTCCTTGTTGAAGGTTAAAACAACACACTTGACGAAAAACCTTTGTGGTTTTGATGCGTAGGTAAGAACGGTTCTTGCTAGAAGCCCATAGCAGCCACGTAAAACTTGCAACAACAAAGTAGAGGACGTCTAACTTGTTTTTGCAGGGCATGTCGTGATGTGATATGGTCAAGACATGACGTGATATAAACTGTTGTATGAGATGATCATGTTTTGTAACAGAGTTATCGGCAACTGGCAGGAGCCATATGGTTGTCGCTTTATTGTATGAAATGCAATCGCCATGTAATTTCTTTACTTTATCACTAAGCGGTGGTGATAGTCGTAGTAGCAATAGTTGGCGAGACGACAATGATGCTTCGATGGAGATCAAGGTGTCAAGCCGGTGACGATGGAGATCATGACGATGCTTCAGTGATGGAGATCATGAGCACAAGATGATGATGGCCATATCATGTCACATATTTTGATTGTATGTGATGTTTATCTTTTATGCTTCTTATTTTGCTTGGTACGACGGTAGCATTATAAGATGATCCCTTACTAAAATTTCAAGGTATAAGTGTTCTCCCTGAGTATGCACCATTGCGACAGCTCTTTGTGCTGAGACACGATGTGATGATCGGGTGTGATAGGCTCTACGTTCACATACAATGGGTGCAAGCTAGTTTTGCACATGCAGAATACTCGGGTTAAACTTGACGACCTAGCATATGCAGATATGGCCTCGGAACACTGGAGACCGAAAGGTCAAGCGTGAATCATATAGTAGATATGATCAACATAGAGATGTTCACCATTGAAAACTACTCCATCTCACGTGATGATCGGACATGGTTTAGTTGATATGGATCACGTGACCATTTAGATGACTGGAGGGATGTCTATCTAAGTGGGAGTTCTTAAGTAATATGATTAATTGAACTTTAATTTATCATGAACTTAGTCTTGATAGTATTTTGCAAATTATGCTGTAGATCAATAGCTCATGTTGTAGCTTCCCTATGTTTTTTATATGTTCCTAGAGAAAACTAAGTTGAAAGATGATAGTAGCAATGATGCGGATTGGGTCCATGATCTGAGGTTTATCCTCGTTGATGCACAGAAGAATTATGTACTTAATGCACCGCTGGGTGACAAACCTATTGCAGGAGCAAATGCGGATGTTATGAACATTTGGCTAGCTCAATATGATGACTACTTGATAGTTTAGTGCACCATGCTTAACGGCTTAGAACCGGAACTTCAAAAATGTTTTGAAACATCACTGAGCATATGAGATGTTCCAAGAGCTGAAATTGGTATTTCAGACTCATCCCCGTGTCAAGAGGTATGAGACCTCTGACAAGTACTTCACCTAAAAGATGGAGGAGAATTGCTCAACTAGTGAGCATGTGCTCAGAATGTCTAGGTACTTCAATCACTTGAATCAAGTGGGAGTTAATCTCCAGATAAGACAATGATTGATAGAGTTCTCTAGTCACCATCACCAAGTTACTGGAACTTCGTAACTATAGTATGCAAGGGATGACGAAAACGATTCCCGAACTCTTCGTGATGCTGAAATCGACGAAGGTAGAAATCAAGAAAGAACATCAAGTGTTGATGATTGACAAGACCACCAGTTTAAAGAAAAGGGCAAAGGGAAAGAAAGGGAACTTCAAGTAGAATGGCAAGCAAGTTACCACTTCCGCGAAGAAGCCCAAAGCTGGACCTAAGCCTGAAACTGAGTGCTTCTACTACAAAGGAAATGGTCACTGGAAGCGGAACTACCCCAAATATTTGGTGAATAAGAAGGATGGCAAAGTGACAAAGGTCTATTTGATATACATGTTATTGATGTGTACCTTACTAGTGCTCATAGTAACCCCTGGGTATTTGATACTTGTTCAATTGCTAAGATTAGTAACTCGAAATAGGAGTTGCAGAATAAATAAAGACTAGTTGAGGGTGAAGTGATGATGTATGTTGGAAGTGGTTCCAAGATTGATATGATCATCATCACACACCGCCTATACTTTCAGGATTAGAGTTGAACCTAAATAAATGTTATTTGGTGTTTGCGTTAAAGCATGAATATGATTAGATCATGTTTATTGCAATACAGTTATTCGTTTAAGACAGAGAATAATTGTTATTCTATTTACATGAATAAAACCTTCTATGATCATACACCCAATGTTGATGGTTTACTGAATGTCGATCGTAGTGATACACATATTCACAATATTGATGCCAAAAGATGCAAAGTTGATAATGATCGTGCAACATACTTGTGGCACTGCCGTTTAGGTCATATTGGTGTAAAGCGCATGAAGAAACTCCATGCTAATGGGATTTTGGAATCACTTTATTATGAATCACTTGGTGCTTGTGAACCATGCCTCATGGGCAAGATGACTAAAACTACGTTCACCGGAACAATGGAACGAGCTACTGACTTATTGGAAATAATACATACCGACGTATGCGGTCTAATGAGTGTTGAGGTTCGTGGCGGGTATCATTATTTTTTGACCTTTGAAGATGATTTGAGCAGATATGGGTATATCTACTTAATGAAACACAAGTCTGAAACATTTGAAAAGTTCAAAGAATTTCAGAGTGAAGTGAGAATCATCGTAACAAGAAAATAAAGTTTCTACAAACTGATCATAGAGGTGAATATTTGAGTTACGAGTTTGGCCTTCATTTAAAACAATGTGGAATAGTTTCAGAGCTCACGCCACCTAGAACACCACAGCGTAATGGTGTTTCCGAACATGGTAACCGTACTTTATTAGACTTACCGATTTACCACTATCATTTTGGGATTATGCATTAGAGATTACTTCATTCACGTTAAACAGGGCACCATCAAAATCCATTGAGACGATGCCTTATGAATTGTGGTTTGGCAAGAAACCAAAGTTTTCGTTCCTTAAAGTTTGGGGCTGCGATGCTTATATGAAAAAGCTTCAACCTGATAAGCTCGAACCCAAATTGGAGAAATGCGTACTCATAGGATACCCAAAGGAAACTGTTGGGTACACCTTCTATCATAGATCCGAAGGCAAGATCGTTGATAAGAATGGATGCTTTCTAGAGAAGGAGTTTCTTTCGAAAGAAGTGAGTGGGAGGAAAGTAGAACTTGATGAAATAATTGTACCTTCTCCCGAATTGGAAAGTAGTTCATCACAGAAATCAGTTCCAGTGATTCCTACACCAATTAGTGAGGAAGCTAATGATGATGATCATGAAACTTCAGATCAAGTTACTACTAAACCTCGCAGGTCTTCCAAAGTATGATCCACACCAGAGTGGTACAGTAATCCTATTCTAGAAGTCATGTTACTAGACCATGATGAACCTACGAACTATGAGGAAGTGATGATGAGCCCAGATTCCGCGAAATGGCTTGAGGCCATGAAATCTGAGATGGGATCCATGTATGAGAACAAAGTGTGGACTTTGGCGGACTTGCCCGATGATCGGCAAGCCATATTAAATAAATGGATCTTCAAGAGGAAGACGGATGTTGATAGTAGTGTTACTATCTACAAAGCTCGACTTGTCGCAAAAGGTTTTCGACAAGTTCAAGGTGTTGACTACAATGAGATTTTCTCAACTGTAGCGATGCTTAAATCCAACCAAATTTGGCAAATGGATGTCAAAACTACATTCCTTAAATGGATATTTCTTAAAGGAGAGTTGTATATGATGCAACCAGAAGGTTTTGTCGATCCTAAAGGTACTAACAAGGTATGCAAGCTCCAGTGATCCATCTATGGACTGGTGCAAGCATCTCGGAGTTGGAATATATGCTTTGATGAGTTGATCAAAGCATATAGTTTTATACTGACTTGCGATGATTCTTGTATTTACAAGAAAGTGAGTGGGAGCACACAGCCTTTCTGATAAGTATATGTGAATGACATATTGTTGATCGGAAATTATGTAGAATTTTTCTGGAAAGCATAAAGGAGAGTTTGAAAGGAGATTTTCAAAGAAAGACCTCAGTGAAGCCACTTACATATTGGGCATCAAGATCTATAAAGATAGATCAAGACGCTTGATAAGTTTTTTTAATGAGTATATACCTTGAAATTTTTTGAAAGAGTTCAAAAATAGATCAGTCAAAGAAGGAGTTCTTGCCTGTATTACAAGGTGTAAAGTTGAGTAGGACTCAAAGGCCGACCACGGCAGAAGATAGAAAGAGAAGGTTCTATAAAGTATGTCATGCTATGTACCAGTCCAGTTGTGTTCCTTGCTATGAGTTTGGCAAGGGGGTACGATAGTGATCCAGGAGTGGATCACTATATAGCGGTCAAAGTTATCCTTAGCTACCTAAGAGGACTAAGGAAGTATATCTCGGTTATGGAGGTGATAAAGAGTTCGTCATAAAGAGTTACATTGATGCATGCTTTTACATCGATCCAGATGACTCTAAGTCTGAATCTGGATACATATTGAAAGTGGGAGCAATTAGCTAGAGTAGCTCCATGCAGAGCATTGTAAACATAGAATATTTGCAAAATACATACAGATCTGAATATGACAGACCCGTTGACTAAACTTCTCTCACGAGAAAAACATGATCACACCTTAGTACTCTTTGGGTGTTAATCACATAGCAATGTGAACTAGATTATTGACTCTAGTAAACCCTTTGGGTGTTGGTCACATGGCGATGTGAACTACGGGTGTTAATCACATACAGATGCGAACTAGATTATTGACTCTAGTGCAAGTGGGAGACTGAAGGAAATATGCCCTAGAGGCAATAATAAATTTGTTATTTTATATTTCCTTATATCATGATAAATGTTTATTATTCATGCTGGAATTTTATTAACCAGAAACTTGATACATGTGTGAATACATAGACAAAACATAGTGTCCCTAGTATGCCTCTACTAGACTAGCTCGTTGATCAAAGATGGTCAAGTTTCATAGCCATGGACATGAGTTGTCATTTGATGAACGGGATCACATCATTAGGAGAATGATGTGATGGACATGACCCATTCATTAGCTTAGCATTGTGATCGTTACAGTTTTGTTGCTACTATTTTCTTCATGACTTATACATGTTCCTCAGACTATGATATTATGCAACTCCCGAATACCGGAGGAACACCTTGTGTGCTATCAAACGTCACAACGAAAATGGGTGATTATAAAGATGCTCTACAGGTGTCTCCGAAGGTGTTTGTTGGGTTTGCATAGATCAACATTAGGATTTGTCACTCCGAGTATTAGAGAGGTATCTCTGGGCCCTCTCGGCAATGCACATCATAAGCCTTGCAATAAATGTGATTAATGAGTTAGTTGCAGGATGATGTATTACGGAACGAGTAAAGAGACTTGCCGATAACGAGATTGAACTAGGTATGAAGATACCTACGATCGAATCTCGGGTAAGTAACATACCGATGACAAAGGGAATAATGTATGTTGTCATGAGGTTCGACCGATAAAGATCTTCATAGAATATGTAGGAAACAATATGGGCATCCAGGTTTCGTTATTCCAGAGAAGTGTCTCGGTCATGTCTACATAGTTCTCGAACTCGTAGGGTCCGCACGCTTAACGTTCGTTGACGATATAGTATTATATGAGTTATGTATGTTGGTGAACAAATTTTTTTTGGAGTCCCGGATGAGATCATAGACATGACGAGGAGCTCCGAAACGGTCCAGAGGTAAAGATTCATATATTGGATGATATGGTTAGGCCAAGGGGTCAGGCCCACGGGGCGATAAGTCGGTGCAAATAGAGTTTTGCGGAGGCCAGGGGGCCAAACGCCGGAGACCTTGGCGTCTGGCCCTGGAGTCCGAGTGGGACTCTTGCCTTTGGGGCAAAACCGACTTTCAGGAGGCTTTTGCTCCATGTTTCGACCCCAGGGCTCAACATATAAATAGAGGGGCAGGGCTAGCACAAAATACACATCAAGAAACACCAAGCCGTGTGACGGCAACCCCGTCCCTCTAGTTTATCCTCCGTCATAATTTCCGTTGTGCTTGGCGAAGCCCTGCGGAGATTGTTCTTCACCAACACCGTCACCATGCCGTCGTGCTGCCGGAACTCATCTACTACTTCGCCCGTCTTGCTGGATCAAGAAGGAGAGGACATCATCGAGCTGAACGTGTGCTGAACGCGGAGGTGATGTACGTTCGGTACTTGATCGGGATGGATCGTGAAGGTGTACGACTACATCAACCATGTTGATAAACGCTTCCGCTTTGCGATCTTCAAGGGTATGAAGATGCTCTCCCTTCTCATAGCTATGCATCTTCTAGATAGATTTTGCATGATCGTAGGAATTTTTTTGAATTACTACGTTCCCCAACATGGCTTTCTCGTGATGATGAATCAATGCTTGATACTTCTTGTACTGGTTCCTTTATGAAGAAGACTATTGAATTCAGGTGGGATCTTTTAGAAAGAATTAAACGCAACTCTAAAGATTGGGAACTCGACGAAGGTAAAGAGTCAAGCATTAAGCTTAAGTATGATTGTGTTAAATCTTTTATGAATACCGATGCTTTTCAAAAGTTTAACACTAAATATGGACTTGACTCTAGCCTCCTTTTGTGAATCATTTGCTGCTCATGTTGATCTCCCTAAGGAGAAGTGGTTTAAATATCACCCACCTATTAAATAAGAAACTAAAGAATCGGTAATTGCTAAAGATGAAGTTATTATTATAATGTTTGATCCAGTTGTGCCTATTGCTTACATTAAAAAACCACCTTTCACTATTAGGATAAAGGAACATGCTAAGGTTTCAACTGTGGTCAATAAAAGTAATAGTAGAGCACCTAAACCTGCTGAACGAATCAAAGTGGAACCTAGTGTTGCTATGGTTAAAGATGTCCTGGTTGAAAATATAGATGGGCATGTTATTTACTTCTGTGATGAAGCTGCTAGAATTGCTAAACCCGATGAAAAAGATAAACATAGACCTGTTGTTGGCATGCTTGTTGTCTCAGTTAAAATAGGAGATCACTGTTATCATGGTTTATGTGACATAGGTGCTAACGTGAGTGCTATTCCTTTTACCTTACATCAAGAAATTATGAATGACATAGCACCCGCTAAAATAGAAGACATAGATGTTACTATTAAGCTTGCTAATAGAGACACCATCATGCCACTTGGGATTGTTAGAGATTTTGAAGTCTTGCGTGGGAAAATAAAATTCCCTATTGATTTTCTAGTTCTTGGCTCCCCACAAGATGACTTTTGTCCCATTATCTTTGGCAGACCTTTTTTGAACACTGTTAATGCTAAAATAGATTGTGAGAAACAAACTGTCGGTGTTAGTTTTGGTGATGAGTCTCATGAGTTTAATTTTTCTAAGTTTAGTAGAAAGCATCATAAGAAAGAATTGCCTAGTAAGGATGAAATTATTGGTCTTGCTTCTATTGTTGTGTGTCCTACTGCTCCACTAGAACAATATTTGCTAGACCATGAAAATGATATGCATATGCATGAAAGAAATGAGATAGATAAAATTTTCTTTGAACAACGACCTCTTCTTAAACACAATTTGCCTATTGAAACTCTAGGAGGTCCTCCTCCACCTAAAGGTGATCCCGTGTTTGAATTAAAACAATTGCCAGACACTTTGAAATATGCTTATCTTGATGAGAAAATGATATATCCTGTGATTATTAGTGCTAACCTTTCAGAACATGAAGAAGAAAGATTATTGAAGGTTCTGAAGAAGCACCGAGCTGCTATTGGATATACTCTTGATGATTTAAAGGGCATTAGCCCCACTCTCTGTCAGCACAAGATTAATATGGAACCTGATGCTAAACCCGTTGTTGATCACCAACGACGTTTGAATCCTAAAATGAAAGAAGTGGTAAGAACTGAAATATTGAAGCTTCTGGAAGCAGGTATAATCTATCCTATAGCTGAGAGTAGATGGGTAAGTCCTATTCATTGTGTCCATAAGAAAGGAGGTATCATCGTTGTTCCTAATGATAAGAATGAACTTATTCCATAAAGAAGTGTCACTGGTTATAGAATGGTAATTGATTTTAGAAATTAAATAAAGCTACTAGAAAAGATCATTACGCTCTAACTTTTATTGATCAAATGTTAGAAAGATTATCTAAGCACACACACAATTGTTTCCTTGATGGATATTCTGTTTTTTCTCAAATACCTGTTTCACAACTTGATCAAGAGAAAACCACCTTTACTTGTCCCTTTGGAACTTATGCTTATAGACGTATGCCTTTTGGTTTATGTAATGCACCTGCTACCTTTCAAAGATGTATGACTACTATATTCTCTGATTTTTGTGAAAAGATTGTTGAGGTTTTCATGGATGATTTTTCCACTTACGGAACTTCTTTTGATGATTTCTTAAGCAACCTTGATCGACTTTTGCAGAGATGCGAGCAAACTAATCTTGTCTTGAATTGGGAGAAGTGCCACTTTATGGTTAATGAAGGTATTGTCTCAGGACATAAAATTTCTGAACAAGGTATTGAGGTGGATAAAGCTAAAGTTGATGCAATTCAGAAAATGCCATGTCCTAAAGATATTAAAGGTATTCATAGTTTCCTCGGTAATTCTGGTTTCTATAGGAGATTTATTAAAGACTTCTTTAAAATTTCTAGGCCTCTTACAAATCTTTTACAAAAGGATGTTCCATTTGTTTTTGATGATGACTGTGTAAAAGCCTTCGAAACAATTACGAAAGCCTTAATTTCTGCATGTATTGTTCAACCACCTGATTAGAACTTGCCTTTTGAAATTATGTGTGATGCTAGTGATTATGTTGTTGGTGCTATTCTAGGACAAAGAGTTGATAAGAAATTAAATGTTATTCATTATGCTAGTAAAACTCTAGATAGTGCCCAACGCAATCATGCTACTACTGAGAAAGAATTTTTAGCAGTGGTGTTTGCCTGTGATAAATTTAGACCTTACATTGTTGATTCTAAAGTGATTGTTCACACCGATCATGCAGCTATAAAATATCTTATGGAAAAGAAAGATGTTAAACCTAGACTCATTTGGTGGGTTCTTTTGCTATAAAAATTTGACTTACATATCACTGATAGAAAAGGAGCTGAGAACCCCGTGGCTGATAACTTGTCTAGGTTAGAGAATATTCTTGATGACCCACAACCTATTAATGATAGTTTTCCTGACAAACAATTAGCTGCAATAAATATTTCTCATAACACTCCTTGGTATGCTGACTATGCTAATTACATTGTTGCTAAATATATAGAACCTAGTTTCACATACCAACAAAAGAAAAACTTCTTCTATGACTTAAGACATTACTTTTGGGATGACCCACATCTTTATAAAGGAGTAGATGGTATTATTAGATGTTGTGTACCTAAGCATGAACAGGGACAATCCTACGGAAATGTCACTCCGAAGCTTATGGAGGGCATCATGCGGGAGATATAACTGCTCACAAGGTAGTGCAATCTGGTTTTATTGGCCTGCGCTCTTCAAGGATGCCCGTAAGTTTGTTTTATCTTATGACGAATGTCAGAGAATTGGAAATATTGGTAAGCGTCAAGAAATGCCTATGAATTATTCACTTGTTGTTGAACCATTTGATGTTTGAGGATTTGATTACATGGGACCTTTTCCTTCCTCTAATGGGTATACACATATTTTGGTTGTTGTTGATTATGTTACTAAGTGGGTAGAATCTATTCAACCTAGTAGTGCTGATCACAACACCTTTGTTAAACTGCTTAAGGAAGTTATCTTCCCAAGGTTTGGAGTCCCTAGATAGTTAATGACTGATGGTGGTTCACATTTCATTCATGGTGCTTTCCGTAAAATGCTTGCTAAGTATGATGTTAACCATAGAATTTCATCACCTTATCATCCTCAGTCTTGTGGTCAAGTTGAACTTAGCAATAGAGAAATAAAATTAATTTTACAAAAAACTGTCAATAGATCCCGAAAAAATTGGTCTAAGAAATTAGATGATGCACTTTGGGCATATAGAACAGCATATAAAAATCCTATGGGTATGTCTCCTTATAAAATGGTTTATGCAAAAGCTTGTCATTTGCCTCTTGAGTTAGAACATAAAGCATATTGGGCAATTAAAGAATTCAACTATGATTTCAAACTTGCCGGTGAAAATAGGTTATTTGATATTAGCTCACTAGATGAATGGAGAACCCAAGCTTATGAAAAAGCCAAGTTATTTAAAGAAAAAGTTAAAAGATGGCATGATAAAAGAATCCAAAAGAGTGAGTTCAAGGTTGGAGAATATGTTCTTTTGTACAACTTTCGTTTCAGATTCTTTGAAGGAAAACTCCTCTCCAAATGGGAAGGACCCTATGTTATTGAGGATGTTTATCGATCTGGAGCCATAAAAATAAATAATGCCGAAGGTACCAACCCGAAGGTTTTCCATGGGCAAAAAGTAAAACATTATATCTCAGGTACGCCCATTAATCTTGAAAGCAATATTATGCAAACTATGACACCGGAAGAACACATAAAAGAAACCTTCCGGAACATTCCAGAATCATGAAAAAAGAGGAGGTGCGTGATATGGTAAGTAAACGGACTCCAAAAAATCTGCAAAAATATTTTCTATCAGTTTTGGAATATATTAAAAATTAGGAAAATATGAAACAACCAGGAAGGCAACCCTGGTGGGCACAAGACACCAGGGCGCGCCTAGCTTGTCAGGCGCGCCTAGGTGGGTTGTGCCCACCTCGGGTACCTTCCAGACTCCATTTTTCTTCCGTTTGCTTGTTTCCCAAGATAAAAAATCTTTTTATACCCCCCCGAACCTATTGACCACCGTATCACGGAGAAATCTTCTGCTTTCTTTTCCTTGTTGTTTTCTGACAGATCTAATTCACCATGGCCGCTTCGAGCTCCTCCAAGGACAAGTTCTTCGAGAACGTCATCAACCTATATCGGCGGGAGGTGATGCAACACCCTCAAGCTATGGAGATGCGTGAGGGGGTGCTCCACATCCGCGATGTGCAAGGCCCCAAAGGGACGGGATCCGTGGAGGCTAGGCTTGAAGCTATGGAGCAGGAGGTCTTCTAGTGCAAGGGGATGGTGGAACATGGACTCAATGCCAATCACCTCATGATCATGGACTATACTCATGATATCAAGGTGGATGCCAAGTCCATGAAGGACATCGTCTTCACCCTCAACGAGCAAATCAACTTTCTCCAAAGCCAGATTTACGATCTCCAAAACCAAGTCTTTGAATATGAGGCAAGGTTTAATGGTATGAGTTTGGCTACCAGTTGCAGGACTCGTAGACTCACTCCTCCTCTTATGATGGTGAGCCCTTGCCATGGAAACCTGAGGATAAGATTGCTACTACTTCATCACCACCACCTCCTTCTTCATCACAAAGGAAAATTGAGTATCGGGTATGGGCACTCCCCTTGGCTTGTGCCAAGCTTGGGGGAGGTGCCCCGGTATTGTATCACCTTCACTATCCTTTTATTTTTACTTATCTTAGTTCGATCCATAGTTATCTTTTGCTTTAGATGAATAAAAGTTTAGTTCGATCCTTTCTTTTCGTGTGTTTGCTTAGTGATCTATCCTTGTAATCGTGTGCAAGATATATAATAGAGTTTAGTTTGAAGTTTTGTTCTGTTTACTTTCATGTTCAATAAAAAGAAAGGAAATAAATGAAAAAGATCATATGCTAATCTTATGGTAAGTAATGACATCATATAAGGAAGAGTATAAGTTGAAAATTTTATTGGAGATTTACAAGGGAAGAGAAGATTAGCATATGGACATGTTTTCGATTTCGGTTTTCGCTTGAGGACAAGCGAGGTCTAAGCTTGGGGGAGTTGATACGTCCATTTTGCATCATGATTACCTATTGTTATTTATAATGTTTTTATGCATAATAATGCTTTTTGGAGTAATTCTAATGCCTTTTCTCTCGTAATATGCAAGGTTCACACAACGAGGGAGAATGCCGGCAGCTGGAATTCTAGACCTGAAAAAGCTACATCAGGCTACCTATTCTGCACAACTCCAAATGAGTTGAAATTTCACGGAGAATTTTTACGGAATATATAAGAATTATTGGAGCAAATAAGTACCAGAGGGGGCCCACCAGGTGGGCACAACCCACCTGGGCGCGCCAGGGAGGGGTTGTGCCCTCCTCGGCCCACCTCTGGTGCCCCTTTTCAGGTATATAGGTCATTTTGACCTAGAAAAAATAAGGATAGTACTTTTGGGACGAAGCGCCGCCGTCTCGAGGTGGAACTTGGGCAGGAGCACTTTTTCCCTCCGGCAGAGCGATTCCGCCGGGGAGCTTCCCTCCCGAAGGGGGAAATCATCGTCATCATCAGCACCAACAACTCTCCCATCTTGGGGAGGGCAATCTCCATCAACATCTTCAATAGCACCATCCCCTCTCAAACCCTAGTTCATCTCTTGCGTTCAATCTTTGTACCGGAACCTTAGATTGGTGCTTGTGGGTGACTAGTAGTGTTGATTACATCTTGTAGTTGATTACTATATGGTTTATTTGGTGGAAGATTATATGTTCAGATCCACTATGCTATTTAATACCCCTCTTATCTTGAGCATGATTATTATTTGTGAGTAGTTACTTTTGTTCTTGAGGTCACGGGAGAAATCTTGTTGTAAGTAATCATGTGAATTTGATATGTGTTCGATATTTTGATGATATGTATGTTGTGATTCCCTTAGTGGTGTCATGTGAACGTAGACTACATGGCACTTCACCTTATTATGGCCTAAGGGAATGCATTATGGTGTAGTAATTAGATGATGGGTTGCGAGAGTGACAAAAGCTTAAACCCTTGTTTATGAAGGGACTGATTTGGATCCAAAAGTTTAATGCTATGGTTAGATTTATTCTTAATACTTTTCTCGTAGTTGCAGATGCTTACGAGGGGGTTAATCATAAGTAGGGGGTTTGTTCAAGTAAGAATATCACTTAAGCACCGCTCCACCCACATATAAAATTATCAAAGTAGCGAACACAAATCAAACCAACATGATGAAAGTTGATACATCTCCGTCATATCTACTTTTCCTAACGCTTTTCCTCTTGTTTTGGACTCTAATTTGCATGATTTGAATGAAACTGACCCGGAGTGACGTTGTTTTCAGAAGAACTACCATGGTGTTGTGTTTGTGCAGAAATAAAAGTTCTCGGATTGGAACGAAACTTTGCGAGGAATTTTTATATGAATAAAGATAATTTCTGGAGCCAAGAACCACCAGAGGTTGGCACCTAGGTGGGCACAACCCACCAGGGTGCACCACCCCCTCCAGGCATGCCCATGTGGGTTATCCCCACCTGGTGGCCCCGCAGACCCTGAAACTGACGCTATTAATCCTATTTTTCCTGAAAAAATCAAGGAGAAAGAATTATCATGTTTCACGAGACGGAGCCGCCACCATCTCCTGTTCTTCATCGGGAGGCCAGATCTGGAGTCCGTTTGGGGCTCCGAAGAGGGGGATCTTCGATCTTCATCATCACCAACCCTTCTCCATTGCGAATTCCATGATGCTCCCCACCAGGAGTGAGTAATTCCTTCGTAGGCTCGTTGGTCGGTGAGGAGTTGGATGAGATTCATCATGTAATCGAGTTAGTTTTGTTAGGGCTTGATCCCTAGTATCCATTATGTTCTGAGATTGATGTTGCTATGACTTTGCCATGCTTAATGCTTGTCACTTTGGGCCCGAGTGCCATGATTTTAGATCCGAACCATTTATGTTATCACCACTATATCTATGTTCTAGATCCGATCTTGCAAGTTATAGTCACCTACTACGTGTTATGATCTGGCAACCCCGGAGTGACAATACTCGGGACACTTCCTGGTGATGACCGTAGTTTGAGGAGTTCATGTATTCACCGTGTGTTAATGCTTTGTTCTGGTTCTCTATTAACAGGACCCCGCTGCCATGGGAGGGTAGGACAAAAGATGTCATGCAAGTTCTTTCCATAAACACGTATGACTATTTACAGAATACATGCCTACATTATATTTATGAACTGGAGCTAGTGCCGTATCGCCCTAGGTTATAACTGTCACATGATGAATATCAGCCGATCCAATGCCTACGATTTTCGTATATATTGTTCTTGCTAAGTTACTACTGCTATTGTTACTATTGCACTTGCTACAAAAGCACTGCTATCACTGTTACCGTTACTGATGTTGTTGCTACTACTATCCAAACTACCATACTACTTTGCTACTGATCACTTTGCTGCAGATAATTAAATTCCAGGTGTGGTTGAATTGACAACTTAGCTGCTAATACTTACAAATATTCTTTGGCTCCCCTTGTGTCGAATCAATAAGTTTGGGTTGAATACTCTACCCTCGAAAACTGTTGCGATCCCCTATACTTGTGGGTTATCAAGACCTTTTTATGGCACCGTTGCCGGGGAGCATAGCTATATTTGTTGAGTCACTTGGGATTATTTTCAATTTATCACTATGAAGAATCTGAAGGATTCTAAGACTGAGATTTTTTCCTCTACGACGAGGGGAGGTAAGGAACTGCCATCCAGCCCCGTTTTAGATTCACCTTCTATTATAAGTAATCTTGCAACACCACCTCATACTATTAATTCTGATATGCCTCAAATTATTTACTTCTGCTATGAATGCTACTCGTGATGATGCTAGTACCTTGCTTGATGATAATGTGCCACTAGGTGAATTTCTTGATGAACAAATTGCTAGAACTAAAGCTTTTGAGAATGCTGAGACTGATGAAATTGTTGAAACTGATGAAGAACTTGAAACTGGAAATCTTGAAACACCCATTAGAACTAGTCCTCCTAGATATTAATGGCCTAAGGTACCGGAAGGTTATGTTATGAATGAGGAGACAACTAGAGATATTCTTGCTTGTAAGGATAGAGATGATCTAGAAAAATTATTATGCAAGTATAAAGAAAAGACTTTGAATGCTAAAATGAAATGTGATCCTCAGTTTGCTACTTCACCTATCTTTGTTGACGATAAGGATTATGAATTCTCTATCAACCTAGAGTTGACTTCTTTGGTTGAATCTGATCCTTTCTATGGTTATGGAACTGAAACTGTAGTGGCACATCTTACTAAGTTGAATGACATAGCCACCCTTTTTGATCATGATGAGAAAATTCATTATTATTACATTCTCAAATTATTTCCGTTCTCACTAAGGGGTGATGATAAAGCTTGGTAAAATACTCTTGCTCCTGGTTGTGTGCATAGTCCCCAAGATATGATTTATTACTTTTCTGAAAAATAGTTTCATACTCATAAGAAACAAGCTGCCTTACAGGAAATATTTAACTTTGTGCAAACTGAAGAAGAGAGTCTCCCACAAGCTTGGGGGAGGCTTATACAATTGCTTAATGCTTTGCCTGATCATCCTCTTAAGAAAAATGAAATACTTGATATCTTCTAGAATGGACTAACCAATGCTTCTAGGGATTTCCTAGATAGTTGTGCTGGTTGTGTTTTCAGGGAATGAACTATTGGGCAAGTTGAAGAATTATTTAATAACATATTGAAAAATTATGATGATTGGACTCTTCCTGAACCACTGCCTAATCCCACTCCGAAGAAGAGGGGTATCTTATATCTCAGTCCCGAAGATATGCAAGAGGCAAAGAAATCTATGAAGGAAAAAGGCATTAAAGCCGAGGATATCAAAAATTTACCTCCTATTAAATAAATACATGGGCTTGATACACCGCCACCACCTAAGGCGGTAGAGGTAAATTCTCTAATGAAATTCAATGGAAATGAGAACCCTCACAATATGCACCCTAGCCAATGCCTTTATGAGTTTGAAAATTATATTAGAAAGCTAGATCACTTCAATGCAAGTGTTATGAAACAATTGAAATACAATTCTGATGTGATTGCTCACTTGAGTGACTTGTTATTTAGAATCTAAAATGATGTTACAGGTATGGGGAAGCATGCTTCTACAGTTCAAACTCAGTTAGAACAAGTTGCTAAATCTCAAAGAGAGTTGTTAGATGAAATGTAATAATATCAATGATCATGTTATTAGATTAATGACTAGAGGAGGTAGAATGACTCAGGAACCACTTTATCCTGAGGGACATCCAGAAAGAATTGAACAAGACTCTCAAAGAGTTAACACTAATGCACCTAGTCCTTCTAAAATGAAGAAGAAGAAGAAGAAGAAGAAGAAGAAGGAGGAGGAGGAGGAGGAGAAGAAGAAGGAGAATAAAAAGAAGAAGAAAAATTATAGGACTTTGCACGCTTCTAGTGAACCTGAAGTAGAAAAATCTCCTTATAATGATAATGAAGTTTCTATCTCTGATGCTGAAACTCAATCTGGTAGTGAACGCTCACCTTCTGATAATGAAAAAGATAATGATGAGGTTCGTGAAGACACTCAACCAAATAATAAAGAACCAAACAATGATGTTGAGATAGAACCAACAGTTGATCTTGATAACCCACAACCCAAGAATAAAAGATATGATAAAAGATACTTTGTTGCTAGAAAACACGGTAAGGAAAGAGAACCATGGGTCCAAAACCTATGCCCTTTCCGCCTAAGTCAACTAAAAAGAAAGATGATGAAGAATTTGAATGCCTTGCTGAAATGCTGAGGCCAGTCTTTTTGCGTACTCGCTTGACTGATATCTTAAAAATGCCTCCTTATGCAAAGTACATGAAGGACATCATCACCAACAAGAGAAAATACCGGAAGCTGAAATCTCTACCATGCTTGCTAATTATACTTTTAAAGATGGGGTACCTAAAAATGTGGAGATCCGGGAATACCAACTATACCTTGCTCCATCAAAAGAAATTATGTGAAAACTGCTTTACGTGATTTGGGAGATGGTGCTAGTGTTATGCCTTTCTCTTTATATAAAAGACTTGGTTTGAACAAACTCACACCCACTGAAATATCTTTGCAAATGGCTGACAAATCAACTGCCATACCTATCAGTATTTGTGAGGATGTGTCCGTTGTTGTTGCTAATGTTACTATTTTGTCTGACTTCGTTATACTTGAGATGCCCGAGGACGACAACATGTCGATTATCCTTGGTAGACCCTTCTTGAATACTGCAGGGGATGTTATTGATTGCAATAAAAGCAAGGTCACTTTTCATATCAATGGTAGTGAGCATACGGTGCACTTTCCGAGGAAACAGTTCCAAGTGAATGGTATTAATGTTATTGAAAAATCTCCGACAATCACTATTGGAAGCTTTCAACTACCTCTACCTATTGTTAAAAAGAAATATAAAATGCTTATTGTTGGGGACATTCATATCCCCGTTGAGGTAATTTAGTGATTTATGGAAGTTCTTTGGTTTCATGCTAATCGAAAGTGGTTGTTAATAAGACTTGATCAACCTTATTAATGGATCATTTTTGAGAGGTATGAAGTTGATGAATTTAGTGAGCACTACCTTCTATCTCTACCTTTTGTTTTCTGTTTTATTAGTTAAATAAAGTAAAATGCCATGCTTTGTCTGTTTTCTGAATTCCCGTGCAATAAAAAATGACCCAAAAATAAAAGTTCTCAAAATGCTCTAAAATTTTAATACATTTTTCTGAATATTTAAGAATTTTTGGTGCAAATAATATTATAGGGAGGTGCACCTGGTGGGCACAACCCACATGGGCGCGCCAGGACCCCCAGGCTCGCCCTGGTGGGTTGTGGTCCCCACGTGGCCCCTCTCACTTATCTCATCATCCCACATCACCACCTACCTCCAGAAAAATCCACCATTGCTCTCTCTCTCTCTCTCTCTCTCTCTCTCTCTCTCGTGCTCTTGCTCTCAAACCCGCGGATTTCGATCTCTTTGCTCGAAGCTCCATTTCCGAAACTGTTTCGGGGATTGTTGCTTCGTATGTGACTCCTCCGTTGGTCCAATTAGTTTTTGCTTTAGTGGTTTATATTTTGAATAATTAGCTACTCGTGGTGCTGCTATAGATGAGCTTGCATGTTGAATTCTTAGAGTTCTAAGTAGTTTGAATGCCTACTATGGCCTCTATGCATCCCTATGAGTAGTTGCTTTCAATCTTGTGAAGTTTTGTTGAGAAAAAGTTTGTGGACTAAATTTTTTAGAATTTTGTTCATAGGAAAAAGATGAGTATCTTTAGGAAGTTTGCTTCCAAGAAGAACTCCAAGAGAGTCATTGGGGAGTCATTTGACAGTGATCTCCATACCCGAAGATTGGCGGAGGTATGGCCGTGCGAATGGCCGCATAACCCGTTCATGGAAGGGGCGGAATCCTTCAGGAGTTTGCACAATATGCTGCTAATGTCGGCTTCACCGACTTCATCGCAGCTGAATGTGAATAGTATCATCTCCTCACCAATTCCTTTGTGCAAAGTTTTCATTTCTTACCTAGGAATAATCCTCCCGTGGTGCAGTTTAATTTATATGCTGAAACCCGTCAGATACCACTTACTGAATTTTGTGATATATGCATGATCCCTTCTGACGGGAGTTTAGTTGAGCCTAGGCCTACGGAGTTTGATGGTTTTTACCGCACTCTGACTATGGGGGATGAGAGAGGGGTGTCAAGTGTCACTGCCACTAGCATACACTTTCCTGTTGTGCATTATTTTGCTTTGTTCATTGCGAAGTGTTTGCTTGCTAGGTGCACTCAGTGCTCCAGACTTTGTTGTTTTACGTCGCGCACTTCATGGCGACAACACTTATAGCTTGGGAGCTATTGTGGCACGTCGCCTCCACATTAACGGATCCAAGGGGTATTTACGCTACTCGCTTGGCGACTCACTTTAACATTCAAATACGCCAATATGATTATCCTTTACGTAAGGTTTATTTAGATCGTCAGGCTATGGAACGCCACCAGTTTATTGCTGGCGATTACCCTAACATTCCTATTCCTTATAACCTGGTTTTCAGTGTGAACACTCATGATATTATCCCATTGCAGGCACCTGCTTTGTTGTTGCGACCAGACCTCAAACAGTCTGATCTCTGTGCATCAGTGTCATCCCTGGATCGGTAATGCTGACATGCACAATACTCGAAGGATTTATAACAGAGTAGCAATCACACACTTATTACATCGAATGTCTCAAAAGAGAACTAATTACAAATAAATATGGCTTAAGGCCATCTAAATAATGATAACAGTGGAAGGCTTCGAAGATAAGCGACTCCATCAACTCCAACGACATCACTGAGTATAAGATCACGACCTAAGGCACCTTACTCGTCGTCTGAAAAGTCTGCAAGATGAACGTTGCAGCCCGAAAACGGGTCAGCACATGGAATATGCTAGCAATGTAACACATAGAGAGTACTGAACAGAATAATGCTATACTACATGCATATATGGCTGGTGGAAATGTAACACCCCAGATGTATCATGTCCCATTTTGGCAATATATCAACTTGACCTTCATCCAAATTCTTGTGGGTTTTATCATGTTTGGCCTCATCTTGTTTTGGTTATGTGTGGTTTTATTCTTTTCTTTGTCATTTTCCTTTTTAGCCATTTTGCATTTGCGCCTCTTGTCATTTTGCATTCATCCTCATCATGTAGTGCATCTTCATCTCATGCCATCTCATGTTGCATGTTGTCATTCATGTTGTTGCCATGAGCGATAACCTTGTCCCCCCCTTCCAACCATGGCACCTTCACTTCTCCTCCTTCCTTCTCTTATCAAGTGCAATTTTCCTTCCTCTAATAATGTTCATCTTCTCCCTGTTAATCTTGCTCCATATCATAAATCTCTCTGCCAAATGTCTCCTTATTTGAAGTTGTTTTGGTCAGGTTCAAGAATGACACAAGTTTGAATTATATCCAAACTTGTCTTATTTTTCTACCTCTAAAAATGCCCAATGCAATTTTTTAAAATAATGGAGAATTCCAAGAGTTGAAGAATATTTTCCTTATCCTCTAACTCCTCTTCTTTTTCCGTGAGCTTTTCTGGTTTTAATTCTGTTTAAAAAAATGGAAATGCAACAGCAAAGAGCAGCCAACAAGAAGAACCCCCCTGGCCTCGGCCTCCCGGGCCGCCCAGCTAGCGACCGCAGCAGCCCAACCAGCCATCCATCCGCTTGCTCGCTCGCGCCTCGTCGTTTCTCACCCGGTCGCCTCGCTACCCAAGAGCCGTGACGCCCACGTGGCACTCGCGACCCCACCAGCCAGCCCAGCTCTGGCAAGACCCGCCTCTCCCTTTTCGTCTACCTCACGCCACAAGACATGGCCACGGCAGCGCGTCGACGCCGTGCTCCACCCGTCGCCCTAGCCTCCCTTTTATCCCCTCTCCGTGTCCACGCGCCCCCTAGGGTTTCCCTCTTCCTCCCATCGCCGCCGCCAGGTGAGTAGACCACCAGATTCACCGCGCCCGCTCCGTCCCGAGCGCACCTGAGAGCGCGCCTCATCGCCGGTGTGCTCTCCGGCCACTCAAAACCCTGCCGATCGTGCCCTTCTTCTTCCTCGTCGTCGTCTCCTTCCACGACGTCGACTACGGTGCCCCGGACGACGAGTTCCTCGACGTCCCCTGCTTCCTCCTTCCGCTCGGCCAGAGACACGCCAAGGTTCAGAGCTCCGATTCGTCGCCGCCAGCTCGTCTCCGTCGACCACTTCGCGTCCTTGGGTGAGCTGGGTAACGCACCTCCCTCTCCCATCCTTCCCATGGCATGTAGACGCCCGTAGATCGCTGTCCGGTCCGTGTCTTCCCGCGCTCGCAGTGCTCCGGCGTATCTGAATTCGTTTGTGCAGTGTTGTGCCGCCGTAGCATGTTTGCGTGCCCCGCGCTGGTTTCCCCCTTGTCGTGCTCCCGCAGCTCGTTCGCGCCGCTCGTTCGTGCTCCCGCGCGCACCCGGCTTCTCCCTGTGACGCCGTAGCTGCTGCTGCCGCTCGCCGTAGACGCCATGGCCCCGATTCGAGTGCCCCTGCATCCCCTCATAGGTGCACGCACCCATTTCCCCTTACCGCACGACCGCCGGGGTCTCTGTGCCCGCTGGGTTGCCGCCGTTGCCCTCGCCGGCGCCGTCGTCCTCTCTGTTTGCAGCAGAGTCGCGCGACCTGGCGCATATCTAAAAGGGGCCGAAGCCCTTCCCTACCAGCAGCCCCGTCCTAGCCCATCTGGTAGCGCACCCATGCTTGTAACCAGGAGACATGGGTTCGAATCCCAGGCTCTCCACAGTTTTTTTGTCGATTTTATTTTCCTTTGTATCACTGACGTTGGGTCCCACCGGTCATTCACACACCCAGCCACATGGACCACGGCCCTACCAGTCAGCCTAACGGCTGGGAACAGCCTGGGTGCACCTAGATTTCCTCACGTTTTTCTGTTTTATTCCAAATTCGGAATATGCCAGTTTTGGCATATGCTGAGGATTCCATTATAGGCTATATTGGTTTTTGCATAAATGTGGGGATTTTTCTACAGCAACCTAGACATATTATATATGTTTTGGGGTGAAAAATCCCACCAATCCAGTGGTGGCATTAGTTTCTGCATTTGAGCAAGTTCATTGTCATTTTACATCATGATGTTGTCTTGTCATTTTTGTGTGTTTTATTTCAAGCATGCTATGAAGTTGTTTTGCACAAGGATAGCTTCATTTTCATGCCTACTTCATGCTAGTACTTGATCCGTGCCATGATATGCCTGATAGTGAGTTAATCAAGCTTGTAAAGATGCCATGTTGAATCTGTTTTTGCCATGTCCTGAAATTTCACCAAGTCTGGAACTGTTAATAAAACTTGCTATGTTTACATGGGTGCCATCATTTCTTATGGTCCTTTTTGGCTTATGGTCAGTAAGGGACTTTTGATCTATGCTTTGAGTAGAATCATGTCATGCCTTATTTTGCTATTATAAGTTTCTGTAGCTTGTTGTTTGCTTGCTTTAAACATGCCTTCCTGATGTTAATTTCTGGCATACTAGTATTTTCACTAAGTCTGTGAACCTGATATTTTTTGCACTTTCACCATGTTTGTTTGAACCTGTTATGATGTGATTTAGCCGTAGCTCAATGTTCCTCTTTTGTTAAGCACCTCCTGTAGATCACTGTCATATGCTTTGTTTGCATGTTGGGGTGCTGTAGCATAGTTTCTTGTTGCATGCTAAGTAGCATCGTGCTGTTAAACGCAGATTTGTGCCATTATTGTTTTGCTGGCCAATTGCAAACCGTGCATCCTATTCCGGTGATCTTTATATCGATTTCAACCGAAATCATCTCATCTTTCCAGCGGCATACTTGGTTTGCCAAGTTGATGCCTTGTTCATCATTGTCCTTTCGGAGCACACATATGCATTGCATATCACATCTCGCATCGCATGTCATGTATTGCATCATATTGCTTGTGCATTGTTCCTTGTTTGATTGTGGTTCCGTTGCTTGTGTTCTTGCTTTGGGTAGAGCCGGGAGACGAGTACGTGAACGAGGAACCTGTTGAGAACGCCTACGAGGATCAAGCCTTCGACAACTCTGAGAACCTTGCAGGCAAGATGACCATAACTTCGATATCACTTCTATCTTTGCTTGCTAGATGCTCGCTCTTTTGCTATGCCTATGCTGCAATACCTACCACTTGCTATATCATGCCACCCATATTGCCATGTCAAACCTCTAACCATCCATGTCCTAGCAAACCGTTGATTGGCTATGTTACCGCTTTGCTCAGCCCCTCTTATAGCGTTGCTAGTTGCAGGTGAAGATGAAGTTTGTTCCTTGTTGGAACACGGATATTTTGGGATATCACAATATCTATTGTTTTAATTAATGCATCTATATACTTGGTAAAGGGTGGAAGGCTCGGCCTTATGCCTGGTGTTTTGTTCCACTCTTGCCACCCTAGTTTCCGCCATACCGTGTTATGTTCCTTGATTTTATGTTCCTTATGCGGTTGGGTGATTTATGGGACCCCGTGATAGTTCGCTTTGAATAAAACTCCTCCAAGAAGGCCCAACCTTGGTTTTACCATTTGCCACCTACACCCTTTTTCCCTTGGGTTTTCGCGAGCCCAAGGGTCATCTTTATTTTAGCCCCCGGACCGGTGCTCCTTCGAGTGTTGGCCCGAATCGAGCTGATCATGGGCCACCACGGGAAACTCGAGGCCTGGTTTTACTCGTAGCTAGTCTCATCCGGATGTGCCTCGAGAACGAGATATGTGCAGCTCCTATCGGGATTTGTCGGCACAATCGGGCGGCTTTGCTGGTTTAGTTTTACCATTGTCAAAATGTCATGCGAACAGGATTCCGAGATCGATCGGGTCTTCCCGGAGAAGGTTTATTCCTTCGCTGACCGTGAGAGCTTGTGATGGGCTGTTGGGACACCCCCGCAGGTATTATCTTTCAAAGCCGTGCCGCTGTTATGAGGCGATGGGAATTTGTTAATGTTCGGTTGTAGAAAACCGAAGTTGACCTTAATTAAAATACATTAACGCGTGTGTAATCGTGATGGTCCCTTCTCGTGAGTCCGGAAGTGAACACGTGTTGGAGTTATGTTTGACGCAGGTTGCTCTAGGATCACTTCTTGATCGCTACTAGCTTCACGACCGTGCCTTGCTTCTCTCCTCGCTCTCTTTTGCGATTGTAGCCACCATATATGCTAGTCGCTGCTGCAGCTCCACCTTTTACACCAGCCTTCCCTTTGCTTAAATAGTCTTGATCTCATGGTGTGAGATTGCTGAGTCCCGTGACTCACAGATTCTACCAAAACAGATGTAGGTACCGATGATACCAGTAGCAGAGGGCGAATCGAGCTGAAGTGGGAATTTGATGAGGCCCTTGGTCGTTACTATGTTTCATTTCAGACGATCAATGGCGGAGTCCAGCTTGGGACGATCGGGATCCGTGTTGCATTTGGGGTAGTCTTCTTTTATTTTGGTTCCGTAGTCGGACCTTGAGTGTAAACTGAATGATGGATGTTTATTTATGTATTGTGTGAAGTGGCATTGTAAGCCAACTATGTATCTCTTTTCCTTATGTATTACATGGGTTGTGCGAAGATTACCTCACTTGCGACATTGCTTTCAATGCGGTTATGCCTCTAAGTTGTGCTTCGACACGTGGGAGATATAGCCGCATCGAGGCGTTACAAGTTGGTAATCGAGCCTTCCCGACCTTAGGAGCCCCACCGCTGATCGCTTTTAGCGGTCGAGTTGTGTCTAGAAAAAATGTTTTGAGTCATTTAGGATTATATATATCGGAGAGTTAGAATTTTTTACTCCTCACCCCTTAAATCGCTCTGGTGAGGTCTCCGACGAGAAGTTTTGACTTTCCTCTCCTCAAATTTCACTAATTTTTTTTAGGATCACGCTGGTATCTTGGAATCGTTCGATGGTTTTATGATGAGAACATTGTCTTGGTGCCTCTGTCGGGGTTTAGTGGAAGTGTCCCGGAGTTGAGCTCGAGGTGTTGTCGCCATAATTTTATCATTGCAGTTCGGAATACCGAGTTTAGTATCGCCGACATCGAAAATCTGTTTTATGCAGTTCGTTGGTGAGATAACCCCGCTAACCCGAAGATCGAGGTGAGTACGGGAGTATTGCCATGACTCGTATAACGGATGCTTTTCGAAGGTTGAGGTACACGATTTCCGAAGGTTTCTTGGTTATGTGTTGAAGGATGGATACAGCAGGATGTAGGGATTGTTAGTTTGGGTGAGATATATTGCTTCCCCTGTATCCCCAACACCTGATTGCATAACCGGAAAGTTTTAGGAGTTTATAGGTGGGATTCAAGTACCTCTAGCACTTCTTCCCGCAGATATTTGGTTTGTGATTGGGTAATCCTTACCACTTATTTGTTCCATTCATACCTTGTTTTTATTTTCATTCTTCTATCTCTTATCAAGTGGCTTCTCACCTTAATGGACGTGATGTTTACTTTGGAATTCATTCGTTCATCCCTGTTCAATGTTTATTGTGAAGACTATATGTTGCAATTTCTATCCGCTGATTCAACTTGCCTATCTCGCTCATCAAGATGCTAACGGATGTCACCCTCTTCAGATGGCTCCGCCAACGCCGTAATCCGGACGCAGTGATGGGAATCAGCGAACCTCCACCTCCACCTCCGCCTCCGGAGGCATGGCAAACTTTGATGGCAACAACAAACGCCAACGCTCAGTTGTTGATCCAGCTGATGTAAGAGCGTAACCAAGGCCAAGGCAACCGAGGGAATCAAGGTCAAGGGCAGTTCTACCATCAGCCTCAGTTCCCTACCTCAACCAGTTCCTTGCAAATCAGCCAAATTCTTTCACCATCGTGTCGAGGCCACAGACGCCGACGATTGGCTCATGGATATCAACAAGCATTTTGAATGCAGCAATGTCGGACACGAGGACTACGTCAAGTTCGCGTCTTTTCAGCTCAAGGATCAAGCGGTGATTGGTTCCAAAGAATACAAGGATTCCAGAGGAGGTCGAGTGATTACTTGACTGATTTGCGTCGGGACTTTAAAGCTCACCATATTCCTACCGGTGTTGTTGAGAGCAAGCGTGAGGAGTTCCGCAATCTCAAGCAAGGCAACATGTCAGTGTACGAATACAACAAATAGTTTCAGAAACTTGCTCGCTTCGCTAAACAAGACGTTCCTGATGAAAAGAGTATGATCTACCAATTCAGAGGTGGCCTTAGAGAGGATCTGCAGTTAGCTCTTGTTCTTATTGAGCCTACTCAGTTCGATCAATTCTACAATATGGCCCTCAAGCAAGAAGGTGCTCAGCTCAAGTGTGAGGCTTCAAAGAAGAGAAACAGGATGCGATTCGGTCTTCTTCTTCCTCTCAAGTGGCAACAAAGCAGCAAAAGTTCTACCTTCCTCCTCCTCCGTTCCGTCGCCCCTACCAAGAAGAACTCGGTGGTCGTGGATCTTCCCACCCACCCAACCCAAGCTACGAGAACAAGTCTCAGCCTCAAGCTCCAAAGTCAAATGCTCCTTATCACTGTCCGCTCTCAGAGGTGACCTGCAACAAGTGCCAGCAGAAGGGTCACTATGCGAACAAATGCTTCAACCAAAGGCGCCTTCCGCCTCCTCCTCCTGTGAGATCTTCAAGCAATGCAGTGGTCAAGCATAATCCGAAGCATGCAAAGGTGAATATGATGAATGCAGCTCAAGCAGAGGATTCTTCAGATGTGATAATGGGTAATCTCTCAGTTAATGATATTCCTGCAAAAGTCTTATTTGATACTGGTGCATCGCATTCTTTCATGTCATATCCTTTTGCATCGAAGCTACGCTTTTGACACGGAGGAATTACCTAAAGCTATGCAAGTTATTTCTCCGCTAAGCGCTTGAGCTCTAGCATGATGGTTCGTAATGTCGGTATCAAGATGGGCGACTATAGATTGCCTTCTCCAATTGTTCTTGGTGACTCGATATTGATCTAATTCTCGGGATGGATGGCTTTCAAAGACAAGGCTCAGCTTGATTGTGCTGCCAGGAAATTCAATTGACACACTCTTCCGAGGATGTTATCATCTATGCCGCTTCGTGATTGAAACCATTCGGTTGTTTTCTCTCAATGAGAAGGGCGAGTTGATGCTATCTCTCGATTCCGATCGCTTGTGAGTACCAAGATGTCTTTCCGAAGAGCTTAGGGTATGCCTCCTCATCGCCACCGAATTTGTTATCGATCTTGAGCACGGCATCGAACCCGTTTGCAAGCTTCCTTACAAGCTTGGACCCAAGGAGCTGAAAGAATTGAAGAAGCAGCTCGATGAACAAGAGCGTCTGGTTTGATCGGACCGAGTTCATCTCCATGGGGATGTGGAGTTCTTTTGTCCGTAAGAAGGATGGCACGGACCGACTTTGCGTTGATTACCGTCCATTGAACAAGAAGACAATCAAGAACAAGTATCCACTTCCCAACATCAATGAGCTATTCGAGCAACTCAAAGGTGCTAAAGTATTCTCCAAGCTTGACCTCCATATGGGTTATCATCAGATTCGCATTCGTGAACAAGATATTCCCAAGACAGCATTCAGAACAAGCTTTGGTTCTTATGAATATACTGTCATGTCTTTCGGCCTTGTCAATGCTCCTCCAACATTCTCTCGAATGATGAACTTTATCTTCAACCCCTACACAAATGATTTCGTCTTGGTGTATCTCGATGATATTTTGGTCTTCTCCAAGAACAAGCAGGATCATGCCAAACATTTGCGATTGGTGCTCGACAAGCTCAGAGAGCATCAATTCTATGCGAAGTTTTCCAAATGTGAGTTCTGGCTTGATGAAGTTCTTTATCTTGGTCATATCATCTCCGCCAAGGGAATTGCTGTTAATCCGCGAAGGTTTCGCGGTTCGGATTGGGAACCTCCTCGTAATGTCAAGCAGCTCCTTGATTTTCTTGGGCTTGCAAGCTATTGTCAAGATTCATTGAGAACTTTCTAAGATTGCAAAGCCTCTTTCCAACCTCCTCCGAAGCATGTCAAGTATGTCCGACGCCTAAGTGTGATGTCGCTTTCAACACCCTCAAAGAGAAGCTGGTTACACTCTGTCTTGACTCCTCCCGATGAATCCAAACCATTGAAGTTTTCGTGATGCTTCCTTGCAAGGTCTCGGTCTGTGTTAATGCAAGAGAAGAAGGTTGTGGCCTATACCTCTCGCCGATTAAAGCCCAACGAAAAGAACTACCCCACTCACGATCTCGAGTTGGCGGCAGTTGTCCATGCTTTGATAACATGGAGACATCTCTTGTTGGGAAGGAAAGTGGACATTTTCACCGATCACAAGAGCCTCAAGTATATCTTCACTCAACCAAACCTCAACCTCAGGCAAACTCGATGGGTCGAAATGATTCAAGAGTACAATCCAAGTATTGAATATACTCCTGGCAAGGCGAATGTGATTGCAGATGCCTTGAGCAGAAAGGCTTATTGCACCAGCTTAATTCTTAAGCCCTTCCAACCGGATCTTTGTGCCGCAAGCTAAATCTTCAAGTTGTTCCTCAAGGCTTTCTTGCCAACCTCATAGCCTCTCCTTCTTTGGAAGATCAAATTCGTGAGGCGCAACTCCTGGATACCATGGTGAAGAAGGTGAAACGTGGTATTGACAAGGGCATTTCCAAATACAAGTGCTATCGCTTGGATGACAAAGACACTCTTTTCTTCGAGGATCGAATTGTGGTTCCCAAAGGCGATTTGAGAAAAGTCATTATGAATGAGGCACACAATTCCCTCCTATCCATTCATCTTGGAAGTACGAAGATGTACCATGACCTCAAGCAGTCGTATTGGTGGACTCGAATGAAGCGAGAAATTGCTCAATTCGTGAATGAATGTGATGTCTGCAGAAGGGTGAAAGTAGAACACCAAAGACCAGCTGGTCTCCTCCAACCTCTTGCTATTCCAGAATGGAAGTTTGATCATATCGAGATGGACTTCGTGACTGGATTTCCCAAGTCCAAGCGTGGAAATGATGCTATCTTCGTTGTCATTGACAAGCTTACTAAAGTGGCTCATTTTCTTCCTATCAAAGAATCTATCACAGCAGCTCACGGTGGCGAGCTATACACCTCGTAATTGTCTCCTTGCATGGTATTCCACAATTGATCTCTTCAGACCGAGGAAGCATTTTCACTTCTAAGTTCTAGGACTCCTTTCAGAAGGCCATGGGCACCAACATTCGTTTAAGCACAGCTTTCCATCCTCAAACTAGTGGCCAAGTCGGCCGAGTCAATCAAATCCTTAAAGATATGCTCAGGGCTTGTGTCATTTCCTTTGGCATGAAGTGGGAAGAGTGTCTTCCATATGCCGAGATCTCCTACAACAACAGCTTCCAAGCAAGTTCGGGCAAGGCCCCATTCGAAATTCTCTATGGCAGGAAGTGCCGTACTCCTCTCAATTGGTCCGAGACAGGTGAACGCCAACTTCTTGGCAACGACTTGATCACGAAGTCAAGAGATGTGCAAAGTCATTCGTGAGAATCTCAAAGCCGCATAATCGCGCGGAAGGGCTATTATGATGACAAGCACCGTGATGTGGCTTTTGAAATCGGAGACCATGTCTACCTCGCGTCTCTCCAATGAAAGGCACTCGCCGCCGGTATCAAAGGAAGCTTGCCCCTAGATACGTGGGTCCTTTCAAGATCATTGGCAAAAGAGGGGATCTCGCCTATCAACTTGAGCTTCCGTCCAACTTTGCAAACGTGCACGATGTGTTTCACGTGTCACAACTCCGCAAGTGCTTCAAGATTCCTGAGCGCAGTATCAACTTTGAAGAAATTTACCTCCAAGAAGATCTCTCTTACCATGAGCACCCCGTTGCTATTCTTGAAGAAACCGAGCGCAAGACTCGCAAGAAGTCAATCAAATTCCTGAAAGTTAAGTGGTCACACCATTCCGACCGAGAAGCCACCTGGGAGCGCGAGGATCACCTCCGTTCCGAATATCCGGAGTTCTTTCAGTCCTAGATCTCGGGACGAGATCCTCTTGCAGTGGAGGAGAGTTGTAACACCCCAGATGTATCATGTCCCATTTTGGCGATATATCAACTTGACCTTCATCCAAATTCTTGTGGGTTTTATCATGTTTGGCCTCATCTTGTTTTGGTTATGTGTGGTTTTATTCTTTTCTTTGTCATTTTCCTTTTTAGCCATTTTGCATTTGTGCCTCTTGTCATTTTGCATTCATCCTCATCATGTAGTGCATCTTCATCTCATGCCATCTCATGTTGCATGTTGTCATTCATGTTGTTGCCATGAGCATCATGGGCATAACCTTGTCCCCCCTTCCAACCATGGCACCTTCACTTCTCCTCCTTCCTTCTCTTATCAAGTGCAATTTTCCTTCCTCTAATAATGTTCATCTTCTCCCTGTTAATCTTGCTCCATATCATAAATCTCTCTGCCAAATGTCTCCTTATTTGAAGTTGTTTTGGTCAGGTTCAAGAATGACACAAGTTTGAATTATATCCAAACTTGTCTTATTTTTCTACCTCTAAAAATGCCCAATGCAATTTTTTAAAATAATGGAGAATTCCAAGAGTTGGAGAATATTTTCCTTATCCTCTAACTCCTCTTCTTTTTCCCTGAGCTTTTCTGGTTTTAATTCTGTTTTTAAAAAAAATGGAAATGCAGCAACAGCAGCAGCCAGCGCAGCAACCCCACCTGGGCCTCGGCCTCCCAGGCCGGCCCAGCTAGCGCACCGCGCAGCCCAACCAGCCATCCAGTCCGCTTGCTCGCTCGCGCCCTCGTCGTTTCTCACCCGGTCGCCTCGCTACCCCGCAGCCCGTACGCCCATGTGGCACTCGCGACCCCACCAGCCAGCCACTGGCTACAGCGCACCCGCCTCTCGCCTTTTTGTCTAGCTCACGCCGCGCGCGCACATGGCCACGGCCGCGTCGACGCCGTGCTCCACCCGTCGCCCTAGCCTCCCTTTTATCCCCTCTCCGTGTCCACGCGCCCCCTAGGGTTTCCCTCTTCCTCCCATCGCCGCCGCCAGGTGAGTAGACCACCAGATTCACCGCACCCGCTCCGTCCCGAGCGCACCTAAGAGCGCGCCTCGTCGCCGGTGTGCTCTCCGGCCACTCGAAACCCTGCCGATCGTGCCCTTCTTCTTCCTCGTCGTCGTCTCCTTCCACGACGTCGACTACGGTGCCCCGGACGACGAGTTCCTCGACGTCCACTGCTTCCTCCTTCCGCTCGGCCAGAGACGTGCCAAGGTTCAGAGCTCCGATTCATCGCCGCCAGCTCGTCTCCGTCGACCACTTCGCGTCCTTGGCTGAGCTGGGTAACGCACCTCCCTCTCCCATCCTTCCCATGGCATGTAGACGCCCGTAGATCGCTGTCCGGTCCGTGTCTTCCCGCGCTCGCAGTGCTCCGGCGTATCTGAATTCGTTTGTGAAGTGTTGTGCCGCCGTAGCATGTTTGTGTGCCCCGCGCTGGTTTCCCCCTTGTCGTGCTCCCGCAGCTCGTTCGCGCCGCTCGTTCGCGCTCCTGCGCGCACCCGGCTTCTCCCTGTGACGCCGTAGCTGCTGCTGCCGCTCGCCGTAGATGCCATGGCCCCGAGTCGAGCGCCCCTGCATCCCCTCATAGGTGCACGCACCCATTTCCCCTTACCGCACGCCCGCCGGGGTCTCTGTGCCCGCTGGGTTGCCGCCGTTGCCCGCCAATATTGCCGTCGTCCTCTCTTTGCAGCAGAGTCGCGCGACTGGGCGATATCTAAAAGGGGCCGAAGCCCTTCCCTACCAGCAGCCCCGTCCTAGCCCATCTGGTAGCGCACCCACGCTTGTAACCAGGAGACCTGGGTTCGAATCCTAGGCTCTCCACAGTTTTTCTGTCGATTTTATTTTCCTTTGTATCACTGACGTTGGGTCCCACCGGTCATTCACACACCCAGCCACGTGGACCACGGCCCTACCAGTCAGCCTAACGGCTGGGAACAGCCTGGGTGCACCTAGATTTCCTCACGTTTTTCTATTTTATTCCAAATTCGGAATATGCCAGTTTTGGCATATGCTGAGGATTCCATTATAGGCTATATTGGTTTTTGCATAAATGTGGGGATTTTTCTACAGCAACCTAGACATATTATATATGTTTTTGGGGTAGAAAAATCCCACCAATCCAGTGGTGGCATTAGTTTCTGCATTTGAGCAAGTTCATTGTCATTTTACATCATGATGTTGTCTTGTCATTTTTGTGTGTTTTATTTCAAGCATGCTATGAAGTTGTTTTGCACAAGGATAGCTTCATTTTCATGCCTACTTCATGCTAGTACTTGATCCGTGCCATGATATGCCTGATAGTGAGTTAATCAAGCTTGTAAAGATGCCATGTTGAATCTGTTTTTGCCATGTCCTGAAATTTCACCAAGTCTAGAACTGTTAATAAAACTTGCTATGTTTACATGGGTGCCATCATTTCTTATGGTCCTTTTTGGCTTATGGTCAGTATGGGACTTTTGATCTATGCTTTGAGTAGAATCATGTCATGCCTTGTTTTGCTATTATAAGTTTCTGTAGCTTGTTGTTTGCTTGCTCTAAACATGCCTTCCTAATGTTAATTTCTGGCATACTAGTATTTTCACTAAGTCTGTGAACCTGATATTTTTTGCACTTTCACCATGTTTGTTTGAACCTGTTATGATGTGATTTAGCCGTAGCTCAGTGTTCCTCTTTTGTTAAGCACCTCCTGTAGATCACTGAAATATGCTTTGTTTGCATGTTGGGGTGCTGTAGCATAGTTTCTTGTTGCATGCTAAGTAGCATCGTGCTGTTAAACGCAGATTTGTGCCATTATTGTTTTGCTTGCCATTTGCAAACCGTGCATCCTATTCCGGTGATCTTTATATCGATTTCAACCGAAATCATCTCATCTTTCCAGCGGCATACTTGGTTTGCCAAGTTGATGCCTTGTTCATCATTGTCCTTTCGGAGCACACATATGCATTGCATATCACATCTCGCATCGCATGTCATGTATTGCATCATATTGCTTGTGCATTGTTCCTTGTTTGATTGTGGTTCCGTTGCTTGTGTTCTTGCTTTGGGTAGAGCCAGGAGACGAGTACGTGAACGAGGAACCTGTTGAGAACGCCTACGAGGATCAAGCCTTTGACAACTCTGAGAACCTTGCAGGCAAGATGACCATACCTTCGATATCACTTCTATCTTTGCATGCTAGATGCTCGCTCTTTTGCTATGCGTATGCTGCGATACCTACCACTTGCTATATCATGCCACCCATATTGCCATGTCAAACCTCTAACCATCCATGTCCTAGCAAACCGTTGATTGGCTATGTTACCGCTTTGCTCAGCCCCTCTTATAGCGTTGCTAGTTGCAGGTGAAGATGAAGTTTGTTCCTTGTTGGAACACGGATATTTTGGGATATCACAATATCTATTGTTTTAATTAATGCATCTATATACTTGGTAAAGGGTGGAAGGCTCGGCCTTATGCCTGGTGTTTTGTTCCACTCTTGCCACCCTAGTTTCCGTCATACCGGTGTTATGTTCCTTGATTTTGCGTTCCTTACGCGGTTGGGTGATTTATGGGACCCCCGTGATAGTTCGCTTTGAATAAAACTCCTCCAGCAAGGCCCAACCTTGGTTTTACCATTTGCCACCTACACCCCTTTTTCCCTTGGGTTTTCGCGAGCCCGAGGGTCATCTTTATTTTAGCCCCCCCGGACCAGTGCTCCTTCGAGTGTTGGCCCGAACTGAGCTGCCTGCGGGGGCACCACGGGGAAACTCGAGGCCTGGTTTTACTCGTAGCTAGTCTCATCCGGATGTGCCCTGAGAACGAGATATGTGCAGCTCCTATCGGGATTTGTCGGCACAATCGGGCGGCTTTGCTGGTTTAGTTTTACCATTGTCAAAATGTCATGCGAACCGGGATTCCGAGACTGATTGGGTCTTCCCGGGAGAAGGTTTATTCCTTCGTTGACCGTGAGAGCTTGTGATGGGCTAAGTTGGGACACCCCTGCAGGGTATTATCTTTCGAAAGCCGTGCCCGCGGTTATGAGGCAGATGGGAATTTGTTAATGTCCGGTTGTAGAAAACCCGAAGTTGACCTTAATTAAAATACATCAACCGCGTGTGTAACCATGATGGTCCCTTCTCGGCGGAGTCCGGGAAGTGAACACGGTGTTGGAGTTATGTTTGACGCAGGTTGCTCTAGGATCACTTCTTGATCGCTACTAGCTTCACGACCGTGCCTTGCTTCTCTCCTCGCTCTCTTTTGCGATTGTATCCACCATATATGCTAGTCGCTTGCTGGAGCTCCACCTTTTTACACCAGCCTTCCCTTAAGCTTAAATAGTCTTAATCTCGCAGGTGTGAGATTGCTGAGTCCCCATGACTCACAGATTCTACCAAAACAGATGCAGGTACCGATGATACCAGCGCAGAGGGCGCAACTGAGCTGAAGTGGGAATTTGATGAGGCCCTTGATCGTTACTATGTTTCATTTCCAGACGATCAGTAGCGGAGTCCAGTTGGGACGATCGGGGATCTGTGTTGCATTTGGGGTAGTCTTCTTTTATTTTGGTTCCGTAGTCGGACCTTGAGTGTAAACTGAATGATGGATGTTTATTTATGTATTGTGTGAAGTGGCGACTGTAAGCCAACTATGTATCTCTTTTCCCTTATGTATTACATGGGTTGTGCGAAGATTACCTCACTTGTGACATTGCTTTCAATGCGGTCATGCCTCTAAGTCGTGCTTCGACACGTGGGAGATATAGCCGCATCAAGGGCGTTACAGGAAAGCTCTATGGTTACAGTTTTGCATAAAGCCAATTTTTCCCTACTACAAAGGAATAAATTTTATTTAACTATGATGGTGGTTGTTAAACATTGAGAAGGGTACTTCAACTCAATCCCAATTAAGCATCATCATTAACCCAACAAAAGTAATTTAAAGTAACATGATGAATATTCACATGATAATCCAGGTACTAGATACTCAAAACGTCCATAACCAGGGACACAGCTAACCTTGATTAGTTTATACACTCTGCAGAGGTTTGCACACTTTTCCCCACAAGACTCGATCTCCTTCGTTGGATTTCTTGCACTACATGGTGTTTGAGAAACGGGTGACCAAGACACAGTCTTTCAGAAACAGAAACTCCCTACTCCGGATAGACAGTTACACCTACTTTCCCCTACATCTGCTAGTCTACCTCTTCAAGAGTTCACACAACTTAATCAACTATGCTAGAGCCCATAATAGCTTGTGGCTGCACATGGAAGTTTCTAGCATGAATAAATCTCATGATCCCTTTGATCCTGGGTGGCGGTCCATAGGAGAATCACATAGTACCCCGGGATTTCCAAAAAAATACAGACAACACTGGGTTCCCTAGGTGCCTCAGTCCACCCAGATGTGAGTTTAAGTTGCCACCTTAAGTAAACCATTAAAAACAATCTCACATCTGTCATGAATACACTCACCCAATCCATGTCTACTAGCATAGCATAGCAACATAAGCAAACGTAGAAGTAACTCCCAAAGGTTTGATAATAAAACAGGTAATAGGTACTACCTCATCTACGTCCCAGAACCCACATGTTAATCAGATCCTAATCATGCATTTGTTTCAGGATTGATCTAATGCAATAAACCGGGTAGTAAAAGAGGTATGATCAAAGTGTTACTTGCCTTGGTGATGATCCGTGAAACCTAGAGATTCGAAGTAGCAAGCGGTGCACTCCGGGTACTCTAACATAAACAAACAAGCATACAATAAACACTCATCTAATGCACAGGTAAAACTCAAACAAGAGATCTAATTAGAAAGTTCAACTTAAGAACTCCGGTTTGCAAAAAGAATCAAATCAAACGAAGCAACAAAAATCAAACGGCGAAAGAAACAAGCTTCGTTTACTAATCTAGACCTAAGTCAAATTTTACGATAGCAAAAACTTGTTTGAGTAGGTTAAACGGAAAGAGGGTTTCGAGACAAAACTCTAGGCGCTTGAATTACCTGATTCCGATAAACGAGCGAAAAGTTATACTAAAACAAAAACCGGATCAGAAATCACGATCAGAAATAATCGCGGAAAAACCGAGAAAAAGAAAAATGAACGAACAGGCTAACGAACGGACATTCGTTGTCTGCGGTTAAACGACGAAACCCGTTCGTTAAAACGAATGAACGAACGGGTGTTCGCTAAATAACTAAACCGAAGAAAAAAAAACCGATCTATATATAAAAAATAAACCGGTCCCTAAAAAAACCGCGGCGGCGACGGGGACTACCTCCGGCGGTCAACAACGGCGGCGGCGGGTTAACGGGCAGCAGCGGCGGTCGGCTCCGGCGGGGCGGGTGGCTCGGCGGCGGCGGAACGGGTGGCGGTGGTGAGGGGCGGGCGGCGGCGGCGGCAACCGGCGGCGGCGGCGGGCTGGATCGCGCGGCGGCGGCGCTAGGGTTTGGCGGCGGCGCGGGCTGGGCTGGGGTGGCGGTGGGCTTCGGGGGCAGGGGGCCCTGGCTTATAAAGCCTCCCCGGGCGGTGTCCCGCTCGGGTACGGCCCGGAGTCGGTTTCGTTAAAAAAACATTACACGCAGAAAAACAAATAAAAGAAATACTAAACATACTCCAAAAATCATGAAATAAATTTTCCCCGACTTCTAAAATCAAGCCGGACAATATGACATTTATTTGGGGCCTAAATGAAACTTTGAAAAACGTGCATTTTTCCTAAATTCAAATAAAATAGCAATAAACTCCAAAATAAAATCTTATTTGATTTTATTATCAAATCCTCAATATTCCTTTATTTTGGGAAAGCCATTTTATTCCCTCTCTCTTATTTTTATTATAGGAATAATTGAAGATAAAATAAATAAAATCAAATGATTCTATTTTCAAATTCTGAGAAAACTCAAATATGAAAATAATGAAATCCCCAACTCTCTATGTGGGACCTTGAGTTGCGGAAAATTTCTAGGATCGAGCCAAAATGCAATAAAATATGATATGCAAATGATGATCTATGTATAGCATTCCAAATTGAAAATTTGGGATGTTACATTTGTTTGATCCTATTGCCAGGGGTGGATACAGGATTATGCCTGAGGACATCGTCGCTTATCGGAACAACCTAGCTGCAGCACAGGAGGAGCCTTAGGAGCGGGACCCGTAGGTGCCCGCTCCCCAGCATTTTAACATCGGACCCCACAGCTTCTTCGAGTGGTCATTACCCAATTAGGCCAAAGCCTAAGCTTGGGGGAGTACGTATTTCCACCGACATTATATTCATTTCACACATTTCACTTCAGTTGTCGGTGTCCACACTCTTTCATATTATTATCCATGCTAAATTATTTTCTCCCTTTCTTCTTGTGTGTTTGAAAAACTTTGAGAAAATCCAAAAATATTTCCCGCTTCTTTTGATTTTTCTTTTTAGCGTAGTTAGTTGTAGTATCTAAAAAGAAAACCCAAAAAGATTTCCTTGTTCTTCTTTTGCTTGTTGGGAGCTTTCCCGTGAAAATATTTTTTCTCATTTTTGCTTTTTCCCTTTTATTTGCTCATTCAAGAAAAAACAAAAACTCCAAAAATATTTTAGTGTGTTTCTCTGAATTTCTTTTTCCTTTTTTTGAGTCATACCAAGGAGAAGACCATGATGAAAATGTTGTGTGGCTCTCATATGCATTATTGTTGATCTAACAAAGAGCCCATATTGCTTTGTCTTCTCCTGTTGAATAAAATCTTTGCAGATTCCAGCTTAGTCTACGACACTCTTGCGCTATTATTATTTTCATATCGTTCGGTCGTTCAAGTGAAAGGCAATAATGAAGATATTTGATGAACTGGCCGTGGCAGAGAGAAACGGGTATGAACTCGACTTGTTCTGTCTTTGTAAATATGTTTAACCTAGTACCCATGATTGAGCCTATTATGATCAAACATGTTTGCAATGGCAATTAGAGATCATAGTTTATCATGCCATGCATAAGTAGCTAGGAGTGGATAATGATTTATCTTGGATGTCAACATTGCATTAAAATGATTGTGATGCAGTATGGTGATACGGTATCCTCCTCTGAATGTTCGAGTGGCTTGACTTGGGACATGTTCATGTATGTAGTTGAATCAATACCAATATAGCCTATATGATATTTATGTTCATGGTGTTCATATCCTACTCATGCTAGTATCCAATGTTACTTATGCATAATGCATGTTCATGACTGTTGTTGCTCTCTAGCTGGCTGCTTCTCAACCTATTTGCTAGCCTTCGCCTGTACTAAGTGGGTATTCTGCTTGTGCATCAAAAACCATGAACCCAAGTTGTTCCAGATGAGTCCACCATACCTACCTATATGCGGCATTATCCTGTCGTCCTAAGTAAATTTGCATGTGCCACCCCTAAAAACTTCAAATAAATATCCTTTTTGTTTGCCTGGATTGTTCATAGAGCTACAGGAGGTAGTCTGTATCTTCCATGCTAATCGGGTCATTCTCATGATGAGTGTTTATTCACTTGTCATTGCACGAGAGGGGTGGTAATAGGGATTCCCAGTCCCAAATTGCAAAAAGAATTGAGCTTACAAATAATCAAACAAATACTCCTATGGAGTAATAACCTTTACTTTATTGCTTGGGAACCGCCGCTAATGTGTTTAGCATGGAAAATACTGGTAACTAATGGTCACGAGGTAAACAAGAAGGGTGCATTTCTCAAAATTTCATTTACCTCTATTTTAAAAACTTGAGCTCTCGCACCGCTGCAAATCACTGCTTCCCTCTGTGAAGGGACAATCCATTTACTTTTATGTTGTGTCATCACCTTCTCAAATAAGCGCCAGAACCTGAGAGCACTGCTGTCATGCTTATGCATTGTGTGTAGCTAATGTTGGGTGCATCATGACTGGATCTTTTCTACCATGAATTACAATGTTTAGTTGCTGCTTGAACTTTGCAGGTGCTCTGCATTTATGTTTTGCAGTCTCAGAAAGGGCTAGCGAGATACCACTATTGTCATATTATATCATGGTTGTTTTGACAATGTGTTGTTGTTTGAGATATCTTATTATTGCTCGCTAGCTGATTATGTCATTGATATGAGTTAATATAATTTTTAAGAGTTATTGTTGACTTGGTTAGTTATAATCTTGGCTGAAAACCTGGGTGTTGTTTAAGCTTATTTATGCAAACAAGAGCAAAAGAGTTCGTAGAAGTTTTTCTTTTTCACTTTCAGTTTATCACTGAATTGCCTGAGGACAAGCAAAGGTTTAAGCTTGGGGAAGTTGATACCACTCTGCCGTATCTGCTTTTCCTAATGCTTTTCCTCTTGTTTTGGACTCTAATTTGCATGATTTGAATGAAACTGACCCGGACTGACGTTTTTTTCCAGCAGAACTACCATGGTGTTGTTTTTGTGCAGAAATAAAAGTTCTCGGATTGGAACAAAACATTGCGAGGAATTTGTATATGAATAAATATAACTTCTGGAGTGAATAACCACCGGAGGGGGGCACTTGGGTGGGCACAACCCCCAGGGCGCGCCACCCCCTCCAGGTGCGCCCAGGTGGGTTGTCCCCACCTGCAGGTGGCCCCACAGACCCTAAAATCGACGCTATAAAATCCTATTTTTCCAGAAAAATCAGGGAGAAAGAATTATCGCGTTTCACGAGGCAGAGCCGCCGTCATCTCCTGTTCTTCATCGGTAGGCCAGATCTGGAGTCCATTTGGGGCTCCGGAGAGGGGGATCTTTGATCTTCGTCATCACCAATCCTTCTCCATCGCCAATTCCATGATGCTCCCCACCGGGAGTGAGTAATTCCATCGTAGGCTCACTGGTCGGTGAGGAGTTGGATGAGATTCATCATGTAATCGAGTTAGTTTTGTTAGGGCTTGGTCCCTAGTATCCATTATGTTCTGAGATTGATGTTGCTATGACTTTGCCATGCTTAATGCTTGACACTTTGGGCCCGGGTGCCATGATTTCAGATCTGAACCGTTTATGTTATCACCATTATATCTATGTTCTAGATCCTATCTTGCAAGTTATAGTCACCTACTACGTGTTATGATGCGTCAACCCCGGAGTGACAATAGTCGGGACACTTCCCGGTGATGACCGTAGTTTGAGGAGTTCATGTATTCACGTGTGTTAATGCTTTGTTCTGGTTCTCTACTAAAAGGAGGCCTTAATATCCCTTAGTTTCCAATAGGACCCCGCTGCCACGGGAGGGTAGGACAAAAGATGTCATGCAAGTTCTTTCCATAAGCACGTATGACTATTTACGGAATACATGCCTACATTATATTTATGAACTGGAGCTAGTGCCGTATCGCCCTAGGTTATAACTATCACATGATGAATATCATCCAACAAATCACCGATCCAATGCCTATGATTTTCCTATATATTGTTCTCGCTAAGTTAGTACTACTATTGTTACTGTTGCACTTGCTACAAAATCACTGCTATCACTGTTACCGTTACTGCTGCTATTGCTACTACTATCCAAACTACCATACTACTTTGCTACTGATCACTTTGATGCAGATAATTAATCTCCAAGTGTGGTTGAATTGACAACTCAGCTGCCAATACTTACAAATATTCTTTGGCTCCCCTTGTGTCGAATCAATAAATTTGGGTTGAATACTCTACCCTCGAAAACTGTTGCGATCCCCTATACTTGTGGGTTATGAAAAGTGACTAGGTGAAATTCCCGTGTATCCTCAAGAGCGCTTTGCTTATCATAAGAGACTGTTTTAGCCTATCATTTGCCTCAAAAGGATTGGGCTACCTTGCCGCACTTTTGTTACCATTACCGTTACTTGCTCGTTAGAAATTATCTTGCTATCAAACTACTCGTTGCTTATAATTTCAGTGCTTGCAGAGAATACCTTGCTGAAAACTACTTGTCATTTCCTTCTGCTCCTCGTTGGGTTCGACACTCTTACTTATTGAAAGGACTACGATTGATCCCCTATACTTGTGGGTCATCACGTGCCCTGTTGCCTTGCCGTCTCCTTGTACCTCCTTCGGTCTCCTCCCGAAGCTTCCAGGGTCTCTTATGTCTAGGAAAAATCGTCAAAAAGTTTCATAGCATTTGGACTCCATTTGGTACAGATTTTTTGGAAAACCAAAAACAACAACTGGCAATGGACACTAGTTTAATAGGTTAGTCCCAAAAAATGATATAAAATTGTATATTGCATATAAAGCATCCAAGATTGATACTATAATAGCATGAAACAATCAATTGACGATTTTTCTTGGAACAAAAGAGACTCCTAAAACTTTGTGGGAGGACCGGAAGAGCCACGAGGCCCCCACAAGGCACCAAGGCGTGCCCAGGGGGGTGGCCATGGCCTGGTGGCTTGTGGGCCCATCTTAGCTCTTTTTTGTGTCATTCCAACTCTAAAAATTCTTATAAATAGGGAAACCCTCGGAAATAACCCTAGAACTTCGACTCCGCCGCTACAAGAGTAGTTCACCCTCGGGGCTAAGGATATGTACCAATATCTATCTGTTTGATATCTCTGTCGTGTTCTTGATTTGGCATGATCTTGATGTACCATGCTTTCTTAATACAATTGGATCATATGGTGTTTTCCCCCTCTATCTTGTTGTGATGAATTGAGTTTTTACCTTTGAGATTTCACTATTATCGGATTGAATACTTTTTGGATTTGAGAACACTTGATGTATGTCTTGCATGTGGATATCCGTGGTGACATAGAACTCTTCTATTGATTCACTTGATGTATGTTTTGGTACTCAACTCGCGGATTCCCGATGTGACATTGGGGTAATCTATGCGTAGGGGGTTGATGCACATTTTTGTCCTACTTTCTCTGGTAGAAATCTTGGGCCACTCTTTGAAGTTCTTTGTGTTGGATTGAATATAATGAATCTGAAGTTGTTTGATGCATATTGAATAATCAACTCATGGATACTTGTGGTGACATTGGTGTATCTAGGTGACATTAGAGTTGGTTGATGTGTATCATATGGTGTTATTTTAGTACGAACTCTAAGGCTATTTGGGACACTTATAGGAATAGCTCAATAGATTGATCGGAAAGGATAAATTTGATGTGGTTTCGTACCCCACAAACAATTTCATCTTATGTTCTCCGCTATTGATAGGAACTTTGGAGTGACTCTTTGTTGCACGTTGAGGGATCGTTATATGATTCAATTATGTTAGCGATCTTGAGAGATTGCACTAGTGAAAGTATGAATCCTAGGCCTTGTTTTCAAGCATTGTTATGCCATTTGTGCTTCGTTTTACCATTTGCTACCTTGCCGTCTTATATTTTCAGATTACAAAAACCTATATCTACTATCATTACTACACTTGTATCACCATCTCTTCGTTGAACTAGTGCATCTATACAATTTACCATTTGTATTGGGTGTGTTGGGGACACAAGAGATTTCTTGTATTTGATTGCAGGGTTCTTTGAGAGAGACCATCTTCATCCAACACCTCCCACGGATTGATAAACCTTAGGTCATCCACTTGAGGGAAAATTGCTATTGTCCTATAAAACTTTGCGCTTACAGGCCCAACACGAGTCTACAAGAACAAGTTGGGTAGTAGACATCAGAGCGTCGGTGGCGGGAATTTTGCAGCATCTAGAATTGGCGGGATGCCTGGTGGTGGGAAGGGTGGTGGTGGTGGCAATGGGGCACCGCCGTGTGGCTCTGCCCTGTTGATGGCAGGAGGCAGGCGTACGGGCGGTTGACGAGTAGAGAGAGAGAGAGAGAGCTACAATTTTGCCAAATAAAACTTTGTTGATCGAACAATATATGACCAGAGCCTAGGTAGACTGGTTACTTTCTAATAGCCCCCCTGGTTGTGAAGTAAGTGCTAGAAAAAGTAATAAAATTGGCTCTTTCCATTTTTCATCCAAAGCAGACCACATTGGATGCACAATGCCCAAGTTTCATGAATTTTCAAGCTTTATTTCTATATTTCATCCATTTAGTGAATTCCTAGAGATTTATGAAAACTTGCTCAAATTTGAACTACAATTGTGGTGTATGTATGTCCCGAAAAGGAAAAAAGTCATGTTTACCTTTTGAATTGGTGGTGTAGGCGCTTGGCACAACAAAAGTTGAAATTCCCAACCATCTTGTAGGAATGGTCAACCTTGCAAGTATGACCTCATTTTGAAAAAGAATGAAATAAAATGAAAAAAGCCTCAAAAAATGAAATACTTGTGCATGGAGCCCGCTTGTGTGAGCTAGTTACTGGAGAAAATCATAGACTCGCAATACCACAAGTTTAAAAAAACTTCACAAATGGCCTATCTTGTATGAAGTTGCATGGATTTCAAGGCATATGCTCATGGCCAAATCCTTGTCACAGTTCATGACAACATGTCCAATTTTGACCTCACCATGGGTGTTACCATTGTGGACAATGTTTGCATAGCAATTATATATTTTTTGGAATCATTTTTTTTCATTTTTCAAGTGCGAGAAATTACTTTTTGTGAAGCAAGTGCCTGAAATAAGTTATAAAATTGGGTCTTTCTATTTTTCATACAAATTAGACCACATTGGATGCACACTGCCCAAGTTTCATGAATTATCTAGTTTTATTTCTATATTTCATCCATTTACAAAATTTCTAGAGATTTATCAGAACTAGCTCAAATTTGAACTACAAGTGCCATGTATATATGTCCTGAAAATTGGCAAAAATAATTTTTACCTTTTAAATTCGTCGTATAAGCACTGGGCACAACAAAAGTTGAAATTCCCAACCATCTGGTAGGATTGGTCAACGTTGCAAGTTTGACCTCATTTTGGAAAAAAAAAACCTCAAAAAATGAAATCATTGTGCATGGATCCCTCTTGTATGAACTAGTTACTAGAAAAAAATCATAGACTTGCAAGACCACAAGTTCGAAAAACCACTTCACAAAATGTCTTATCTTGTATGAAGTTGCATGGCCATGGCCAAATGCATGGCACAGTTCATGATAACATGTCCAATTTTATAACTTATTTCAGGCACTTACTTCACAATAAGGTTTATTTATTTTCAGAATATAATCTTATTTTTCCATTTTCAAGTGTCGGAAATGACTTTTTTGTGAAGTAAGTGCTTGAAATAAGTTATAAAATTTGGTCTTTCCATTTTTGATCCAAAGTAGACCAAATTGGATGGACACTGCCCATGTTTCATGAATTATCTAGTTCTATTTCTAAATTTCATCCATTTACCTAATTTCTAGAGATTTATCAGAACTAGCTAAAATTTGAACTATAAGTGTCATGTATGTATGTCATGAAAATTGGCAAAAATAAATTTTACTTTTGAATTGGTGGTATAGGCACTGAGCACAACAAAAGTTGAAATTCCCAACCATCTGGTAGGATTGGTCAACCTTGCAAGTTTGACCTGATTTAAAAAAATCAAATAAAATCAGGAAAGCCTAAAAAAAATCCTTGTGCATGGAGCCCTTTAGTGTGAACTAGTTAGTGGGAAAAATCATGGACTTTGCAATACCACAAGTTTGAAAAAAGAAACCTTCAAAACATAAATTCCTTGTTCATGGATCCCATTTAAGGTAAGTTTTGCATGTTGTTGTTCTTGGTAAGTTTTAGGTGTATGCTATTTTTGGTAAGTTTTGCATGTTTTTGCTATTTTAGTTAAGTTTTGCATGATGCACTGATAACCCACAAGTATAGGGGATCAATTGTAGCCTCTTTCGATAAGTAAGAGTGTCGAACCCAACGAGGAGCTAAAGGTAGAACAAATATTCCCTCAAGTTCTATCGACCACCGATACAACTCTACGCATGCTTAACATTCGCTTTACCTAGTACAAGTATGAAACTAGAAGTACTTTGTAGGTGTGATAGTATAGATTTGCAAGAATATAAAGAGCACGCAAAAATAACTAGGAGCTGTTTAGATAAGGAAGCAATAAATTTAGTATAGCGAGTGTGGAAAAGTGGTGGTAGGAGTTGCGGAATTGTCCTTAAGCAATTGACTACTCTACTAGACCGATATCAAGTTTTATGTGGGAGAGGCCACTGCTAGCATGTCATCCCTGACTTGGAATTCTATGCACTTATGATTGGAACTATTAGCAAGCACCCGCAATTACTAACGTTCATTAAGGTAAAACCCAACCATAGCATTAAGATATATTGGTCCCCCTTCAATCCCGTATGCATCAATTTCTATGCTAGGTTGAAGCTTCTGTCTCTCTTGCCCTCCAATACATAGTCCTATCAACATACAACTAACCCTATGGTGTGATCCACGCGCGTGCTCATGTGATGGGCACCAAAGGACAGCAACATAACCACAAGCAAATTAAACCAATCATAGCAATTCACCGATTACCCATAGGACAACGAAAATCTACTCAGACATCATAGGATGACAACACATCATTGGATAATAATATGAAGCATAAAGCACCACGTTCAAGTAGGTACAGCGGGTTGCGGGAGAGTGGACCGCAGTAGATAGATGGGGGAAGGTGATGGAGATGTTGGTGAAGATGACGGAGGTGTTGGTGTAGATTGCGGTGATGATGATGGCCCCGGCGGCGTTCCGGCTCCACCGAGAGAGAGGGGGAGAGAGCCCCCCTTCTTCTTCTTCTTCTTCCTTGACCTTCTCCCTAGATGGGAGAAGGGTTTCCCCTCTGGTCCTTGGCCTCCATGGCATGGAAGGGGCGAGAGCCCCTCCAAGATTGGATCTGTCTCTCTGTCTCTCTCTGTTTCTGCGTTCCCAGATTCTGCCCTTTCATGTTTCTTATATTCCTGGAGATCCATAACTCCGATTGGATTGAAACTCTGAACACGATTTGTTTCTGGATATTGGCTTTCTTGCGGCGAAAGAAGGGTATCAACCGCCTTACGGGGTGTCCACGAGGGTCAGGGGCGCGCCCCCTGCCTCGTGGGCCCCTCGAGCATCGCCTCGTGTTGATTCTTCTTCCCAAAATTCATAAATATTCCAAAAAAATTCTCCGTCCGTTTTTATCCCGTTTGGACTCTGTTTGATATGGGTTTTCTACGAAACAAAAAACATGCAACAAACAGAACTGCACTCGGCAATCGGATCAATATGTTAGTCCCAAAATAGTATAAAAAGTTGCCAAAAGTATATGAAAGTTGTATAATATTGGCATGGAACAATCAAAAATTATAGATACGACGGAGACGTATCAGCATCCCCAAGCTTAATTCCTACTCGTCCTCGAGTAGGTAAATGATAAAAAAGATAATTTTTGATGTGGAGTGCTACCTAGCATAATCTTGATCATGTAATCTAATCATGGCATGAATATTAAGACATGAGTGATTCAAAGCAATAGTCTATCATTTGACATAAAAGAATTTAATATTCAGGCATCCCAACAAACAATCATGTCTTTCAAAATATCAATGCTAAAGAACGTTATCCCTACAAAAACCATATAGTCTTTTATGCTCCCTTTTCTTAACATAAGGTATCCCTCATGCACATCCTGGTGTCAGCCAAGCAATTGGTTCATACTTTTTACGCGCTTCAGCTTTTTCAACCCTCACACAATACATGAGCGCAAGCCATGGATATAACACTACATGTGGAATAGAGTATGATGGTGGAGGTTGTGTGGAGAAGACAAAAAGGGAGATAGTCTCGCATCGACGCGGCTAATCAACGGGCTATGGAGATGCCCATCAATTGATGTCAATGCGAGGAGTAGGGATTGCCATGCAACGGATGCACTGGAGCTATAAGTGTATGAAATCTCAAACTGAAACTAAGTGGGTGTGCATCCAACTTGCTTGCTCATGAAGACCTCAGGCATTTGAGGAAGCCCATCATCGGAATATACAAGCCAAGTTCTATAATGAAAATTCCCACTAGTATATGAAAGTGATAACTCAAGAGACTCTCTATATGAAGAACATGGTGCTACTCTGAAGCACAAGTGTGGTAAAAGGATAGTAACATTGCCCCTTCTCTCTGTGTCTCTCATTTTCTTTTTTTTTCTTTTTTTGGTGGGCTTCTTTGGCCTCTTTTTTGTTTGGGCTTCTTTGGCCTCTTTTTTTATTTCGGCTTCTTTGGCCTCTTTTATTTTTCATAAAGTTGGAGACTCATCCCAACTTGTGAGGGAATCATAGCTTCCATCATCCTTTCCTCACTTGGGACAATGCTCTAATAATGATGATCATCACACTTTTATTTACTTACAACTCAATATTACAACTCGATACTAGAACAAAATATGACTCTATATGAATGCCTCTGGCAGTGTACCAGGATGTGCAATGACCTAGCATAGCAAAGATATCAAAAAAGGGACAAGCCATGATAACATCATGCTAGATGTCTTACGATCATGCAAGAAAATATGACAATGAATGCTCAAGTCATGTATATGATGATGATGGAAGTTGCATGGCAATATATCTCGGAATGGCTATGGAAATGCCATAATAGGTAGGTATGGTGGCTGTTTTGAGGAAGATATAAGGAGGCTTATGTGTGATAGAGCGTATCGTATCACGGGGTTTAGATGCACCAGCGAAGTTTGCACCAACTCTCGAGGTGAGAAAGGGCAATGCACGGTACCATAGAGGCTAGCAAATTGCGGAAAGGTAAGAGTGCGTATAATCGATAGACTCACATTAGTCATAAAGAACTCATATACTTATTGCAAAAGTTTATTGTCCCTCGAAGCAAAGTACTACTACGCATTCTCCTAGGGGGGAGGTTGGTAGGAGTTAACCATCGCGCGCCCCCGACCTTCATGCAAAGATAAACAATCAAAATACAATGCGCGCCAATTTGGTTACATAGTTAGGAGACCATACGTGCATGCTTTGGGAATCACAAACCTTAACACCAATATCCTTAGTAAACTCAACCATTTACTAGAACCTCCCACATATTATCATCTCTATATCGCAAAACTATTGCAAGGAATCAAACATATCATATTCAGTGATCTACAAGTTTTATGTAGGATTTTATGACTAACCATGTGAATGACAAATTCCTGTCATCTCTAAATAGATATAAGTGAAGCAAGAGAGTTTAATTATTTCTACAAAATATATGCCCACGCTCTAACAAATATAAGTGAAGCAAAAGAGCATTCTACAAATGGCGATTTTCTATGTGAAGAGAAACAGGCAATCCAAACTTCAAATGTTATAAGTGAAGCACATGAAGCATTCTATAAAGCCATACTCAAAAGATTTAAGTGAAGTTCAAAGAGCATTATATAAATCAACCAAGGACTATCTCATACCAGCATGGTTCATAAAAGAAAAGTGAAAACTAAATGCAAAAGATGCTCCAAGATTTGCACATATCACATGAACAAAACGAATCCGAAAACATATCGATACTTGTTGAAGAAAGATGGAATGCTTTCCGGGGCATACCCAAGCTTAGATGCTTGAGTCTCCTTGAATATTTACTTGGGTTGCCTTGGGCATCCCCAAGCTTGAGCTCTTGCCTCTTCTTCTTTTCCTCATATCGAGACCTCCTCGATCTTCGAACACTTCATCCACACAAAACTTCAATAGAAAACTCGGTAAGATCCGTTAGTATAATAAAGCAAATCACTACTCTAAGTACTGTTGCAAACCAATTCATATTTGGTTTTTGAATTGTATCTACTGTAATATAACTTTCCATGGCTTAATCCACCGATAGAAATTGATAGTTTCATCAAAACAAGCAAACTATGCATCAAAAACAGAATCCGTCTTAAACAGGACAGTCTGTAGTAATCTGAACATTCACCATACTTCTGGTACACCAAAAATTCTTACAAAATTTGGACAAATAAAGAATTTTTATAGAAAGACAGTGCAAAAAGTTTCAGAACCGTTTGATGTTCCAGTAAAAAATGTAAAATCGCGGACTACAGCCAAAGTTTCTGTCCTGCACCGCACAAACCAACAAGCATTGTAAACATCCTAAAGGCAAACCTTGGCACATTATTTTTATAATACAATGGAATCGTACAATGGGATAATTATTTTTGATGAAAAGTTTCTGTAATTAAGATTCACAAAGTTTCCGTGAGCATGAACAAAGTTCAAGGAGCTCCCCCACTTCAACAATGCTTGTCTTTCTCACTTTCACTTTCCTTTTTGAAAAGTTTTGGGTTCCCCTCTTTATTTTTTTTGTTTTTAGACTATATAAAAGCACTCAACAGAAATAAATGACTCTCTAAAACTTCCGGGTTGTCTCCCTGGTAGCGCTTTCTTTAAAGCCATTAAGCTAGGCATATAGTGCTCAAGTAATGGATCCACCCGGATCCCAAGGTCTATCAAAGCCAATTTTAATTAACAATGATTTGTAATTTAGTAGTGAGAACAAAGTAACATATATCATGCAACAATGAAGTCTAACTATCTTCCTATGCATCGGCATGTCATAAAAGAACAATTCATGCACACATAATAAAGGCTAATGCATAGTATAAACAGTTTCTTGCAATTTCATCGTATGGGAAACATAGAGAGGTGGAGATATAGTTCCTCTCTCATAATAATGGCAAGTAGGAGCAGCAAGCACATGCATATTATATCTATCAAAATCATCGTGTGTAGTAATAAAACGCAACCCATCAATATAATCCTTAATAAGAGCAAACTTCTCCGATATAGTGTAGTCGGGAGAATTCAAAAAGATAATAGGACTATCATGCGTGGGTGCAATAGCAACAATTTCATGTTTAACATAAGGAACTATAACAAGTTCATCTCCATAAGAATCATTCATATTGGCATCTTGGCCACAAGCATCAACAAAAAGAGATATTTCAAAAGGATCAAGGGGATCATAACAATCATCATAGCAATCATACTTTGGTAAGCACGAAGGGAAATTAAACAATGTATGAGTTGAAGAGTTACTCTCATTAGAAGGTGGGCACGGGTAGCTAATCCGCTCTTCCTCCTTTTGTTCTCTGCTCTCCTCATTATCTTTTTCATCCAATGAGCTCATAGTTTCATCAATTTCTTCTTCCATAGACTCCTGCAAAATATTATTCTCTTCTTGGACAGCGGAGGAGTCCTCAATATATGGTTTAACATAGGCATTAGAAGCATAATTATCATAACAATATTTGAGTATGGCAAAACTTTCAGATTTGTAAAGAGTAGCATAATACTTCCCAATCAAAGAAGCAATTTCATAAGCACCCTTAAAAGCAACAAATTCTTCAATTTGTTGGACATCATAGTAATTATAAACACCCTTAGCATACAAAGATACGATTCCATTATCACTAAACTCACATTGGTAGGGAATGTGTTTCTTAGGGTCTTCAGAACAACAAGTAAAATAATATATTTCACATAAATTCCAAGCATTGCATTGCAAATGATGAATTTGATCCAGTAAAAGTTTCCCTTTTTCAGATATGCAGTGTCGCACATAACAAGCATGCTCATCTGAAGATTTGCCCTCAACTAAGCTAGTTGGGGTTTCAGCATGAGCACATAGGGATTGAAGATGATCCAAGTAAAAAGCTTCAGGAGTGTGATAGGTTTTGAGTGGTTCTTCAACCATTGGTGTAGTAGGTACAACTAATTTCTTTTGGTATTTTGCATTTCCTACCTATAACTAAAGATATAAAACAACTAAGAACATTAAATAAAAATTACTTAGTGATAAAGCAAACAAGCACACACAAGAATATTCACCCCCACGCTATAACTCCCCGGCAACGGAGCCAGAAAAAGGTCTTGATAACCCACAAGTATAGGGGATCAATTGTAGCCTCATTTGATAAGTAAGAGTGTCAAACCCAACGAGGAGCTAAAGGTAGAACAAATATTTCCTCAGGTTCTATCGACCACCGATACAACTCTACGCACACTTAACGTTCGCTTTACCTAGAAAAAGTATGAAACTAGAAGTACTTTGTAGGTGTGATAGGATAGATTTGCAAGAATATAAATAGCACGTAAATATAAACTAGGGGCTTTTTAGATAAGGAAGCAATTAATTTAGTATAGCGAGTGTGGAAAAGTGGTGGTAGGAGTTGCGGAATTGTCCTTAAGCAATTGACTACTTTACTAGACCGATAGCAAGTTATATGTGGGAGAGGCCACTCCTAGCACGTCATCCCTGACTTGGAATTCTATGCAATTATGATTGGAACTATTAGCAAGCATCCGCAACTACTAACATTCGTTAAGGTAAAACCTAACCATAGCATTAAGATATATTGGTCCCCTTCTATCCCATATGCATCAATTTCTATGCTAGGTTGAAGCTTCTGTCACTCTTGCCTTCCAATACATAGTCCTACCAACATACAACTAACCCTATGGTGTGATCCACATGCGCGCTCATATGATGGGCACCAAAGGACCACAACATAACCACAAGCAAATTAAACCAATCATAGCAATTTACCAATTACCGATAGGACAACGAAAATCTACTCGGACATCATAGGATGACAACACATCATTGGATAATAATATGAAGCATAAAGCACCATGTTCAAGTAGAGGGTACAGCGGGTTGCGGGAGAGTGGACCGCTGTAGATAGATGGGGGAAGGTGATGGAGATGTTAGTGAAGATGATGGAGGTGTTGGTGTAGATCGCGGTGATGATGATGGCCCCGGCGATGTTCCAGCGCCACCGGGAGAGAGAGGGGGAGAAAGCCCCCCTTCTTCTTCTTCTTCTTCCTTGACCTTCTCCCTAGATGGGAAAAGGGTTTCCCCTCTAGTCCTTGGCCTCCATGGCATGGAAGGGGCGAGAGCCCCTCTGAGATTGGATCCGTTTCTCTGTCTCTCTCTGTTTCTGCGTTCCCAGATTTTGCCCTTTCATGTTTCTTATATTCCTGGAGATCCATAACTCCGATTGGATTGAAACTTTGAACACGATTTGTTTCCGGATATTAGCTTTCTTGCGGCGAAAGAAGGGCCTCAACCGCCTTACGGGGTGTCCACGAGGGTTAGGGGCGCGCCCACCCCCCTGGGGCATGCCCCCTGCCTCGCGGGCCACTCGAGCATCGTCTCGCGTTGATTCTTCTTCCCAAAATTCATAAATATTCCAAAAAATTCTCCTTCCGTTTTTATCCCGTTTGGACTCCGCTTGATATGGGTTTTCTGCGCAACAAAAAACATGCAACAAACAGGAACTGGCACTGGGCACTGGATCAATATGTTAGTCCCAAAAATAGTATAAAAAGTTGCCAAAAGTATATGAAAGTTGTATAATATTGGCATGGAACAATCAAAATTATAGATACGACGGAGGCGTATCATGCACACATGCAAAAACCCTCTGAACTTACAAAATACAAAATTTAGCATACACCACTTGATTAAGCATATTCAAATAACATAATTCTTTTCATTTAATTATGGGAATCCACATGTCGATCCTCATCACTTGCTAGAAGGGGTGGGAGGCGCCTAAAATGGCGAGCCACGCGCCGATGGGAGCATTCAACATTCTGCTCAAACTGAGCCGAGAGCTCATACTCCTCCACCATAAATGGGGTAGTCTTGCAGCCCGGTTGGGCCTCCACGCCGAGTAGTGGTAGATCTTCCTTGGCATCAGCATCAAACATCTCCTGGCCATCCATCTCATCATACTCGTCATAATCGCCAGATTCGTGTCTGTCGGCGAATGACGAGCGATGATCTCCATGCCCCCTAATAGCCCATGTCTTCTACATCCTCCTCCTCCTCCTCCTCCTGCTCCTCTTCAGAATCCTCTTCCTCCTCCTGATCCTCATCAGAATTCTCTTCCTCCTCCTCCTCATCATCATAAACTTCTTCCTCCTCTTTATCCTTGTCAGCATCATCTTCATCCTCCTCCTTATCGTATAAATCCTCTCCTCTGTTTCCTCATCGATGGAGTCAATAATACACAGGTTCAGAAGCCCTTCCAGCTCTGAACTGGTGACTCCGTCGAGCTCGTCATCGAGGATCCTACGTTGATAATATGGGAGTGGTACTCATACCAACGAGCTCGTTATCGAGGATCCGGCGACTCCATCGCCTCTGCCTTGTGCCCAGAGGAGAATATTCATTGTGATTGCCCCCTTTCCTCCAGGAACCATCCACTTCAGTTCATCTGTTGTCACTTCCAAGGTCAAGCCTAGCGAGTGCAACTGAGCTGCTTCACGCTCAGAAACCAGGAGCATATTCCGTTGCACTTGGCTAGCAATAGCTCGTCTCCGTGCAAAACTCTTCCGCCGCCCTCTTCCATCTAGGTAGAGCTAGCAATCAATCAAAAACAAAGATTTAAAAATCAAAACTGTAAAAATAAAGCGATTATAAGGATCAAAATTACCACAGAATCTAAAATGGGCTCCTATGAATGGATCCTAATTTCTAGGGTTTTCTTTTTTCACACTAGAATTGGCCACTATCACGAATCCAATCCTAAATAAATGTAAAAATTGTTTGAAAATTGGAGCACCTCAACGAATAACAATTAAATTGCCAATTCAATCAACTAATCCTAATTGCTAGAAATGTACCTATCGCCCAACTATATATAATGGTTCATGTGGGCTGCGATGTATCACCGTGTCCCTTTGCCACTAGAGCTCAGGAGGACACTCGGATTAGGCGGCGGGACTACAACAGGCGGCCAGGTGGGGATGCGGCTACTCGGTCGGGGTTGGGCTATTTTAGACACTATAGCTCACCGAGCCCAGGTCTCACTCTTCATAAGCACTCATGTCCAAGGCCCACCTACCATTTGCGACCCACGTGTCCAAAGAAGTGAGGCCCCACACATCAGTAACCGAGTAGGTAACGGTCGACAACATTGACTTGACGACAAGGCTCCGTTTGGGCTTGTGTGAGAATGGGACGATGATAACCCACAACTATAGGGGGCCGTTTGTAGCCTTTTTTGATAAATAAGAGTGTCGAACCCAACAAGGAGCTAAAGGTAGATATTCCCTCAAGTTCTATCGACCACCGATACAAGTCTATGCACACTTGATGTTTGCTTTACCTAAAACAAGTATGAAACTATTTTGCAAGAATAAAACTACGGGTACTTCCTGAGAATAAAACTACGAATAAATTGCAAGATAAAAGTGGATAGCTTTTGTCAACAAGAAAGTCATTGATACGTCCATTTTGCATCATGTTTACCTACTGCTATTTATATTGTCTTTATGCATAATAATGCTTTTTGGAGTAATTCTAATGCCTTTTCTCTCATAATTTGCAAGGTTTACACAAAGAGGGAGAATTCCAGCAGCTGGAAATCTAGACTTCAAAAAGCTACGTCAGGCCACCTATTCTGCACAACTGCAAATGGGATGAAACTTCACGAGGATTTTTTATGAAATAAATAAGAAATACTGGAGCAAATAAGTATCGGAGGGGGGCCATCTGGTGAGCACAAGACACCAGGACGCGCCTGGCCCCCCAGGCGTGCCCTGGTGGGTTGTGCTCAGCTCGGCCCACCTCCGGTGCCCATCTTCTGGTAAGTCATTTTGACCTAGAAAAAATGAGGAGAGGACTTTCGGGATGGAGCGCCGCTGTCTCGAGGCGGAACTTGGGAAGGAGGACTTTTGCCCTCTGGTGGAGCGATTTCGCCAGGGGAACTTCCCTCACGGAGGGGGAAATCATCGTTATCATCATCACCAACAACTATCCCATATTGGGGAGGGCAATATCCATCAATATCTTCAACAACACCATCTCCTCTCAAACCCTAGTTCATCTCTTGTGTTCAATCTTTGTACCGAAACTATAGATTGGTGCTTGTGGGTGTCCAGTAGTGTTGATTACATCTTGTAGTTGATTACTATATGGTTTATTTAGTGGAAGATTATATGTTCAGATCCAATATGCTATTTAATACCCCTCTGATCTTGAGCATGATTATCATTTGTGAGTAGTTACTTTTGTTCTTGAGGTCACCGGATAAATCATGTTGCAAGTAATCATGTGAACTTGATATGTGTTCGATATTTTGATAGTATGTATGTTGTGATTCCCTTAGTGGCGTCATGTGAACGTCAACTACATGACACTTCACCATATTTGGGCTTAAGGGAATGCGTTGTGGAGTAGTTATTAGATGATGGGTTGCGAGAGTGACAAAAGCTTAAACCCTAGTTTATGCGCTATTCCATAAGGGACCGATTGGATCCAAAAGTTTAATGCTATGGTTAGAATTTATTCTTAATACTTTTCTCATAGCTGCGGATGCTTGCGAGGGGGTTAATCATAAGTAGGAGGTTTGTTCAAGTTAGAACATCACCTAAGCACCGGTCCACCCACATATCGAAGTAGCGAACATGAATCGAATCAACATGATGAAAGTGACTAGATGAAATTCCCATGTACCCTCAAGAACGCTTTGCTTATTATAAGAGACCGTTTTGTCCTATGCTTTGCCTCAAAAGGATTGGGTTACCTTGCTGCAATTTTTTTAATATTATTGTTACTCGCTCGTTACAAATTATCTTGCTATCAAACTACTCTATTACTTACAATTTTAGCGCTTGCAGACATTACCTACTGAAAGCCACTTGTCATTTCCTTCTACTCCTCGTTGGCTTCGACACTCTTACTTATCGAAAAGGCTATAATTGATCCCATATACTTGTGGGTCATCAAGTCTATTTTCTAGCGCCGTTGCGGGGAGTGAAGCGCTCTTGGTAAGTGGAAATTGGTAAGGTAAAATTATTATTACGTGCTGAAATTTATTGCCACTTGTTACTATGGAGAACAATCCTTTGAGGGGTTTGTTCGGGGTATCTTCACCTCGACCGGAACCACAATTAGTTACCCCTCAACCTACTGCACCTATTGAAAATATTGAATATGAAATTCCTTCGGGTATGATAGAACAACTGCTAGCTAATCTGTATGCAGGAGATGGAACCGAACATCCTGATATGCACTTGATATATGCAGAAGAAATTTGTGGATTGTTTATGCTTGCAGGTTTACCTGGAGATGAAGTTAATAAGAAGGTTCCCCCTTTATCTTTGAAGGGAAAAGAATTGGCATGGTATAGGCTATACGATGATATTGGATCTTGGAATTGGAATCGATTGAAATTGGAGTTTCACCAAACAATTTATATTATGCATCTAGTTCAACATGGTTGGAATTACATATATAATTTTTGGCCTCGTGAAGGAGAATGTTTCGCTCTAGCTTGGGGGATGCTTAAGTCAATGTTATATTCATGCCCCAATCATGAGCTCTCAAGAGAAATTATTATCCAGAATTTTTATGCTCGGCTTTCTCATAATGATCGGTCCATGCTTGATACTTCTTGTGCTGGTTCTTTCATGAAGAAGACTATTGAATTCCGGTGGGATCTTTTGGAAAGAATTAAACACAACTCTGAAGATTGGGAACTCGACAAAGGTAAAGAGTCAGGTATTAAGCTTAAGTATGATTGTGTTAAATCTTTTATGAATACCGATGCTTTTCAAAAGTTTAGCACTAAATATGGACTTGCCTCGGAGATAGTAACCTCCTTTTGTGAATCATTTTCTACTCATGTTGAACTCTCTAAGGAGAAGTGGTTCAAATATCACCCACCAATTAAATAAGAAATTAAGAACTAATACTAGCTAAAGAGGAAACTATAGTATATAATGTTGATCCAGTTGTTCCTACTGCTTATATTGAGAAACCACCTTTCCCTGTTAGGATCAAGGAACATGCTAAAGTTTCAACTGTGATCAACAAAAGTTATATTAGAACACCTAAACCTGATGAACAAATCAAATTAGAACCTAGTGTTGCTATGGTTAAAGATCTCTTGGAAGAAAATATAGATGGGCATGTTATTTACTTCTATGAAGAAGCTGCTAGAATTGCCAAACCCGATTAAATGGATAATCATAGACCCGTTGTTGGCATGCCCGTTGTCTCAATTAAAATAGGAGATCACTGTTATCATGGTTTATGTGACATAGGTGCTAGCGTGAGTGCTATCCCCTTTACCTTATATCAAGAAATTATGAATGACATAGCACCCGCAGAGATAGAAGACATAGATGTTACTATTAAACTTGCTAATAGAGATACTATATCACCAATTGGATTGTTAAAGATGCTGAAGTCTTGTGTGGGAAAACAAAATACCCTACTAATTTTCTTGTTCTTGGTTCCCCACAAGATGATTTTTGTCCAATTATCTTTGGTACACCATTCTTGAACACCGTTAATGCTAAAATAGATTGTGAGAAACAAATTGTCGGTGTTAGCTTTGGTGATGAGTCTCATAAGTTTAATTTTTCCAAGTTTAGTAGAAAACCTCATAAAAAAGAATTTCCTAGTAAGGATGAAATAAGTGGTCTTACTTATATTGCTATGCCACCTACTGATCCTCTAGAATAATATCTGCTAGACCATGAAAATGATTTACATATGCATGAAAGAACTGAAATAGATAAGATATTCTTTGAATGACGTCCTCTGCTTAAACATAATTTGCCTATTGAAACTCTAGGAGGTCCTCCTCCACCTAAAGGTGATCCTGTGTTTGAATTAAAACAATTGCCAGACACTTTGAAATATGCTTATCTCAATGAAAATAAGATATATCCTGTTATTATTAGTGCTAACCTTTCAGAACATGAAGAAGAAAGATTATTGAAAGTTCTAAGGAAGTACCAAGCTGCTATTGGATATACTCTTGATGATCTAAAGGGCATTAGTCCCAATCTATGTCAGCACAAGATTAATGTGGAACATGATGCTAAACCCGTTGTTGATCACCAATGTCGATTAAATCCGAAGATGAAGGAAGTGGTAAGAATGGAAATATTAAAACTTCTGGAAGCAGGTATAATCTATCCTATAGCTGATAGTAGATGGGTAAGTCATGTTCATTGTGTCCCTAAGAAAGGATGTATTACTGTTGTTCCTAATGATAAGAATGAAGTTATTCCACAGAGAATTGTTACATGCTATAGAATGGTAATCAATTTTAGAAAATTAAACAAAGCAACTAGAAAAGATCATTACCCTTTGCCTTTTATTGATCAAATGCTAGAAAGATTATCTAAGCACACACATTTGTGCTTCCTTGATGGATACTCTGGTTTTTCACAAATACCTGTTTCTCAACCTGATCAAGAAAAGATCACTTTCACTTGTCCCTTTGGAACTTATGCTTATGGATGTATGCCTTTTGGTTTATGCAATGCACCTGCTACCTTTCAAAGATGTATGACTGCTATATTCTCTGACTTTTATGAAAAGATTGTTGAGGTTTTCATGGATGACTTTTCTGTTTATGGGAAGTCTTTTGATGACTGATTAAGCAATCTTGATTGAGTTTTGCAGAGATGCGAGCAAACAAATCTTGTCTTGAATTGGGAGAAGTGCCACTTTATGGTTAATGAAGGTATTGTTTTCGGCCATAAAATTTCTGAAAGAGGTGTTGAAGTGGACAAACTAAGGTTGATGCAATTGAGAAAATGCCATGTCCTAAATATATCAAAGGTATTTGTAGTTTCCTAGGTCATGCTGGTTTCTATAAGAGATTTATCAAGGACTTTTCTAAAATTTCTAGGCCCCTTACAAATATTTTGCAAAAGGATGCTCCTTTTGTTTCTGATGATGATTGTTTAGAAGCCTCTGAAACACTCAAGAAAGCCTTAATTTCTACACCTATTGTTCTACCACCTGATTGGAACTTGCCTTTTGAAATTATGTGTGATGCCAGTGATTATGTTGTTGGTGCTATTCTAGTACGAAGAGCTGACAAGAAATTAAATGTTATTCATTATGCTAGTAAAACTCTAAATAGTGCTCAACGAAATTATCCTACTACTGAAAAAGAATTTCTAGAAGTGGTGTTTGCTTGTGATAAATTTAGATCTTACATTGTTGATTCAAAAGTAATTGTTCACACCGACCATGCTACTATTAAATAAATTATGGAAAAGAAAGATGCTAAACCTAGACTAATTCGAGGGGTTCTCTTGCTACAAAAATTTGATTTACATATCACTGATAGAAAAGGAGCAGAGAACCCCGTAGCTGATAACTTGTCTAGGCTTGAGAATGTGCTTGATGACCCACTACCTATTGATGATAATTTTCCTGATGAGCAGTTAGCTCCAATAAATGTTTCTCATAACACTCCTTGGTATGCTGACTATGCTAATTACATTGTTGCTAAATATTTACCACCTAATTTCACATACCAACAACAGAAAACAATATTCTATGATTTAAGACATTACTTCTGGGTTGACCCACATCTTTATAAAGAAGGAGTAGATGTTATTATTAGACATTATGTACCTAAGCATGAACAGGGACAAATCCTACGGAAATGTCACTCCAAAGCTTATGGAGGGCATCATGCGGGATACAGAACTGCTCACAAGGTATTGCAATCTGGATTTTATTGGCCTACTCTCTTCAAGGATGCTCGTAAGTTTGTCTTATCCTGTGATGAATGTCAAAGAATAGGTAATATCTTAAGCGTCAAGAAATGCCTATGAATTATTCACTTGCTGTTGAACCACTTGATGTTTGGGGTTTTGATTACATGGGACCTTTTCCTTCCTCTAACGGGTATACACATATTTTGGTTGCTGTTGATTATGTTACTAAGTGGGTAGAAGCTATTCCAACTAGTAGTGCTGATCACAACACCTCTATTAAAGTGCTTAAGGAAGTTATTTTCCCAAGGTTTGGAGTCCCTAGATATTTAATGACTGATGGTGGTTCACACTTTATTCATGGTGCTTTCCAAAAAAAAATGCTTGCTAAGTATGATGTTAACCATAGAATTGCATCACCCTATCATCCTCAGTCTAGTGGTTAAGTTGAACTTAGCAATAGAGAAATAAAATTAATTTTGCAAAAGACTGTCAATAGGTCCCGGAAGAATTGGTCTAAGAAATTAGATGACGCACTTTGGGCTTATAGAACAACATATAAAAATCCTATGGGTACGTCTCCTTATAAAACGATTTATGGAAAAGCTTGTCATTTGCCTCTTGAGTTAGAACATAAAGCATATTGGGCAATCAAAGAACTGAACTATGATTTTAAACTTGCCAGTGAAAAGAGGTTATTTGATATTAGATCATTAGATGAATGGAGAACCCAAGCTTATGAAAATGCTAAGTTATTTAAAGAAAAAGTTAAAAGATGGCATGATAAAAGAATCCAAAAGCGTGAGTTCAAAGTTGGAGAATTTGTACTTTTGTACAATTCTCATTTCAGATTCTCTACAGGAAAACTCCTCTCCAAATGGGAAGGACCCTATGTTATCGAGGAGGTTTATCGGTCTGGAGCTATCAAAATAAATAATGTCGAATGTACTAACCCGAAGGTTGTTAATGGGCTTCGAATAAAACATTATATCTCCGGTACACCCATTAATGTTGAAAGTAACATTATCCAAACTATGACACTGTAAGAACACATAAAAGAGACCTTCCGGAACACTCTGGAATCGTGAAAAAGAGGAGGTACGTGATATGATAAGTAAACATACTCCGAAAAATCTGCAAAAATATTTTTTGTCCATTTTGGAATATAACAAAAATTAGGAAAATAAGAAACTACTGGGAAGGTGACCCTGGTGGGCACAAGCCAGGCGCACCCCCACCTCGGGTACCTTCCAGACTCTGTTTTTCTCCGGTTTGCTTGTTTCCCAAGATAAAAAAATCTTCATATACTCCCCGAACCTATTGACCGCCGTATCGCGGAGAAATCTTCTGTTTTATTTTCTTGCTATTTTCCTGATAGATCTGAAAATATGTCATCCCAAGACTGTGAGGGTGAGAGATATGTTGCTGATTTTATCGCAAACCCCAAGTCTTATGGGGATGTGGAGCACTATGGCTGGACTTCGGAGGAAGAGGAAGACTTCTGTCCTAGGGAGAAGGAGGAGACTAGCTCAGACGAGGACGAAGCCCCATTGCCTCAACCTGGGGACATGCAAGTGGAATTCAAGAAGTTAAGCCTCCCCAACAAAGTAAAGAGGCCTAAGGTTTAGTTTATACCCTTTCGCCTTTTGCAGGAAAATAAGCAAGATTTGTGCAAAAAGGTACTGGAGCTTGAGCAGGAGATCAGTAAATTGAAGGAGGAAAATTCCATCCTCAAGCGTAAGCTGAGGAAGAAGGACAAACCCTCCACTTCATCACCACCACCTTCTTGATCACCAAAAGAAAACTGAGTATCGGGTATGAGCACTGCCCTTGGCTTCCGCCAAGCTAGGGGGAGGTGCCCCGGTATCGTATCACCCCCACTATCTTTTGCCTTTACTTATCTTAGTTCGATCCATAGTTACCTTTTGCTTTAGATGAATAAAAGTTTAGTTCGATCCTTTCTTTTTGAGAGTTTGCTTTGTGATCTATCCTTGTATTCATGTGTGAGATATATAATAAAGTTTAGTTTGAGTCCTTTATTTCTTTACTTTCATGATTCAATAAAAAGAAAGGAAATAAATGAAAGAGATCATATGCTAATCTTATGGTAGGTGATGGCACCACATAAGGAAAAGTATAAGTAGAAAATTTTATTAGAGATTGACAAACATAGCATTGGTCAATGATGCAACTCATGAAAGAATTAATAAGGGAAGAGAAGATTCACATATAAATATACTATCGTGGAAATCTTTTGTTATTGTGAGCCCCCATCAAAAAATTATATGCCAATATTGTTGTCGTTGGACAAGGAAGACAATGTAATGATTTATGTTTGTCCATATTCACATAGAAGTTATATTGTCATAGATCCTTCAACATGTGGTGCTTGCCCCCATTTTGCTAGCCAAAAACTCCGCACTAAGTAGAGATACTACTTGTGCATCCAAAAACCCTTAAACCCAAATCTTATTTTTCAAGAGTCCACCCTACCTACCTAAGGATTGAGTAAGATCCTTCAAGTAAGTTGTCATCGGTGCAATAAGGCAATAAAAATTGCTTCTAAAAGTATAAGATCATTTAGTGTAAGAGAAAATTGAGCGTTGTATAAACTTGTGATAGCAAGGTATAAAAGCGACAGACTGCATAACAAAGGTTGCTATCATGAGGGGCAATATAACATGACATTCTTTTGCACTAAGGGGTTGAGCATACAAACAAATAAGCGCATGGCAACCTGTGCTTCCCTGTGCGAAGGGCCTATCTTTTACTTTTATGTCTTTATTTTTATGCAAGTGTCAAAGTTTTTCTCTCTACTCCTTTTTAATTTTCTCCTTTGGCAATCATCATGTGGTGAGGAAAGATCTAGGAACATACGTCCAGTTGAATATGGGTAGCATGAGTTATTATTGTTGACATCACCCTTGAGGTGAATACGTTGGGAGGCGAAACTATAAGCCCCTATCTTTCTATGTGTCCGGTTGAAATATTTTGCTCATGTGTATGCGGTGAGTGTTAGCAATCATAGAAGACTATATGATTTTTGAGTATGTGGACTTGCCTAAATGCACCGATATGTGACCCTTCCTGAAATGATGATGAATTGTAGTTGCAAAGTTGACTAAGAACATATTTTGTTGGTTTCCAATAAAGTTTATGCTTTATACTTTGATAGTGTGATGAATTATTACTTACTCATGAGAAGTCTATGATAAAAGTTCTATGATAAAACTTTTCTGTTAAACTTTGTTGTTGTTATAATATTTCACCTGATGCTTCTATGTCCGTATTTTGTTTTTATCGACACCTCTCTCTCTGTATAAGCATGTGGACATGGCTTTTGATTTTGGTTTTTGCTTGAGGACAAGTGAGGGCTAAGCTCGGGGGAGTTGATACGTCCATTTTGCATCATGTTTACCTACTGTTATTTATAATGTTTTTATGCATAATAATGCCTTTTGGAGTAATTCTAATGCCTTTTCTCTGATAATTTGCAAGGTTCACGCAAAGAGGGAGAATTCCGGTAGCTGGAAATCTGGACCTGAAAAAGCTACGTCGTGCCACCTGTTCCGCAAAACTCCAAATGGGCTGAAACTTCACGAGGATTTTTATGGAATAAATAAGAAATACTGGAGCAAATAAGTACCGGAGGGGGGCCACCTGGTGAGCACAAGACACCAGGATGCGCCTGGCCCCCCAGGCGTGCCCTGGTGGGTTGTGCTCAGCCCGGCCAACCTCTGGTGCCCATCTTCTGTTATATAAGTCATTTTGACCTAGAAAAAAAATGAGAAGAGTAATTTCGGGATGGAGCGCCGCCGTCTCGAGGCGGAACTTGGGCAGGAGCACTCTCACCCTCCGGTGGAGCAATTCCACCGGGGGAACTTCCCTCTCGAAGGGGGAAATCATCGTCATCATCATCATCAACAACTCTCCCATCTTGGGGAGGGCAATCTCCATCAACATCTTCAACATCACCATCTCCTCTCAAACCCTAGTTCATCTCTTGTGTTCACTCTTTGTACCGGAACTATAAATTGGTGCTTGTGGGTGACTAGTAGTGTTGATTACGTCTTGTAGTTGATTACTATATGGTTTATTTAGTGGAAGATTATATGTTTATATCCAATATTCTATTTAATACCCCTCTGATCTTGAGCATGATTATAATTTGTGAGTAGTTACTTTTGTTCTTGAGGTCACGGAGAATTCATGTTGCAAGTAATCATGTGAACTTGATATGTGTTCGATATTTTGATAGTATGTATGTTGTGATTCCCTTAGTGGTGTCATGTGAACGTCGACTACATGACACTTCACCATATTTGGGCCTAAGGGAATGCATTGTGGAGTAATTATTAGATGATGGGTTGCGAGAGCGACAGAAGCTTAAACCCTGGATTATGCGCTATTCCGCAAGGGACCGATTGGATCCAAAAGTTTAATGCTATGGTTAGAAACTATTCTTAAAACTTTTCTCATAGTTGCGGATGCTTGCGATGGGGTTAATCATAAGTAGGATGTTTGGTCAAGTAAGAACAGCACCTAAGCACCGGTCCACCCACATATCAAATTATCGAAGTAGCGAACACGAATTGAATCAACATGATGAAAGTGACTAGATGAAATACCCATGTACCCTCAAGAACGCTTTGCTTATTATAAGAGACCGTTTTGGCCTGTCCTTTGCCTCAAAAGGATCAGGCTACCTTGTTGCACTTTTGTTACTATTATCGTTACTTGCTCGTTACAAATTATCTTGCTATCAAACTACTCTGTTACTTACAATTTTAGCACGTGCAGACATTACCTTGCTGAAAGCCACTTGTCATTTCCTTCTGCTCCTTGTTGGGTTCGACACTCTTAATTATCGAAAAGGCTACAATTGATCCCATATACTTGTGGGTCATCAGTCATTTGTCCCTAGGCAGTCGATAACTATACCGTTAATCATTCATGCAATTTTATATTAGGGAGAGGCATGAGCTAACATACTTTCTCTACTTGGATCATATGCACTTATGATTGGAACTCTAGCAAGCATCCACAACTACTAAATATCATTAAGGTCATGAAATCCAACCATGGCATTAAGTATCAAGTCCTCTTTACTCCCATACGCAACAACCCACTTATCCGCGTTTAGGCTGCTTTCACCCCCGCAACCGACAATAAGCTAATCATGAACATATTGCAACACCCTACAGAAGAGATCCCTCCGTTTGCGCGGCATAGAGGGCACCGTAGGACAATGCCATAAATAAAATATACACTTATACCAACCAAGATCATGATTAACCCATAGGACAAAATTAATCTACTCAAACATCATATAGCCAAATATCATTGGGGAATAATATATGGAGTTGTGCACCATGTTTAAGTAGATATTAAAGTGGGGAGAAGGAAGGTTACACCGCTGCATAGACGGGGGAGAGTTGGTGTTTATGGTAGTAAGATTGTTGATGTAGATGGCCGTCACAATCCTTGCCCCGACGGCACTCCGGCGCTGCCGGGAGAGAGCCCCCTCCTTCTTCTTCTTCCTTGGCCTCCCCCTAGATGGGAGGAGAGTTCCCCCTATGGTCCATGGCCTCCATGGTGGCGGAGGGGCGGGAGGTCCTCTGAGATTGGATTTGTCTCTCTGTTCTCTTTTGTTTCGCGTTCCCGTTTTCTGGCCCTTCATCGTTTCTTAAATTCCCGGGGATTCGTAACTCCGATTGCGCTGAAATTTTTATACGATTTTTTTCCCATAAATTATCTTTCTTGTGCACGAAGAAGGGCCCCAACCGACTTACGGGGAGGGCACAAGACACGTGGGCGTGCCAGGGGGAGCCCGGCGCGCCCTGGTGGGTTGTGGAGGACATGGGCCTCCGTTTGCATTGATTCAACCTCCTAAAAATCACAAATATTCCAAAATATTTCTCTGTAAATTTTTATCGCGTCTGGACTTCTTTTGATATGGATATTCTGCGAAACAAAAACATGCAACAAATAGGAACTAGCACTCGGCACTGGATCAATAGGTTAGTCCAATAAATCATATAAAATGTTTCCAAAAATATGTGAAAGTTGCATAACAATGGCATGATACAATCAAAAATTATAGATATGACGGAGACGTATAGCATCCCCAAGCTTAGTTCCTGCTCATCCTTGAGTAGGTAAATGATAAAAAAGATTATTTTTGATGATGAATGCTACCTAGCATAATCTTGATCATGTATCTAATCATGGCATGAATATTAAGACACAAATGATTCAAAGCAATAGTCTATAATTTGACATAAAGACATCAATACTTAGGCATCCCAAAAAACAATCATGTCTTTCAAAATATCAATGCTAAAGAAACCTATCCCTACAAAATCATATAGTCTTGTTAGTAAAAAAGTCATATAGTCTCGTCATGCTCTGTCTTCTTAACACAAAGTATTTATCATGCACAACCCTGATGACAAGCCGAGCAATTGGTTCATACTTTTAAATGCGCTTCAGCTTTTTCAACTCTCACACAATACATGAGCGCGAGCCATGGATATAGCACTATGGGTGGAATAGAGTATGATGATAGGGGTAAATATAGAGAAGACAAAAAAAGTAAGAAAGTCTCACATCGATGCGGCTAACCAACGGGCTATGGAGATGCCCATCAATCGATATCAATGTGAGGAGTAGGGATTGCCATGCAACGAATGCACTAAGAGCTATATGTGTATGAAAGCTCAACATGAAAACTAAGTGGGTGTGCATCTAATCCTATAATGAAAATTTCCCACTAGTATATGAAAGTGACAACATATGAGGCTCTTTATATGAAAAATATGGTGATACTTTGAAGCACAAGTGTGGAACTAGCATGCCCCTTCTCTCCTTGTTTCTTTTCTTTTTCTTTTTTTCATTTTTCATTTTTTTCCTTTTTTCCTTTTCTCTTTCTCTCTCTCTCTCTTTCTCTTTTCTCTCTCTCTCTCTCTCTCTCTCTCTCTCTCTCTCTCTCTCTCTCTCTTCAGGAGTCTCATCCTGACTTGTGGGGGAATCATAGCCTCCATCATCCTTTCCTCACTGAGGCAATGCTCTAATAATGAAAATTGATGATCACTACACTTCTATTTACTTACAACTCAATATTATAACTCGATACCTGCAACAAAATATGACTCTATATGAATGCCTCTGGTAGTGTACCAAGATGTGTAATGATCTAGCATAAAAACGATATAAAAAAACGTACAAGCCATGGAAATATCATGCTAGCTATCTTACAATCATGCAAAGCAATATAACAAGGAATGCTCAAGTCATCAAAACGGAAGCAGTGGAAGTTGCATGGCAATATATCTCGGAATGGCTATGGAAAGGCCATAATAGGTAGGTATGGTGGTTGTTTTGAGGAAGATATAATTAGGCTTATGTGTGATAGATCATATCATATCACGGGGTTTGGATGCACCGGCGAAGTTTGCACCGACTCTCGAGGTGAGAAAGGGCAATGCACGGTACCGTAGAGGCTAGCAAATTGCGGAAAGGTAAGAGTGTGTTCCATGGACTCACAATAGTCATAAAGAACTCATATACTTATTGCAAAATTTTATTAGCCCTCTAAGCAAAGTACTATGCATGCCCCTAGGGGGATAGATTGGTAGGAAAATACCATTGCTCGTTCCCGACCACCACTCATAAGGAAGACAATCAATAATAAATCGTGCTCCAGCTTCATAGCACAACAAGAGAGCATATGTGCATGCTTCGGGAATCACAAACCTTAACACCGATATTCTTACTAACCACAATCGTTTACTAGTACCTCCCATATATTCCTTCTCTATATCGCAAAACTATTGCAAGGAATCAAACATATCATATTTAGTGATCCACAAGTTTTATGTAGGATTTTATGACTAACCATGCAAATGACCAATTCCTGTTGACTCTCTAAATAGATATAAGTGAAGCATGAGAGTTTAATTATTTCTACAAAAGACCATTCTCTAACACATATGTCGGGGCGTCCTCTCTGTGGCCACAAGCACCTATGGGGCAGGGGGCCCCTTCTAGTCCGGCAAGGGAGCGGAGGGCGTGCGCAGAGCAGATCGAGGTCGAGCGCTGGGAGGAGGCAGGCGATTTTACCCAGCTTCAGGGCTCTCCGGAGAGATAAAACCCCTACTGCTGCTTTGTGTTTGTATTTGTTCTTGCTCGAGAGCGCGAGCGTATAGTGGTGTTGGATCTACGAACGGCAGAACCCTAGCGTGGAAAAGTTCCGAACCGCCGAACCCCTTCTACGTGCACATGGGCCTCCCTTTTATAGTCTGAAGGGGGGCACCCACAGGTGGCAGCGTAGGAAGAGGGGGTAAAAAGGTAAAAATGCAGGTTGGTACAACAGTGACCAATAGTGTCCCCTATCTAACTCTGACGGCAGGGGACAAGGGCATTTAATGCCCGTCCGGTCGCCCCAACAGTGCTAAGAAACGACCGTTAGGTGCGCCACCGGTTGCCACGATGGCGTCTCTGTCAGCTCCGCTTGCCACCTCGCTCCGCATGGCTGCGCAGCGCCTCGCCACGTGCTCCTGGGACGGCCCTGGGGTGACACGTTGCTGGATGCGCTGGAGTTTGGGTGTAGGGTGGCAGCCTTGCCGCGGCAAACGCCTTGCCGCGGTCCTTCTTCGTTCGCGGCAAGCTTGCGGCCGTCGGCTGCTTGCCGGACGCTGGGCGTCGCGGCAAGGCTTATGGAAGCGCCTTGGTTGGCCTCCCCGGCAAGCTCCTCTTGCCGGGGCCTTTGTCCTCTCCGGCAAGCTTCTCTTGCCTGGATCTTTGTCTTCTCGATTGATACTTTGTTCTTGAATGGCGTAATAGGAAATGACGGAGGGCCTTGGCGGCGCCGCAAGCCTTGCCGAGGTCTTGCGATTGCCCGCAGACAAGTTCGGGTACTAAGGTACCCCTACTTTAATACACCGACAGAGCCCCGGCTGGGCAATACACGGTGCCGAGCGTTGTTGGGCCAGGCCCAAAACAGTGCACGGGCACGCGCGGCCTGGGTCCACACAAAATCCACTCCGCTTCCACCGCATCCTCCCGCAACAGCACGCGTCGATTGCAGCGTCGTGGGAGGCGTGGGTGGTGTGCGCGATTTTCAAGGCGTCCACCCCTGTGATCACGGGGCAGGGTGAGGTCACTTCATCTATCCCCCCGGCTTCGCCCCCCCGCCACGCGGCTCCCATGCGCGTGGGGTCGTGGGCGGTGAAGGTGGTAAACTGAGCCGTCACGGGCGGAGATGGTGGGTTGGCCCCGTTCCTCTGCTCTCCCCGTGCTCCGATTAGCTGAGCGGGGCGGCCGAGCCCCCACCTCGCTCCTTAAAAAGGGCGGAAGGGGAGCGCAAAAATCCCGCACTTCCTCCTCTTCTCTTTTCTTCAACTTCTGCTTCTCTTCCTCTCACCCGCCATGGAGGAAGGGAACCCTGGTCCTTCATCGGTGGCGGCAAGGGTCGCCACCAGGTAGCGCGCCTCTCCCTATCCCGTGCCAGTGGTGGCGGAGCCTGCCACAAGGGGAAGAGGGAGGGGGCGAGGTCGTGGGCGAGGTCGAGGGCGTGGTCGGAGCGCTCGGGGAAGAGGCGGCCGGGGCGGTGCGCCACCCCCGTCTCCGCCGACGGCTCCTCTCCTCGAGGCGGTCTACACCGGGGACGATCCCTGGGAGTTCTTCGTCAAGCTGCGCCGGGCACCTCGTCGTCGCGCCGTCTTCGGCTCCGTTTGCGGCGCGATGGAGCGGACCGCCGAGATGTTGGAATTGCGCATGAGGGGCTGTGGGATCGATGGCATGCGAGTTAGTGTCGTGTCCCCAGCCCCGGCGTGATGTACTGCCGATCGAGGGTGGAAGGCGTTCGCCGCATCCACAGCTTGACGGCGGGGTTCACCTCCATTTTAAGTTAATGGAGGCGACCTTCTCGCCGTCAAGGTCTTCGGGACTCCGGCACCGGGCGAGATGTTGCGTGGACAGCTCCTCCGATAGCGAAGACTCCCCTCGGCGAGAGTGACGAGGAGGAGAGCGACAGCGACGGCGACGGCGGTGAGTCCGTCTAGGCGTCGGCCGTCGCCTCAAGGCCACCGGCGACCCCATCATCCGGTCGCCGCCTTCGAACTCCCCGGGCCGTCTCCTTGGGCGGCTGGCGTGAGGGAGGCTGCGAAGAGGAAGAGGGTGGCGGCAAGGCCGTCAAGTCGAGTACGAGGCGTGGTGCCCTCGGCGACATCTGCCGACGCCCTGCCGCCCGTCTTGAGCTCGCTTCCGGCGCCTCCGTCTCCGCCAAGCCCCTGGCCGGCCCCCAGGATGTTCTCTTGGTGTCTTCTGGCACCCGTAGCTCACCTAGGCGCCCCTTTTGCCCTTCCCGACAAACTTCTCTTGCCGGGGCCTCCTTGACCTACCTCCTGAAGAGAGAAACAGGAGAGGGATTACGGGCATCTTATCTTTTTTTACTTTGATTCGTAAGCCTTCGGGCCTTAGCTGCATTTAAAACTTGTAATCCTCTCTATCATGTTTTTCATCCTCTATGGACTTGTACTGAAATGGGATGTTTTTTAATGAAAAGAGGGGAATGCTTGCCGGGTTATGTCCTTTACTTGATTCTGTGCCTTGTATGTTCCCACCCTACGCTTCGAGGGAACTTGCCGGCGCAAGCACACTTGCTGAGTGCGGAACATCAGCAGCCCGCTGGCGGTGCTGTTTCCGGCAAGAAACCTTGTCGGGCCAGTTGCAGCGCACTTGTATTGTTGAGCGGACTCGAAAACAAATCAAGGGCGCAACTTAACCGCGATTCGGCTCCTCTGCGCGCAGGTTTTTCCATACAAGGCACACTCGTTCAAGGACGCGGCCACGCATTCTCCAGTCCATAAGAGGATGCATGATGAGGGACGAAAAACTTATCTGATATCACAGCCCCCGGCGACTCTGGCTTGCCGGGGATGAATCTTGGTATTTGCAGCCCCCGGCAACTCTGGCTCGCCGAGACCCAGGTGCCGGTGCGCCCTTCTGTCCTTGTCGCTGGCGCCACAGCCCCCGGGGATCCTGGCTTGCCGCGACGGAATTTTGGTACTCGCAGCCCCCAGCAACGCCGGTTTGCCGGGGCCCAGGTGCTAGTGCGCCCTTCTGTTCTTTCCTTGTCGCTGTTATTTCAGTCATGAAAAACAACTTAGACAGCGCCGCAATAAGTTACTTTTTATGGCGTAACTTCATGTTGGGCAATGCAATGCTATGCTTCGCCCTTTGTATGTTTACACCCTACGCTTTTTAGGGGACTTGCCGGTGCATACACGCTTGCTGAGTGCGGAACATCAGCAGCCCGCTGGCAGTGTTGCTTCCGGCAAGAAACCTCGTCGGGCTAGTTGCAGCGCGCTTTCATTGTTGAGCGGACTCGGAAACAAATCAAGGGTGCAACTTAGCCACGAGTCAGTTCCTCTGCGCACAAGTTTCTCATACAAAGGACATCCCACGGCAAGGCTTGCTACGTTACATCCTTTACCCCATCACATCCCTTGTATGTTTTTACCCTACGCTTTTAGGAAACTTGCCGGCGCTAACACACTTGCTGAGTGCGGAACATCAGCAGCCTGCTGGCGGTGTTGTTTCCGGCAAGAAACCTTGTCGGGCCAGTTGCAGCGCACTTGTATTGTTGAGCGGACTCGAAACAAAGCAAGGGCGCAACTTAACCACGAGTTGGTTCCTCCGCGCACAGGTTTTCCATACAAGGCACGAACGTTCGAGGAATATAACATAAAAACTTAGAACTAAAAGTGCTCTGTACTCAAGCTTGGGCAACTTAGCTTTTCCGTCTTCTGCGCTCCGGCAAGGCCGCACTTCTCCCTTGATTTCCTCCCTTGTACGTTTTCACCCTCACGCTTTCAGGGAACCCGCCGGCGCAAACACACTTGCTGAGTGCGGAACATCAGCAGCCCAGCTGGCGGTGTTGCCTCTGGCAGGAAGAACTCGTCGGGCTAGTTGCAGCGCGCTTTCATCGTTGAGCGGACTCGAAACAGATCAAGGGCGCAACTTAGCCACGATTCGACCCCTTTGCGCACAGGTTTTCCATACAAGGTACGGACTTTCAAGGAATACGACTCAAAAGTTTAAAACTGACTGCTTTCTTTGCTCTACTGGCCGGTAGAGCAAAGATGGCACGTCCTCGACGGTAGCGCAGCACTCCGGAGAGGTGCGCTTGCCAGAGTAGGCACCAGAGCTGTTCTTGCCGGGCTTAGTCTTTGGTAGAACTGACTGCTTTCTTTGCTCTACTGGCCGGTAGAGCTCGATGGCACGTCCTCGACGGGCAAGCACTCCGGAGAGGTGCGCTTCTTTGGAGTAGGCACCGAGCTGTTCTTGCCGGGCTTAGTCTTTGGTAGAACTGCCTTTGCCTTCTTGCACTTGCCGGTGGAGCTCGATGGTGCGTCCTCGACGGCAGCGCAGCACTCCGGAGAGGTGCGCTTGCTGGAGTGGGTACCAGAACTATTCTTGCCGGACTTAGCCTTCTTCTTTCCCCGGGGAGCTTCAGCGGCAAGTGGCTCGCGCTCGGCCGCGACTGCTGCTTCCCGGTAGATCTTGTCGGTGCAGATAAGTGCATCCTTCTTGTCACCCTGGACAGAAATGACACTTATCGGACCAGGCATCTTGAGCACATTGTAGGCGTAGTGAGAGGCTGCCATGAACTTGGCGGCTGGGCGGCCTAGTATCCCATTGTAGGGCAATGGGATATCAGCAACATCAAACGTGACCCTCTCGTCACGAAATTCAGCTCGCTGCCAAACATCATCGCGGTGTGATCTTCCCTTCGCTTGCTCCTTCCCGGATTTATCCTTGAAAGGTACCCGTTTCTTGAGCTCATTGTCGGGATCTGGAGTTTCTTGAGCACTGCGGAGGAATCAGATTCAGGCCGGCCCCGCTGTCAACCAACATCTTCGTGACCTTGAGGTTGCGGATTGTTGGTGAGACCAACATTGGCAAGCACCCGACCGCAGTGATGCGATCAGGGTGGTCCTCAACATCGAAGACGATGGGCGTGCTGGACCATTTCAAAGGCTTGCGCGACTCGACGGACGGCTCCGCTGTGTTCACTTCTCGCACCCACTGCTTGAGTTGGCGGTGCGAGGTGTGCCGAGAGGCACCGCCGTTGATGCACAACACCTCCGTTGCCTTCTGAAACTCTTGGTCATCAGTTTCATCTTCCTCCATCTCATCATCCTCATCTTCCTCTTCGTCCTTGTCGCGGCCACGGGGAGGCCTGTCTCCTTGCCGCGGCTTGGCCTTGCCGCGGTGCCCTCCCCGGGCGGGAAGCTTCTTGCCGGATCCTCCGCCACCTCCCTGGGCTCTCTCCTTGTCGCGGCGCTCATACTCAGCTTTCTGCAGCTCCGCCATCTGCTCGACTTTCTTGCAGGTTTGGAGATCATGGCCCTTGGTGCGGTGGATCTTGCAATATCGCTTGCCGGAGCCATCCTGCTTGTCGGCGGCTACCACAGCCTCGCCGGAGTCATCGGCTTTGGCCTTGTCGGAGCCGCCTCTGTTGCCGGAATGCTCAACAACTAGCACATCCTTAGCCTTTCTTTTCCTGTTGTTCTGCCTCCGGTTCTTCCTTGCCGGGGCGGCATCCTCTTTGTCCGATCATACGCTCCCGCAATCTCTCCGGGATTTTCCTCCCTCCTCATCCGTGCACACTTGTCGGCCGAGCATAGAGCTCGCGACATCTCTGATTTTGCACATCGCCATTTCCTCCTCATCCTGCGATTACGCACGTTCGATGGAACGCTACCGATAACTGGCGGGGTGTACGTCTGGGATGTTGCGCTGCACTGGCTGAATCTCTGTATGTACTTGCGCAAGGGCTCTCCTCATACGGGCGGCAGATGCAGGTCGCTCTCTCGCCATGGGGTTTGTGGCGCACCGTGAAGGCGCCGACAAACCGATGACCACAGTCCGCCCATGAAGAGATGGAGCCGTCGGCAAGTGCATGAGCCAAGATCGGCGTTGGGCTTGAGCACCGCGGAAGTAGTTGGCGAGATCTTCTCATCGTGCCCTCCGGCAGCCTGCACCGCGATGGCGTGAGATCTTTGAGGAACTCCGACGGATGTATCCTGCCATCGTACTTCTCGCACGCGTCGCTTGAAGTTCTTGGTTTTGGGCCACTGGACTTGCCGCAGCTCACGGGTGAACGCAGGGCAACCTGCCGCGTACGGCAAGTCGCCTGGTTCCCCTGGTGCATGCATATCGACAGTGGGCCCAGCGCGCTGGTCAGATTGACGTCGCGCTTCCCTTCTGCGCTCGATGCGAGTGCGAGCGTCTTCGTGCCGTCGTTCTTGGAGAACGTGGCGTTGATCGCGGCGGGTTCGCGGGTCCGACGACGCGGTGGAGTCGGTGTCGGGGTTGGCCCGGCGAGCCGGCGATCTTGGCCTTCGGGGCTGGGAGTGCATGGAGGTGGCATCCCCAGCGGTCTTGTCGGCGTCGGCTTGCGCCTGGGCGCCTGCCGGGCTTCGGCGCTTCGGTTGCGGGGCTTGTCGCCGTTAAGCGGCCGATGAGGCTGTAAATGGTCATCCTCGATCGTCAATCTTGTGTGGCGCGAAGGGTAATCTAAAGCGGTGGGCTTGGGCGGCGCTTCCTCTGCGATCTTGGGTGGTGGTGGCGGCGGCGGCGCGAGGAGCGGATGTGCTCGGACTCCCAACTGGATTGGAAGGAGCAACACCCGTCCGGCGACCGTACCTCACTCGCGCCAAACATCTTTGGCGTGCATGCTGGTCTCGAGCGCCCCGCGACCCACCAGCTTGGCCTTGCTCAATCGCGAGCACGGTGCTAGGAGCACCGGGGCGTTGTCGACCTTGCACCTCCTGGGAAGGGTGTGGTGTCTGCACGGTCGCCGACGCTTGCGGGGCCTTGTTTTTGGACCTGGTGACGACGTGAGTCCCACCGTCGGCGCCCGCTCCTCCGCCGGTGTCCACTCCACCGCCCACTTGCTCCTGCGGCGGTGGTAGCATCGATGTAGACGGAGCGGCCACCTCCGAAGGCTTCTTCTTCGGTGGCATGTTGATGAAGGCGTTGATGTAGCGCGCGCGGAGACCGGATCAGATGCTCACGACCTCGACGCAGCCCCTACCTAGCGCGCCAAAGATGTCGGGGCGTCCTCTCTGTGGCCACGAGAACCTATGGGGCAGGGGGGCCCCTTCTAGTCCGCAAGGGAGGCGGGCGTCGCAGAGCAGATCGAGGTCGAGGCCAGGGAGACAGGCGATTTTATCGGCCTTGGGCTCTCCGGAGAGATAAACCCCTCTTGCTGCTTTGTGTTTGTATTTGTTCTTGCTCGAGAGCGCGGCGTATAGTGGTGTTGGATCTCTGAACGGCGGAACCCTAAGCGTGGAAAAGTTCGAATCGCGAACCCCTTCTACGTGCGCATGGGCCTCCTTTTATAGTCGAAGGGGGCACCCACAGTGGCAGCGAGGGAAGAGGGGTAAAAGGTAAAACGCAGGTTGGTACAACGATGACAACAAGTGTCCCCTACCTAACTCTGACGGCAGGGGACAAGGGCATTTAATGCCCGTCCGGTCGCCCCAACAGTGCTAAGAAACGACCGTTAGGTGCGCCACCGGTTGCCACGATGGCATCTCTGTCAGCTCCGCTTGCCACCTCGCTCCGCATGGCTGCGCAGCGCCTCGCCACGTGCTCCTGGGACGGCCCTGGGGTGACACGTTGCTGGATGCGCTGGAGTTTGGGTGTAGGGTGGCAGCCTTGCCGCGGCAAACGCCTTGCCGCGGTCCTTCTCTCGTTGCGTCGGCAAGCTTGCCGGCCGTCGGGCCTTGCCGGGATGCGCGGGGCGTCGCGGCAAGGCTTATGGAAGCGCCTTGGTTGGCCTCCCCGGCAAGCTCCTCTTGCCGGGGCCTTTGTCCTCTCCGGCAAGCTTCTCTTGCCTAGATCTTTGTCTTCTCAGTTGATACTTTGTTCTTGAATGGAAGTAATAGGAAATGACGGAGGGCCTTGGCGGGCGCCCGGCAAGCCTTGCCGCGGGGGTGCTGCGACTGCCCGTGCACAAGTTCGGGGTACTAAGGTACCCCCTACTTTAGTACACCGACAACATATAAGTGAAGCAAGAGAGCATTCTACAAACAACGGTTTTCTATGTGAAAAAGGCAATCCAAACTTCAAATGATATAAGTGAAGCACATGAAGCAATCTATAAAGCCACACTCAAAAGATATAAGTGAAGTGCAATGATCATTCTATAAATCAACCATGGACTATCTCATATATGTAGCGAGCAAACCTCAAACAGTCTAATCTCGGTGCTTTAGTGTCATCCCTGGTTCAGTAATGCTGACACGCACAGTACTTGAAGGATTTATAACAGAGTAGCAATCACACAGTTATTACATCGAATGTGTCAAAAGAGAACTTATTACAATAAATATGGCTTAAGGCCATCTAAAAATGATAACAGCGGAAGGCTTGGAAGATAAGCGAGTCCATCAACTCCAACGGCATCACTGAGTATAAGACCACAACCTAAGGCACCTTACTCGTCATCTGAAAAGTCTGCAACATGAAAGTTGCAGCCCGAAAATGGGTCAGCACATGGAATATGCTGGCAATGTAACACATAGAGAGTAATGAATAGAAATATGCTATACTACATGCATATAAGGCTGGTGGAAAGCTCTATGGTTACAGTTTTGCATAAAGCCAATTTTTCCCTACTGCAAAGGAATAAATTTTATTTAACTATCATGGTGGTTGTTAAACATTGAGAAGGTTCACCCAACTCAATCCCAATTAAGCTTCATCTTTAAACCCAACAAAATTAAATTAAAGTAACCTGATGAGATTCACATGATAATCCAAGTACTAGATACTCAAAACGTCCATAACCGGGGACACGGCTAACCATGATTAGTTTATACACTCTACAGAGGTTTGCGCACTTTTCCCCACAAGACTCGATCTCCTCCGTTGGAATTCTCGCACTACATGGTGTTTGAGAAAAAGAATGACCGAGATATAGCCTTTCAGAAGTGCTGGCACCTTATGATCGGGTAGACAGTTACACCTACTTTCCCCTACATCTGCTAGTGTACCACTATAAGAGTTCACACAACTTAATCAACTATGCTAGAGCCCATAGTAGCTTGTGGCTGCACACGGAAGTTTCTAGCACGAATAATCTCATGATCCCTTTGAGCCTGGGTGGCGGTCCATAAAGAAAAACAGGCAATCACTGGAATCCCTGGTGCCTCAATCCACCCAGATGTGACTTTAAGTTGCCACCTTAAATAAACCATTAAATAACCATCTCACATCTGTCATGAAAACACTCACCCAATCCATGTCTACTAGCATAGCATGGCAATATAAGCAAACGTAGAAGTAACTCCCAAGGGGTTTGATAATAAAACAGGTAATAGGTACTACCTCATCTACTTCCCCAAACCCACATATTAATCAGATCCTAGTCATGCAATTGTTTGAGGATTGGTCTAATGCAATAAAACTGGGTCGTAAAGAGGTATGATAAAAGTGTTACTTGCCTTGCTGATGATCCGTGAAACCTAGAGATTCGAAGTAGCAAGCGGCGCACTCCGGGTACTCTATCGCGAACAAACAAGCATACAATAATTACTCATCTAATGCACAGGTAAAACTCAAATAAGATAACTAACCAGAAATTTCAACTTAAGAACTCCGGTTTGCAAAAAGAATCAAATCAAACGAAGCAATGAAAGTCAAACGGCGAAAGAAACAAGCTTCGTTTACTAATCTGGACCTAAGTCAAATTTTAAAGTAGCAAAAACCTGTTTGAGTTGGTTAAACGGAAAGAGGGTTTTGAGACAAAACTCTAGGTGCTTGAATCGCCTGATTTCGATAAACGAGCCAAAAGATAAACTAAAACGAAAATCGAATTAGAAATCGCAATCTGGAATAATCGTTGAAAAACCGAGAAAAAGAAAAACTGACGAACAGTCTAACGATCGGACGTTCGTTGACTGCAAATAAACGGTGAGCTCATCCGTTAAAACAAATGAACGAGCGAACGCTCGCTAAATAAATAAACCTGGAAAATAAATAAATAAAAGAAAGTGATCTAGAAAGAAAAAAAACCTAGGGTTTTGAAAAAAAACCTTATCAATTTTCTTTAGAAAACTGGGGCGGCGGGCGGCTACCTCGGCTCGGGGCTCCGGCGAGGTCCGGCTGACTCGGTGAGACTCTTGATCCTTGGCGGCGGCGGCGGCGGTATTTATAGGAGGCGTCCGGCTTGGGAAGGGGGGCCGGGTCGGGTCGGCCTCGGAGGCGTGCCCGGCCAGACTCAGGCGGCGTGGTCGGACTCCCATGGGGAAGGCGGCGGCAGGCGGGCTGGCTTTGGCTCGGTGGGCCTTGACCCGATCAGACCTGAACATTTTCTTAAATAAATTCCGCCGAAACTAAGAAAAATTCTAGAAAGTAAAATAAAATTCTAAAAATGCCAAAATATATTTTCACCGTCTAAATAAAATATTTAGAACAAGATGAACATTTTCTTGGCCCTATTATGCAGTTTTGAAAAACATGCAATTTTCCTAAATTCAAATAAAATGGCGAAAAACTCCGAAATAAAAACTTTTTTGATTTTATTATCAAATCCTCAATATTCCTTTATTTTAGGAAAGTCATTTTATTCCCTCTCTCATATTTTTATAATAGAAATAATTGAAGATAAAATAAAATCAAATGATCCTATTTTCAAAATTTGAGAAAACTCAAATGTGAAAATAACGAAATTCCCAACTCTCTCCGTGGGTCCTTGAGTTGCGTAAAATTTCTAGGATCGAGCCAAAATGCAATAAAATATGATTTGCAATGATGATCTAATGTATAACATTCCAAATTGAAAATTTGGGATGTTACAAACCTACCCCCCTTAAGATGAATCTCGCCCTCGGATTCGGGTTGGCTAAAAAATAGGTGAGGGTGGTCCTTCAGCAGATCTTCCTCTCGCTCCCAGGTGGGTTCATCCTCAGTGTGGTGGCTCCACTGAACTTTGCAAAACTTGATAACCTTGCTGCGGGTGACTCGGCTGGCATACTCGAGAATTTTGACTGGTTTCTCCTCGTAGGTTAAATCACTATCCAACTGAATTGCTTCCAGCGGTACTGTATCCCTCAGCGGTATATCAGCCATCTCTGCGTGGCACTTCTTCAACTGGGAAACGTGGAACACATCATGAACTCCTGACAATCCTTCGGGCAATTCCAACTTGTAAGCAACTTCTCCCATACGCTCCAAAACTTTGTATGGTCCCACAAAACGTGGTGCTAACTTTCCCTTAACTCCAAAGCGCTTAACTCCTCGAAGCGGAGATACACGAAGATAAACTTTGTCTCCAACTTCATAAGCTGTCTCCTTGCGTTTTGAATCTGCATAGCTCTTTTGCCTAGACTAGGCTACCTTGAGCCTATCGCGAATCAACTTCACCTTCTGTTCAGACTCCTTAATCAAATCTGGTCCAAACAACTGGCGATCTCCAACTTCATCCCGCAACAGCGGGGTTCTGCACCTCCTTCCGTACAATGCTTCAAAGGGGCCATCTTCAAACTGGATTGATAACTGTTGTTGTAAGAGAACTCTGCATATGGAAAATTGTTGTCCCAACTAGATCCATAATGTAGTGCACAAGCTCTCATCATATCCTCCAAAATCTGATTGACTCTCTCGGTATGTCCATCTGTCTACGGATGAAAGGCTGTACTGAACTCTAGCCTGGTACCCAATGTTTCGTGCAACTGATTCCAGAACTTTGAGGTAAACCGGGTTCCTCTATCTGATACAATGCTCCTCGGAACTCCATGCAGACATACGATCCTGGTCATGTAAATCTTAGCCAACTTAGCACTGGTGTAAGTGGTCTTCATGGGGATGAAATGAGCTACCTTCGTCAAACGATCAACTACAACCAAAATCGAGTCATAGCCTGAACGAGTTCTGGGCAATCCTGTGATAAAATCCATGCCTAGCTTATCCCACTTCCATTTGGGTATCAGCAATGGCTGTAGCAATCCTGTTGGCTTCTGTTGCTCTGCCTTCACTCTCTGACATACATCACAAACTGCTACGTATCCCGCAATATCCTTCTTCATTCCGGTCCACCAGAAAGTGTCTTTCAAATCCAGATACATCTTGGTATATCCTGGGTGAATAGAGTATGGCAAATCAAGGGCCTCCTACAGAATCAACTTCCTGATCTCTAGGTCATTAGGCACATAAACGCGGTCCTCAAACCATAAGGTATCGTGCTCATCCTCACGAAATCCTTTAGCTTTTCCTTTGTTCATCTTCTCCTTTATAGCAGCGGTCTCCTTGTCAGTCTCCTGAGCTTCTCTGATCTTATCCATCAAAGTCGGTTGAATCTCCAATGCTGCAACATTGCCTCTCGGAACTATCTCTAAACATAGCTCACAAAGATCCTCGGCTAACTCCTTAGGTAACTCTCCGGTCATGAGTGTGTTGACATGGCTCTTGCGGCTCAACGCATCGGCTACTACGTTAGCCTTTCTGGGATGATAATGCAATCTCATATCATAATCCTTGATGAGCTCCAACCATCTCCTTTGCCTGAGATTCAACTCCTTATGTGTGAAGATGTACTTCAAACTCTTGTGATCCGTGTACACCTCACAATGGTTTCCGATGAGAAAATGTCTCCAGGTCTTCAATGCGTGCACTACGGCTGCTAACTCCAAATCATGGGTAGCATAATTCAACTCATGGGGCTTAAGTTGTCGTGAGGCATACGAAACAACTCTTCCCTCCTGCATAAGCACCGCTCCAAGTCCTCAACGAGAAGCGTCGCAATATACTTCATAATCCTTGCGCTGATCTGGCAGAATCAACACCGGTGATGTAACCAAATGTCTCTTCAACTCCTGGAAACTGGCCTCACATTCCTCAGTCCATTTGAACTTGGTATCCTTTTTCTCCGTCATGGGTTTAGCAATCTTCGAGAAATTCTCAATGAATCTCCGGTAGTATCCCGCGAGTCCAAGAAAACTCCGGATCTCTCCAACTGTTGTTGGTGCTTCCCAATTTGTCACAGTGACAACTTTGGTGGGGTGTACTCCTATTCCTTCTCCGGATATAACATGTCCGAGGAATCCTACTTCCTTCAACCAAAATTCACACTTGCTGAACTTTGCATATAACTGATGTTCTCTGAGCTTCCCGAGTACCAAACGCAAATGCTCCTTATGCTCCTCTTCGTTCTTAGAGTAGACCAAAATATCATCAATGAACACCACGACGAACTTATCCAGAAATTCCATAAACACCTTGTTCATCATGTTCATGAAATAGGCAGGCGCGTTAGTCAGACCAAATGACATACCGGTATACTCATACAGCCCGTACCTAGTGGTAAAAGCCGTCTTAGGTATATCCTACTCTCGAATCTTCAACTGGTGGTATCCTGATCGCAGATCGATCTTGGAAAATACCTTAGCTCCTTGCAACTGGTCAAATAAATTGTTGATCATTGGCAACGGGTACTTGTTCTTGATTGTCACTTCGTTCAATCCTCGATAATCAACAACCATCCTCAATGATCCATCCTTCTTCTCCACTAGAAGCACTGGCGATCCCCAAGGTGATGAACTTGGGCGAATATAACCTTTATCCAGTAACTCCTTAATATGCTTCTTAATTTCCTCCAAATCTTGTGCGGGCATCATGTACGGTCTCTTAGATATTGGCCCTGTGCCTGGCAAAAGCTCAATCAAAAACTCAATGTCTCTATCCGGTGGCTTGCCTGGCAACTCTTCTGGAAATACATCAGGGAAATCTTTCACCACTGGTACTTCCTCCTGTACAACTCCTAATAAGGAATTTACTTGGGTCCTGTTCGGCTCATGCCGTGATACATACTTAATCCTTCTTCCTTCTGGGGTGGTAAGCAAAATTGACTTACTAGCGCAATCGATGTTTCCTCCATACATCAATAGCCAATCCATACCCAGAATCACATCCAAACCTTGAGATTCCAAAATGATTAAATCCGAGGGGAAAACATGCCTACCTATACTCAATGGCACTTGAAAACATCCTTGACTGGCCATATACTCCGCTCCTGGTGAGCTTACTAGCATAGGTGTTCTAAGAAGCTTGGTGGGCAGTTTATACTTATCCACAAATCCCCTTGATATGTATGAATGCGATGCACCAGTATCAAAAAGAACGATTGCAGTAAATGACTTAACCAAAAACTTACCTATTACTGCATCTGGCTGGGCTTCAACCTCCTCCACGTTAACGTGGTTCACCCGTCCCTTGTTGAAAGGGTTCGACTTCTTCCTAGAGCTTCCATTGCCATTTCCATTCTTAGCTTCAAGACATTCATTGGCATAATGTCCAGTCTTCTAACACCTGTAGCAAGTGACTTGGCTCAGATCCCTCTTGGCTGGTGTAGATGGGTTGGTACGGTTCTGGCCGTTGTTTCCTCCATTCCCATTACCATTCTTGGGGCCAGTATGATTGTCTGAGCTCCCTCCTCCATGGGTATGCTGAAAATGTCCTCCCGAATTCGGGATAAAACGGGGCTTCTGTTGAGCTCCAGAATTGTACTTCCCTTGTCCATACTTCCTCTTGTGGTTGTGAATCTGCTGCTGCTTCCCTTCAATCATGAGAGCACGATCTACCAACTCCTGTTAGTTGTTGAAAGTTGCTACCATCAACTACATGCTCAGCTCATCATTCAGTCCTTCCAGAAACTTCTCCTGCTTAGCTGCATCCGTAGCAACGTCATCTGGGGCATAACGTACTAGCTTACTAAAGTCATCCACGTACTGGCCAACAGTACGTCCTCCTTGGCGCAAATTGCGAAACTCACGCTTCTTGATGGCCATAGCTCCTGCTGAAACATGGGCAGTATGGAAGGCCTGCTGAAACTGGTCCCATGTGACAGTGTCGATAGGATAAGTGGCTGTGAAATTCTCCCACCATGATGTTGCGGGTCCATCAAGCTGATGTGCGGCAAAATGCACCTTTTCCGCATATGTGCATCCTGCAGTGGTCAATTCCCTTCCTGTCTTGCGGAGCCAATCATCTGCAACTATCGGCTCGGTGCTACTGGAGAACACCGACGGATCCAGTCTAGGGAAACGGGTTAAGTGATCAACAGGTGATGGTGGTGGGTTGTTGTTGTTGTTGTTGTTCCCCTGATTCTGATTCTGGAATAGAAGTTGCATCAATGCATTCTGCTGCTGGGTCAACTGAGTGAGCTTCGGTGGGAAAGCAAATCCATTGTCATGTCTTGGAGGCATCTGAGGTTTTAGAAAGGATGAGAATACAGAATAGAATGAGGTCTAGAGAGAAAATCACTACTCACATGCGCATGAGACAAAAGCAAACAATATCACTTCATTCAATTCAAACAAGGGCATACAATGGCCTAACTATCCTTACAAAAGTGCTCGGACTATACTATAAACATGGGGAAATACTACTACTATTATGGTGGTCGACTAGAAAAACTGCTCGGTTGAAGACTCCATGATATCTGCTCCAGCTTCGTCAACATAGTCATCATCGCTATCGTCGGGGTCCGAGTCGGTGTCGTCGATGATGTTGTAGTTCTCTAGACAAGTGCAATCATCATCTTCTCCTCCAGTCGCAGGGAATCCCATGAATACCTTCAGCTTCTGCTTCAGATCATCATTCTTCTCCACGAGTGTTGCTATTTCCTTCTCATATCCATTGCGTGTAGACTTGAGTTCTTCCTCTAGTTCCATGGTCTTAGCCTTCTTCAGATCTATCATGCCTGCGCACATCTGGTTCTCCTGGCGACGAATGTGCTGGTTTAACTCCTGGATGAAAGTTGCAATTGATCTATCCTTCCTTGTGCTGATCATCTCCCATTGCTCATCTCGGCGCCCACAAAACTGGTAAATAGTATCCTGGAGATCCTTTTGGTAAACTTCTCCAATGCGTCCCATGGTGATGTGAGCTGCCATGCTCTTTCCTAGACTCCAGGTTGGTGCATCAAAGGAAAACTCTATGGGCTCAGTGACGGGCATGAACGTCCTTCCTGGAACTTGAACTTGAATCATCCAATGCTCCTCTTCTGGTAAAGTGGCGATGTAGGTCCCGGTGAAACTTGGTACTCCAATGTTCAGGTACTTAGTGACTTCCTTCAAGTGGCGTCCAAAGGGTGTATCTTCATCCGGTTGCGTGAACTTGTTCCTTGCATCCGCCATCCTAAAAGAGTAGAAAAGATGAGGAGTCAGAAATGAGAAGAGTGAGTAGTGATATAGGGCTTTTAGCTTAGTGGTCGTGTCCTACAGTCAGCGTGTGCTCTGATACCATCTTGTAGCGACCAGACCTCAAGCGATCGATCTCGTGCTTTAGTTCATCCTGGATCGAATGTCTTGACATGCACAAGATGCTTGAAGGATTTATAATAGAGTAGCAATCACACACTTACTACATCGAATGTCTCAAAAGAGAACTTATTACAATAAATATGGCTTAAGGCCATCTAAAAACGATAACAACGGAAGGCTTGGCAGATAAGCGAGTCCATCAACTCGCACGGCATCATTGAGTATAAGACCACGACCTAAGGCACCTTACTCGTCGTCTGAAAAGTCTGCAACATGAACGTTGCAGCCCGAAAATGGGTCAGCACATGGAATATGCTGGCAATGTAACACATAGAGAGTAATGAACAGAAATATGCTATACTACATGCATATAAGGCTGGTGGAAAGCTCTATGGTTACAGTTTTGCATAAAACCAAATTTTCCCTACTACAAAGGAATAAATTTTATTTAACTATCATGGTGGTTGTTAAACATTGAGAAGGTTCACACAACTCAATCCCAATTAAGATTCATATTTAAACCCAACGAAATTAAATTAAAGTAACATGATGAGATTCACATGATAATCCAAGTACTAGATACTCAAAACATCCATAACCGGGGACATGGCTAACCATGATTAGTTTATACACTCTGCAGAGGTTTGCACACTTTTCCCCACAAGACTCGATCTCCTCCGTTGGAAATCTCGCACTACATGGTGTTTGAGAAAACAGATGACCGAGACATAGCCTTTCAGAAGTGCTGGCACCTTACGACCGGGTAGACAGTTACACCTACTTTCCCCTACATCTGCTAGTCTACCACTATAAGATTTCACACAACTTAATCAACTATGCTAGAGCCCATAGTAGCTTGTGGCTGCACACAGAAGTTTCTAGCATGAATAATCTCATGATCCCTTTGAGCCTGGGTGGCGGTCCATAAAGATAAACAGGCAATCACTGGAATCCCAGGTGCCTCAATCCACCTAGATATGAGTTTAAGTTGCCACCTTAAATAAACCATTAAATAACCATATCACATCTGTCATGAAAACACACACCCAATCCACGTCTACTAGCATAGCATGGCAATATAAGCAAACGTAGAAGTAACTCCCAAGGGGTTTGATAATAAAACAGGTAATAGGTACTACCTCATCTACTTCCCAAAACCCACATGTTAATCAGATCCTAGTCATGCAATTGTTGGAGGATTAGTCTAATGCAATAAAACTGGGTAGTAAAGAGGTATGATCAAAGTGTTACTTGCCTTGTTGATGATCCATGAAACCTAGAGATTCGAAGTAGCAAGCGGCGCACTCCGGGTACTCTATCGCAAACAAACAAGCATACAATAATTACTCATCTAATGCACAGGTAAAACTCAAATAAGATAACTAACCAGAAAGTTCAACTTAAGAACTCCGGTTTGCAAAAAGAATCAAAGCAAATGAAGCAACGAAAGTCAAACGGCGAAAGAAACAAGCTTCATTTACTAATCTGGACCTAAGTTAAATTTTACAGTAGCAAAAACTTGTTTTGAGTTGATTAAACGGAAAGAGGGTTTCGAGACAAAACTCTAGGTGCTTGAATCGCCTGATTCCGATAAACGAGCGAAAAGATAAACTAAAACGAAAATCGGATTAGAAATCGTGATCTGGAATAATCGCGGAAAATCCGAGAAAAAGAAAAACTGACGAACAGTCTAACAAACGGACGTTCGTTGACTGCAACTAAACGGTGAACTCATTCGTTAGAATGAACGAACGAGCGAGCGCTCGCTAAATAAATAAACCGGGAAAATAAAATAAAAGAAATCGATCTAGAAAGAAAAAAATTAAAAACCTAGGGTTTTCAAAAAAAACCGAATCGGTTTTCTTTAGAAAACCAGGACGGCGGGCGGCTACCTCGGCTCGGGGCTCTAGCGAGGTCTGGCGGCTCCGGCGGCGAATGGCGGCGGCGGTATTTATAGGAGGGGGGCGGCGTCCGGCTTGGGGAAGGGGGCGCCGGGTCGGGGTCGGCCTCAGGAGGCGTGCCCCGGCCGGACTCGGCGTCACCGGCGGGTCAGACTCCCACGGAGAAGGCGGTGGCTGGCTGGCTGGCTCGGTGGGCCTTGGCCCCGATCGGTATGAACTTTTTAAATAAATCCCGCCGAAACTATGAAAAACTCTAGAAAATAAAATAAATACTAAAAATGCCAAAATATATTTTCACCGTCTAAATAAAAATATTTAGAACAAGATGAACATTTTCTTGGCCCTAATATGCAGTTTTGAAAAACGTGCAATTTTCCTAAATTCAAATAAAATAGCGAAAAACTCCAAAATAAAAACTTATTTGATTTTATTATTAAATCCTCAATATTTCTTTATTTTGGGAAAGTCATTTTATTCCCTCTCTCATATTTTTATAATAGAAACAATTGAAGATAAAATAAAATCAAATGATCCTATTTTCAAAATTTGAGAAAACTCAAATATGAAAATAACGAAATTCTCAACTCTCTCGGTGGGTCCTTGAGTTGCGTAAAATTTCTAGGATCGAGCCAAAATGCAATAAAATATGATATGCAATGATGATCTAATGTATAACATTCCAAATTGAAAATTTGGGATGTTACATCATACCATCATGGTGCATAAAAAAATTGAAAATTAAACACAAAAGACGCTCCAAGATACACATATCACTTGAATGAAACGAGAATGAAAACATAGCGATACTTGTTGAAGAAAGATGGGATGCCTTCCGAGACATCCCCAAGCTTAGACGCTTGAGTCTCCTTGGATATTTACTTGGGGTGCCATAGGCATCCCCAAGCTTGAACTCTTGCCTCTCCTCCTTCTCCTCATATCGAGACCTCCTCGATCTTTGATCACTTCCTCCACACAAAACTTAACAGAAAACTCGGTAAGATCGGTTAGTATAATAATGCGAATCACTACTCTAAGTACTGTTGCAAACCAAGTCATACTTTGTTTTTGCATTGTAGCTATTGTATTATAACTTTTCCATGGATTATACCTCTTGGTAACCCACAACCATAGGGGATCGCAACAGTTTTCGAGGGTAGAATATTCAACCCAAATTTATTGATTCGACACAAGGGGAGCCAAAGAATATTTGCAAGTATTAGCAACTAAGTTGTCAATTCAACCACACCTGGAGATTAATTATCTGCAGCAAAGTGATCAGTAGCAAAATAATATGATAGTTTTGATAGTAGTAGCAAGAACAACAGTAACGGTGACAGTGATAGCAATTATATTGTAGCAAGTGTAACAGTAACAATAGCAGTAGTAACTCGGCAAGAACAATATGAGAGAAATTCGTAGGCATTGGATCAGTGAATTTGTTGGATGATATTCATCATATAATAGTCATAACCTAGGGCGATACGACACTAGCTCCAGTTCATAAATATATTGTAGGCATGTATTTCGTAAATAGTCAGACGTGCTTATGGAAAGAACTTGCATGACATCTTTTGTCCTACCCTCACGTGGCAGCGGGTTCCTATTGGAAACTAAGGGATATTAAGGCCTCCTTTTAATAGAGAACCGAAACAAAGCATTAACACATAGTGAATATATGAACTCCTCCAACTACGGTCATCATCGGGAAGTGTCCCGACTTCTATCACTTTGGGGTTGCCGGATCATAACACGTAGTAGGTGACTATAAATTGCAAGAATGGATCTAGAACATAGATATAATGGTGATAACGTAAATGGTTCAGATATGAAATCATGGCACCCGGGCCCAAAGTGACAAGCATTAAGCATGGCAAGGTCATAGGAACACCAATCTCATAATGGATACTAGGGATCAAGCCCTAACAAAACTAACTCCATTACATGATGAATCTCATCCAACTCCTCACCGACCAGCAAGCCTACAAAGGAATTACCCACCCCCGGTGGGGAGCATCATGGAATTTGCGATGGAGAAGGGTTGGTGATGACGAAGATCGAAGATCCCCCTCTCTGGAGCCCCAAACGGACTCTAGATCTAGCCTCCGATGAAGAACAGGAGGTGGTGGCGGCTTCGTCTCGTGAAACACGATAATTCTTTCTCCCTGATTTTTCTCCGAATATGTGATTTTATAGTATCAGGGTTGAAGTCTGCGGGCCACCAAGTGGGGACAACCCACCGGGGCACGCCTGGAGGGGGGTGCGCCCTAGTGGGTTGTGCCCACGCAGGTGCCCCCCTCCGGTGGTTCTTGGCTACAGAATTCTCTTTTATTGTATAAAAATCCTCGCAAAGTTTCTTTCCAATCCAAGAACTTTTATTTCTGCACAAAAACAGCACCATGGTAGTTCTGCTGAAAACAACGTCAGTGTGGGTTAGTTTCATTCAAATCATGCAAATTAGAGTCGAGAACAAGAGGAAAAGCGTTAGGAAAAGTAGATACGACGGAGACGCATCGACTCCCCCAAGCTAAAACCTTTTCTTGTCCTCAAGCAATTCAGTTGATAAACTGAAAGTGAAAAAGAAAAACTTTTACGAACCCTTTTGCTCTTGTTTACATAAATAAGCTTAAGTAGCACCCAGGTTTTCAGCAAAGATTATAACTAACCATGTCGACAATAACTCTTAAAAATGATATTAACTCATATCAATGGCATAATCAACTAGCGAGCAATAATAAGATATCTCAAATAACAACATTTCGTCAAAACAACCATGATATAATATGACAGTAGTGGTATCTCGCTAGCCCTTCTTGAGACCGCAAAAGATAAATGCAGAGCACCTCCAAAGTTCAAGCAGCGACTAAACATTGTAATTCATGGTAGAAAAGATCCAATCATGATGCACCTAACATTAGCTACACACAATTCATGAGGATGACAATAGTGCTCTCAGGTTCTGGCGCTTATTTGAGAAGGTGATGACACAACATAAAAGTAAATAGATAGTCCCTTCACAGAGGGAAGCAGTGATTTGCAGTGGTGCCAGAGCTCAAGTTTTAAAACAGAGGTAAATGAAATTTTGAGAAATGCACCCTTCTTGTTTACTTAGCGACCATTAGTTATCGGTATTTTCCATGCTAAACACATTAGTGGTGGTTCCAAGCGATAAAAGTAAAGGTTTACTCCGCCTCCACCAACAATCACACTCCACGGTTGGTACGAAACAACGAGTACCGTCCATACCAACAACAATCCCGGGGGAGTTTTGTTTAATTATTTGCAATTTGAGTTCAGGACTGGGAATCCCTATTACCGCCCCTCTCGTGCAAGTATGAGTGAATCAACACTCATCATGAGAATAGCCCGCTTAGCATGGAAGATACCGACTAACTCCTGTCACTCTATGAACTATCCAGGCACACAAAAAGGATATTTATTTGAAGTTTTTAGAGGTGGCATGTGCAAATTTACTTAGGACGGCAGGGTAATACCGCATATAGGTAGGTATGGTGGACTCATCTAGAATAACTTGGGTTTCAGGATTTTTGATGCACAAGCAGAGTTCCCGCTTAGTACAGGCGAAGGCTAGCAAATAGGTTGGGAAGCGGCTAGCCAGAGAGTGAAAACGGTCATGAACATATGCATAACTAACATTGGATACTAGCATGAGTAGTATATGAACACCATGAACATAAATATCATAGAGGCTATGTTGGTTTTGATTAAACTACATGCATGAACATGTGCCAAGTCAAGCCACTCAAACATTCAGAGGAGGATACCATATCATCATACTACATCACAATCTTTTTAATGCAATGTTGACATCCAAGATAAATCATTATCCACTCCAAGCTACTTAAGCATGGCATGAGAAACTATAATCTCTAATTGTCATTGCAAACATGTTTGATCATAATAGGCTGAATCATGGATACTAGATTAAACATATTTGTAAAAGCAGAACAAGTTGAGTTCATACCCGTTTCCCCCTGCCACTGCTAGTCCATCAAATACCGTCATTATTGCCTTTCACTTGCACGACCGAATGATGTGAAGATGATAATAGAGCAAGAGTGTCATGGACTAAGCTGGAATCTGCAAACCTTTTATACAAGAGGAGGAGACAAAGTAATATGGGCTCTTTGTTAAATCAACAATAATGCATATGAGAGCCACTCAACATTTTCATCGTGGTCTTCTCCTCGGTATGACTCAATAGACGGAAAAGAAATTTAGAGAAACACACTGAAATATTTTTGGAGTTTTTGGTTTTTCTAGAAGAAACAAATAAAACGAAAAAAAGAGAATAAAGGAAAAAAAGAGAAAATTTATTTACACGAGAAAGCTCCCAACAAGAAAAAGAAGAACAAGGAAATCTTTTGGGGTTTTCTTTTTAATACTACAATTAACTAAGCTAGAAAGAAAAACCAAAAAGAAGCAGGAACTATTTTTGGATTTTCTCAAAGTTTTTCAAACACACAAGAAGAAAGCGAGAAAATAAATCTAACATGGATAGTACAATGAATAAGTGTGGACACCGACAACTGGAATGAAAATGTGTGAACATGAATGTAATGTCGGTGGAAAAACGTACTCCCCGAAGCTTAGGCTTTTGCCCTATCTTGGTAAGCACCACTCGAAGAAGCCATCAGGTCCTACGTTGAAGTGTTGGGGAACGGGCACCTGAGGGTCCCACTCCCGAGGTTCCTCCTCAGCCGCAGCCTGGTTGTTTCGTGTCATGGGAAACCACGACCACCTATGTGACCAAGAGTCCCTTTCTGGTTCGGTGGGGGGATGGCACGTTGCACAAAGAGCAGAGGAACGTGGAACAGCATGACAGAGATCACACGGGCAGTCTTTACCCAGGTCCGGGCCACCGTGAGGCGTAAAACCCTACTCCTGCTTTGGTGGATTGATTATGGAGAAGATGGTGGTGAACGCTGCACGTCTGCCCGGCAGGGTTGCCGGAAGATTTTCTGCATCGGTGGATGAAGAATCACGAACATAAGAATTTCTGGGGGTTTGGATTAGCCAACCATCCAACCTTTCTACGGTTGCCTTGGGCCTCCTTTTATAGATCAAGGGGTCACCATAGTGGCAAACTGGTCATTACACACTGATTAGATAGCAAATAGTGTTATCATACCTAACTCTGCAGGCTGACATAGCGCATTAAATGCGCCACTTAATGTCACATCATAGCTTGCTCGGTAGGCCCTGCCGGGCTGTTTTGCTAGCTTCACGTCTCCTCTCTTGACACGTCTCAGGACGGGTGTCGCTTGGGAGTATCTTCTGTAGGAAGTGGCTGCCATGTGGCAAATAACAACCACTAACTCATCTTGGAGCTTGACACCGCACTGATCAACGACGTGCATCATGATGAGGTGGTACGGTGGCGTAGTTCGCCTCCATAAGCCCCGGCAGGCCTACCGGGATGGTCTGAAAGCTTGCTTCCGGGGGTAACCCCGTCCTTGCCAGGCTCGCCTGCCCTGCAAGGGAGGTCTTCCCTTCAGCAGTATCTTGTTTCCCTGGCTTGACTTGGCCCTCTTGATCTTCACATTGGTCTTTCAAAGAGTTGGTCTCTTGTGCTCCAATCCGATCTTGGTGCTGTGATCTTGCTTTTGTGCCTATGCACAGTCTGGGAAATGGACCTAGGGTTTGTTGCACGGACAGGAGCCCCCGGGGCCTGGCCCGAACGCACTGCCGGGCGTCGTCAGGGTAGGCCCTAACCAGTGCACACGCAGGGGCGTAGAAATATTTAGAAAAAACCATATTAAATTTTCAGAGCATTTTGAGAACTTTTATTTTTGGTCATTTTTATTACACGGAAAATTCAGAAAATAGAAAGAACATGGCATTTTATTTTATTTAACTAATAAAAACAGAAAACAAAAGATAAGGACAAAAGGTAGTGCTTACTAAATTCATCAACTTCATACCTCTCAAAAATGATTCATTAATAAGGTTGATCAAGTCTTATTAACAACCACTTTCTATTAGCATGAAACAGAAGAACTTTCTTAAAACACTAAGTTACCTCAACGGGGATCTGAATGTCCCCAACAATAAGCATTTCATATTTCTTTTTGATAGTAGGTAGAGGTTGTTGAAAACTTCCAATAGTGATTGTCGGAGATTTGTCAATAACATTAATACCATTCACTTGGAATTGTTTCTTCGGAAAGTGCACTGTATGCTCATTACCATTGATATGGAAAGTGACCTTGCTTTTATTGCAATCAATAACAGCCCCTGCAGTATTCAAAAAGGGTCTACAAAGGATAATCGACATGTTTTCGTCCTCGGGCATCTCAAGTATACCAAAGTCAGTTATGATAGTACCATTAGCAACAACAATGGGCACATCCTCACAAATACCGATAGGTACGGCAGTTGATTTGTCAGCCATTTGCAAAGATATTTTAGTAGGTGTGAGTTTATTCAAATCAAGTCTTTTATATAAGGAGAAAGGCATAACACTAACACTAGCTCCTAAATCACATAAAGTAGTTTTCACATAATTCCTTTTGATGGAGCAAGGTATAGTTGGTATTCCCAGATCTCCAAGTTTTAAGGTACTCCATCCTTAAAAGTGTAATTAGCAAGCATGGTGGAGATTTTAGCTTCCAGTATTTTTCTGTTATTGGAGATGATGTCTTTCTTGTACTTTACGTAAGGGGGCATTTTTAAGATATCATTCAAGCGGGTACGCAAAAAGACTGGCCTAATCATTTCAGCAAAGCGCTCAAATTCTTCATCATCTTTCTTTTTAGTTGACTTAGGTGGAAAGGGAATAGGTTTTTGAACCCATGTTTCTATTTCCTTACCATGTTTTCTAGCAACAATGTCTCTTTTATCATACCTTTATTCTTGGGTTGTGGGTTATCAAGATCAACAGCTGGTTCTATTTCAACATCATTATCTGGTTCTCTATCATTCGTTTGAGTATCTTCATGAACCTCATAATTATCTTTTTCATTATCGAAGGTGAGTGTTCATTACCATATTGAGTTTCAGCATCAGAAATAGAAACATCATCAGTAGCATCAGGAGGTTTTTCTATTTCAGGTTCACTAGAGGCATGCAAAGTTTTATTATTTTTCTTCTTCTTTTTCTTTTCGGAAGGGCTAGGTGCATCAGTGTTAATTCTTTGATAATCTTGTTCAATTCTATTTGGGTGTCCCTAAGATAAAGTGGTTCCTGAGTTATTTTACCTCCTCTAGTTGCTACTCTAACAACAAAGTCATTTATATTATTGTTCATTTCATCAAGCAATTCTCTTTGAGATTTAGCAACTTGTTCTAGTTGGGTTTGAGCCATAGAGGCATGTTTTCCTACACCTCTAACATCATTGGTAATTCTAAATAACAAGTCACTCAAGCAAGCAATCATATCAGAATTCTATTTCAGTTGTTTCATAACATTTGCATTGAAGTGATCTTGTTTTCTAATGTAATTATCAAACTCATAAAGGCATTGACTAGGATGCATATTATAAGGATTGTCATTGTCATTGAATTTCATCAAAGAATTTACCCTACCACCTTAGGTAGTGGTGGTGTTTCTAGCGCATGTATTTCTTCAATAGGAGGCAATTTTTTGACATCCTGAGCTTTAATACCTTTTTTCCTTCATTGATTTCTTTGCCTCTTGCATATCTTCAGGACTGAGATATAACATACCTCTCTTCTTTGGAGTAGGTTTAAGCGGTGGTTCCGGAAGAGTCCAATCATCATAATATTTCAATATGTTATTCAATAGTTCTTCAGCTTGTTCAACGGTTCGTTCCCTAAAAACACAACCAACACAACTGTCTAGGAAATCCCTAGAAGCATCGGTTAGTCCATTATAGAAGATATGAAGTATTTCATTTTTCTTAAGAGGATGATCAGGCAAGGCATTAAGCAATTGGAGAAGCCTCCCCCAAGCTTGTGGGAGACTCTCTTCTTCAATTTGCACAAAGTTAAATATTTCCTATAAGACAACTTGTTTCTTATGAGCAGGAAAATATTTTTCAGAGAAGTAATAAATCATATCCTGGTTGCTACACACACAAACAGGAGCAAGAGTATTATACCAAGTGTTAGCATCACCCTTTAATGAGAACGGAAATAATTTGAGGATATAATAATAGCAATTTTCTCATCATGAGCAAAAAGGGTGGCTATGTCATTTAACTTAGTAAGATGTGCCACAACAGTTTCAGTTTCATAACCATGGAAAGGATCAGATTCAACCAAAGTAATTAACTCTAGGTCGACAGAGATTCATAATCCTTATCATCAACAAAGATAGGTGAAGTAGCAAACTTAGGATCACATTTCATTCTAGCATTCAAAGATTTTTCTTTCAGGTTGCATAATAATTTCTTGAGACCATCTCTATCATTGCAAGCAAGAAAGTCTCTAGTTGTCTCTTCATCCATAACATAACCTTCCAGTATCTTAGGCAATTCATATCTAGGAGAACTAGATTTAGTAGGTGTTTCAAGATTTCTAGTTTCAAGCTCTTCATCATTTTCAATAATTTCATCAGTTTCAACATTCTCAAAAGCTTTAGTTCTAGCAATTTGTTCATCAAGAAATTCACCTAGTGGCGCATTATCATCAAGAAAGGTACTAGTATCATCATGAATATTATTCGTAGCACAAGTAGCATCATCAATAACTTGTGACATATCAGAATTAATAGCATGTGGTGGTGTTGCAAGTCTACTTATAACAAAGGGTGAATCAAGTGCAGACCTAGATGGCAGTTCCTTACCTCCCCTCGTCTTAGAGGGAAAAATCTTAGTCTTAACATCCTTCAGGTTCTTCATAATGATAATTTTGTAATAATCCCATGTAACTCAATAAATATAGCTATGCTCCCCGGCAACGGCGCCAGAAAAAGGTCTTGATAACCCACAAGTATAGGGGATCGCAACAGTTTTCGAGGGCAGAGTATTCAACCCAAATTTATTGATTTGACACAAGAGGAGCCAAAGAATAATTGTAAGTATTAGAAGCTGAGTTGTCAATTCAACCACACCTGGAGATTAATTATCTGTAGCAAAGTGATCAGTAGCAAAGTAATATGATAGTAGTAGCAACAAAAATAGTAATGGTAATAGTGATAGCAATGATTTTATAGAAAGTGTAACAGTAACAACAGCAGCAGTAACTCAGCAAGAACAATATGAGAGAAATTCCTTGGCATTGGATCGGTGAATTCATTGGATGAAATTCATCATATAACAGTCGTAACCTAGGGCGATACGGCACTAGCTCTAGTTCATAAATATAATGTAGGCATGTATTTCGTAAATAGTCATACGTGCTTATGGAAAGAACTTGCATGACATCTTTTGTCCTACCCTCCCGTGGCAGCAGGGTCCTATTGGAAACTATGGGATATTAAGGCATCCTTTTAATAGAGAATCAGAATAAAGCACTAACACATAGTGAATACATGAACTCCTCAAACTACGGTCATCACTGGGAAGTGTCCTGACTTCTGTCACTCAGGGGTTGCCGAATCATAACACGTAGTAGGTGACTATATCTTGCAAGATATAATGGTGATAACACAAACGGTTCAGATCTAAAATCATGGCACCCGGGCCGAAAGTAACAAGCATTAAGCATGGCAAAGTCATATCAACATCAATCTCAGAACATAATGGATACTAGGGATCAAGCCCTAACAAAACTAACTCGATTACATGATGAATCTCATCCAACTCCTCATCGACCAGCGAGCCTACGAAGGAATTACTCACTCCTGGTGGGGAGCATCATGGAATTGGCGATTGAGAAGGCTTGGTGATGACGAAGATCGAAGACCCCCCCTCTCTGGAGCCCCAAATGGACTCCAGATCTGGCCTCCCGATGAAGAACAGGAGGTGCCGGTGGCTCCCTCTCGTGAAACGCGATAATTCTTTCTCCTTGTTTTTTCTCTCCGAATATGTGATTTTATAGTATCAGGGTTAAAGTCTGCAGGTTCACCAGGTGGGGACAACCCACCTGGGCGCACCTAGAGGGGGGGCGCCCTGGTGGGTTGTACCCACCAAGGTGCCCCCTACAGTGGTTCTTGGTTCCAGAAATTCTCTTTTATTGTATAAAAACATCCTCGCAAAGTTTCGTTCCAATCCGAGAACTTTTATTTCTGCACAAAAACAACACCATGGTAGTTCAGCTGAAAACATCGTTAGTCCAGGTTAGTTTCATTCAAATCATGCAAATTAGAGTCCAAAACAAGAGGAAAAGCGTTAGGAAAAGTAGATATAACTGAGACGTATCAATACCACCGATAGAATCGATAGTTTCATCAAAACAAGCAAAACAATGCATCAAAAACAGAATATATCTTAAACAGGACAGTCTGTATTGATCTGAACATCTACCATACTTCTGTAACTCCAAAAATTCTGAACAATTAGGAAAAATAAACAATTTGTATAGCAATAGTATGTAAAAATTTCAGAAACTTTTGACATTCTAGTAAGAAATGAAGGTACCACATGCGGCCGAGTCTAGAATATTTCTAGAAACAAAGTTTAGGCCCGCATAGAAATTTTGTATAATCATCCATAAGCTTAAATCATGAGTGGGACAATTTGTTATCATTAATTTCATTCTCTCCCAAGATTGTGCAACATGTTCATGCTCAAGTTGCTTAAAATTCATAATTTGATTTCTAAGAGAAATAATTTTAGCGCAAGGAAGATACTTGGCAATAAAAGCATCCTTACACTTATCCCAAAAATCAATACTATTTCTAGGCAAGGATGAAAACCAAATTTTAGAACGACTTTGTAGTGAGGATGGAAATAATTTGAACTTAACAATATCATCCACATCTTTTTTATTTTGCATATCACATAATTCAGTGAAAGTATTAAAGTGGGATGTAGCATCTTCATTAGGACTTCCAGAAAAGTGTTCTTTCATAACAAGATTTAGCATAGCACCATTAATGTCACATGACTCCTCACTAAGGGCGGGAGGACCAATTGGAGTACTAATAAAATCATTATTGTTAGTATTTGAAAAATCACACAACTTAGTCTGTTTTGAGACATAATAACGAAACAAGCAAACGAGTAAACAAAAATATTTTTGTGTTTTTGTGAAAAAAGTTAGAAGTGGGGGAGATGAAAACGAGAGGTAAAGGCGAATAAAAAAGCAATTAAAATTAGAGCAACTAGATGATAGGTTGTGCGAAGGTACTTGATAGGTTTTGATGACATCTCCATGACAACGGCGCCAGAAACTCTTCGTGCTACATGTAAGCTACGTTGGGATTTTCCCCGACGAGGAGAGGAGATGCATCACGCTAGAGATAAGTATTTCCCCCAGTGAGAACCAAGGTATCAATAAAGTAGGAGAATCACACAAAGCCTTGAACTGAGCAAGATGGTTGTCAATCCCCTTGATCTGGTTACTTGCAAGAATTAATTCTCATAGTGGTAGATAGAAAAGTAAATCGCAAAACAAAATAAAATAAATAAAATTACAACAAGGTATTTTTGGATTTTTAATATATGATAAAAGTAGACTAGGGGGGCATAGTTTTCACTAGAGGCTTCTCTCTCGAGTCCATAGCATACTGTGGGTGAACAAATTACTGTTGGGCAATTGATAGAAAAGCGCATAATTATGACAATATTCAAGGCAATGATCATGTATATAGGCATCACATCCGAGACAAGTAGACCGACTCCTGCCTGCATCTACTACTATTACTCCACCCATCGACCCTTATCCATCATGCATCTAGGGTATTAAGTTAATGAAAAATAAAGTAACGCCTTAAGCAAGACGACATGATGTAGACAAAGTAAACCCAATCAATATGAATAAACCCCGTCATTTTACCCTTAATGGAAACAATACAAATACGTGTTGTGTCCCCTTCTGTCACTGGGATATAAAGCACCGCAGGATTGGACCCATTACAAAACACCTCTCCCACTTAAGATAAATTAATCTAGTTGGCCAAACCAAATGGATAGATCAGAGAGAAATACAAAGCTATACCAATCATGCATAATAAAATTCATAAAATACTCCATTACTTACCATAAATATTCATATCATAAACCTACAATTCATCGGATCCCAACAAACACACTGCAAAAGAAGATTACATCGGATATAACTCCAAGAACATCAAGGATAACATTGTATTGAAGATCAAAGAGAGAGAAGAAGCCACCTAGCTACTAGCTAAGGACCCGTAGGTCTGTGGTGAACAACTCACGCATCATAGGAAGGTAGAAAGGATGAAGTACAAGCCCTCTATGATCAATTCCCCCTCCAACAGAGTACCAGAAAAGGACTCCAGATGGGATCGCGGAAAGAAGAAACTTGCGGTGCCAGTAAAAGTGTTTCAGGTGGGTCTCTGTTGATTTCCTAATATTTGAGAATTTATAAAATTGAAATTTAGGTCAGACGGAGCCTCGAGGGGCCCACAAGGCATTAGGGCCTGGCCCCCTGGGCGCGTCATGTTGCCTAATACGTTCATTTTGCATCATGCTTTTATATTGATATTTATTTCATTATGGCCTATTATTACACATTATGGTACAATACTTATGCCTTTTCTCTCTAATTTTACAAGGTTTTCATGAAGACGGAGAATGTCGGCAGCTGGAATTCTGGACTGGAAAAGGAGCAAATTTGAGAGACCTATTCTGCACAACTCCAAAAGTCCTGAAAATTTACGGAGAATTGTTTTGGAATATAAAAAAAACATTGGGCGAAGAAAGCACCCGAGGGGACCCACCAGGCAGGCACAAGGGTGGGGGCGTGCCCCCTATCTTGTGGGCCACCTGGTAGGCCCCCGATGCCCATGTTATGCTATTTGAAGGGTTTTGACCTGGAAAAATCAAGAGGAAGCTTTCGGGATGAAGCGCCGCTGTCTCGAGGTGGAACTTGGGCAGAACCAATCTAGGCCTCTGGCGGAGCTGTTCTGCCGGGGAAGCTACCCTCCCAGAGGGGGAAACCATCGTCATCATCATCATCAACGATCCTCTCAATGAAAGGGGGGCAATCTCCATCAACATCTTCACCAGCACCATCTCCTCTCAAACGCTAGTTCATCTCTTGGATCCGATCTTTGTCTCAAAACCTCAGATTGGTACCTGTGCATTGCTAGTAGTGTTGATTACTCCTTGTAGTTGATGGTAGTTGGTTTATTCAGTGGAAGATCATATGTCCAGATCCTTAATGATAATTAATACTCCTCTGATTATGAACATGGATATGCTTTGTGAGTAGTTACGTTTGTTCCTGAGGACATGGGAGAAGTCTTGTTATAAGTAATCATGTGCATTTGGTATTCGTTCGATATTTTGATGAGATGTATGTCGTCTTTCCTCTAGTGGTGTTATGTGAACGTCGACTACATGACACTTCACCATGATTTGGGCCTAGGGGAAGACACTGGGAAGTAATAAGTAGATGATGGGTTACTAGAGTGACGGAAGCTTAAACCCTAGTTTAAGTGTTGCTTCGTAAGGGGCTGATTTGGATCCGCATGTTTCATGCTATGGTTAGATTTATCTCAATTCTTCTTTCGTAGTTGCGGATGCTTGCGTGAGGGGTTAATCATAAGTGGGAGGCTTGTCCAAGTAAGGGCAGCACCTAAGCACCGGTCCACTCACATATCAAATTATCGAAGTAACGAACGTGAATCATATGAGCATGATGAAAACTAGTTTGACAGTAATTCCCATGTGTCCTCGGAAGCACTTTGCTTTACATAAGTGTTTGTCCAGGCTTGTCCTTTGCTACAAAAAGGATTGGGCCACCTTGCTCCACCTTAGTTACTTTTGTTACTTGTTACTTGTTACGAATTACGTATCACACACATATCTGTTACCGATCATTTCTATGCTTGCAGAGAATACCTTGCTGAAAACCGCTTGTCATTTCCTTCTGCTCCTCGTTGGGTACGACACTCTTAATTATCGAAAAGTAGGATGTTGAACCTAGACTTATTAGATGGGTTCTCTTGCTACAAGAATTTGATTTGCATATTATTGATAGAAAGGGTGTTGAGAACCCCATAGGAGACAACTTGTCTAGGTTAGAAAATGTTCTTCATGACCCACTACCTATTGATGATAATTTTCCTGATGAACAATTCGCTTTCATAAATGCTTCTCGTAATGCTCCATGGTATGCTGATTATGCTAATTACATTGTTGCTAAATTTATACCACCTAGTTTCACATACCAGCAAAAGAAAAAGTTTTTCTATGATTTAAGACATTACTTTTGGGATGACCCACACCTTTATGAAGAAGTAGTAGATGGTGTCATTAGACGTTGTGTACCTGAGCATGAACAGGAACAGATCCTACTCAAGTGTCACTCCGAGGCCTATGGAGGACACCATGCTGGAGGTAGAACTGCACACAAGGTATTACAATCTGGCATTTATTAGCCTACTTTCCTCAAGGATGCTCGTAAGTATGTATTTTCTTGTGATGAATGTCAAAGAATTGGTAATATTAGTAGACGTCAGGAAATGCCTATGAATTATTCACTTGTTATTGAACCATTTGATGTTTGCGTTTTTATTATATGGGACCTTTTCCTTCCTCTAATGGGTATACACATATTTTAGTTGTTGTTGATTACGTTACTAAGTGGGTAGAAACTATTCCAACTAGTAGTGCTGATCATAACACTTCTATTAAAATACTTAAAGAAGTTATTTTTCCGAGGTTTGGAGTCTCTAGATATTTAATGACTGATGGTGGTTCACACTTTATTCATGGTGCTTTCCTTAAATTTCTTACTAAGTATGATGTCAACCAAAGAATTGCATCTCCTTATCATCCTCAGTCCAGTAGTCAAGTAGAAATGAGCAATAGAGAAATTAAATTGATCTTGCAAAAGACTGTTAATAGATCTAGAAAGAATTGGTCTAAGAAGCTTGATGATGCATTAAGGGATTATAGGACTGCTTATAAGAACCCTATGGAAAAGCATGCCACTTACCTCTTGAACTAGAACATAAGGCTTATAGGGCAATTAAAGAACTCAACTATGTTTTCAAACTTGCCGGTGAAAAGACGTTATTTGACATTAGCTCACTTCATGAATGGAGAACCCAAGCCTATAAAAATGCCAAGTTGTTTAAAGAAAATTTTAAAAGATGGCATGACAAAAAGATACAAAAGCATTAATTTAATGTAGGTGACCATGTCTTGCTATACAACTCTCGTTTAAGAATTTTTGCGAGAAAGCTTCTCTCTAAATGGTAAGGTCCTTACATTATCGAGGAGGTCTATCGTTCTGGTGCCATCAAAATCAACAATGCCAAAGGCACTAATCCGAAGGTGGTAAACGGTCAAAGAATCAAACATTATATCTTAGGTACTCCCATAAATGTTGAGACCAATATAATTAATACCATAACACCGGAGGAGTACATAAGGGATACTTTCCAGAACGTTTTAGACTCAGAAAAGGAATAGGTATGTGGTACGGTAAGTAAACCGACTCCAAAACATTTCCAATAGCGACGTTTCTCCGTTTTGGAATATTTAAAAAATTAGGAAATTTAAAAGTAGTCCGAAGAGCGCATGAGGAGGAGGCAAGGCAGGGGGCACTGTGTTGTGCCTTGTGTCCACCTCATGTGCCCTCCGGACTCCGTTTTTTTGTGGAACACTTATTTTGGTCGGTAAAAATTCATTATATAATCTCCTGAATGTTTTGACCACAGTACCATGACAAAACCCTCTATTCTTGTTTCGAGTTGTTTTTCTGACAGATCTAGATCGCCATGACGTCTCCAAGCACCCCCAAGGACAAGTTTTTTGAGAAGGTCATCAACCCTTACCTCGTGAAGGTGCTGCAACACCCTCAAACTATTGAGATGCATGAGGGGGTGTTGCACATCTGTGATGTTGAAGGGCCAAAGAAGACCGAAAGCGTGGAGGCAAGGCTCTAAGCAATGGAGCAGCAAGTTTTCAAGTGTCAAGGGATGGTGGAACATGGACTCAACGCCAATCACTTGATGATCACAGAGTTTACCTGTGACCACAAGCTGGACGCCAAGAACATCGGAGAGGCCATCTTCAAGCTTCATGAGAAATCGAGCATCTCCAAGCCCAGATCTATGACTTGCAAAACCAAAACTGTGAGTATGAATAGAGATTTAAGAGGATGAGTTTGGCTGCAGATTTGAGGATCCTGAAGGCTCGTTCGTCCTTTTACGATGGTGAACCTATGCCTTGGAAGACGGAGGATAAGATTCTTTCATCATCAACAACTCCATCATCACCACCTCCGAAGAAAGAGATCTAAATATATGGGTATGGCACTCCCCTTGGCTTGTGCCAAGCTTGGGGGAGGTGCCCCGGTATTGTATCACCATCACATCTTTACCTTTATCATCTTTCTTAGTTTGATCATTTTGGTTATATCTTGATCTAGTAGAGTAAAAGTTTTTAGTATGATCTAGTTTTGAGTTTTTCTTTGAGATCTATCTATGTAATCGAGTCCATGAGTTATATAATAAAGAGTAGTTTTGAGTTGAGGTCTTTGCTTTCTTGCTATGATCTTGAGGGAATAAGAAAAAGAAAGAATAAAGAAGTAAAAGGATCATATAGTGATCTTATGGGAAGTTATGACTTCACATATAAGAAGTATGATGAATAAAATTTGTTGGGAGTTGACAAACATAGTTTTGGTCATTGTTGCAATTAATATAAAGTGATAAAGAAAGAGAGGTTTCACATATAAATATATTACCTTGGACATCTTTTGTGATTGTGAGCACTCATTAAAATATGACATGCTAAAAAGTTGATGTTGGACAGGAAAGACAGCATAATAGGTTATGTTTTTTATATCCGAATAGAAGTTATATTGTCATGGATCCTCCAACGTGTTGAGCTTGCTTTCCCTCTTATGCTAGCCAAATCTTTTGCACTAAGTAGAGATACTACTTGTGCATCCAAAGATCCCTTAAACCAGTTTTGCCATGAGAGTCCACCATACCTACCTATGGATTGAGTAAGATCCTTCAAGTAAGTTGTCATCGGTGCAAGCAATAAAAATTGCTCTCAAAATATGTATGATCTATTTGTGCGAAGAAAATAAGCTTTATACGAACTTGTGATATCGAATAAATAAAAGCGACGGACTGCATAATAAAGTTCTTTATCACAAGCGACAATTTAAAGTGACGTTCTTTTGCATTAAGATTTTGTGCATTCAACCATAAAAGCGCATGACAACCTCTGCTTCCCTTTGCAAAGGGTCTATCTTTTACTTTTATCTTCTACTTCTATACAAGAGTCATGGTGATCTTCACCTTTCCTTTTTATACTTTTTCTTTTTAGCAAGCACTATGTGTTGGAGAAAGATCTATATATATATATATATATATATATATATATATATATATATATATATAAGGGTAGCTACCCTATCCTTCTCGCCGCATCGATCTCATCACGGTGTCGAGGATTGATTTTCTTAATGGGTTGCGGGTCGAGGAAAAGCGATATTTTGGAGCCCGATTGGTTGGTTGGCCATCCGATTTTCTTGGTACTTCTGATCTTTGTTTGGTCTTCGATGTGTATACATAGTACTATAACCGATCGGAGGTAAGGTTCGTTCAGAAAAATCAGATCTAGATGCAACCTAACAATAATCCTCTTTCTCTTTCTCTCTCTTCCCCATCCATTAACAAGATTAGGATCGATGGAAATTACCAAAAGAGATCGAGGTACGCAATAACCTGACTGTTTTCCATCCATGTGTCTTGCTAATTGATTTCCCTTTTTCACGGCCAAGCAGTGGCGCACAACAATTTCGTTTTACTAATGGGCTTGACTTGATTCATCTGCTCTCTCTTTGCGCTGAATCGGGATAAATCATTAGAAGTAAAAGGAGGTAACGCGGCATGCACCTTTATGTGATTTCCACACACGCATCATGCTAGCTGCTTTTAATTGTTCTTATTTTCATGCACATACATCATGCTAATCTCTTTCTGGCTTTTTTTTGTTGTGCATGGATCAGTTTTCCCTGTTACTGCACCGCCGGCGACGCAACCTGCGACCGTGGCTACATTGTACGGGCTATCCCTACTCAGCCTCAACGAGCACCAACAACCAATCTGTGACTGCTCTGACGGGCGGCGGCGGCACCAATAGTGTACGGCTTCATATGTCGATGATTGCTTGCTTTAGCGTTGCATGGGACGAAGACCTACGACTTCATCTCTGCCATGACGACAACCCATGGGTGACTGCGGCGGCGGCGATGAACGACTGTACCTGGACTTACGTGTGAATGGTCTTGCACAGTGGTGGCCACGATGATATACATAACTGCACATAGCCGACCAGTGACTACTCCGGGCAACAACGACGAACGGCTGCTCACAACCGATGACTGCTCATGTGTCGAGACAACAATGACTGCTCCTGTGCTCTGATGTGTATATTAAGTTGATCATTAAGTCATAGATTTGTGTATGCACATGCATTAGCACGCATCATCATCAGACAAACAACCCATGTCCTCAAAAAAGTCTTCTAGCTAGTATATGCAGTTGCTTCAAGGTGTAGTATGTCATAGATACTTCATTTAATTTTATACTACAGATTCGTAATTTTTCAAGAGGCAATCTCACAATATACTATAGTACTTGTACTGTACATGTGGAGAGAACATTTTGAATACGCCTTTCAATATCTTGGTATCTTCGTGTATTTTGTTCATTCAGACATACTCTTTATTTAGAGTCTATACTCTTGTCGGAGACACTCTTTTTTTTTAAAATACACCAACCATATACTCCATTCTTTATAAAATACCATGTACTCCAAAGAACTTCTTTATACACCATACTACTTTTTCTATATATATATTTCATACTACTTTTCATACACTACATTCTTAAGAATACCCTCACTTGTTGAATAAAACTAGGTTTATGAGAAAGGAGAAGTATATCAAAAAGCACACGGTCCCCGTGTCCCCATTCTTAACTGAAAATACACATATACTACATACTTTTTCTCGGGACAGATACTACATCTTTTTTTATGGGACAGATACCACATACTCTTTTCTACGGGATGAGATACTACATCCTCTTTTTTATAGGACTGATACTACATACTCATTCCTATATAAAGAGTATATTGTATGGGGCTTGTATAACAAACTCATTACTTTTGAGAATGGAGTATGTATAACAAAATCGTCTCTTTCAAGAATGGAATATGAAGGACACTGATTTTCCAGAGAGTAAAAAGTATATAATCTGATCGTTCACAAAAAAAAGTACATAAGCTGATCGTTGTTGGAACTTGGAAGTACGGGGTAGATATACTAAGCTACTAGTCACTTATCCATTCAGCGTGATCCATGTGCATGTGGCCAAGAAATTAGCAGATTTGTTGTAGGTTGTTGCAACATTACGTTCAATTTTCTAATTGGTTAATTAAACAATCTAGTGAGTTGACTGCTAACGGATCCATTTCAACCCGGTAAGACCTTTTCGTACATGCACAACGGGACAGGTGGCAGCAAACTAAGTAGGAGGTAACTACCACTGCTTGTAGTTAAAATTTATCCTATATATATATATATATATATATATATATATATATATATATATCCACTCAGATGTAGGTTTTCATAAAGTATTATTGCTGACATTACCCTTGAGGTAAAAGGTTGGGAGGCGAAACTATAAGCCCCTATCTTTCTCTATGTCCGATTGAGGACTTGAACCCGTAAGTATCGTGTGAATGTTAGCAATTATAAAAGACTAAGAGATGGTTGAGTATGTGGACTTGCTATACAAAAGCTCTTAGATAGACTCTTTCGGATATTATGATAAATTGCAATTGCTTCAGTGACAGAGATCATAGTTTGTTGGTTTTCAATAAAGTTTCTGACTCATACTCGGCCTTGTGAATGAATTGTTACTTTGATGTAATAAATTATATGAAAATATATGTTGTTGTTCTAAAGATGATCATGATGCCCACATGTCCGTATTTTATTTTATCGACACCTCTATCTCTAAACATGTGGACATATTTTTTGATTTCGGCTTTCGCTTGAGGACAAGCGAGGTCTAAGCTTGGGGGAGTTGATACATCCATTTTGAATCATGCTTTTATATTGATATTTATTGCATTATGGGCTGTTATTACACATTATGGTACAATACTTATGCCTTTTTTCTCTTATTTTACAAGGTTTACATGAAGAGGGAGAATGCCGGCAGCTGGAATTCTAGACTGGAAAATGAGCAAATTTGAGAGACCTATTCTACACAACTCCAAAATCCTGAAAATTTACGAAGAATTATTTTGGAATATATAAAAAATATTGGGCGAAGAAAGCACCTGAGGGGACCCACTAGGTAGCCACAAGGGTGGGGGACGCGCCCTACTCCCCTGGGTGCGCCCCTGCCTTGTGGGCCACCTGGCAGGCCCCCGATGCCCATGTTCTGCTATATGAAGAGTTTTGACCTAGAAAAAACCAAGAGGAAGCTTTCAGGACGAAGCGCCGTCGTATCGAGGCGGAACTTGGGTAGAACCAATCTAGGGCCCCGGCAGAGCTGTTCTGCCGGGGAAACTTCCCTCCCGGAGGGGAAAACCATCGTCATCATCATTGTCATCATCAACGATCCTCTCATTGAGAGGGGGTCAATCTCCATCAACATATTCACCAGCACCATCTCCTCCCAAACCCTAGTTCATCTCTTGGATCCAATCTTTGTCTCAAAACCTCAGATTGGTACCTGTGGGTTCCTAGTAGTGTTGATTACTCCTTGTAGTTGATGCTAGTTGGTTTATTTAGTGGAAGATCATATGTTCAGATCCTTAATGATAATTAATACTCCTCTGATTATGAACATGAATATGCTTTATGAGTAGTTACGTTTTTTCTAGAGGACATGGGAGAAGTCTTGTTATAAGTAATCATGTGAATTTGGTATTCGCTCGATATTTTAATGAGATGTATGTTGTCTTTCCTCTAGTGGTGTTATGTGAACGTCGACTACATGACACTTCACCATGATTTGGGCCTAGGAGAAGGCATTGGGAAGTAGTAAGTAGATGATAGGTTGCTAGAGTGACAGAAGCTTAAACCCTAGTTTATGCGTTGCTTCGTAAGGGGCTGATTTGGATCCACATGTTTCTTGCTGTGGTTAGATTTATCTTAATTTTTCTTTTCTAGTTGCGGATGCTTGCGAGAGGGGTTAATCATAAGTGGGAGGCTTGTCCAAGTCAGGGCTGCACCCAAGCACCGATCCACCCACATATCAAATTATCAAAGTAACGAACGTGAATCATATGAGCATGATGAAAACTAGCTTGACAGTAATTCCCATGTGTCCTTGGGAGAGCTTTGCTTTACATAAGGGTTTGTCTAGGCTTGCCTTTGCTACAAAAAGGATTGGGCCACCTTGCTGCACCTTAGTTACTTTTGTTACTTGTCACCCATTACGAATTATCTTATCACACAACTATCTATTACCGATAATTTCAGTGCTTGCAGAGAATACCTTGCTGAAAACCGCTTGTCATTTCCTTCTGCTCCTCGTTGGGTTCGACACTCTTACTTATCAAAAGGACTACGATAGATCCCCTATACTTGTGAGTCATCATTGCCTTGTCGTCTCCTCGTACATCCTCTAGTCTCCTCCCAAAGCTTCCAGGGTCTCTTATGTCCAGAAAAAAAACATTAAAAAGTTTTGTAACATTTAAACTCTGTTTGGTACTGATTTTCTGGGAAACCAAAAGGAGGCAGAAAACATCAACTGGACTAGGCATTAGATTAATAGTTTAGTCCTAAAAATGATATAAAATAGCATATAATTACATATAAAACATCCAAGATTGATACTATAATAGCATGAAACAATAAAAAAATGTATATACGTTGGAGATGTATTAGGTGTGTGTACGTTCATAGGAATGTGTGTATGTACGTGTTCGTCAGTATGTGTGTCTATACTTTGTTACTTGAAGAAAACACCCCTCTCCTTCCTCGTTGTGTAATGATACGTCTCCAACGTATCTACAATTTTTGAATGTTCCATGCTATTTTATTATCTATCTTGGATGTTTTATATGCATTAATATGCTATTTTATATCATTTTCTGGGACTAATCTATTAACCTAGTGCCCAGTGCAAGTTGTTGTTTTTTCCTTGTTTTTGTCTTTTACAGTAAATCAGTACCAAACGATTTCCAAACGGAACGAAACTTTTTGAGGATCTTTCATGGACCAGAAGACAATCACGAAGCTTCGAGAAGAGGCCAGAAGACCCACGAGGGGGGCACAAGCCCTAGGGGCGCGCCCCTAGGCTTGTGGGGCCCCCGTGGCTCTTCTAACCCTAACCTCAGCTCTATAAGTACGCAAATATTGCCCTTGCGTAAGGGGGAGCACCAAAAATACTTTTCTGCCGCTGCAAGCTTCTGTTATCATGAGATCCCATCTTGGGCCCTTTTCCGGCACTCTGCCGGAGGGGGATTCGATCACGGAGGGCCTCTACACCAACCTTGTTTGCCCTTCTGATGATGTGTGAGTAGTCTACCACAGACCTATGGGTCCATAGCTAGTAGCTAGATGGCTTCTTCTCTCTGTTTAATCTTTAATACAATGTTCTCCTCGATGTTTTTGGACATCTACTCAATGCAATCTTCTTTTGCGGTATGTTTTTTGAGATCCGATGTATTGTGGATTTATGATAAGATTATTTATGAATATTAATTGGGTGTTCTCTGAAATCTTTTATGTGTGATTAAGATAGCTTTGTATTTCTCCCTGATCTATCGATTTGGTTTGGCCAACTAGATTGATATTTCTTGCAATGGAAGAGGTGCTTTGTGATAGGTTCAATCTTGTGGTGTCCTCACCCACTGGCAGTAGGCGTAGTGAGGCACGTATTTGTATTGTTGCCATTAAGTATAAAAAGATGGTTTTTTACCATATTGATTGGATCTATCCATCTACATTATGTCATCTTGCTTAAGGCGTTACTCCGTTTGTCGGTGTACTAAGGTAGGGGTACCTTAGTACCCCAACTTGTGCACGGGCGGTTGCAGCTTCCCGCGGCAAGGTTTACCACGTGCTCGCCGAAGACCTTCCTGCTCCATGTCAAACCATTCAAAGACAAAGTATACAAGACAGAAGATCGAGACCCCGGCAAGCGGAGCTTGCCGGGAAGGCCGTTCCAGGCTCAAGGTTACATCACTCACGCAAGGCCCTGGCAAGAGGAGCTTGCCGGGAAGACTAGAAGATTACATCATAGAAGACACGCCTCGGCGCTATATGCGTCCCGGCGAGGGCCCGGGGAGCGACAAGTTACAGAGCCCGGCAAGCTCCCGGGCCCGGCAAGATCAAGACCCCGGCAAGGTGCTTGCCGGGAGAATTGCGTTGTGTGCCGCGCTCCACTCATCAGCCCAGCGTGCATACAGGGCCTTTCGAGGGCGCGTGGCGGATAACTGTGCAGACTGGGGACACGGTGGCACTTCACGGTGGTGGATCCATCGCCGTGGCAGACGGAGACGCAAGGGCAGGAGCTTTTGGGGTCGACGGCGACGGGCATTAAATGCCCTTGTCCCCCACTGTCAAAGTAGGTAGCGACCACTGTTCACGACCGTAGCTTCTTGTCCCAAGACTGTTCCAACTACCACCTCTTTTACATTTTACCCCTTTCTCCTCGTTGACACTGCCGGTGACCCTTGCACTATAAAAGGAGGCCCATGTACAAGCGTGGAGGGGTTCGGTGGGGAAACCTTTGCAACTCTCTTTTCGGTGTAGCTGCATTGTAGCTCTTCAAGCTCCCGAGCTCAATATAACCAAGCGGGAGTAGGGTTTCTGCGTCCACCGGTCCGAACACAGGTAAAGACCGCCAGCGTGCTCATCACGATCTGCTCTCTGTGCTCCCTCCGCCCTCGTACCGATGAGACAAGGGCTCCGCCCCATAGGTGTTCGTGCGGGCGTCTCCCCGGCATCTTTGGCGCGCCAGGTAGGGGGCGTCGAGGTTGTGCGGACCTGATCCGGCGTTCACGCGGACGCGTTCTTCATCAACCTCTCCAGTTTCATCAGCAACTTCATCAACAATCGCGCCATGGCCCCGAAGAGGAAGGCTTCGGAGGTTGCAGTCCCGTCTGCGGCTCATCCGCCGCCACCGGAGCCAACGGTGGGCGGAGGAGACGCCGTCGGAAGGGTGGTCGCCGGCGAGGACACTCGCGGCGCCACCAGATCCAAGGACAGGACGGATGACCGCGCCTCGGTCTCCGTGGACATACCGCGTCCATCTCAGCACACGACAACCCAGCAGCGCCGTACCACGGGAGGTGGTATCCGCCTGCTGGGGCAAGGACACACCGGAGGCTCGCGGGATGCTTCGGACCACCGTCCGGACACAAACAAAGCGAAGGCGCCGGGGCAGGACCCTGCTCCTTCTACCACTGTTAGGAGTCCGAGCATATCCCGCTCCTCGCACCGTTCGCCCCCGCTCCCCTCCACTTCAGCAGAAGCGCTCGCAAGGGCGCAACTGCTCCTCGACTTCCCTCTAGCGGCGGACAAGGCCGAAGACTAGAGGGCTACCATCCAGAGCCTGATCGCCTTCGCTAACAACGACTCTCCACAGCAGCCGGCGACCTCGCGGCCGCGGCAAGCTGAGAAGACGAAGGCCAAGTCCGGCAAGTGCTCTGGGGCCCACTCCGGCAACCGCACCTCCCCGGAGTGCTGCGCCGCCGTCGAGGACGCGCCATCGAGCTCCACCGGCAAGCCAAGTCCGGCAAGTGCTCTGGGGCCCACTCCGGCAAGCGCACCTCTTCGGAGTGCTGCGCTGCCGTCGAGGACGCGCCATCGAGCTCCACCGGCAAGTGCAGAAAGGCAACGGCAAAATCTACCAAAGACTAAGTCCGGCAGGAACTGCTCTTGTGCCTACTCCGGCAAGCGCACCCCCCCCCGGAGTGCTGCGCCGCCGTCGAGGACGCGCCATCGAGCTCCACCGGCAAGTAAAGCAAAGAAAGCAGTCGGTTTCAAACTTTTGAGCCGTATCCCTTGAAAGTCCGTACCTTGTATGGAAAACTTGTGCGCAAAGGGGACGAATCGTGGCTAAGTTGCGCCCTTGATCTGTTTCGAGTCCGCTCAACGATGAAAGCGCGTTGCAACTAGCCCGAGGAGTTCTTCTGCGGAGGCAACACCGCCAGCTGAACTGCTGATGTTCCGCGACTCAGCAAGTGTGTTTCTTGGCGGGTTCCCGAAGCGTGAGGGAGAAAGCGTACAAGGGAGGAAATCAAGGAGAAGTGCGGCCTTGCCGAACACGAAGACAGAAAAGCTAAGTTGCTCAAGCTTGAGTGCAGAGCACTTTTAGTTCTAAGTTTTTGTGTTATATTCCTCGAACGTTCGTACCTTGTATGAAACGCCTGTGCGCGGGGGAACCAACTCGTGGTTAAGTTGCGCCCTTGCTTTGTTTCGAGTCCGCTCAACAATACAAGTGCGCTGCAACTGGCCCGACAAGGTTTCTTGCCGGAAACAACACCGCCAGCGGGCTGCTGATGTTCCGCACTCAGCAAGTGTGTTAGCGCCGGCAAGTTTCCTAAAAGCGCAGGGTAGAAACATACAAGGGATGCAACGGGGTAGAGGATGTAACGTAGCAAGCCTTGCCATGGGACGTCCTTTGTATGAGAAACTTGTGCGCAGAGGAACCTACCCGCGGAGAACCGCACCCTTATCTTGTTTTCGAGCACGCTCAACGATTTAAGTGAGATGCGACAAGTGTCGCGCCCTTGTTTCGTTTTCGAGCACGCTCAACGATTTAAGTGAGCTGCGACAAGTGTCGCGCCCTTGTTTCGTTTTCGAGTCCGCTCAGCAAGCTAAGTGCGTTGCGACTAGTCGCGGCAAGGTTGCTTGCCGGTAGGACCTTGGTCAGCAGGCTGCTTCGAGTTCAGCACTCAGCGCTCGCGGCAAGGGCCCCTTGCCGGCAAGTTCCCTAGAAGCGTAGAGTGTAAACATACAAAGGATGAAACATAGCATTGCGTTGCCCAACACGAAGTTACGTTACAAAAAGTAACTTATTACAGCGCTGTCTAAGTTGTTCTCATGACTGGAATAACAGCGGCAAGGAAAGAGCAGAAGGGCGCACCGGCACATGGGCCCCGGCAAACCGGCATTGCTGGGGGCTGCGAGTACCAAGGTTCCTTCGCGGCTGGCCAGAGTCGCCGGGGGCTGCGATGACAGCGACAAGGACAAAGGAAAAGGGCGCAGGCTCCTATGTCCCGACAAGCCAGAGTTGCCGGGGGCTGTGATTTCAGATAAGTTTTTCATCCCTCTTCATGCATCCTCTTATGGACTGGAGGATGCGAGGCCGTGTCCTTGAACGAGCATGCCTTGTATGGAAAAACCTGTGCGCGGAGGAGCCGAATCGCGGCTAAGCCGCACCCTTATCTTGTTTTCGAGCATGCTCAACGATTTAAGTGAGCTGCGACAAGTGTCGCGCCCTTGTTTCGTTTTCGAGCACGCTCAACGATTTAAGTGAGCTGCAACAAGTGTCGCGCCCTTGTTTCGTTTTCGAGTCCGCTCAGCAAGCTAAGTGCGTTGCAACTAGCCGCGGCAAGGTTGCTTGCCGGTAAGACCTTGGCCAGCGGGCTGCTTCGAGTTCAGCACTCAGCGCTCGCGGCAAGGGCCCCTTGCCGGCAAGTTCCCTAGAAGCGTAGGGTGGAAACATACAAGGCACGGGATCAAGTAAAGGACGTAACCCGGCAAGCATTCCCCTCTTTTCATTAAAAAACATCCCATTCCAGTACAAGTCCATAGAGGATGAAAAACATGAAAGAGAGGATTACAAGTTTTAAATGCAGCTAAGGCCCGAAGGCTTACAAATTAAAAAAAGATAAGATGCCCGTAATTCCTCTCTTGTTTCTCTCTTCAGGAGATAGGTCAAGGAGGCCCCGGCAAGAGAAGTTTGCCGGGAAGGGCAAAAGGGGCGCCTAGGTGAGCTACGGGCGCCAGAAGACACCAAGAGAACTTCCCGGGGGCCGGCCAGGGGCTTGGCGGAGACGGAGGCGCCGGAGGCAGAGCTTGAAGACGAGGTGGTGGGACGTCAGCACGCTGTCGAGGGCACCTCGCCCTCGTACTCCGACATGACGGCCTTGCCGCCACCCCTCTTCCTCTTCCACAGCCTCCCTACGCCAGCCGCCCAAGGAGACGGCCCCGGGGAGTTCAGAAGGCCGGCGACCCGGATGATGGGGTCGCCGGTGGCGCGCGAGGCAGCATCCGACGCCTAGTCAGACCCGCCATCCTCGTCGTCGCCGCTGTCGCTCCCCTCCTCGTCACTCTCGCTCGAGGAGGGACCTTCGCTATCGGAGGAGCTGTCCACACAGCATCTCGCCCGGATGCCGGAGTCCTCGAAGACCTTGACGGTGAGAAGGTCGCCCTCCATTAACTTAAAATGGAGGGTAAACCCCGCCGTCAAGCTGTGGATGCGGGCGAACGTCTTCCACCCTCGATCGAAGTACATCACGCCGGGGGCTGGGGACACGACACTCACTCGAGTGCCGCTGATTCCACACCCCTCATGCGCAACTCCATCACCTCGGCGGATCCGGTTCCATCGCGCTCATGAATGGGGCCGGCAGCCGAGGCGGCGACAGGCGCCGGCGCAGCTTGATGAAGAACTCCGAGGATCGTCCCGGTGTGGACCGCCCGAGTAGAGGAACTGCGGCGGAGGCGGGGTGGCGCACCGCCCGCCGCCTCTTCCCGAAGCGCCCGACCACGTCCTCGACCTCGCCCACGGCCCGCCCCTCCCTCTCCCCTCGTGGCGGCTCCACCGCCACGGGTGCGGATAGGGAGAAGTGCGCTACTGGGCGACCCTCGCTGCCACCGTTGAAGAACTAGGATTTCCTCCTTCCATGGCAGAAAGAAGAACGGAAGCTGAAGACGAAAGGAGAGGAGGAAGTGTGAGACCATTGTGCTCCCCTTTCGCCCCTTTTAAAGGGCAAGGTGGGGGCTCAACCGCCCTGCCCGGCCAATCGGGAAGCGAGGAGGGCAGAGGAGCGGGGCCGACTCGCCATCTCCGCCCGTGACGGCTCGGTCTCCCACCTTCGCCGCCCACGACCCCCATGCATGAGGGCCGCGTGGCGAAAAAGCGGGGCCGGAGCGACGGGTGAAGTGACCTCGCCCTGCACCACGATCATGGGGGTGGATGCCCTCAAGACCGCACGCGCCGCCCACGTCTCCCACGACGCCGCAATCGACGCGTGCCGATACGGGGGGATGCGGCAGATGCGGAAGCGGATTCGGCGCGCCGTGGGCCTCGTGTGCCCGTGCACTGTTTTGGGCCTGGCCCAACAGCGCTCGGCACCGTGTGTGGCCCAGGCCCGGGGGCTCCTATCGGTGTACTAAGGTAGGGGTACCTTAGTACCCCAACTTGTGCACGGGCGGTTGCAGCTTCCCGCGGCAAGGTTTACCACGTGCTCGCCGAAGACCTTCCTGCTCCATGTCAAACCATTCAAAGACAAAGTATACAAGACAGAAGATCGAGACCCCGGCAAGCGGAGCTTGCCGGGAAGGCCGTTCCAGGCTCAAGGTTACATCACTCACGCAAGGCCCTGGCAAGAGGAGCTTGCCAGGAAGACTAGAAGATTACATCATAGAAGACACGCCTCGGCGCTATATGCGTCCCGGCGAGGGCCCGGGGAGCGACAAGTTACAGAGCCCGGCAAGCTCCCGGGCCCGGCAAAGTCAAGACCCCGGCAAGGTGCTTGCGGGAGAATTGCTTGTGTGCCCGCGCTCCAGCTCATCGGCCGCTGCCGCCTACAGGGCCTTTCCAGGACGTGCGTGGCGGATGGCTGTGCAGCCTGGGGGACACGGTGGCACTTCACGGTGGTGGATCCATCGCCGTGGCAGACGGAGACGCAAGGGCAGGAGCTTTTGGGGTCGACGGCGACGGGCATTAAATGCCCTTGTCCCCCACTGTCAAAGTAGGTAGCGACCACTTTGTTCACGACCGTAGCTTCTTTGTTCTCAAGACTGTTCCAACTACCACCTCTTTTACATTTTTACCCCTTTCTCCTATGTTGACACCTGTCGGTGACCCCTTGCACTATAAAAGGAGGCCCATGTACAACGTGGAGGGGGTTCGGGTGGGGAAACCTTTGCAACTCTCGCACTCGGTGTAGCTGCTACTGTAGCTCTTCAAGCTCCCGAGCTCAATATAACCAAGCAGGAGTAGGGTTTCTGCGTCCACCGCGTCCGAACTGGGTAAAGACCGCCCGCGTGCTCGCTACGATCTGCTCTCTGTGCTCCCTCCGCCCTCGTACCGCACAGACAAGGGGCTCCGGCCCCATAGGTGTTCGTGGCGGGCAGTCTCCCCCGGCACCGTTCTTGTTAACATAACACACTAGATGCATGATGGATAGCGGTCGATGTGTGGAGTAATAGTAGTAGTGCAGAATCATTTCTGTCTACTTGTCAGGGATGTGATGCCTACATTCATGATCATTGCCTTAGATATCGTCATAACTTTGTGCTTTTCTATCAATTGCTCAATAGTAATTGGTTCACCCATCGTATGTGTTATTTCAAGAGAGAAGCCTTTAGTGAACCTATGGCCCCCGGGTCTATTTCTCATCATATATCTTCAAATCGATGAAATCAAAAAACCAAAAATACCTTGCTGCAATTTATTTATATTTACTTTATTTTTCCTTTTACTTATCTTTTATATATATCTCTATTAGATCTCGCTCTTGCAAGTGATCGTGAAGGGATTGACAACCCCTTTTTCACGCTGTGTCACTAGTACAATGAGGTGCTATACATACGATTTTTAACCCCTTTCCGCGACGGCATTTGGAACCGTCGCCAAGTGAGTGTGGGCGATAGGGGGGGTCCTTCCCACACAATCCAAAAACCGTTTGGGATATGCCCTCCTGGCACACACGCTCGCGAAATCATTTCCGGTCATAAGTACATTCCACACAGTCAGACCCCACTAAATGTTTCCATTCGTTTATACATCCCACACAATCGCTCCAAGGAAAACATTTTTGTTCGCAGGTACATCACACACAAATTTCCCCGTTAAATCGTTTGTGATAGTGTTTCCATTGCACACGGTATTAACAATTTTATCATTTGCATTATTGAATGCATCACACACTGTCGGTGTTCTGGGAACGGGGGTCCCCAGACTTGCCTGCCTGCGGCCTACGGCGTGGCTCAAAGGAGGCCCAGCATAGCCCATCTTCATCAACACAAGCTCAAGACCTTCGCGAGGGGCCAAGCCTCATGGGGCGGACGACAAGGAGCTTCCTCAGGCACGGCCTCGTCAGGCTGGCTCATGAGGAGGCGGAGAGTTCAAGGCGGGGTACCTCGCGAGGGGCCCATGACGCAAGCCATGACGACCAAGGGCGCCAGTCGGGCGCCAGCCCGCGCAGTGTCCTCCTTTCCTCTTTGGTGCAAAGGGAGCAAGCACAGGTGAGAGCATCAAGCAATGGCATCCATGTCATTGCAACAAGACCAAGACTAGCCCAACGGCCGGAAGGAAGTCATTGTGGAGCCCAAGCCGGCATCATCACCAGAGCCTTTGACAGGCGAGGACCAACTTTAGTCAGGATAAGTGTACCCGCTGTTCCCCTTCAAAATGGCCAATTGTTGGCGCCCTTCCCGCTCAATATTTGGAAATGGGCCCAGGCCTTTGCCTATAAATAGGACTAGCCACCCGCAAGGTAGGGGGATCGAGAGAAGAAGGATAGAAAGACACAAAGAGAGAGAGAGAGAGAGAGAGAGAGAGAGAGAGAGAGAGAGAGAGAGAGAGAGAGAAAGGCAACTGAACTCCCCCTAGAAGCTCATCGCGCCAGCCAAGAAGAGACCCTCGTGAGGCTGTTCTCCCTTTGTATTGTTCCTCATCAGCCCAAGAGGCAATCCACCACACCACACACTGGAGTAGGGTATTACACCACAATGGTGGCCTGAACCAGTATAAATCTTGTGTCTCTTGTGCTGTTCAGTTCAGTGGTTTAGGTCCTAGCGATTCGGCGAGGAGAGAGCCAATAGAGGGTTGAATCTCCGCGCGCACCCTAGTGTTCGAACCTCAAGGGTCTGCCGGAACCCGAAATCCGACATTTGGCGCGCGGTAGGTGTGCGGGACCTGCCTCGTCGCCCGCGCCCGTCAGATCTTCATCACCATGTCCGCGACAGCAGTAACCCAGATCCTTGGGCGGCTTGGCCCAGGCAGCTCGCGGTCCGCAGGGTGCTGCGGGCCGTGGGCGACGCGGACAGACCTTGACGGCTCTAACACCGCGGCAGACGCGGTCGGCAGCAAGGGCCTCCAACCACGCCGCGGCAACGACGCCGTACACCCGCCGGGAGCAGGCGAACTCAAGGGCCGCGCTCACGGTGGCCCGAGAGCTGCTGCAGTGCAGACTGATGGAAGGCAGCCGGGACGTGCTGCTAGAGCGGGTGGCGGAGCTCCTGGGCTTCGCCGCCTCGGGGGCTCACCCCTTCTGCACCCCTCTCCCGCCTCAGGCCCAGGGCGGCCCGCGCGGGGCCCCACATGCAACCGCGGGCTCTAAAGCTACTCCAACACCAGCGAAGCCGTCAGCACAGGGCCGGCGGCGTCACCGGCTCTGCTCCCCGTCAGTGAAGAAGGACTCGTCGCGACCCACGGCTCCCGCGGGCCGCCACGCTACCATCACCAGGCCGGCATGTCAAGCAGAGCTGCATGGCACGCGGAGCCCTACGGCGCAGCCTTCGGGGTGACGGCCGCGGAAGAGTACGCGCCCCACATGATGGATCAAGGGCACCCGCGCGAGGGTGAACAAGGCTCGCTCCTCAGCCCAAGCTGGGGGGACAAGGCGCCAGAAGCTGAGCTCTTCCAGGAACCCCGGGACGGCCCCGCTGGCCACGCTGGGAGCGACGATTATCGGGTACCACTAATCCCTCAGGAGCAGGCATACACTAATCATGGGTCATAGGAGGTGCAGGTCGCCACAGCGAGCAGCTGCCCCGCTCCAGCAGTCTCTTACCCCTCAGGAGGAGGGCGTCGGGGGCTGCAGGAGAGGGGCCGAGATCCGACATCACCACCGCGGCGTTCGGAGCAAGGCGTTCCCAGGAGGTAGGCCCTCCGCTGGGGAGGTGCCTCAGGGCCTGCCCCTAGCGGAGGACCCGTGGTCGTTGGGGGAACCGCTGGCGACCGCTCTACCCCATCGGCGGCGTCCTGGTTTCCGGTCGTCGTTGATGGCACTAGAGTGTGGCGCAAGGCGGGGCCCTTGTCTGGCGATATGAAGCAAGGCCGGTACCTATGAAGAAGGCCCAGTGCCTCTGAAGCTCGCCGCCCCGTGACACTCTCACGTAATAATGAGTGGGGATGTACACGCCCCGGAGTCTCAGGGGTGCCGGCCTCAGGCCCTGGGGCTCCCTCCCATGCCCAGTGGCAGCACTTAGCTCCGCGCTGGTGAGAAGACGTCCAAGACTAGACTAGGTGCTGGACGCGGCCTTTTGTTTGCTTTCGTTGCTTTTCCCTTGGTTGTTGCTTTCCCCCGCTGGATTTAAGTTGAACTCGGATTTGAGATTTGCGTGTGTTGGGAAAGGGGTGCTTAGTCTCGTTCGAGCAATCTCTCGCGTTTCGGTTATGACCTCACCTCAGCTGCCTCCCCTCGCAAGCCCCTCGCGAGCCGGGTCTGGCCTAGCTTGCGTGTAGCCCAGACTGCCGCTGACGTACCCTGTCAGGAGGTTTTTTCACTGCAGATCCTACGGATCCGATCAGGAGGCGTTCGAGGCACCGCAGCCTCCCACAAATTATCTCAGGACCCGCACAGGACGAAGGTAAACTAACTAGCCGGCTCGTCACACGGCCAACCACTTGGCACGGGCCTATGAGCAATGTAGCATTGACTAAGGCGCTGAAACATTGGTTTTACATGAGGGGCACCCCCTCCCAAAAATGCTCTCACAACCATCAGGACAAGAAGCATGAGTTCTCTTCATGCAGGATAAGGAAACAGGAACGACGTGCTATCAGTCAGATAAATCCCCCAATGCATCCTCAGGAGCGCCACCCGAGCTGTCGCTGGTGTCGCTGGCCTCGCCATCGCCCTCCGCGTTGCCGCCAGCGGCGTCAGGGCCGTTCACCACGCCGCCCACGTCGGCGGCCACGATCACGCCGTTGTTGTCTGAAGCAAAGGCCCTGACGAGGGCGTCCATGTTATCTTCCACCCAATACGCCAGGTCATCTCGGATGGCCTGGGGGACTAGGGCGATGGCAGTGTCAAAATCGAAGTGAGGATCCATGTTCCGGAGATGGCTGAAGACGCGGGAGAAGGCGCGCTCGAGCAATGCTCGACTCCTCTCCTCCACCAACCTGTTGGCACGAACCGACCATGCCTCCAGCTGCGTCACGATGTCGGTGAAGAACTGAAGGTTGCCGGCGTAGTTAATAGCACGCGGCTCGCCAACGGCCGCCTCGCAAATGATACCCAAGGCCGTGTTGGCCCTCTCTCGAAGCGTGGAGAGCATGGGGGCGTGCTCATGCTCCAAGAGCCGCCGCTGACGCATCTCATCCGTGTTTTGGCGAGCGACAGCCTCGGCCTCAACCACCTGTCGGCAAAGAAGAAGCACCTCGGCATGGGAAGTAGCTGACTCCCCCTGTGCTGCCTCAAGCGTGACCCGCAAGGCATCGGCCTGGCTCGTTGCTTCCTCCAGTTTGGCCCTGAGGGCGTTGGTCCTGCCTTCAGCCTCGGTCCGGACCAACTCCAGCCTCTCCTTGAGCTCGCGCTCGAGATTCAGGCGCGCCGTCGCCACCCGACGTCCGACCTCCTCCGCGACACGGACTTCCCGCGCAGCGACGTCGTCCTCCGCTCGTGTCACCCAACGCTCCCTCGTCTCCAGGCGCTCGTGCTCGCGCGCGCGTTTGGCGGCTTCCAGCGTCAACGCCTCCTCACGCTTCTGGAGCTCCGCTGGGTCGCCGGAGGCCACCTTCATCGATGCAAGGGCCACCTCGCGCAGCTCCACCTGCTCCTCCAGCAAGCGGCACCGGGCCAAGAGTTCCTGTGCCCGCTCCTCCATGGCCTCTCGCCGCCGGTCAGCTTCCCGGGCTTCTTCGATGGCCTGGGAACGGGCCTCCCTAGAGGCCGCCAGCGATGCCTTGGCCTCCTCATCATCAAGATCGCGCCGACGATGCGCAAGGGCGGCAGACGTCTCCAGCTCGGGCCTCTCCGCAACAAGCCGAAGGCCCTCGGCCTCAAGGCGCGCGTCCTCATCAGCAAGTTTCTCACCAAGTAGGCTCACCGCGTCAGCCGCCCTCCGGAGGAACCCTTGGCGAAGAGCGCGACGCTCCCGGGCGCGCTCGAGTACGTCCTCCACACCATCATCCACCCCAAGCAAGCACCATGGGGCGCGAATCGGCACTCCCCTCTCGGGCAGGGGGCTGGGGGCTGGCGCCCTCGAGATGATCAGGCGCGCCCTGCCGAAGGCCCGACCTAAAGCCAGCCCATCTCCAAGTGAAGAGTGTCGGGAGTACCTCAGCCAATCGCGGTCCACAGCCAGCCGAGAAGCTCACGGCAGGCTGGCTATGCCACGGGAAGGCCCGCGAAGGAAGGCCACGGGGAGCGCAGGGCCAAGTTGCGTTTCAGGATGACTCGTCTCGCCAACCGGCCTCACCACGAGGGCCCGGCTGCTCGGGATGCTCGAAGACGACGGAAGAGGTGGAGGCGAAGGGGATGGCTCCTCATCCACCCCCGTGAGCTCGGAAGGAAGGGCCCTGCAGGGCAAGGATCAGAACAAGCAACGAAAGAGTCAGGAGCAGGAAAGGGAGAAGGCTTACTCGTCGATGGCATAGTACTTCCTGCGCTTTAGCAGGCGGCAAGGGTAGTCGTCGCCCAGGGCCTCCCTCCTCTTCCGTAGGGCCTCAAAGTCCACGCGGAAGCGACCCAAGAGTTGAGCGCAGGGGTCCGCTTGCGACGAGGAGGAAGCATCGAGGCGACTCGCGTCGGGGGCGTCCGCCTGATGCGCGCTGCTGGTCGCCTCACCAAGAAGAGCGGCTGGGGCCTCGGGAGCCTCAGCCTCAGGCACTGCGAGCAGCCTCTCGCCACCTTCAACTGCGGCAGAACGGGCCTCGGGAGCCGCTCCCTCATGAGCGCCGTCCAGTGATGTCGCCTCAGCGAGGGCACCCTCGGCCTCCGGAGGCTCATGCCTCCCTGCACCACCACTTGAGGAAGAGTCGCCCCGGGCGGCTGCGAGGGCAACCACCACCACTGGTTCTCGCGATGCCCCTGGAGGCCAGCGGGGCACGGCCCCCATTCGTCGAAGATAGGCATCTGGCTCACAAAGTCGCCTCTGTTCGAGCAGATGTACAGCAGGGCCCCCCCTTGACGAATGTCGCCGGGGGAAGGATCCCCAGTCAAGACCAAGAGTACCTTCCTCAGAGCTTCAGGCGTCAGGTCCCCTTCCTGGAGCCGCATACGGTCCCTACAACCACTGTAGGCCCACATTCGATGAGAGTGGCGCTGGAGAGGGGCGACGCGGCGTAGCAAGAACTCCTTCACCACCTTGGGCGCCGTCGCGCCAAGCTTTCTCAGGAACTCGAAGCGGTGCCAGACGAAGGCGAGCCGGGGGCTCGCGAGCGTCACTTGGCCCCAGACTGAGTTGGGGACAGCAGGCGAAGATGGCTCCGTCAGCAGGGGGCTGGGCACCCCTACGTCCACATACAGCCACCACTCGTGAAACCCAGGCGCGGGCGGAGGAAGACTAAAGTCAATTCCGGAAGCCGCTGTCTCAGGCGCAGCAATGAAGCTCACGCACCCCGAGCATTGGGTGGGGTCGACAAGGCGCAGAGAGAAGAAGTGGCGCAGCAAGGCAACCAAAGGAAGGATGCCCGTCATGGCCTCGCAAACAAAGGCAAATACCGCGAGAAGGGTGATGGATTCAGGACCCAGATGCATCATATGGATCTGATAATGGGAAAGCACGGCGTTGAAGAAATCAGAGAAGGGGGGAACCAGTCCCGCCCACAGGGCATCAGCGAAATACCGGACCTCGGTGGGAATCCTGTCAACGGAGAAGCAAGACGCAGGCCAGGCCGTCGTCCTCCCGCACTCATTGAAGATGGTGGCCAGGGCCGAGCGGACCTTACCCAGGCCTTCTTGATTGATTATGACCGGCCAATCGACGGCGGGGGCCGCCGTCGACGATGAGCGAGGCAGCGGCACGGGCTTCTTTCCTTTTCCCTTCCTCGGCGGGGCCATGACGACAGGAAGGGGAGGGGGCAAGGTTCGAGATTGGATTGGATGCAGGAGCTGGAGTTTGAGAGAAGAAAGGACAGGGAGCGCTCAAGCAGCAGAAAGGGGAACGGCTGTGTGTGGCAGCGAGTCCGCCTAGCAAGGCACAAAATAAGGAGGCGTGGGGGAACAGTGCCGCCCACATCCAATCAACCACCACGCGGCGCCCAAGGCGCAGGCTGTTAGGGCCCGCGAGCTTCGCACTTGCCCATTCGCCTCTCTGCTCAGCCAAGTTCGGGCGCGCCATGGGCCCGGGGGCTACTGTCGGTGTTGTGGGAACGGGGGTCTCCAGACTTGCCTGTCTGCGGCCTGCGGTGTGGCTCAAAGGAGGCCCAGCACAACCCATCTTCATCAACGCAAGCTCAAGACCTTCGCGAGGGGCCAAGCCTCGTGGGGCGGATGACAAGGAGCTTCCTTAGGCACGGCCTCATCAGGCTGGCTCATGAGGAGGCGGAGAGTTCAAGGCGGGGTACCTCGTGAGGTGCCCATGACGCAAGCCATGACGACCAAGGGCGCCAATCGGGCGCCAGCCCGCGCAGTGTCCTCCTTTCCTCTTTGGTGCAAAGGGATCAAGCGCAGGTGAGAGCATCAAGCAAAGGCGTCCATTTCGGTGCAACAAGACCAAGACCAGCCCAACGGCCGGAAGGAAGTCATTGTGGAGCCCAAGCCGGCGTCATCACCAAAGCCTTTGACGGGCGAGGACCAACTTTAGTCAGGATAAGTGTACCCACTGTTCCCCTTCAAAATGGCCAATTGTTGGCGCCCTTCCCGCTCAATATTTGGGAAGAGGCCCAGGGCCTTTGCCTATAAATAGAACTAGCCACCCGCAAGGTAGGGGGATCGAGAGAACAAGGATAGAAAGACACACACACACACACACACACACAGAGAGAGAGAGAGAGAGAGAGAGAGAGAAAGGCGACTGAACACCCCCTAGCAGTTCATCGCACCAGCCAAGAACAGACCCTCGCGAGGTTGTTCTCCCTTTGTATTGTTCCTCATCAGCCCAAGAGGCAATCCACCACAACACACACTGGAGTAGGGTATTACACCACAATGGTGGCCTCAACCAGTATAAATCTTGTCTCTCTTGTGCTGTTCAGTTCAGTGGTTTAGGTCCTAGCGATTCGGCGAGTAGCGAGCCGGTAGAGGGTTGAATCTCCGCGCGCACCCCAGTGTTCAAACCTCTAGGGTCTGCCGGAACCCGAAATCCGACACACACGATGCATAGAAGAAACTGTGTGGCAAAGGTTGTCCATCACAAACAGTTTTCAATAGGATGTTGTGTGTGATTGTTCATTACTCCAACACGGTTTATTCCTAGAAACTGTATGCATTGCCTGAGGTCATCGCCCATGGTGTTTTCTCAATAACCGTTTGCAATAGAAAAACCCAATTAATAGGCTAATTATCCTATTATTAATAATCCATTTATTAATCTAATTGACATTTCATATTAAGCGTACAATATATTTCGTTTTCATAATTGAAATACATCAGAGTACAACATCATATAGCTTCATCACTCAGCTACCCCATTACACAACTGCACCAGCACCAAGTTTCACATGCTACATCTATAAACTTTCAAAATTAGCATCATAGACAGTACATATACAGATGTATCTCATCTGGAAAACTGCTGAAGTGGAAGGCGAATATTGAGCCTTCGTTGATGTTGAAGGTCTTTGCAACTTTAGGCTAGTGCCTGTGGATGATTGACTGTCCATCCTTCATCCTATTTAGGAACACTTCACTATTGAACCGTGGGTGTTGTATGAATACCTTCCTCGCCTCCTGACCATATAGGTGGATTGAGAGGTAGTCACCAGTGAACTGCTTTGGAAAGGCCTGGAAACAAGGATGTGCATAAATATCTTCTCTATATTGGAATTGGGGCAAAGGAATAAAAAGGCAAGGTATAATAGTTAGTACCATCCTGTAGGGAACTGATGTCTTCTTCATTGTGCAGACAAAGATCTTGTTGTTTTTTGTCGCTAATTTCTTTATCCTAACAATCTTTCTGAGTTTCTTGACTTGACTGATATTCATGGACAACTCATTTCTCCATATGCAAAAAAGGTCGAACAGTGGGTCAAAACCTCTGACAGCAGGACCTACATGTGCAAGACCAAATTGTTGAAAACCTAAATATTAGAATGGTTCCTGCAATTGCACAATAATGTGCTATTAGACAATGAACCTTGCACGTGCTAACCTCGATTGTAAACCTCAGTGCTTCCCATTGTTTCCCTGCAACACATATAAGGTGGTTAGTCATCAGGTTAAGTAAGGGTTCGCATGCTATTAGTAAAATATGTTGATGAAAAATAAGCACATTGCAGATTCATTAAATTAATTTAAGACACATGGAAAACCCATTTATCCAAACCAAGCATGATTAAGAACTAGGAAATATAGCACTTGTATATGTTTCTCATGTATTAAGTGCAGCCAAATTTGATTTATTCCTCACATGCACAACAATACAAAATTCTATCCACGACAATTGGACATCGCATTGCAGAATTGAACCAAGCAGTTAACTAAACACCACAACAAATGAACCAAACATTAACTAAGAACCACATTGCACAATATAACATACTCCTAATAGAAGATCAGACAGTTAACCAAACCAAGCATGCTTAACAACTTGGAAATATAGCAATTGTATTTGTTTGTCATGTATTTAGTACAGCCAAATTCGATTTATTTCTCACATGGTATACAATAACAGAATGCACCCACAACAATTGAACATCGCATTGCATAATTGAACCAAACAGTTAACTAAACACCACAACAAACGAACCAAACATTAACTCAACACCACTTTGCACAATGTATAACATACTAGAAGATCAGAAAGTTAACCAAACCAAGCATGCTTGACAACTTGGAAATATGGCAATTGTATTTGTTTCTCATGTATTTTGTAAATAAAAATTCGATTTATTTCTCACGTGGAAGACAATGCAAAATTGCACCATGAAGAATTGAACATGACATTTGCAGAATTGAACCAAACAGTTAACTGAACATGACAACTAATTAACCAATAGTTATAAGTGAGCACCACATTGCACGACATATAGAACATATACACTAGAGCAACAGATTGCATGGTAAAAGTAGATAGCACAATTCACTAGAATTTGTTAAGGAAAGGCAGTAGCTAGCAAATTGAACATGGTTCCTTATAGTGAGCTAATAAGACAAGCTACTCCTCATTGTCAGAGATATCGATGACGATTGGCTCCTTGGACATGGAAGAGGGCGAGGCCTCCGCATCATGGGTGCCCTCGTCATAGTGGTGAGTTGCCTGAGCCGCTCCGTGAACCAACCTGCTGGCTCTCGAGATGAGGTAAGCACGTGCACGCTGAGAAAACACCTCATAGTCTTCGTCGAAGGCATCGAGGGTGGCCTCGTGAAAACGCCACAAATTGTCGTTGCAGCCAACTGCGTCGTGGCATTGGCGCACGAGGCTTCGACAGTGGCCTTGACGGCGAGGTGCTCCTCCAAGATCTGGGAGTCGGCACGAATGGCAGCCATCGCAAACTCATCCGCACGTGCGGTCGTGATTAGGTTCTCAGCTGCCAAATGCTCCTTGAGAACCTGGCTATACTGCGTGCACCATGGCTTAGGGCGGCGCTTATTTGGTGGAGGGGTCGGTGATTTGGGTGGAAGGTGTCGCGCCGACGGTCGGGGCATGTGGGATGTGGAAGGAGGAGGAGGATGGGGGTCGGGTGTGGATTACCTGCCTAGATAGACGAGGCCGAGCAACGTGAAGGAGGGTCGCCAACAAGGGGGCGGCGCTGCAAGCAAGGAGTGAAGGTTTCAACTTGGAAAGGAAGGTGGAAACAGGGGAAATGTGGCTTTTGGTAAGGGGGAGGGGGCAGGGAGGTATATATTTCCGTGGAAGCCGAAAATTTGGAATCGGTTCAGCAAAAAACTGGCGCGCAAAGTGTCATCAGACACGGTCCCTTATTCAGAACTGTGTACGGTTTGTGAACATCACAAACGATTCAGATAGCTTAACCAGTGTGTGATGAGTTTGAACGTCAAAAATTTTGGTTCGGATTTCCCTGGTTACAGTGGTCATCCATGTCATTGCATAATTTGGGGACACAAAGGAGACTACAGCACACCCACACTTCTTAATCGAGCAAGTTTAGCAATTAAACAGAGCTAGCTGACCTAAACATTACTCTAACAAATTAAATACCGGTGCTCTTAATTAAACAAAACAAAGAGTACTACTACGGCTGGTGCTCATTGATCTCCGCCACCGCCTCCATGTCCAGCTCGCGCCCGACAGTCTCCTGGGGAAGGGGCTCCATGGCATCCATCGCACCATACTCAGCAAGCATCTGGCCATCTGCATCCGCCATCTCTTTGGAATAGGCCGCCACGAGCTGGGGGTTGGAGGTCGTGATCTGGTCTTGGACGGGCTCCGTCATGACAAGGTATGTGGCAGAGGAACGGACAGTTACTCAAACGCTCTCGGTGATTGCCAACTCTTCAGTCATGGGTTGCCGACCTTTGTCGGAGAAGCTTCTTTTGATTTGTGCTATGACCGCCATGAGCTAGGCGTGGGCAGCCTCGACATGGTCGTGGGCGGCCAGGGCTAAGGCCACCGCTACGGAACGGACAACTGTTGTGCCGCTCTCACCAGTTGCTATCCCAGAGGCAGATGTTGCTACCGCTGCCTGAGAAGCAACTACGGCCGTTTGGGCTGCCCTGGCCGCCCGGTCGCAGATTGCGGTCGCACTCATGCACCTTGTTAGCATGTGCATGGCCGTTGCGGCCGTGCTCTCATCAGAGTGGGCCGCCGAAGTTGCCCTCACGATGCGGGTCCACGTCCCCATCTTTCACCAGCGACGATTGAACAGTGAAATGATATTTGGGGAGCGAGCTAGTGTGCTTGACACGCTGGCTGTGGACTGTAGCTGACGCACCTTCTCGCATAAGCCATAGGCGTACTATACACCGACGGTGCTCCAGGATATTTTGTACTGCATCTCACACGGTTGGTGATAATGAACTGTGTGGGATCTACTTGATTTTTCATCTTGATTTGAATTACATGATGGGGTAATAGTGGCAATGGACGGTGTTTGAATTGCTTGAGCTTTTATCTGCAGTGAACATGCAGCTATACGTGTGCCGTAAAAAAATTAGAATTATTGAGGGTTCTTTGGACATTTTATACATTAAATTGGTTTTCTAGCCATTTCAGGTGCACAATTCAAAATTAAACTACATGCACATGCTCCGGTGCACCAACATGGGATGTAAAATCATATATGTGTCCATGGGTTTATGCTAATGTCTGATGCAAGAAATGGGGATGAATTTCGAACACCATGGCACTGTGGCTCTCCGGCAAACATTGAGGTACCTGCTTTTGTAATTCTAGTAAATCCAAAACTCAGCTGAAACTCATGAAACTTGGCATGCTATCATGAAGCGACATCAACATGCCATGGTAAAAAAATTTGTCCCATTTGGGGCAGGTTTGGGTATAAGCTTCTCACAACAAGCGTGATGGCTTCGGTAGGGAACGTGCCACCTTTGGGGACAAAACGATATCCGTTGCCACTTATTGCTTTCAAAAAATTTCTAGTGTCAACATAGAACAACAGGAGTGTTGTGTTAAATTTTGGAATTTTTCGGGGTTCGTTTGGACATTTTTATACATTAACTGGGCTTTCTAGGCATTTTATGTGCATAATTCAAATTTGAACTACATGCACATGCTCCAGTGCATATAAATTGGTTGAAAAGTCAAATTTGTGTCCTTGGTTGCATGCTTAGGTCCCATGCAAGAAATGGGAATGAATGTCAAACACCCTGCCACCGTCACTCAGCCACGAACATTGAGATACCTTGTTTTTAAATTCTAGTAAATCCAAAACTCGTCTGGAATTCATGAAACTTGGCATGCTATCATGGAGCAGCATCAACATGCCATGGTAAATTTTTTGTCCCATTTGGGGCAGGTTTGGGTATAAGCTTCTCACAACCAGAGCTTCTCACAACAAGTGTGATGGTTTCGGTAGGGAACGTGCCACCTTTGGGGACGAAATGATATTCGTTGCCTGTTATTGCTTTCAAAAAATTTCTAATGTCAACATAGCACAACAGGAGTGTTGTGTTAAATTTTGGAATTTTCGGGGTTCGTTTGGACATTTTTATACATTAACTGAGTTTTCTAGGCATTTTATGTGCATAATTCAAATTTGAACTACATGCACATGGTCAAGTGCATATAAATTGGTTGAAAAATCAAATCTGTGTCCTTGGTTGCATGCTTAGGTCCCATGCAAGAAATGGGAATGAATGTAAAACACCCTGCCATCGTCACTCGGCCGCAAACATTGAGATACCTGATTTTTAAATTCTAGTAAATCCAAAACTCGTATGAAATTCATGAAACTTGGCATGCTATCATGGAGCGGCATCAACATGCCGTGGTAAATTTTTTGTCCCATTTGAGGCAGGTTTGGTATAAGCATCTCACAAACCAGAGCTTCTCACAACAAGCGTGATGGTTTCAGTAGGGAACGTGCCACCTTTGGGGACAAAATGATATCCGTTGCCCCTTATTGCTTTCAAAAAGATTCTAGTGTCAACATAGAACAACAGGAGTATTGTGTTAAATTTTGGAATTTTTCAGGGTTTGTTTGGACATTTTTATACATTAACTGTGTTTTCTAGGCATTTTATGTGCATAATTCAAATTTGAACTACATGCACATGCTCCAGTGCATATAAATTGATTGAAAAATGAAATCTGTGTCCCCAGGAAGTCAAGGGAAAATGGTTTAGTTAGAACAGCTGTATGCAAACCGACAACTTCCCCAGGAAGTCAAGGGAAAATGTGCCGAGCATGATTTGTGCAGCTCTTGATCGCAAATGTTTTAGTTAGAACACCCGTATGCAAACCGACAGCTTCCCCAGGAAGCCAAGAGAAAATATGCCGATCAGGATTTCTGCAGCTCTTGATCACAAACGTTTTAGATAGAACACCCGTATGCGAAGTGAGAGCTATGGTCTTCCCTCTTAAGTCGAGGGTAAATTCGTAGCGCGGGATTTGTGCATCCCTTCAACGCAAATGGTTGTTTTGGATGACCCGTGTGCAACCACGTACTAACAATTTGGTAAGATTTGCATCTGTCATATTGGGTATGTTGCCATTTGTCAAACTGGAAAGATTGACATTTTGTTGATCTACAAACATTGCCATTTGTCAATCCTTGTAACACTGTGATTTGTCAAAATATGCAGCTAAAAATCACTAGCACTATCTAATTTTTGCAACTAAAATTCAGTAATTAAGCATATATTTCATTCATAGATTAAGCAGTCGTTCTTAATTTATACAAACAATTCAACTCGACAGCCGAACCGACCAAACTTTTCCCCAATTGTTGCCAACCACGTACTGAAATAACTAGTTCAACTATATATACTAGCTAATTTTAAGTGCGTTGTACAGTTCCACCACATGTATAGTCAGATGAACTAAACAAAATAGCCCCTAAATACTACTACTACGGAGGGGCTTTGTACTACTTCTAGCGGCCTCTCCTCTACCGAGCGCGCTCAGTAAGAGGCAAAGGAGGATGAGGAGCCTACCGATGAGCTAGAAAACTTCAATACGGTGCCTGCCGCTGCTGCATGTTCAGCAACGCTCACTAGCTCGAACACCCTCTGCCGCTCCAGACGACCCCTCTCGAAGCAGTCGAACTACTTGTAGATCTCCTGATTCCTCACCTCTACATCAGCGTGTGCTGCGGCCATGGTTGCGGTAAGGCTCTTTGCATGCTCGATGAGGCATCCTCCTCCTCCCGTAGGAACTCGATGTAGCGAGCAAGGTCGATGACGCACGTGCGGTCCTCCACCTCCGCCTTCCTCCTTCAGGCGGCGGTGGCAGAGCGGATGATGATCCCGTCGGTCGATAGTGGGATAGCAGCCGCGGCAGCCAACGACGGTGAAAGGATCGATATGGTTGACTAGAGGGGGGGTGAATAGGCAACTAACAATTTTTAAGCTTTTCTTTACCAAATTAAACTTTGCAACAAAATAGGTTGTCTAGATGTGCAACTAAGTGAGCAACCTATATGATGCAATAACAACTAGCACATAAGCAAGCAATGGATGTAACACAAGTAGGCTTGCAAAAGTAAAGGCACGAAATAACCAAGAGTAGAGCCGGTGGAGACGAGGATGTGTTACCGAAGTTCCTTCCTTTTAAGGGGAAGTACGTCTCCGTTAGAGCGCCATGGAGGCACAATGCTCCCCAAGAAGCCACTAGGGCCACCAGATTCTCCTCACGCCCTCACACAATGCGAGATGCCGTGATTCCACTATTGGTGCCCTTGAAGGCGGCGACCGAACCTTTACAAACAAGGTTGGGGCAATCTCCACAACAATTGGAGGCTCCCAACAACACCACGAAGCTTCACCACAATGGAGTATGGCTTCGAGGTGACCTCAACCGTCTAGGGTGCTCAAACACCCAAGAGTAACAAGATACGCTAGGGATAAGTGGGGGGAATCAAATGTCCTGTGGTGGAAGTGTAGATCGGGCCCTTGTCACCCAATCCCGAGCAAACCAACAAGTTTGATTGGCTAGGGAGAGAGATCGGGCGAAAATGGAGCTTGGAGCAACAATGGAGCTTAGAGGTGGAAGAGGTGGTCAACTAGAGGTAGAAGACACCCCTTATATAGTCGTGGGAAATATCCAACCGTTATCCACATGTTCTGCCCGCGACACGCGGTACTACCGCTCCAGGGGCGCGGTACTACCGCGAGGCGGCGCGGTACTACCGTGGCAGATCACGGTACTTCGCGACAAGAAGCAGAGGCCGAACTTACTCGACTAGGGGCAAGATACTACCGCTATGCGGTACTACCGCTCCCCCTTGCGGTACTACCGCAAGGCAGGAAAGTCATCGCCTGGGAAGGGCGCGGATGAAATAAATTACATCTGTGCCTACTTCTGCTGAACATGAGGTGGTACAAAAATCCGACGCGGTACTACTGCTCGCGAGGCGCGGTACTACCGTTGAGGGCGCGGATGTAAAAATTACATCCGCGCCTACTACCGTGACGTTGCGGTACTAGGTAGGAGGGCCACGGTACTACGACTCCTGGGGAGCGGTACTACCGTGGGCCCCCGCGGTACTACCGTGCTGGACGAGCGGTACTACCGTGGGTGGCGCGGATGTAAAAAATTATATCCGCCCCTACTACCGTACCGGAGCAGCACTAGGACTGGGAGCCGCGGTAGTACGGCTCCAGAGGAGCGGTACTACCATGACCCACAGCGGTACTACCACTGGTACTTGCGGTACTACCACAAGTACAACAGTAGTCGTCAGATTTCAACACAACTAAGATAATGAAGAGAAGCTCCAAAGTGCAGGGAAAGGTAGGACAAGTGTACGTGATGATTCCACCCAAATCTTTCCGACGCGGACCCCCTCTTAATAGTACGGCTCTCCTACGACTCAAATCCACCAAAGAGAAACGTAGAACAACACCGACTTCAATAGTCTCCGAGGGGCACCGAATCGTCTCGTGCCTAGTGGTGAAGTATCTGAGAAACTCAAGGCACACGATTAGTCCGCAAAAGCATTGTCATCAATCACCAAAACACCTAAGGGATAAATATGCCCTTACAATCTCCCCCTTTTTGGTGGATTGATGACAACACGGGATTTGCACAAAGATAAGATAATTTAGAGCAAGGGCAAACCCCACCTCTCTAAAATATAGACGGGCTCCCCCTAGATGCGTGCACTCTAGAAGAATGCTTTGGACTGCATAGCACACAGACTAGGATCAACACTCCCCCTATATTTTAGAGGCCAAGGCACGATAAATAACATAGCATAGCATAAAGATAGCACAATATAACACAAGCTCGCTAGGATAGATAGAGTGCATATGTCTTACACCATACGAAGTAAAGCAACCAAGGTTCAAACGAGAAAGCAGCAAATAGTTCAAACGAGAAAGCAGCAAACACACAACACACACGACTCGCAAACTCGCAAATCCCTACACTCTCTCCCCCTTTGGCATCGAGACGCCAAAAAGGCAGAGAGGACACCTACACACAAGAGGTGGCTCAAGCAATGAACTCGTCCCAGCCCTCTCCGTCGGTCTCCTCTGCAGCTGGGATGGTCTCCTCGACATCCTCCTCAGAATTAGTCCACCTGTAGCCTTGCTTCTCCATCCACTCGGCCTCTAGAGTGATGCGCTCCTCAGACCCGCCAGACATTTCCTCACCATAGAGCTGCATGATCTTGTTGTCCCGGCGACGACTCTCCTTGGCCGCCACGTGAGTCCTGTACTGCCCTTGGCTTGCATGCAGAAAAGATTCTTCATCTTGTCCTTTAGCTTCTTGGCCCATGATGGCATAGGGGTACTCTGGGAAGGACGAGCAGCACGGCCCTCAGCAACATCCTCGGCACCAGCATCCTCCTCATCAACAGCAGCCCTGGCAGCAGTCGCCTCGGCACGAGTAGCGGTGTTGGCCCAGTTGGATTTGATACGCAGACAGATGGGCTCATGGCGAATCCAGTCTGGAGCAAGGAACTCCTCATTAGGGAACATCTTCTCCCAAGTCTTCGAGATCAGCCAAAACAGATAGGGCCCATAGATAGGCACCTTGCGGTTGAACACTGCAAACCGAAGCTCACACCACATGATGTGTGAGACATCAAGAGGCTGAGACTGAGTCGAACGAGCCTCCTGGCAAATGAGCATCATATCCACCATATAGGCATGCACCTTGTCTTTGTCACTGATGCGTGGGAACAAAGAGTTGCGGAAGATGCGATACATGATATCCAGAAAGGAGTTGAGAACCAAAGTTGTCTTGCCATTGGCGAGCGCCTTCTCAACCATGAACGGTGCAAGCTTGTCCTTGTTGGCAGAATCAGCATTGGCATGGGGGCGAACACCCACTGGAGAGTTAAGCCCATCATTGGGAACCTGAAGCAGATCCATGAACTCCTTTCAGGTAGTAGATAGTTGATGGCCATTGGTCATCCAAGTCATCCTCCGCTCTTCATTGTGATGAAAATACACTGAGGCAAAGAACTGACAGATAAGCTCAGGGTCATAGTCAAGATGGAAGGATATCACATGCTCAATGCCAAACTGCTCCACCAAGTCCAGAGCCTCTCCAAAGTAGTCACGGAACTTGTCCTTCCTCATGTGATGCATATCAATCCACTTCACCTCCACGTAGGTATTCTGCTTGTTCTTGATGACATCCAGATAAATGTTGGATGCATTGCTTGTTCCGAACAGCTCACAGCCTCTGACAATTGGAACGCGGTGCACATAAGGGTGAAGCTGCCTGAGACGGACATACTCAGTTGGGGCTATCTCATCCATGCCCTTAGCGGGCTCCTTGTGCTTGCTAGCTGAGGTCTTGACATTGCGCTTGGAGGCAGACGAGCCCTCTGGTACTTCACCTGGGTTGCGCAGACGCTTGGAGCCAGTGTCACGACTGGGATTGGACCGGCGAGAGCCACCACCTGAGACACACATGCAAAACACCAAAGACGCGAAGAAGATCAATGCAAAGGCCACGATAAAGCACAAGAAACACATAGAAGGCATACTAGAAAGTTGGCATGCGATAAATGTGAGCCACGGTAGAACTGCCACTGCCTGCGGTACTAAAATGTTAGTACCGCTCCAAACGTGATAGTACCGTGCGAGGTCACGGTAGTACCGTGGTTGGAGCGGAAGTAAAATTTTAGTACCGCACAGAGCGCGGTAGTACCGCTCCCGAAGGGCGGTAGTACCGTGCAAGCGGTAGTACCACGCCAGACGGGTGGTAGTACCGCGTCGCGTCAGATCAACCGGCGGTTTGAATCTGAAAAGAACCGCGAAACATCGGTGGTGCTACGGTGATCAGATCTAGCGCAAGACAACAATACAAGTATAGATCCTATGCAATACCACGCTCCTTCATCCTACTCTTGTAGATATTAAGCCTAGGAATCTCAAGAACACACAAGCCTCCCCCAAAACCTAGAAACACCAAACACAATCAACACGAAGAGGGAGGTGGGGAAAACCTTGGTCCATAGCAAGAGCACGTGGTGGGGAACGATCCCACTGGTCGGAATCACGGGAGGGCAGCCGGTGGAGGTGATCCGGCGACGAACGTCGGCTCCGTTCTTGAGCGAGGGAGAGAAGGAGGCGACGTGGAGAGAGAGGACTGCGAATGGGTATGGGGAGTTAGAACTCCCCCTGCCCGTCCTTATCCCCACGTGCTCGAACCGGCGCGGTAGTACCGCGTATCATCGCGGTAGTACCGCTCGGGCGGAAGTACCGCACCGAGGCGGTAGTACCGCACCGAGGCGGTAGTACCGCTCAACCAGGCGGCAGTAAAAAATTACTGCCGCGTGGTGACGGTAGTACTATGCTCCCACAAGCGGTAGTACCGTGGCTGGCTGCGATAGTACCGTAGCTGGCCGCGGTAGTACCGTGAACCCAAGTCACCGCAAGTTTCAGCACGAGAAGAAAAGCCTTTGCACGGAACTTTTCACACACAAGAAACCACAAGAACACGCACAAACCAGAGGCAAGAAACCACCAAGCGACAAAGCCTCTCGAGGAGAGAGGGCGGTGGCCGAAGCCACCTATGTTTGAGTTGGATGGTATGGCACCGCGAAGAATTATCCTTGGGCCCAAGACCAAAACTCGTCTTTGAAGCACAAGTACCATAAAAAATGGCTAATGTGAAAGAGGTGATCGATTTATGCATAATGGGGGGAGGGAGAGTTCATTGAGAGAACAACACTCCCCCTATGTCCATGCCTACACCTAAACTAGACAACAAGTTGAGTGTGGTGGGGGGTGCACGAGTTCAAGTCACATTGCTCAAATCAATGATATTTAGCTCATGCCTTAACTCACGAAATCTTGCTTCATCCAAGGGCTTCGTGAAAATATCTGCAAGGTTATCATGAGTGTTGACATACTTGAGCTCGATCTCCCCTCGCCTAATGTGATCCCGGATGAAGTGATACCGAATCTCAATGTGCTTCGTCTTGAAGTGTTGCACCGGGTTGAGAGAAATCTTGATGGCACTTTCATTATCACACCAAAGAGGCACTTTGTCACAAATGACACTGTACTCCTTAAAGTTTGCCTCATCCATAGGAGTTGAGCACAACAACTACCGGCCGCCACATACTCCGCTTCGGTGGATGAGAGAGACACACAACTTTGCTTCTTGGAAGACCAACTTACCAAAGAGCAACCAAGAAATTGGCACCCTCCGGAAGTGGACTTCCTATCCACTTTGTCTCCCGCCCAAAAGGAATCCGTGAAACCTTCAAGCTTGAAGTTCGCTCCTCTTGGGTACCATAAGCCAAAGTTTGGGGTATGAGCCAAATATCGAAAGATTCACTTGACCGCCACATAGTGACTTTCCTTTGGTGCATCTTGAAACCGTGCACACATCCCCACACTCAACATGATATCCGGTCTAGATGCACAAAGGTAAAGCAATGAGACAATCATGGAGCGATATACCTTTTGATCCACCGCTTTACCATTGGGATCAATGTCAAGTTGGCACTTGGTAGGCATTGGTGTAGTAGCCGGCTTGACATCACTTAGCTTGAATCTTTTAAGCATGTCTTGAGTGTATTTGGCTTGGTTGATGAAGGTTCCTTCTCTTCTTTGTTTGATGTCAAAATCAAGGAAGAACTTCAACTCTCCCATCGAAGACATCTTGAACTTGGAGGTCATGAGAGCGGCAAATTCCTCATTGAAAGCTTTGTTAGGAGAACCAAAGATAATATCATCAACATATAGTTGGCACACAAACAACTCCCCTTTGACCTTCTTAGTAAAAAGAGTGGGATCGATTTGTCCTACTTCAAATCCACGATCTTGTAGCAACTCGGTAAGGTGGTCATACCACGCACGTGGGGCTTGTTTAAGGCCATAGAGTGCCTTATCGAGTTGATACACATGATCCGGGAAGTAGGGGTCCTCGAACCGGGGGGTTGCTTGACATAGACCAACTCATTAATAGGACCATTAAGAAAAGCACTTTTCACATCCATTTGTTGCAACTTAAAGTTGTGATGGGAAGCATAAGCAATCAACAAACGAATGGATTCAAGACGAGCAACGGGAGCAAAGGTTTCACCGTAGTCGATACCCTCGACTTGGTAGTAGCCTTATGCTACCAATCTTGCCTTGTTGCGAATGATGTTCCCATGAGCATCTTGCTTGTTCTTGAAGATCCACTTGGTTCCAATGACGTTGTGGTTCCCCGATGGTCTTGGCACCAATATCCACACCTTGTTGTACTTGAAGTTGTTGAGTTCTTCATGCATGGCATTGAGCCAATCCGAGTCTTCGAGCGCCTCATAGACCTTTTGGGGTTCAACACAAGAGACAAACGCGTGATGTTCACAATAGTTTGCTAATTGTCTACGAGTGCTTACCCCCTTTCTTAGGCTTCCAACCACGTTCTCCATGAGATGGCCTTGGGTGGTGAGCTTGGAAGCAATCTTTGCGGCACGACGCTCTTATTCCTCCTCGGGTGTGGAAGGAGGAGGGTTAACTTGATCATATTGAGCGCCGTCTTGAGCTTGTTCTTGATCTTGAGCTTGCTCATGATCTTGAACTTGCTCGAGGGGGAGAACTTGACCTTGGGCATCATTTAGAGGTTCACCACCATCTTGAGGTTGATCTTGCCCTTGGTCTTGTTCATGAGGGTGAGGGCCTTCACTTTGTTCTTCGGAAGCATGTGGGTCTTGGGGAGGTGATGGCTCCACTTGAGTGGAGCATTGTCCTTCTCCTTCGGCCACAAGGGGTTCCTCAATGGGTAGGATTTGACCAATACCCATTCTTCTTATGGCTTGGGGAGGAATTTCATCACCTACATCACAAGTACCACTTTGCTCCACTTGGGAGCCGTTATTTTCGTCAAACTCCATGTTACACGTCTCCTCAATGAGTCCGGTGGACTTGTTGAGGACACGGTAAGCATGAGAGTTTGTAGCATAACCAACAAATATGCCCTCATGAGCTCTAGCCTCAAATTTAGACAAACGAACACCTTTCTTGAGAATGAAACACTTATAACCGAACACCCGGAAGTACTTGAGGTTGGGCTTGTTGCCGGTGAGTATCCCATAAGGAGTCTTGTTCAAGCCTTTGCGAAGATAGAGCCGATTGGATGCATGACATGCGGTGTTGATGGCTTCGGCCCAAAAGTTGTATGGAGACTTGAACTCCGCCATCATGGTCCTAGCCGCATCCATCAACGTCCGGTTCTTCCTCTCCACAACACCATTTTGTTGAGGGTGTATGGAGCGGCATATTGCTGCTTGATCCCCTCATCACTAAGAAACTCATCCAAGGTGTAGTTCTTGAACTCGGTGCCGTTGTCACTTCTTATTGTCAAGATCTTTGCATTGTGTTGACGTTGAGCTTCATTTGCAAAGCCGATGATGGTTTGTTGAGTCTCACTCTTCCTCTTGAAGAAGTATACCCAAGTGTATCTTGCAAAGTCATCCACAATCACCAAGCAATACTTTCTACCTCCAAGACTATAAAAAGATGGAGGCCCAAAGAGATCCATGTGAAGGAGCTCCAAGGGTCTCTTCGAGTAGATGATGGTTGATGGAGGGTGAGCCTTTTCATGAAGCTTTCCTTCGATACAAGCACTGCAAGCACGATCTTTGGCAAAACTAACATTTGTTAGTCCACGGACATGATCCCCCTTGAGAAGACTTTGCAAAGATCTCATATTGACGTGGTCTAAACGGCGATGCCAAAGCCATCCCACGTCAACTTTAGCCATTAGGCATGTCGCGGTCTTAGTGGGTCGCTCCGAGAAGTTAATCACATAGAGACCGTTCTCGACATGCCCAACAAAGGCTACTTTAAGAGTCTTGCTCCACAAGAGGGCCACGGTATCAATGTCAAAGAATGTAGCAAAACCCATGAGTGCAAGTTGACGAACGGAAAGCAAATTGTATGCAAGGGACTCAACAAGCATGAATTTCTCGATCGTTAGATCATGAGAAATGACAACCTTGCCGAGACCCAATAACTTAGAATGTGAAGCATCACCCCACTCGACATTGGTGGGCATAGATGGAATCTTGCATGTCCACCACCAAGTCCTTGCTCCTGGTCATATGATTTGTTGCTCCACTATCGAGCAACCATGATCCCCCACCGGAAGCAAACACCTACAAGAGATCAATGCTTGGTTTTAGGTACCCATTTAGTAATGGGTCCTTTGATGTTAGTAACAAGGGTCTTGGGAACCCAAATAGACCATTCAATGTACTCATAAGGAGAACCAACAAATTTAGCATAAACATGTCCATCACTAGCACGGCACAACACATATGACGGGTTAAAGTCGCCGGCTTTGTTTGAGGACATGCTTTTGCCCTTTTGGATGTCAACTCCCTTCACTTTTTCCTTCTTCTCCTTAGGAGCACCCTCTCCCTCTTTCACAAACGTTTGCTTGAGAGGAGGAAGACGTTTGGTCTTGTTCTTCTTCTTCTTCTTGCTCTTGGACTTGGGTGCAAACCCAATTCCTTCCTTGGCCACAACTTCCTTTTGATTGCTCAAAAGGTCATTGAGGTTCTTCTCACCTTGAATGCATGTCACAAGGCCTTTCTCAAGTTGATCCTTCAACTTGGCATTCTCCCCCACAAGATGCGCATGCTCACAACACGGGTTAGTAGCACATGCATTATCAATTAATACCATGTGAGGAAAAGTGGCCTTTTCCTTGATTAGCTTAACTTGGAGTTGAGCATGAGACTCCTTGAGATTAGCGTGAGCACCCTTCAAGACCTTGTGGGCCTTGTCAAGTATCTCAAACTCCTCTTTGAGTCTAGCATGATCAACCCCAAGCTTAGCCTTCTTGGAAGTTAGCACACGAGACACGACAAGAACATGATCAAGATCTTTCTTTAACTTAGCATGGTCATCATTGTGTGACTCCTCAAAAGTCAAACGATGCACACGCTCTTCCTCGAGAGCATTAGAGAGATACGATATCTCATCGGCATAGTCACGACTATGACTTTCCATCTTAGATATGGTTTCTTCATGAGCCTCGATCATGTCATTGGCCTCACCAAGTTGTTCCAGGAGAGCAACAAAGTGCTTCTTGGACTTACCCTTGAGCTTACTCATGAAAGACTCAAATTCATTCACTTCCTCATTAGACTCAACATGTTCATCAATGCATTCCTCCACGGAGGGATTAGTAATGATGGTGGTTGTGATGTTGGGGGTTACCTTGTTTGAATCTTTAGCCATGAGGCACTTGGCGGTGATGTTTTCATTGGGTGAATCAAAGAGAGACACCGGGGGAGTAGTAGCAATGGCAACGGATGCCATGGCCATTGCTTCTCCACTTTCATCATCATCGTCATCCTCTTGGTATTCTTCTTGAACCACCAACCCACGAGTTGGAGTCTTCTTGGCGAAGTTGTTCTTGTTGGGGAAGGACTTGGCTTTGTCTTTTCGAATGAATTTGCCACCATTGTCTTCCTGCTTCTCATAAGGACAATCCGCAACGAAATGGCTCACATTGCCACAGTTTAAGCAAGTTCTAACTCGTTGCTTGCCCTTGACGCCACTTGAGTTGTTCTTGTTGAAGTTGGGTCTTGAATTCTTCTTGCTCCAAAATTGTCTTGAAGCAAGGGCCATGTGCTCATGATAATCATACTTGGTGTCTTCGGGATTGCTCTCCTCATCTTCCACCTATTCCTCTTCTTCCATGATGACCTTGGCCTTCAAAGCAAGATTGGGATTCTTTGCCCTTTGAGAATGGAGCACCACATTGTCGGCGGTCTTGTCCAAGATGCTCATTGCAACGAACTCATCCAACACTTCACTTGAGGTCATGGAGTGGAAGTCCGGTCTTTGACGAATTACGGAGGACATGGCCTTGTTGTAGGGCATCATGGCCTTGAGGAACTTGCGCTTGATCCAATTGTCATCCGTGTCCTTGCTTCCATCTCTTCAAAAGAGCTCACGAGGTTCTTCATCTTCTTTCATAGCAAACTCATCGGCTTCATCTTGCACCACTTCATAGTTGGAGCGTTGGATGCTAGCACTTCCTCGATAGAGATACTCAACACATTTCCATGCTTCTTTAGCCATGGCATGAGGTCGAAGATGAGGGAGATCTTCGGGAAGGATTGCATCTTGGATGATGAAGATAGCACTCTCATTGAATTGATTGTCCACGGCTTCTCGAGGGGTGAAGTTGCTTGGGTCATGAGGATAGAAACCTTCTTCGATGATTCTCCAAAGGTTAGTGTTCACATGTTCTAAATGTCGCTTAAAGCGATAGACCCAAGAATCAAAATCTTCGTGTTTCTCATATTTAGGAGGAGGACCGGCATGATTCAAATGAGTGGAGGGGATTGGCCCTCTATAAACCGGGGGTTCCACATGGGCAAAGATGCCGGTACCATTTCTACCACTAATAGAAGGACTCTTTTCAATGTTAGCTTCCCCCTTGTCGGAGGTAGCATCTGTCACCTTGTTGGTGGGATCACCCACTTTCATCTGCGAGGTAGATTGTTTAAGTCCTTCTAGAAAATCTTTAAACATGTCCTTGACCTCGGTCGTCATGGAGGTTTTCAATGTTTCCAAAGCCACATTGAATTCCTCACGTAAGATCGAGTTACCCCCATCTCCTGTAGATGATATCGGATTCGCACCAGAGTGCTCTCCCACCTCATCTACGACATCAACCATACTCTTCGGACGGTAAAGTCCTTAAAAATAGACGAGGCTCTGATACCAATTGAAAGGATCGATATGGTTGACTAGAGGGGGGTGAATAGGCAACTAACAATTTTTAAGCTTTTCTTTACCAAATTAAACTTTGCAACAAAATAGGTTGTCTAGATGTGCAACTAAGTGAGCAACCTATATGATGCAATAACAACTAGCACATAAGCAAGCAATGGATGTAACACAAGTAGGCTTGCAAAAGTAAAGGCACGAAATAACCAAGAGTGGAGCGGTGGAGACGAGGATGTGTTACCGAAGTTCCTTCCTTTTAAGGGAAATACGCTCACGTTAGGCGGTGTGGAGGCACAATGCTCCCAAGAAGCCACTAGGGCCACAGATTCTCCTCACGCCCTCACACAATGTGAGATGTCGTGATTCCACTATTGGTGCCCTTGAAGGCGGCGACCGAACCTTTACAAACAAGGTTGGGGCAATCTCCACAACAATTGGAGGCTCCCAACAACACCACAAAGCTTCACCACAATGGAGTATGGCTTCGAGGTGACCTCAACCATCTAGGGTGCTCAAACACCCAAGAGTAACAAGATCCGCTAGGGATAAGTGGGGGGAATCAAATATCCTGTGGTGGAAGTGTAGATCGGGCCCTTGTCACCCAATCCCGAGCAAATCAAAAAGTTTGATTGGCTAGGGAGAGAGATCAGGCGAAAATAGAGCTTGGAGCAACAATGGAGCTTAGAGGTGGAAGAGATGGTCAACTAGAGGTAGAAGACACCCCTTATATAGTCGTGGGAAATATCCAACCGTTATCCACATGTTCTGCCCACGACACGCGGTACTACCGCTCCAGGGGTGCGGTACTACCGCGAGGCGGCGCGGTACTCCCGTGGTAGATCACGGTACTTCCGCGACCACAGCAGAGGCCGGAACTTACCTGACTAGGGGGCAGTACTACCGCTTGCGCGGTACTACCGCTCCCCCTTGCGGTACTACCGCAAGGCAGGAAAGTCATCGCCTGGGAAGGGCGCGGATGAAATAAATTACATCCGTGCCTACTTCCGCTGAACATGAGGTGGTACAAAAATCCGACGCGGTACTACCGCTCGCGAGGCGCGGTACTACCGTTGAGGGCGCGGATGTAAAAAATTACATCCGCGCCTACTACCGTGACGCTGCGGTACTAGGTAGGAGGGCCACGGTACTACGACTCCTGGGGAGCGGTACTACCGTGGGCCCCCGCGGTACTACCGCGCTGGACGAGCGGTACTACCGTGGGTGGCGCGGATGTAAAAAATTACATCCGCCCCTACTACCGCACCGGAGCGGCACTAGGCCTGGGAGCTGCGGTAGTACGGCTCCAGAGGAGCGGTACTACTGTTGGTACTTGCGGTACTACCGAGTACAGCAGTAGTCGTCAGATTTCAGCACAACTAAGATAATGAAGAGAAGCTCCAAAGTGCAGGGAAAGGTAGGACAAGTGTACGTGATGATTCCACCCAAACCTTTCCGATGCGGACCCCCTCTTAATAGTACGGCTCTCCTACGACTCAAATCCACCAAAGAGAAACGTAGAACAACGCCGACTTCAATAGTCTCCGAGGGGCACCGAATCGTCTCGTGCCTAGTGGTGAAGTATCTGAGAAACTCAAGGCACACGATTAGTCCGCAAAAGCATTGTCATCAATCACCAAAACACCTAAGGGATAAATATGCCCTTACAGACGGGGTGGCGGCCACGACCACCACCTCCCGCCTTCGGGACGCGGTGGCAGAGAGGGTGATGGCCACGGTGGCCGGCAGTGGGGTGGCGGCCACGACGGCCACCTCCCGCCTTTGGGCTGCGGCGGCAGAGCGGGTGATGGCCCTGGCTTTCGACGATGTTGTGGCGGCAACGGCGGCCAGCAACAACTGCCGATGGGCAGCGGCAGCAGAGCGTCTGGTCGGTGTTCTGCGCACACCCAACAGGGACGCCACGCGCACTACACTACACCGGGGACTGCGCCGCCGCCGCACAGTGTAGCCTCCCAGCTGGAGCTGTCCTCTGATGACGGCGGAGTGGCTGGGCGACGATGACGGACCGGTGCCATTGGCGACTGTGGGAGAAGCCGATGAGATAAGCTACAGGGAGGGAGGGGAAAATGCGACGCAAGACTCGTCGGACATGAGGGTTTATATAGTAAGATCGGTAAGCATTGGGATTTTGGGGGATTTCACCGAGTCGGGCGGGAAGCTTGCGCGGGAACCTGCGAGGTTACGCGGGAACAAGCTCACCAATGATTCATTGGCGCCTCTTCGAGCCATCGTTTGGCTAAAAGAACGCCCCCGCGCGCTGAGCAAGCTTGCGCTGTAAGCCGTCTGCGGCAGCGGGGTGACAAGACGTGCGAGAGGAGGACGAAAGGCCACGTACACATACGGTTAATACAAAAAAAAGTTTGCAGTTTAATTACCTACTATAGCCCCATCCTGGTTTATAAGTAGGATTTAACTAATAAAATATGAATGCATGTCGCCAAAGAGTATATCGTTGGATTCGTATTTGAACATAGTTTCCAGTTATACAATTTTTGTAACATGCATTAACATTTTGTTGGTTAAATTTAAGGTTATATACCAGCAAGCGTTTGCCTGCAACACACACGGCTTATTCCATCACAAACAACTCGGATGAATCAACTATATGCCGCGTATCGCACATGCAACTCTAGTCTGATTCGTGCTTGATGTCTCCGACATAGCTCGCACAGTTCGTCTTATTTGCCACATATCACTGTGTCGGCCTCTGCTCGCATCCCTCGGCAAGCTCTACTCGACGTTAGGCGCCGCAGCGTGCTGTGCTCACTGTTAGGCGCCGCAGCGCGCTCTGGTCGCGTTCGTCGGCGTGCTCAGCTTGTGGACAGCTTTTCCTTGCGTGTTCAACTGCTAGATGCATATATATGGTTGCTCGCCATTGAGGCGATCACGGAGTGCTCTGCTCCTGTCCGTCTACGTGCGCTCTGCCAGCGGTTGGGCGTGCGCACGATCACGTCGGGGGCCCCATATGCATGCGGTTGCGTCGTGCGCGTTGCCACACGATGCAGTTATGTGCGACATGATTGAGTTACACGTTGCAAATTAGAACTACCATCAGGGCCTGCCGATATTCCAGGTCGTCCGGCTTCCCCTTTAATTCCCGCGGCCATTATAACCTTAGTCTCTTCAACCTTTCAATCGCGCCCCACAACACAACAAGCACACCCACGATGACACATAGAGAGGGGATGTCTGGCGGCGCTCCAATGGAGTTCGACGAGCATAAAGTGGAGACCCACGTGAGGGAGATGGATCTCTCAGTGCTGTACACCATCGACCCAGCCGTGGTGGACGACTACATCAACACCGTTGAGCGGTTGCTTACTCGAGACAAGTACAAGGTGGTCGACATTGACCTCCAGTACACCGTCGGTCGTACCAACATAGATCAGAAGGTTGTCGTCGCCCAGTTGTGGTTGCGCAATCATGTCCTCATCTACCACTACTACATGGCCACAGAGCCTTGCGACCATTTCACCAGGTTTGTCAACAGCACCGACTACAAGTTCGCCATGGTGGAAACCACCGATGGTGTAAAAGCGCTCAGGGTTACGGGCTTGGCCTGCGAAAACCTTGTCGAAATCCATGAGCACTACAAGGTCTGGGGCAGCGCGAAGAAGGACTCTCTGGTTGAACTCGCCTCGGCCACCATCGACCCATACTATGAAAAGAAGAAGCAGGATGCCAACAGAACACGTCCCGTATCCTGGCACGGGGCCTGGATGCGGCAACTAGATGAACCTCACCTCAGGCTCGGGGCCAAGAGCGTGTACACATGTTACGAGATGCACAGGCGGATCGTTGACATGAGGAAGTTCCTTGTTACGGAGATTGATGAGGCCGGATCGAGCCACACCCAGAGCAAGCGTCACAAGAAGTAGATGATGATCAGATGATCGTTTATCCTAGTTAATCATGCATGTAATATATAGTTTACTTTGGTGTGTGGAAATGTCATGTGTGTAGTAGCCACCTATATAATTATGCATGTAATAGTTTACTTTCGTGTGTGCAAATGTCATGGTTGTAGTAGCCACCTATGTAACTGGATGTTTAATTTGGTTATGCAACCATATCCTTATAAGTGTGTGTATATATGTTGTTGTTATGTATGCAATCCCATCGCACAACACACACGTCTTATTAGCAGCAATCGTCTGTGTTATTATCGGTCTTCACACACATTTCTGATTACAGACCTGTTTGCTGCGTATCACACACATCTTGTTATATTGAACCGTTTCTGTTCTCTTATCTCAACACAAACAGTTCATCCGAGTGAACCGCATGCCGTATATCGCACACACCTTGATCTGGCCGATCGTTTATTTTGTGTTGCCTAATCACAAAAAGTTCATCCGAGTGAAACATATGATGTATATCGCACACACCTTTATCTAGCTGCCCATTTCTTTTGTTCCTCCTCATCGCAAATAGTTAATTAAACTGAACTGTATGCCCTGCATCACACACGCAACTAAAATCTGAACCGTGTTTGATGCATCCGTTATCGCAAACGTTTTACACCTTTTTGACGGGTTTTTTACACCACCATTTGAGATTATTGCATCGCACACAGTTTCGTCGAAGGGTCTCTGATCGTAGTGTCGTGTTAGCAGCATCCTGCAGTAGTGTGTGCAAGTGTTTGTTAGTTTGTGCAGGTGCATATATTGGGAACTTTATTGTACCTCCTACTGGATTGATACCTTGGTTCTTAACTGAGGGAAATAATTATCTCTACTTTGATGCATCACCCGTTTCTCTTCAAGGGAAAAATCAACGCAAGCTCAAGAAGTAGCAGGAAGAATTTCTGGCGCCATTACGGGCGAGGTTCTACATCAAGCCTACCAAGTACCTATCATAAACTCTCATCTCTTGCAGTTATATTATTTGCCATTTGCCTTTCGTTTTCCTCTACCCCACTTCTAAAACATTGTTAGAAAAACACACAAAATATTTGCCTTGTTTTTGTTGGTCTTTTTGTTTGTTTTTTGTTTGCTTGTGTGCTAGATTGCTTGCTTTGTCGCGTTGTATCAAGAAAATACCAAGTTTTGTGATTTTTCCAACACTTATAATAATGGTTTTATTGGTACTTCGATTGCTCCCGCCACTAGTGCGGAATCGTATGAAATTAATGTCGCTTTGTTAAATCTCATTATGAAAGAACAATTTTCTGGTAGTCCTAATGAAGATGTTGCATCTCATCTAAATACTTTCATTGAGTTGTGTGATATGCAAAAGAAAAAGATGTGGATAATGATATTGTCAAATTAAAGCTATTTCCGTTCTCACTACGAGATCATTCTAAAACTTGGTTTTCATCTTGTCCTAAAAATAGTATTGATTCATGGAATAGGTGTAAAGATGCTTTTATTTCCAAGTATTTTCCTCCCGCCAAGATCATCTCCCTTAGGAATGATATAATGAATTTTAAGCAACTTTATCATGAACATGTTGCACAATCTTGCGGGATGATGAAATTGATGATAAGAAATTGGCCTACTAATGGTTTAAGTTTATGGATGATCATACAAATTTTTTATGTTGGATTGAATTCTGCATCTAGAAATATTTTAGATTTCGCCACGGGAGGTACTTCTATGGAAATCACATTAGTAGAAGCTACTAAACTCCTAGATAATATTATGGCAAATTACTCTCAATGGCAAACAGAAAGATCGTCTACTAGTAAAAAAAGTGCATGAAATTGAAGAAATTAATACTTTGAGTGGAAAGATGGATGAACTTATGAAATTGATTGCTATTAAGAGTGATCATATTTATCCTAATGATATGCCTTTGTTCACTTTGATTGAGAATAATAATGAATCTATGGATGTGAATTTTGTTGGTAGGAACAATTTTGGTAATAACGCGTATAGAGGAAACTTCAACCCTATGCCGTTTCCTAGTAATTCCTCTAATAATTATGGTAATTCCTAAAAGAATTCTTATGAAAATTATAATAATATACCCTCTGATCTTGATAACAATATTAAAGAATTTATTAATTCTCAAAAGATTTTCAATGCTATGGTAGAAGAAAAATTGCTTAAGATTGATGATTTGGCTAGAAACGTTAATAGAATTTCATGAGATTGATTCTTTTAAGATTAGATCTATGTCAACAAAGATTGATGTTAATGAAACTCTGAAAGCTATTAAAATTTCTATGAATGAAATTAGAGAGAGAACCGCTAGGATGCGTGCTAAGAGAGATTGGCTAGAAAAAGCATGTTCTTCTAGTTTTCGTGATAATAATGATGGAGATCTTAAAGTGATTGGTGTGAATCCTATTGAATCCTCGTTTGCTAATATAAAACTTCATATATAAGGGACTGGAGATGAGTCAACTTTAGCTAGAAGGCATCCCAATAAATTGGAGGGTGAAGATCTTAATGAAAAAGTTGATAAAAGTGGGATTGGAGAGGTCAAAACTTTAGGTAGCGATGAAACCACTCTTTTGGATTTCAAGGACTTTAATTATGATAATTGCTCTTTGATAGATTGTATTTCCTTGTGGCAATCCATTCTTAATTCACCCCATGCTTATAATCAAAATAAAACTTTTACTAAACATATCGTTGATGCTATGATGAAATCTTTTGAAGAAAAACTTGAGTTGGAAGTTTCAATCCTAGAAAGTTTTATGATGAATGGGAACCTACTATTAAAATTAAAATTAAAAATTATGAGTGCTATGCTTTGTGTGATTTGGGTGCTAGCGTTTCCACTATTCCAAAAACTTTATGTGATGTGCTAGGTTTCCATGAACTTGATGATTGTTCTTTGAAATTGCACGTAGCGGATTCCACTATTAAGAAATCCATAGGAAGGATTAATGATGTTCTTATTGTTGCAAATAGGAATTATGTTCCCGTAGATTTTATTATGCATGACATATATTGCAATCCTACCTGCCCTATTATACTTGGTAGACATTTCCTTAGAACGATCGGTGCAATTATTGATATGAAAGAAGGAAACATTAGATTTCAATTTCTGTTAAGGAAGGGCATGGAACACTTCCCATAAAATAAAATAAAATTACCATATGAATCTATTATGATGGCCACTTATGGATTGAATATCAAAGATGACAATACCTAGATCTTTGCATTATGCCTAGCTAGGGGCATAAAACAATAGCGCTTGTTGGGAGGCAACCCAATTTTATTTTGAGTTTTTTTGTTTTTGCTTATGTTTTTCAATAAATACACAATATTACTTCTGTAATCATTGTGTTTAAGTGTTTCAATTAGTGTTTGAGCCCAGTAAGACCTTTGGGATGATCTATGGCGATAGTTGATTTGATTTTGCTGAAAAAAAGAAACATTCGCGCCCAGTAACAGAATTGATCTGAGGTCTGGAACATGATAAATCCATGAATTTTTTACAAAAGATTTATATACAAATTTCCTACTTTTTCTTAATTTTTCAGAATTTTTGGATCTAGAGGCACATATGAAATTTCCAGATTACTACAGACTGTTCTGTTTTTGACAGATTCTGTTTCCATTGTGTTGTGTGCTTGTTTTGATGAATCTATGGGTAGTATCAGGGGTATGAACCATGGAGAAGTTAGAATACAGTAGATATAACACCAATATAAATTTAGAATGAGTTCACAACAGTACCTAAAGTGGTGATTTGCTTTATCATACTAATGGATCTCACGAGTTTTCTGTTGAGTTTTGTATTGTGAAGTTTTCAAGTTTGGGTAAATATTCGATGGTTTATGGAATAAGGAGTGGCAAGAGCCTAAGCTTGGGTATGCCCAAGGCACCACAAGGTAATATTCAAGGACAATCAAGCATCTAAGCTTGGGGATGACCCGAATGGCATCCCCTCTTCTGTTTTCAATCCATCGGTAATTTTAGTTGAGGCTATATTTTTATTCACCACATGATATGTATTTTTCTTGGAGCGTATTCTATTATATGAGTCTTTGCTTTTTAGTTTACCACAATCATCCTTGCTGTACACACCTTTTGATAGGGACACACATTAATCGTGAATTTATTAGAATACTCTATGTGCTTTAGTTATATCTTTTGAGCTAGGCAATTGCTCTAGTGCTTCACTTATATCTTTTTAGAGCACGGTGGTGGTTTTATTTTGTAGAAATTGATGTAATCTCATGCTTCACTTATATTATTTTGATAGTCTTAAAAATAGTATGGCAATTTGCTTAGGTTATGAATTTGGTCATAATATGATGGGTATCCAAGAGGGATAAAATAAAAACTTCTATAAAGAGCATTGAATATATGAGAAGTTTGATTCCTTGCATTTGTCTTGAGATATAAAGATGGTGATATTAGAGTCATGCTAGAGAGTAATTGTGGATTAGTAGAAATACTTGTGTTAAGGTTTGTGATTCTCGAAGCATGCACGTATGGTCTATCATTATGCGTTGAAGTTAAAGCATGGTTTATTTTTGATTATCTTCTTTATGAGTGGCGGTCGGGGACGAGCGATGGTCTCTTCCTACCAATCTATCCCCCTAGGAGCATGCATATTAGTAATTTGCTTTGATGGCTAATAAATCTTTGCAATAAGTATGTGAGTTCTTTTTGACTAATGTCGAGTCCATGGATTATACGCACTCTCACCCTTCCACCATTGCCAGCCTCTCTAGTACTACGCGACTTTCGCCGGTGCATTAAACCACCATATACCCTTCCTCAAAATAGACGCCATACCTACCCATTATGGCATTTCCATACCATCTGAGATATATTGCCATATAACTTCCACCATCCTGTTTATTATGACACGCACCGTCATTGTCATATTGTTTTGCATGATCATGTAGTTGGCATAGTATTTGTGGCTTGGCCACCGTTCATATTTTTTATACATGACACGCTAGATCATTGCACATCTCGGTACACCACCGGAGGCATTCATATAGAGTCGTATCTTTGTTCTAGTATCGAGTCTTAATTGTTGAGTTGTAAGTAAATAAAAGTGTGATGATCATCATTATTAGAGCATTGTCCCATGTGAGGAAAGGATGAAGGAAGCTATGATTCCCTCACAAGTTAGGATGAGACTCCATACTTAAAATAAAAAAGAGGCCAACGAGTCCAAATTAAAAAAGAGGCAAAGAGCCCAAAAGAAAAAAATGAGAGAAAAGGAGAGAAGGGACAATGTTACTATCCTTTTCCACACTTGTGCTTCAAAAATAGCACCATGTTCTTCATGATAGAGAGTCTCATATTTTATCACTTTCATATACTAGTGGGAATTTTTCATTATAGAACTTGGCTTGTATGTTCCAATGATGGGCTTCCTCAAATTGCCCTAGGTCTTCGTGAGCAAGCAAGTTGGATGCACACCTGATTTGTCTTCTTTTGAGCTTTCGTACACTTATAGCTCTAGTGCATTTGGTTGCATGGCAATCCCTACTCACTTGCATCGATATCAATTGATGGGCATCTCCATAGCCCATTAATTTGCGTAGTTGATGTGAGACTTTCTCCTTTTTTGTCTTCTCCTCACAACCTCCACCATACTCTATTCCACCTATAGTGTTATATCCATGGCTCACGCTCATGCATTGCATGAAAATTGAAAAATCTTGAGAACATTAAAAGTATGAAACAATTGCTTGGCTTGTCATCGGGGTTGTGCATGATAAGTACTTTGTGTGATGAAGATAGAGCATGACAAGATTATATGATTTTGTAGGGATAACTTTCTTTAGCCATGATATTTTGAGAAAGCATGATTGCTTTATTAGTATGCTTGAAGTATTATTGTTTTTATGTAAATATTAAACTTTGGTTTTGAATATTATGGATCTGAACATTCATGCCACAATAAGAAAAATTACTTTGATAAATATGTTAGATAGCATTCCACATCAAAAACTCTGTTTTTATCATTTACCTACTCAGGGATGAGCGGGAATTAAGCTTGGGGATACTTGATACGTCTCCAGCGTATCTACAATTTTTTATTGTTCCATGCTATTAAATTATCTATCATGGATGTTTTATATACATTAATATGCTATTTTATAAAAAATATTGGGACTAACCTATTAACCTAGTGCCCAGTGCCAGTTGCTGTTCTTTTTCCTTGTTTTTGTCTTTTACAGAAAATCAATACCAAACGGAACGAAATTTTTTGAGGATTTTTCTTGGACCAGAAGACAACCACGAAGCTTCGAGAAGAGGCCAGAAGACCCACGAGGGGGACACAAGCCCTAGGGACACGCCCCGGTGGGGCCTAGGCTTGTGGGGCCCTCATGGCTCTTCTAACCATAATCTCAGCTCTATAAATACCCAAATATTCCCCTTACGCCAGGGGGAGCACGAAAAATACATTTTCACCGCCGCAAGCTTCTGTTCTCGTGAGATCTCATCTTGCGCCCTTTTTCGGCACTCTGCCGGAGGGGGATTCGATCACGGAGGGCCTCTACACCAACCTTGTTGCTCTTCCGATGATGTGTGAGTAGTTTAACACAGACCTACGGGTCCATAGCTAGTAGCGAGATGGCTTCTTCTCTCTCTTTGATCTTCAATACAATGTTCTCCTCGATGTTCTTGGAGATCTATTTGATGTAATCTTCTTTTGCGGTGTGTTTGTTGAGACCCGATGAATTGTGGATTTATGATCAGATTTTTTATGAATATTATTTCAGTCTTCTCTGAACTCTTTTATGCATGATTAAGGTAGCTTTGTATTTCACTGCGATCTATCGATTTGGTTTAGCCAGCTAGATTGGTTTTTCTTGTAATGGGACAGGTGCTTTGTGATGGGTTCAATCTTGCAGTGCCCTCACCAAATGACAGTAAGGGTAGTGAGGCACGTATTTGTATTGTTGCCATTAAGGATAAAAATATGGGGATTTTATAATATTTACTGGATCAATCCTGTTGGGAAACGTAGCATGCAATTTCAGAAAAATTCCTATGCTCACGCAAGATCTATCTAGGAGATGCATAGCAACGAGAGGGGGAGAGTGTGTCCACATACCCTCGTAGACCAAAAGCGGAAGCGTTAACTTAACGTGGTTTATGTAGTCAAACGTCTTCTCGAATCAACCGATCAAGTACTGTACGTACGGCACCTCCGAGTTCTGCACATGTTCAGCTCGATGACGTCCCTCGAACCCTTGATCCAGTAGAGGTACGAAAGAGTCGACAAGTTCCGTCAGTATGATGGTATGGTGACGGTGATGGTGATGTGATCCGCGCAGGGCTTCGCCTAAGCACTATGACAATATGACCGAATGAGTAAACGGTGGAGGGGGCACCGCACACGGCTTAGAAACAATTGTTGTCCTTTGGGATGACCCCCTACCCCCGTATATAAAGGAGGGAGAGGGGAGGAGGTCGGCCTAGGGGGTGCCCCAAGTGGGGAGGAGTCCTACTAGATCACCAAGTCCAATTCGGACCCCCATTCCTTTTACCGGAGAGGGAAAGGGGAAGGAGAGGGAGAAGAAGAAGGAAAGGGGGGGCCGCCCCCTTCCCCACTCCAATTCGGATCCATTCCTCGTGGAGGGCGCAGCAGCCCCTTGTGGGCTACTTAGCCTCGCTCCTATGGCCCATATGGCCCATATCTTCCACCGGGGGGTTCCCGTAACCCCTTCGGTACTCCGGTTTGTACCTGATACACTCCGGAACCCTTCTGGTGTCCGAATACCACCTTCCAGTATATCAATCTTTACCTCTCGAGCATTTTGAGACTCTTCGTCATGTCCGTGATCTCATCTGGGACTCCTAACAACCTCGGTCACCAAAACACATAACTCATATAATACATATCGTCATCGAATGTTAAGCGTGCGGACCCTATGGGTTCGAGAACTATGTAGACATGACCGAGACACCTCATCAGTCAATAACCAATAGCGGAACCTGGATGCTCATATTGGTTCCCACATATTCTATGAAGATCTTTATCGGTCGAACCGCAATGTCAACATACGTTATTCCCTTTTCATCAGTATGTTACTTGCCAGAGATTCGATCATCGATATCTTCATACCTAGTCCAATCTCGTCACCGGCAAGTCTCTTTACTCGTTCTGTAATGCATCATCCCATACCTAACTCGTTAGTCACATTGCTTGCAAGGCTTCATATGATGTGCATTATTGAGAGGGCCCAGAGATACCTCTCCAATACTCGGAGTGACAAATCCTAATCTCTATCTATGCCAACCCAAGAAACACCTTCGAAGATACCTATAGAGCATCTTTATAATCACCCAGTTACGTTGTGACGTTTGATAGCACACAAGGCATTCTTCCGGTGTCCGGGAGTTGCATAATCTCATAGTCGGAGGAATATATATGACATGAAGAAAGCAATAGCAATAAAACTGAACGGTCATAATATTAAGCTAACAGACGGGTCTTCTCCGTCACATCATTCTCCTAATGATGTGATCCCGTTCATCAAATGGCAACACATGTCCATGGCAAGGAAACTTAACCATCTTTGATCAACGAGCTAGTCAAGTAGAGGCATACTAGGGACACGGTGTTTTGTCTATGTATTCACACATGTATCAAGTTTCTGGTTAATACAATTCTAGCATGAATAATAAACATTTATCATGATATAAGGAAATATAAAATAACAACTTTATTATTGCCTCTAGGGCATATTTCCTTCAGTCTCCCACTTGCACTAGATTCAATAATCTAGTTCACATCGCCATGTGATTTAACACCAATAGTTCACATCTGTATGTGATTAACACCCATAGATCACATCACCATGTGACCAACACCCAAAGGGTTTACTAGAGTCAATAATCTAGTTCACATCGCTATGTGATTTAACACCCAAAGAGTACTAAGGTGTGATCATGTTTTGCTCGTGAGAGAAGTTTAGTCAACGGGTCTGCTATATTTAGAGCCGTATGTATTTTGCAAATTTTCTATGTCTATAATGCTCTCTATGGAGCTACTCTAGCTAATTGCTCCCACTTTCAATATGTATCCAGATTGAGACTCAGACTCATCTAGATCGGTGTAAAATCTTGCATTGACGTAACTCTTTACGATGAACTCTTTATCACCTCCATAATCGAGAAATATTTCCTTAGTTCTCTTAGGTAACTATGGATCCGCTATTCAGTGATCCACTCATGGATCACTATCGTACCTCCTTGCTAAACTCATAGCAAGACACACAACTGGTTTGGTACATAGCATGGCATACTTTATAGAAGGGATAATTAGATTTATGCCCCTAGTTGTGTCCCACTCGTCTGTTTTACCCCTAATTCCCAAAAGTCACCTGTTCTGTCCAAGTCACTTTGCTCCTCTTATGCTTTTGCCCTTTGACCGTTGATTGTCGGTTTGAAAACTTAAGTAACTAATTCATACTAAATCAGAAAAATGCAAATAAGATACCAAAATGTTCAGAAAAACATCACCTCTATGTCAGTGTCATTTGCATTCATGAAAAAAGTGTTGCAAAGTGCCCATCCGAGTTTTTGCTCTTATGCTACCACCATGAATAGTGAAATCTAAAAAAGTTCAAAAAAAATTCAAAAAAAAAATTGGTGGCAAAGAATGACAAATGTTTTAAGTGTCTGCCAAGTTTCATCAGGGAATAACATTCGTGGGTGCCGCGGCAAAAAAAACAATCAACACTCCAAAATAGATTATTATTTTGCCACGACTTCCATGAATGTCGTTCCCTAATGAAACTTGGCAAGCACTTAGAACATTTGTCATACTTTGCCACCATATTTTTTTTGAATTTTTTTAGAGTTTACTATTCATGGTGGTATCAAAAGAGCTAAAACTCGGATGTGCACTTTCCAACACTTTTTTAATGAATGCAAATGACACCGCATATAGGTGATGTTTTTCCTAACATTTTCGATCTTATTTGCATTTTTCTGATTTAGTATGAATTAGTTATGAAGTTTTCAAACTGACAGTCAAACGGTCAAAGGGCAAAAGCATAAGAGGAGCAAAGTGACTTGGACAGAACTGGTGACTTTTGGGAATTAGAGGTAAAACAGATGAGTGGGACACAACTAGGGGCATAAATCTAATTATCCCTTTTAGAACCTATGACTGAGGCATAGGGAATGACTTTCATTGTCTTTCTATCTTCTATCGTGGTCGGGTTTTGATCTTACACAATTTTACACCTTGTAATACAAGCAAGAACTCCTTCTTTGACTGATCCATTTTGAACTCTTTCAAAATCTTGTCAAGGTATGTACTCATTGAAAAATCTTATCAAGCGTCTTTATCTATCTCTATAGATCTTGATGCCCAATATGTAAGCAGATTTACAGAAGTCTTTCTTTGAAAAACTCCTTTCAAACTTTCCTTTATGCTTTCCAGAAAATTCTACAATATTTCCGATCAACAATATGTCATGCACATATATTTATCAGAAAGGTTTTAGTGCTCCCACTCACTTTCTTGTAAATACAGGCTTCATCGCAAGTCTATATAAAACTATATGCTTTGATCAACTCATCAAAGCGTATATTCCAACTCTAAGATGCTTGCACCAGTCCACAGATGGATCGCTGGAGCTCGCACACTTTGTTAGCACCTTTAGGATCGACAAAATCTTCTGGTTGTATCATATACAACTCTTCTTTAAGAAATCCATTAAGGAATGCAGTTTTGACATCCATTTGCCAAATTTCATAATCATAAAATGAGGCAATTGCTAACATGATTCGGACAGACTTAAGCATCGCTATGGGTGAGAAAGTCTCATCGTAGTGAACTCCTTGAACTTGTCAAAAACCTTTTTGCGACAATTCGAGCTTTGTAGATAGTAATACTACCATCATTGTCCGTCTTCCTCTTGAAGATCCATTTATTTTCTATGGCTTGCTGATCATCGAGCAAGTCAACCAAAGTCCACACTTTGTTCTCATACATGGACCCTACCTCAGATTTCATGGCCTCAAGCCGTTTATTGGAATCTGGGCTCATCATAGCATCTTCATAGTTCGTAGGTTCGTCATGGTCAAGTAACATGACCTCTAGAACAGGATTACCGTACCACTCTAGTGCGGATTGTGCTCTGTTTGACCTACGAGGTTCTGTAGCAACTTGATCTGAAGTTTCATGATCTTCCTCTCCAGTTGGTGTAGACATCACGGGAATGGATTTCTTGGATGAGCTACAATTACCTCATCAAGTTCTACTTTCCTCCCACTCACTTCTTTTGAGAGAAACTCCTTCTCTAGAAAGGTTCCATTCTTAGCAACAAAAATCTTGCCTTCGGACTTGTGGTAGAAGGTGTACCCAATTGTTTCCTTAGGGTATCCTATGAAGACGCACTTCTCCGATTTGGGTTCGAGCTTATTAGACTTAAGCCTTTTGACATAAGCATCGCATCCCCAAATTTAAGAAACGACAGCTTAGGTTTGTTGCCAAACCACAATTCATACAGTGTCGTCTCAATGGATTTTGATGGTGCTCTGTTTAACATGAATGCAGCTGTAAGCACTACCCCAAAACGATAGTCGTAAATCGGTAAGAGACATCATAGATCGCACCATATCCAATAAAGTGCGGTTACGACGTTCAGACACACCATTACGCTGTGATGTTCCAGGTGGCGTGAGCTGTGAAACTATTCCACATTGTTTTAAATGAAGGCCAAACTCGTAACTCAAATATTCGCTTTCGTGATCAGATCATAGAAACTTTTATTTTCTTGTTATGATGATTCTCCACTTCACTCTGAAATTCTTTAAACTTTTTCAAATGTTTCAGACTTGTGTTTCATTAAGTAGATATACCCATATCTGTTCAAATCATCTGTGAAGGTCAGAAAATAACGTTACCCGCCACGAGCCTCAACACTCATTAGACCGCATACATCGGTATGTATTATTTACGATAAGTCATTAGCTCGTTCCATTGTTCCGGAGAATGGAGTTTTAGTCATCTTGCCCATGAGGCATGGTTCGCAAGTATCAAATGATTCATAATCAAGTGATTCCAAAAGTCCATCTGCATGGAGTTTCTTCATGTGCTAGATAACGATATGACCTAAACGGCAGTGCCACAAATATGTTGTACTATCATTATCAACTTTGCATCTTTTGGCATTAATATTATGAATATGTGTATCATTACGATCGAGATTCAATAAACCATCAACATTGGGTGTATGACCATAGAAGGTTTTATTCATGTAAATAGAATAACAATTATTCTCTGTCTTAAATGAATAACCGTATTGCAATAAACATGATCTAATCATATTCATGCTTAACGCAAACACTAAATAACATTTATTTAGGTTCAACACTAATCCCAAAAATATAGGGAGTGTGTGATGATGATCATATCAATCTTGGAAGCACTTCCAACATACATCATCACTTCACCCTCAACTAGTCTCTATTTATTCTACAACTCCTGTTTCGAGTTACTAATCTTAGCAACCGAACATGTATCAAATACCTAGGGGGTTCTACGAGCACTAGTAAGGTACACATCAATAACATGTATATCAAATATACCTTTGTTCACTTTGCCATCCTTCTTATCCACCAAATATTTGGGGTAGTCCCGCTTCCAGTGACCATTTCCTTTGTAGTAGAAGTACCCAGTTTCAGGCTTAGGTCCAGCTTTGGGCTTCTTCACGGGAGTGACAACTTCTTTGCCATTCTTCCTAAAGTTCCCTTTCTTCCCCTTTGCCCTTTTCTTGAAACAAGTGGTCTTGTTTAATCATCAACATTTGATGCTTTTTCTTGATGTCTACCTTCATCGATTTTAGCATCACGAAGAGCTCGGGAATCGCCTTCGTCATCCCTTGCATATTATGGATCATCACGAAGTTCCAGTAACTTGGTGATGGTGACTAGAGAATTCTGTCAATCACTATCTTATCTGGAAGATTAACTACCACTTGATACAAGGGATTGTAGTACCCAGACATTCTGAGCACATGCTCACTAGCTGAGCTATTCTCCTCCATCTTTTAGGTGAAGTACTTGTCAAAGGTCTCATACCTCTCGACACGGGCATGAGTCTGAAATACCAATTTCAGCTCTTGGAACATCTCATATGCTCTGTGGCATTCAAAACGTTTTTGAAGTCCCAGTTCAAGCATGGTGCACTAAACTATAAGTAGTCATCATATTGAGCTAGCCAAACGTTCATAACGTCTACATTTGCTCCTGCAATAGGTCTATCACCTAGCGGTGCATCAAGGACATAATTCTTCTATGCAGCAATGAGGATAAACCACATATCACAGACCCAGTCTGCATCATTGCTACTATCATCTGTCAACTTAGTTTTCTCTAGGAATATATCAAAAAACATAGGGTAGCAAAAACACAAGCTATTGATCTACAACATAATTTGCAAAAACTATTAGGACTAAGTTCATGATAAATTAAAGTACAATTAATCATATTACTTTAGAACTCCCACTTAGATTGACATCCCTCAAGTCATCTAAATGATACGTGATCCAAATCAACTAAAACATGTCCGATCATCACGTGAGATGGAGTGGTCATCAATAGTGGACATCTCTATGCTGATCATATACACTATATGATTCACGTTCGACCTTTCGGTCTCTAGTGTTCCAAGGCTATATCTGTATATGTTAGGCTCGTCAAGTTTAACCCGAGTATTCCGCATGTGCAAAACTGGCTTGCACTCGTTGTATTTGAACTTAGAGCCTATCACACCCGATCATCATGTGGTGTCTCAGCACGAAGAACTTTCACAACGGTGCATACTCGGGGAGAACACTTATGCCTTGAAATTTTAGTAAGGGATCATCTTATAATGCTACCGTCGTACTAAGCAAAATAAGATGCATAAAAGATAAACATCAATCAAAATATGTGACATGATATGGCCATCATCATCTTGTGCTTTTGATATCCATCACCAAAGCAACGTCATGGTCTCCATCTTCACCGGCTTGGCACCTTGATCTCCATCGTAGCGTCGTGGCCGTCTTGCCAACCATTGCTTGTACGACTATCACCACCGCTTAATGATAAAGTAAATCAATTACATAGCGTTTGTATTTCATACAATAAAGCGACAACCATATGGCTCCTGCCAATTGCCGATAACTTTTACAAAACATGATCATCTCATACAACATCTTATATCACATCATGCCTTGACCATCTCACATCACAACATGCCCTGCAAAAACAAGTTAGACGTCCTCTACTTTGTTTATTGCAAGTTTTATGTGGCTGCTACGGGCTTCTAGCATGAACTGTACATACCTACGGCACAAAAACCACAATGATGATTTATCAAGTTTGCTGTTTTAACCTTCAACAAAGACCGGTCGCAGTCAAATTCGATTCAACTAAAGTTGGAGAAACAGACACCCGCCAGCCACCTTTATGCAAAACTAGTTGCATGTTTGTTGGTGGAACCGGTCTCATGAACGCGGTCATGTAAGGTTGGTCCGGGCCGCTTCGTCCAACAATACCGCCAAATCAAAATAAGACGATGGTAAGCAGTATGACGATCACCGCCCACAACTCTTTGTGTTCTACTAGTGCATATCATCTACGCATAGACCTGGCTCGAATTCCACTGTTGGGAAATGTAGCATGCAATTTCAAAAAAATTCCTACGCTCACGCAAGATCTATCTAGGAGATGCATAGCCACGAGAGGGGGAGAGTGTGTCCACTTACCCTTGTAGATTGAAAGCGGAAGCATTAACTTAACGCGGTTGATGTAGTTGAACGTCTTCTCGAATCAACCGATCAAGTACCGAATGTACGACGCCTCCGAGTTCTGCACACGTGCAGCTCGATGACGTCCCTCGAACTCTTGATCCAGTAGAGGTAAGAAGGATTCGATGAGTTCCGTCAGCACGGCGACATGGTGACGGTGATGGTGATGTGATCCGCGCATGGCTTCGCCTAAGCACTACGACAATATGACCGGAGGAGTAAACAGTGGAGGGGGGCACCGCACACGGCTAAGAAACAACTGTTGTCCTTTGGGGTGCCCCTGCCCCCGTATATAAAGGAGGGAGAGGGGAGGAGGTCGGCCTAGGGCGCGCCCCCAAGTGGGGAGGAGTCCTACTAGGACTCCAAGTCCAATTTGGACCCCCCCCCCCTTCCTTTTACCGGAGAGGGAAAGGGGAAAGGAGAGGGAGAAGGAGAAGGAAAGGGGGGCGCCACCCCCTTCCCCACTCCAATTCGGATCCCTTCCTTGTGGGGGATGCACCAGCCCCTTGTGGGCTGGTTAGCCTCCCTCCTATGGCCCATATCTTCCACCGGGGGGTTCCGGTAACCCCTCCGGTACTCCGGTTTGTACCCGATACACTCTGGAACCCTTCCGGTGTCCGAATACCATCTTCCAATATATCAATCTTTATCTCTCGACCATTTTGAGACTCCTCATCATGTCCGTGATCTCATCTAGGACTCCGAACAACCTTCAGTCACCAAAACACATAACTCATATAATACATATCGTCATCGAACGTTAAGCGTGCGGACCCTACGGGTTCGAGAACTATGTATACATGACGAGACACCTCACCGGTCAATAACCAATAGCGGAACCTAGATGCTATTGGTTCCCACATATTCTACGAAGATCTTTATCGGTTGAACCGCGATGTCAACATACGTTATTCCCTTTGTCATCGGTATGTTACTTCCCCGAGATTCGATCGTCGGTATCTTCATACCTAGTTCAATCTCATTACCGGCAAGTCTCTTTACTCGTTTCGTAATGCATCATCCCGTAACTAACTAATTAGTCACATTGCTTGCAAGGCTTCATATGATGTGCATTACCGAGAGGGCCTAGAGATACCTCTCCAATACTCGGAGTGACAAATCATAATCTCGATCTATGCCAACCCAACAAACACCTTCGGAGATACCTGTAGAGCATCTTTATAATTACCCAGTTACGTTGTGACGTTTGATAGCACACAAGGCATTCTTCCGGTGTCCGGGAGTTGCATAATCTCATAGTCGGAGGAATATATATATGACATGAAGAAAGCAGTAGCAATAAAATTGAATGATCATAACGCTAAGCTAACCGATGGGTCTTGTCCATCACATCATTCTCCTAATGATGTGATCCCGTTCATCAAATGACAACACATGTCCATGGCAAGGAAACTTAACCATCTTTGATCAACGAGCTAGTCAAGTAGAGGCATACTAGGGACACGGTGTTTTGTCTATGTATTCACACACGTATCAAGTTTCCGGTTAATACAATTCTAGCATGAATAATAAACATTTATCATGATATAAGGAAATATAAAATAACAACTTTATTATTGCCTCTAGGACATATTTCCTTCATATCCCTGTACATCATGTCATCTTGATTAAGGCGTTACTCTGTTCTTGTTAATTTAATACACCAGATGCATGCTGGATAGCGGTCGATGTGTGGAGTAATAGTAGTAGATGCAGAATCATTTCGGTCTACTTGTCACGGACGTGATGCCTATATTCATGATCATTGCATTAGATATCGTCATAACTTTGCGCTTTTCTATCAATTACAATAATTTGTTCATCCATCGTATGTGTTCTTTCAAGAGAGAATCCTCTAGTGAAAACTATGGCCCCCGGGTCTATTTCTCATCATATATATTCAGATCTATAAAAGCAAAACCCAAAAATACCTTGCTGCAATTTTTTTATATTTACTTTATTTTTCCTTTTACTCATCTTTTATATCTATCTCTATTAGATCTCACTCTTGTAAGTGGTCGTGAAGGGATTGACAACCCCTTTTTCGCGTTGTGTGCAAGGGTTTGTTAGTTTGTGTAGGTGCATATATTGGGGACTTGCTTGTACCTCCTACTGGATTGATACGTTGGTTCTTAACTCAGGGAAATACTTATCTCTACTTTGCTCCATCACCCTTTCCTCTTCAAGGGAAAAATCAACGCAAGCTCAGGAAGTAGCATGTAAGCATGTGGTGGGGGAGGCTTGGCCCCTTTGCGACGCTGCATGGCGGCCGGCATCGTCATCGATGGTTCTTCTCCAGCGGCAAGTCAAGGCGGGGTGGTAGCCCCTTCCCCTTCCCGTGCGGGCTCTCTTGGGTGGGGGCTCGAATCGGAGATCGCGGCTCACCAAACCTGGCCGACGCGGTCCAAATCGGGTTCGTGCGCGTTCGTGGGACAGCCGGCTCGGCCGGGCTATGTTATCCGGTGAGCCATGTGGTGATGATGTGTAGTGGCTCCGTGGCAGTGCGGTAGGGCGAGCGACAAATATGTCTGGTTGGTTAGTTTTGGCTAACCTTTTGCAGGCGGTGAGGATGGAGGTCGCCCGACGTGGTTGATGTGTTTGTTGTGCTCGGGGTGTGCGGGCCAGTGGCGGCACCTATAGGGGGTTGGTGGCCACGCTGCTCAGAGCGAAGGCCTGGCAGGTGATGGCCGGCGGCGACGCCATGGGCGTCGCTGTACTTCTTGGAGCCGTTGTCTGGGAGCTCAACGCTTCCTCAACTCAAACTCATGGGCAAGATCTTCAGTCGAAAGTCTAGATCTGTTGGATCGGGCGGCAGCGGCGTCTCCATCATCGCGTTCCCTCTCTGGGGCACAGTCTTGAAGATCATGGTCCTATTGGCGCTGCTTGTAGGCTGGATGTGCACGGCATCGCGGGCGACAGGTGTCCGATCAACGGTGTCGGAGGTTGGAGTTACGACTTGTGTGGCAGCGATGATGGTGGCGAGATGTGCAGGGTCGTGGCGTACCTTCGTCGTTAACAGTCGGCTGGTTCATGAGCGTGAAGTCGGAGCTGCGGTGTTGTAGGGCTACGCAGCGACAACGATGCCAGGCGATTGGCAGGCTGGACTCTGTAGGTGCCAGGCGTGCTCTTTTTCTCCTGTGAGGCTTGTTATCAAAGTCAGAGATGTCTGGTACTCGACGTCGCCAAACGATTGTTTGGCTTTGGTCGGCAGGGTTCCATGCCTCGCTCGTTCGGAAGGGTCGGCGGCGCCGAAGTCGGAGTCGCTTGCTGGAGTAAAGATGGTTCCATGGCTCGTTCGTTCGGAAGGGTCGATGGCATCAAAGTCGGAGTGGCTTGCTGGAGGAGAGGTGATGACGATGACATTGTAGACAAGCTCGACAGGGTGTTTGGACCCTGTGGGTGCCATGTCGGTCGGAATGCCCTGTTTGCAGGCGTGTTGTAACAGTTTTCTGTTCTACTAATTAACCGGGCAACTCTATTCTTCTTTTTTAAGATCTAGATCCTCAGACGTTGTACAATGCTAAGTTCTTAGGAAGATGCTTAAAAAAATAAAGCGGTTTTCTAAAGCACCTAATTAAGCATCTATTCTATACAAATAAGCACCAGTGCTTAAGAAAACCTGATTTATTTCTCGAAGCACCTCCCCTAAGCACCTTGCATTGTACAAGGCCTCAAGGGGCCGAGTTTCCAAAGCAAAAACACTGCACGTCCACAAAAGTACCTGGATTTTGCACCATAAATCCAGTTCCAGGAGTATGCAACTGAACGACATGGCAAGAAAAATACTTCACAATTTAGCGTCAAAATCATCACAAGCACATTCAAACTTGTACCAGTTGAGTCCAGATGCTGATGCTTCATATCATAGTGAAAATAAACTATGCCGGGACACAGAAACCAACAACTAGCTTGTCTGACAAAAGCGTCCGGCTTCCACAAGCACAGGCTGCACAACATAGCTTCACTACAGTTCAAGCGATACAAGCATATGGGTACACACTATATGGGGACTTGCCAGGGAGTTTCTCATTATTAAAGAGAAATCATCTTATTTTGCCTCTGTGTACGCTAGGTTACATGTCCTTGTTATTTTTGTCGACTCACGGCGCGGGCTTGTAGGGCTGGTGAAACCAAGTGCAGGTCGTGTGCGCTTCGGCTTATTTGCTGCTTGTCTTGATTATCTTATGGAGTGCTCTCTTGGCCTCCTCTAGAGTCTCCACCTTGTATGGTACATCAAATGCAAGTCTCTGGATGTTGAACTGCACAGAATAAATTGCAAACTGAAGGCAGCGGAGAGAAGATTTTCTTCCTCAGAGAATAGCGTCTCTACTAGGGACGGCAATCTCAATAAAGTTTACCTGTGCACCCTGGCGAACCCGAATGTCTATCCCTTTGCTGTCTACGGATATAAGAGCAGCATCGTCAACCTCCCCTTCAGCAGACATGAACTCTCTAAGTGGTTTAGAGAAAATAGCATTCAACTCCTACATGAAGAGCATCCATCAAAAGCAGTCGAGGTTTTACTGTACTCACATATTACATGTATGGGCACATAACTAATATGATGATCCAGCTAATCTGCTGATAATGGCATTTGTAGTTTACCTTTAAGCTTTGCTCGCCGCCGTCAACAGCTATCTTATCAGGTTGAATAGTTTCATACTGTTTCACATCTACCCATGCAACAGTGCCAAAGCCTCCAATAAAATATATGTCGCTGTGGTTATCGCAAATAGTTTGTCACAAATCATAAGTTACACAAGCATCTATGAGTAACAGAAGGGAGAAGAGATGCGCATGTGTGTAAACGATAACTGGATTCATCAACCTGAAATGATGGAAGAGTATAACTCGTCAAATCAAATCACAGACCTGATATTCTGCATCCTGTAGTAGTAAAAATTTCCCCACTGTTGAGACGCCCATTGTTGATGTTTTGCAACATATTGCTTATGTGCCCATTCCTGGCAGATACAGGTATTCGCCGTCAGTTCATGAAATCTTTTAAAACCACAAATGGAAGAATAAATCTGCATTCACTCTTAATGGTCATGCATATCAATCATGTATTCTGTAACAGCCATGACAGAACATCTATTCTCTTTCAGCCCATGCCATGAGAAAAGTGCAGCCAAAAAAAAGGGAAGACCAAAAACCAACCTCAACAAAAATTACTAACTCAGAGAATTTATAATTTGAAAACTTAGTCCACAGATGGTTTTCATACAATGGGAGGAGCCAAATTCTTAATGATTGACATGCCAGCTATTCATAGGAAAGAGAAAAAGGAAGTGACCCTAGCTAGCTCACTTGGGTTCTAGAGGGTGTACAATCCCATTTAAGTCATCATGGACGTGTATTTTAAGTTCCTATTCATACTGTTGGAGTTTCCTTACATTTTTCTTTCAAAAAAATTATCCATAGAAAAGTAATTACCTAGATGACTGCACTATAAATTATCAAGCAACAAAGGCAGCTAAATAGGAACCTGTTGTTCAGCTGGCAAAGGGTAGACATCACCAAATATTGTGACACGAGCATTAGACAATCCACTCCATCCAGGTACCTGTAACGAAGGACTAGATGTTGTTATCCTATTATTAGCAAGCAAGGAACCTTTATACTTCCAGTAAAACATGCCGAGAAACTTCATACCTGGACAACAAGTGTGCATCTTGGATCAGAGAGCAAGTTTCTGGTGTGGATTGCTAAGGGCGACAGAGAAAATATTGGGTCTGCGCAAGACATCAACACAAAATAATTACCCAAGGAGGCCAAACAGAGTGTACAAGTTATATCCAAAATGTAACCAAAGTAGCTATCTTACGGCCCATCGAGTCATTAGCAAAGTCAACAAGTGAACCAAATGGATATCCAGCGCGTCGATGATGCATGCCAGACATGACAGTGCATAGATGAGCAAATCGCGCCTAGTGAGCACAGTAAGACAGGAATAAGCATCCAGCCGGCTAGAAAATAGCCCAAAGGCCAGGAGATAATTAACAGAAGCTACCTGTTCCATTAAATTGCGAACAGCCAAAGCCGGTGGAGGTAAACCATGGGCAAAAGTTGCGCTCTGCACACCACCAGATATAGGGGTTCTGAACAAGCCAGCTCTGGATCCGCTTGAGTCGGGAGTTGAATTGGTTGATGAGGTCGTGCGTGACTTGTCAGTTGCGACCGGACCGAGAGCTCCATTTTGACTTGGATCAACCTTCAACTGTCAGGCAATTTAGTACAAACCAAAGATGTGCGACACACTAAAGGCAAACTAAAAAGAAAATGACCTGATTCACACCTGAGTTTCAAAATATAAATACAGGGTCAGCTTTAAAAAATCTAGCAAGAAGCTAAATAATATCTTTGCGAACCCATACGCATAGACATGATTCTCAACTAATTATCATTCGGAAGTTCTAAGTTGATTGGTACAAAAGGAAGTTTATTTTCATGACATCCACAAAACTTCAGGACCGATTTCAAAGATATCAAGCTTCGAAACCTAGTCACCTCTTAATAAGAAGACAATGGAACAACACAGGTCTGGGTAGGCCCCAGGCCTCGCATCTGACAGAAATCCCTAAACCCAGCATGTTCTACACTGCCACACCCATCTCCCAGCAACCACTACCCGAACAAAATCTTCGTCACTTCTCGCTCTGCATCACGTAAGCGTTCAGGCACTGTTCGTTACCTTGACGACGGGAGTCCCGTTCGGCTTCGCGGCGTCGTCCTTGCCTCCGCCGCCGGCGGCCGCGCGGAGGGGCCCGCAGGGGCGGGCGCGGAGCGCCACGCGGGAGTGAGGCTGGTGGGCGGGGAAGGCCGGGAGGAGCGCGGACGAGGCGGCGCCGCCGGCGAGGGCCTCCATTAGACGGACGGGAGGAGAGTGAGGGAGCGCGCGCGGAGGAGGGAGAGGGACAGAAAGGAGGGGCACACGCGCGACGGTGAGGAGAGAGAATGCTGGGGGCCGAAGGAAGGCGGCTAGAGAAGGGGGGAGAGGGATTTTTAGGGAGGAGGTGGGAAAGAGAGGGACACGTGTCGAATCTGCAGGCGTTGGATTGAAGATGGACGTCGATCCGTTCCACTAAGGGATTCTTCCACTTTCCCTTTGCCTGGGCTGAATGCCTGAACTGAATCATGATGGACGCAGAAGAAAAATTGCACGCTTAGGTAAAAAAAAAGTTGTTCCCTTTTTTTCTGATGAAAATAAAGGAAAATTGCATACGGGTTCGCTAAAATGGCCACAAAGGCTTGCCCCAGGAGTGGAAAGTATCCGGTGCTTTCAAGACTTAGACGATACCATGCTCCCAACATATGTGTCAACAATTCCTAAAATGGTCAAATTCAGAAGTTACAAAAAAAAAAAAAAAAACAGGGAGCATTGTGAATGTTCACAACATATGTGCCAACAATTCCTAAAAAGTTCAAGTTTCTCTTTTGAAATTTTTAGAAATTGTAAACACATGTTGTGAACACCCAAAACAAAAAAACAGAGCTTTTGAAAACTGTTTTCAAATTTTCTTTAGGGGTTCTAGGCATATATTGTGAACATCCACAAATTTTCCAAGATACTTTCCCATCCCACAAGATTCTGGCTTTTCTTTATGTAGAAAACCGAGATCATTTTCTCTAAGATTTCCCACACTCCGAGCAATGGAAACAAATTCTACACAAAATCGAAAGACAGGAAAACATCACATCCATTTCTATTCCAAATTCGATGATCGAAGAAGCAACATCCTAGCTGTAATTTTGCTAAATTGTTGCCAACAATGACACAAGTTAAGAGTTACAAAATGTATTCCCTACATTATTCGCTACACTGGTTATACACGATGATCCAAAAAGGTTATAATATGCGATCATTTGTCTGCTTCGTTGACCTCGACCTTCAACTCCACTCTTGCACTGTCGTTGTCCTGCATAACAATGTAAGATTATTCAATAACTAGTCATATGAAGAGTTTCAAGAAGCAAGTTCGGATGATTATGACAAGCTTGTCGACGGCTAACCTTTATACAGACATAAATATAGTGAACATCAGGTTTTGGGCCAAGAAGGTTGATAATCGATGTACTATCATCTTGTAAAGGCAGTGGCTCGGTCAGGTCCCATGTCTTTTTGGAACTTCTCTCCCACCTATCTGCTATGTCCATTGTGTATGTAAAATCATAAAACAGATAACACTGTTATTTAGAGCTTCAGAAAATAAAAGAAATAGATCAAAAGGGTCAAGAGTAGGACATTGTTAAGTCGAACGGTGGCAAAACCCACTAACCTATGACGTGGAGCTTTACTGTCCAAAATTGGAGGTCCTTCAGAAGATTCAATCGATAACTTGGATCCCCATAAGTAATCTGTAGCATTGTGACACTCAAAGAAGTTTATAGACACAAGAAGAAAACCACAGAGTTACCATGTTAATAATACTATCAATTACCATAATATAGACCCCCTTATCGTTGAGGATTCTGCAGATAGAAGAAACAAATAAAAGCTATAGTCAAATAAACAGAGATATCACAACAAATATCAGTCTATTATTTACCTGTTCACCTCTCCTAGCATCTTTGCTGCATGCTCTTGTGAATTTTGGCCGCACTACAATACAAGAAACACGGCTCTGAGTATGGCATGGGAAGAATATCTGAGTATCCTGGCAACAATTGACTCACCATAATAGAATCTAGTGTTCCTGCAAATAACAGAATGGTTTAGAACCCGATGGCATGTTACATACGCATGCATAGATGTTCCATAATGCTGGCAACCATTACATTTACATTGTAACGATACCTTTGTCAATAACAGCATCAAATGAACCAGACTCAAAGTCTGACATGTTTCTTACATCCATCTTCGTGTCTGTAAATTGCAGGAAATAATACAATAGTAAGCCGTAGATACTCTGCAGGGATTCAATGTCTGAATGTTGGGAACAAAGATTATACATTTTAGTTGAGGCTTATCATGGTATTTCTTCTTCATTTGTTCAATCACCACAGACGATATATCAATGTTGACAACGTCCTGGTAACCATCATGAACCATGTTTTCACCAAAAACTGTGAAACATCGAAATAGATTAAAAACAAGTAATTTCAACTAAACCAAGAATAAACACGCTGGCAATAATATAACAACTGCATCTAAATTCTAAATCATATAGTCTGAAACTGCATAGCAAATTAGTAATAAAAAAACATCTCAATCAACAATACAACCAGTTTCAAAAGGGATAAGAATAATTCCGACATTATCTATGCCTAACAGTCAATACAATAAGTAGTAGACAGTAAAAGATGAGAATGGACTGTGTGACTCGCCAATTCTATGCTAATTATCAGACAGTAAGTTTTCATGAACCCAAGACGGTGCACCTAAATGGATCCAGGAGGCCATGATGCTTCAACAACTCTCAACTAGGACCAAAATATTATCAAAATTTGATTAAAGGAAATGTGGCACATAAATTTCCATATCACCAGTAGTTCATTAAATCAAGTTAACTACTCCGTATCCATTGACTACAAGGGGTCCTGCTTTGGGGAAGGGAGTCGCTAGGGGATCTGTCTGACAATCCGATTTCACTTTTTTGCTGACATATGATCTGATACTGATAAAGCAACCGTCGCCCATACACGCATGTCACTTTTTGCACATGATGTTTTGGCCAGGCATGGAGCCTTGAACTGCAACGCACCATATTTTCCATATGCTTTTAGTGGTAATAGGGCACAGGGCACAGAGGCCGGTTGTCTCAGATTGGTAAAAAGTAAGATATTGATTTGCTACATCACCAGTTGCTTTGATTGTATTGTTACCACGTAATCGCACTGATGGAATACCATTCAGCGAATGCTGTGTGATTGAGGAAACCTTTGTGTCTAGCAGCATTCGAGTCATTCTACAAAAACGTAGAGACTCCGTAGAGCATACATTCTACATTACACTCCAGTTGATCGATCGAGTGAATAGTCTCCCGGCGATCCCAACCAGAGACGCTGGAGCAGATCAACCAAGTTGCCCAGAGAAACTTCCTCCCTGACCGATCCAGCCCCGAGGGTGCATGGGCGAGTGGAGCAGAGATAGGCTACTCACCGGAGTTGCCGCATCCGACGAGGAGGAGGCGCTGGTGCGGGCGCACGTAGAGGCGGAGCAGCGGCGCGAGGGCGGGGTACTTCTGGTACCAGTCGAAGGGCCCCGACTCCTTGCGGTACCGCTCGTCCCAGTACCACGCCTCCCCGTACGCCTGCGACGCCGCCCCCGTCATCCCTCCGCTCGGATCTGGTCGCGGGGGCGCGCTGGCTTCGGTCGATGGACGATGGTGACCGCGCGCGCCGGCCGGGCAGCAGGGGAAGGGAAACTCGTTAATTCGTGGAGGATTCCGGATCCGCGGGGTGGGGAGGGGCGGGTGGAGTCCAGTGGGGACTTTGGGAGTGGTTCGCGCAGTGCGATGCGATCCCGGTGCGCTGGTGCACGTGCGGAAACGGAGTGCGATGGACGATGGGAGAACATTTTCGATCATGGTGATCCAACTGCCGTAAATGGACATCCGTTTTATCCCGAATTTTTCTGTTTGGATAGCGTAAGAGCAACTTCAATGCGCCGACTCATTTCATCCACGCGTGTCTGTTTGGGTCGCCGGAAACAAAAAATCGGTCCAACGTGCCGGCCCAGACGGACTCGCGTCTGCTTTTCGTCCGCCTGTCCACCCATTCCTGGCCCAAATTTGAGTCTCATTTGCCTCGATGCGGACATGAAACGGACGCGCGCGACACGGGCCTACTCCTCCCCCTAGCCCGCCAGTCGGTGGCACGGCGACCATCATTTCCCTCCACTTTCCCAAAACCCTCTCGGTCGCTCGCCATGGACGACGCGCTGACCCTTGATGCCGCCGCCGATCTTGACGAGGACATATACTGATGATAGGGTCACAGGCCTGACCTACAGACCCTACCCAAGGACACCATGCACTGCAACTAGGCCCAGAGCCAGGTTACCGTTCATAATTGCTGCAACCTGAGAACCACTTGGAAGACAACAACCACTCGGAGTACAAGCAATCCACTCGACCAGCTTGTCTCACTCGGAGTACTTGAGTCTACTTGGACAGAGAAGACCAAGAGTCTCATCAAGATCACAACGGTTAGGACGTGCGTCCACCGCCTTAAAGAACAGTCAATATAGACGTTACCAGTAATTGTTGCCTTTAAAACCCCTCTTTAACCCTTAGTTATGGGAGCATTCATCAGGGACGGGCGTACTCTATATAAGCAACACCCCCCCCCCCCAGCTCCATAACAAGGGTTCGCAATCTCTTGTTAATTGTACACTCCAGTCAATGAAGCTCCAGAGCACCGAGACGTGGGGTTGTTATCTCCTCCACGAGGGGCCTGAACTCGTAAATCCGAGTGTAACAACTGCGCCATAGCAAGACTCTACCCTCTAATCCGTACCCCCGTACACTACTGTCAGACATATTCCCACGACAGTTGGCGCCCACCGTGGGGCAAGCGTCTAAGTGACTTCCGGCGTAGTTGCAATTTCCTCATCTTCACCATGGTTTCTAGCGGCAGGCTGTCATTCGGCCACGAGATCCGTCTCGGCGTCCTCAGCTTCGTCGCTGATGATTCAGCATGGCTCTAGGAAGCCCCATTGACGCCGGTTACCGCCTGTTCATGAGCGACGCACTTCCACGCGAGTACCTTTGGTGTTCTCTTCACAACCGTCAACCCGTGCATCACTGACAGATTCGGTAACCGCTCGCACACGTTGTTCGACGTCGCAAGCTCTCCCGACGCTCGCGACTCCACTGGTGTATCAAGAACATTGTGGCCCTCCAAGTGGCGGCCCCGCAGATCGCGACGATCGAGCCCGACGAGTCCATCCTCGACTTGTTCGACTCCCTGCGTGATCACTCGGACGGAGCATCCGAGTGTGAGAGCAGCGATCCTGCTTCTGAGGTGCTTATGGCCGACTCCCAGCACAGCCCGCCCGGGTATTCTCGCGGTGGCGCGGGAGTCGATGGCCCATGACATGGTGACATCGATGGCAGCGGGGGCCGTCACGATGACGAGTACTATCCTCAGCCCCTCAACCCTCAGCAAAGGGAAGAGTTGTAGCACAGAAACGAGCACGCCTGCTACTTCTTGAGCTTGTGTTGGTTTTTCCCTTGAAGAGGAAAGGGTGATGCAGCAACGTAAAGATAAGTATTTCCCTCAGTTTGAGAACCAATGTATCAATCCAGTAGGAGGTACACGCAAGTCTCCAATCTATGCACCTGCACAAACAATCAAAACACTTGCACCCATCGTGATAAAGGGGTTGTCAATCTGATAGAGGCAAAGGTGTCCCGTCTTTCGATGAGATGGTGATTAACGTTTCGGAGGAGTAGACTTTGACGATCCGACTACCTACGTGTGAGGACGTCGCGCCTTAGCAATCGCTAAACCAACTCCGAGAGGTTATTGACCACGCCGGAGTACGAATGTCTATTTCTTGCAAGCAAACAAAGAACAAGCAAGAAACTAAGATTGCAATCTGGATACTGCGAATATAAGATGAAAGCAACGAAGTACCGCGAAGTTGCAGCTATGGCGAACTTTTATTCTAAACAAAACCCAAAGTCTAAACGACACCCTAAGGGTTGTATATATGGAGGAACAGGGGGGATTTCGTGGCCCTTGGGGGAGGGGTCCAAAACCAACCCTATCTCTTGTTTCCCCACACATACGGACTCTAAAAACAGCCTACACTCATGTATTTCGAAATTACATGGGCCTGGCCCAATAATAAGGTGACACACACCTATAATAGCCTCTGGACGAAATTTGTGAATTGGCATCTTGTATATTTCGTTCAAGACTTCATCACTCATTACAGTGGCTTCAAAGTCCTGAAATCATCACTTGAAACTCCGTTCTTGTTTCCCTTGCGCATGCCGTCATCTCCATGCTTGTTCTTGCTCCAATGTTCATCCTTCTCCAAGCTAGGCCCTTCATTTGTAAGCAAAACAAATGTACCTAATTTAGGCAGCATCATATTCTCATGAATATTAGAATCATTACCAAGAAATGAAAGTATCTGGTAATTTAATTGGCGTGCACGAGCTCTAGTAATGGGTCCAATATGTATAGTAGCAGGGGTTGTGGGTGTAACAATGATATTGATGTCCTCATCACAATCCCTTCACGGTCACTTGCAAGGTTGAGATCTGCTAGAGATAGATATAAATGATTACTAGAATGTGAAACAAAGTAAAACAAATAAATTGCAGTAATGTATTTTTGGGTTTTTTGGTTTATAGATCTGAAAATAAATGATGGAAAATAGACCCGGTGGTCATAGATTTCACTAGAAGCTTCTCTCTTGAAAGAAAATAATACGGTGCATGGACAAATTACTGTCGAGCAATTGATAAAAAAGCGAATAATTATGAGATTTAGGCATGATCATGAATATAGGCATCACGTCCGTGACAAGTAGACCGACTCCTGCCTGCATCTACTACTATTACTCCACACATCGACCGACTCCTGCCTGCATCTAGAGTATTAAGTTCAAAAGAACGGGGTAACGCCTTAAGTAATATGACATGATGTAGAGGGATAAACTCAAGCAATATGATGAAAACCCCATCTTTTTACCCTTGATGGCAACAATACAAATACATGCCTCGCTACCCCTACTTTGTCACTGGGTGAGGACACCGCAAGATTGAACCCAAAACTAAGCACCTCTCCCATTGCAAGAAGAACAAATCTAGTTGGCCAAATCAAACTGATAATTCGAAGAGAAATACAAAGATATCAAATCATGCATAAAAGAATTTAGAGAAGATTCAAATAATATTCATAGATAAACAGATCATAAATCCACAATTCGTCGGATCTCGACAAACACACCGCAAAAGAATATTACATCGGATAGATCTCCAAGAACATCAAGGAGAACATGGTATTGAGGATCATAGAGAGAGAAGAAGCCATCTAGCTATGGACCTTAGGTCCGTGGTAAACTACTCACGCTTCATCAGAAGGGCAATAGAGTTGATGTAGAAGCCCTCCGTGACCGAATCCCCCTCTGGCAGGGTGCCAGAAAAGGCCCCAAGATGGGATCTCATGGGAATAGAAGGTTGCGGTGGCGAAAAAGTATTTTTCGTGGATGCCTCTAATTTTGGGGGAATATTTGGGAATTTATAGAGCTGAGAGGGAGGTTGGTGGACTCCTAGAGGGGCCACAAGCCTGGGCGCCCCCTAGGGCATGCCCTGAGGGCTTGTGGAGACCTCGGGACTCTTCTGACTTCATCTTCAAGTTCTTAGATGTCTTTTGGTCGAATAAAAATCGTCACGAAAGTTTATTTCGTTTGGACTCCATTTGATATTTCTTTTCTGTAAAACTCAAAAACAAGGGGAAATAGAAACTAGCACTGGGCTCTAGGTTAATAAGTTAGTCCCAAAAATAATGTAAAATAGCATATTAATGCATATAAAACATCCAAAATAGATAATATAATAGCATGAAACAATAAAAAATTATAGATACATGGGAGACGTATCAAGCATCCCCAAGCTTAATTTCTGCTCATCCTCGAGTAGGTAAATGATAAAAACTAAATTTTTGATGTGGAATGCTACCTAAAATATTTATCCATGTAATTTTCTTTATTGTGGCATGAATATTCAGATCCATAAAATTCAAGACAAAAGTTTGTATTGACATAAAAACAATAATACTTCAAGCATACTAATAAAGCAACCATGTATTCTCAAAATAACATGGCAAAAGAAAGTGAACCCTACAAAATCATATAGTGTGGTTATGCTTCATCTTCATCACATAAAGTATTAAATCAGGCACAACCCCGATGACAAGCCAAGAAATTGTTTCATACTTTTGATGTTCTCAAACTTTTTCAACTTTCACGCAATACATGAATGTGAGCCATGGATATAGCACTATAGGTGGAGTAGAATATGGTGGTTGTGCAGAAGACAAAAAAGAAGGAGATAGTCTCACATCAACTAGGCGTACTAATGGGCTATGGAGATGCCCATCAACAGATATCAATGAGAGTGAGTAGGGATTGCCATGCAATGGATGTACTAGAGCTATAAGTTTATGAAAGCTCAAAAAGAGACTAAGTGGGTGTGCATCCAACTTGTTTGCTCACGAAGACCTAGGGCAATTTGAGGAAGCCCATCATTGGACTATACAAGCCAAGTTCTATAATGAAAAATTCCCACTAGTATATGAAAGTGACAATATAGGAGACTCTCTATAATGAAGATCATGGTGCTACTTTGAAGCGCAAGTGTGGAAAAAGGATAGTAACATTGTCACTTCTCTCTTTTCTCTCACTTTTTTCTTCTTTTTTGTGGGCTTCTTTGGCCGCTTTTTTTATTTGGGCTTCTTTGTCCTCTTTTATTTTTTATAAAGTCTGGAGACTCATCCCAACTTTTGAGAGAATCATAGCTTCCATCATCCTTTCCTCACATGGGACAATGCTCTAATAATGATGATCATCACTGTCAGCGTTCTGCATATGGGGGTATCCAGACTTGCCTACCTGCGGCCCACCACGTGGCTCCATCGACGGCCTGGTATGGCCCAGCTTCAGCATCAACGACTCAAGACCCTCACGAGGGGCCAAGCCTCGCGAGGCGGACAACGCCAAGACCCCCAAGGGGATCGGCCTCTTTGTTGGGGAACATAGTAATTTCAAAAAAATTCCTACGCACACGCAAGATCATGGTGATGCATAGCAACAAGAGGGGAGAGTGTTGTCCACGTACCCTCGTAGACCGAAAGCGGAAGCATTAGAACAAAGCAGTTGATGTAGTCATACGTCTTCACGACCCGACCGATCAAGCACCGAAACTACGGCACCTCCGAGTTCTAGCACACGTTCAGCTCGATGACGATCCCCGGACTCGATCCAGTAGGTGTCGGGGAAGAGTTCCGTCAGCACGATGGTGTGGTGACGATCTTGATGTTCTATCATCGCAGGGCTTCGCCTAAGCACCGCTACAATATATCGAGGACTTTGGTGGAGGGGGGCACCGCACACGGCTAAGAGATCAAGAGATCAATTGTTGTGTCTAGAGGTGCCCCCTCCCCCGTATATAAAGGAGCCAAGGGGGGGCGGCCTAGGAGGGGGCGCGATATGGGGATTCCTACTCCCACCGGGAGTAGGACTCCCCTCTTCCTTGTTGTACTAGGGGAGGAGAAGGAAAGGGAGAGGGAGAGAAGGAAAGAGGGGGGCCGGCCCCCCTTGCCCTAAACCAATTCGGTTTGGGCACTGGGGCGCCCACACCCCTTGCTGCCTCTATTTCCACTAAGGCCCATATAGGCCCATTAAGCTCCGGGGGTTCCAGAACCTCCGGTACTCCTAAGAAATCCCGATTTCACCCGGAACACTTCCGATATCCAAATATAGGCTTCCAATATATCAATCTTCATGTCTCGACCATTTAGAGACTCCTTGTCATGTCCGTAATCTCATTCGGGACTCCGAACAAACTTTGGTACATCAAAACTCATAAACTCATAATATAACTGTCATCGAAACCTTAAGCGTGCGGACCCTACGAGTTCGAGAACTATGTAGACATGACCTAGAATTGTTTCCGGTCGATAACCAATAGCGGAACCTGGATGCTCATATTAGCTCCTACATATTCTACGAAGATCTTTATTGGTCAAACCGCATAACAACATACGTTGTTCCCTTTGTCATCGGTATGTTACTTGCCCGAGATTCGATCGTCGGTATCCAATACCTAGTTCAATCTCGCATCGGCAAGTCTCTTTACTCGTTACGTAATGCATCATTCCGTAACTAACTCATTAGCTACATTGCTTGCAAGGCTTATAGTGTTGTGCATTACCGAGAGGGCCCAAAGATACCTCTCCGACAATCGGAGTGACAAAACCTAATCTCGAAATACGCCAACTCAACATGTACCTTTGGAGACACCTGTAGAGCTCCTTTATAATCACCCGATTGCCAGACGCGTTTGGTAGCACACAGAGTGTTCCTCCGGTAAACGGGAGTTGCATAATCTCATAGTTATAGGAACTTGTATAAGTCATGAAGAAAGCAATAGCAACATACTAAACGATCAAGTGCTAAGCTAATGGAATGGGTCAAGTCAATCACACCATTCTCCTAATGATGTGATCCCGTTAATCAAATGACAACACATGTCTATGGTTAGGAAACATAACCATCTTTGATTAATGAGCTAGTCAAGTAGAGGCATACTAGTGACATTAAGTTTGTCTATGTATTCACACATGTATCATGTTTCCGATTAATACAATTATAGCACGAATAATAAACATTTATCATGATATGAAGAAATAAATAATAACTTTATTATTGCCTCTAGGGCATATTTTCTTCAGTCTCCCACTTGCACTAGAGTCAATAATCTAGATTACATAGTAATGATTCTAACACCCATGGAGTCTTGGTGCTGATCATGTTTTGCTCGTGGAAGAGGCTTAGTCAATGGGTCTGCAACATTCAGATCCGCATGTATCTTGCAAATCTCTATGTCTCCCACCTGGACTTGGTCCGGATGGAATTGAAGCGTCTCTTGATGTGCTTGGTCCTCTTGTGAAATCTGGATTCCTTTGCCAAGGCAATTGCACCAGTATTGTCACAGAAGATCTTCATTGGTCCCGATGCACTAGGTATGACACCTAGATCGAAAATAAACTCCTTCATCTAGACTCCTTCATTTGCTGCTTCCGAAGCAGCTATGTACTCCGCTTCACATGTAGATCCCGCCACGACGCTTTGTTTAGAACTGCACCAACTTACAGCTCCACTGTTTAATAAAAACACATATCCGGTTTGCAATTTAGAATCATCCGGATCAGTGTCAAAGCTTGCATTGACGTAACCATTTACGACTAGCTCTTTGTCACCTCCATAAACGAGAAACATATCCTTAGTCCTTTTTAGGTATTTCAGGATATTCTTGACCGCTGTCCAGTGATCCACTCCTGGATTACTTTGGTACCTACCTGCCAAGCCTATTGCTAAGCATACGTCGGTGCGGTACACAACATTGCATACATGATAGAGCCTATGGTGAAGCATAGGAACATCTTTCATTTCTCTCTATCTTCTGCTGTGGTCGGGCATTGAGTCCGACTCAACTTCACACCTTGTAATCTGTGCAAGAACCCTTTCTTTGCTCGATCCATGTTGAAGTTTTTCAAAACTTTATCAAGGTATGTGCTTTGTGAAAGTCCAATTAAGCGCCTTGATCTATCTCTATAGATCTTGATGCCCAATATGTAAGCAGCTTCACCGAGGTCTTTCATTGAAAAACTTTTATTCAAGTATCCTTTTATGCTATCCAGAAATTCTATATCATTTCCAATTAACAATATGTCATCTACATATAATATCGTAAATGCTACACAGCTCCCACTCACTTACTTGTAAATACAGGCTTCTCCAAAAGTCTGTATAAAACCATATGCTTTGATCACACTATCAAAGCATTTATTCCAACTCCGAGATGCTTGCACCAGTCCATAAATGGATTGCTGGAGTTTGCACACTTTGTTAGCACCTTTTTGATCGACAAAACCTTTCGGTTGCATCATATACAACTCTTCTTCCAGAAATCCATTCAGGAATGCAGTTTTGACATCCATTTGCCAAATTTCATAATCATAAAATGCGGCAATTGCCAACATGATTCGGACAAACTTAAGCATCGCTACGGGTGAGAAAGTCTCATCGTAGTCAACCCCTTGAACTTGTCAAAAACCTTTCCCAACAAGTCGAGCTTTGTAGACAGTTACATTACCATCAGCGTCAGTCTTCTTCTTGAAGATCCATTTATTCTCGATGGCTTGCCGATCATTGGGCAAGTCAACCAAAGTCCATACTTTGTTCTCATACATGGATCCCATCTCGATTTCATGGCTTCAAGCCATTTTATGGAATCTGGGCTCATCATCGCTTCCTCATAGTTCGTGAGGTTCGCCATGGTCAAGTAACATGACTTCCGAATAGGATTACCGTACCACTCTGGTGCGGATCTTACTCTGGTAGACCCACGAGGTTCGGTAGTAACTTGATCCAAGTTTCATGATCAATATCATTAGCTTCCTCACCGATTGGTGTAGTTGTCACAGAACCGGTTCTTGTGATGAACTACTTTTCAATAAGGGAGCAGTATAGCGATTACCTCATCAAGTTCTACTTTCCTCCCACTCACTTCTTTCGAGAGAAACTCCTTCTCTAGAAAGGACCCGAATTTAGCAACGAAAATCTTGCCCTCGGATCTGTGATAGAAGGTGTACCCAATAGTCTCTTTTGGGTATCCTATGAAGACACATCTCGATTTGGGTTTGAGCTTATCTGGTTGAAGTTTCTTCACATAAGCATCGCAGCCCCAAACTTTAAGAAATGACAACTTTGGTTTCTTGCCAAACTACAGTTCATAAGGCGTCGTCTCAACGGATTTTGATGGTGCCCTATTTAACGTGAATGCGGCCGTCTCTAAAGCATAACCCCAAAACGATAGCGGTAAATTAGTAAGAGACATCATAGATTGCACCATATCTAGTAAAGTACGACTACGACGTTCGGACACACCATTTCGTTGTGGTGTTCCGGGTGGCGTGAGTTGCGAAACTATTCCGCATTGCTTCAAATGTAAACCAAACTCGTAACTCAAATATTCTCCTCCACGATCAGATCGTATAAATTTTATTTTCTTGTTACGATGATTTTCCACTTCACTCTGAAATTCTTCGAACTTTTCAAATGTTTCAGACTTGTGTTTCATCAAGTAGATATACCCATATCTACTCAAATCATCTGTATAGGTGACAAAATAACGATACCCGCCGCGAGCCTCAATATTCATTGGACCACATACATCAGTATGTATGATTTCCAACAAATTAGTTGCTCGCTTCATAGTTCCGGAGAACGGCGTTTAATCATCTTGCCCATGAGGCACGGTTCGCAAGTACCAAGTGATTCATAATCAAGTGATTCCAGAAGTTCATCAGTATGGAGTTTCTTCATGCGCTTTACACCGATATGACCCAAACGGCAGTGCCACAAATAAGTTGCACTATCATTATCAACTCTGCATCTTTTGGCTTCAACATTATGAATATGTGTATCACTACTATCGAGATTCAATAAAAATAGACCACTCTTCAAGGGTGCATGACCATAAAAGATATTACTCATATAAATAGAACAACCATTATTCTCCGATTTAAATGAATAATTGTCTCGCATCAAACAAGATCCAGATATAATGTTCATGCTTAACACTGGCACCAAATAACAATTATTTAGGTCTAAAACTAATCCCGATGGTAGATGTAGAGGTAGTGTGCCGACCGCGATCACATCGACTTTGGAACAATTTCCCACGCGCATCGTCACCTCGTCCTTAGCCAATCTTCGCTAATCCGTAGTCCCTGCTTTGAGTTGCAAATATTAGCAATGTAACCAAGATCAAATACCAGTGCTATCATGCGAGCATTAGTAAGGTACACATCAATAACATGTATATCACTTATACCTTTGTTTACTTTGCCATCCTTCTTATCCGCCAAATACTTGGGGCAGTTCCGCTTCTAGTGTCCAGTCTGCTTGTAGTAGAAGCACTCAGTCTCAGGCTTAGGTCCAGACTTGGGTTTCTTCTCTTGAGCAGCAACTTGTTTGCTATTCTTCTTGAAGTTCCCCTTCTTCTTCCCTTTGCCCTTTTTCTTGAAACTGGTGGTCTTATTGACCATCAACACTTGATGTTCCTTCTTGATTTCTACCTCCGCAGCCTTTAGCATTGCGAAGAGCTCGGGAATAGTCTTGTCCATCCCTTGCATATTATAGTTCATCACGAAGCTCTTGTAGCTTGGTGGCAGTGATTGAAGAATTCTGTCAATGACACTATCATCAGGAAGATTAACTCCCAGTTGAATCAAGTGATTATTATACCCAGACATTTTGAGTATGTGTTCACTGACAGTACTATTCTCCTCCATCTTACAGCTATAGAATTTATTGGAGACTTCATATCTCTCAATCCGGGCATCTGCTTGAAATATTAACTTCAACTCTTGGAACATCTCATATGCTCCATGACGTTCAAAACGTCATTGAAGACTCGGTTCCAAGCCGTAAAGCATGGCACACTGAACTATCGAGTAGTCACCAGCTTTGCTCTGCCAGACGTTCTTAACGCCGGTGGCCAGATTCGCAGCAGTTCGCACGCAGCGGTGCTTCCAGGACGTAATTCTTCTGTGCAGCGATGAGGATAATCCTCAAATTACGGACCCAGTCCGTGTAATTTCTACCATCATCTTTCAACTTAGCTTTCTCAAGGAACGCATTAAAATTCAATGGAACAACAGCATGAACCATCTATCTACAACAAACATAGACAAGCAAAAATACTATCAGGTACTAAGTTCATGATAAAATTTAAGTTCAGTTAATCATATTACTTAAGAACTCCCACTTAGACAGACATCTCTCTAGTCATCTAAGTGATCACGTGATCCAAATCAACTAAACCATGTCCGATCATCACGTGAGATGGAGTAGTTTCTATGGTGAACATCACTATGTTGATCATATCTACTATATGATTCACGTTCGACCTTTCGGTCTCCGTGTTCCGAGGCCATATCTCAGATATGCTAGGCTCGTCAAGTTTAACCTGAGTATTCCGCGTGTGCAACTGTTTTGCACCCGTTGTATTTGAACGTAGAGCCTATCACACCCAATCATCACGTGTTGTCTCAGCACGAAGAACTTTCGCAACGGTGCATACTCAGGGAGAACACATCTTGATAATTAGTGAGAGATCATCTTAAAATGCTACCGTCAATCAAAGCAAGATAAGATGCATAAAGGATAAACATCACATGCAATCAATATAAGTGATATGATATGGTCATCATCATCTTGTGCTTGTGATCTCCATCTCCGAAGCACCGTCGTGATCACCATCGTCACCGGCGCGACACCTTGATCTCCATCATAGCATTGTTGTCGTTTACGCCATCTATTACTTCTACGACTATCTCTACCGCTTAGTGATAAAGTAAAGCAATTATAGGGCGTTTGCATTTCATACAATAAAGCGACAACCATATGGCTCCTGCCAGTTGCCAATAACTTCGGTTACAAAACATGATCATCTCATACAATAAAATATAGCATCACGTCTTGACCATATCACATCACAACATGCCCTGCAAAAACAAGTTAGACGACCTCTACTTTGTTGTTGCAAATTTGACGTGGCTGCTACGGGCTGAGCAAGAACCATTCTTACCTACGCATCAAAACCACAATGATAGTTCGTCAAGTTAGTGTTGTTTTAACCATCGCAAGGACCGGGCGTAGCCACACTCGGTTCAACTAAAGTGAGAGAGACAGACACCCGCCAGTCACCTTTAAGCAATGAGTGCTCGTAACGGTGAAACCAGTCTCGCGTAAGCGTACACGTAATGTCGGTCCGGGCCGCTTCATCTCACAATACCGCTGAACCAAAGTATGACATGCTGGTAAGCAGTATACTTGTATCACCCACAACTCACTTGTGTTTTACTCGTGCATATGACATCTACGCATAAAACCAGGCTCGGATGCCACTGTTGGGGAACGTAGTAATTTCAAAAAAATTCCTACGCACACGCAAGATAATGGTGATGCATAGCAACGAGAGGGGAGAGTGTTGTCCACGTACCCTCGTAGACCGAAAGCGGAAGCGTTAGAACAACGCGGTTGATGTAGTCGTACGTCTTCACGACCCGACCGATCAAGCACCGAAACTACGGCACCTCCGAGTTCTAGCACACGTTCAGCTCAATGACGATCCCCGGACTCCGATCCAGCAAGGTGTCGGGGAAGAGTTCCGTCAGCACGACGGCGTGGTGACGATCTTGATGTTCTATCATCGCAGGGCTTTGCCTAAGCACCGCTACAATATTATCGAGGACTTTGGTGGAGGGGCGCACCACACACGGCTAAGAGATCAAGAGATCAATTGTTGTGTCTAGAGATGCCCCCCTCCCCCGTATATAAAGGAGCCAAGGGGGAGGGGGCGGCCGGCCTAGGAGGGGCGCGCCATGGGGAGTCCTACTCCCACCGGGAGTAGGACTCCCCTCTTCCTTGTTGGACTAGGAGAGGAGAAGGAAATGGAGAGGGAGAGAAGGAAAGAGGGGGGCCGGCCCCCCTTTCCCTAAACCAATTCGGTTTGGGCCTTGGGGGAGGGGGCGCCCCACACCCCCTTGCTGCCCTCTATTTCCACTAAGGCCCATATAGGCCCATTAAGCTCCCGGGGGGTTCCGGTAACCTCCCGGTACTCCGGTAAAATCCCGATTTCACCCGGAACACTTCCGATATCCAAATATAGGCTTCCAATATATCAATCTTCATGTCTCGACCATTTCGAGACTCTTCGTCATGTCCGTAATCTCATTCGGGACTCCGAACAAACTTCGGTACATCAAAACTCATAATATAACTGTCATCGAAACCTTGTTGTGCGGACCCTACGGGTTCGAGAACTATGTAGACATGACCTAGAACTGCTTTCCGTCAATAACCAATAGCGGGACCTGGATGCTCATATTGGCTCCTACATATTCTACGAAGATCTTTATCAGTCAAACCGCATAACAACATACGTTGTTCCCTTTGTCATCGGTATGTTACTTGCCCGAGATTCGATCATCGGTATCTATTAGCTAGTTCAATCTCGTTACCGGCAAGTCTCCTTACTCGTCACGTAATGCATCATTCCATAACTAACTCATTAGCTACATTGCTTGCAAGGCTTATAGTGATGTGCATTACCGAGAGGGCCCAGAGATACCTCTCCGACAATCAGAGTGACAAAACCTAATCTCGAAATACGCCAACTCAACATGTACCTTTGGAAACACCTATAGAGCTCCGTTATAATCACCCAGTTATGTTGTGACGTTTGGTAGCACACAAAGTGTTCCTCCGGTAAACGGAAGTTGCATAATCTCATAGTTATAGGAACTTGTATAAGTCATGAAGAAAGCAATAGCAACATACTAAACGATCAAGTGCTAAGCTAATGGAATGGGTCAAGTCAATCACATCATTCTCCTAATGATGTGATCCCGTTAATCAAATGACAACACATGTCTATGGTTAGGAAACATAACCATCTTTGATTAATGAGCTAGTCAAGTAGAGGCATACTAGTGACATTAAGTTTGTCTATGTATTCACACATGTATCATGTTTCCGATTAATACAATTATAGCACGAATAATAAACATTTATCATGATATGAGGAAATAAATAATAACTTTATTATTGCCTCTAGGGCATATTTCCTTCACTCTTCAGGCTGGTTCCCGAGGGGCGGAGAGTTCTATGCAAGGTGCACCTCACGAGGATCAGCGGACGTCAGCCATGACAACCAAGGCCAGGCGGGCGCCAGGCGAGCGCCAGCGGGCACAGAGCGCCAGTTTCCACTTCGGTGCAAGGGAGGCAAGCCACAGGCACGGAGTCCCGAGGAATCAGCCAAAGGTTTCCATTCTGGTGCAACAAGACCAAGACCACCAGGATGGCAGGACGGAGGTCATCACGGAGCCCACCGCAGCGTCACGACCAGAGGCTTTTCGCAGGCGAAGACCACTTTAGTCTGGATAGGCTGTACTACTTGTCCCCTTTCAAATCCGGTCATTGTGGGATCCCTTCCCACCAACATTTGGGAAGAGGACCAAGGCCACTATAAATAGGACTTAGCCACCACCATATAGGGACAACTAGTTCACATCGGGGGATCGGTTCCATTCTCACCCGACCACCTCACCAGCTCTCTTGAGATCAAGAACACCTCACCTCCTCAGGCTAGTTCATCCACCGTATTAGTTCATCCTCGGCCCTTCGAGGCAATCCACCGAAATGCTGGAGTAGGGTATTACACCACAAGGTGGCCCGAACCAGGATAAACTGTTGTGTCTCTTTGTCTCTTTGAGCACAACGCGCTAGGCTTAGGAGGGTTGCGAGTAGGCAAGCTGGGTAGGTTGAGATCTCCGCACGCACCCCAGAGTTCAAACTTTCAAGGGTTTGTGGAACCCGTAATCCGACATTTGGCGCGCCAGGTAGGGGTGCATCGGGGGTCCTATGCTCTGTCCGTCAGATCATGCCATCGACTTCAATGGCGGGCGCTCCTCCATCGACTCGACTGACGTGCGCCTTCGAAGAAGCACTGGGGCTACGCCCTTTCACCCCCTCCCTGCAGCGGGTGGAATGGCCGCCCAAGTTTAGGCCCGAGCTGCCGCCACGCTAAGACGGCATGGCAGACCCGACTGGCTTCCTCCAGGCGTACGAGGAGCCAATCTGGGCGGCCGGCGGAGATGACAATGTGAAGGCCAACTGGCTCCCCATGGCCCTAGTAGGGGAGCCGCACGCCTGGCTGCTCCACCTGCCGGAGTCCTCTGTGGCCTCTTGGGAGGAGTTGCGTGGCCTCTTCATTGCGCACTTCGCGGCACCGGCGCCTCCTGCCATGGTGGCCCTCCTAGGTGGCTCGCAGGCGCCACCTTCTGATCGGCATATCAAGCAATTCTACCGGCAAGTAAGCATTGCCCAGGTGAGCTCGGGGGCTCCCCCCGGGCTGGGCAGCACCGAAGGACGACCTCACCTTCGCCCATAAGACCATCCAGCGACCACGGTAGGGGAAGGAGCGCTCCCAATGCTCTGCACCCCCACCATCTACAACGTGGCAGTCACCAGGACCCTCATCTACGGTGGAGCCGGCCTCAACATGCTCTCCGCTGAGGCGTTTGGCCTGCTGCATGCTACGTCTTGAGCTTGCATTAGTTTTCCTTGAAGAAGAAAGGGTGATGCAGCAATAGTAGCATAAGTATTTCCCTCAGTTTTTGAGAACCAAGGTATCAATCCAGTAGGAGGCTCCTCAGAAGTCCCACACACCTACACAAACAAACAAAGAACTCGCAACCAACCCAATAAAGGGGCTGTCAATCCCTTCACGGCCACTTGCGAAAGTCAGATCTGATAGAGATAATAAGATAAGATAAATATATTTTTGGTATTTTATAATATAGATTGGAAAAGTAAAGATGCAAATAAAAGTAGATTGAAAGCTTATATAAAAGATAGACCCAGGGGCCATAGGTTTCACTAGTGGCTTCTCTCAAGATAGCATAAGTATTACGGTGGGTGAACAAATTACTGTCGAGCAATTGATAGAAAAGCGAATAATTATGAGATTATCTAGGCATGGCCATGTATATAGGCATCACGTCTTTGACAAGTAGACCGACTCCTGCCTGCATCTACTACTATTACTCCACACATCGATCGCTATCTAGCATGCATCTAGAGTATTAAGTTCATAAAGAACAGAGTAACGCATTAAGAAAAATGACATGATGTAGAGGGATAAACTCATGCAATATGATATAAACCCCATCTTTTTATCCTCGATGGCAACAATACAATACGTGCCTTGCTGCCCCTGTTGTCATTGGGAAAGAACACCACAAGATTGAACCCAAAGCTAAGCACTTCTCCCATTGCAAGAAAGATCAATCTAGTAGGCCAAACCAAACTGATAATTCGAAGAGACTTGCAAAGATAACTTAATCACACATAAAAGAATTCAGAGGAGATTCAAATATTTCTCATAGATAAACTTGATCATAAACCCACAATTCATTGGATCTCGACAAACACACTGCAAAAAGAGTTACATCAAATAGATCTCCAAGAAGATCGAGGAGAACATGGTATTGAGATCCAAAAAGAGAGAAGAAGCCATGTACCTAATAACTATGGACCCGAAGGTCTGTGGTAAACTACTCACAACTCATCAGAGGGGCTATGGTGTTGATGTAGAAGCCCTCCATGGTCGATTCCCCCTCCGGCGAAGCGCCGACGAAGGCTCCAAGATGGGATCTCATGGATATAGAAGGTTACGGCGGTGGAAATAGTTTTTCGTCGTCTGCTTTGATGTTCTTGGGGTACGTGGGTATATATAGGAGGAAGAAGTAGTTCGGTGGCCGCCCGAGGGGCCCACGAGATAGGGGGGTGCCCTCCACCCTCATGGCCGCCTCGACTGCTTCTTGACTTCCACTGCAACTCCTCTAGATCATGTTAGTTCCAAAAATCACGCTCCCGAAGGTTTCATTCCATTTGGACTCCGTTTGATATTCCTTTTCTTCGAAACACTGAAATAGGCAAAAAAAATAGCAATACGGGCTGGGCCTCCGGTTAGTAGGTTAGTCCCAAAAATGATATAAATGTGTAAAGTAAAGCCCATAAACATCCAAAACGGGTAATATAATAGCATGGAACAATCAAAAATTATAGATACGTTGGAGACGTATCAAGCATCCCCAAGCTTAATTCCTGCTCGTCCTCGAGTAGGTAAATGATAAAAACAGAATTTTTGATGTGGAATGCTACCTAGCATAATTCTCAATGTAATTTTCTTTATTGTGGCATGATTGTTCAGATCCAAATGATTCAAGATAAAAGCTTATAGAACATAAAAATAATAATACTTCAAAGCATACTAACAAGTAATCATGTCCTATCACTATAGCATAGCCAAAGAAAGCTTATCCCTACAAAATCATATAGTTAGGCCATGCTTCATTTTCATTACAAAAAATACTCCCATCATGCACAACCCCGGTTTCAGCCAAGCAATTGGTTCATACTTTTTAACGTGCTTCAACTTTTTCAACTCTTATGCAATACATGAGCGCAAGCCATGGAAATAGCACTATGGTGGTATATGGTGGTGGTTGTGAGGACAAAAAGGGAGAAGATAGTCTCACATCAACTAGGCATATCAACGGGCTATGGAGATGCCCATCAATAGATATCAATGTGAGTGAGTAGGGATTGCCATTCAACGGATGCACTAGAGCTATAAATATATGAAAGCTCAACAAAAGAAACTAAGTGGGTGTGCATCCAACTTGCTTACTCACGAAGACCTAGGGCATTTTGAGGAAGCCCGTCATTGGAATATACAAGCCAAGTTCTATAATGAAAAATTCCCACTAGTATATGAAAATGACAACACAAGAGACTCTCTATCATGAAGATCATGGTGCTACTTTGAAGCACAAGTGTGGAAAAGAGATAGTAGCATTGTCCCTTCTCTCTTTTTCTCTCATTTTTTATTTGGCCTTTCTCTTTTTTTGGGGCCTTTCTTTTTTTTATTTGGTGGGCTCTTTGGCCTCTTTTTTCCTTTTTTTATTTAAAGTCCGAAGTCTCATCCCAACTTGTGGGGGAATCATAGTCTTCATCATCCTTTCCTCACTTGGGACAATGCTCTAATAATGAAGATCATCACACTTTTATTGATTTACAACTCGAGAATTACAACTCAACACTTAGAACAAAATATGACTCTATATGAATGCCTCCGGCGGTGTACCGGGATATGCAATGAATCAAGAGTAACATGTATGAAAATTATGAGGGTGGCCTTGCCACAAATACGATGTCAACTACATGATCATGTAAAGAGCAATATGACAATGATGGAGCGTGTCATAATAACGAAACGGTGGAAAGTTGCATGGCAATATATCTCAGAATGGCTATGGAAATGCCATAATAGGTAGGTATGGTGGATGTTTTGAGGAAGGTAAATAATAGGTTCATGATACCGGCAAAAGTTGCGCGGCACAATAGAGGGTAGCAAAGTGGAAGGGTGAGTGTGCGTATATCCATGGACTCACATTAGTCATAATAAACTCATATACTTATTGCAAGAGTTTACTTGCCCTCGAAGCGAAGTACTACTATGCATGCTCCTAGGGGAAGGGTTGGTAGGAGTTAACCATCGCGTGATCCCGACCTCCACTCATAAGGAAGGCAATCAAAAGAGCACCTCATGCAACAAATTTGTCACACAACTTTTACCATACGTGCATGCTACGGGACTTGCCAACTTCAACACAAGTATTTCTCAATTTCATAATTATCCACTAGCATGACTCTAATATTACCACCTTTATATCTCAAAACAATTATCAAGCATCAAATTGATCCTAGTGTTTAATGCACTTTCTATGATAGTTTTTATTATACCCAACTTGGATGCTCATCATTCTAGGACCAAATTCATAATCATAGCAAATACCATGCTGTTCTAAGAGACACTCAAAATAATATAAGTGAAGCATGAGAGACTAGAAATTTCTACAAAATTAAGCCACTGCCGTGCTCTAAAAGATATAAGTGAAGCACTAGAGCAAATACTATCTAGCTCAAAATTTATAAGTGAAGCACATAGAGTATTCTAATAAATTCTAATCAAGTGAGCTTCTCCCAAAAGGTGTGTACAGCAAGGATGATTGTGGTAAACTAAAAAGAAAATACTAATATAATACAAGACTCTCCAAGCAAAACACATATCATGTGGCGAATAAAAATATAGCTCCAAGTAAAGTTACCGATAAACAAAGACGAAAGAGGGGATGCCTTCCGGGGGCATCCCCAAGCTTAGGATTTTGGCTATTCTTGAATATCTTGGGGTGCCATGGGCATCCCCAAGCTTAGGATTTTTCCACTCCTTATCCCATAGTCCATCAAATGTTTACCCAAAACTTGAAAACTTCACAACACAAAACTCAACAGGAAATCTCATAAGCTCTGTTAGTGAAAGAAAGAAAAACCACCACATAAGGTACTGTGATGAACTCATTCATGAACTCATTCATGAACTCATTCTTTATTTATATTGGTGTTAAACCTACTTTATTTCAAGTTCTCTATGGTTCATACCACTTAATACTAGCCATAGATGCATCAAAATAAGCAAACAACACACGAAAAACAGAATCTGTCAAAAACAGAACAGTCTGTAGCAATCTGTAACTCTCGAATACTTCTGGAACTTTAAAAATCCTACCAAAATAGGAAGTCCTGAGCAATTTGTCTATTTATCTAAATAAAAAAGAATCAACGCAAGATCACGTTTCTGTGAATCAACAAAATTATTTTCATGCGCGCAAAGTTTCTGTTTTTCAGCAGAATCAAATTAACTATCACCATAGGTTATCCTATAGGTTCTACTTGGCACAAACACTAATTAAAACATGAAAACACATCTAAACATAAGCTAGATGAATTATTTATTACTAAACAGAAGCAAAAAGCAAGGAACAAAAAATAAAATTGGGTTGCCTTCCCACTAGCGCTATCGTTTAACGCCCCTAGCTAGGCATTGATAATTTTAATGATGCTCACATGACAGACAAGAATTGAAGCACAGAGAGGGCATCATGAAACACGTTACAAACACATCTAAGTCTAACATACTTCCTATGCATAGGCATATTATAAGCAAACAAATTTTCAATGCAAGCAAAAACTAGCATATGCAAGAAAGAAGAAAGAGACGATAGCAATCTCAACATGACAAGAGGTAATTTAGTAAGATAAAAATTTCTATGACCATATTTTCCTCTCTCATAATAATTACATGTAGGATCATAGGCAAATTCAACAAAATAGCTATCACGTAACATATTCTCAACACGATCCACATGCATGTAAAGTTGACACTCTTCCAAGATAGTGGGATTAACATTAACTAAAGTCGTAACCTCTCCAAACCCAATTTTATCAAAAATATCATAAGATTGAACATACTCAAAATATGTGGGATATAAAGTTGACACTCTTCCAAACCCACTTTCAATAATATTGCAAACACTATTATCAATCTCATATTCATCATGGGGCTTAAATAAATTTTCAAGATCATAAGAAACATCATTACCCCAATCTTGATCATTGCAACAAGTAGTAGACATAGCAAAACTAGCATCCCCAAGCTTAGGGTTTTGCATATTATTAGCACAATTGACATCAAGAGAATTTATAATAAAATTATTGCAATCATGCTTTTCATCGAAGGAACTATCAAGTTTGGGTGCAATAGCAACGATCTCATGTTTAACATAAGGAACTCTAGCAAGTTCATCTTCATAAATATTGGCATCATGGCCACAAGAATAGCAAGCATCATGTTCATCAAGGGATATTTCAATCAAATTGTCGGAATCATAATTATCTATAGATTCATGCATATCATTATTTTCTTCCAAAGCAACGGTCATTCTCTCAATAAATTCTTTGACATAGACATTATGAGCATAGTTTTCATAGCAATATTTAAGTATGTCAAAATTTTTAGAGTAATATCATTCTTTTTAATCAAAGAAGCAACTTCATAAGCACCCTTAAAAGCAACAGATTCTTCAATTTGTTCGATAACATAGTAACTATAAACACCCTTAGCATAAGAAGATAAGATTTCATTGTCATTAAACTCACATAGGTAGGGAAGGTGTTTTTTAGGGTTCTTAGAGCAACAAGTAAAATCATAAATTTCACAAAGATTCCAAGCATAACACAACAATTTGTTTATTTGATCCCATAAGAGTCCCTTTTTCAGACAAACGGTGACGGACAAAATGAGCATGCTCATCTAAAGATTTCCCATCAACTAGGCTAGTTGGGGTTTTAGCACGAGCGCATAAGGATCAAAGATGATCCAAGTAGAACACTTTAAGTGGATCCATACCGATAGATTTGTAGCAAGCAAAGGTGCAAGCACATAGAAGGCACATGGAGACACAAGCAAACAAAAGATCAAACGGAAGAGGGGCGAAGAAAACGGCAAGGGTGAAGTGGGGGAGAGGAAAACGAGAGGCAAATGGAAAATAATGTAAATGCGAGGGATATGAGTTTGTGATGGGTACTTGGTATGTATTGACTTGAGCGAAGACCTCCCGGCAACGGCGCCAGAAATCCTTCTTGCTACATCTTGAGCTTGCGTTGGTTTTCCTTGAAGAGGAAAGGGTGATGCAGCAATAGTAGCGTATGTATTTCCCTCAGTTTTTGAGAACCAGGGTATCAATCCAGTAGGAGGCTCCTCAAAAGTCCCACGCACCCACACAAACAAACAAAAAACTCGCAACCAACGCAATAAAGGGGTTGTCAATCCCTTCACGGCCACTTGCAAAAGTGAGATCTGATAGAGATAATAAGATAAGATAAATATATTTTTGGTATTTTATAATATAGATTGGAAAAAGTAAAGATGCAAATAAAAGTAGATTGAAAGCTTATATGATAAAAGATAGACCGGGGGGCCATAGGTTTCACTAGTGGCTTCTCTCAAGATAGCATAAGTATTACAGTGGGTGAACAAATTATTGTTGAGCAATTGATAGAAAAATGAATAATTATGAGATTATCTAGGCATGATCATGTATATAGGCATCACATCCGTGACAAGTAGACCGACTCCTGCCTGCATCTACTACTATTACTCCACACATCAACCGCTATCCAGCATGCATCTAGAGTATTAAGTTCATAAAGAACAGAGTAACGCATTAAGAAATATGACATGTTGTAGAGGGATAAACTCATGCAATATGATAGAAACCCCATCTTTTTATCCTAGATGGCAACAATACAATACATGCCTTGCTGCCCCTGCCGTCGCTGCGAAAGGACACCGCAAGATTGAACCCAAAGCTAAGCACTTCTCCCATTGCAAGAAAGATCAATCTAGTAGGCCAAACCATACTGATAATTCGAAGAGACTTGCAAAGATAACTTAATCACACATAAAAGAATTCAGAGGAGATTCAAATATTTCTCATAGATAAACTTGATCATAAACCCACAATTCATCGGATCTCGACAAACACACCGCAAAAAGAGTTACATCAAATAGATCTCCAAGAAGATCGAGGAGAACATGGTATTGAGATCCAAAAAGAGAGAAAAAGCCATCTAGCTAATAACTATGGACCCGAAGGTCTGTGGTAAACTACTCACAACTCATCGGAGGGGCTATGGTGTTGATGTAGAAGCCCTCGGTGGTCGATTGCCCCTCCGGCGGAGTGCCGATGAAGGCTCCAAGATGGGATCTCACGGATACAAAAGGTTATGGTGGTGGAAATAGTTTTTCGTCGTCTCCTTTGATGTTCTTGGGGTACGTGGGTATATATAGGAGGAAAGAAGTAGGTCGGTGGCCGCCCGAGGGGCCCACGAGATAGGGGGCACGCCCAATAGGGGTGGGCACGCCTTCCACCCTCGTGGCTGCCTCGACTGCTTCTTGACTTGCACTCCAAGTCCTCTAGATCACATTCATTCAAAAAATCACGCTCCTGAAGGTTTCATTCTGTTTGGACTCCATTTGATATTCCTTTTCTTCGAAACACTGAAATAGGCAAAAAAATCCAGCAATACGGTCTGGGCCTCCGGTTAGTAGGTTAGTCCCAAAAATGATATAAATGTGTAAATTAAAGCCCATAAACATCCAAAACGGGTAATATAATAGCATGGAACAGTCAAAAATTATAGATACGTTGGAGACGTATCACTGCACGTGCCTCCCGGCCGGCTCCGCCCAACCAAGCCCTTCTCTGGGGTCGGCGGTGGCTTCACCCGTCCTCTGGGGCAAATCCATCTCCCTGTTACCTTCGGGACCCGTGACAACTACCGCACCGAGCTCATCGACTTCGACATCGCCCGGATCGACTTGCCATACAATGCCATCCTCGGATACCCCGCCTTGGCCAAGTTCATGGTGACAACTCACCCAGCTTACAACCTCATGAAGATGTCGGGCAGCAACGGTGTCCTCACGGTGGCAGGGGACACCGAAGACGCGGTGCAGGCCCTCAAGCTTGCCTTCAGGTCGGCGGCATCCGCGCTGCCTGGTGAGAAGGGGAGTCCTGGGGCCTTGGGGCAGCGCCGGCCAAGAAGGAGCAACTGTTCTCCCAAGACCAAGCCGAGACGAAGCAAGTGCTGGTCAGTGAGGAGGGGGCAACCAGCAGCACCTTCACCATAGGAGCTGGCCTCCCTCAGGACCAAGAGAAGGCGTTGGTCGACTTCTTGTGCGCCAACAAGGAGGTATTCGCTTGAGAGCCCAAAGATCTGGCAGGGGTCCCAAGGGGAATAATCGAGCACCACCTGAAGGTATGCCCAAATGTGCGGCCCGTGAAGCAGAAGGCCCGCCGCCACACCGAGAAGCAAGCATTTATCGTCCAAGAAACCTGCAAGTTGTAGGACGCTGGGGTCATCAGGAAAGTACGGTGCCTAGAGTGGCTGGCGAACCCCGTTGTTGTCCCCAAGAAAGGAGGGAAGGAACGCATGTTTGTCGACTTCACCAACCTCAACAAGGCTTGTCCTGAAGATCCCTTTCCGCTTCCCCGCATCAATCAGATAGTGGACTCCACAGCCGAGTGTGACCTGTTGTGCTTCTTGGACGCCTTCTCAGGCCACCACCAAATCAAGATGGTCGTGCAAGATGAGGAGATGACGGTGTTCCTGACCCCCTGTGGAGTCTACTGCTACACCTACATGCCCTTCGGGCTGCGCAATGCCGGGGCTACCTTCCAGCAGCTGATGCATATCGCCCTAGGCATACAGCTCGGGAGAAACGCGGAGGCCTATGTTGATGACATAGTAGTGAAGTCTCGGGAGGCTGGGACCTTGATAGCAAATCTGGAAGAGATGTTTGCCAGCTTGCGCAAGGTGGATCTTCGGCTCAATCCCGAGAAGTGTGTATTCGGGGTCCCCTCTGGCAAGCTGCTGGGTTTCCTGGTGTCGCATAGAGGGATCGAGGCCAATCCAGAGAAGGTCAAGGCAATAGAAGACATGAGCCCCCCGCAGACCCTGAAGGAGATGTAGAAGTTGGCGGGGTGCGTAACCTCGTGGGGCACTTCATCTCCAAGCTGAGGGAGCGCGCCCTCCCGTTCTTCAAGCTGATGCAAAGGAAGGGGTCGTTCAAGTGGACCCCGGAGGCAGACGCAACCTTTCAAGACCTCAAGAGATACCTGACCAGCCCACCAGTGATGGTGGTGCCGCACCCTCTCGAGCCCTTGGTGCTCTATTTGGCAGCCACACCTCATTCAGCTAGCGCCGCCTTGGTAGCACTGAGGAAGGAGTTGAAGGAAATATGCCCTACAGGCAATAATAAAGTTATTATTTATTTCCTCATATCATGATAAATGTTTATTATTCATGCTAGAATTGTATTAACCGGAAACATGATACATGTGTGAATACATAGACAAACATATAGTCACTAGTATGCCTCTACTTGACTAGCTCATTAATCAAAGATGGTCATGTTTCCTGACCATAGACATGTGTTGTCATTTGATTAGTGGGATCACATCATTAGAAGAATGATGTGATTGACATGACCCATTTTGTTAGCCTAGCACTTGATCGTTTAGTATACTGCTATTGCTTTCTTCATGACTTATATAAAGTTCCTACAACTATGAGATTATGCAACTCCCGTGTACCGGAAGAACACTTTGTGTGCTACCAAACCTCACAACGTAACTGGGTGATTATAAAGGTGCTCTACAGGTGTTTCCGAAGGTTCATGTTGAGTTGGCATAATTCGAGATTAGGATTTGTCACTCCGATTGTCGGAGAAGTATCTCTGGCCCTCTCGGTAATACTCATCACCTAAGCCTTGCAAGCATGTAACTAATGAGTTAGTTATGAGATGACGATTCTGAGCGAGTAAAGAGACTTGCCGTAACGAGATTGAACTAGGTATTGGATACCGACGATCAAATCTCGGGCAAGTAACGTACCGATGACAAAGGGAACAAAGTATGTTGTTATGCGGTTTGACCGATAAAGATCTTCGTAGAATATGTAGGAACCAATATGGGCATCCAGATCCCGCTATTGGTTATTGACCAGAGACGTGTCTCGGTCATGTCTACATTGTTCTCGAACCGTAGGGTCCGCACGCTTAAGGTTTCGATGACAGTTATATTATGAGTTTGTGTATTTTGATGTACCGAAGGTTGTTCGGAGTCCCGGATATGATCACGGAAATGACGTGGAGTCTCGAAATGGTCGAGACATAAAGATTGATATATTGGACGGATATATTTGGACACCGGAAAGGTTCCGGAAGAGTTTGGGAATATATCGAGCTCCGGAGGTTACCGAACCCCGGGAAGTATATGGGCCTTATTGGGCCCATGTAGGAGGAAGGAGAAGGAGCAAGGGGGCGCGCCCCAAGCCCAATCCGAATTGGGGAGGGGGGCCGGCGCCCCCTTTCCTTTCTCCTTCCCCCTCTTCCTTTCCTACTACTAGTACTCCTTCCTTTCCCTCCAAATAAGATAAGGAAGAGAGGAAACCTACTTGGAGTAGGTTTCCCCCTCCCTATGGCGCGCCCCCTTGGGCCGGCCACCTCCTCCCTCCCTCCTTTATATACGGGGGTAGGGGGGCACCCTAGAACACACAAGTTGATCATTGATCGTTCCTTAGCCGTGTACGGTGCCCCCCTCCATGATATTACACCTCGGTCATATTGTAGCGGTGCTTAGGCGAAGCCCTGCGACAGGAGAACATCAAGATCGTCACCACGCCGTCGTGCTGACGGAACTCCCCCTCGGAACCTCTACTGGATTGGAGATCGAGGGTGCGTCATCGAGCTGTACGTGTGTCAAGAACTCGGAGGTGCCGGAGTAACGGTGCTTGGATCGGTTGGACCGGGAGGACGACGACTACTTCCTCTACGTTGCGCCAACGCTCCGCTTGGTCTACAAGGGTACGTAGACAACACTCTCCCTCGTTGCTATATCATCACCATGATCTTGCGTGTGCGTAGGAAATTTTTGAAATTACTACGTTCCCCAACAAATGGCATCCGAGCCTAGGTTTTATGCGTTGATGTTATATGCACGAGTAGAACACAAGTGAGTTGTGGACGATATAAGTCATACTACCTACTAGCATGTCATACTTTGGTTCAGCGGTATTGTTGGATGAAGCGGCCCGACCGACATTACGCCAGACGCTTACGCGAGACTGGTTTTACCGCCGTGCTTTGCACACGGTGACTAGCGGTGTCTGTTTCTCCAACTTTAGTTGAACCGAGTGTGGCTACGCCGGTCCTTGTGAAGGTTAAAATGGAGTCTATTTGACAAACTATCGTTGTGGTTTTGATGCGAGGTAAGAACGGTTCTTGCTAAGCCCGTAGCAGCCACGTAAAATTTGCAACAACAAAGTAGAGGACGCCTAACTTGTTTTTGCAGGCATGTTGTGATGTGATATGGCCAAGATGTGATGCTATATTTTATTGTATGAGATGATCATGTTTTGTAACCGGTTATCGGCAATGGCGAGAGCCATATGGTTGTCGCTTATTGTATGAATTGCAACGCTCGTAATTGCTTTACTTTATCACTAAGCGGTAGCGATAGTCGTAGAAGCAATAGATGGCGTAAACGACAACGATGCTATGATGGAGATCAAGGTGTTGCGCCGGTGACGATGGTGATCACGACGGTGCTTCGGAGATGGGGATCACAAGCACAAGATGATGATGGCCATATCATATCACTTATATTGATTGCATGTGATGTTTATCCTTTATGCATCTTATCTTGCTTTGATTGACGGTAGCATTTTAAGATGATCTCTCACTAAAATTATCAAGTAGTGTTCTCCCTGAGTATGCACCGTTGCCAAAGTTCGTCGTGCCGAGACACCACGTGATGATCGGGTGTGATAAGCTCTCGTCCATCTACAACGGGTGCAAGCCAGTTTTGCACACGAGAATACTCAGTTAAACTTGACGAGCCTAGCATATGCAGATATGGCCTCGGAACACGGAGACCGAAAGGTCGGCGTGAATCATATAGTAGATATGATCAACATAATGATGTTCACCATTGAAAACTACTCCATCTCACGTGATGATCGGTTATGGTTTAGTTGATTTGGATCACGTGATCACTTAGATGACTAGAGAGATGTCTGCCTAAGTGGGAGTTCTTAAGTAATATGATTAATTGAACTTAAATTTATCATGAACTTAGTACCGATAGTATCTTGCTTGTCTATGTTTGTTTGTAGATAGATGGCTTGTCTTTGTTGTTCCGTTGAATTTTAATGCGTTCCTTGAGAAAGCAAAGTTGAAAGATGATGGTAGCAATTACACGGATCGGGTTCAGAACTCGAGGATTATCCTCATTGCTGCACGGAAGAGTCACGCCCCGAAGCACCGCTGGGTGCGTGCTCGCCGCCGATGTAACCGACGACGTTAAGAACGTCTCGCGAGAGCAAAGTCGATGACTACTCTATAGTTCGATGTGCCATGCTTTACGGCTTAGAACCGGTCTTCAACGATGTTTTGAACATCATGGAGCATATGAGATGTTCCAGAGTTGAAGTTAATATTTCAAGCAAATGCCCGGATTGAGAGATATGAAGTCTCCAATAAGTTCTATAGCTGCAAGATGGAGGAGAATAGTTCGTCGGTGAACATATACTCATAATGTCCGGGTATAACAATCACTTGATTCAACTGGGAGTTAATCTTCCGATGATAGTGTCATTGATGTAATTCTTCAATCATCGCCACCAAGCTACAAGAGCTTTGTGATGAACTATAACCTGCAAGGGATGAACAAGACTATTCGAGCTCTTCGCGATCTTTGAAAGCAGGAGGTAGAAATCAAGAAGGAGCATCAAGTGTTGATGGTCAACAAGACCACTAGTTTCAAGTAAAAGGGCAAAGGAAAGAAGAAGGGGAACTTCAAAAAGAACGGCAAGCAAGTTGCTGCTCAAGAGAAGAAACCCAAGTCCGGACCTAAGCTCAAACCGAGTGCTTCTACTACAAGCGATCGTCATCGAAGCGGAACTGCCCCAAGTATTTGGCGGATAAGAAGGATGGCAAAGTGAACAAAGGTATATGTGATATACATGTTATTGATGTGTACATAACTAGAGCTCGTAGTAGCACTGGTATTTGATATCTGGTTACATTGCTAATATTTGCAACTCAAGCAGGACTACGGAATAAGCGAGCATCGCCAAGGACGAGGTGACGATGTGCGTGGGAACGGTTCCAAAGTCGATGTGATCGCCGTCGCACGCTACCTCTACATCTACCATCGGGATTAGTTTTAGACCTAAATAATTGTTATTTGGTGCTGCGTTGAGCATGAACATTATATCTGGATCTTGTTTGATGCGAGACGGTTATTCATTTAAATCGAGAATAATGGTTGTTCTATTTATATGAGTAATATCTTTTATGGTCATGCACCCTTGAAGAGTGGTCTATTTTATTGAATCTCGATAGTATTGATACACATATTCATAATGTTGAAGCCAAAAGATGCAGAGTTGATAATGATAGTGCAACTTATTTGTGGCACTTCGCCATTTAGGTCATATCGTGTAAACGCATGAAGAAACTCCATACCGATGGACTTGGAATCACTTGATTAGGAATCACTTGGTACTTGCGAACCGTGCCTCATGGGCAAGATGACTAAAACGCCGTTCTCCGGTACTATGGAGAGAGCAACAGATTTGTTGGAAATCATACATCTGAGATGTATGTGGCCCGATGAATGTTGAGGCTCGTGGCGGATATCGTTATTTTCTCACCTTCACATATGATTTGAGCAGATATGGGTATATCTACTTAATGAAGCACAAGTCGAAACATTTGAAAAGTTCAAAGAATTTCAGAGTGAAGTAGAAAATCATCGTAACAAGAAAATAAAGTTTCTACGATCCGATCGTGGAGGAGAATATTTGAGTTACGAGTTTGGTTTACATTTGAAACAATGCGGAATAGTTTCGCAACTCACGCCACCGAACACCACAACGAAATGGTGTGTCCGAACGTCAGAATCGTATTTTACTTGATATGGTGCGATCTATGATGTCTCTTACCGATTTACCGCTATCGTTTTGGGGTTATGCTTTAGAGACGGCCGATTCACGTTAAATAGGGCACCATCAAAATCCGCTCAGACGACGCCTTATGAACTATGGTTTGGCAAGAAACCAAAGTTGTCGTTTCTTAAAGTTTGGGGCTGCGATGCTTATGTGAAGAAACTTCAACCAGATAAGCTCGAACCCAAATCGGAGAAATGTGTCTTCATAGGATACCCAAAGGAAGCTGTTGGGTACACCTTCTATCACAGATCCGAAGGCAAAACATTCGTTGTTAAGAATGGATCCTTTCTAGAGAAAGAATTTCTCTCGAAAGAAGTGAGTGGGAGGAAAGTAGAACTTGATGAGATAATCAGTATCTACTCCCTTATTGAAGGTAGTTCATCACGAGAACCGGTTCCCGTGACAACTACACCAACTAGTGAGGAAGCTAATGATATTGATCATGAAACTTCAGATCAAGTTTCTGCTGAACCTCGTGAGGTCTACCAGAGTAAGATCCGCACGGTGAGTGGTACGGTAATCCTGTTCGAAGTCATGTTACTTGACCATGATGAACCTACGAACTATGAGGAAGCGATGATGAGCCCAGATTCATAAAAATGGCCGGAGGCCATGAAATCGAGATAGGATCCATGTATGAAAACAAAGTATGGACTTTGGTTGACTTTCCGATGATCGGCAAGCCATTGAGAATAAATGGATCTTTAGGAAGAAGACCGACGCGATGGTAATGTTATCGTCTATAAAGCTTGACTTGTTGCGAAAGGTTTTCGACAAATTCAAGGGGTTGACTACGATGAGACTTTCTCACCCGAAGCGATGCTTAAGTCTGTCCGAATCATGTTGGCTATTGCTGCATTTCATGATTATGAAATTTGGCAAATGGATGTCAAGACTGCATTCTGAATGGATTTCTAGAAGAAGAGTTGTATATGATGCAGCGGAAGGTTTTGTTGATCCAAAAGTGTCGACAAAGTGTGCAAGCTCCAACATTCCATTTATGGATGGGGCAAGCATCTCGGAGTTGGAATAAACATTTTGATAGTGTGATCAAAGATATGGTTTTATATGACTTTTGGAGAAGCCTCAGATTTACAAGAAAGTGAGTGGGAGCTCAGAGCATTTCTAGTTTTATATGTTGATGACATATTATTAATTGGAAATGATATAGAATTTTTGGATAGCATAAAGGGATACTTGAATAAAAGTTTTTCGATGAAAGACCTCGGTGAAGCTGCTTACATATTAGGCATCAAGATCTATAGAGATAGATCAAGACGCTTAATAGGACTTTCACAAAGCACATACCTTGACAAAATATTGAAAAAGTTCAATATGGATCAGGCAAAGAAAGGATTCTTGCCTGTGCTACAAGGTGTGAAGTTGAGTCGAACTCAATGCCCGACCACAGCAGAAGATGTTCCCTATGCTTTAGCCATAGGCTCTATCATGTATGCAATGCTGTGTACCAGACCTGACGTATGTTTAGCAATAAGCTTAGTAGGAAGGTACCAAAGTAATCCAGGAGTGGATCACTGGACAGCGGTCAAGAACATCCTGAAATACCTGAAAAGGACTAAGGATATGTTTCTCGATATGGAGGTGACAAAGAGCTAGTCGTAAATGGTTACGTTGATGCAAGCTTTGACACTGATCCGGACGATTCTAAATCGCAAACCGGATACGTGTTTATATTAAACGGTGGAGCTGTAAGTTGGTGCAGTTCTAAACAAAGCGTCGTGGCGGGATCTACATGTGAAGCGGAGTACATAGCTGCTTCTGAAGCAGCAAATGAAGGAGTCGGATGAAGGAGTTCATTTCCGATTTAGGTGTCATACCTAGTGCATCGGGACCAATGAAGATCTTCCGTGACAATCTTGGTGCAATTGCCTTGGCAAAGGAATCCAGATTTCACAAGAGGACCAAGCACATCAAGAGACGCTTCAATTCCATTCGGGACCAAGTCCAAGTGGGAGACAAAGAGATTTGCAAGATACATACGGATCTGAATGTTGCGAGATCCATTGACTAAGCCTCTCTCACGAGCAAAACATGATCAACACCAAGACTCCATGGGTGTTAGAATCATTACTATGTAATCTAGATTATTGACTCTAGTGCAAGTGGGAGATCAAGGAAATATGCCCTAGAGGCAATAATAAAGTTATTATTTATTTCCTCATATCATGATAAATGTTTATTATTCATGCTAGAATTGTATTAACCGGAAACATGATACATGTGTGAATACATAGACAAACATATAGTCACTAGTATGCCTCTACTTGACTAGCTCATTAATCAAAGATGGTCATGTTTCCTGACCATAGACATGTGTTGTCATTTGATTAGTGGGATCACATCATTAGAAGAATGATGTGATTGACATGACCCATTTTGTTAGCCTAGCACTTTATCGTTTAGTATACTGCTATTGCTTTCTTCATGACTTATACAAAGTTCCTACAACTATGAGATTATGCAACTCCCTTGTACCGGAAGAACACTTTGTGTGCTACCAAATGTCACAACGTAACTGGGTGATTATAAAGGTGCTCTACAGGTGTTTTCGAAGGTTCATGTTGAGTTGGCATAATTCGAGATTAGGATTTGTCACTCCGATTGTCGGAGAAGTATCTCTGGGCCCTCTCGGTAATACTCATCACCTAAGCCTTGCAAGCATGTAACTAATGAGTTAGTTATGAGATGACGACATGAGCGAGTAAAGAGACTTGCGTAACGAGATTGAACTAGGTATTGGATACCGACGATCAAATCTCGCAAGTAACGCATCGATGACAAAGGGAACAAAGTATGTTGTTATGCGGTTTGACCGATAAAGATCTTCGAGAATATGTAGGAACCAATATGGGCATCTAGGTCCCGCTATTGGTTATTGACCGAGACGTGTCTCGGTCATGTCTACATTGTTCTCGAACCGTAGGGTCCGCACGCTTAAGGTTTCGATGCGGTTATATTATGAGTTTGTGTATTTTGATGTACGAAGGTTGTTCGAGTCTCGGATATGATCACGGACATGACGAGGAGTCTCAAATGGTCGAGACATAAAGATTGATATATTGGACGGATATATTTGGACACCGGAAAGGTTCGGAAGAGTTTGGGAATATATCGAGCTCCGGAGGTTACGGAACCCCGGGAAGTATATGGGCCTTATTGGGCCCATGTAGGAGGAAGGAGAAGGAGCAAGGAGGGGGCGCGCCCCAAGCCCAATCCGATTGGGGAGGGGCGGCCCCTCTTTCCTTTCTCCTTCCCCTCTTCCTTTCCTACTACTAGTACTCCTTCCTTCCCTCCAAATAAGATAAGGAAGAGAGGGAAACCTACTTGGAGTAGGTTCCCCTCCCTATGCGCGCCCCTTGGGCGGCCACCTCCTCCCTCCCTCCTTTATATACGGGGTAGGGGGCACCCTAGAACACACAAGTTGATCATTGATCGTTCCTTAGCCGTGTGTGGTGCCCCCTCCACGATATTACACCTCAGTCATATTGTAGCGGTGCTTAGGCGAAGCCTGCGACAGAGAACATCAAGATCGCCACCACGCCGTCGTCCGACGGAACTCCCCTCGAACCCTCATTGGATTGGAGATCGAGGGTGCGCCATCGAGCTGTACGTGTGTCAAGAACTCGGAGGTGCCGGAGTAACGGTGCTTGGATCGGTTGGACCGGAGGACGACGACTACTTCCTCTACGTTGCGCCAACGCTTCGCTTCGGTCTACAAGGGTACGTAGACAACACTCTCCCCTCGTTGCTATATCATCACCATGATCTTGCGTGTGCGTAGGAATTTTTTTGAAATTACTACGTTCCCCAACAGGAGTGCCCGTTCAAGGACCCTCGGCAGAACGCTCAACCATCAAGCAAAGCGCATGGCCCTCATCATAGCGCACCTGGGGCCTCGGCCATCCCAGCGGCCGATGTCCCTCCTGAGGTTGCAACTGACCCCACGGCTGGGGGGGCTCCTGAGCGCGGACCTCACGAGACCACCGAGGCCCTGCATCCTCAAGAAGAACAAGACTCCACCGGTGCCTCCCCCCTCATCGAGCACCCTGTCTACTTCGTCAGCATGGTGCTGAGGGAGGCATGGGCGCGTTATCCCATGCCTCAGAAGCTCTTGCTCGCACTCCTCGTCGCCTCCCGAAAGCTGCACCACTACTTCCAGGGCCACCCCATCAAAGTCGTTTTGGCATACCCACTGGAGAGGGTGCTCCGAAGCCCGAACGCCGTCGGGCGAGTTGCAGAGTGGAACATCGGGTTTCAGGTGTTCCATCTCGAGTTCAGCACCACCAGGGTCATCAAGGGCATGGCCCTCGCTAACTTCATGTCCGAGTGGACTGACATCCCCGACCATGGGCCGGGCGAGGACTGCTCCCTCCTACCTGGGGATGAGGAGCTAGACGGGTGGATCATGTACTTTGATGGAGCGTTTGCACGACAAGGCATAGGAGCAGGGGCCGTCCTCATCTCACCCACCAAGGACAAGCTCTATTACACGGGTACAACTCTGCTTCGAGCAGGGCGAGAAGGTCTCCAACAACATCATGGAATTCGAGGGCTTGCTGGCCGGTCTCAGGGCCACGGGCAGCACTGGGGGTGAAGCGCCTCACCATCAAGGGTGATTCCCAGCTCCTCGTCAACTTCTCCAACAAGGAGTACACACCCAAGGACGAGCACATGGAGGCATATCTGGAAGAGGTACGCAAGATGGAGAAGCGGTTCTTGGGCTTGGAAATGCAGCACATGCCACGGGGGATGAACAAGGAGGCGGACCATATCGCCAAGAGAGCCTCCTGAAGGCTCCCCCAGGAGCCGGGGGTGTTTGAGGAGCGGCTCTTCAAGCCATCCGTGACTCCCCCCACTGTGGCTCCAGCACCGCCTTAATTAGGAGGATCAGCCTCAGGCGCCTGAGACGGGCGCCCCAGCCTGCGGCCATCCCACAGGGGCCCGCCTGCTGCTTGCGCTCGAGCCTCGGGAGGGGTGCTAGACTGAGGAGTTCAAGGCATACTTGCTTCAAGGGACCTTGCCAGAGAAGGAGGAGGATGCCGAGCACATGGCTCGTCAAGCCACCACGTACTGCATCCAGGATGGTGAGTTATATCGCAAGAGGCCCAATGATGTTCCATTACGATGCATCTCCAGGGAGCAGGGACTTGAGCTGCTAGCGGACATACATGGTGGGGACTGCGGGCATCATTCCTCATCACGCACTCTGGTGGGCAAGGCGTTCCGCAGCGACTTCTACTAGCCCACCGCGCTCAACGACGCCACAAAGCTGGTGCATTCCTGTGAAGCATGCCAGTTCCACGCCAAGTGAATTCACCAGCCTACGCAGGGTCTCCAGACGTTCCCACTCACATGGTCGTTCGCGGTCTGGGGGCTGGACATCTTGGGGCCGTTCCCTCGAGCGCCAGGGGGCTACCGATACCTCTACGTCGCCATCGACAAATTCACCAAATGGGCGGAGGTAGAAGCTGTTTGCACCATCCTAGCTAGATCAGCCGTCAAGTTCATCAAGGGCATCGTGAGCCAGTTTGGGGTTCCTAACTGCATCATCACTGACAACGGCTCGCAATTCACTAGCAACCTTTTCAAAACATATTGTGCTAACCTTGGAACACAGATATGCTACGCCTCAATGGCACACCCCAGTAGCAACGACCAAGCCGAGCGGGCCAATGCCGAAGTCTTGAGGGGCCTCAAGACAAGAACCTTCAAGAAGAAGCTCAAGGCCTGCGGCAGGGGCTGGCTCGATGAGCTACAGTCTGTGCTGTGGTCCATCCGCACCACCGCCACCAAGCCAACGGGAGAGACGCCATTCTTCCTCGTCTACGGAGCAGAAGCGGTTCTCCCACACGAGGTCAAACATTGCTCCATGTGGGTCCTGGCGTTCGATGAGGCGCGTCAGGACGGCATGCGGGGGATGGATCTCGTGCTGGGGAAGGAATGCCGCCGTCAAGCCTCACTCCGGGCGGCAAGGTACAAGCAGGCGCTGCGGCGGTATCACTGCCGCAACATCCGCTCCAGCACGTTGGAGGTGGGCGACCTCGTCCTAAGGCGGGTGCTCTCCAGGGAGGGTTTGCACAAGCTCTCTCCCATGTGGGAGGGCCCGTTTAGGATCGCCCGTGTCTCCAGGCCTGGCGTCGCGCGCCTGGAGACACAGGACGGGGTCCCCATCCAGAACGCCTGGAACATCCAGCACCTTCAAAAGTTCTACCCCTGAAGAAAGGCTCCGGCCTGTGAAGCAAGGCTCCGACCTATGCAGGTCTCCGCTCGTGACACTCTCATGTAATAATGAGTGGGGCTGTACATGCCTCGGGTCTCCTGAGAGCCGCCCTGGGGCCTCACTGGGGCTCCCTCCCACGTCTTAGTGGCAGCACTTAGCTCCGCGCCGGTGAGAAGACTAGATTAGGTGTCGGATGCGGCTGTTCATTTGCTTTCTGAAGTTGCTTGCAGTCTTTTAGTAATATTTCTATGGATTTGGTGCTTTCGTGCTTCAGTTCACTAAGATGGATTCTTCTCTCGTTTGCCTTTTGGCCTAAGGACAGGAGAGAGGTGGCAGTTGCCCATCACTCTCCCTCGCGCGCCTCGCGCGTGGGGGCTAGGCAGATGTGTGCGCCTGAGACCTGCCCTCATGCGCGCACACCGCGCCAAACCCTGCTACCCCGGTACTTCGGCATTATCCTTGCGAGGAGCCCTCGATCAAGCTCATAGGCATCAGTACCCCTTACATCAGTGCCCCTCGGGCAACGCGACGTGGTGCATTGAGTCAGAGCTAATCTGTGACATGGGGCTCACATAAGAAGGAGTAAGGTGCTCGTCAGGTTTCCTTTTCCTTTAAAAGCAGCCCTACAGCGGTTCCACGGTAGCTCCCGAGACCTCGAGGCATCTCCCGAGGTCTGTAACCTCCAGCTCCCCAAGAAGGGGGCCGCGTTGAGAACCAGAAGCCAAGTCCTCGCGAGGCGGAAAGCTACTGCACGCATACCAAGCTAAGTTTTCCTATCCTGGCCTACTCAGAGCGCAAACATTACAGCACATCATCAAGATAGCAAGCATAGCATAAAGGGCATAACTGCCATAGTTCATTACACGCCCCGGCGGGGTACACCATCCTTTTTTTGAATTACAGGAGAAAGGAAAAGCTAAACAAAGAAGACCCGAGGACGTAAGAACCCGGCACCTGCGCCGCATCCTCAAGCAGCGCCTCAAGGTGGCCTGGTGCTCCACCAGTTCCCCCATAGGCGACCTGGGGCTGCGGCCGGTCTTGAGTCCAAGTTCGGCAGCCCCCAAACTCACGCCGGGCTCCTCTCCAGCTTCACCGGAGCACTGCGGCGGGATGAACCACCACCATCCTCGACCCGAGCGCGACGGCGTGGGGGCCGGTCGTAGCCACCACTGCTCGAGCTCTCATCCGAGGAAGAGCTGCTATCGCGAGAAGAGGAGCGCGCATCGCCAAGGCCAAGCTCACCTTCGCCACCCTCGTCGTCGCTTTCGTCTCCGGGCAGCACCCCACGCGGCAGCCGTCCTCCCTAAACACCCTCACGTAGAGGGTCTCCAGCCCGTCATATTTGAAGTGGAGGGTGCACCTTCCGCCCAGGCCTCGCGCGCGGGCAAACGTCTGCCAGCCGTGGGTTAGGACCACGCCACCAGAGGCGGTGACCTCAGTTCTGACCCACGAAGCTCTGCTGCAGCAGCCGTCAGCCTGCAGCCAGAGACCATCGAGCCCCGAGGATGGAAGTTCACCGGAGAAGAAGCATGGAAGCCGGATCAAGGTGCCAGCCGGGCTCTCCGACCACACCACGAACTCGGGGAGCACGTCCAGCAAGGAGAAGCGCGGTCGAGGTGGGCGCACAATCACGGTGCACCTCCCTTCATTATGGGGGCTACCCCGAAGCCGGTGGCCCCCGCCGCGAGAAGGGGTACCATCACGGGCACCAAGAGAAATGCTGTCCCTGGGGGATGTGTGCTCGTGCGCCCTGGGGGCCACCACGGGAGTCGCGGGGTGCTTACGGGGACGGTCGTGGCCTCTCTTGGGAGGCGGAGCAGCTGGTCCTTCCTTGGAAGCCTTCCCCTTCTCGGCCATTGAAAACCTCTCTGGTGGCGCCATGGAAGCAAAATGAAGAAGAAGAAGAAGCGGGTGGCGAGAAGATGAAGGAGAGATCAGTGTGGGGGCTCTGCCCCTCCCCCACATTTATAGCCAAGGAAGGCCAACCTCCGGCCTCCACGACCTCGCGCCATGATGATCTTCTGCATGCCGCATCGTCCCGTCAAGTCGAACAGTTGCCAAGGCAGCATGGGGAAGTGGAGACGCCCATGTCCCATCAATCGCCACGCGTCATCGAGACCGCAAGCGGTTAGGGGCCGCGGCGCTCCGCACTTGCCCCTTGGCTTTGCCTGGAAGCCAAGTTCGAGCGCGCCTTGGGCCCGGGGCTACTGTCGGCGTTCTGGATATGGGGGTATCCAGACTTGCCTACCTGCGGCCCACCACGTGGCTCCATCGATGGCCTGGTATGGCCTAGCTTCAGCATCAACGACTCAAGACCCTCGCGAGGGGCCAAGCCTCGCGAGGCGGATGACGCCAAGACCCCCGAGGGGATCGACCTCTTCAAGCTGGCTCCCTAGGGGCGGAGAGTTCTATGCAAGGTGCACCTCACGAGGATCAGCGGACGTGAGCCATGACGACCAAGGCCAGGCGGGCGCCAATGGACACAGAGCGCCAGTTTCCACTTTAGTGCAAGGGAGGCAAGCCACAGGCGCAGAGTCCCGAGGAATCAGCCAAAGGTTTCCATTCTGGTGCAACAAGACCAAGACCACCAGGACAGCAGGACAAAGGTCATCACCGAGCCCACCACAGCGTCACATCCAGAGGCTTTTCGCAGGCGAAGACTACTTTAGTCAGGATAGGCTGTACTACTTGTCCCCTTTCAAATCCGGCCGTTGTGGGATCCCTTCCCGCCAACGTTTGGGAAGAGGACCAAGGCCACTATAAATAAGACTTAGCCACCACCATAGAGGGACAACTAGTTCACATCGGGGGATCGAATCCATTCTCACCCGACCACCTCACCAGCTCTCTTGAGCTCAAGAACACCTCACCTCCTGAGGCCAGTTCATCCACTGTATTAGTTCATCCTCAGCCCTTCGAGGCAATCCACCGAAAACACTGGAGTAGGGTATTACACCGCAAGGTGGCCCGAACCAGGATAAACTGCTGTGTCTCTTTGTCTCTTTGAGCCCGACGAGCTAGGCTTAGAAGGGTTGCGAGTAGGCAGGCTGGGTAGGTTGAGATCTCCGCACGCACCCCAGAGTTCAAACCTTTCAAGGGTTTGCGGAACCCGTAATCCGATAATCACACTTGTATTTACTTACAACTCAAGAATTACAAATTCTAGAAAAAAAATATGACTCTATATGAATGCCTCTGGCGGTTTTCCGGGATGTGCAATGATCTAGCATAGCAAATGACATCAAAAATGAACAAGCCATGAAAACAGCATGCTAGCTATCTTACGATCATGCAAAGCAATATGACAATGATGGTGCGTGTCGTAATAAACGGAACGGTGGAAGTTGCATGGCAATATATCTCGGAATGGCTATGAAAATGTCATAATAGGTAGGTATGGTGGCTGTTTTGAGGAAGGGTATATGGTGGGTGTAATTCATCGGCAAAAGTTGTGCGGTACTAGAAAGGCTAGCAATGGTGGAAGGGTGAGAGTGCGTATAATCCATGGACTCAACATTAGTCATAAAGAACTCACATACTTATTGCAGAAGTCTATTAGTCCTCGAAACAAAGTAATACACGCATGCTCCTAGGGGGTTAGATTGGTAGGAAAATACCATCGCTCGTCCCCGACCGCCACTCATAAGGAAGACAATCAATAAATAAACCATGCTCCGACTTCATCACATAACAGTTCACCATACGTGCATGCTACAGGAATTACAAAAAATTAACACAAGAATTTCTACCAATCCACAATTACTCACTAGCATGACTCTAATATCACCATCTTTATATCTCAAAACAATCATAAGGAATCAAACTTCTCATAGTATGCAATGCTCTTTATATGAAAGTTTTTGTTATATCCCTCTTGGATGCCCATTATATTAGGACTAAATTCATAACCTAAGAAAATTACCATGATGTTTAGAGACTCTAAAAATGATATAAGTGAAGCATGAGAGTTCAACAATTTCTATAAAATAAAGCCACCGCCGTGCTCTAAAAAGATATAAGTGAAGCACTAGAGCTAAAGACAAACTACTCCAAAATATATAAGTGAAGATCAATGAGTAGTCGAATAATTATGCAACTATGTGAAGAATCTCTAACATTTAAGAATTTAAGATCTTGGGATATAATTCAAACAGCAAGCAAAACAAAATAAAATAAAATAAATTAACGCTCCAAGCGAAACACATATCATGTGGTGAATAAAAATATAGCTCCAAGTAAAGTTACCGATGAACGAAGACGAAAGAGGGGATGCCATCCGGGGCATCCCCAAGCTTAGGCTCTTGGTTGTCCTTGAATATTACCTTGGGGTGCCTTGGTAATCCCCAAGCTTAGGCTCTTGCCACTCCTTATTCCATAGTCCATCGAATCTTTACCCAAAACTTGAAAACTCCACAACACAAAACTCAACAGAAAACTCGTAAGCTCCGTTAGTATAAGAAAATAAAATCACCACTTAGGTACTGTCGTGAACTGATTCTAAATTCATATTGGTGTAATATGTACTGTATCCCAACTTCTCTATGGTTCATACCCTCCGATACTACTCATAGATTCATCAAAATAAGCAAACAACACATAGAAAACAAAATCTGTCAAAAACAGAACAGTGTGTAGTAATGTGTAACTGTCGTATATTTCTGTAACTCCAAAAATTCTGAAATAACTTGATGGTAGTGAGGAATTTGTCTATTAATCTTCTTAAAAAAGATAAACTTGAAAGCACTCTTCTGTTAAAAATGACAATTATTCTCGTGAGCGCAAAGTATCTGTTTTTTACAGCAAGATCACATTAACTTTCACCCAAGTCTTCCCAAAGGTTCTACTTGGCACTTTTTTGAAACAAAAGCTATTAAACATGATTACTACAGTATCTTAATCGTGTGGACACACAAAAACAATAGGGGTAAATATTGGGCTGTCTCACAACAAGCACTTTTCTTTAATGCCTTTTTAGATAGGCATGATGATGACAATTATGCTCACATAAAAGATAAGTATTGAAACATAAAGAGAGCATCATGAAGAATATGACTAGCACATTTAAGTCTAACCCACTTCCTATGCATAGGGATTTTGTGAGCAAACAACTTATGGGAACAAGAATTAACTAGCATAGGAAGGCAAAACAAGCATAACTTCAAGATTTTCAACACATAGAGAGGAAACTTGATATTATTGCAATTCTTACAAGCATATATTCCTCCCTCATAATAATTTTTAGTAGCATCATGAGTGAATTCAACAATGTAACTATCACATAAAGCATTATTTTCATGATGCACAATCATAGAATTTTTATTACTCTCCACATAAGCAAATTTCTTCTCATGAATAGTAGTGGGAGCAAACTCAACAAAATAACTATCATGTGAGGCATAATCCAATTGAAAATTAAAATCAAGATGAAAAGTTTTCATGGTTATCATAATTCTTAATAGCATACATGTCATCACAATAATCATCATAGATAGCAACTTTGTTCTCATAATCAATTGGAACCTCTTCCGAAATAGTGGATTCATCACTAAATACATGACCTCTCCAAATCCACTTTCATGATTATCACAATAAGATTCAACACCCTCCAAAATAGTGGGATCACTACTTCCTAAAGTTGACACTCTTCCAAACCACTTTCATCAACATAAGCATCATAATAAATTTGCTCGTTAAAACTTGGGGGACAAAAAATATCATCTTCATCAAACATAGCATCCCCAAGCTTGTGGCTTTGCATATCATTAGCATCATGGATATTCAAGGAATTCAAACTAACAACATTGCAATCATGCTCATCATACAAATATTTAGTGCCAAACATTTTAATGCATTCTTATTCTAACACTTGAGCACAATTTTCCTTTCCATCATTCTCACGAAAGATATTAAAAAGATGAAGCATATGAGGCACCCCTCAATTCCATTTTTTTGTAGTTTTCTTTTATAGACTAAACTAGTGATAAAACAAGAAACTAAAACATTTGATTGCAAGATCTAAAGGTATACCTTCAAGCACTAACCTCCCCGGCAATGGCGCCAGAAAATAGCTTGATGTCTACTACACAACCTTCTTCTTGTAGACGTTGTTGGGCCTCCAAGTGCAGAGGTTTGTAGGATAGTAGCAAATTTCCCTCAAGTGGATGACCTAAGGTTTATCAATCCGTGGGAGGCATAGGATGAAGATGGTCTCTCTGAAACAACCCTGCAACCAAATAACAAAGAGTCTCTTGTGTCCCCAACACACCCAATACAATGATAAATTGTATAGATGCACTAGTTCGATGAAGAGATGGTGATACAAGTGCAACATGGATGGCAGATATAGGTTTTTATAATCTAAAAATATAAAAATAGCAAGGTAGCAAGTAACAAAAGTGAGCGTAAATGGTATTGCAATGCTTCGAAACAAGGCCTAGGGTTCATACTTTGACTAGTGCAAGTTCTCTCAACAATAATAACATAATTGGATCTTAAAAAAATCCCCCAACATGCAACAAAGGGTCACCAAAGTCACCAATAGTGGAGAACAAATAAAGAGATTATTGTAGGGTATGAAACCACCTCAAAGTTATTCTTTCCGATCAATCCATTGGGCTATTCCTATAAGTATCACAAACAACCCTAGAGTTCATAGTAAAATAACACCTTAAGACACACATCAACCAAAACCCTAATGTCACCTAGATACTCCAATGTCACCTCAAGTATCCGCGGGTATGATTATATGATATGCATCACACAATCTCGAATTCATCTATTCAAACCAACACAAAGTACTTCATAGAGTTCCCCAAAGTTTCTACCAGAGAGTCAAGACGAAAACGTGTGCCAACCCCAATGCATAGATTCCCAAGGTCACAGAACCCGCAAGTTGATCACCAAAACATACATCAAGTGGATCAATAGAATGACCCATTGTCACCACGGGTATCCCATGCAAGACATACATCAAGTGTTATCAAACCCTTGAACACTCAATCCGATAAGATAACTTCAAAGGGAAAACTCAATCCACTACAAGAAGGTAGAGGGGGAGAAACATCATAAGATCCAACTGTAGTAGCAAAGCTCGTGGTACATCAAGATCGTGCCAAATCAAGAACACGAGAGAGAGAGAGAGAGAGAGAGAGAGAGAGAGAGAGAGATCAAACACATAGCTACTGGTACATACCCTCAGCCCCGAGGGTGAACTACTCCCTCCTCATCATGGACAGTCCCGGGATGATGAAGATGGCCACCGGTGATGATTGCCCCTCTGGCAGGGTGCCGGAACAGGGTCCCGATTGGTTTTTGGTGGCTATAGAGGCTTGCGGCGGCAGAACTCCCGATCTAGGTTTCTTTTCGGGGGTTTCTGTATTTATAGGAATTTTTGGCGTCGGTCTCACGTCAGGGGGGGTCTCCAAGTCATCCACGAGATAGGGGGTGTGCCCTACACCCTAGTGGATGGCTCGGGACTCTTCTGGCCCAACTCTTTTACTCCGGGCGCTTCTTTTGGTCCATAAAAATCATCAAAAATTGGCACGTCAATTGGACTCCGTTTGGTATTCCTTTTCTGTATAACTTAAAAACAAGGGAAAAAACAGAAACTGTCACTAGGCTCTAGGTTAATAGGTTGTCACGCCAAATATGCGATACTATCCTAAAGAGACTCGAAGGTCCCACCAAGGATAGAACCGCATATTGATACGCTTTTGCAAGGTGGATATCATTACATCAACATTACATAATAGATGGGGATACATACAAAAGGGCATACAATGCCACATGAATACAACAACATACATAAGATCAACATTCGACTACGGATGAAACACAAACAGAAGCTCAAACGACATCCACCCTGCTAGCCCAGGCTGCCGACCTGGAGCCTATCCCCTGATCGAAGAAGAAGCAGAAGAAGAACTCCAAAACAAGCAAACATCACTCTCGCATCATGATCATCGCATAACCTGTACCTGCAACTGTTGTTGTAGTAATCAGGAGCCACGAGGACTCAAAGCAATCCCATTACCATGGGTATCAAGACTAGCAAAGCTTAATAGGAAAGGAAGGGGTAAAGTGGTGAGGTTGCAGCAGCGGCTAAGCATGATATGGTGGCTAACCTACGCAAATGAGAGCGAGAAGAGGAGCAAAGGAACGGTCGTCAACTAGTAATGATCAAGAAGTGATCCTGAGCTCCTAACTTACGTTAATCATAACCCAGAAAACGTGTTCACTTCCCGGACTCCACCGAGAAGAGACCATCACGGCTACACACGCGGTTGATGCGTTTTAATTCGGATCTGGTGTCAAGTTATCTACAACCGGACATTAACAAATTCCCATCTGCCACATAACCGCGGGCACGGCTCTCGAAAGTTTATACCCTGCAGGGGTGTCCCAACTTAGCCCATGATAAGCTCTCGCGATCAATGAAGGATATTCCTTCTCCTAGGAAGGCCCGATCAGTCTCGGAATCCCGGTTTACAAGACATTTCAACAATGGTAAAACAAGACCAGCAAAGCCGCCCGATGTGCCGACAAATCCCGATAGGAGCTGCACATATCTCGTTCTCAGGGCACACTAGATGAGCAAGACGTCGGGTTGGCATAGACCCTGGTTGCCCAGGGGGCGCCGGACATCGCTCGGTTGGACCAACACTCAGAGGAGCACTGGCCCCGGGGGGGGGGGGGGGTTAAATAAAGATGACCCTCGGGTTGGCCGACCCAAGGGAAAGGTATAGGTGGTGGTGAAGCAAATGGTAAAACCAACGTTGGGCCTTGCTGGAGGAGTTTTATTCAAAGCGAACTATCAAGGGGGTCCCATAAATCACCCAACCGCGTAAGGAACGCAAAATCCGGGAACATAACACCGGTATGACGGAAACTAGGGCGGCAAGAGTGGAACAAAACACCAGGCATAAGGACGAGCCTTCCACTCTTTACCAAGTATATAGATGCATTAACTAAATAAGAGATATTGTGATATCCCAACATAACCCTGTCCACCATGGAGCAATCTTCAACTTCACCTGCAACTAACAACGCTATAAGAGGGGCTGAGCAAAGCGGTAACATAGCCAAGCAATGGTTTGCTAGGAAGGGTGAAAAGGTTAGAGGCTGACATGGCAATTTGGGAGGCTTGAAGAGCAAATGATAGGTAGCGCAGCATAGCAATAGAACGAAGCAACTAGCATAGCAATGATAGCAGTGAGATCCAAGGTGACGGTCATCTTGCCTGAAATCCCGCTAGCAAGAAGAACGAGTCCATGAAGAAGACGAACGGGAGTAGTCAAACGAATCCTCACAATCGCAACATTACCGAAACTAAGAAGCAACACTGGAAAGAAACAAACAACATGGTAAATGCACAAGCGTAAACATGGCATGATGCACAATCAAGTATAATGCATGTCCGGTTTAATGAGGCATGGCATGGCAAAGTGCAACAAACAATACTACAAGTTAAGTGGAGCTCAATATGCAACGAGTTGCATATTGACAAAACACCACATCAATTATTTAGTTCTCTCTCGGTTATGCTACTCATCAATATTAAATGTTGTTAAACATGGCAAGGGGTGAAGCATAATGAAACTACCTAACTAGGCAAGTTTAAATGAGGCCGGAAGAAGAAACAACAATTCCGGAAAATCCCCATATGCAATGTATGAATTTGGTACTGTTCTGCCCTAAACACAATTTTAATGATGTTAAACAGCAAAATGAAGTGCACCATGTTAAACTAGGCATTTTTCCACCCCATTTACATATAAAGTTTATTTAAAACGGAGCAACAATTATTTAGTTATGAAATAAATCATTTTAGCATGGCATTTGAGCAAATTTAAACAAACAACATTTTAAACATTTTAAACATGGATGAAAGTGGCAAATTATTAATCTACACAAAATTCTAAGCATTTTACATGTTTACAACATTTTAATCCGATGCACGGTTCATGAGTTATTAATGCATGAACATGAGGGACTTCTCTGTAAATCTGCAAACTCCTGGAAAATTAGACAAATTCACAGATGCTGAAAAAACCTACGCGGGCCGAATCTGGCTGGGCCAACAGTTCACAGGAAGGGCTTGGTGAAAGCACATTTGCTCCCTGGGTGGTTTTGGTAATTAATGACAACATACTTTGTGGTTGGACTAATGCTTTTATCAAGTATGTTTCAGGAAATTCAATCACATTGGCATGGCAAAAGGACTGAAGAGGTGGACCCCTCAAAATGCTAAGACAAGCATTGGCAAAAGCTCAAGACTCCATTTTTGGTTTAGTGATCCAAGATCACATTGAGTCCATAGGAAAAGCCAATACTATTAAAAGGGGATGAGGTTATGATGATGATCTGGTTGCTCAAGTGCTTAGTGATACATCTCCTAAACTATGAGCAACTTTCACTGCCATATACACTCATAAGTAGTCTCGGTCCCACCGATATTCCAAACTCAGTCACACCGAGATGAACCACCTCAGCCATAAAGCCAAACCCTAGCAAACTCGGATTTTCTGATTCTGAACTCGGTCTCACCGAAAAATGAGTTGCCAAGCTTCTGTAACCTTCTATCATCAAATCGGTGTCACCGAGATGATGAAGTCGGTCCCACCGAAATTGGCATGCTCTTGTCATTGCACGAATCGGACTCACCGAGATTGTATTTTCGGTCCCACCGAAAATCACAACGTTCACATTATTTGAACTTTCGGTCTCACCGAGTTGTCAACTTCGGTCACACCGAGATTGCTCAAATGTGTGTAACGGTTGGATTTTGTGTGGAGGCTATAAATACCCCTCCACCCCCTCTTCATTCGTGGAGAGAGCCATCAGAAAGAACTACCACTCCTACCTTACATTTCTGAGAAGAGAACTACCTACCCTTGTGTTGAGATCAAGTTGCTCCACTCCCACCATATGAAGTTTGATCTCTAGCCTTACCAAGTTGCTTTCCACTCAATCCTTTCTTCCACCACAGCCAAATCAGTGAGGAGAGTTGAGTGTTGGGGAGATTATCATTTGAAGCACAAGAGCAAGGAGTTCATCATCATCTACAACATCTATTACCTTTTGGAGGGTGGTGCCTCCTAGATTGGTTAGGTGTCGCTTGGGAGCCTCCATCGAGATGTGGAGTTGAACCAAGAAGTTTGTAAGGGCAAGGAGATCGCCTACTTCATGAAGATCTACCCCGAGTAAGGCTAGCCCTCCGTGGGCGTAGGCCATGATGGAATAGACAAGGTTGCTTCTTCGTGGACCCTTCGTGGGTGGAGCCCTCCATGGACTCTCGCAGCCGTTACCCTCCGTGGGTTGAAGTCTCCATCAACGTGGAAGTACGATAGCACCACCTATCGGAACCACGAGAAAAATCACCGCGTCTCCAAATTGCGTTTGATCTTCTCCACTTCTCTTTACTACTTGTGCAATTTACTTTCCGCTGCCCATACTCTAGAATTGCATGTGTAGTGTGCTACTTGACTTGTGTGTTATGCAAAATCTGCCAAAATCTGTCCTTGATAAAAGACAGAATTTTTATCTTGTCGAGTAGTCTAATCACCCCTCCTCTAGACACTCTCACCTTCTTCGATCCTACAATTGGTATCAGAGCTTTGGTCTCCATTGCTTTGGTTTACACACCATTGGAGGAAGATGGATGTGTCTACGTTTGGGAGTATTAGCCATAGAGTGCCTATTCTTAATGGAGTGTCCTATAACTCGTGGAGGATTGAAATGCTTATTATCTTTAAGATGTATAACTTGCGCAAATATGTTGAGACCCCCTATGTGCCTCCATTTGACCCCTTGCACCCTACCATGGATGAAGAGCTTGATTTGCTTCGTAACCTTAGGATTGTAAATCTTATCATTAGAGGGTTACCCGATAACTTGCTTAAGCTCGTTACAAACTTTGAGTGCGCCTATGCTATGTGGAAGTTCTTGGAAGAACTTTATCCGGACTACTCTTTGAGAGGTCTTGATGAAATTCTATACAAGACTATTGAATTTGATATGACGCGCCCCAATGATCCCAACTTTGATAAATGCTTCTTTGAGCTTCGTGATCTTATGAAAAAGAAGGGTGATCCCGGTCTTATCAATGTTCTAATTAGAAATGCTCTTGTATTGCATTCCGATGATTATTGTCACATTGACAAAACTAATGCAAGTAGTTATCAAATTGACCTAGGTGTGGATGATGAACAATCTATGGGTCAATATGATGATGAGCATGAGCATGATGATGATTACTCCAATTCGGACACCGAGCTAGACAAGATCATGAAGAGTCTCAATCTTATGGCAAATCTGAGAGACTACATATCCGGCGGAAAAGAGTGGATTCTTGATAGTGGATGCACCGACCACATGACCGGAGACAAAGACATGTTTCGAGAGCTTGCAAAGAACGATGGTCCACGCAAGTATGTGACTTTTGGAGACAACTCCAACGGTAAGGTACTTGGCCTTGGTAAGGTGGCCATATCTCATGATAGCTCTATTCAAAATGTCATGCTTGTAGAATCACTTGGATACAATTTACTTTCCGTGTCTAGATTAGTCGACTTTGGATTCAATGTGCTATTCATCAAGTAGATTGCCAAGTCTTTCGTCGTGACAATCATAACATGGCATTTACCGTATCCGTAGAGGTGATCTATATATTGTTGATTTCACTAAGAAAGCCCAACCTAGAGCTTGCTTCATTGCTAAATCCTCTAAAGGTTGGTTATGGCATAGAAGGCTTGGACATGTTGGTATGCGTAATTTAGACAAGCTGATCAAAGGTGATCATATTCTTGGTGTTAAAGATGTTTTCTTTGACAAAGATAGACTTTGTAGTGCTTGTCAGGCAGGAAAACAAGTAGGTGGAAGTCATCCCGTGAAGAACATCATGACCACAAGGAGACCGCTCGAGCTTCTTCATATGGATCTCTTCGGTCCCATGCTTACAAAAGCCTTGGTGGTAACTCCTTTGGTCTAGTTATAGTTGATTATTATTCCAAATTTACGTGGGTATTTTTCCTTGATGGCAAATCGCAGGTTCAGAAAATCTTCAAAACCTTCGCCAGAAAGGCCGAAAATCAATTTGAGGTGAAGATCAAGAAAGTTCGGAGTGACAATGGAACGGAGTTCAAGAACGCCAATGTAGACTCTTTTCTCAATGAGGAAGGGATTCTACATGAGTTCTCGGCTACGTACACTCCTCAACAAAATGGAGTTGTTGAGAGGAAGAACCGAACGCTCATAGAGATGGCTAGAATGATGCTTGATGAATACAAGACACCGAAGCATTTTTGGGGGGAAGCCGTCGAGACAGCTTTTCATGCTATCAACAGGTTTTATCTTCATAAGCTTCTCGGCAAGACATCATACGAGCTCCTCACCGGTAACAAACCCCAAGTGGGATACTTTCGTGTCTTTGGTTCAAAATGCTATATCCTTGATAAGCATCATCGGTCTAAATTTGCTCCTAAAACTCATAAAGGCTTTTTTCTTGGTTATGGATCAAACTCCCACACCTACCGTGTCTACAATAATTTCACCCGAAAGGTTGAAGAGACGGTAGACGTGAAGTTTGATGAATCTAATGGCTTGCAAGTAGAGCAAATGCCTATTGATGTAGGAGACAAGGACCCATCGGAAGCCATCCAAGATTTATCTATTGGAAAGATCCGTCCCATGGAAGTGAAGGAGAGTACCTCATCTACATATGTGGAGCCCCCTACCTCACGGCGAGATGAACCTCAAGGCAACATGGAGGCCTCCACAAGTGGAACTCACCAAGATGAGGAAGTGCAACAAGAAGATCCACCACAACCTCCTTCTCCACCGCCTCAAGACAACACCAACAACAATGAAGAAGAAGAAGAGGAAGATGAAGATGATGAGGAAGCTCAGCCACAACCTCAACAAAAGCTATCTCGAGTCCGAGCAAGAGTCAAGAAAAATCATCCCGTGGAACAAATGATCAATGACATCAACTCCGGGAGAATTACTCGCTCTAAAACTCGCTTAGCCAACTTTTGTGTGCATTACTCATTTATCTCTAGTATTGAACCTATGAAGGTAGAAGAAGCACTTTGAAAGCACATTTGCTCCCTGGGTGGTTTTGGTAATTAATGACAACATACTTTGTGGTTGGACTAATACCTTTATCAAGTATGTTTCAGGAAGTTCAATCACATTGGCATGGCAAAAGGACTGAAGAGGTGGACCCCAAAAATGCTAAGGCAAGCATTGGCAAAAGCTCAAGACTCCATTTTTGGTTTAGTGATCCAAGATCACATTGAGTCCATAGGAAAGCCAATACTATTAAAAGGGGATGAGGTTATGATGATGATCTGGTTGCTCAAAGTGCTTAGTGATACATCTCCTAAACTATCAGCAACTTTCACTTCCATAATACACTCATAAGTAATCTCGGTCCCACCGATATTCCAAACTCAGTCACACCAAGATGAACCACCTCAGCCATATAGCCAAACCCTAGAAATCTCGGATTTTCCGATTCCGAACTCGGTCTCACCGAAACTTGAGTTGCCAAGCTTCTGTAACCTTCTGTCATCAAATCGGTGTCACCGAGATGATGAAGTCGGTCCCACCGAGATTGGCAAGCTCTAGTCTTTACACGAATCGGACTAACCGAGATTGTATTTTCGGTCCCACCGAAAATCCCAACGTTCACATGATTTGAACTTTCGGTCTCACCGAGTTGTCAACTTCGGTCTGACCGAGATTGGTCAAATGTGTGTAACGGTTGGATTTTGTGTGGAGGCTATAAATACCCCTCCACCCCCTCTTCATTCGTGGAGAGAGCCATCAGAAATAACTACCACTCCTACCTTACATTTCTGAGAAGAGAACTACCTACCCTTGTGTTGAGATCAAGTTGCTCCACTCCCACCATATGAAGCTTGATCTCTAGCCTTCCCAAGTTGCTTTCCACTCAATCCTTTCTTCCACCACAGCCAAATCAGTGAGGAGAGTTGAGTGTTGGGGAGATTATCATTTGAAGCACAAGAGCAAGGAGTTCATCATCACCAACACCATCTATTACCTTTTGGAGGGTGGTGCCTCCTAGATTGGTTAGGTGTCGCTTGGGAGCCTCCGTCAAGATGTGGAGTTGAACCAAGAAGTTTGTAAGGGCAAGGAGATCGCCTACTTCGTGAAGATCTATCCCGAGTAAGGCTAGCCCTCCGTGGGCGTAGGCCATGATGGCATAGACAAGGTTGCTTCTTCGTGGACCCTTCGTGGGTGGAGCCCTCCGTGGACTCTCGCAGCTGCTACCCTCCGTGGGTTGAAGTCTCCATCAACGTGGATTGACGATAGCACCACCTATCGGAACCACGAGAAAAATCTCCGTGTCTCCAAACTGCGTTTGATCTTCTCCACTTCTCTTTACTACTTGTGCAACTTACTTTCCGCTGCCCATACTCTAGAATTGCATGTGTAGTATGCTACTTGACTTGTGTGATATGCAAAATCTGCCAAAAACTTGTCTTTGTCAAAAGGCATAATTTTTATCTTGTCGAGTAGTCTAATCACCCCCCTCTAGACACTCTCACCTTCTTCGATCCTACAATTGGTATCAGAGCCTTGGTCTCCATTGCTTTGGTTTACACACCATTGGAGGAAGATGGATGTGTCTACGTTTGGGAGTGTTAGCCATAGAGTGCCTGTTCTTAATGGAGTGTCCTATAACTCGTGGAGGATTGAAATGCTTATCATCTTTAAGATGTATAACTTGCGCAAATATGTTGAAACCCCATATGTGCCTCCATTTGACCCCTTGCACCCTACCATGGATGAAGAGCTTGATTTGCTTCGTAACCTTAGAACTGTTAATCTTATCATTAGAGGCTTACCCGATAACTTGCTTAAGCTTGTTACAAATTTTGAGTGTGCCTATGCTATGTGGAAGTTCTTGGAAGAACTTTATCCGGACTACTCTTTGAGAGGTCTTGATGAAATTCTATACAAGACTATTGAATTTGATATGATGCGCCTAATGATCCCAACTTTGATAAATGCTTCTTTGAGCTTCGTGATCTTATGAAAAGAAGGGTGATCCGGACTTATCAATGTTCTAATTAGAAATGCTCTTGTATTGCATTCCGATGATTATTGTCACATTGACAAAACTAATGCAAGTTGCTGTCAAATTGACCTAGGTGTTGATGATGAACTATCTATGGGTCAATATGATGATGAGTATGAGCATGTTGATGATTACACCGATTCGGACACCGAGCTAGACAAGATCATGAAGAGTCTCAATCTTATGGCAAATCCGAGAGACTACATATCCGGCGGAAAAGAGTGGATTCTTGATAGTGGATGCACCGATCACATGACCGGAGATGAAGACATGTTTCGAGAGCTTGCAAAGAACGATGGTCCACGCAAGTATGTGACTTTTGGAGACAACTCCAAGGGTAAGGTACTTGGCCTTGGTAAGGTGGCCATATCTCATGATAGCTCTATTCAAAATGTCATGCTTGTTGAATCACTTGGATACAATTTACTTTCCGTGTCTAGATTAGCTAACTTTGGATTCAATGTGCTATTCATCAAGTAGATTGCCAAGTCTTTCGTCGTGACAATCATAACATGGTATTTACGGTATCCGTAGAGGTGATCTATATATTGTTGATTTCACTAAGAAAGCCCAACCTAGAACTTGCTTCATTGCTAAATCCGCTAAAGGTTGGTTATGGCATAGAAGGCTTGGACATGTTGGTATGCGTAATCTAGACAAGCTAATCAAAGGTGATCATATTCTTGGCGTTAAAGATGTTTTCTTTGACAAAGATAGACTTTGTAGTGCTTGTCAGGCAGGAAAACAAGTAGGTGGAAGTCATCCCGTGAAGAACATCATGACCACAAGGAGACCGCTTGAGCTTCTCCATATGGATCTCTTCGGTCCCAATGCTTACAAAAGCCTTGGTGGTAACTCCTTTGGTCTAGTTATAGTTGATGATTATTCCAGATTTACGTGGGTATTTTTCCTTGATGACAAATCACGAGTTCAGAGAATCTTCAAAACCTTTGCGAAAGGCCCAAAATCAATTTGAGGTGAAGATCAAGAAAGTTCGGAGTGACAATGGAACGGAGTTCAAGAACCCCATGTAGACTCTTTTCTCGATGAGGAAGGGATTCTACATGAGTTCTCGGCTACGTACACTCCTCAACAAAATGGAGTTGTTGAGAGGAAGAACCGAACGCTCATAGAGATGGCGAGAACGATGCTTGATGAATACAAGACACCGAAGCACTTTTGGGGTGAAGCCGTCGAGACAGCTTGTCATGCTATCAACAGGCTTTATCTTCATAAGCTTCTCGGCAAGACTTCATACGAGCTCCTCACCGGTAACAAACCCCAAGTGGGATACTTTCGTGTCTTTGGTTCGAAATGCTATATCCTTGATAAGCATCATCGGTCTAAATTTGCTCCTAAAACTCATGAAGGTTTTTTCTTGGTTATGGATCAAACTCCCACACCTACCGTGTCTACAATAATTTCACCCGAAAGGTTGAAGAGATGGTAGATGTGAAGTTTCATGAATCTAATGGCTCGCAAGTAGAGCAAATGCCTATTGATGTAGGAGACAAGGACCCATCGGAAGCCATTCAAGATTTATCTATTGGAAAGATTCGACCCATGGAAGTGAAGGAGAGTACCTCATCTACATATGTGGAGCCCCCTACCTCACGGCAAGATGAACCTCAAGGCAACATGGAGGCCTCCACAAGTGGAACTCACCAAGATGAGGAAGTGAGACAAGAAGATCCACCACAACCTCCTTCTCCACCGCCTCAAGACAACACCAACAACAATGAAGAAGAAGAAGAGGAAGATGAGGATAATGAGGAAGCTCAGCCACGACCACAACAAAATCTATCCCGAGTCCGAGCAAGAGTCAAGAAAAATCATCCCGTGGAACAAATGATGAACGACATTGACTCCGGGAGAATTACTCGCTCTAAAACTCGCTTAGCTAACTTTTGTGAGCATTACTCATTTATCTCTAGTCTTGAACCTATGAAGGTAGAAGAAGCACTTGAAGACCAGGATTGGGTGAACGCTATGCACGAAGAGCTACACAACTTCGAGAGGAACAATGTATGGACTTTGGTAGAGAAGCCCAAGGATGATCAAAACGTCATTGGAACCAAATGGGTGTTTTGAACAAGCAAGATGAAGATGGACAAGTCATCGCAACAAGGCTCGTCTCGTAGCTCAAGGTTACACACAAGTCGAAGGTATGGACTATGGTGAGACCTATGCCCCCGTTGCTAGACTTGAGTCCATTCGCATTCTTCTTGCTTATGCCAACCACCATGACATTACTCTCTATCAAATGGATATTAAAAGCGCTTTCCTAAATGGTGAAATTGAGGAGGAAGTATTTGTGAAACAACCTCCGGATTTGTGAATCCTAAAAGCCTAATCATGTTTACAAGTTGCACAAAGCTCTTTATGGTCTTAAACAAGCTCCTAGAGCTTGGTACAAATCTTGACTAGCTTTCTTCTTGAAAAAGGATTTGAGATTGGAAAAATAGACTCAACGCTATTCACGAAAAGGGTTGATGGTGAACTATTTGTGTGCCAAATATATGTTGATGATATTATCTTTGGTTCAACTAACCCTCATTTTAGCGAGAAGTTTGGAAAGCTTATGTCGGAGAAGTATGAGATGTCCATGATGAGTGAACTCAAATTCTTCCTTGGGTTGCAAATCAAGCAATCTAAGGAGGGTACCTTTGTCTCACAAACAAAGTACACCAAGGATCTCTTCAAGAAGTTCAACATGCAAGAAAGCAAAGGTATGAAAACCCCCATGCCTACAAGTGGACATAATGACTTGACAAAAGATGGAGAACCCGTTGATCAAAAGGTTAACCGATCTATGATTGGTTCTCTACTATATCTCTGTGCTTCTCGTCCTGACATAATGTTGAGTGTATGCATGTGTGCTCGATATCAAGCAGCCCCTAAAGAATGTCATCTTAAAGCTGTTAAAAGAATTGTGAGATATTTGATACACACACCAAACTTTGGCATTTGGTATCCTAAGAGGGCCTCTTTCGACCTTGTTGGCTATAACGACTCGGACTATGCCGGAGACAGGGTTGATAGAAAGTCAACTTCGGGTACGTGTCAATTTCTTGGTCGATCCCTTGTATCTTGGTCCTCAAAGAAACAAAATTCGGTATCATTATCCACTGCCGAAGCAGAATATATTGTTGCTGGTTCATGTTGTGCTCAGTTGCTATGGATGACACAAACGCTTAAGGATTATGGGATACATGTGAGACATGTTCCTTTGCTTTGTGACAATGAGAGTGCGATTAAGATTGGACACAATCCCGTGCAACACTCTCGAACGAAACATATTGAAGTTCGTCACCATTTTATTCGTGATCACATTGCTAAGGGTGACATCAATCTTAAGCATGTTCGTCTCGACAAACAACTTGCGATATCTTTACAAAACCTCTTGATGAGAAAGTGTTTTGTCGCTAAGGAGTGAGTTGAACATCATTGATGCTTCAAACTTGGAGTGAAAACTCCATTGATGCATGCAAGGCATGAGCCTACTTGACTAATCCTTGATATTTCTCTTATGATGATGATCATATGTCTTGGACACATTTGCCCCCTTGTATTGCATCTAACTCCTTGCAGGTACTTGGATGATCTACATTCCACAAGATTACCACACACTCAAATCTTAAGTAATCTTGTTATTGACCATGTATCTAGCCCTTTGGGATGTTGAGTTCAAGGAACAAAATTCCACATATCCTTTTTGACACCTTATACATCTAGTATTTCACTCTTGACATCTTGGATATCCTTGAGTATTTCCTTGCTTGCCTAACCCATATAGGAAGATGAACTACACAAGTGGAAATGGTGCTCCAACTTCACACTCAATGAGCACCTACATCAAAGTTCACCTACATGAGCAAAGCAACAACAAGCCCAAGGTATGTTCTTCACATCTTCAAGGAGCTTTGCTCAAAGACATGAGTACAAGCAGCTTCATAAGATGTGATCACATCAAAAGCTTAATCAAAAAATGGCAACCCCATTTTGAGCTTAAACGATGAGTATGACCTATGATCAAATGTCCTCATTTGACTCCTAAGTCAATATACTCAAACATAGGTGACTTTGTCGCCGACCCCCATCTAGATGAAGTACATATGTTTTGGAGTCCTTCTATTTTCTCTTATGTTCTCTCATTGAGTTTTCATAAAAAAAAACTTCATCTAGGAATCTTTTTCATTTCTACTTTTCTGTCTTTGTGAATATTCTTTTGACTCTGATCAATTCCTTGAAAATCATTTACAAATTCATTGCAAATCCTTTGAAACATTCCTTGCAAAGTGAGCTGAATTATTTCTGTATTTCCTTGGAATTAAACTCGGCTTCACCGACTTAAATATTTTGGTCTAACCGAAAAGGATCTGCCCTAAGTCCATGACTTTCGGACCCACCGATCCATCTTATTTCGGTGTCACCGGTTTTTCCTTGATATCATCTTCTGCAGCTCCACTCAATGATTCTCTATGCATGTTTCTTATTGCCCAGTTGTGATTCTTAAGGATCCCACTTCTTTCCATCTTTCCTGATCTTCCTAGTTTGCTGTCCTTTTCGGCACTTGATGTCAAAGGGGGAGAAGACTTAGGGGGAGAAGAGAAGATTTAGGGGGCGAAGAAGAGCAATCTTACCTTAAGGGGGAGAGAATCACATCAAAGCTTTGCCGTGTTCCACATTGGATACATTGGATACTACATTTGGCATCATTCTTAGATTTTGCTCTTTCACAATTGATATCTTATGGAGAGCAAAATCTCTCAGAGTTCATTGAAAATCTTTTTAGTTTTCGGAGACATGTTTGCTGATTCAAGCTTGTGCTCAATATGAGACACTCTTTATACATGTCATCCCTGGCTTGGTACTCTTGATGTTCTTGCAGTTGGTTGAAGAAATACTCTTGTGTTATCTAACCTTGTTTTCCCAAGTTTATTTCTTCAGGTACAATGCCAAGGAACCTCAAGGTAAGTATATGCACCTTGCAGAATGTGCATGATGGTGACTTGCTTGTGAATACTTGTTTGCAAGAAATCACCATGCACATATGCATTATCACTCACTTCTTTTCATCTGCTCTGATGCATATAGCCAAGCTGCATGTAGCACATCTTGCTTTTCTCTCTTGTGTGCTTGTGGTAGTCCAAAACCATAATTTATGAAAATCTTGCACACTTGTAGGGGGAGCCTGTGTACTACATGTTTGTCAAAGCTTTAGTGATAATTCTGTCTTTCTTTCAATAAGCTTTGATGTCTTGTTTTGTGTGTTGCCATCAATTACCAAAAAGGGGGAGATTGAAAGCACATTTGCTCCCTGGGTGGTTTTGGTAATTAATGACAACATACTTTGTGGTTGGACTAATACCTTTATCAAGTATGTTTCAGGAAGTTCAATCACATTGGCATGGCAAAAGGACTGAAGAGGTGGACCCCTAAAATGCTAAGGCAAGCCTTGGCAAAAGCTCAAGACTCCATTTTTGGTTTAGTGATCCAAGATCACATTGAGTCCATAGGAAAGCCAATACTATTAAAAGGGGATGAGGTTATGATGATGATCTGGTTGCTCAAAGTGCTTAGTGATACATCTCCTAAACTATCAGCAACTTTCACTTCCATAATACACTCATAAGTAATCTCGGTCCCACCGATATTCCAAACTCACCACACCGAGATGAACCACCTCACCATATAGCCAAACCCTAGAAATCTCGGATTTTCCGATTCTGAACTCGGTCTCACCGAAACTTGAGTTGCCAAGCTTCTGTAACCTTCTGTCATCAAATCGGTGTCACCGAGATGATGAAGTCGGTCCCACCGAGATTGGCAAGCTCTAGTCTTTACACGAATCGGACTAACCGAGATTGTATTTTCGGTCCCACCGAAAATCCCAACGTTCACATGATTTGAACTTTCGGTCTCACCGAGTTGTCAACTTCGGTTTGACCGAGATTGGTCAAATGTGTGTAACGGTTGGATTTTGTGTGGAGGCTATAAATACCCCTCCACCCCCTCTTCATTCGTGGAGAGAGCCATCAGAAATAACTACCACTCCTACCTTACATTTCTGAGAAGAGAACTACCTACCCTTGTGTTGAGATCAAGTTGCTCCACTCCCACCATATGAAGCTTGATCTCTAGCCTTCCCAAGTTGCTTTCCACTCAATCCTTTCTTCCACCACAGCCAAATCAGTGAGGAGAGTTGAGTGTTGGGGAGATTATCATTTGAAGCACAAGAGCAAGGAGTTCATCATCACCAACACCATCTATTACCTTTTGGAGGGTGGTGCCTCCTAGATTGGTTAGGTGTCGCTTGGGAGCCTCCGTCAAGATGTGGAGTTGAACCAAGAAGTTTGTAAGGGCAAGGAGATCGCCTACTGTGAAGATCTACCCCGAGTAAGGCTAGCCCTCCGTGGGCGTAGGCCATGATGGCATAGACAAGGTTGCTTCTTCGTGGACCCTTCGTGGGTGGAGCCCTCCGTGGACTCTCGCAGCCGTTACCCTCCGTGGGTTGAAGTCTCCATCAACGTGGATTGACGATAGCACCACCTATCAGAACCACGAGAAAAATCTCTGTGTCTCCAAATTGCGTTTGATCTTCTCCACTTCTCTTTACTACTTGTGCAACTTACTTTCCGCTGCCCATACTCTAGAATTGCATGTGTAGTATGCTACTTGACTTGTGTGATATGCAAAATCTGCCAAAAACTTGTCTTTGTCAAAAGGCATAATTTTTATCTTGTCGAGTAGTCTAATCACCCCCCCTCTAGACACTCTCACCTTCTTCGATCCTACACACTTGAAGACCCGGATTGGGTGAACGCTATGCACGAAGAGCTACACAACTTCTAGAGGAACAAGGTATGGACTTTGGTAGAGAAGCCCAAGGATGATCAAAACGTCATTGGAACCAAATGGGTGTTTCGGAACAAGCAAGATGAAGATGGACAAGTCATCCGCAACAAGGCTCGTCTCATAGCTCAAGGTTACACACAAGTCGAAGGTATGGACTATGGTGAGACCTATGCCCCCGTTGCTAGACTTGAGTCCATTCGCATTCTTCTTGCTTATGCCAATCACCATGATATTACTCTCTATCAAATGGATATCAAAAGTGCTTTCCTAAATGGTGAAATAGAGGAGGAAGTATTTGTGAAACAACCTCCCGGATTTGTGAACCCCAAAAAGCCTAATCATGTTTACAAGTTGCACAAAGCTCTTTATGGTCTTAAACAAGCTCCTAGAGCTAGGTACAAATGCTTGACTAGCTTTCTTCTTGAAAAAGGCTTTGAGATTGGAAAAATAGACTCAACGCTGTTCACGAAAAGGGTTGATGGTGAACTATTTGTGTGCCAAATATATGTTGATGATATTATCTTTGGTTCAACTAACCCTCATTTTAGCGAGAATTTTGGAAAGCTCATGTCGGAGAAGTATGAGATGTCCATGATGAGTGAACTCAAATTCTTCCTTGGGTTGCAAATCAAGCAATCTAAGGAGGGTACCTTTGTCTCACAAACAAAGTACACCAAGGATCTCTTCAAGAAGTTCAACATGCAAGAAAGCAAAGGTATGAGAACCCCATGCCTACAAGTGGACATAATGACTTGACAAAAGATGGAGAACCCGTTGATCAAAAGGTTTACCGATCTATGATTGGTTCTCTACTATATCTTTGTGCTTCTCGTCCTGACATAATGTTGAGTGTATGCATGTGTGCTCGATATCAAGCAGCCCCTAAAGAATGTCATCTTAAAGCTGTTAGAAGGATTGTGAGATATTTGATACACACACCAAACTTTGGCATTTGGTATCCTAAGAGGGCCTCTTTCGACCTTGTTGGCTATTCCGACTCGGACTATGCCGGTGACAGGTTGATAGAAAGTCAACTTCGGCATGCGTGTCAATTCCTTGGTCGATCCCTTGTATCTTGGTCCTCCAAGAAACAAAATTCGTATCATTATCCTTTGCCAAGCGGAATATATTGCTGCTGGTTCGTGTTGTGCTCAATTACTATGGATGACACAAACACTTAAGGATTATGGGATACATGTGAGACATGTTCCCTTGCTTTGTGACAATGAGAGTGCGATTAAAATTGGACACAATCCCGTGCAACACTCTCGAACGAAACATATTGAAGTTCGTCACCATTTCATTCGTGATCACATTGCCAAGGGTGACATCAATCTTAAGCATGTTCGTACTGACAAACAACTCGCAGATATCTTTACAAAACCTCTTGATGAGAAGGTGTTTTGTCGCTTAAGGAGTGAGTGGAACATCATTGATGCTTCAAACTTGGAGTGAAAACTCCATTGATGCATGCAAGGCTTGAGCCTACTTGACTAATCCTTGATATATCTCTTATGATGATGATCATATGTCTTGGACACATTTGCCTCCTTGTATTGCATCTAACTCCTTGCAGGTACTTGGATGAACTACATTCCACAAGATTACCACACACTCAAATCATGAGTAATCTTGTCATTAACCAAGTATCTAGCCCTTTGGGATGTTGAGTTCAAGGAACAAAATTCCACATATCCTTTTTGACACCTTATACATCTAGTATTTCACTCTTGTCATCTTGGATATCCTTGAGTATTTCCTTGCTTGCCTAACCCATGTAGGAAGATGAACTACACAAGTGGAAATGGCGCTCTGAAAGTGCAACTAATCCCCAGGTGGTTTTGGTAATTAATAACAACATATATATCATTGAACTAATCATTTCTTGAGAATATTTCAGAAAGTTCAGTGATATGGGTATGGCAATGACTGATGATGTGGACCCCTCAAAATGCTAAGGAAAACATTGGCAAAAGCTCAAGACTCCATTTTTGGTTTAGTGATCCAAGATCACATTGAGTCCATAGGAAAGCCAATACTATTAAAAGGGGATGAGGTTATGATGATGATCTGGTTGCTCTAAAGTGCTTAATGATTTATCTCTCAAACAATCAGCAATCTTTCATTCCAACATAAACTCATAAGTAATCTCGGTCCCACCGATTCCAAACTCACCACACCGAGATGAACCACCTCACCATATAGCCAAAACCCTAGAATCTCGGATTTTCCGATTCCAAACTCGGTCATTCGAAAATGGTGTTGCCAAGCTTCAGAACCTTCAGACTCAAATCGGTGTCACCGAGATGAGAAAGTCGGTCCCACCGAGATTGGCAAACCCTAGACTTTGGAAGAATCGGTCTAACCGAGATTGTATTTTCGGTCCCACGAAAATCCCAACGCTCACAAGATTTGAACTTTCGGTCCCACCGAGTTGTCAACTTCGGTCCGACCGAGATTGCTCAAATGTGTGTAACGGTTGGATTTTGTGTGGAGGCTATAAATACCCTCCACCTCCTCTTCATTCGTGGAGAGAGCCATCGAAAGAACTACCACTCCTACCTTACATTTACGAGAAGAAAACTACCTACCCTTGTGTTGAGATCAAGTTGCTCCACTCCCACCATATGAAACTTGATTTCTAGTCTTTCCAAGTTGCTTTCCACTCAATCCTTCCTCCACCACAGCCAAATCAAGTGAGGAGAGTTGAGTGTTGGGGAGATTATCATTTGAAGCACAAGAGCAAGGAGTTCATCATCACCAACCCCATCTATTACCTTTTGGAGGGTGGTGCCTCCTAGATTGGTTAGGTGTCGCTTGGGAGCCTCCGTCATGATGTGGAGTTGAACCAAGGAGTTTGTAAGGCAAGGAGATCGCCTACTTCGTGAAGATCTACCCCAGTAAGGCTAGTCCTCCGTGGGCGTAAGCCATGATGGCATAGACAAGGTTGCTTCTTCGTGGACCCTTCGTGGGTGGAGCCCTCCGTGGACTCATGGCAGCCGTTACCCTCCGTGGGTTGAAGTCTCCATCAACGTGGATTGACGATAGCACCACCTATCGGAACCACGAGAAAAAATCTCCGTGTCTCCATTGCGTTTGCTCTTCTCCACCTCTCATTTACTATACATGCAACTTACTTTCCGCTGCCATAACTCTAGAATTGCATGTGTAGGGTGATACTTGACTTGGTTATCATTGTGAACTTGCTAAGAAACTACTCAAATCAAAAGGCTAAATTTTAAGTTGTCAAGTAGTCTAATCACCCCCTCTAGACATACTTCCGATCCTACAAGTGGTATCGAGCTTTGGTCTCCATTGGATTGGTTTCATTGCATTGGACTCCATAAGCTTGGTTTCACAACCTAGGAGAGTATGGCGTCTAGTGAGGGTAATTTTCAGAGAGGTCCTTACTTTGATGGTTCAAACTTTGCTAGTTGGAAGCATAAAATGAAAATGCATATTTTTGGACATAACCCGCCGCATGGGGCATTATTTGTGTTGGCTTGCAAGGTGAGTTCTTCGAGGAAGGAAAAGTTCGGATCGCGAAGCTCTGCGGATGAGTTGCGGATGTTACGAACAATGCTCAAGCTTGTGACATTCTCTTCAATGCTTTGTGTCCCGAGGAGTTCAACAAGATCAGCCGCCTTGAGAATGCAAAAGAGATTTGGGATACTTTGGTCGAAATGCACGAAGGTACCGAGTCCGTGAAGGAATCAAAGCTAGATGTTCTTCAAGGTCACTTGACAAGTTCAAGATGAAGGAAGGTGAAGGAGTCGCTGAAATGTACTCTAGGCTTGCTCTCATCACCAATGAGATGGCAGGTTTAGGAAGCGAAGAAATGACCGACCGATTCATCATCAAGAAGATCCTCAGAGCTTTGGATGGAAAGTATGACACCGTGTGCACTTTGATCCAAATGATGCCAAACTACAAAGATCTCAAGCCTACGAAGTCATTGGAAGGATTGTTGCTCATGAGATGACACTTAAAGATAAAGAAGAGCTTCACAACAAGTCAAGCGGTGCTTACAAAGCTGCAGTTGAAGCTCCCACATCCTCAAGTGACAAGCTAGTTTCCAATGAAGAGATAAGCCTAATGGTGAAGAACTTCAACAAATTCTACAAGAGTAGAAGCAAGGAAAGAAGCTCAAAGTCTAGATCATATGATGAAAGGAGATCTTCTAGTCGTGATCGAAACTGCTACAATTGTGGAAGACCGGACACTACTCAAATGAGTGTTCGACTCCCCACAAGAGAAGAGAAGAATCTCCAAGAAGAAGAAGCTCAAGAGAAGAGTCGCCTCGAAAAGAGAGAAGGAGTAAAGATGATCGTTATGAACGAAGATCCTCTCGGAGAAGCAAGGATTCGGAAAGGAAGGACAAGTCATCAAGGAGCTACACAAGAAGAAAACATCAAGCTCATGTTGGTGAATGGGTTTCCGGCCCGACTCGGACAATCACTCCAAAGAAGCTATCACTCCAACTCGAATACTGATCAAGATGAAGGTGTTGCGGTCTTGCTCTCGTATCCTCCAACTCCAACTCCTATGACATATTTGATTCACCAAATGAGGGAATTGGAAGATGCTTCATGGCAAAAGGCCCCAAGGTAACACATCCTGAGTTCATTGACTTTGATAGTGATGAGGATGACTTGCTTGGTGAAGATGAGCTTTACATGATAAATCTAGTGAGCTTAGTAATGATGAACATGCTAGTAGTCTTTATAGTCGAGATGAGTCGAATGACAATGCTATGAAGGAGATTGAGCGTCTAACTAAAGAACTAAACACTCTTAAGTTAGCTCATGAAACAACTCAAGAAGATCATAGAGAGCTCCTAAGATCTCATGAGAAGCTACGCTCGAGAAGCTCAATCTAGAGCAAGAGCATGAGTTTCTAAAAGCTATCAATGACGATCTTGAAAGAAGAGTTCTTCATATCTTGCCAAACGACTTCTCTTGTCTAATTTCTTGCCACCTATTAAAACTAAGCATGACAAGCATAAGAAAAATTCTTCATCTAGTAGTAACAATAATCATGTTAAATCAAATGTTGTTGCTTCTAGTAATTCTCTTGATTCCACTAACAATGTTTCAAGCCAAGTTTCACTTGAGCAAGAAAATAGTCTTTGAAAGGGATTATAGAGAAAGGTGTCTACAAAAGTCTTGCGGAAGCAAGAGCTTTGAGGAAATTGTTCGCAAACAAGGAAGACACGGAAGAATCAAGGAATTGGTTTTGAGCGAAAGTTCAACGCCGAGGGTGTTGAATGGGAAGAAGGTCAATATCCCACTCCAAAGTTTGTCTCTCAAGAGAAGAAGTATGATCCTACTTCTTCCAATGAGGAACAAGCTCAAGATGACTTTCCACCACAAGACCACAAGCTAAAAGGCAAGGACAAGCTTCAAGAGGAGATTGATGCATTCATTGAAGCACCCAAGGCCATGGTCAAGTGGGTTCCCAAGGCAACTTCAAGTTCTACTTCAACGAGCTCAACTACTACCCCAAGGATTCCCATCAAGATGATGTGGATTCCGAAGAAGAAGAACTAGAAGGTTCTTGAGGGTGACTCCGCCAATATACTTCACTCATATTCATTTTGGCAAGGACTTGTGCAATCAACTTCCACATCTTGCACTAGTTCATGGAGTCACAAACCCTCATGTTGGTAAGTCAAGGGACAAGGTAATCATCGCTTTCATGGACATCATCTATTATGAACTTCAATCTATGTCCATGGATATTCTTGTTTGTTCCTTGTGGGACTAACCCATGTAGGTATTGAAAGTGCCCGAATCCAAAGGATTGCTCCCAACTCTTGATGATCTTCATCAACATTGAGCATCCACATCTTCAACATCTACATGAAGTCTTCAACGACAACCCAAGGTTAGTTTGACCCTTTAAAAGGGGTTCTCACATCAAGGGGGAGCTTTGCTCTAAAGAAATGAGCTAAAGCATCTCCTAATGATGTGAACACATTAATGCTTTATGGAAAAGTGGTAACCCCACTTGTGCTTAAACGATGAGTATGACCTATGATCAAATGTTCTCATTTGACTCCTAAGTCAATATACTCATATATAGATGACCTAGTCATCACCAAACTGTGTGCTAGCTGTTAGTGTTTTGTTTGTGCATGTTTGACACATATTTCATTTGCTATCTTATTGTGTGAGCATGTTGGATGCATGATTTTATCCATTCGAGGACATCCATTTGTTGCTTTGGTCTTTATGGTTTTCTTTCTTTTTGACCAAATGGATGGACAAGAATGCCTAAGTTTTTCCCCTAGCTATCTATGCTTTCTTGTCTCAAACTCTATTCATGCTTATATCACAAACTTTGAACAAGACTTTTTGGATGCATCGAGTGAGGAGCACTTGAGCCACCGATCCGTCAAAAGCCTAACTTCCAAAACCTTCTAAGTACTTTCGGTCAAACCGATATATCAAATCGGATGCACCGAGATCACTTGATTGATCTAGGTTTTCACCTCGGTGAAACCGAGTTTCAATTTTCGGCGTGATCGATGTGTGTAATCGCACGCATTAACCATCTCGGTCCCACCGAAGTTTGTAACTCGGTCCCACCGACAACCGAAGAGTATATATACTCGAGGACGAGCGTTGATTACTTCTTCAAACGCTTCGCCTCAAAACTCTTCTTCTTGCCGTCGCCTTGGTCTACGGATCGTCTCCGCCGCCGCTCAGCGCGCCTCGCTGAGTCTCCATCGCCGTCAACGGTCCTTCGCCTTGCATCGTTGCCGCCGAGTGAAGCTCCACCGCATTGGGTGAGCTTCATCCCTCTCGTGTTCCAATCGCTGATTCTATGCACGATAGGTGTTGCCATGATTCTTGCCAAGTTTGAGATCTCCATATCCAGCTATTTAGATCATAGAACAAATTTCGAGTGAAAATTTTAGGTTAGGTTTCCGCCGAACACATCTCGGTGTGACCGATTCTGCATTTTCGGACTGACCGATTTGGCCTCTGGCCATTGCACTGCACGTTTCGGTGAAACCGAGTTGTGCAAATCGGTAAGACCGAAGTGAAGATTTAGTGAAACCCTAACTGTCTCGGCTAGATCGAAACCCATTTCGTCCAACCGAAAGTGGTGTATGTGGTCTGCATTTAGGCGTTTGGTTTCACCGAATTGATAGACTCGGTCAGACCGACATGTATTCTGTGAAAACCTAAATCTAAAGTTTGAACTCATTTTTTTGCAAAATCCTCTGCAGTTTGTGATAACTCTTCTATTCTGCCCATACCCACTCTATTCACGGGTTGTCGACATGTCCGAAGGAAGTGACAATGTAACAGTCCGAGATGCCGATTGAGATTCCAGAGGCAGCTACAAGTCCGAAGCAAGCAGTTTTTCAGATGATGGAGAGAGAAGCACTCCAAGTGGATCTGCCTGCTTGCTGCCACCGAGGCTGTGGAGGAAGAGGAACTCAGATGAGGAAGATTCAGATTTCGTTGCAGATGAGGAAATAACGTCTAAGCCAAAGAGGAAGGTGGTTGCCAAAGAGCATCAAGGGCAACAAACCAAGAAAGGCACCAAGAAGGTCAAGAAATCCATTGTTGTACGAAGCTCAAGATGGAAGAAACCTCCGGCAAAATCAAGAAGACTTCCAAGAGGAAGAGGAAAGTTCATGAAGAGAGCTGCGATGATGATGATGATTCGATGAGGAAGCACCTCAGCCACCTCGAAGCGAAGTTGATGGGTGATGCCATCAAGCAGGAGCACCTCCTAAAGCTAAGCCTTCAGCTCCAAAGAAAGGCAGCCCAAGCCAAACCAGCTGCCAAGCCCGGAAGACTGTGAGAAATATTCCAGCTTCAGAGAAGAAAAAGGACAATGTGCCACCTGCAGAATCAGATGATGAGGCTCATGTTCTGCTCAAGCTAAGACAGAAACTGCCAGTTCATAATGAAGCTCATCCTCGAGCTGAAAATATGAAGGAGAGAAAGGACAAAGGACTCAGGCTATGGAGGCAAACAGATCCATATGCCAGCAGGAGAAGAACAGCAGTTGACTCAAGATTCCACACAAGAGAGCAACAAGACTTTTATGAGACAGTGCTCATGGACAAGAAGCCAATTGTTGCTGACACCAGATACGTGGACTGGAAATACATCGACAGTGAAGAGCACAGAGACTATTTCCCACATGTGCACGAAAGCTTCACTGCTTGTGGGATTGCGAGTTTGTTGGTCGGTCGATCGCTGGAACGATGAGATGATCATGCAGTTCTATGCCACCGCACACTTCTATCCAGATGGCAGGATTGTATGGATGACAGAAGGGCAGAGATTTCAGTCTACAGTTGAGGAATGGAGAGCATTGCTGAATGCACCTGTTTCAAGGGAAGATGACATTGATGTGTATGGCATTCCGAAGAAAAATCACGAGTAAATGAAGAACATGTATAATGAGGTTGATGAGAAGGATGTAGAGATTTGGAAGCTTGGATCAGTCTACTACCTTCAGGCAGGTCTCCCAACCACCAACACCATTCTGAGGCATACTTTGATGCCTAAGTCAGGGGACCACCGCATGATAAGAGGGTACTCTATCAACATGCTGCACATTCTAGATCAGAAGACACCTTTTAAGGTGATGGACCTGATAGTTGAGACTATCAAGAGGACAGCAGCTGACCAAAAGAGGTCGTGTGGGTTTGCTCCGCATATTCAGATGCTCATTAATGCCAAGTTTGGCACGGACACCTACCTGTTGGATAGACCCCACTTGCCACTGCAGCTGAACATGAGGACAACGAGGTTGTGATGGTGAGAATGCTCCCACGTCTGTAGAAGGACATGCTAAGTCTGAAGTCGCTAAACAAGCTAAAGCCGAGAAGGAAGCAAGAAAAGCCCAAGAGTGTTGAGAACAACTTCTTGAAGCCACTCAGAGAATTGAGCTACGCTTGCCAAAGATAGTGCAATCTCGGAGAGCCTTGAGAGGATCGTTGAGGATAAGTTCCATGCTCGACGCTGTCGATCAAGTGCGGTCACCGTCAACAAGCTTGATGCGATATCGAGGAAGCTAAGAGGAGAAGGCAGAACTTATGAAGGAGATGGAAGGTGACATGGTCCAGATGACTATGAGCAGCTCGTCTGAAGGTGCCACAAAGCCCAGATCAGCTGCTATTCCAAAGGTCGATCCTGTGGCTACTACATCAAGACCTCCTACAGCTCCGTCGGCCCAAAGACCAGCTCAAAGATCCACTCCTCCAGCTCCACAGACTTCAGCAGAAGCGTTCAGAGATGCAGCCATCTCCACTCCATCGACGCAGACAGAGCCGCCAGCAGAGTCCCGAGTGACGATTAGCTCTATACCTTCGAACTTTTGGTAACTTGTTGCCAAAGGGGAGAAATTGTATAGATCATAGGGCTTCGAGAGAGAGTGCTTCGTTTTTGCTCTTTCGTTTGCGGTTTTCCTTGAGATACTTTTTGAGTTCTTTGAGATACTTCGTGTGTTTGATACTACGTTTGCTCTATCTTGATGAGTGCTTGATCATACTGTGCTTAATGTGTGCTTGATGTCTATCATATTTCATTCATATCTTGTATGATCATTTACTCATGTCTTGGTGATTGGGTGCATGATATTCATTCTTATCATTTTGTGCGCTCCACCAAGATGTATGTGACATGGAAGAGTAACCCATGATCCTAATCGATTGTGCATTTGCATTCAAACGCAAATCTTAAATAATGCACAAATTTAGGGGGAGCTCTTGCTTATCACATACTTCTCAAAGCGACGATGTTATTCATTAATTATATCACTTGTCGAAGCTTTGATCTATATGTTGTCATCAATTACCAAAAAGGGGGAGATTGAAAGTGCAACTAATCCCCAGGTGGTTTTGGTAATTAATAACAACATATATATCATTGAACTAATCATTTCTTGAGAATATTTCAGAAAGTTCAGTGATATGGGTATGGCAATGACTGATGATGTGGACCCCTCAAAATGCTAAGGAAAACATTGGCAAAAGCTCAAGACTCCATTTTTGGTTTAGTGATCCAAGATCACATTGAGTCCATAGGAAAGCCAATACTATTAAAGGGATGAGGTTATGATGATGATCTGGTTGCTCTAAAGTGCTTAATGATTTATCTCTCAAACAATCAGCAATCTTTCATTCCAACATAAACTCATAAGTAATCTCGGTCCCACCGATTCCAAACTCACCACACCGAGATGAACCACCTCACCATATAGCCAAAACCCTAGAATCTCGGATTTTCCGATTCCAAACTCGGTCATTCGAAAATGGTGTTGCCAAGCTTCAGAATCTTCAGACTCAAATCGGTGTCACCGAGATGAGAAAGTCGGTCCCACCGAGATTGGCAAACCCTAGACTTTGGAAGAATCGGTCTAACCGAGATTGTATTTTCGGTCCCACGAAAATCCCAACGCTCACAAGATTTGAACTTTCGGTCCCACCGAGTTGTCAACTTCGGTCCGACCGAGATTGCTCAAATGTGTGTAACGGTTGGATTTTGTGTGGAGGCTATAAATACCCTCCACCTCCTCTTCATTCGTGGAGAGAGCCATCGAAAGAACTACCACTCCTACCTTACATTTCGAGAAGAAAACTACCTACCCTTGTGTTGAGATCAAGTTGCTCCACTCCCACCATATGAAACTTGATTTCTAGTCTTTCCAAGTTGCTTTCCACTCAATCCCTTCCTCCACCACAGCCAAATCAGTGAGGAGAGTTGAGTGTTGGGGAGATTATCATTTGAAGCACAAGAGCAAGGAGTTCATCATCACCAACCCCATCTATTACCTTTTGGAGGGTGGTGCCTCCTAGATTGGTTAGGTGTCGCTTGGGAGCCTCCGTCATGATGTGGAGTTGAACCAAGGAGTTTGTAAGGGCAAGGAGATCGCCTACTCGTGAAGATCTACCCCGAGTAAGGCTAGTCCTCCGTGGGCGTAAGCCATGATGGCATAGACAAGGTTGCTTCTTCGTGGACCCTTCGTGGGTGGAGCCCTCCGTGGACTCAAGGCAGCCGTTACCCTCCGTGGGTTGAAGTCTCCATCAACGTGGATTGACGATAGCACCACCTATCGGAACCACGAGAAAAAATCTCCGTGTCTCCATTGCGTTTGCTCTTCTCCACCTCTCATTTACTATACATGCAACTTACTTTCCGCTGCCATAACTCTAGAATTGCATGTGTAGGGTGATACTTGACTTGGTTATCATTGTGAACTTGCTAAGAAACTACTCAAATCAAAAGGCTAAATTTTTAAGTTGTCAAGTAGTCTAATCACCCCCCCTCTAGACATACTTCCGATCCTACACGCTCCAACTTCACATTCAATGAGCACCTACATCAAGTTCACCTACATGAGCAAAGCAACAACAAGCCCAAGGTATGTTGTTCACATCTTTAAAGGAGCTTTGCTCAAAGTCATGAGTACAAGCAGCTTCATAAGATGTGATCACATCAAATGCTTAATCGAAAAATGGCAACCCCATTTTGAGCTTAAATGATGAGTATGACCTATGATCAAATGTCCTCATTTGACTCCTAAGTCAATATACTCAAACATAGGTGACCTTGTCGCCGACCTTTATCTAGATGAAGTACATATGTTTTGGAGTCTTTCTATTTTCTCTTATTTTCTCTCATTGAGTTTTTCATTATTAAAAAAAAACACAAAAAAAAAAACTTCATCTAGGAATCTTTTTCATTTCTATTCTTCTGTCTTTGTGAATATCCTTTTGGCTCTGATCAATTCCTCGAAAATCATTTACAAATTCATTGCAAATTCTTTGAAACATTCCTCGCAAAGTGAGCTGAATTATTTCTGTATTTCCTTGGAATTAAACTCGGCGTCACCGATTTAAATATTTCGGTCTAACCGAAAAGGATCTACCCTAAGTCCCTGACTTTCGGACCCACCGATCCATCTTAATTCGGTGTCACCGATTTATTTCTTCCAGGATATCATCTTCTGCAGCTCCACTCAATGATTCTCTATGCATGTTCTTTCTTTTGCCCTGTTGTGATTCTTAAGGATCCCACTTCTTTCTTTCCATCTTCCCTAACCTTCCTAGTTTGCTGTGGCACTTGATGTCAAAGGGGGAGAAGACTTAGGGGGAGAAGACAAGATTTAGGGGGAGAAGAAGAGCAATCTTACCTTAAGGTGGAGAGAATCACATCAAAGCTTTGCCGTGTTTTTCCTTATAAGAGAATTTCTCCGTGTTTCACATTGGATATTACATTTGGCATCATTCTTTTGATTTTGCTTTTTTCCATCAAACCCCTTGATCTGAGAGGAATCTTCACAATTGATATCTTATGGAAAGCAAAATCTCTCAGAGTTCATTGAAAATCTTTTAGTTCCGGAGACATGTTTGCTGATTCAAGCTTGTGCTCAATATGAGACACTCTTTACACATGTCATCCCTGGCTTGGTACTCTTGATGTTCTTGCAGTTGGTTGAAGAAATACTCTTGTGTTATCTAACCTTGTTTTCCCAAGTTTATCTCTTGGTACAATGCCAAGGAACCTCCAGTGTATATATGCACTCGCAGAATGTGCATGATGGTGACTTGCTTGTGAATACTTGTTTGCAAGAAATCACCATGCACATATGCATTATCACTCACTTCTTTTCATCTCGCTCGATGCTTATAGCCAAGCTGCATGTAGCACATCTTGCTTTTCTCTCTTGTGTGCTTGTGGTAGGCCAAAACCATAATTTATGAAAATCTTGCACACTTGTAGGGGAGCCTGTACTACATGTTTGTCAAAGCTGTGATAATTCTGTCTTTCTTTCAATAAGCTTTGATGTCTTGTTTAGTGTGTTGCCATCAATTACCAAAAAGGGGGAGATTGAAAGCACATTTGCTCCCTGGGTGGTTTTGGTAATTAATGACAACATACTTTGTGGTTGGACTAATGCTTTTATCAAGTATGTTTCAGGAAATTCAATCACATTGGCATGGCAAAAGGACTGAAGAGGTGGACCCCTCAAAATGCTAAGGCAAGCATTGGCAAAAGCTCAAGACTCCATTTTTGGTTTAGTGATCCAAGATCACATTGAGTCCATAGGAAAAGCCAATACTATTAAAAGGGGATGAGGTTATGATGATGATCCGTTGCTCAAGTGCTTATTGATACATCTCCTAAACTATCAGCAACTTTCACTGCCATATACACTCATAAGTAGTCTCGGTCCCACCGATATTCCAAACTCAGTCACACCGAGATGAACCACCTCAGCCATAAAGCCAAACCCTAGCAAACTCGGATTTTCCGATTCTGAACTCGGTCTCACCGAAAAATGAGTTGCCAAGCTTCTGTAACCTTCTGTCATCAAATCGGTGTCACCGAGATGATGAAGTCGGTCCCACCGAAATTGGCATGCTCTTGTCATTGCACTAATCGGACTCACCGAGATTGTATTTTCGGTCCCACCGAAAATCCCAACGTTCACATTATTTGAACTTTTGGTCTCACCGAGTTGTCAACTTCGGTCCCACCGAGATTGCTCAAATGTGTGTAACGGTTGGATTTTGTGTGGAGGCTATAAATACCCCTCCACCCCCTCTTCATTCGTGGAGAGAGCCATCAGAAAGAACTACCACTCCTACCTTACATTTCTGAGAAGAGAACTACCTACCCTTGTGTTGAGATCAAGTTGCTCCACTCCCACCATATGAAGCTTGATCTCTAGCCTTCCCAAGTTGCTTTCCACTCAATCCTTTCTTCCACCACAGCCAAATCAGTGAGGAGAGTTGAGTGTTGGGGAGATTATCATTTGAAGCACAAGAGCAAGGAGTTCATCATCATCTACAACATCTATTACCTTTTGGAGGGTGGTGCCTCCTAGATTGGTTAGGTGTCGCTTGGGAGCCTCCGTCGAGATGTGGAGTTGAACCAAGAAGTTTGTAAGGGCAAGGAGATCGCCTACTTCGTGAAGATCTACCCCGAGTAAGGCTAGCCCTCCGTGGGCGTAGGCCATGTTGGAATAGACAAGGTTGCTTCTTCGTGGACCCTTCGTGGGTGGAGCCCTCCGTGGACTCTCGCAGCCGTTACCCTCCGTGGGTTGAAGTCTCCATCAACGTGGAATAAAAAAAAAAAAAATGAAAAAAAATAAATGTTTTGGGAAAACCGGGTATCCAAAATTTGACCAAGGAACAAAGAAACAAAAATAATGAAAATAAACGTACCCAAAAAAAAAGGGAAGCCAAAAAATTTTTAAAAAACAAACCCCAAAAAGGAAATACGGGGCCCAAAACCACCCTTTTTTTTTAAAAAATCAAATTTTACCCCAAAGGAATTTTAAATTTGGAATAACCAAACAATAAAGATAATAACCAAAAGAAAAGGGAAAACCAAATCCCTTTTAAAAAAAAATTTTCAAAAAGAAAAAATTTTAAAATGGGGGAAAAAAACAAAATAAGGAAAAACCAAGAAAAAAAAATTCCAAAAAAATTTTTCAAAAAAAATTTAATTTAAAAAAGGGGTTAAAATTTTTTCCCCGGGGTAAAATTTTTAAAAAGACCCCTTTTTTGGGGGTCAGGGTGGGACGGTGAAGGGCCCTTTGGGGGGGTTTTTGGGAAAAACCCCCGGGTTGCCCATCCCCTGACCCCCCCTTTTCCCGCCTGGGGTTTAAAAGGGGGGCGGATTTCCGGATAATTTTTTTAAAAATTAAAAAAAAAAAAAAATTTAAAAAAAACAATTTCCCTCTAAAAAAATTTTGGGGAAAAATTTTCCCCAAAAAAATTTAAATTAACATTTCAGGAAATAACGCCCCAAAAATGAAATATTAAAGGAACCCAAAATGATTAAATATCCAACCTTTCCAACCACTTAAACATTCAATCATAGGAACAACTTCTCGGTATGAAATAAGTAAAATGGTTTGGGGGAAAGGTATCTAAACCTAAATGTAACTCTTCAAAATAAATTTAAGAACAAAATAAAAAAAAAATGAACCCAAGAAGTCCTTGAGTGATAAAGGAATTCAAACACAAAAAAAATTCTTGGCACAATAGATAGCATAGCAACAAAAATCATAACTAAAAGAAATTTGGGATGAATTAAGAACTTTGAAGAAACAAACAAAAAAACTGAAACGGGCAAAACAATTAATGCATTGAAAAAAACTTTAAGGCCGGTCTTGGAAAGTGACTTGAAGAAGGTCAAAATCCGACAAAGATCACGCTGAAAGAGGATAGACGGTTTCAAAACAGATTTAGGAAATGGAATTATCGTAAATGATAAAAGCATGTTCAAGGTTTTAATAAGCAAACGTCGGGCCTTGGGGTAAGTGATAACGGGATAATCGCAAGCCGGGTAGGGCTAGCGGTTTCTGCCAAACCGGCAGGCCAATGGAATCGGGGCTAGCCAAAGACTTTAAAAACATTGCTAACTAATGCATTTGGCTTGGCATTTTGCAAAAGTCTTTTGGCCCCGGTAATTACATCTAAATTTAAAAACATTACCCAATTTAAATTCTCCATTTTTATTTAAATATTATAGATTCCAATAATAAATCCAAACTATCTCGAAAAATTTAAACAAATGCCTCTTACTAATTGATTTAAAACCATTGAAAAGAAATCCATTCGAATCCCAAAGTTTTAATTTCCCTTGTCAAATTTGAGAGCATAAATAATCTTCCAAAATATTAAAATTTCGTACTGGGTAAAACTCAAATAATACCCTCAAAGCTGGTTGTAATTCAGGGAACTTTAAATATTCCTCTATCGTATCTGCCCCTGGAATATGTAAACCTACCCTTTAACGGATTCCTTGGAAACTGGCACCTCTGCTATCGGTTCCTCAAATCAGAATGTCATAACTTCCACCAACCTTATACAATCCAATCCTCGTAACTTGCCCAATAGTGAATCTAATATAAGCTACCTTTCCACTTCCAGGGTATATGGCCATAATGTAGCACTCTTATACTTTCCCTCCCAAAATTTTACTCATGAATTTCCCTACTTCCAATAATACTTTAAACGTAATCAATTTTAAACTTTTTGCCGGTTTCCAAATTACTCCTTGGTTTTCTGGAAATCGGTAAATAGTTCCTACCGGCAACCTTTTCAACTTACATCGGAAATGTCACTCCAATAATGGTCTATTCCATTAAGAACTTTGTGCATTCCAAAGCCTAATTGGCTTAAAAATCCCCTCCTTTTGATTCCTTCCAATTTACACAGGGTCTGAACTATTCCAAATCGTGATTAGCCTTAACTTGAAATGGGCTTGATCTGTCCAATTCCGAACATTTAAATCGTCTGCATCTCCTCATCCGTAATGACGGAAAAAATAGCTACCTTGGACTTCACATGAACATTGGCCTTTCCGGATGGAAAAGTTAGTTTATCCATACCATATAAACCATCCTTTACGAAGGTTTCCATTTTAAAATTACATTTACTCGTGGCAACCTCGTGACCCGGTTCAGTAAAATCTGGGGGAATCTATTGGCCACTGGCATATTCCAATCACCCGGCTCCCAATAGTTCCGTGTTGGCGGGGTGAAGGATGGGGCTCCTTGCGAAGCCTCCTTAGTCCTCAAGGATCCGCTCACTAACTCCTAAATTGTGTGCACCCTGCTTGGCCCGTCTTAATCAATCTTTTTCAATGACTTTCCCACTTCCTGAAATCATTTCACAAAATTTTCCTTTAAAACCTTTGCCATGCCAACTTTTGGATTAATTTTTCAAGAAATAAATATTTCAAGGTTAACCCTGTGTGATCTTAATTCCAAATTCTCAATTTTGGGTCAATTTATCTCTTCTCATTTTATCCAAGAAATCCAATTTCAAAAATTTCTCCTTTGAAAATTTCCAAATCAATAACAAGCGCAAATTTCCTGAACTTTCCTTGATTATCCAAGGGCTTAAATCACAAACTTATTTCAAATGTACTCTGCATTTTGATTTAAACTTCTGAATGCTGCCTTTGAATTGGTAAATTTCAATTCCTCATTAACCTTACCGGTTCCTAACTGATCTGGCCAAAAACTTGCACCTTGGCGATGGCCGTCCAAATTTCCATCCCTTGAAACTTTAACCCTCCTTACAAATCTTAATTCTTTGGTCACGGTCAGCGGAGGCGAACACGAGGCCTGTGTTGGATGCTCCTCGGCAGAGGATGCCGACGGATTGTCCGCCACCAACTCCGAGGTGGAGAGTGCCATGAATCACAAGCGCCCCGACAGTTCTTCGTGACACATGTTTCTCCCAAGAGGCATTGAATGCCTTCACTTGGAGATGTGCACCTCCGTGCCGCCAAGATGGTCTAGCAGAGCCACGGAGCAAAGATGTAAAAGACATACTGGTGAGAAAATTTGATGATTATATATGCCAAGAGCCCCCGAGACTTGAAATAGTTAGAATAACTGATTTAAGTATCATTTGTTATGCAGGATCTTACAGAAAAGAATACCCAACTGTCCCAGGAGCTTGAAGAGTGCAAAGCCCAACTTGGGGCCGCACTAGCCGTGATAGGGGAAGCCAAAGAGACCCCCTCTGGTAATATACGTTTCAAAGGATAAGTATATTGTGAGGTGCGGCGTGTGTATAAATCTGACAATAGCATTGCAGATGACACCGGGGTAGATCCGGACAAGCAACAACTCTTGCGCCGATTAAAGGCCGGCGAGAACGTGCTTACGAGGGTGAGGCAGGAGAAAAATAATCTCCAAGATGCCAACACCCAGCTGGGTGAGGAACTAAAGGATGTTCGTGCTCACGGTATCGACTCTGATAGGAGAATCGGCGGCTTCGACGCTGCATGTTTAGTAAGTGCTTGAATGAACTTTGAAAAAGAGTTTGGCATGGAAGTCGACTAACGAGTTATGTCTCAGAGGTATGCTCTGTGTCGCCCCACTGAGGAAATGCCTGTTCGGGTGACCTTCTTCCCAAGTTTACAACTGCATCTAACGAAGTTCGGCAGTGATGAAAGGCGCCGCCTGCACCTTGTGGCTATCTGTCTCCCTGCCCAAGGCCTTGGAGAGCTTGCAGAGAGGCTTTTGAGCGCGGTGGCGCTCCGATTATGGAAGATATTGGCTGCCGTCAAGGTGCGTGGAGGCTCGGGCCATGGTGAAGACGCTGCACACGAAGGTTGACCCAAACCACATGGCCGAGGTCGGACCTGTGGGGCCTGATGGGAAGGAGATCCCTGTGAGCTTATTGTACGACCAAGTAGAGTTGGCCGCAAAGTATTCCCAGCAGGACTGTAAACTAGACAGCCTATTAGATGGCATTGAAGAGGAATACAATCAGTCGAATTGACTATGTAATTTAAGATGACATGTAAAATGCTTTCTAGCCGGATTGTAGATCGTTTGTCATAGCGGACCTTTTCGCTTCAACCTCGAGACCCAATAGTCTGGAGTGTGTCCGAATACCCTTGCGGTTATATAAGAACCGGGGCATGCATGGAGACCAGGCGTAGGGGTCATTAGTGCTTTATCAGACAAGTGCCCAACTAGCTGTGTTATATTACATGGTTAGTAAGAAACATCTTCCAGGGAGAATAGTTCCATTAGGGGTTCCTTTCCCTGGGAGGCATGCCCTAAAGTGCATGTTCGGACTGTGAAAAAAGCAGAAAAACATCTGGGGGCAGATAAATAAATAGGTAAGAAATCGTCTTTTAGTTCACCGACCGAATATTCCCTTAAGAACGCTAGCTTTCGGCTTCACCCTGTCTCGAGGTACACACCGGGTGACCCGCAAGAATAATCGCAGAGGTGCTCCTTTACCACCTAGCGAACAATCAGAACGAGGGGTAAGCACAGAGCCAGCAACCCAGCTTGGCCAAAACTTAAGTCATATCGATGCATATAATGGTGAATAAAAGGTACATGCGGAAGTGTGACACATGTGTTGGGCATGAAGCCCGATAAATAAGCTTCATAAAGAAGCCCTGTATAATGAGCGGATAAGCGCGTCAAGTGTGTGCGAACAAAGCGCGAACGAGACTTCAAAGGCTGTAAGAGAAAAGGAGGGAGAAGGGGAGAAATATAAGACAGCTACTGTATAAAACATAGACGGAGGAAGGAGATGAACTCAGAATCCGGCGCTAGGCGTAGAATCTTCGAAGACGGGCAGCGTTCCATGGGTTCGGCTCGAGTCGGTTATCCGATGCATTTCGCAGACGGTACGCTCCGCCGGTCAGGACTTGGTCAATGATGAAGGGACCTTCCCATTTGGGCTTGAGTTTGTCCTTTTCTTGTCCGCAGCGAGAACTAACTCGCCAACATTGTAAGTTTTGGCCCGTACTTCTCTGCTTTGATATCTTCGAACTTGCTGTTGATAGAATGCGGAATGGGCTTTTGCCACGTCACGCTCCTCCTCCAAGGCGTCCAAACTGTCCTGCCGATCGAGCTCGGCTTCTCTTTCTTCGTACATGCGCACGCGAGGTGAGTCATGAATTATATCGCAGGGCAAAACTGCCACTGCGCCGTATACCATAAAGAATGGTGTGAATCCGGTAGTGCGATTTGGCGTGATCCGCAGCCCCCAGAGTACTGAGTCGAGCTCCTCTACCCAGTGCGGTGTTAGATTCCTTGAGGGACCGCACTAGTCTGGGTTTGATGCCGCTCATGATTAGACCATTTGCTCGCTTGACTTGACCGTTAGTTTGAGGGTGATAGACTGAAGCATAGTCGAGCTTGATGCCCATGTTTTTGCACCAGAGTTTGACCTTGTCGGCCGTGAAGTTCGTGCCGTTATCAGTGATGATGCTGTGGGGGACACTGTAATGGTGTACGACCCCTGATATGAAGTCTATCACTGGTCCGGATTCGGCCATCTTAACAGGTTTGGCCTCTATCCATTTGGTGAATTTATCCACCATGACCAGTAGGTATTTTTGCTTGTGGGTTCCTCCTTTAAGGGTCCAACCATGTCAAGCCCCTGACATGAAGGGCCGGTGATGGGTATAGTTTTCAGTGCGGTGGGTGGCATGTGGCTTTGATTAGCAAAGAGCTAGCAACCGACGCATCGTTGGACTAAGTCCTGAGCGTCTTCCCGGGCCGTCGGCCAATAAAATCCTGTACGGAAGGCCTTGCCTACAAGGGACCGGGCTACGGCGTGGTGCCCGCCGAGTCTGGCATGAATTTTTGGCAGAAAATTCCGCCCTTCCTCTCGGAGATACACCTTTGAAGGACTCTGGTTGTGCTTTTCTTATAAAGCTCTCCTCGTGGACCTTGTAGGCTTTAGATCGCCACACTATGCACGTGGGCCTCATTTTGGTCCTCGGAAGTTCCTGCCTGGTTAGGTAGGCTAGGAATGGTTCCATCCACGAGGCGATGACCGCCATTATTACGTGAAATGAGGGTGTTACTGTTGGCAGAACCACCAATTGTGTCGAATGTTCGGTGTCGGCAAGGCGGTTGGGTCCGGTTGTTATTTCCGGACTCCCCTCCCATAGTACGGATGGCTTAAACAACCTCTCTAGGAAGATGTTGGGAGGGATGGCATCGCGCTTTGCGCCAATGCGTGCCAATACGTCTGCTGCCTGGTTGTTATCTCGGGCTAAATGGTGAAATTCGAGCCCCTCGGACCGAGCTGACATTTTTAGGACGGCGTTGCGATAGGCTGCCATTTTCGGATCCTTGGCATCGAAGTCTCCATTTATTTGGGACATCGCGAGGTTCGAATCCCCGCGCACCTCTAGGGTTGAATGCCCATGGAGACTGCCATCCGGAGACCATGTAGAAGGGCCTCATATTTGGCTGCATTGTTGGAGTCCGTATACATTATCTGGAGTACGTATTGAATTGTATCTCCGGTTGGCGACGTCAGAACGACGCCAGCCCCCAGACCAGCCAACATTTTGGAGCCGTCAAAGTGCATGATCCAGTTGGAATATGCGCCCGCACTCTTTAGGAGTTCGCTTCATCCATTCGCACGAAGTCGGCCAAAACTTGCGACTTAATAGCTCGCCGTGGCTTATAGGTTATGTCGAACGGGAGGAGCTCAATGGCCCATTTGGCAATCCGGCCCGTCGCGTCGCGGTTGATTATAATGTCGTTAAGAGGTACTTTGGAGGCTACTGTTATCAAACACTCTTGAAAGTAGTGTCGCAGCTTCCGGGATGCCATGAACATCATGTACGCTATCTTTTGATAATGCGGGTACCGTGGCTTGCATGGAGTTAGGACAGTGGACACGTAGTAAACTGTTTTTTGAAGGGGGAACTTGTGTCCGTCCGTTTCTCGTTCGACAACGAGCACCGCGCTCACAACTTGATGAGTTGCCGCGATATATAATAGCATTGGTTCGCCCATGTTGGGCGCGGCCAGGACCGGGTTTGTTGCCAATATGGCTTTTATTTCTTCGAGTCCAGCCGTGGCCGCATCCGTCCACGTGTTCGGTGCGTCGGAGGAGGCGATAAAGGGGTAATGCCTTTTCTCCCAAACGGGAGATAAAGTGTCTTAGAGCCGCCACACATCCTGTCAATTTTTGTATTTGTTTGAGGTCCTTTGGGATATCCAATTGTGACAGAGCTCGGATCTTGGCTGGGTTTGCTTCAATTCCTCTGCCGGATACAATGAAGCCCAAGAGCTTTCTGGCTGGTACGCCGAAAACGCATTTTTCCGGGTTGAGCTTGATGTCATATGTTCAGAGATTATCGAATGTGAGCCTCAAGTCATCTACTAGAGTTTCGACATGCTTGGTTTTAACGACCACATCGTCTACGTATGCCTCCACTGTTTTGCCGATCTGGTTAGCTAGACATGTCTGAATCATGCGCTGATATGTTGCGCCGGCGTTTTTGAGCCCGAAGGGCATTGTGTTGAAACAGAATGGGCCATATGGGGTGATGAATGCTGTTGCAGCTTGGTCGGGCTCTGCCATCTTAATTTGGTGGTAGCCGGAGTATGCGTCGAGGAAGCACAATGAATCGTGTCCTGCGGTAGCATCGGTAATTTGATCGATGCGGGGGAGGGGGAAGGGATCCTTTGGGCAAGCCTTGTTAAGGTCCTTGAAATCGACGCATAGGCGCCAGGATTTGTCCTTCTTTGGTACCATCACCAGGTTTGCTAGCTAGTCCGGATGTTTTATATCTCTGATGAATCCGTCCTCCAATAGTTTGGCTAGCTCCTCTGCCATGGCCTGTCTCTTGGGTTCGGAGAAAAGCCGAAGAGCTTGTTTGACTGGCTTGAATCCTTTTAGGATGTTTAGGCTGTGCTCGGCCAGCCGGCGTGGGATTCCTGGCATGTCTGAAGGGTGCCAGGCAAAAATGTCCCAATTTTCGCGTAGGAATTCTCGTAGTGTGGCGTCTACATCAGGGTTTAATTGTGCCCCGATGGCGGCCATTTTTGTAGGGTCCGTTGGATGGACTTGGAATTTTACTATTTCGTCCGCCGGTTTAAAGGAGGTGGACTTGGATCTCTTATGGAGTATCACATCATCCCTGTTCACCATGGATCGCAGTGCAGTGAGTTCCTCGGCCGCTAGGGCTTTGGATAGTGCCTCAAGCGCCAGTGCGACTGTCTTGTTTTCGGTGCGGAGTGCTATGTCCGGGTCACTAGCAAGAGTGATGATTCCGTTGGGCCTGGGCATTTTGAGCTTCATGTACCCGTAATGGGGTATAGCTTGAAAAATTGTGAATGCCTCTCGCCCTAATAGAGCGTGGTATCCGCTGCTGAACGGGGCCACTTGGAACGTGACCTCCTCGGACATGTAATTATCCGGCGTGCCGAACACCACATCCAGTGTGTTTTTTCCAGTACAACATGCTTCCCGGCTGGGGATTATTCCTCTAAAGGTTGTGTTGCTTCGCTCAATGCGGCTTCAGTCTATTTCCATTTTTCGGAGGGTTTCCTCGTAAGTGAGGTTCAATCCGCTGCCACTGTCCATGAGTACCTTGGTAAGGCGAAAGCCGTCCACTATTGGACTAAGGACCAATGCGGCTGGTGCTCGGGCTGTTCGGAATTTAGGTTTGTCACTGGCGTTAAAGGTAATAGCCATGTCACTCCATGGGTTTATTGTTGCTACTTGGTAGACTTCGACAAGGCTGTGGAGTGTTCGTTTCCGCATATTATTTGATACGAAAGTCTCAGAGACTCTTAATACCGTACTGGTATCCCTGGGCTGGTGCTCTAGAGTTAGAAGCTCTTCGCCACTTTTGGCCACTTGCCGTAGTATCCAACATGCTCTAAGGCTATGAGTTGGAGTGGCGCCCTCTGTACTATGAATTTTGTAGGGTCCATTGAGCCATCCCTCCAGTACGGTTCCATGCCCTATACAGGGTTTTTGCTTTTTGGTATTTAACCCGGGTGACTGGCGATGATGCACCCTTTTATTTCGGACTGGGGTTGTATTCAGGGCCGGATTGTCCCAAAAATTTATTTCGGTTTTCCAGGCGCTTTCCATCGCATAGTACTTTCGTACTATGGACGCCAAGTCAGCGAAGCGTGTAATTTCACGATGACTTACGACGTTGAGGATTCCCTTGTCTATGCAATTATTGCCGAAGAGTGAAATTGCGTCCTCCTCACGGCAATCCTTTATCCTGTTCATGACCAGGAGGAATCTGGCCTAGTAATGGTGTACTATTTCTACGGGCTCTTGCCGGATTTGGGATAGATTGCTTATGTTTGGGTGGGCGGGTGGAATTAAATTCGGAACCCCGTCCAATCTAAGACTCAGGGGCCAAGAAGTTTCCGAACTTGGAAGCTTGGGTTCTTGGATGTTGTCCAATGAATCTAGCCCACTACCTAACTTTAGGTTCAGGGCTTGAGTGACGTCCTCCACTCCGCAGGAATCCGGCATGGAGGGAACGGGAATCCGGACATAGCTAGTCCTTAAAATAGAGGAAGGGTCGCCGTATTGTTCCTCAACCACGGCAACGTGGTGGGTAACCTGGGGAGAGTTTATCTCTCTCAGATCGGGTTTAGGCCCAATCTGATCATAGTCTATAGCGACTCCCAGGGCGGCGATGCGATCCAAGAGCTCGTTTAAGGAAGAGAGCTCCATCGGATCTAACTGGTCGACGAGTTCCGAGTTAACGTGAAGATTGCTTTCGATGACCCGAGAAGTCATCGTCGGTGCGGTGGCCGAACAAGCGGTCAAAAGAAAACCGCCTAGCCAGAGAGTTTGGCCGATGGCCAAAGCTCCTTTAGCAACAATGCCGTCTTTAAAGACGGGATGAGGCATCGTTCCTGATGGCGACAGCACAGAGGAACTCTCAATGAAAGCACCAATGTCGGTGTCAAAACCAGCGGATCTCGGGTAGGGGGTCCCGAACTGTGCGTCTAGGCGGATGGTAACAGGAGACAAGGGACACGATGTTTTACCTGTGTTGGGCCCTCTCGATGGAGGTAAAACCCTACTCCTGCTTGATTAATATTGATGATATGGGTAGTACAAGAGTAGATCTACCACGAGATCAGAGAGGCTAAACCCTAGAAGCTAGCCTATGGTATGATTGTTGTTCGTCCTACGGACTAAAACCCTCCGGTTTATATAGGCATCGAAGAGGGTTAGGGTTACACAGAGTCGGTTACAATGGTAGGAGATCTACATATCCATATCACCAAGCTTGCCTTCCACGCCAAGGAAAGTCCCATCCGGACATGGGACGAAGTCTTCAATCTTGTATCTTCATAGTCCTGGAGTCCGGCCAAAGGTGATAGTTCGGCTATCCGGACACCCCCTAATCTGGGACTCCCTCAGACCCCCTTTTTTAGGTGGGGGAAAATCCAACCATTATCCTCATAGCCCGCACAGAGCGGTACTACCGCTCCAAGGAGCGATACGACCGCTAGGGCGGTAGTAGCCCTTTGAAAAACAACAGCGAGGAGGCAAAAGGCCGGTAGAACCGCCAGAGCGGTACTACCGCTCGTCCTCACGGTACTACCGCTAGGAATAGCGGTACTACCGCAAAGGGTAGTGGTACTACTGCTTGCGAGCGGTACTAAAAAAATACATCCGTGCCTACTACCGCTGGACCTAATACGAGATTTTGGTCTGGAGCAGTACTACTGTTGTAGTAGCCGCGGTAGTGTCGCTCTGGAGCGGTAGTAAAAAATTACATCCGCTCTAATCCGCGGTAGTACAGCTGCAGCCTTTCCAGAACACCAAAACTGCCACAACTTCTGCAAACGGACTCCGAATTCAACGAAACCAAGTTTGTTGGAAAGCTAACGACATGGGATAACAAAATCTTGATAGAAATATCAATAAGAAGCAAATTAGAAAAGTCCCATGAGAAAATGGTGAGAACCCTTCCTCGAAAAAGACTGGTAAAACCTCCAACACCGAAAACGCGATAGAAGAACCATATGAAATCCATTTTCGATGTTCTAGAGCTTGTCATGAAGATAACCACAAGCTCTAAAACCTCAAAAGAAAATAAAAATAAGAATCAAGAAATATGATGCAAGGATGCAATGGTTTGAGCTCTCGACAAACGATACGATCACACAACTCACTTGAGAGCCCCCCTTGATAGTACGGCTATCGATCTTATAACCCGGTCTCCAAACTATCACCATGAGACCGGTAAAATATAAAACCTATCAAAGGCAAACCTTTACCTTTAATGAAGTCCAATTGAGCTAGATGATGACGATCTTGACTCCCTCAAGTTGGACCACCTTTCTTGATTGCGTTCGCTCGATGAAGACTAGTTGATTGCTCCCCCATACTCCACTATGGGTGAGCACTCTTTGGCACATTTTCACAAGTCCATTGTCACCACAATGGACGGCAATCTTCAAGCACTTGATCTCTTCGTGATGCATCACTTGAACATGCACACTGCAACCTAACCCCACAAAGAACTCTCACGAAGACCATGGGTTAGTACACAAAGCGGAATGGACAATGCTTACCATACGATGGGATCACTTGATCCCTCGGTACATCTTGTACGCTTTGTATGTTGATCAACTTGATTCACTCTTGACTTAGTCTTGATCAACCTTGAATCTTTCCAACTCTCTATGTTTGGACGATGTCTTGAAGGTAGACGTGAATGATCACACAATCTTCTTCTTCAAGACATGCTTGCAATAAGCTCAACACTCACATGACCAATCTTTGGATAATTCCTTAGTAGCACCTTGGTCAACTCATAAACTCCTTGAAACCAACACATGGACTTCAAGAAAATCCTATGGACAAATCCTTCGAATATAACTCAATGCAACCATTAGTCCATAGAGAATGTCATCAATTACCAAAACCACACATGGGGGCATCGCATGTCCTTTCAATCTCCCCCATTTTGGTAATTGATGACAATCACTTTCAAGAGAGTTTATATAAGGAATTATGCATAACCATGCAATGCAACAACCAATGATGCATGCGTATGAGATGCAAAAGCTTAGGAACAAAACCAAAGTAAGAAGAGATGACTCTCTAAACTTTTCCGTAAAACTCTCTGAAACTTCTCCCCAATTGGATCGTTTGCCAAAATGGGCGAAAAGCTAAGAAGGCCAATATAAATTGTGTTCCTCCATAAATTGTGTATTTCTCAACAAGATAGTAGAATGCCAATACACATATCGAAAGGTAAATACTTGGAGGAACACACACTATATTGAGGCACAAAGATTGCTAAAGAATGGTATGCCACAAGGACATAACAAAGAGAGACACAAGAAATCAAGCAATTAAAAGATACCAATTGAAGCAAGCAATAAAAGGATATCAATTAAACCAACTAGACCAAAGATCCTACGAGCCACATGAATAAAGGATATTATGATATGAGCGAAGGAGTGTTCTAAAGAAACTAGAGAAGCTCCCCATGATTTGTGCATACATATGAATTTTTGTATTTGAATACAAAGTGCACAAAATAGGATCATAGCTCCCCCAAAATTAATAGAGACTTACAACAAGTGTAAGTGAGCATATAGGAAACAAAGCCTAGCACTTGCAATCAAACAAATGGTTGAGCAATCATGTAAAAGAGGCAACTAAGAGTAGGCTCAACCAAAATGATGTGTGTGAGTCATGGCAAAGCACTTGAGAAGACTAAAATAAGGATGAGCATTAAGCATCAACAGAGTCTTGGATAAATGAGATACACGGTGCATGACATGTCCTCTCCACACACACCCAACTAGCAAATGGGTTCACAAGCTCACTAAAATGATAACAACAAAGCTTGCGACAACCCATGGTAAAGATAGAAGATGAAGGCGTCATCAAGATGAGGGATACCAATTAAGATGGCAAAAGACTCATAAAGATAAGCATGAGGAAAATAATCTTCACCACACAAGAGTGCATCAAGATCCGACGATATAAGACATGCACTCAAGGCAAAAGCTTTCACGGAGCCACCAAAGAAATAACGTAAGAAAGACAAGGTGGACGTGAATGAAAGGATATCATCTAGATATGCAACTTCTCTCAAGTGTATAAGATTATTCTAGGTAGACAAAATCATGATATATATCTACAAAGAAGGATGTACACCCAAAATAGTTACAACACGGAGGAACAAGATATCCAAAAGGAATTCATACATATACCAATAAGATATTTGCTTGGAAGCATAGCACATGGCTAGATATGGTCTTATTGTATATAAACGAATTCCTAGCACACAACCATCAAAGACATCACAACTAGCAACATGAGATCATCATTGAGATGCTTTGAGAAAGGAAACAAGTATCACAAAATGGAATGAATAGCATGCCAAGATGCAACCTACACAAGGTTAAATGCAAGAAAATACGCATGAATAGATACTTGTTACCCAGATATCATTGGAAGGATGTAGAAGAAACCAATTGAAGGTAGTAGTGTAGCGACCCAACCTCAGATGGTCAAGTCTCTGTGCTCAGGTGTCATCCCTGGATCAGTAATGCTAACACCACACAGTACTTCGAAGGATTTATAACAGAGTAGCAATCACACACTTATTACATCGAATGTCTCAAAAGAGAACTTATTACATCTAATGCGATAACATCGGAAGGCTTGGAAGATAAAGTGAGTCCATCAACTCCAACGGCATAACTGAGCTGCACGGCAACGACCTACGAACCTTACTCCTCGTCTGAAAAGTCTGCAACATAATACGTTGCAACCCGAGAACGGGTCAGCACATGGAATATGCTGGCAATGTAACACAAAAGACCAATAACAGAATAATGCTACCACTACATGCATATTTGGCTGGTGGAAAGCTCTATGGTTACAGTTTTGCAAAAAAGCCAATTTTTCCCTACTACAAAGGAATCAATTTTAATTTAACTATCATGGTGGTTGAAACATCATTTAAGGTAAACCCCAACTCAATGATCCCAATTAAAAGTAATTAACAACCCAGCAATATTAATTTAAGAGTGTTGAGATACATGCGAATACTCAAGTACTAGATACTCAGAATTGTCCATAACCGGGGACACGGCTAACCATGATTAGATTGTACACTCTGCAGAGGTTTATGCACTTTTCCCATAAGACTCGATCGCCTCCGTTAATTCTCGACCGCATGGTGTTTGAGAGACGGATGAACGAGACACGATCTTCGAAGCATTAACTCTCTACTCAAGGCAGACCATACCAAACCTACAAACCGACTACCGCCGATCCACCTCTTCAAGAGCTTCATGCAACTTACTCAACTATGCTAGAGCCCATAATAGCTTGCGGCTGCACACGGAAGTTTCTAGCATGAATAGACTCGATTCCTTTGAGCCGGGTGGCGGTCCATAGGAAAATCACACGGTAACCCCGGATTTCCAAAATAAACAGTAATCCTTGGTAACCCAAAAGGCCAATCCACCCGGATGTGTATTAAAGTTGCCACCTTAAGTAAACCATTAATTAACAATCTCACATCTGTCATGGATATCACTCAAACCCAATCCACGTCTCACGAGCATAGCATGGCAATATAAGCATAACGTAGAAGTAACTCCCAAGGGTTTGATATGAAACAGGCAATAGGTTCTACCTCATCAACTACTTCCCAATACCCACATGTTAAAAGCATCCTAATCATGCAATGTTTGAGGACTGAATCTAATGCATAAAACTGGGTATGAAAAGAGTATGATCAATGTGTTACTTGCCTTGCCGACGATCCGGGTATCCTAGAGACTCAGAGTAACAACCGCAGACTCGGGAATTCTAAGCGCAAGCAAACAATAACATACATAAGCAACAATCAAAGATGCACAAGTAGAACTCCAAATAAAAGAGTCGACGGAGAGTTCAACTTAAGAACTCCGGTTTGCAAAAGAATCAAATCAAACAAATCAACGAAACTCAAACGGCAAAAGAAACAACTTCGTTTTGCTATTCTGGATCTAAGTCAAATTTTACAGAAGAAAAATCTTGTTTGAGTTGATTATTCGGAAAGAAGGTTTGAGATGAAACTCCAGCGCTTGAATCGCTCGATTCCGATAAACGAGCTTAAAAGAAAAACAGGTTTGAAAATCAGATCAGAAATCGCGATCAGAATAATCGCAGAATAAATCCGATAAAAAGAAAAAACGACGAACTGCTAAACGGACGAACGTTCGTTAACAGAAACTAAACAGTGAACGCGTTCGTAAAAACGAACGGACGAATGCTAAAAAATAAACCGGGAAAATAAAATAAACCGATCTAGAAAAAAACGATCTAGGGTTTTCAAAAAAACCGAGGGGTTTATTTAAAAAAAATGGCGGCGGGTCGGGTACCTCTGGCGGCTCGTCCGGGCGCGGCGGCTCAATGGGCCGCGGCGACGGCGAGTGGGGGCTCTTGAGGCGGCGGCGGCGGTGAGCAGGGCGGCGACGGCTGGCTCGGCGGCGGATGCTGGATCGGGCTGCGGCGGGTGGCGGGTGGTGTGGTGGCGGCTTTATAGGGGTGGGGCGGCTCGGCTTGGGCGAGGGGCGCCGGGTGGAGTCCGGCTCGGACCCGCCTCGGCGTCGTCCGTGCAGCAGCGCCAGCGCCATGAGGAAGGCGGCGGTGGTGGCTGGCCCTCGGCCCGGTCGGCGCGAGGTTAATTTTTTTAAAAATATTCATGAAGAAAAATTCCTAGAAAAATAAATAAAATCTAAAATTCCAAAACAAGTTTTCTTCGTCTAAATAAAATATTTAGAACAAGATGAACTTTTCTTGGCCCCAAAAATGCAATTTTTAAAATATGCAACATTTTTCTAGGAGAAATAAAATCCCGAATAAATCAATTAAAATCCCAAAAATGATTTTTAACATTTTTCCTCCGATATTTCAATTATTTTGGAGAAGTCATATTATCTCCCCTCATTTATTATTTTAAAATGAAATATTTTCCGGAGAGAAAATAATTAAAATCAAATGCTCGTCTTCACTATTCGATAAAAATTTCAAATATGAAAATTAGAAAATCCCCAACTCTCTCCGAAGGTCCTTGAGTTGCTTAGGATTTCGAGGATTGCAAACAAAAAAGCAGTGAAATATGATATGCATGGATGATCTATGTATAACATGCCAAATTGGAAATTTGGGATGTTACAAACCTACCCCCCTTAAGATGAATCTCGCCCTCGAGATTCGGGTTGGCTAGAAAATAGGTGCGGATGGTCCTTGCGAATATCCTCCTCTCGCTCCCAGGTGGCTTCCTCCTCAGAATGATGACTCCACTAAACTTTGCAAAACTTGATCACCTTGTTGCGAGTGACTCGTCTATCAAACTCAAGAATCTTAACTGGCTTCTCCTCATAAGTCAGATTATTATCCAGCTGAATCGCTTCCAAAGGTACTGTATCATTCAACGGTATATCAGCCATCTCAGCATGGCACTTCTTCAGCTGTGATACGTGAAACACATCGTGAACTCCTGACAATCCTTCTAGTAACTCCAGCTTGTAGGCAACTTCTCCCATCCGTTCCAAAATACGATACGGTCCTACAAATCTCGGGGCTAACTTTCCCTTAACTCCAAATCGTTTTTACTCCCCTCAAGGGTGATACTCGTAGATAGGCTCTGTCTCCAACTTCATAAGTTACTTCCTTGCGTTTTGAATCTGCGTAACTCTTACATGCGGGTGAGCAACCTTTAGTCTGTCCCTGATCAGTTTAACCTTCTCCTCTGATTCCTTGATCAAATCTGGTCCAAACAACTGACGGTCTCCTACCTCGTCCCACATCAATGGTGTTCTACACCTGCGTCCATACAGAGCTTCGAATGGTGCCATCTTCAAACTGGCCTGGTAATTGTTGTTATAAGAAAACTCTGCGTACGGCAAATTGTCATCCCAACTAGATCCATAATCTAGCGCACAGGCTCTCAACATATCCTCCAAAATCTGATTGACTCTCTCTGTCTGCCCATACATGCGTGGGTGAAAAGCATCTTGAACTCAATCGGGTCCCCAAAGTCTCGTGTAACTGATGCCAAAACTTTGAAGTAAACTGGGTTCCTCTATCTGATACGATGCTCCTCGGAACTCCATGTAAACATACGATCCTGGTCATATATATCTTGGCCAACTTCACACTTGTATCGTTGTTTTCACGGGATGAAATGAGCTACCTTAGTCAATCGATCCACAACTACCCATATAGAATCATATCCGCCTTGGTTACGGGTAATCCGTAATAAAGTCCATACCAAGTTTATCCCACTTCCATTCGGTATTGGCATAGGTGTAAGATCCCATTGGCTTCGATGTTCGCCTTCACTCTCGACATACATCACATACGGCTACATACTCGGCAATATCCTTCTTCATTCCAGTCCACCAGAAACGTTCCTTCAAGTCCAAATACATCTTGGTGTTTCCGGGGTGAATCGAGTATGGTGAGTCATGGGCCTCCTGTAGTATCAACTTCCTGATCTCCGAATTGTTGGGCACATAAATTCGGTCCTCAAACCATAAGGTATCGTGCTCATCCTCGCGAAAACCTTTGGCTTTACCTTCGCCCATCCTCTCTCTTATCTCAGGAATCTCTTTGTCTTCCTTCTGAGCTTCTCGAATCTTATCCAACAGTGTCGACTAAACTTCCATTGTTGCAAGAAAACCTCTTGGAACAATCTCCAATCGTAGTTCCATGATCTCTGCAGCTAACTCCTTTGGCATTCCTTTGCTCACAAGAACATTAGCATAGCTCTTCCGGCTCAAAGCGTCTGCTATGACATTGGCCTTCCCTGGATGGTAGTGTAGTTTCATGTCGTAATCCTTTATAAGTTCCAACCATCTCCTCTGCCTGAGGTTCAACTCCTTTTGTGTGAAAATGTACTTCAAGCTCTTATGATCCGTGTACACATCACAACGGTTTCCAATAAGATAATGTCTCCAGGTCTTTAGTGCATGCACTACGGCTGCTAACTCCAAATCATGCGTGGCATAGTTCAACTCGTGTGGCTTCAGTTGTCGTGAGGCATACGAAACAACTTTTCCTTACTGCGTAAGCACACATCCAAGTCCCAAGCGAGAGGCGTCACAATACACTTGAAACTCCTTACGTATATCTGGCAAGGTTAGCACTGGGGCTGTGGTCAATCGCTCCTTCAGCTCTTGAAAACTTGTCTCGCACTCCTCCGTCCATTTGAACTTAGTATCCTTCTTTAGCAATTCTGTCATTGGTTTAGCAACCTTGGAAAAATTCTCAATGAACCTCTGATAATATCCTGCCAGTCCAAGAAAACTGCGGATCTTGCCAACTGAAGTGGGTGCCAACCATTCAGTGACCGACTGAACCTTACTGGGATCCACTTCTATACCCTCTCCTGATATAACATGCCCAAGAAATCCAACTTCCTTCAACCAAAACTCGCACTTGCTGAATTTGGCGTATAACTGGTGTTCCCTGAGTTTCTCGAGAACCAAACGCAAATGTTCCGCGTGCTCCTCTTCGTTCTTCGAGTATATCATAATGTCATCAATGAATACCACAACAAACTTGTCCAAATACTCCATGAACACCTTGTTCATCATACTCACGAAATAGGCAGGGGCGTTAGTCAGTCCAAATGACATGACCGTATACTCATATAATCCATACCGTGTGGTGAACGCTGTCTTGGGTATATCCTGCTCTCGGATCTTCAACTGATGGTATCCCGATCGCAGATCAATCTTCGAAAACACCTTGGCTCCTTGTAACTGATCAAAAAGATCGTTGATCATTGGTAAGGGATACTTGTTCTTTATCGTTACTTCATTCAGAGCTCGGTAGTCAACAACCATCCTTAGGGATTTATCCTTCTTCTCCACCAAAAGTACTGGGGCTCCCCAAGGTGACGAGCTTCTACGAATGTAACCTTTCTCCAACAACTCCTTAATCTGCTTCTTAATTTCCTCCAGATCATTTGCTGGCATCCGATAGGGTCTCTTGGATATCGGTCCTGTTCCTGGCAATAGCTCTATCAAAAACTCAATGTCTCTGTCCGGTGGCATACCATGTAACACTTCGGGGAAAACATCCGGAAAATCCTTTACTACAGGTACTTCCTCCTGTACAACTCCCGTGAGGGCGTTTACTTGGCTCCTCCTAGGCACATGCCTAGATACATACTTAATCCTTTTTCCCTCCGGGTAGTAAGATAAATTGACTTACTAGCACAGTCAATACTTCCTTCATACTTTGACATACAGTCCATACCTAATATCACATCCAATCCTTACGACTCCAAGATAATTAGGTCAGATGGAAATACATGCGTGCCAATGATTAGGGGTATCTGGGTGCACCATCTGCTAGCCATGTACTCTGATCTCGGCGAGCTCACTAAGAGGGGTGTCCTAAGGGTTTGGGTTGGCAACTTAAACTTTTCTACAAATCCCCTTGATATGTATGAATGCGATGCACCAGTATCGAAAAGAACAATAGCGGTAAATGAGTGAACCAAAACTTACCTATTACCGCGTCCGGCTGCTCTTCAACCTCCTCCACGTTAACGTGGTTCACTTGTCCTTTGTTGAATGGATTGGGCTTATTCCCTGCGCTCCCGTTTCCATTCCCGTTCTTTCCTTCAGAGCAGTCATTGGCGTAGTGTCCTGTCTTCCCGCACTTGTAGCAAACAACTTGGAATAAGTCTCTCTTTGCGGGTGTGGATGGGTTAGAGCGGTTCTGATTATTGTTGGCTCCATTCCCGTTTCCGTTCTTCGCAACATTATGGTTATGCGATCCTCCTCCAGCATGGTTATGTCCTCCATGGTTATGAACAAGTCCTCCTGAGTTCGGGGTCAAACGAGGGTTCTGGTGAGCTCCTGAATTGTATTTTCCTTGTCCATACTTCCTCTTACGATTATCAATCTGCTGCTGCTTCCCTTCAATCATCAGGGCCTTATCTACCAACTCCTGGTAGTTGTTGAAGGTTGCTACCATCAACTGCATACTCATCTCATCATTCAGCCCTTCCATAAACTTCTCCTGCTTCGTGGCATCTGTGGCCACATCATCAGGGGCATAACGCGACAACTTGCTAAACTCATCCACGTACTGGCAAACAGTATGATTCCCCTGGCGTAGGTTGCAAAACTCACGCTTCTTCATCTGCATAGCTCCAGTCGAGACATGGGTAGTGCGAAAAGCCTGCTGAAACTGAATCCATGTGACAGTGTCGATAGGATAGGTGGCTATGAAATTCTCCCACCATGCTGCTGCAGGTCCATCCAGTTGGTGTGCGGCAAAACGCACCTTCTCAGCATCTGTGCATCCAGCGGTGGTTAACTCCCTTCCAATACGGTGTAGCCAATCATCTGCAACTATTGGCTCGATGCTACTAGAGAACACCGGCGGCTGTAACCTTAAGAAACGGGCGAGGTTATCCACTGGCGGCGGGTTGTTGTTGTTGGCATTGTTGTTATTGGCATTGCCACAGTCTCGAACTAACAAGCTGCATCGGGGCATTCTGCTGCTGGATCAACTGGGTGATCTCCGGTGGGAAAACAAACTCGGGGTCTCTCCTCGAAGGCATCTGATGGGTTTAGATCGAAGAGATTTAGAATAGAAAAAGGTCTAGGGGAGAAACACTACCCATATGTATATGAGGCAAACACAAGCATTCATTCAATCAATCAAGCAAGGGCATACAAAACGGTCTAGGACTATCGCAAAAGTGCTCACTACTACTAGTTACATGGGGGAAAATGCTATTATCATATGGCGGTCATCTAGAAATTTTGATCGGTGGAAGACTCCATGATGTCTGCTCCAGCTTCATCTTCGTAATCATCATCACTTGAATCCGAGTCGGTGTCGTCGATGATGATGTAGTTGTCCAGACGTATGAGGTCTTCTTTCAGAAGTGGTCCTCCCATAAAGATTTCGATCTTCTCCACTAGGTCGTCATTCTTCTCCAATAGCGTCTTGATTTCCTCCTCATATCCATCGCGTGTGAACTTAAGTTCTTCCTCCAGCTCGATGATCCTGATCTTCGCCTTCTTCAACTCGATCATGTCTGCGCACATCTGGTTCTCATGACGTCGAATGTGCTGGTTTTGCTCCTGGATAAAAGGCTGCGACAGATCTATCCTTCCTGGTGCTGATCATCTCCCATTGTTCATCTCGGCTCCCACATATTTGATAGGTGTTATCCTCAAGTTCCTTGTTGTAGATTTCTCCAATGCGTCCCATGGTAATATGAGCTGCCATACTCTTGCCAAGGCTCCAAGTGGGTGCTTCGAAAGAAAATTCTATGGGTTTAGAATTTGGCGAGAACGTCCTTCCTGGAACTTGTACTTGAATCATCCAGCGCTCTTCTTCCGGTAGAGTGGCGTTGTTCGTCCCAGTGAAGCTTGGTATTCCAATATTCAAGTACCTAGTGACTTCCTTCAAGTGGCGTCCAAATGGTGTGTCTTCATCCGGCTGTGCAAACTTGGTCTTCATCTCCTTCATCCTAAAGAGTGGAAAGAGAAGAGGAGTCCGAATTGAGAAGAGAAGTGTGACCTATGGTTTATCTTAGTGGTCGTGTCCTACACTCAGCGTGTGCTCTAATACCAACTTGTAGCGACCCGACCTCAGATGGTCAAGTCTCTATGCTCAGGTGTCATCCCTGGATCAGTAATGCTGACACCACACAGTACTTCGAAGGATTTATAACAGAGTAGCAATCACACACTTATTACATCGAATGTCTCAAAAGAGAACTTATTACAATAATATGGCTTAAGGCCATCTAATGTGATAACAGCGAAAGGCTTGGAAGATAAAGTGAGTCCATCAACTCCAACAAAGATAAGCGAGCTGCACGGCAATGACCTCTGAACCTTACTCCTCAGATGAAAAGTCTGCAACATAATACGTTGCAGCCCGAGAACGGGTCAGCACATGGAATATGCTGGCAATGTAACACAAAAGAGCAATAACAGAATAATGCTACCACTACAGGCATATTTGGCTGGTGGAAAGCTCTATGGTTAAAATTTTGCGAAAAAGCCAATTTTTCCCTACTACAAAGGAATCAATTTTAATTTAACTATCATGGTGGTTGAAACATCATTTGAGAAGGTAAACCCCAACTCAATGATCCCAATTAAAAGTAATTAACAACCCAGCAATATTAATTTAAGAGTGTTGAGATACATGTGAATACTCAAGTACTAGATACTCAGAATTGTCCATAACCGGGGACACGGCTAACCATGATTAGATTGTACACTCTGCAGAGGTTTGCGACTTTGCCCATAAGACTCGATCGCCTCCGTTGATTCTCGACTTTGCATGGTGTTTGAGAGACGGATGACCGAGACACGATCTTCGAAGCATTAACTCTCTACTCGGGCAGACCATACCAAACCTACAAACCCACTACCTGCTGATCCACCTCTTCAAGAGCTTCATGCAACTTACTCAACTATGCTAGAGCCCATAATAGCTTGCGGCTGCACACGGAAGTTTCTAGCATGAATAGACTCGATTCCTTTGAGCACAGGTGGCGGTCCATAGGAAAATCACACGGTAACCTCGGATTTCCAAAAATAAAACAGTAATCATCGGTAACCCCGTGTGCCTCAATCCACCCAGATGTGTATTAAAGTTGCCACCTTAAGTAAACCATTAATTAACAATCTCACATATGTCATGGATATCACTCAAACCCAATCCACGTCTACGAGCATAGCATGGCAATATAAGCATAACGTAGAAGTAACTCCCAAGGGTTTGATATGAAACAGGGCAATAGGTTCTACCTCATCAACTACTTCCCAATACCCACATGTTAAAAGCATCCTAATCATGCAATGTTTGAGGACTGAATCTAATGCATAAAAACTGGGTATGAAAAGAGTATGATCAATGTGTTACTTGCCTTGCTGACGATCCGGGTATCCTAGAGACTCGTAGTAACACGCTTCGCACTCCGGGAATTCTAGCGCAAGAAAACAATAACATACATAAGCAACAATCAAAGATGCACAAGTAGAACTCCAAATAAAAAGAGTCTGACCGGAGAGTTCAACTTAAGAACTCCGGTTTGCAAAAAGAATCAAATCAAACAAATCAACGAAACTCAAACGGCAAAAGAAACAACTTCGTTTTGCTATTCTGGATCTAAGTCAAATTTTACAGAAGAAAAATCTTGTTTGAGTTGATTATTCGGAAAGAGGGTTTCGAGATGAAACTCCAGGCGCTTGAATTGCCTGATTCCGATAAACGAGTGAAAAGAAAAACAGGTTTGAAAATCGGATCAGAAATCACGATCAGAATAATCGCAGAATAAATCCGATAAAAAGAAAAAACGACGAACTGCTAAACGGACGAACGTTCGTTAACAGAAACTAAACAGTGAACGCGTTCGTAAAAATGAACGGACGTTCGCTAAACAAATAAACCGGGAAAATAAAATAAACCGATCTAGAAAAAAACGATCTAGGGTTTTCAAAAAAACCGAGGGGTTTATTTAAAAAAAAACGGCGGCGGGTCGGGTACCTCTGGCGGCTCTCTTCTGGGCGGCGGCTCGCGGGCTTCGGCGCAATGGCGGAGGGGCTGGCGGCGGCGGCGGCAGCGAGCGGGCGACGGCAATGGCGGATCGGGGCTGGCAAGGGTGGCGGCGGTGGTGTGTGGCGGCTTTATAGGGGGGGTGGCTCGGCTTGGGCAAGGCGCCGGGGTGGAGTCGGCTCGGACCCGCCCTCGGCGTCCGTCTTGCACACTGTGTGTGGGGAAGGCGGCGGCGGCTGGCTGGGCCGGCCTGCTTGGCTGGGCCCTCGGCCCAGTCGGGCGCGAGGTTAATTTTTTTTTAAATATTCCGCCGAAGAAAAATTCCTAGAAAAATAAATAAAATCCTAAAAATTCCAAAACAAGTTTTCTCCGTCTAAATAAAATATTTAGAACAAGATGAACTTTTCTTGGCCCCTAAAATGCAATTTTTAAAATATGCAACATTTTTCTAGGAGCAATAAAATCCCATATAAATCAATGAAAATCCCAAAAATGATTTTGACATTTTTCCTCCGATATTTCAATTTTTTTGGAGAAGTCATATTATCTTCCCTCATTTATTATTTTAAAATGAAATATTTTCCGGAGAGAAAATAATTAAAATCAAATCCTCGTCTTCACTATTTGATAAAAATTTCAAATATGAAAATTAGAAAATCCCCAACTCTCTCCGAAGGTCCTTGAGTTGCTTAGGATTTCGAGGATTGCAAAAGAAAAAGCAGTGAAATATGATATGCATGGATGATCTATGTATAACATGCCAAATTGGAAATTTGGGATGTTACAAGTAGATAGTAGTTCATTGAGCATCCTAGCTTGACTCCGATAAGCTCATGGTGATACCACCTTCCTTGTGAGTGAGCCGAGCATCCAATGCTTCTCCAATTGTTCCTAGACCAACAACACAAACAAAATGGTACCCAACCTCATTGGGACCAAAGAGTTAGAGAACCAACAATACATAGGACAAACTCCACATAGATATGTGCATATAGATATGAAAATGAATTTCATGCACATCTCATCCAATTTGAGACTTGGTGGAGTTTCCCTATACATTGGGTCAAAGAAAGAAAGCATGCCAAAGAAACTACATGAAGTTAATATGCATGCTCAAGACTTTCAAGAACCGATACCAAATGACAAAGAAAAAACAAGTGAAGAAAAGATACCAAATGAATAAATCATCACTTGGAGGATATCTATAATAGGTACATCGAGGAATGAGATATCCGTTGATACACACTATAGAAGATATCAAACTCCCAGAAGAGAGGATGGTTCCAAACAAACCAAGCTCTCTACAAAGTTTCATGATGGCACAAAGTACCAAAAAGAAAACGGCTTGCCTTCCACCAACACACACTTGATAAGGATCGCAAGATGAGTGTTTAATAGAAAATAGGATAGCTCCCCAAGACTAGTGCATTATAGAGAATTTGCATTTGAATACAAAATGCACAAGGTGGGATCACCACTTTCACTATATCTAGAAAACACTAGACAAGATCAAGAAATTAACAAGATCCACAAGTTGTATGGAAGACAAAGGGAGTTGATACATTCCTGGGCAAGAGAAAAGGCAAATAAAAGTAAAAGCTAATGTAAAGATGATCAATAAATTCTACCACACAAGTGAGTACCAATTGTCAAAAGACAAGAAGTAAATGGAAATAATTCCCGGTGATAGCAAGGATATCCGACATCATCTTCACACCAAACACATAAGCAACTTGCAACTTGTAGAGCTAACATGCCACCTAGGAACAAGATAATTTACAATATCAACTCTAGGTGACAATATCTCAAAAGTACACATTTTCTAGGCTAGTAATATACACATAGCATATTACTCCCCAATAATGTGATACTAATTAAAGATAAACAAGAGGCAAAATAAAGATCCAACAAGAGATAATTAATGGACAATTTAGAATTTGAATTTCTCATGAGTAGACATACCACATAGCGACTAGATACAAACAAGATTCACAAAGGCTCAATGTACAACACACATATACATGATGTGCAAACCAACATACACAAACTTGATTACTCAAGATAAGAAATTTGGAGACACAACATATACAAACACATGCAAGGAACAAAACCAAAACATACAAAGGGGCAAGTAACTTTTAATGTAAATAATTTAAGTACAAGTTACCAGAAGGAGGCACATTGGATATAGTATAGAAACTTGATAACCCAATTAACTTGGCTTGAGACAATAAGAATGATGAAGTCCCCTTAATTCTTCACAATGTAGACAAGTCTCCAATGCCCTACAAATCACCTATTGATCAAGTTTGAGCTAATTGGTCCCCAACCAAGTTGGGTCCTAAGAGATTAGTCACAATAGGCTTGGCTACCCAAATGGTTCTTTTCTTGACACCACTTTGAGTACCAACAACTTTGGCAAACACATTGCCAACCTTATCCTTCCCAAGAGAATAGATATCATAAATAATAATTGGGTTGGATAAGTTACCACTAGTGCATGAAAAAGTGAGGTGACCTTTCTCACGACATAGGTAGCAACGTCTACTCTTCACTTTCTTCTCACTTGATTTCTCAACTTGAGAAGCATTAGCTTGAGTTTTCTTGGGAAGAGGCCTTTCTTCAACTTGAGGTTGAGCATGAGAGTGAACTTGTGGCCACTTCCCTTGTTGCTTGTCACTAATGGGATTCTTCTTCAATGGGCAAGATCTAACATGATGCCCTTCTAGTTTGCACTTGAAGTAAACAATATTGGCCGAATTCTTGACTTGTTCTTGGCCCTTCTTTTTGTTCATCTTGGACTTCTTCTTCTTATTGGAGTTGAATCCAAGTCCACCTTTGTCATTGGGGGATTTTTGCACACTCAAGATATTGTTGAGTGTGTATTTCCCTTCATGACTCTTTTCCAAGTCTTTCTTCAAAGAAGTGACTTGGGCCTTGAGCTCTTTGATTTCCTCTACATTGTTAGTCTCAACACAAGTACTAGAGGAAGTATAAGCTTCATCATTAGAGCAACAAGGCAAGGAAAGCAATTCATCAGAAGATGTACCAACATTGTGAGTAGATCAATTACATGGCCTAGCACATGGCAATATAGTATTTTGACTACAAGTAGTGCTAGTATCCACATGAGGCTCACTAGATGTTACCTTAGCAATCATGGCCTCATGAGCTATCTTTAGCATATTATGGGATACTAGAAGATCATCATGAGAGCTTGAGAGCTTTTCATGGCTTCCTTCCAATTTCCCATAATTGCTAGATAGCACCTCAAGTTGAGCCCGTAGCTCAACATTCTCCTTCAAAATGGATGCTTCACAAGTATTAGAGTGAGTAGCACAAGCATCATCATTTACAAAAATAGGAGAGGACAACTTGGCAAGCTCTTTTAAATAAGAAGCTTCAAGTTGAGCATGAGACTCGGTGAGTTTGATGAGCTCATCCTTGATGACCCTTGAGCCATTTTTGAGGTGCTCAAAATCCTCAAGGAGTCTAGCATGAGAAACTTCAAGCTTAACATTTTCAGTTTCAAAAACATTGGCCACCTCAAGAGCTCTATCATTAGATTCCTTCACTCTAGATAATTCTAGAGCAAAAGTCTCCTCAAGAGATTCCTTGGTGGTTTTTTCAAGTTCAAGAGCTTGAGAGAGGTCCGCAATGCGTAATCACGATCATGACATTCCATTTTCTCAATGGTGACCTCATGCTCCTCGAGATGAGATTCCAACTCCTCAAAATATTTCTTGCCCTCAATGGCAATAGACATGATTTCCATGAAGTTGGAACAAGCAATTTTATTCTTATGAAGAGCTTTAAAAATCATTTCTCCCTTAATTTTTAAGGAAGCAACATTATCATTCTCTTCATCATTATACTCATCATCATTCATCATCATTAGCATTAACATCATCATCAAGAGACATATTGGGGTTCAAAGTAGGAGATACCTTTGAAGCCTTAGCCATAAGGCAAAAACCAATAGATGATGATGTAGGATCCCTTGAAGCACCGTCCAAGACTACATCTTGTTCCATGGAGTGTTGGTTGATATGTCTCCAACGTATCTATAATTTTTGATTGTTCCATGCTATTATATTACCCGTTTTGGATGTTTATGGGCTTTACTTTACACTTTTATATCATTTTTGGGACTAACCTACTAACCGGAGGCTCAGCCTGAATTGCTGTTTTTTTGCCTATTTGAGTGTTTCAAAGAAAAGGAATATCAAACGGAGTCCAAACGGGATGAAACCTTTGGGAGCGATCTTTTCAAAACAAATGCAAACCTGGAGACTTGGAGTGGACGTCAAGCAACAAACGAGGCGACCACGAGGGTGCCCAGCGCGCCCCCTGGGGGTGGGCGCCCCCCCACCCTCGTGGGCCCCTCGAGCGTCAATCGACCTACTTGTTCGTTCTATATATACTCCCGTACCCTGAAAACATCAAAGAGGACCATGAAAACCTAATTCCACTGCCGCAACCTTCTGTATCCGCGAGATCCCATCTTGGAGCCTTCGTTGGTGCTCCGTTGGAGGGGGAATTGACCATGGAGGGCCTCTACATCATCTCCAAGGCCTCTCCGATGAGTTGTGAGTAGTTTACTACAGACCTTTGGGTCCATAGTCATTAGTTAGATGGCTTCTTCTCTCTCTTTGAATCTCAATACAAAGTTATCCTCGATCTGCTTGGAGATCTATTCAATGTAACTCTTTTTGCGGGGTGTTTGTCGAGATCCGATGAATTGTGGGTTTATGATCAAGTTTATCTATGAGAAATATTTGAATCTTCTCTGAATTCTTCTATGTGTGATTAGGTTATCTTTGCAAGTCTCTTTGAATTATCAGTTTGGTTTGGCCTACTAGATTGATCTTTCTTGCAATGGGAGAAGTGCTTAGCTTTGGATTCAATCTTGCGGTGTCCTTTCCCAAAGGATGTTAGGGCAGCAAGGCACGATTGTATTGTTGCCATCGAGGATAAAAGATGGGGTTCATATCATACTGCATGAGTTTATCCTCTACATCATGTCATCTTTCTTAATGCGTTACTCTGTTCTTATGAACTTAATACTCTAGATGCGTGTGAGTCGGTCGATGTGTGGAGTAATAGTAGTAAATGCAGAATCGTTTCGGTCTACTTGTCACGGACGTGATGCCTATATACATGATCATGCCTAGATAATCTCATAACTATGCGCTTTTCTATCAATTGCTTGACAGTAATTTGTTCACCCACCGTAATACTTATGCTATCTTGAGAGAAGCCACTAGTGAAACCTATGGCCCCCGGGTCTATCTTTTATCATATACGTTTTCATCTATCTTTTATTTGCATCTTTTATTTTCCAATCTATATCATAAAAATACCAAAAATATTTATCTTATCATATTATCTCTATCAGATCTCACTTTTGCAAGTGATCATGAAGGGATTGACAACCCCTTTATTGCGTTGGTTGAGGTTCTTGTTTGTTTGTGTAGGTGCGTGGGACTTTTGAGGAGCCTCCTACTGGATTGATACCTTGGTTCTCAAAAAACTGAGGGAAATACTTATGCTACTTTGCTGCATCACCCTTTCCTCTTCAAGGAAAACCAACGCAAGCTCAAGACGTAGCAAGAAGGATTTCTGGCGCCGTTGCCGGGGAGGTCTTCGCTCAAGCCAAGACATACCAAGTACCCATCACAAACTCATCTCCCTCGCATTACATTATTTGCCATTTGCCTCTCATTTTCCTCTCCCCCACTTCACCCTTGCCATTTTATTCGCCCTTTTTCCGTTCGTCCTTTAGTTTGCCTTGATGTCTTACTTGGCTCGTTTACTTATTTGGTTGGAATAGTTGTGTATTTATTGCTAAACAAAGAACCTAAGATCTAAGTATCCTCATCCGCTTGCTAATCTTTTTAAGAGATCCAATTATGATGAACCAATTTCTAGTGATTTGAGTGCACACTACTGGAATCAGCTACTTTGCCATCTGCCAGCTCTTTGCCATCAGCTAGCGGACGGCAAAGAAGCTCTTTGCCATCAGCTACCCGAAAGCAGACGGCAAAGAACTGGCTGATCGCAAAGAAAGCCTTTGCCATCAGCCAGCTCTTTGCCGTTCGGTAGCTGACGGCAAAGGATCTTTGCCGTCTGCTAGCAGACGGCAAAGAGGAAGGGGGGGCCCACTGAGGAGCTGGTTAAAAAATACTTAACGTCCCCCCGCTTTGCCGTCCGCCGCAGACGGCAAATATGAAGAAAAGCGGACGGCAAAGGAGGGCGGACGGCAAAGGCTGCCCTAACTAACCTAACTAACAGCCGAGCCCCCTCCCCCGCCCGTTACTCATCTCTCCCCCTCGACCTCCTCCGCCCCGCCCCCCCCCCGCTGCCCCTGCCCATCTCGCCTCGCCACGCCTCGCCCTCGCTCGCCGCCGCCGCCGCTCCACCCTCACCCACCCGCCACCGCCCCACCGTCCTGCTGCCCGCTGCCCGCGCCTCCCGCCGGCACCGCCCCGCCCTTGCCCGGCCATCCCTTGCCGAGCCCCGCCGCCCCACCCACCCACCACCCAGGCGTCGCCCTGCTCCGTGAGTTTTTTTCCTATTTTTCTTTTTTGCTGTTTAATTCTTGTTTAATTGTTAGTGTTAGTGTTAGTGTTAGATTTAGTGTTAGAAAAGAAGAAAATTTAGTGTTAGTGTTAGAAAAAGAATATGTAGAAGAAAAGAAGAAGAAGTGGAAAAAGATGAAAAGAAGAAAAGAAAAGAAGTAGAAAAAGATGAAAAGAAGAAGAAGAAAAGAAGTAGAAGAAGTAGAAGAAGTAGAAGAAGAAGAATAGAATAAAAGAAAAGAAGTAAAAGAAGTAGAAAAAAGATGAAAAAAGAAGAAGAAGAAGAAAGGAAAGAAGAAGAAAGGAAAGAAGAAGAAGAAGAAGAAGAAGAAGAAGAAGAAGAAAGGAAAGAAGAAGAAAGAAGAAGAAGAAGAGAAGGAAAGAAGAAGAAGGATAGAAGGAAACACCCCGACCACTGACCCCGACACCCCGACCCCGACACCACAACCCGACACCTGACCCCGACACCCCGACCCCGACACCACACCCCGACACACAGACCACGACACCACACCCCGACACCCCGACCCCGACACGACACCCTAACCCTGAAACAGCACCCCGACACCGACATGACACCCCGACCCCCTAAACCTCCCGAAAAGGTGCCCTTTGGCCTTCCAGAGGCCGACGGGGTTATATATTTGTGAATTATTAGTTAGGTCATATATTTTTCAATTTTGTTATGAAAAATGTCATATATAATTGTGTTGATTGGGTAGATTTAAATGTGCAGTTGTTTCATCGCTGCGAGGTTTGGTGTTCGACGACCCCGCCGTGTGTTTGACGAGCTCTGCCCCTTCATTCGTGGGTGAGCACAAATGACATGTCCTTCTCCCCCATTAATTATTTGCACAAATGACATGAAATTTGGTAGCTAGCTATATATGTGTCTTGAATCATCAGTATGCGTAACCAATATGTGTCTACCGTTCGAAAGCATCATAGTTATAAATATGCATGCATTTGCATATTTATAACCTTTATTCTTTCGAATTGTCCAACACTATCCATGGACAGCCCGAGTATGTGTAGATTGAGTTCGTTTTCCCATATGCTTTGCTCCGGATCCGATGCATAAATTTCATCAGTGCCTCCCCTGTTGTTCTCTCGAGTACACATCCTCTCTGCTTATTGCGAGACGTGTATCGAGAACAAATGGGAGGTGCTGCCAAATTTTAGGCCGGATCCGAGCATAGCATATGGGAAAATGAACCCAATCTACACATACTGGGTGGGATTAGGACCTATCATTACCTATTAGAGTGTAGGTTGCATGGACGTAATAAAATTGACAAAGTAGATCAACCGATGAATATATACATGGTGAATTATATATATAATTGTTGTGTGTCCAAGAGCTCGAAAGTCAAGATGAGTGATCGTGCGTGGATGTATACCGTCAAACTGGTCGTAACAAATGGAGCGCTGAATGGTTCACAAAACCAAGGGGTTTGTGCAAGCCGCATTGCAAATGGCCGAGGAAAACTTGGTGCCCTGTTCCCGCGGCAATTGGGAAAAGAGGACAGAGGCTGAAATGGGTAAACACCTGCAGAAGAATGGTTTTACGCCCGATTATACGGTGTGGACATTTCATGGTGAGTCCGCCTAACGTGACCGAGCTGAGGTGGATCATCGCCGCACCGACGAGCATGGTACCGGATGGAAAACATGGTGCAAGACTATGATGATGCTCGGAATTCGGACGAGGAGATGGAGGAATCTGCAAAGGCCTTCAATGAAATGTTGGAGTCTTCAAAACGTCCGCTCCACGAGCACACTGAGCTTTGTTAGTTGGATGCCATCTCACAAGTAATGGCTTTGAAGGCTCAGTTCAACTTGGGCAGAGAATGCTATGACGCAATTATGACAGTATTTGGACGCTTTTTACCCAAAGGCCATGTAATGCCTGCAAACCTGTACCAGTCAGACAAAATCCTCCGTGCACTGAAGATGCCCTATGAGAAGATACATGCCTGTGAGAAAGGATGTGCCTTATTTAGGCTTGACTATGCGGACTTGAACTATTTTCCCATTTGCAAGTGTTCGAGGTATATTGTGGTAGACAACGGTATGGGTGAGAAGACACAGACCAAAATCCCTGTTAGTGTTCTTCGGTATATGCCAATCGTACCAAGACTTCAACGTCTTTTCATGGTTGAAGAGACGGCCAGACAGATGACATGGCACAAAACAGGCAAAAGAACCGAACTAGATGCAGATAGGAAACTGATGATGGTACACACATCGGATGGTGTTGCGTGGAAAAGGTTTGATGAATTACATGCTGACAAAGCGGCAGATCCGAGGCATCCTCGAGTCGGCATCAAGACCGATGGGTTCGATGTGTTTGGTATGACGGCAGCCCAATACGCTTGTTGGCCCGTGATTTGTCTTTCCACTCAATCTCCCCGGACAGATTATGCAAAGAAAGAACATTTTCCCGACGCTGACAATTCCGGGGCCCAACTATCCGGGAAAAATATGAATGTGTACATGCAGCCGCTTAGGACGAATTGCAAGAAGCACAGGATAATGGGTTCAAGACATACGACGCCTATAGCAAACGAAACTTCATAATGCGTATGCGGTACATGTACTCGACGCATGACTTGCGGCGTATCGCTGCGCTTATTGGCTGGTGTGTGCATGGAAGGTTCCGTGCCCCACATGCAAGGGAGCTCTTGAGTTTTGTTGGTTGGCCGGGCGGTCGCAAGTTTTCTTGCTTCGACATGCATAGACAGTTCCTTGATCCTCGCCATAAGTTCGGGAAAGACAAGAAGAACTTCATTAGAGGTAGAGTTGTAAAAACTCGCACCACTGCCAAGGCTGACAGCCAATGCACTGGATCGCTTAAATGCTCTCGAGCGAGATCCAGAGCGCCCGAGGTACTTCAAGGGGTATAATACGAGCACGCGCTCGACTCACAAAACACGCTTATGGGATCGCCTTACTTCAAAGACCTCCTTTGCCCACGCAACATCGACGTGATGCACATCGAGAAGAATATCGCCGAGGCACTTTTTGGTACATTGTTCGCATAGATGGGAAGTCAAAGGATAATACTAAGGCTAGAGTTGATCCGAGGCGCTATGTGATAGGCCGTTAAAAACATGAAAGAACCGAAGGAAAGCAGAATCGACGAAGCCAAAGGCATGGTTCAATCTTGGAAGGCCAACTATGAGGGAAATTATCTTGTGGGTGAAAATGCAGTTGATGTTCCCCGATGGGTATGCAGCGAATCTAAAGAGGGGAGCGAGTCTTGATAAATTGAAGATATTTGGTCTCAAGAGTCATGATTGGCACATATGGATTGAGCGGGTAATGCCGGTGATGTTGCGTGGCTTCATCCCTGAGGATGAATGGCTAGTACTGGCAGAACTCAGCTATTTCTTCCGTGTTCTTTGTGCGAAAGAACTATCGCCTGGCGTGCTAGAAGAAATGGAAGAGTTGGCGCCAGAGTTGATCTGCAAGTTAGAGAAGATCTTTCCACCGGGCTTCTTTAATCCAACGCAGCATTTGATTTTGCATCTCCCGACAGAGGCAAGATTGGGGGGGCCCGTGCAAAATCGTTGGTGCTACCCAACTGAGAGGATGCAGAAGACGCTTCGATAAAAATGTAAAAATAAACGTAGAATTGAAGCGTCTATGGCTGAGGCATTCATCACTGAGGAGGCGGCAAACTTCATGACAGCACACTACGTAACCAAAAATCGTCATTTGCATAATCCGAAGCCTCGGTACAATGCTGACGAGCCTAAAAAGGGTGGATCCATCCTCAGCCTATTCAAAGGCAATCTCGCACCAGCCAGTGTTTCAAATCCAGTATCTTTGGATAACGAAGAATGGCGGACCATTTCGTTGTATATCTTCACCAACCTAATAGAAGTGCGGCCGTACATCGAGTAAGTTCTCGGTACATTGTTTCGCAACTTCTATTTCCTTTGAACTGCTCTTATTCCTGGATATTTCATACAGTCGATACGTCGCCCTATTCTCATATGGAGCGGTGATCCAAAAGGATTCCGTCGAAGAGTATGAGCTTCTCGCAAAGCAAGGAGGCGGCTATCCTGGTTTCATCTCTTGGTTCAAACAAACGGTAAATTCTATTAGACAATTTCATTTCATTTGCTAATTTGTGCGTAATGCAACAATCCTTTCATATTAAACTTGTAGGCTAATTCAGAGTCTATGGACGCCGAATTGAGACAAGTCGCTAATGGTTTTGACTATAGGGTCCGTTCATTTGACAAATACGACATCAACGGGTATCGTTTTTGTACCTATGGCAAAGAGCTCTCTATGGCCGATCGAAAGTCTACAAATTGTTGTGTATCTGCTATCGGCGAAGGAGGTACCGAGTATTATGGGAGAGTTGAAGCAATTTATGAACTTCTATTCTATGGTGAAAACCCACCGAATGTCGTAGTCTTCAAATGTTATTGGTTTCAGCCGAAGGAGACTAGAAGGACTCATGAACATATAGGGCTAGTTGAAATCAACCAAAGCACCCATTTAGATGTTCCCGATGTCTATATTATGGCTCAACAAAGCGACCCAAGTATTCTATCTACCCTGGCCTGCCAAACTAATCCAAATCTAAAGGTTGGGATGTCGTTTATGAAGTGCCGCCACGTGCTAGACTATCTCCCCAAAGGAAGAGGATTATGAACCTCACATTAACCGAGACACATATGAAGGAGAATTCTTCCAAGAGACACGTCTTTCAAAAAGCGTTTCAAGAACCGTATACTTCACCCCAAAACATTGAAGTAGACAATGCAAAGTGAATCCCACATCACCCGGAGGAGGAACAAGAAGAACCGGAACAAGAATAGGTTATCTTTGTGGAAGACCTCTCAATGCTTGACCGATTACGTAAAGGTGGCCTTCCACATGTTGATGCCACTGAACCCTATGAGCCCGTCATTGATTATAGTGATGATGATGATTATGCATTTATTGATGATACTGGTCGAGATTATTAGTAGTGTCAAGTATTCAATTTTTTTATGTTGTACTTGATGATGATACACTTAAGTGATATACATATTATTATTCATGTCGGTATTTTTTTATGTTGTACTAATTTCGTTTACTCTTTGTCTTGGCAGGTGTTGAAAGATGGAAGGGGAGCCGACTGGGGCCAAGGAAAAACGTGCCCAAATTGAAGGTGTGCCACACCATCAAGGTAGCTCCAGCTTATATCAGTTCGGGCGGAATTGGGTAATGTGGTTTGCTTCATGATTAATGCAATTCATTCATCATGCTAGCTTGAGCCCTTTAATTACTAATTTACTTTGTTTCTCTCTTTCAGGCATGCTACAATAAGAAAAAAAAGGTGCCAGAGGGGTACGACCTGTATGCCATGGCCCACACTGCCTCTTACAAGCAAGTCAAGGGGAAGGCGAGGAAAGGGGAGGAGTTTAACCCGAGCCAGATCCCCTACAATCCAGAGCAGGTCATGATATCTAGTGGCGGGAGGTCCCATGGCTCCATAGCCATTGATCCAGAGATTGCTCCTGAGACCACGGTGAGTTTAATTTGAATGGACGTTACTTGCTAGTCTTAACATTTGAGTGTCATCATGCTAACGAAACATTGAAATGATCTTTGGTGCAGCAGAACTCCACACAAGCATCACACGATCCTTCTCCACTCTTGGCATGAGCCAGCCCGCTCCCACACCTCCATGATCAAGGTAAGTTTCTCTAGTTTTTTGCTTAACAAATGCATAAAGACCTAGACTTAGCTTTATTTCATCCAATATGCTTACCTTAATGACCTAGAGTTAGCTTCTTTTCCGCAAAATGACTTAATAAGCTTATCGACCTCCAAAACTAGCCATTTTACCTAAGTTAGCTCTAAAACGATCTATACTTAGCTTTGTTTCCTCCAAAATGACCTAAGTTAGTTATAATATGCTTAGTTAACTAGGTTTGCTCAATAATGACATGTACTTACCTTACTTATGTAAAAACGGCATAATTAGCTTAGTTAGCTCATAAACGATCCATTTTACCTACATTAGCTCTAAAATGATGCATTTTACCTAAGTTAGCTCATAAACGATCCATTTCACCTAAGTTACCTCACAAACGATGGCGTGCTTCTTCTTCTAGTCTTCTTCTTCTAGTCACCTTTTCCTAACTTTCTTATTTGCCATTTTGCAGATTTCATTCACTTCTCGGAAGCTAGCTTGCTATGATGGAGTGCTTGTTTTTTATTTCATTCTCTTCTAGTATTCTTCTAGCTTGCTACGATGGAACTTGCTATCTTGATGAAATTTTGCATTGTAATATGTATGTGCAACTTTGCTATCTTGATGGAACTTGCTATGTATGAGTGGATGGAACTATATATGTATGTACGATGAAACTTATGTGCTGTTAAATAGCTCTGTGAAATATATCTATATATGTCATATATATTTGCTGTGAAAATTGTTGGATTTAAAAACCGAGAAAAAAGAGCTAGTATCACGAGGCTCTTTGCCGTCACCACCGACGGCAAAGGTCTCTTTGCCATCGGCAATGACGGCAAAGAGGCCCAATCACAAGGGAACAAAGGGGTTGGAATCATAATCTAATATTTAAGGGGAAAGTAATTAATCATGCGGTCCTAGAATGTGTGACAACCCTGATTTTAATCATCCAATCATCGGGAATCAAAGTTCATAGGCTTAACCATAAATCAACCTTCTCTGTCACCTCTTTTTTCCCTCATGCATTTAACTATCTAACTTGATTTGCCTCCTGATATGTCTGCTTTGTTCTTTCCTTGAGACCGAGTGGCTGTTCCGGAAATGCGGTACTCTTTCCAACCAATAAAGGGTCATACTGAAGGTGTTCCTAATTCCATTGTTTTTCCCACTGTCCTATCTAATTATCTCCATATATCTCAATCCTCCCGGGGTGAAAAATTAGGTTTTTGCGGCCTTTCTGGAACGTTCATCTTCCCTTTAAGTGGCGTTGTTGTTACTTGGTATTCCAATTAAACTGTACCCTTAAGTGGCTCCAATGGTTGTAGGTGGAAAATCTCATCCTAACTGGGAAAAAGTTGAAAATGTGCCTTGGTTTATCTAGTGGCGTGTCCACCTTGCCTTAATCCCTAGCGCCCACTGGATTAACCTTTCCAATATCACTCCAAGATAATTTGAAGCACCAATTCTAAGGTTTAAAAATTTAAAAATTCTTCAACAAAGATTAAGTGAAATTGAATAGGCCATAATAATTAAGGCTCGACTATGGCTGTTTTTGAAATTGACCTTTAATTCAAGGTTTAAGCCAGGCTTGCAATGGATTCCTGCATGAAAAAATTTGCAAATTGTCGAAATCACACCAAATTCTGGAAAAAAGTCTAATTAAGAAAAAGGAAACTTAACCTTTAAAGGAAATTTTAATTAACGTGGTTAAAATATTGAGGTAAACCCAATAAGGACCAATAAGAATTAAAACCCAGAAATTAATTAGGGTTAAACATGGTTTAATACAAACTGCTGAAGGATTTATACCGTTGAGGTCCACTGAGTTGGCCATCTTGTCTCAAAGGAAGCAGGGAAATCCAATTGGGCTTAATTGGGGAGCCGAGAAATTTAAGTATCCTCTCAAGGGGCCACACCCTGCGACCCTAACTTACCCTGGATAGCAACTGACTAACCTTGCAGAAAGTGGCAGGAATAGAAAATAATAACCTTCCAAAATTAACAAGAAAATTTACCGTTTCCCAAATATTAAAAGATTTTTCCCTAAATCCAATTTATTAATTCAAAGTAAATTAATTAATAAGAAAATCCAATTAAATTCTAAAGAATCAATTTTACATATTAAATTCATCCCGGTTTAAATATTTAAAGGAAATTTAACTAATAATCCATAAAAATAAAATCCTATCATATTTTAATTTAAATAGAAAATGAAATTCAATACTTTCGCTCGGGAATTCTAAGAAAAGAACAAAGCAAAATTAATGAAGAATTAAATCTGCAAAATTTAAAGTGCAAAAAGATAATCCAACTACTCGTAGCCAGGAAACCTTCATTTGATAACTCCAAATCTTTAAAAAAATTGTTTTAACAAGAAATTAAAAACTCTTGACCATAGTGGAAAATTAGAAACTCAAACGTTTCCAAAATGCAGAAAACATAAATATGAAGTGATTAACGGAAGTAACCGATCAAAAGAGCAAGAAGTTGTTCCAAATAAAACGTCAAATGAAGAAAAAATAAAAGGAAAAAAAGAAAAAACATCCTGGTAATCCATAAGGGTCTAAAAAACCAGGAATGAAAATCCTTCCACTTGGGAGTTCTAAACAATCCCTGCAGGGGGTACAGCTCACAAGCATGTGGCAAAAGGTGAAAGCCTCCGGCCACCCGGTGGTTTCCCTTAGGGTTTTAAATGTGCAAAGAGCTTATTAAAATCTTCAAATTTTTAAATAAAAACTGAAATAATAAAAACCAAAACAATTTTAAAGACAAATTTTAAGAAACATAAAAATTATCCCAAAATTTTGCAATTTTAAATTTTGGGAAATCTAAAACTAACCATATACATTAAATCAAAAGGAAAAATAATAAATATTCAATAAAAATCAAATCACAATATTCCAAAAAAGAATTGTTGCAAATTAGGAATTCAAATCAAAATAAAATTTCAAAATATAATAAATCAATTAAAATCATATAGATTAATGAACTATTAATGCTATTGATAACAAATTTAAATCCAGGAAAATTTTAATTTTGGACAATTAAATGAAACCATTGGTGAACACCTGGACAGTTAAACAAATTCTCAAAGGCTAGATAAAAAAACATGAATCACCAATACGATCTAAATAAAAAGGACCAAACCAATAAATCCAATAAGAAAAAAAATACAAGAAAACTTAAGTAAGAAAGAGTTAAAAAAACATAGAAATTAAGAAACAATGAATTAACTTGAGTCAAACCAAAAAGGATGAAAACAATAAAAGTAACCACAAATACAACGTTAAAACCCAAAGTTGGGTTTAATAAATAAATAGGCAGACAAAGGTTCTTTTACAACCATAACTCATGAGCATCCTGAGGCGGCATGAGTTGAAATATAACTACATTGCTCAAAGCATCGAAAAGCACATTATAAGCTTGAGCATTGAGATAAGAGTTTTTCTCATCCTCTAAAGATAATCTTTGGGATCCTTTGGAGGAGAAAAACCCATATCTACAATTCTCTCTAAATTTGGGTCCATGACCCTAAAGAGATAAATCATGCGAATTAACCAAACATCAAAATTTGTGCCATTGAAACTATGAGTGTCAGAGAATCCTAATCCCCCAGTCGACATCTTTACTCTCTAGACGGTTAAGCCTAACAAAGAGAGAGGAGGCTATGATACCAATTGAAAGATCGTGGATGGCACCTAGAGGGGGGGGGTGAATAGGCGCTTTAAAGTAATTATGGTTTAGGCTTGAACAAATGCGGAATAAACCTAGCGGTTAATTTGTCAAGCACAAAACCTACAACAACTAGGCTCACCTATGTGCACAAACAACTTATGCTAAGCAAGATAAAAAACTAAGTAATAGCAAGATATATGACAAGAAACAATATGGCTATCACAAAGTAAAGTGCATAAGTATAGGGCTCGGGAAAGAGATAACTGAGGCACGCAGATACGACGATGTATCCCGAAGTTCACACCCTTGCGGATTCTAATCTCCGTTTGGAGTGGTGGTTGGGGAACGCGGTAATTCCAAAAAAAATCGTACGATCACGCAATATCTATCACTAGGTGATGCATAGCAATGAGAGGGGAGAGTGTTGTCTACGTACCCTCGTAGACCAAAAGCGGAAGCGTTTTGTTAACGCGGTTGATGTAGTCGAACATCTTCGCGATCCAACCGATCAAGTACTGAACGTATGTCACCTCCGCGTTCAGCACACGTTCAGCTCGATGACGTCCCTCGTACTCTTGATCCAGTTGCGGCCAAGGGAAAGTTTCATCAGCACGACGGCGTGGCGACAGTGATGATGAAGTTGCCGGCGTAGGGCTTCGCCTAAGCACTACGACGATATGACCGAGGTGTGTAACTGTGGAGGGGGGCACCACGCACGGCTAAGACAAATCTTGCCTTTGGGGTGCCCCTGCCCACGTATATAAAGGAGGGAGGAAGAGGAGGCCGGCCTAGAGGGAGCGCGCCAAAGGGGGGAGTCCTACTAGGACTCCCGGTCCAAGTAGGATTCACCCCCCTTTCCTATTCCAACTAGGAGAAGGAAGGGAAGGAGGAAGAGGGGAGAAGGAAGGAGGGGGGCACCTCCCCCTCCTAGTCCAATTCGGACCAGCCCATGGGAGGCGCGCGGCCACCCCTTGAGGTCCTTCTCTCCTTTCCCTTATGGCCCATGAAGGCCCACTACTTCCCCCGGCGAATTCCCGTAACTCCCCCGTACTCCAAAAAATATCCGAATCACTCGGAACCTTTCCGATGCCCGAATATAGCCTTCCAATATATCTATCTTTATGTCTCGACCATTTCGATGCTCCTCATCATGTCTGTGATCTCATCCGGGACTCCGAACAAACTTCGGTCATCAAAACACATAACTCATGATACAAATCATCATCGAACGTTAAGCATGCGAACTCTACGGGTTCGAGAACTATGTAGACATGACCAAGACATACCTCCGGTCAATAACCAATAACGGAACCTGGATGCTCATATTGGCTCCCACATATTCTATGAAGATCTTTATCAGTCAAACGCGTAACAACATACGTTGTTCCCTTTGTCATCGGTATGTTACTTGCCCAAGATTCGATCGTCGGTATCATCATACCTAGTTCAATATCGTTACCGGCAAGTCTCTTTACTCATTCCGTAATGCATCATCCTGCAACTAACTCATTAGTCACATTGTTTGCAAGGCTTATAGTGACGTGCATTACCGAGAGGGCCCAGAGATACCTCTCAGATACACAGAGTGATAAATCCTAATCTCGATCTATGCCAACGCAACAAACACCTTCGGAGACACCTTAAAGCATCTTTATAATCACCCATTTACATTGTGATGTTTGATAGCACACAAGGTGTTCCTCCGGTATTCGGGAGTTGCATAATGTCATAGTCTGAGGAATATGTGTAAGTCATGAAGAGAGCAGTAGCAATGAAACTGTAACGATCATAATGGTAAGCTAATGGATGGGTCATATCCATCACATCATTCTCCTAATGATGTGATCCCATTACTCAAATGACAACACATGTCTATGATTAGGAAACATAACCATCTTTGATGAACGAGCTAGTCAAGTAGATGCATACTAGGGACAATATGTTTTGTCTATGTATTCACACATGTACTAAGTTTCTGGTTAATACAATTCTAGCATGAATAATAAACATTTATCATGAAATAAGGAAATAAGTAATAACTTTATTATTGCCTCTATTGCATATTTCCTTCAGTTTCCCACTTGCACTAGAGTCAGTAATCTAGTGCACATCGCCATGTGATTTAACACCAATAGTTCACATCTGTATGCGACCAACACCCAAAGGGTTTACTAGAGTCACTAATCTATTTCACATCTCTATGTGATTAACACCCAAATAGTACTAAGGTGTGATCATGTTTTGCTCGTGAGAGAAGTTTAGTCAACGGGTTTGTCAAATTCAGAGCCGTATGTATTTTGCAAATATTCTATGTCTACAATGCTCTGCATGGAGCTACTCTAGCTAATTGCTCCCACTTTTAATATGTATCCAAATTGAGACTTAGAGTCATCTTGATCGGTGTAAAAACTTGTATCGACATAACTCTTTACAATGAACTCTTTATCACCTCCATAACCGAGAAATATTTCCTTAGTCCTCACTAAGGATAATTTTGACCGTTGTCCAGTGATCTACTCTTAGATCACTATTGTACCCCCTTGCCAAATTCATGGCAAGGTGCACAATAGGTCTAGTACACGGCACGACATACTTCATAGAACCTATGACTATGGCATAGGGAATGACTTTCATTCTCTTTCTATCTTCTGCTGTGGTCGGGTTTTGAGTCTTACTCAAGTTTACACCTTGTAATACAGGCAAGAACTTCTTCTTTGACTGATCCATTTTGAACTCTTTCAAAAAACTTTTCAATGTATGTATTAATTGAGAAATCTTATCAAGCGTCTTGGTCCCTCTCTATAGATCTTGATGCCCAATATATAAGCAACTTCAACGAGGTCTTTTGTAGAAAAAACTCTTATTCAGGTATCCCTTTATGCTATCCAGAAATTCTATATCATTTCCAATCAACAATATGTCATCCACATATAATATCAGAAATGCTACAGAGCTCCCACTCACTTTCTTGTAAATACAGGCTTCGTAGCAAGTGTGTATAAAACTATATGCTTTGATCAACTTATCAAAGCGTATATTCCAACTCCGAGATGCTTGCACCAGTCCATAGATGGATCGCTGGAGCTTGCACACCTTGTCAGTACCTTTAGGATTGACAAAACCTTCTGGTTTCATCATATACAACTCTTCTTTAAGAAATATCCATTTAAGAAATGCAGTTTTGACATCCATTTGCCAGATTTCATAAAATATGGCAACTGCTAACATGATTCGGGTGGATTTAAGCATCGCTACAGTTGAGAAAATCTCATTGTAGTCAACACCTTGAACTTGTCGAAAACCTTTGGCGACAAGTCGAGCTTTGTAGATAGTAACACTACTATCAGTGTTCGTCTTCCTCTTGAAGATCCATTTATTTAATATGGCTTGCCAATCATTGGGCAAGTCTACCAAAGTCCACACTTTGTTCTCATACATGGATCCCATCTCAGATTTCATGGCCTCAAGCCATTTCGCGGAATCTGGGCTCATCATCGCTTCCTCATAGTTTGTAGGTTCATCATGGTCTAGTAACATGACTTCAAGAATAGGATTATCGTACCACTCTGGTGCGGACCGTACTCTGGAAGACCTATGAGGTTCTGTAGTAACTTGATCTGAAGTTTCATGATCACCATCATTAGCTTCCTCACTAATTGGTATAAGAATCACTGGAACTGATTTCTGTGATCAATTACTTTCCAATTCGGGAGAAGGTAAGACTACCTCATCAAGCTCTACTTTCCTCCCACTCACTTCTTTCGAGAGAAACTCCTCTAAAAAGGATCCATTCTTAGCAACGGATATCTTGCCTTCGGATCTGTGATAGAAGGTGTGCCCAACAGTTTCCTTTGGGTATTCTATGAAGATGCACTTCTCCGATTTGGGTTCGAGCTTATCAGGTTGAAGCTTTTTCACATAAGCATCATAGCTCCAAACTTTAAGAAATGACAACTTTGGTTTCTTGCCAAACCACAGTTCATAAGGCGTCGTCTCAACAGATTTTGATGCTGCCCTATTTAAAGTAAATGCAGCTATCTCTAATGCATAACCTCAAAACGATAGTGGTAAATTGGTAAGAGACATCATAGTTCGCACCATATCTAATAAAGTGTTGTGGTGTTTCAGGTGGCGTGAGCTGTGAAACTATTCCACATTGTTTTAAAGAAGGCCAAACTCGTAACTCAAATATTCACCTCTGCGGTCATATCGTAGAAACTTTATTTTCTTGTTATGATGACTCTCCACTTCACTCTAAAATTCTTTGAACTTTTCAAATGTTTCAGACTTGTGTTTCATTAAGTATATATACTCATATCTGCTCAAATCATCTGTGAAGGTCAGAAAATAATGATACCCGCCACGAGCATCAACACTCATTGGACCGCATACATTGATATGTATTATTTCCAATAAGTCACTAGCTCGTTCCGTTGTTCCGGAGAACAGAGTTTTAGTCATCTTGCCCATAAGGCACGGTTCGCAAGCATCAAATGATTCATAATTAAGTGATTCCAAAAGTCCATCGACATGGAGTTTCTTCATGCGCTTTACACCGATATGACCCAAACGGCAGTGCCACAAATAAGTTGCACTATCATTGTCAACTTTGCATCTTTTGGCATCAATACTATGAATATGTGTATTACCATGATCGAGATTCAATAAACCATCAACATTGGGTGTATGACCATAGAAGGTTTTATTCCTCTAAATAGAATAACAATTATTCTCTGTCTTAAATGAATAAACGTATCGCAATTAACATGATCTAATCGTATTTATGCTCAATGCAAACACCAATAACATTTATTTAGGTTCAACACTAATCCCGAAAGTATAGGGAGTGTGTGATGATGATCATATCAATCTTGGAACCACTTCCAACACACATCGTCACTTCACCCTCAACTAGTCTCTATTTATTCTGTAACTCCTGTTTCGAGTTACTAATCTTAGCAACCGAATAAGTATCAAATACCCAGGGGATACTATGAATACTAGTAAGGTACACATCAATAACCTGCATATCAAATATACCCTTGTTCACTTTGCCATCCTTCTTATCCAGCAAATTTTCAGGGCATTTCCGCTTCTAGTGACCATTTCCTTTGCAGTAGAAGCACTCAGTTTCATGCTTTGGTCCAGCTTTGGGCTTCTTCATGGGAGTGACAACTTGCTTGCCATTCTACTTGAAGTTCCCTTTCTTTCCCTTTGCCCTTTTCTTGAAACTAGTGGTCTTGTCAATCATCAACACTTGATGCTCTTTCTTGATTTCTACCTTCGTCGATTTCGGCATCACGAAGAGCTCGGGAATCATTTTCGTCATCCCTTGCATACTATAGTTCATCACGAAGTTCCAATAACTTGGTGATGGTGACTAGAGAACTCTGTCAATCACTATCTTATCTTGAAGATTAACTCCCACTTGATTCAAGTGATTGTAGTACCCAGACAATCTGAGCACATGCTCACTGCTTGAGCTATTCTCCTCCAACTTTTAGCTATAGAACTTGTTGGAGACTTCATTTCTCTTAACTTGGGTATTTGATTGAAATATTAACTTGAACTCCTGGAACATCTCATATGATCCATGACGTTCAAAACGTCTTTGAAGTCCCGATTATAGGCCATAAATCATGGTTCACTAAACTATCAAGTAGTCATTATATTGAGCTTAGCCAAACGTTCATAACATCTGCATCTGCTCCTGCAATAGGTCTGTCACCTAGCGGTGCATCAAGGACATAACTCTTTTGTGCAGCAATGAGGATACAACTCAGATCATGGACGCAGTCCACATCATTGCTACTATCATCTTTTAACTTATTTTTCTCTAGGAACATATCAAAAATAAAGGGAAGCTATAAGGCGAGCTATTGATCTACGACATAATTTTGCAAAATACTATCAGGACTAAGTTCATGATAAATTAAAGTTCAATTAATCATATTACTTAAGAACTACCACTTAGATAGTGTCACGCCCAAGATGCGACCCTATCCTAAAGGAACTCGAAGGTCCCACCAAGGATAGAAGCGCATCTTGAAGACGCTTTTGCAAGGTGGATATCATTACATCAACATTACATAATAGATGGGGATACATACAAGGCATACAAATGTCGCAAGAATACATCAATCCATCATACACAAGATCAACATCCGACTACGGATGAAACACAAACAGGAACTCAAACGACATCCACCCTGCTAGCCCAGGCTTCCGACCTGGAACCTATCCCCTGATCGAAGAAGAAGCAGAAGAAGAACTCCAAAACAAGAAAGCATCACTCTCGCGTCATGATCATCGCAGAACCTGTACCTGCAACTGTTGTTGTAGTAATCTGTGAACCACGAGGACTCACCAATCCCATTACCATGGGTATCAAGACTAGCAAGGCTTAAAGGGAAAGGAAGGGGTAAAGTGGTGAGGTTGCAGCGACTAAGCATATATGGTGGCTAACATACATAAAGAGAGTGAGAAGAGAAAAACGGAGCAGTCGTGAAGCTAGCAATGATCAAGAGGTGATCCTGAACTCCTACTTACGTCAAACATAACCCAAAAACCGTGTTGACTTCCCGGACTCCGCCGAAAAGACACCATCACGTCCACGTGGTTGATGCGTTTTAATTCGAATCAGGTGTCAAGTTATCTACAACCGGACATTAACAAATTCCCATCTGCCACATAACCGCGTGCATGGCTTTCGAAAGATAATACCCTGCAGGGGTGTCCCAACTTAGCCCATGATAAGCTCTCGTGATCAACGAAGGATATACCTTCTCCTAGGAAGACCCGATCAGTCTCAGAATCCCGGTTTACAAGACATTTCGACAATGGTAAAACAAGACCAGCAAAGCCGCCCGATGCGCCGACAATCCCGATAGGAGCTGCACATATCTCGTTCTCGAGGCAACACGGATGAGACATCCTCGAGTAAAACCAGACCTCGTGTTTCCCCAAGGGGCCTCGCGATCTACTCGATTCGGACCAGCACTTAGACAAGCCTGGCCGGGGGCTAAAATAAAGATGACCCTCGGGCTCCAAAACCCAAGGAAAAAAGGCTAGGTGAGGCAAATGGTAAAACCAAGGTTGGGCCTTCTTTGGAGGAATTTTATTCAAAGCGAACTGTCAAGGGGTCCCATAAATCACCAAACCGCGTAAGAGCATAAAATCCAGGAACATAACACCGGTATGACGGAAACTAGGGCGGCAAGAGTGGAACAAAACACCAGGCATAAGGCCGAGTCTTCCACCCTTTACCAAGTATATAGATGCATTAATTAAATAAGAGATATTGTGATATCCCAACATAATCCTGTCCACCATGGAGCAATCTTCAACTTCACCTGCAACTAACAATGCTATAAGGGGGGCTGAGCAAAGCGGTAACATAGCCAAGCAACGGTTTGCTAGGAAGGGTGACAAAGGTTAGAGGTTCATGGCAATTTGGGAGGCTTGAAGAGCAAAAGATAGGTAGCACAGCAAAGCGATAGAACGAAGCAACTAGCATAGCAATGATAGTAATGAGATCCAAGGTGACGGTCATCTTTCCTGAAATCCCGCTAGGAAGAAGACCGAGTCCATGAAGAAGATGAAGCCACGAAGACGAACCAAGCGTAGATGAACGAATCCTCACGATCGCAACGAAACGGGAACTATCGATAAGAAGCACACAACATGGTAAACACACTACACAGACAAGACATGATGCACAACCAAGCATGATGCATGACAAAACTAGATGAGACTACTCATGGCAAGAGATGATGCAAACAAGAACAACACATCAAGGCAAGTTTAAATGAGGCCGAAAATAACATATAACAATTCTGGTAAGTCCTCGTATGCAAGTTTCAAAATTGGTCCAGATCTGAATAAACCTTATGTTCAAGTTGTTAAACAGCAAGTTAAGATGCACCATGAGGAACTACATGAAATTCTAGTCAAGTTACATATAAAGTTCATTAGATTCGGAGCTACGGCCTAGAAGATATGAGCAAAACAAGTTAAGCATGGCATTGATGCAAAATGCATGCAAACATCAAGCAAACACCTCAAAACAAGGATTCAACATGATAATATGAAACTTCATGCAAAACCAAGCAAGTTTCATATAGAGCACACTCAAAAGCAGACAAGGGTTCAACACATACACTCTATACATGTTTAAAGGACAAGCTGTCCAAAACATCAACTAGGCATATAGCAAGCATCAAGACAACATGCTACATCATCTCAACGTAAGAAAAAAAGGCATGGGCATGAATTACAGGTAAAGCATAACAAAACATGAACACTGAGCTATCTCCAGAAAACACTATAACATGCTCAAAAGGACATGACAAGATTGCAAATAATTACGGTTTTGGACTTAGCGAAATAACATCGAGGTTGCAATGTTTAGAGCTATCAAACAACATGCTACAGGACTTAACATGGCAAACAAAGACATGGCATGAATCTACTAATTGCATAGAACAAAAGTCCCTTACTGACCATGGCCAAAAGGGCACCAGAAAATATGATGGCACCCATGTAAACATGGCAAATGATATGACAGATTCATACATGGCAGGAACAACAATAAGTAGGCAAGTGGTGAGCTTGTACCACTCACCACAGAGCAATACATGGCATCGAAAGGTGACAAACAGTAAGAAGACATGTTTATGAAGCTAAGCATGTCAATAGCAAGTTCATAGGGTAAGTGGATCACTAACAACAATCATGGCAACATTGAACTTAATGTTAACAGGCTGACAGCAACAATATTTAGCAAGTTTGGAGCAAGATAACAACAAGTTATAGCAGGCTATAAATGCAACCAGGGGCATTAATGGATATAGCATGACATGTATAACAAAACATCCTTAGTGAACATCTCCAGATTATGCATAGAATGACTTGTAGCAGCAGGTTTACATAGCATCATAATATAGGAGATTAAGCCTAGCAAAACAGTAACAGCAAGTACCCTACTTCACGAGCTCGATGCACTCACTACAAGACTCAAAAAATACATGGATGGAACCACTGTAAAGATGGCATGATGTAGTACAAAACACATGTAGAGCTCATGCTCATAGGATGCACACACAAAATGCAACGAAAAAGACAAAACAGCAAGTTATAACAGTTTGACGAGTTAACATCATATAACACTCTTGGAACAGCATTTAGGGCATTAAGATGACCTCAAATGAATATGGTGCAATGTAATGAAATGAAGTACTCGTTGAGACGAACAATTTGATATGCTATCGCCCAAAGCGGAGCCACGGATGGGGAGTTATGATCGAAGAAGTATGCTAAAAATAACTGGGACTTAATAGGAAAAAGACCTTCGGGAACTAGGGTTCCTCGCGGGCACGCAAACCGAGGCGGCCGGAGTGCTCGCGGAGGCGATCTTGGAGAGGAGGAGAAGTCCGAGGCAGGCGGATCAGGCGGATCTCGCGGATCGGCGGATCCGGCGTGGGACAACCTGAGGAGGCGGTGGCGGTGAGCGAGCCGAGGCGGGCGGCGGAGGCGAAGCAGCGCGCCGAGGCGAAGCCGGCGGCGGCACGCTGCTCTGGCGACCTCATGTGGCGGTAGTGGGTGGGCGGAGGAGCTCCGGCAGGCGCGGAGAGGCTTGAAGTCTGGCCGTGAGAGGCCCGGAGATGGCGGCAGAGTCAGCGGCGGCCGGCGGCGCCGGGCGGCCTGGCAGCGCCAGCATGTGAGGAGGCATCGGGCGCTGGCGCCAGGCGGGGCGGCTCGGGCATGGCGGAGATGGGCCGGGGCGGATCCAGCTCTCGGGCCCGTGGTGGAGGCGCGGGTCGGCGGCGGTGCGGGTGACGTGGCAGCCCCGGAGTGGTGGGCGCGGCGGCGAGTTTTTTTCCGGCCGGACCGGACGTGTCCGGCGGTGAGGGGTGGAAGAAGGCTAGGGTTAGGACTGCGCGAAAAATTCGGGGAGGGGCACATATATATAGGTAGAGGGAGCTAGGAGAGTCCAAATGAGGTGCGGTTTTCGCCCACACGATCGTGATCAAACGACCGAGAGCATGGAGGGGTTTAGGATGGGTTTTGGGCCACTTTGGAGGGGTGTTGGGCTGCACACAAAGAGGGCTTTTACGGTTACCCGGTTAACCGTTGGAATATCAAACGACCTCCAAATGGCACGAAACTTGACAGGCGGTCTACCGGTGGTGTACCAAGGCCGCTTGGCAAACCTCGGTCCTTTCCGAGAAAGTTTAACACCCGCACACAAAAAGAGGCAAAAGGGGGCGCCGGGGAACATAGGAGTGCCGGATTGCAAAACAGATAACGGGGAAAATGCTCGGATGCAAGAAACGAACACGTATGCCAATGCGATGCACATGATGACATGATATGAAATGAAGATGATGACATGGCAAAGTGCAACACGCAAGCACATGACATGGCAAGGACGGCAGATAACTGGAGGACACCTGGCGCATCAGATCCGGGGTGTTACAATACTCCTCCACTAACAAGAGATCTCGTCCCGAGATCTTAGGACCGAGACGGAAGGGAAAAAGGATGAGGTGAAGCAAAAACTCCAGAGAAGAAGCAAAGAATCGAGAGCACTCGAGCAGAAGAGAGGAACGACGAGAATCAAATTCTCATGGAAACAAGATAGACATTGAAACCACTCCGGATAGAACAAGATAGAAAAAGAATAACAAAGACGGAATTTCGGTAGCACTTCGGCTGAAAAGGAAGGAATGGAACATGAGCTTGAGAGGATGGAATGATACTTGATGAAGACATGACACAAAAACCTCCGGAAAGAATTGAAAGAGTTGAATGAAAAGAACAGAGAAGAAAATGACAACTTGTGCCACGACTGAAATTGAAAGCATCTTTGCAAGAAAAGATTGGACGAAGTTGTTGAGAAAATCAACAACAAAAAGAATAAGCTTGTTGTGGTCTTATAGGTAACATCTCAAGATCATAAGGTGATAATCGGCCACAAACGGAAAAGATTGAATGACTGAGAAGAACAAAGAAATGCAAAACTCCACTTCAAAAGTAACAGAGAATTAAATGCACCTCGCAAAGCAAGAAGAAGAATACTTGAGCTTCGCCTACAAGAATCTTGATGAACACTTGAGGAATGAATTAAATCATGAAGAACCACCATGAAGAACTCCGGTGACAAAAAGGATGATGAGACAGAATGAAGGATGAAAGAATAAGATGGGCCTTGCGATGATTTAGATGGAGGTTCTGACGAGATGGCCGAGGAAATTTGAACTCCGGAAAAGGAAAGATGAAAACACTTGGAACTAGAATTTATTCATGAAGAACAAACTCCAAAGGATGGGGTTACTCACTTGTTGAAAGAAGAATAAGAATTATGTTATGCTTATCCTCCACCAATTAAATTGATGAGAAGCAATGGATTTGCATACTACTTATTCTTGTTGAAAAGGATTAAGGGGGGTATAGCACAAAACTTGAGAAAGTCTTCATGAACCACCGGTAGGATTGGAAAGAACGAATAAATTAATATGATAATCAAAGAAAAAGAATCTTGAACGAACCACCGTAATAATTTGGAAATGACTGACGAAAGAGAATGAATCACCGGGAAGAATGAGAAGAACAAATATGCTTGAGGGGATTTAGATACAAGAGAACGGGAAGAACTCGAGCTGATTCACGAACACTTGAACGAAGCACCGGGACAATTGGATAACGGTAGCTGAAATGTGAGGACGAATGCTTCTTCTAGAATGATGGCCTCCGGTGAAGCGAAACAGAAAATCAACTCCTGAAATACTCTGGATAGGTGAGAAAAGGAATATCTGATAAATGGAATAATTCGAGAGGGTAACATGAAGCTAGAACATGAAACTTCGAGAGAATGGATAAGATTTAGAGGAAAAACTCTTCTTCAGTCTTCAAATGACGACGAGAAACACCACCAAAATTACTGAGATACTCCGGAAGAATGAAAAGCGAAGAGGTTGAGCCAACAATGAAATGATTTGAAATCGATCTTGGAAAAGGCATGTGACTGATGAAATTCATTCTTACATCACACTTAAAAAGAATTGAGAATAACTCCAGGGGAATTACAAGAGTCGGGTAAGATCCTGGGAAAAGACCTGTGGGTTAGGGCCCACTGAAAACAAACACCGTTGAAAGGATTGTTTGAACAAGAAATGATGCACCGGAACAATTGAAATATTTGAATGAGGTGACAACCTCGAATTAATTGGAACACAGACGAATCTCCTGAGATGTCTTGAGCAATCCGAAAGGATAAACTAGCGAGAGGCGAACGAGCAAGGAAAAACAATTGATCTACGGAAAAAAATGATCAACCCGAAAAAACTTGAATTGAGTCCACCGAAAAAGAAAGGGATGAAGAATGACTTACGAGACGAGAATCCGCCGGTTGAAATGATTGAGGGAAGACTGAAGAGACTCCGTACGAATGAAAATTGATGCTCGAAAGAGACTCAGGCTCCGGGAAGAAAAAAGGGTGGGAGGGCGAGGGAAAACAAAGGCAACTTGGAAGGGGGAACCGACGAATATCTTGAAGAGAAAACACCGGTTGAAATCATTGAGGAAAGAAAGCAAAGACTTCGCACGAGTAGGGTGGATACTCGATTACGGACTCCGGATCCGAGAATAAAAGGGTGGGCGGGTGGGAAAAACAAGGACAACTTCGATCAGGGAAACAACATCGATTGAAAAGAACTGAGGATTGCACTTGGCAAAGATGAAGAGGCTCGAGTCAACTTGACGAGAAATGCACCGGATGAAAAGAGCTGAGAACCAACGATCGGAAAACCAACTGCGTGAACCTAAAGAAAAATTTGAATGGGAAGAGGAGTAATTCAAAACACCTACGTCAAGATTCCTCACCAGAGCGATGAAGGGGTTGAGGAGTAAAAAGAATTCCTACTCTCTGATATAACTAGACTCCGAAATCAGTTTTCTTCTAGACTCAACAATGGCCAAACTACACGATCAATCAAGGGGGCTCCTATGGTCAGTCGAGGCTCTTATACCAACTTGTCACGCCCAAGATGCGACCCTATCCTAAAGGAACTCGAAGGTCCCACCAATGATAGAAGCGCATCTTGAAGACGCTTTTGCAAGGTGGATATCATTACATCAACAGTACATAATAGATGGGGATACATACAAGGCATACAAATGTCGCAAGAATACATCAATCCATCATACACAAGATCAACATCCGACTACGGATGAAACACAAACAGGAACTCAAACGACATCCACCACGCTTTAGCCAGGCTGCCGACCTGGAACCTATCCCTGATCGAAGAAGAAGCGAAGAAGAACTCCAAAACAAGCAAGCAGCTCTCGCGTCATGATCATCACATAACCTGTACCTACAACTGTTGTTGTAGTAATCTGTGAAGCCACGAGGACTCAGCAATCCCATTACCATGGGTATCAAGACTAGCAAAGCTTAAATGGAAAGGCAGGGGTAAAGTGGTGAGGTTGCAGCAGCGACTAAGCATATATGGTGGCTAACATACGAAAAAGAGAGCGAGAAGAGAGCAAACGGAACGGTCGTGAAGCTAGCAATGATCAAGAGGTGATCTTGAGCTCCTACATCGTCAAACATAACCCAAAAACCGTGTTGACTTCCCGGACTCCGCCGAAAAGAGACCATCACGTCTACATACGCGGTTGATGCGTTTTAATTCGAATCAGGTGTCAAGTTATCTACAACCAGACATTAACAAATTCCCATCTGCCACATAACCATGAGCACGGCTTTGAAAGATAATACCTGCAGGGTGTCCCAACAGCCCATGATAAGCTCGTGATCAACGAAGGATATACCTTCTCCTAGGAAGACCCGATCGGTCTCGGAATCCGGTTTACAAGACATTTCGACAATGGTAAAACAAGACCAGCAAAGCCGCCCCATGCACCGACAATCCCGATAGGAGCTGCACATATCTCGTTCTCGAGGCAACACGGATGAGACATCCTACCGATAAAACCGGACCTCGAGTTTCCCAGAGGGCCCCGATCTACTCGGTTCGGACCAGCACTTAGACAAGCACCGGCCGAGGGGCTAAAATAAAGATGACCCTCAGCTCCGTGTCACGCCCAAGATGCGACCCTATCCTAAAGGAACTCGAAGGTCCCACCAATGATAGAAGCGCATCTTGAAGACGCTTTTGCAAGGTGGATATCATTACATCAACAGTACATAATAGATGGGGATACATACAAGGCATACAAATGTCGCAAGAATACATCAATCCATCATACACAAGATCAACATCCGACTACGGATGAAACACAAACAGGAACTCAAACGACATCCACCCTGCTAGCCCAGGCTGCCGACCTGGAACCTATCCCCTGATCGAAGAAGAAGCAGAAGAAGAACTCCAAAACAAGCAAGCTTCGCTCTCGCGTCATGATCATCACATAACCTGTACCTACAACTGTTGTTGTAGTAATCTGTGAGCCACGAGGACTCAGCAATCCCATTACCATGGGTATCAAGACTAGCAAAGCTTAAATGGAAAGGCAGGGGTAAAGTGGTGAGGTTGCAGCAGCGACTAAGCATATATGGTGGCTAACATACGAAAAAGAGAGCGAGAAGAGAGCAAACGGAACGGTCGTGAAGCTAGCAATGATCAAGAGGTGATCTTGAGCTCCTACATACGTCAAACATAACCCAAAAACCGTGTTGACTTCCCGGACTCCGCCGAAAAGAGACCATCACGTCTACATACGCGGTTGATGCGTTTTAATTCGAATCAGGTGTCAAGTTATCTACAACCAGACATTAACAAATTCCCATCTGCCACATAACCGCGGGCACGGCTTTCGAAAGATAATACCCTGCAGGGGTGTCCCAACTTAGCCCATGATAAGCTCTCGTGATCAACGAAGGATATACCTTCTCCTAGGAAGACCCGATCAGTCTCGGAATCCCGGTTTACAAGACATTTCGACAATGGTAAAACAAGACCAGCAAAGCCGCCCCATGCACCGACAATCCCGATAGGAGCTGCACATATCTCGTTCTCAGGGCAACACCGGATGAGACATCCTACCAGTAAAACCGGACCTCGAGTTTCCCCGAGGGGGCCCCGCAGTCTACTCGGTTCGGACCAGCACTTAGACAAGCACTGGCCCGAGGGGCTAAAATAAAGATGACCCTCAGGCTCCGGAAACCCAAGGGAAAAGGGCTAGGTGAGGCAAATGGCAAAACCAAGGTTGGGCCTTGCTGGAGGAGTTTTATTCAAAGCGAACTGTCAAGGGGGTCCCATAAATCACCAAACCGCGTAAGGAACACAAAATCCAGGAACATAATACCAGTATGACGGAAACTAGGGCGGCAAGAGTGGAACAAAACACCAGGCATAAGGCCGAGTCTTCCACCCTTTACCAAGTATATAGATGCATTAATTAAATAAGAGATATTGTGATATCGCAACATAATCCTGTCCACCATGGAGCAATCTTCAACTTCACCTGCAACTAACAATGCTATAAGGGGGGCTGAGGAAAGCGGTAACATAGCCAAGCAACGGTTTGCTAGGAAGGGTGACAAAGGTTAGAGGTTCATGGCAATTTGGGAGGCTTGAAGAGCAAAAGATAGGTAGCGCAGCAAAGCAATAGGCCATAAATCATAGTTCACTAAACTATCAAGTAGTCATTATATTGAGCTTAGCCAAACGTTCATAACATCTGCATCTGCTCCTGCAATAGGTCTGTCACCTAGCGGTGCATCAAGGACATAACTCTTTTGTGCAACAATGAGGATACAACTCAGATCATGGACGCAGTCCACATCATTGCTACTATCATCTTTTAACTTATTTTTCTCTAGGAACATATCAAAAATAAAGGGAAGCTATAAGGCGAGCTATTGATCTACGACATAATTTGCAAAATACTATCAGGACTAAGTTCATGATAAATTAAAGTTCAATTAATCATATTACTTAAGAACTACCACTTAGATAGTGTCACGCCCAAGATGCGACCCTATCCTAAAGGAACTCGAAGGTCCCACCAAGGATAGAAGCGCATCTTGAAGACGCTTTTGCAAGGTGGATATCATTACATCAACATTACATAATAGATGGGGATACATACAAGGCATACAAATGTCGCAAGAATACATCAATCCATCATACACAAGATCAACATCCGACTACGGATGAAACACAAACAGGAACTCAAACGACATCCACCCTGCTAGCCCAGGCTTCCGACCTGGAACCTATCCCCTGATCAAAGAAGAAGCAGAAGAAGAACTCCAAAACAAGAAAGCATCACTCTCGTGTCATGATCATCGCAGAACCTGTACCTGCAACTGTTGTTGTAGTAATCTGTGAACCACGAGGACTCACCAATCCCATTACCATGGGTATCAAGACTAGCAAGGCTTAAAGGGAAAGGAAGGGGTAAAGTGGTGAGGTTGCAGCAGCGACTAAGCATATATGGTGGCTAACATACGCAAAAGAGAGTGAGAAGAGAGAAAACGGAACGGTCGTGAAGCTAGCAATGATCAAGAGGTGATCCTGAACTCCTACTTACGTCAAACATAACCCAAAAACCGTGTTGACTTCCCGGACTCCGCCGAAAAGACACCATCACGTCCACGTGGTTGATGCGTTTTAATTCGAATCAGGTGTCAAGTTATCTACAACCGGACATTAACAAATTCCCATCTGCCACATAACCGCGTGCATGGCTTTCGAAAGATAATACCCTGCAGGGGTGTCCCAACTTAGCCCATGATAAGCTCTCGTGATCAACGAAGGATATACCTTCTCCTAGGAAGACCCGATCAGTCTCAGAATCCCGGTTTACAAGACATTTCGACAATGGTAAAACAAGACCAGCAAAGCCGCCCGATGCGCCGACAATCCCGATAGGAGCTGCACATATCTCGTTCTCAGGGCAACACCGGATGAGACATCCTACGAGTAAAACCAGACCTCGTGTTTCCCCAAGGGGGCCTCGCAGTCTACTCAGTTCGGACCAGCACTTAGACAAGCACTGGCCCGGGGGGGCTAAAATAAAGATGACCCTCAGGCTCCGGAAACCCAAGGGAAAAAGGGCTAGGTGAGGCAAATGGTAAAACCAAGGTTGGGCCTTGCTGGAGGAATTTTATTCAAAGCGAACTGTCAAGGGGGTCCCATAAATCACCAAACCGCGTAAGGAACGCAAAATCCAGGAACATAACACCGGTATGACGGAAACTAGGGCGGCAAGAGTGGAACAAAACACCAGGCATAAGGCCGAGTCTTCCACCCTTTACCAAGTATATAGATGCATTAATTAAATAAGAGATATTGTGATATCCCAACATAATCCTGTCCACCATGGAGCAATCTTCAACTTCACCTGCAACTAACAATGCTATAAGGGGGGCTGAGCAAAGCGGTAACATAGCCAAGCAACGGTTTGCTAGGAAGGGTGACAAAGGTTAGAGGTTCATGGCAATTTGGGAGGCTTGAAGAGCAAAAGATAGGTAGCACAGCAAAGCGATAGAACGAAGCAACTAGCATAGCAATGATAGTAATGAGATCCAAGGTGACGGTCATCTTGCCTGAAATTCCGCTAGGAAGAAGACCGAGTCCATGAAGAAGATGAAGCCACGAAGACGAACCAAGCGTAGATGAACGAATCCTCACGATCGCAACGAAACAGGAACTATCGATAAGAAGCACACAACATGGTAAACACACCACACAGACAAGACATGATGCACAACCAAGCATGATGCATGACAAAACTAGATGAGACTACTCATGGCAAGAGATGGTGCAAACAAGAACAACACATCAAGGCAAGTTTAAATGAGGCCGAAAATAACATATAACAATTCTGGTAAGTCCTCGTATGCAAGTTTCAAAATTGGTCCAGATCTGAATAAACCTTATGTTCAAGTTGTTAAACAGCAAGTTAAGATGCACCATTAGGAACTACACGAAATTCTAGTCAAGTTACATATAAAGTTCATTAGATTCGGAGCTACGGCCTAGAAGATATGAGCAAAACAAGTTAAGCATGGCATTGATGCAAAATGCATGCAAACATCAAGCAAACACCTCAAAACAAGGATTCAACATGATAATATGAAACTTCATGCAAAACCAAGCAAGTTTCATATAGAGCACACTCAAAACGGAGCAAGGGTTCAACACATACACTCTATACATGTTTAAAGGACAAGCTGTCCAAAACATCAACTAGGCATATAGCAAGCATCAAAACAACATGCTACATCATCTCAACGTAAGAAAAAAAGGCATGGGCATGAATTACAGGTAAAGCATAACAAAACATGAACACTGAGCTATCTCCAGAAAACACTATAACATGCTCAAAAGGACATGACAAGATTGCAAATAATTACAGTTTCAGACTTAGCAGAAATAACATCAGGTTGCAATGTTTAGAGCTATCAAACAACATGCTACAGGACTTAACATGGCAAACAAAGACATGGCATGAATCTACTAATTGCATAGAACAAAAGTCCCTTACTGACCATGAGCCAAAAGGGCACAGAAAATATGATGGCACCCATGTAAACATGGCAAATGATATGACAGATTCATACATGGCAGGAACAACAATAAGTAGGCAAGTGGTGAGCTTGTACCACTCACCACAGAGCAATACATGGCATCGAAAGGTGACAAACAGTAAGAAGACATGTTTATGAAGCTAAGAATGGCAATAGCAAGTTCATAGGGTAAGTGGATCACTAACAACAATCATGGCAACATTAAACTTAATGTTAACAGGCTGACAACAACAATATTTAGCAAGTTTGGAGCAAGATAACAACAAGTTACAGCAGGCTATAAATGCAACCAGGTGCATTAATGGATATAGCATGACATGTATAACAAAACATCCTTAGTGAACATCTCCAGATTATGCATAGAATGACTTGTAGAAGCAGGTTTACATAGCATCATAATATAGCAGATTAAGCCTAGCAAAACAGTAACAGCAAGTACCCTACTTCACGAGCTCGATGCACTCACTACAAGACTCAAAAAATACATGGATGGAACCACTGTGAAGATGGCATGATGTAGTACAAAACACATGTAGAGCTCATGCTCATAGGATGCACACACAAAATGCAACGAAAAAGACAAAACAGCAAGTTATAACAGTTTCAGCAGGTTAACATCATATAACACTCTTGGAACAGCATTTAGGGCATTAAGATGAGCTCAAATGAATATGGTGCAATGTAATGAAATGAAGTACTCGTTGAGACGAACAATTTGATATGCTATACGCCCAAAACGGAGCCACGGATGGGGAGTTATGATGCGAAGAAGTATGCTAAAAATAACTGGGACTTAATAGGAAAAAGACCTTCGGGAACTAGGGTTCCTCGCGGGCACGCGAACGGAGGCGACCAGAGACGATGCCAGAGAGGAGGGAGAAGGCCGGAGACGGGCGGATCCGGGCTGGATCTCACAGGATCCGGCCGGATCCCGGCATGGGACAGCACGGGGAGGCGGTGGTGGCAGCGGGGCGGGCGGGCGGCCGGAGGCGAGAGCAGCGCAGCCGGAGCGGAAACCGGGCGGCGGCGACACGCTGCCCGGCGACCTCGCCAGCAGCGCGGCGGGGCGGAGGAGCTCCGCCGAACGAGGCGCGGAGGGGCGCTGGTCCGCGCGCCGCGGGAGGCGCGGAGATGGCGGTGGGGTCGATGGCGGCCGGGCGGCGGGCGGCGGGCACGGCGCCCAGCGCTGGGCAGCTGGCCGCGAGCAGCGGCGGAGATGGGCCCCGGGCCGGATCCGGGCTCTCCGGGCCCGCGGTGGAGGCGCGGGTTGACGGCGGTGCGGGTGACGTGGCAGCCCCGGAGTGGCTGGGCGCGGCGGCGAGTTTTTGTCCGGCCGGACCAGACGTGTCCAGCGGCGCGGGGTGGAAGGAGGCGTTAGGACTGCACGAAAAATTCGGGGAGGGGCACATATATATAGGTAGAGGGAGTTAGGAGAGTCCAAATGAGGTGCGGTTTTCGCCCACACGATCGTGATCGAACAACCAAGAGCATGGAGGGGTTTAGGATGGGTTTTGGGCCACTTTGGAGGGGTGTTGGGATGTACACAAAGAGGGCTTTTACGGTTACCCGGTTAGCCGTTGGAATATCAAACGACCTCCAAATGGCACGAAATTGACAGGCGGTCTACCGGTGGTGTACCAAGGCCGCTTGGCAAACCTTGGTCCATTCCGAGAAAGTTTAACACCCGCACACAAAAAGAGGCAAAAGGGGGCACCGGGGAACATAGGAGTGCCGGATTGCGAAACGGATAACGGGGAAAATGCTCGGATGCAAGAAACGAACACGTATGCCAATGCGATGCACATGATGACATGATATGAAATGCAGATGATGACATGGAAAAATGCAACACGCAAGCACATGACATGGCAAGGACGACAAATAACTGGAGGACACCTGGCGCATCGGATCCGGGGCGTTACAGATAGACATCCCTCTAGTCATCTAAATGATCACGTGATCCAAATCAACTAAACCATGTCCGATCATCACGTGAGATGGAGTAGTTTTCAATGGTGAACATCCCTATGTTGATCACGTCTACTATATGATTAACACTCGACCTTTCGGTATCAGTGTTCCAAGGCCATATCTGCATATGCTAGGCTCGTCCAGTGTAACCCGAGTATTCTGCGTGTGCAAAATTGGCTTGCACCCGTTGTATGTGAACATAGAGCCTATCACACCCGATCTTCACGTGGTGTCTCAGCACGAAGAACTGTAGCAATGGTGCATACTCAGGGAGAACACCATTGAAATTTAGTAAGGGGTCATCTTATAATGCTACCGATGTACTAAGCAAAATAAGATGCATAAAGGATAAACATTACATGCAATCAAAATATGTGACATGATATGGCCATCATCATCTTGTCCTCATGATCTCCATCACCGAAGCATCGTCATGATCTCCAACGTCACCGGTGCGACACCTTGATCTCCATCGTAGCATCGTTGTCGTCTCGCTAACTATTGTTACTATGACTATGGCTACCGCTTAGTGATAAAGTAAAACAATTACATGGCGATTGCATTGCATACAATAAAGCGACAACCATATGGCTCCTGCCAGTTGCCGATAACTTTGTTACAAAACATGATCATCTCATACAACAAATTATATCACATCATGTCTTGACCATATCACATTACAGCAAGCCTTGCAAAAACAAGTTAGATGTCCTCTACTTTGTTGTTGCAAGTTTTACCTGGCTGCTACGGGCTTCTAGCAAGAACCGTTCTTACCTACGCATCAAAACCACAACGATTTTTCATCAAGTGTGTTGTTTTAACCTTCAACAAGGACCGGGCGTAGCCACACTCGATTCAACTAAAGTGGGATAAACAGACACTCACCAGCCACCTATGTGCGAACCACGTCGGTAGAACTAGTCTCAAGCGTACGCGTAATGTCGGTCTGAGCCGGTTCATACAACAATACCGCCGAATCAAAGTATGACATGCTAGTAAGCAGTATGACTATTATCGCCCACAACTCTTTGCGTTCTACTCGTGCATATAACATCTACGCATAGACCTGGCTCGGTTGCCACTGTTGGGGAACGCAGTAATTTCAAAAAAATAATTCTACGATCACGCAAGATCTATCACTAGGTGATGCATAGCAACAAGAGGGGAGAGTGTTGTCTACGTACCCTCATATACCGAAAGCATAAGCGTTTAGTTAACGTGGTTGATGTAGTCGAACATCTTCGCGATCCAACCGATCAAGTACCAAACATACGACACCTCCGTGTTCAGCACACGTTCAGCTCGATGACATCCCTCGTACTCTTGATCTAGTTGAGGCTGAGGGAGAGTTTCATCAGCACAACGGCGTGGCGATAGTGATGACGAAGTTGTCGGCGTAGGGCTTCACATAAGCACTACGACGATATGACCGAGGTGTGTAACTGTGGAGGGGGCACCGCACACGGCTAAGACAAATCTTGGAGTGCCTTTGGGGTGCCCCCTGCCCACGTATATAAAGGAGGGAGGAAGAGGAGGCCGGCCTAGAGGGGGCGCGCCAAAGTGGGGAGTCCTACTTGGACTCCCGGTCCAAGTAGGATTCGGCCCCCCTTTCCTATTCCAACTAGGAAAGGAAGGGAAGGAGGAAGAGGGGAGAAGGAAGGAGGGGGGCGCCGCCCCCTCCTAGTACAATTCGGACCAGACCATTGGAGGGTGCGCAGCCACCCCTTGAGGCCCTTCTCTCCTTTCCCGTATGGCCCATGAAGTCCCACTACTTCCCCCGGCGAATTCCCGTAACTCCCCGGTACTCCGAAAAATACCCGAATCACTCTGAACCTTTCCGATGTCCGAATATAGCCTTCCAATATACCGATCTTTACAGCTTGATCATTTCGAGGCTCCTTGTCACGTCCGTGATCTCATACGGGACTCCGAACAAACTTTGGTCATCAAAACACATAACTCATAAAACAAATCATCATCGAACGTTAAGCGTGCGGACCCTATGGGTTCGAGAACTATGTAGACATGATCGAGACATATCTCCGGTCAATAACCAATAGCGGAACCTGGATGCTCATATTGGCTCCCACATATCCTTCGAAGATCTTTATCGGTCAAACCGCATAACAACATACGTTGTTTCCTTTGTCATCGGTATGTTACTTGCCCGAGATTCGATCCTCGGTATCATCATACCTAGTTCAATCTCGTTGCCGGCAAGTCTCTTTACTCATTCCTTAATGCATCATCCTGCAATTACTCATTAGTCACATTGCTTGCAAGGTTTATAATGATGTGCATTACCGAGAGGGCCCAGAGATACCTCTCCGATACGCGGAGCGACAAATCCTAATCTCGATCTATGCCAACCCAACGAACACCTTCGGAGACACCTATAGAGCACGTTTATAATCACCCATTTTCGTTGTGACGTTTGATAGCACACAAGGTGTTCCTCTAGTATTCGGGAGTTGCATAATCTCATAGTCTGAGGAACATGTATAAGTCATGAAGAGAGTAGTAGCAATGAAACTATAACGATCATAATGCTAAGCTAACGGATGGGTCATGTCCATCACATCATTCTCCTAATGATGTGATCCCGTTCATCATATGACAACACATGTCTATGGTTAGGAAACATAACCATCTTTGATGAACGAGCTACTCAAGTAGAGGCATACTAGGGACAATGTGTTTTGTCTATGTATTCACACATGTACTATGTTTCCGGTTAATACAATTCTAGCATGAATAATAAACATTTATCATGAAATAAGGAAATAAATAATAACTTTATCATTGCCTCTAGGGCATATTTCCTTCAGCGGTATGGAGGCACAATGCTCCCCAAGAAGCCACTAGGGCCACCGTAATCTCCTCACGCCCTCGCACAATCCAAGATGTCGTGATTCCACTAAGGGACCCTTGATGATGGTCACCGAACCCATACAAATGGCTAACCTTGGGGGCAGTCACCGAACCCGTAGACTTTGGCAACCCTTGGGGGTGCTCAACGGTACCCGTGAAATCGCTCGGGGCGATCTCCACAACCTAATTGAAGACCCAGACGCTTGCCCGGAGCTTTACACCACAATGATTGAGCTTCGAACAACACCAACCGTCTAGGGTGGCAAGGCACCCAAGAGGAACAAGCTCCAGGGTGCCCAAACACCCAAGAGTAATAAGCTTCTCAAACTTCACTTCTATGTATCACCGTGGAGAACTCAAACCGATGCACCAAATGCAATGGCCAGGGCACAAGGAGTGCCCAAGTCCTTCTCTCCCAAATCCCACCAAAGCAACTAATGTTAGGGAGGAAAATGAGAGGAAGAACAAAAGAAGAACGCGAAGAACTCCAAGATATAGATCGAAGGGGTTCCCCTCACTTAGAGGAGAAAGTGATTGGTGCAAACGTGGATCTAGATCTCCTCTCTCTTTTCCCTAAAGAACTAGGAAGAATCATTGGAGGGATTGAGAGTTAGCAAGCTTGAAGAAGGTCAACAATGGAGGAAGAACACGAGCTGAAGAGATTAGGTCCATTGGGGAAGAAGACCCCTTTTCATAGGTGGAAAAAAAATCCAACCGTTATCCTCATAGCCCGCACAGAGCGGTACTACCGCTCCAAGGAGCGTACTTCCGCTAGGGCAGTAGTAGCCCTTTGAAAAACAACAGCGAGGAGGTAAATGGCCAGTAGAACCACCGGAGTGGTACTACCACTCGTCCTCACGGTACTACCGCTTGGGATAGCGGTACTACCGCAAAGGGTAGCGGTACTACTGCTTGCGAGCGGTACTAAAAAAATACATCCGTGCCTACCACCACTGGACCTAATACGAGATTTCGGTCCAGAGCGGTACTACTGTTGTAGTAGCCGCAGTAGTATCGCTCTGGAGCAGTAGTAAAAAATTACATCCACTCCAATTCGCGGTAGTACAGCTGTAGCCTTTTCAAAACACCAAAACTGCCACAACTTCTGCAAACGGATTCCGAATTCAACGAAACCAAGTTTGTTGGAAAGCTAATGATATGGGCTAACACAATCTTGATAGACAAATCAATATAAGAAAAATAGAAAAGTCCCATGATAAAATGGTGAGAACCCTTCCTCGAAAAAGACCGGTAAAACCTCCGACACCGAAAACGCAATAGAAGAACCATATGAAATCTGTTTTCGATGTACTAGAGCTTGTCACAAAGATAACCACAAGATCTAAAACCTCAAAAGAAAATACAAATAAGAATCAAGAAAGATGATGCAAGGATGCAATGATTTGAGCTCTCAACAAACGATACGATCACGCTACTCACTTGAGAGCCCCCCTTGATAGTGCGGCTATCGATCTTATAACCCGGTCACCAAACTATCACCATCAGACCGGTAAAATATAAAACCTATCAAGGGCAAACCTTTGCCGTGCACGAAGTCCAATTGAGCTAGATGATGACGATCTTGACTCCCTCAAGTTGGACCACTTTTCTTGATTGCGTTCGCTCGATGAAGACTAGTTGATTGCTCCCCCATACTCCACTATGGGTGAGCCACTCTTTGGCACATTTTCACAAGTCCATTGTCACCACAATGGACGGCAATCTTCAAGCACTTGATCTCTCGATGCATCACTTGAACATGCACGCCGCAACCTAACCCCACAAAGAACTCTCACGAAGACAATGGGTTAGTACACAAAAGCGTAATGGACAATGCTTACCATACGATGGGATGACTTGATCCCTTGGTACATCTTGTACGCTTTGTATGTTGATCAACTTGATTCACTCTTGACTTAGTCTTGATCAACCTTGAATCTTTCCAACTCTCTACATTTGGATGATGTCTTGAAGGTAGACATGAATGATCACACAATCTTCTTCTTCAAGACATGCTTGCAATAAGCTCAACACTCACATGACCAATCTTTGGATAATTCCTTAATTGCACCTTGGTCAACTCATAAACTTGAAACCAACACATGGACTTCAAGAAAATCCTATGGACAAATCCTTCAAATATAACTCAATGCAACCATTAGTCCATAGAGAATGTCATCAATTACCAAAACCACACATGGGGTATCGCATGTCCTTTCATTTTGTGACGAAGATAGAGAATAGCCACACTATATGATTTTGTAGGGATAGCTTTCTTTGGCCATGTTATTTTGAGAAGACATGATTGCCTTATAGTATGCTTGAAGTACTATTGTTTTTATGTCAATATTAAACTTTTGTTTTGAATCTTTCGGATCTGAACATTCATGCCACAATAAATAAAATTACATGGACAAATATGTTAGGTAGCATTCCACATCAAAAATTCTATTTTTATCATTTACCTACTCGAGGACAAGCAGGAATTAAGCTTGGGGATACTTCATACGTCTCCAACGTGTCTATAATTTTTAATTGTTCCATGCTATTATATTATCTGTTTTGGATGTTTAATATGTATTTATATGCTATTTTATATTATTTTTGGGACTAACCTATTAACTGAGGGCCCAGTGCGAGTTTCTGTTTTTTTTGCCTGTTTTAGAGTTTCACAGAAAAGGAATACCAAACGTAGTCCAAACGGAATGAAACTTTCGTGATGATCTTTCTTGGACCAGAAGCAAACCAGGAGACTTGGAGATGAAGTCGGTGTTGGGGAACGTAGTACTTTCAAAAAAATTCCTACGCACACGCAAGATTATGGTGATGCATAGCAACGAGAGGGGAGAGTGTGTCCACGTACCCTCGTAGACCGAAAGAGGAAGCGTTAGCACAATGCGGCTGATGTAGTCATACGTCTTCACGGCCCGATCGATCAAGCACCGAAAGCACGGCACCTCCGAGTTCTTGCACACGTTCAGCTCGATGACGTCCCTCGAACTCCGATCCAACCGAGTGTAGAGGGAGAGTTCCGTCAGCACGACGGCGTGGTGATGATGATCATGTTCTACCATCGTAGGGCTTCGCCTAAGCACCCCTATGATATTATCGAGGAGGACTATGGTGGAGGGGGGCACCGCACACGGCTAAGAGATCAATGATCAATCGTTGTGTGTCCAAGGGGTGCCCCCTCCCCGTATATAAAGGAGTGGAGGAGGGCGCGCCCTAGGGGAGTCCTATTCCCACCGGGAGTAGGATTCCCCTTTCCTAGTAGAACTAGGAGCCCTTCCTTGTAGTAGGAGTAGGATAAAAGGAAAGGGAAAAGAGAAGAGAAGGAAGGAGGGGGCACCGCCCCTCCCCCAGTCCAATTCGGACTAAGCATTGGGGGGCGCTGTCGGTGTCAAAACCGGTGGATCTCGGGTAGGGGGTCCCGATCTATGCGTCTTAGGCTAATGGTAACAGGAGGCAAGGGACACAATGTTTACCCAGGTTCGGGCCCTCTTGATGGAGGTAAAACCCTACTTCCTGCTTGATTGATATTGATGATATGAGTAGTACAAGAGTCGATCTACCACGAGATCGTAGAGGCTAAACCCTAGAAGCTAGCCTATGATGATTATGATTATGATCGTTCCTCTAAGGACCAAACTCTCCGGTTTATATAGACACCGGAGAGGGCTTACATGGAGTCGGTTACAAGGAAGGAAATAAAATATCCGGATTGCCTAGCTTGTCTTCCATGCAAAGGAGGGTCCCATCCGGACACGGGACAGAGTCTTGAGTCTTGTATCTTCACGCACCAATAGTCCGGAGAAAGTATATAGTCCAGCTGTCTGGATACCCCCTAATCTAGGACTCCCTCAGTAGCCCCTGAACCAGGCTTCAATGACGATGAGCCCGGCGTGCAGTTTTATCTTCGGCATTGCAAGGCGGGTTCCATCTCCGAATACTCCAAAGTAAACTCCGAACAATTAAACCGCGTCCAGATCTGCAAGATGAGCTTCATATACCACCGTAGAGAGAATGATATTTCACAAACGTAACCTGCCGTCATCTCTAAATAAGGTGACATGATGCTATGGTCGATTCATCATTCGAACCGTTTTCCTATGACCAGCCACATCGCATATTGCGAGGCGGTTTCCTACGCACGTCTTGCCGAAGCAGAGATCGTGTCCCCTTATCATGGGATTCTCATCAATACGGGTGTGGGCAGCCCAACCGTACTGCTAATTGCGGCAAGTGGGGAGGCGCAAAAACTTTTCATCGCCTCTATAAAGAGATAAGGTCTCTTCTTTTTACCCACGCCTTTTCCTTCCGCTAGTCCATTCCCCTCTGTTCGAGCCCTATCGCCCAGGCACTCTTCTTCTCCAGCAAAGGGAGGTTCTCCGAAGATGTCCGGATCCGAAGCAGGAGGCAAATGGATGGCCTCTACCGTCCAGGAGAAGGATATCAAGAGGCTCTAGGAGGCCGGGTACCTGGCCAAAAAGATCGGCCACCGTATTCCGCCGGCGGGACAGATCGTCCCTACTCCGGAGCCCCACGAGAGGGTTGTGTTTCTTCCTCATGTTGTCCGCGGGCTCGGGTTTCCCCTTCACCCATTTGTTCGCGGCGTCATGTATTATTACAGAATTGATTTTCATGATCTTTCCCCCAATTCTTTCCTTAACATCTTGACGTTCATCGTCGTGTGTGAGGCTTTTCTCCGAATTTCGCCTCACTTCTGCCTGTGGCTGAAGATTTTCAATGTGGAGCCCAAGGTGGTGAGTAGCGAACACACCGAGTGTGGCGGCGCCATGGTGAGCAAGATGCCCAAGGTTGTATGGCCGACGGGTGCCTTTAATGACTCCGTCAAGGAGTGGCAGCAGCAGCGGTTCTATATCACCGAACCGCACGGCAAAAAGTGGGCCGCTGCTCCTGAGTTCAGATCTGGAGCCCCACTGTGGCTCACGTCCTAGCCCGAGAAGGGCCTGAACTTGTCCTCGTCCGATGAGCTGTTGCTGCTCCAAACGCGCGTCCAGAGTGTGGTCGACAAGGACGTCAAACTCGTCAACGTAGTTCAGGTGATGTTAGTTCGCCTGGTTCTCCCTTGCCAGCGTCGAGCCTGCAATTTGTGGGAATACGACCCAACCGAGCACCAGACCCTTCGGGAGCTCTATGGCTCCTCCCACAAGGATATTTGGAAGGTGCTCTTCAAGTCCGGCAAACCTTGGCCGGGCTCCGCCGAGGACCGTGGGTATCAACTATCCCATTCTGCAAGCCCGGTGAGTTATTGCTGTGCTCTGTCCATCCACGCCTCAGTTGGCATGTCCTGAGGGAAACACTTTTATCATGTTTTATCATAAACCCAAGAATGGATAAAAAAGGTGGAGCGGATACACTGTCCTGCCCCACTGCCGGAGGACCCGGTCGGACCTCTTCTGACAAAGATGCTGGTCCTAGCGCCTTACGAGGCACCAAAGAAAGAGGCTTCCAAGAAGGTCAAGAAGACCCGGAGTGGCCTCCATTGTCATGATGCTTCGGACGCAAAATTCGAAGACTCTAGCAACCATCATTCTTCCAAAGACAAAGAGGAGGAGGCGGAGGAAGACGAGCCTCCCACAGGGGGTGGGAAGAAAAGGACGAATTCCTTATCCCTGGAGGCCGAATGGCCAAAGAGGGGGAAAGGTTCCCTCCCAGAGGCATCCACCACGGCTGCTGATAGCAACCCGGAGTGGGATCCCAGGGTCCAGCCCCTGGAAAAGTCGTAAGTATACGAAATCTGAACACGCATATGCGTCCGGGGTTGTTTGGGTATAGTAGTTTTAACTGTCACCATATTTCGTACAGCCTGGCGGGGTCCCACGCCGGACAATCCTCATCGGAGGATTCGCTGAGCTCAGGTGCCCTGGTGAAAGTGCAACTATCCCTAGGTGGTTTTGGTAATTCATAACAACATATAGCTCACTGAGCTAGTGCTATTCCAAGACTATTATTTCAGGAAAGCTCAATGAATGGCATGGCATGGATGATGAAAGTGTATCCCTCAAAATACTAATGACAAAGGATTGGCTCAAGCTCAAAAGCTCAAGACTCTTCATTTTATATTTTAGTGATCCAAGATCACATTGAGTCTATAGGAAAAGCCAATACTATCAAGGAGGGATGAGGTGTTGCTTAATGAGCCTCTTGCTTCATGTGCTTGGTGATATGCTCCAAAAACCCTCAACTACTTTCTCACATCCACAAATGACCTAAACCTAAAGCCAAAATCGGGGTCACACCGATTCTTTCTATCCGGCGCCACCGAGTTCTAATGTCATAGCCACTGCCACAAACCCTAGGCAAATCGGTACTACCGATAGGGATCTCGGTCTCACCGAGATGGGATTGTAATCTCTCTGTTTCCCTTCGTAACGTTTCGGTCTAACCGAAGTGAGCGATCGGTCCCACCAAGATTGCAATGTAAACTCTCTGTTTCCCTTTTGTAACATTTCGGTCTCATCGAAAAAAGCAAATCGGTCCCACCGAGTTTACCTGACCAACTCTCTGGAAAGCTTATTACCAAAATCGGTCTCACCGAGTTTGTGTGATCGGTCTTACCGAGATTACGTTATGCCCTAACCCTAATCAAATCGGTCTTACCGAGTTGCATGTCGGTCCCACCGAAAATCCTAACGGTCACTAGGTTTACTAAATCGGTCCAGCCGAGTCTGTTGAATCGGTCCCACCGAGTTTGGTAAATTGTGTGTAACGGTTAGATTTTGTGTGGAGGCTATATATACCCCTCCACCTCCTCTTCATTCGTGGAGAGAGCCATCAGAACAAACCTACACTTCCAACTAACCATTTCTGAGAGAGAACCACCTACTCATGTGTTGAGGCCAAGATAATCCATTCCTACCATATGAATCTTGATCTTTAGCCTTCCCCAAGTTGCTTTCCACTCAAATCTTCTTTCCACCAGATCCACAACCTATGAGAGAGAGTTGAGTGTTGGGGAGACTATTATTTGAAGCACAAGAGCAAGGAGTTCAACACCAATGCACCATTTGTTACTTCTTGGAGACTGGTGTCTCCTAGATTGGCTAGGTGTCACTTGGGAGCCTCCGACAAGATTGTGGACTTGAACCAAGGAGTTTGTAAGGGCAAGGAGATCGCCTACTTCGTGAAGATCTACCGCTAGTGAGGCAAGTCCTTCGTGGGCGACGGCCATGGTGGGATAGACAAGGTTGCTTCTTCGTGGACCCTTCGTGGGTGGATCCCTCCATGGACTCGCACAACCGTTACCCTTCGTGGGTTGAAGTCTCCATCAACGTGGATGTACGATAGCACCACCTATCGGAACCATGCCAAAAACATCCCTGTCTCAAATTGCGTTTGAATCCTCCAAACCCTTCCCTTTACTTTCTTGCAAGTTGCATGCTTTAATTTCTGCTGCCTATATACTCTTTGCATGCTTGCTTGAATTGTGTGATGATTGCTTGACTTGTCCCAAGATAGCTAAAATCTGCCAAACTCTAAAATTTGGAAAAGGTTAAGTTTTTAATTGGTCAAGTAGTCTAATCACCCCCCCTCTAGACATACTTCAAGGTCTTACAAGTGGTATCAGAGCTTTGGTCTCCATTTGCTTTGATTTCCATAGCTTTTGGTGGTCATAGCCTTGGTTTCACAACCTAGGAGAGTATGGCAGCTAGTGAGGGAAATTATCACCGTAGAGGTCCTTACTTTGATGGTACTAATTTTGCTAGTTGGAAGCATAAGATGAAAATGCATATTCTTGGACATAACCCCGCCGTTTGGGCTATTGTGTGTATTGGCTTGCAAGGTGAATTCTTTGATGGGAGAGAGCCAAACCGTGAAGCTAGCGCTGAAGAGTTTAAGATGTTGCAATACAATGCTCAAGCTTGTGATATCCTCTTCAACGGATTGTGCCCCGAAGAATTCAACAAAATCAGCCGTCTTGAGAATGCAAAGGAAATTTGGGATACTTTGATTGATATGCATGAAGGTACCGACTCTGTCAAGGAATCCAAGTTGGATGTGCTCCAAAGTCAGCTTGACAAGTTCAAAATGAAGGATGGTGAAGGTGTCACTGAAATGTACTCTAGGCTTGCACTTATCACAAATGAGATTGCCGGCTTAGGGAGTGAAGAGATGACCGACAGATTCATCATCAAGAAGATCCTAAGAGCATTGGATGGAAAGTATGATACCGTGTGCACATTGATCCAAATGATGCCAAACTACAAAGATCTCAAGCCAAGGGAAGTCATTGGAAGAATTGTTGCTCATGAGATGTCACTTAAGGATAAGGAGGAACTTCACAACAAGTCAAGTGGTGCTTACAAAGCCTCAGGTGAAGCCCCCATATCATCAAGTGAGCAACAAACCTTCAATGAAGAATTGAGCTTAATGGTGAAGAACTTCAACAAATTCTACAAGAGTAGAAGCAAAGAAAGAAGCTCCAAGTCAAGGTCTTACAATGGCAAAAGATATTCTAGTCGAGAGCGAAATTGCTACAATTGTGGGAGACCCAGACACTATTCCAATGAGTGTACGGCACCCTACAAAAGAAGAGAAGGTTCTCCAAAAAGAAGAAGCAAAAGAGAAGAATCACCACCAAGAGAGAGGAGGAGTAGAGATGATCGTTATGAACGAAGACCCTCACGGAGAAGCAAGGATTCAGAAAGGAAGGACAACTCATCAAGAAGCTATCACTCTGACTCCGAATATACTCAAGATGAAGGTGTTGCTGGTCTAGCACTTGTGTCAACCAACTCCTACGACATATTTGATTCACCAAATGAAGGAATTGGAAGATGCTTCATGGCCAAAGGTCCAAAGGTAACACATCCTGAGTATGTTGATTTCAATAGTGATGAAGATGACTTACTTGTGGATGATGATTTACTTGTTGACAACTCTAGTGATGAATACTATGATGAAACGTCAATTAATCATGCTAATCAAGATAAAACGAATGACAATGATAAGGAGAAGATTGAGCTTCTAACTAAAGAACTAAACACTCTTAAGTTGGCTCATGAAACTATCTTCGAAGATCATGGAGAACTTTTAAGGGCTCATGAGAAGTTACGCTTTGAAAAGCTCAATCTTGAGCAAGAGCATGAGTTTTTAAAAGCAATCAATGATGATCTCCGTAAGAAAAGTTCTTCTTACATTGCCAAGCGTTTACTCTTATCTACTTACATGCCTCAAGCCAAGTCTAGTAACAAGTACAAGAAAGATCTTTCCTCTAGTAGTAACAATAATAATGTCAAATCCAATATTATTGCTTCTAGTAGTTCTCTTGATTCCACTAATGATTCTCTTAGCCAAGTTACACTTGAGCAAGAAAATAGCTTATTGAAGGGAATTATAGAGAAAGGTGTTTACAAGAGCCTTGCCGGGAGTAAGCAATTTGAGGAAATTGTACGCAAGCAAGGAAGGCACCAGAAGAATCAAGGTGTTGGTTTTAAACGAAAGTTCAATGCCAATGGAGTTGAGTGGGAAGAAGATCAATACCCCAAGACAAAGTTTGTTCCTCAACAAGAGAAGTATGATCCTACTTCCTTCAAAGGAACACAAGCACAAGATGATCTTCCACCACAAGACCACAAGAACAAAGGCAAGGACACGCTTCAAGAAGAGATTGATGCATTTGAAGAAGCACCTAAGGCCTCGGTCAAGTGGGTTCCCAAGACTACGTCAAGTTCTACTTCATCAAGTACAACTACAACTCCAAGGATTCCCATCAAGATGATGTGGATCCCGAAGAAGAAGAACTAGAGAGTTCTTGAGGGTGATTCCGCCAACATTCTTCACTCATATCATTATCGCAAGAACAAGTGCAATCAACTTCCACATCTTGCACTAGTTCAAGGAGTCACAAACCCTCATGTTGGTAAGGCAAGGGACAAGGTAACCTAATGATTTCATGGACATTATCTTGTGTGTGCATCACTCTATGTCTATGGATATTCTTGTTTGTTCCTTGTGGGACTAACCCATGTAGGTATGTTGAAAGTGCAACTCACTCCAAAGGATTGCTCCAAATGATCTCACATCTAGGGGGAGCTTAACTCTAAGAATTGACTCAAAGCAACTCTAATGTGTGAACACATCAATGCATTATGTAAAAGTGGTAACCCCACTTGAGCTTAAACGATGAGTATGACCTATGATCAAATGTTTTCATTTGACTCCTAAGTCAATATACTCATATATAGATGACCTAGTCATTGCCAATTGTTTGATAGATGCTAGAATTGGTTGTGCATGTTTTGCCACATATTTCATTTGCCATCTTATTGTGTGAGCATGTTGGTGCATATTTTACTCATTCAAGGACATCCACTTGTTGTTTTGAGTGATTGGCTCCTTTTTCTTTTTGCCAAGTGGATGGACAAGAATGCCTAAGAACCTTCTCTGGCTATCTATGCTTTTCTCGTCTCAAACTCTATTCATGCTACATCACAAAATTTGATCAAGTCAGATTCGAACCACTCTGTGTGAGGAGCACTCGGAGTCCCCGATTCATCATAGACTTAAACTTCCAAAACTTCTTTGTGATTCTCGGTCTGACCCATTCCTCCATTTCGGTCCTACCGAGATCACTAAGCCGATCTTGGTTTTCAATCTCGGTGCAACCGATTTGAACTTTTCGGTCACACCGAGTTGCTGTAACTGTACACAATTATGCATCTCAGTGCCACCGAGTTGTTCCACTTGGTCACATCGACAGGGTCGGGCTATATATACCCACGGGCAAAAATTTGGAAATTTCTCCAAACCTCTTCGCCCGCGCAATAGCTCGCTCTGCCATCGGTGTCTCCGGATCGTCTCCTCGTCGCTAGCCGCCTCCTATCGCTGGTCTCCGCCACCGTCAACGGAATTCACCCCCGCCGTTGCTGCCATAGCAAGTTCATCGCCAAGCTAGGGTATGGACTCGATCACAGTGCTATCCTCGTCCAATTCCTAGCACATTGTGTTCTTAATGATTCTTGCCACGATTGAAACACTCCTATCCAGTCAATGCAATCCTTAGATTAGATGAGATTTGAAAATTTAGGGTTAGGTTTCCGCCGAAACCATCTCGGACCCACCGAGTTGAAAAACTCGGTCCCACCGATTTGGCTAACGCCATTGCACTACTAACTCTCAGTCTGACCGAGAATTGCTAATCGGTGAGGCCGATTTTAGGACTTTGTGAAACCCTAGCAGTCTCAGTGCCACCGAACTGTGACTCGGTCCAACCGAGTTCATCAGTTTAGGTTCCAAAACTGCTTCGGTATCACCGAGTTTGAAAATTGGTTGATCCGAAATGCTTTCTGTGGAAAACTAAAACTGAATTTTTGAATCATTCTTTTGCAAAAATCTCTGCATTTTGTGATCCTCATCCACTCTATCTCATCTATAACTCTTCATAGGGTCAGCAGTCAGTGATTTGCAGCATGTCAGACCAAAGTGACAGACAGAACAGGTCAGAAGAGCACAATCACATGAGTGAGGGCACTAGTCCCTCTAGCACTTCAGATGAAGGCAGCAGGAGCACCCCAAGCAATCTGCCTAAAGCTGCCACTAGGACAAGGAAGAAGAGAACCTCAGATTCTAAGGATGAGGCTTATAGAGCAGAAGAGGATGAGGCTACCTCCAAGAAGGTAGTGCTCAAAAAGGAGTATGCCTCTGCAAAGAACACTAAACCTGGACTCAATAGGAAGGTTCCTGCCAAGAGGACACCTATGCTAAAGGTCAGAGGATCTACTCAAGTGCCTGAAAAGTCTGAACCCAAAGAGGCACCTGCAAAGAGAGTCACAACTTCCAAACCCAAGAAAGTTCCCACTGGAGAAACTATGAAGTTTACCATAGAATCAGAAGATGAAGCTGCTGCTCAGGATAAGAAGAAGAAGAAGAGAGCCAGAACCACTACTGCCCAGGTTCTTGGAAATCCCTCAATGAGGAGAGACTCTGAAGAGGAAGAAGAGGTTGCTGCACCAGCACCCAAGGCACAAAAGCTTATGGGTGATGCTATTAAGTCAGGGGCTGCAACATCAAAGCCCAAGGAAGCACCCAAAGCTGCCCCCAAGGCAAAGCTTGCACCAAAGAGGAATACCAGGAGTATTCCAGCTGCTGAGAAGAACAAGGCCCCAGTGCCTGAAGTTGCTGATGAGGAAGATGAAGAAGGACAAGTCCAGAGGAATCTCAAGCCCAAGATACCAGACCATAATGATGTCCATCCTGTGGCTGAGGACATGAACATCAGAAGAGACTCAGGGTTGAGGCTATGGAGGATGACAGATCCATATGCCACAAGGAGAAGGACTGCTGTTGACTACAGGTTCCACACAAAGGAATAGCAGGATTTCTATGAGACAATCTTGTTGGACAAGAAGCCCGTAGTGTGTGATATGAGGTGGGTCGACTGGACCTACATGAAAGAAAATGAAGAACACTATCCTGGAGTGCAAGATAGTTTTGTTGCTTGTGGAGTTGCAGATTTTGTTGGGCAAAAGCTCACCAACTGGAATGATGAACTCATTATGCAATTCTACTCCACAACACACTTCTATCCAGATGGGAGGATAGTTTGGATGTTTGAAGGTACAAGGTACCAGTCAACTATTGAGGAATGGGCAAAACTGATCAATGCCCCAAAGGAGAGTGAAGATGACTTGGATGTCTATGCCAAGAAGAAGATGGACCACAATTCCATGGCACACATGTACAAGGAGATCCCAGACAAAGCTATAGAGACACATAAGTTTGGGTCAGTCCACTATCTTCTGTCAGGGCTGCCAACAATCAACTGGATCCTAAGGCACACTCTGTTGCCTAAGTCTGGTGACCACAACATGATTAGATGGCATGAAATCAACATGTTGCATTTGTTTGATGTGCCACAGAAATGCAAGGTCATGAGCCTTATGGTTGAGACCATTAAGAGGACTGCCGCAGACCAAAAGAGAAGTTGTGGATATGCCCCTCAGATTCAGGAGTTGATTAACTCAAAGATGGGCACAGGAAAATATCTATTGGATAAGGAACATTTTCCTCTCTATCGAGATTTTGAGGACAATTAGGTTGTCATGAATGAGAATGAACCATCATCAGTACAAGCTCAAGAGAAGAAGGAGAAGGCAAGGAAAGAGAAGGCTGCCAAGATGCCAACTCAAGAGGAGGCATCTGAGTACTTTTTGAAGAACAAGCAGGAGCATCTTGGTTACTTGATAGCATCAACACTGAGGATTGAGAAGGGATTAGCCACCCTCACTCAAAATCAGAAGAGCTTGGAAAGAATCATGGAACAAAAATTCTATGATCTAGATGTGAAAATGGCGAGATTGATCGGTTGTGGAGCAGCTACAGGATGACATGCAGGAGAGGAAGGGCAAGACTACCACTAATGTATTTGCAGAGTGCCTAGAGCTCAGAGGTCACTGCAGTGCTCGTGATGACACGAGCCACATCATCTGCACCAGCTACAGCTCCTACAGCTCCAGTGCAACCAGCTCCAGCACCAACTCCTCCATCTCCCCCTACTTCAACTGAAGCCTTCATTCTTGGAGTTCTCCAGACACCACCACCTGAAGATCAAGCCTGATAGTCGATCTAGCACTATGCATTTTCTATGAACTTTTTGGTAACTTGTTGCCAAAGGGGGAGAAAAATGTATAGATCATAGGCTTCGAGAGAGAGAGAGAGAGTGTGTGTGTTGCTTTTGTTCTCTCTTGCTTTGGTGGTTAAACTTTGTTTGCTTTTGATTGCTTGAGATACTATGTTGTATTTGTGAGACATTGATGATCATGTGTTTGATCATAAGCTACAATTATGCATGTTTGATGATATTATCTTATCTTATCCTTATATGATCATTCACTTTGCTTGGTGATGAGTGCATGTATTCAATCTTTATCATTTTGAGCGCTCCACCAAGATGTATGTGACATGGAAGAGTAACCCATGAGCCTAATTCCTTGTGCATTTGCAGTCCAAAGCAAATCCTAAACTATGCACAAATTTAGGGGGAGCTCTTGCTTATCACATACTTCTCAAAGCGACGTTGTTTTCAATCTTATTATCATTTGTCGAAGCTTTGATCTATATGTTGTCATCAATTACCAAAAAGGGGGAGATTGAAAGTGCAACTATCCCTAGGTGGTTTTGGTAATTCATAACAACATATAGCTCATTGAGCTAATGCTATTCCAAGACTATTATTTCAGGAAAGCTCAATGAATGGCATGGCATGGATGATACAAGTGGATCCCTCAAAATACTAATGACAAAGGATTGGCTCAAGCTCAAAAGCTCAAGACTCTTCATTTTATATTTTAGTGATCCAAGATCACATTGAGTCTATAGGAAAAGCCAATACTATCCAGGAGGGATGAGGTGTTGCTTAATGAGCCTCTTGCTTCATGTGTTGGTGATATGCTCCAAAAACCCTCAACTACTTCCTCACATCCACAAATGACCTAAACCTAAAGCCAAAATCGGTCACACCGATTCTTTCTATCTGACGCCACCGAGTTCTAATGTCATAGCCACTGCCACAAACCCTAGGCAAATCGGTCCTACCGATAGGGATCTCGGTCTCACCGAGATGGGATTGTAATCTCTCTGTTTCCCTTCATAACGTTTCGGTCTAACCAAAGTGAGCGATCGGTCCCACCGAGATTGCGATGTAAACTCTCTGTTTCCCTTTTGTAACATTTCGGTCTCACCGAAAAGAGCAAATCGGTCCCACCGAGTTTACCTGACCAACTCTCTGGAAAGCTTATTACCAAAATCGATCTCACCGAGTTTGTGTGATCGGTCTTACCGAGATTACGTTATGCCCTAACCCTAATCAAATCGGTCTTACCGAGTTGCATGTCGGTCCCACCGAAAATCCTAACGGTCACTAGGTTTACTAAATCGGTCCGGCCAAGTCTGTTGAATCGGTCCCACCAAGTTTGGTAAATTGTGTGTAATGGTTAGATTTTGTGTGGAGGCTATATATACCCCTCCACCTCCACTTCATTCGTGGAGAGAGCCATCAGAACAAACCTACACTTCCAACTTACCATTTCTGAGAGAGAACCACCTACTCATGTGTTGAGGCCAAGATATTCCATTCCTACCATATGAATCTTGATCTCTAACCTTCCCCAAGTTGCTTTCCACTCAAATCTTCTTTCCACCAGATCCACAACCTATGAGAGAGAGTTGAGTGTTGGGTTGAATATCATTTGAAGCACAAGAGCAAGGAGTTCATCATCAACGCACCATTTGTTACTTCTTGGAGAGTGGTGTCTCCTAGATTGGCTAGGTGTCACTTGGGAGCCTCCGACAAGATTGTGGACTTGAACCAACGAGTCTGTAAGGGCAAGGAGATTGCCTACTTCATGAAGATCTACAGCTAGTGAGGCAAGTCCTTCGTGGGCGACGTCCATGGTGGGATAGACAAGGTTGCTTCTTCGTGGGCCCTTCATGGGTGGAGCCCTCCGTGGACTCGCACAACCGTTACCCTTCGTGGGTTGAAGTCTCCATCAACGTGGATGTACGATAGCACCACCTATCGGAACCACGCCAAAAACATCCATGTCTCCAATTGCGTTTCAATCCTCCAAACCCTTCCCTTTACTTTCTTGCAAGTTGCATGCTTTAATTTCCGCTGCCTGTATACTCTTTGCATGCTTGCTTGAATTGTGTGATGATTGCTTGACTTGTCCCAAGATAGCTAAAATCTGCCAAACTCTAAAATTGGGAAAAGGTTAAGTTTTTAATTGGTCAAGTAGTCTTATCACCCCCCCCCCTCTAGACATACTTCAAGGTCCTACACCTGGCGAGCGAGATGCCTCCAGAGGTGCCTTCCCCGTGTCCTAGGAGCGACACCGAGGTGTCGTCTCAGCGGGACCTGGACCAGGGGGCATATCCTTGGGGCCGGACACACGGGAGCAGCGACTCCTATGCGTGTCGATGGCGGGGGTGATCTTCGGTCTGGACCCCAGCCGGGCCCAGTCCTGGAGATCTTCAAAGCTCCAGGATTGGGTAAGCAGCCGCCTTTGGGGGGCTTGCCTGTTCTGCCAGCGGCCTGTGCCCAAGTAGGGCTGCCGGGCGGCCTATCGACAGTGCTAAGAAGCGCGTCTATCGTCGATGAACATCGTGCCCTCATGGGCGCGGTGGTTGAAAAGATTCAGTCCGCTGAGAGCGGACTAGACGAATCCTGCCTTAGTCTTATAAAGGGCTTTGAGGTATGTCTTCTAAGAAACCTTTGAGGAATTGTCATAATATGAGTAGTAGCCCCTGATGCACTGTCCGGCGAGGGATGGAGAAAGCCGGACAGGGGATCAAATCATCCGTGTTGCAGGAGACTCAGTTAATGGCATGTATCCCTTTGTTTGAAAATAGGCGTCTACACGGACGACCACCGCTCATAATGCGGAGGTGTCCGAACTAAAGCAGCGTCTGGAACAGGCTGAAGAGGAACTTAGCCGCGTGAAGAAACAGTTTGGGGACAAGCAAGGTATATCGAAACCTTGTGCCAAGTTTGAGCATGAATTAGAAGTTGTGCCTGATTAAGATATCTTCATTGTATGCTCTAGGGGAGTGCCGAAATTGAGGCACTGAAGAAGGCTGTGGCCGAAGCTGATAGTAAGGCCGCCACCGAACAGGCTCTTCGTGAGAAGCACATGGCCAGGGTCATTGAAGCTGAGCGAGAGCTCTTGTAGGCCGTGAAGAAAAGCGAGGGCTTGGAGCGGAGTCTAGTAAGGAAAGAATCCGAACTCGCCCAAGCTCTCCAAGCCACAGAGGATGCTCGGGAAGAAGCCCGCGGTGCTCTGAGGGACATTCAGGAGGCCCGGAAGGTTGTGGCTGGTAAGGCCTTTTGTACTCAAGGACATTTTCACATGATAATGGGGGGAACTCTAAGCGATAAGCTGAATTCTTGTTTCTCCAGGGGCATTTGCGGATCTGCCTCGAAGCATATCAGATGTTGCCCAATTCTACCGGACCGAGGAGAAGAAGTCTGTGGAGAGGGATTTCTGGTCGTAGTATTTGGCGCCGAATTATCCGGTGCCCTTTATCGATCAGCTGAAGCAACTGGTCGAACTGCACTGGGCGGCCGAACTAGCCATGAAGGACTTGATTGTCCGGCTGTGGCCCGCGGAGCCAATTCCAAGCAGTTACTTCGGACTCGTGAAGCGGATTGTTGGCGCTTGCCCTCGGCTTGATGTCATTAAGCGATCGGTCTGCATGGAGGGTGCATGCATGGCGTTTTCCCGTGCGAAGGTGCACTGGGGGAAGCTTGATGCTGAGAAGCTGATGACTGGAGGGCCACCGGAGGGTAAGGAGCATCGCAAGCCCGAGTTATACTATGAGGGTGTATTGAAAGGGGACCGCCTTGTGGCGGATAAGTGTGCTAAAGACACTATATTTACCTGAAGGCCATCGTGCCGTTGTAATGCGGGAAAAGGACACTTTTATTATTTTTTTCCTGTTTATGTGAACGTTTGTTCTTCCTGTGCGGCCGTTTAGTGTATATAAAACCTGAGAGTTGGCCAGTCATCGGCTTCTGCCCACATGTAAAAAGTACGGGGGTGTTTGGGTCATACCTGAACACTCTTTATCCCATTTTTGGGCCTTTTAAGGAGGTGTTCCTCACCATGAACCAGGCAATCAGACTATAGGGCTTTATTACTCTCACTTAGCCATAGGAATTCGAGTATGGTGGGCGCAGCCCCTGGTATTCGGAAGACCGTACAAGGGGATCTATAGGCGCCTGATCGGGAGACCGATCCGTCGCACTTTGCATTTATAATGGCATTACGCGGAATAAATCTTTAAGGATTTTATGACCTCTCGAACAGCTAACCAGCTCTCGCCGTATCATGACAGTCAGTTTTTGGCTTTCTTTACTGAGGTGCTTGTCTGGAAGAACCGGGACACAATCGCAGTAGTTCTCCCAGCGCTACCTTAGTCGATAGAGCGGAACATAAGGTACCAAAACATGGGAGCCGGGCAAACCCAACTAATGACCCAAGACATGTTTCGGAGCTGATGCATATAATGCTATAAGTTCGGGGTGCCGAACGACCGAAAAGGTGGTTGGACTTTGTTGCCGTATTATGAGTATTATGAAGCCCCTGGCATAATCGGGCACAACACAAGGCGTGGGTGCCGTTCGTGACAAAAAGGTGTGAATGAGAAACGGCGGCCGATAAGTGTTATTTAAGTTCACGCATTGTAGTAAAATGACATGTCTATGCATATGAGTGCGGTTTATGCTTATGGAAAGGAGTTTTTTTGGCGGAACCTGTCATGGCCGGACTGGAGGAGGCTGCTGTGGATCTGAGGTGTATCCGGACTGCCTTATGTGTTCCTGCCTTGTGCGTCTGAGCTGATTTCGCGTTGTCGGTCCTGTTCTTCGCCATAGTTAGTCTGTAAAGACAAATGCTTAAAGGCAGCTGTATGTACCATTGTGGTTGGACCGCGGGTGCCTGATTGGAGCCTGGCTAAACCAGGCTATCCTGCCATAAAGTAGTTCGGACTCCTCAATTGATGTCCAGGTGTTTGGCTGCCGAGTCAAAATTTGATAAACAGGCACGACTCGCTATTCCAGTGGCGGTATGATTTCCACTCAAAGGGTGGGGTTCGACCTTGCCCATAACTGTGACTATGTCACGCGAGACTGGCCTAGTGTTGTACCTCGTTGAATCTAGCCAACATGGTTCGTGCCGATAGTATGTGGTAATTACTGTATAGGGGGACAATGCCGAAGACTTATTCTTTGGGGTGGTATTCGTTTGGTGATCCGAAGACGACCGTTAGAGTGGTGGGCCAATAAAATTTGGCTTTTGCACCTGGCATCTTTTTAGAAGATGTTATTAATAGTTTTATGCCCGCGGGGGTTTGTGTGAGATGGAGCCCCCGGACTATTGGGTCGATAGTTAGTGCAATTAAATTGCTGTGGTTAATGTTGTCCGGACGATCGATGTGATCGGGGAAGATCGGCCGTATTTTTGGTGTGGAGGATCTTCTTTTGACTTCGCCGTATTTGATTGGTCTATTGTTGGGTTGAGACCTCCCTTCATTGTTTCCGGCGCAAGATCGGCCGTTTTGTTTGGAAGATCCTGCATTCTCTATTGGTATGCTTGGTCGCCCTTCTAGGGGTACCATGAATTTCACATGGTTGATCGAGTATGCTGCCTGGGCCGGATGGGCCTGAGCTGTTCTTTTTCCGTCGACCGGACTGGGGACCGCTGAATTCGGCACCAACTTCCCTGACTTGACGTTTATGACGATTGCGCCGAGGCTTGAGATGCCTCGTCGTGTATCCTTCGTATTGTCTTGGACCGTGGTGGTATGTTGACGTCGGGGTATGTGCCTTAGCTTCTCCTTCTTAGGTTGAGGTAGCAAATTATGCCGTGTGTGCCCTTTGTCGGGGCGGTCGAGTCCGTATTCCTCGATGGCCAGGACCTTGGTCCATCTGTCCACGAGCAAATCTTGGTCAGCTTTGAGCTGCTGTTGTTTCCTTTGTAGGCTCCTCGCAGTGGCCATGAGCCGTCGCTTGAAGCGAACTTGTTCCACGGGATCCTCAGGCACGCCGAATTTGGCATCACTAAGGCTTACCTCGTCTTCGGAGGGGGCACATAGTTGTTCCTCTCCAAGTATCCGAGTGTGGCCAGTCCGGCCTGCTTGAAGGCAGGCTGATCAGGGTTGTATTCATCTTTGGCACCATCCGGATTGTTTTCGTCTCCTGTGCAGGTATTGTTGTGGCGGGGCTTGGAGCAGCGTTGATGACGCCCATGCTTTGCTTTCTTCCCTGAGGGGTTATCCTCTGTTGCCTCATCGCCATTGGTTTCCTTCGGAGTGTCCACCATATATATATATATATATATATATATATGAGAGTGTGAGGTCCACCATACAATGGCGGTGGTTCTGTTCTTCTCTGCATCGTCGTCTGTAACATCGATGTCTTGGTCGAAGTCAAGCACGTCGGTTAAACCATCGACCGTGGCAATGAAGTGGGTGGTGGGTGGGCAACGAATTCCTTTGTCTTTGCTTCCCACTCAAGCGGACATAGTTCGCCAAGAGTCTCGACAAAGAGAGACTTTAACGAGTTCAGACGTCGCCCAAGGCGAGTCTTTGGAAGATATCCACAGCGGTGAACTCCATTACCGAGCCCAACCAGGTTCGGCGGGCTCAGGAACGCGCGGACCGGAACCCGCAATCGGATACGAGTCCGGGGGTCCGGTGTCACAGGCGTCTTTGGGGGGAAGGCCTGTGTTTGGCTCTACCGCCGATGAGTGTGCGGCCCGAGAGGCGGGGTCCATCCACCCGTCCTTGGGCAATGCAGTCTGCTCCGGATTTAGGTATGGGGCTACTACAGGGGTGATATCTCGAGCATTGTCCGACATCAGGTCTAAGCCGTGCTCATCATGATTGTTCGGTGCTCCTGGTGCAGGCCCGAACCCGTTGAAGATCAAGTCTCCGCGGATATCGGCCTTGTAGTTCAGGTTTTGAACCTGACCTGGTGGCCTGGGGCGTAGCTGTCGATCTGCTCAAGTTGGCCAAGTGAATTGGCCGCTTGTCGGCCGCCGAACACGAAGATCATGTCGGGGAAAAAGTCTCACCACGACCGTGTTATTGGCGATTGAAGGAGCCATCAAGCCTAGCGGCGACGACACGGAGGAACTCTCAATGAAAGCACCAATGTCGGTGTCAAAACCGGCGGATCTCGGGTAGGGGTCCCGATCTATCGTCTTAGGCTAATGGTAGCAGGAGGCAAGGGACACAATGTTTACCTGTGTGGGCCCTCTTGATGGAGGTAAAACCCTACTTCTGCTTGATTGATATTGATGATATGAGTAGTACAAGAGTTGATCTACCACGAGATCGTAGAGGCTAAACCCTAGGCGCTAGCCTATGATGATTATGATTATGATCGTCCCTCTAGGACCAAACTCTCCGGTTTATATAGACACCGAAGAGGGCTAGGGTTTACATGGAGTCGGTTAAAAGGAAGGAATATAATATCTGGATCGCCTAGCTTGTCTTCCACGCAAAGGAGGGTCCCATCCGGACACGGAGGGAGTCTTGAGTCTTGTATCTTCATGCTCCAACAGTCCGGACAAAGTATATAGTCCGGCTGTCCGGATACCCCCTAATTCAGGACTCCCTCACACGCAGCCTCCTCTCTCTCTCTTTTCCCTAAAGCCCAATAAGGCCCATATACTCCCCGGCGAATTCCCGTAACTCACCGGTACTCCGAAAAATACCCGAATCACTCGGAACCTTTCCGATGTCCGAATATAGTCGCCAATATATCGATCTTTACGTCTTGACCATTTCGAGACTCCTCGTCATGTCCCCGATCTCATCTGGGACTCCGAACTACCTTAGGTACATCAAAACACATAAACTCATAATATAACTGTCATCGAACTTTAAGCGTGCGGACCCTACGGGTTCGAGAACTATGTAGACATGGCCGAGACACGTCTCCAGTCAATAACCAATAGAGGAACCTGGATGCTCATATTGTCTCCCACATATTCTACAAAGATCTTTATCGGTCAAACCGCATAACAACATATGTTGTTCCCTTTGTCATCGGTATGTTATTTGCCCGAGATTTGATCGTCGGTATCTCAATACCTAGTTCAATCTCGTTACCAGCAAGTCTGTTTACTCGTTACGTAATGCATCATCCCGTAACTAACTCATTAGCTACATTCCTTGCAAGGCTTATAGTGATGTGCATTACCGAGAGGGCCCAGAGATACCTCTCCGACAATCGGAGTGACAAATCCTAATCTCGAAATACGTCAACTCAACAAGTACCTTCGGAGACACCTGTAGAGAACCTTTATAATCACCCAGTTACGTTGTGACGTTTGGTAGCACACAAAGTGTTCCTCCGGTAAGCGGGAGTTACATAATCTCATAGTCATAGGAACATGTATAAGTCATGAAGAAAGCAATAGCAACATACTAAACGATCAAGCGCTAAGCTAACGGAATGGGTCAAGTCAATCACATCATTCTCCTAATGATGTGATCCCGTTAATCAAATGACAACTCATGTCTATGGTTAGGAAACTTAACCATCATTGATTAACGAGCTAGTCAAGTAGAGGCATACTAGCTAGTGACACTATGTTTGTCTATGTATTCACACATGTATTATGTTTCCGGTTAATACAATTCTAGCGTGAATAATAAACATTTATCATGAAATAAGGAAATAAATAATAACTTTATTATTGCCTCTAGGGCATATTTCCTTCAGTCTCCCACTTGCACTAGAGTTAATAATCTAGTTCACACCGCCATGTGATTTAACACCAATATTCATATCTGTATATGATTAACACCCATAGTTCACATCATCATGTGACCAACACCCAAAGGGTTTACTAGAGTCAATAATCTAGTTCACATTGCTATGTGATTAACACCCAAAGAGTACTAAGGTGTGATCATGTTTTGCTCGTGAGAGAAGTTTAGTCAACGGTCTGCATCACATTGAGCCGTATGTATTTTGCAAAATATTCTATGTCTACAATGCTCAGACGGAGCTACTCTAGCTAATTGCTCCCACTTCCAATATGTATCCAGATTGAGACTTTTAGAGTCATCGGATCGAGTGTCAAAACTTGCATCGACGTAACCCTTTACGACCTAACCTCTTGTCACCTCCATAATCGAGAAAGCAGATCCTTATTCCACTAAGGATAATTTTGACCAATGTCCAAATGATCTACTCCTAGATCACTATTGTACTTTTATAGAACCTATGGTGAGGCATAGGAATGACTTTCATTCTCTTTCTATTTTCGCCATGGTCGGGATTTGAGACTTACTCAATTTCATACCTTTGCAACACACGCAAGAGCTCTTTCTTTGACTATTCCATTTTGAACTACTTCAAAATCTTGTCAAGGTATGTACTCATTGAAAATCTTATCAAGCGTCTTGATCTATCTCAATAGATCTTGATGCTCAATATGTAAGTAGCTTTACTGAGGTCTTTCTTTTAAAGAACTCCTTTCAAACACTTATTTATGCTTTCTAGAAAATTTCTACATCATTTCTGATCAACAATATGTCACTCACATATACTTATCAAAAGGTTGTAGTGCTCCCACTCACTTTATTGTAAATACAGTCTTTCTTTGACGTCCAGTATAAAACTATATGCTTTGATCAACTTATCAAAGCATATATTCCAACTCCGAGATGCTTGCACCAGTCCATAGATGGATTGCTGGAGCTTGCACATTTTGTTAGCACCTTTAGGATTGACAAAAACCTTCTGGTTGCATCATATACAAGTCTTCTTTAAGAAAACCATTAAGGAATGCAGTTTTGACATCCATTTGCCAGATTTCATAAAATGTGGCAATTGCTAACATGATTCGGACAGACTTAAGCATCGCTATAGTTGAGAAAATCTCAATTTAGTCAACACCTTGAACTTGTCGAAAACCTTTTTCAGACAAGTCGAGCTTTGTAGATAGTAACACTACTATCAACGTCCGTCTTCTTGTTGAAGATCCATTTATTTTCTATGGCTTGCCGATCATCGGGCAAGTCCATCAAAGTCCACACTTTGTTCTCATACATGGATCCTATCTCAGATTTCATGCCCTCCAGCCATTTCGTGGAATCTGGGCTCATCATCGCTTCCTCATGGTTCGTAGGTTTATCATGGTCTAGTAACATGACTTCCAGAACAGGATTACCATACCACTCTGGTGCGGACCGTACTCTGGAAGACCTACGAGGTTCTGTAGTAACTTGATCTGAAGTTTCATGATCATCATCATTAGCTTCCTCACTAATTGGTGTAGGAATCACTGGAACTAATTTCTGTGATGAACTACTTTCCAATTCGGGAGAAGGTACAATTACCTTATCAAGCTCTACTTTCCTCCCACTCACTTCTTTCGAGAGAAACTCCTTCTCTAGAAAGGATCCATCTTAGCAATGAATATCTTGCTTTCGGATCTGTCATAGAAGGTGTACCCAACAGTTTCCTTTGGGTATTCTATGAAGATGCACTTCTCCAATTTGGGTTCGAGCTTATCAGGTTGAAACTTTTTCACATAAGCATCGCAGCCCCAAACTTTTAAAAAATGACAACTTTGGTTTCTTGCCAAACCACAATTCATAAGGCGTCGTCTCAATGGATTATAATGGTACCCTATTTAAAGTGAATGCAGCTGTCTCTAATGCATAACCCCAAAATGATAATGGTAAATCGGTAAGAGACATCATAGATCGCACCATATCTAATAAAGTGTGGTTATGATGTTCGGACACACAATTACGCTATGGTGTTCCAGGTGGCATGAGTTCGTGAAACTATTCCACGTTGTTTTAATTGAAGACCAAACCCGTAACTCAAATATTCGTCTCCATGATCAGATGGCAGAAACTTTATTTTCTTGTTACGATGATCTTCCACTTCACTCTGAAATTCTTTGAACTTTTCAAATATTTCAGACTTATGTTTCATCAAGTAGATATACTCATATCTGCTCAAATCATCTGTGAAGGTCAGAAAATAATGATACCCGCCACGAGCATCAAAACTCATTGGACCACATAAATCGGTATGTATTATTTCCAACAAGTCAGTAGCTCGTTCCATTGTTCCGAAGAACGGAGTTTTAGTCATCTTGCCCAAAAGGCATGGTTCGCAAGCATCAAATGATTCATAACCAAGTGATTCCAAAAATCCATCTTTATGGAGTTTCTTCATGCGCTTTACTCCGATATGACCCAAACGGCAGTGCCACAAATAAGTTGCACTATCATTATTAACTTTTCATCTTTTGGCATCAATATTATTAATATGTGTATCACTATGATCGAGATCCAACAAACTATTTTCATTGGGTGTATGACCATTGAAGGTTTTATTCATGTAAACTGAACAACAATTATTCTCTGACTTTAAATGAATAACCATATTGCAATAAACATGATCAAATCATATTCATGCTCAACGCAAACGCCAAATAACATTTATTTAGGTTTAACACTAATCCCGAAAGTATAGGGAGTGTGCGATGATGATCATATCAATCTTGGAACTACTTCCAACACACATCGTCACTTCACCCTCAACTAGTCTCTGTTTATTCTGTAACTCCTGTTTCGAGTTACTAATCCTAGCAACCAAACAAGTATCAAATACTCAGGGGCTACTATAAACACTAGTAAGGCACACATCAACAACTTGTATATCAATTGGCATCACTAAGGCTTACCTCGTCTTGGAGGGGCACATAGTTGTTCCTCTCCAAGTATCCGAGTGTGGTTATCCGCCCGCTTGAAGGCAGGCTGATCGTGGTTGTATTCATCTTTGGCACCATCCGGATTGTTTTCGTCTCTGTGGTGTATTGTTGTGGCGGGGCTTGGAGCAGCGTTGATAGCGCCCATGCTTTGCTTTCTTCCCCGAGGGTTATCCTCTGTTGCCTCATCGCCATTGGTTTCCTTGAGTGTCCATATATATATATATATATATATATATATATGAGGAGGAGGTCCACCATACTCGGGCGGTGGTTCCTGTTCTTCTCCTGCATCGTCGTCCGTAACATCGATGTCTTCGGAGTCGAAGTCAAGCACGTCGGTTAAACCATCGACCGTGGCAATGAAGTGGGTGGTGGGTGGGCAACGAATTCCTTTGTCGCCTGCTTCCCACTCAAGCCGGACATAGTTCGGCCAAGAGTCTCCTGACAAAGAGAGAGACTTTAACGAGTTCAGCACGTCGCCCAAGGGCGAGTGCTGGAAGATGTCCACAGCGGTGAACTCCATTACCGGAGCCCAACCAGGTTCGGCGGGCTCAGGAACGCGCGGACCGGAACCCGCAGTCGGATACGAGTCCGGGGGTCCGGTGTCACAGGCGTCTTTGGGGGGAAGGCCTGTGTTTGGCTCTACCGCCGATGAGTGTGCGGCCCGCGAGGCGGGGTCCATCCACCCGTCCTTGGGCAATGCAGTCTGCTCCGGATTTAGGTATGGGGCTACTACAGGGGTGATATCTCGAGCATTGTCCGACATCAGGTCTAAGCCGTGCTCATCATGATTGTTCGGTGCTCCTGGTGCAGGCCCGAACCCGTTGAAGATCAAGTCTCCGCGGATATCGGCCTTGTAGTTCAGGTTTTTGAACCTGACCTGGTGGCCAGGGGCGTAGCTGTCGATCTGCTCAAGTTGGCCAAGTGAATTGGCCCGCAGTGCGAAGCCGCCGAACACGAAGATCTGTCTGGGGAAAAAAGTCTCACCCTGGACCGTGTTATTGACGATTGAAGGAGCCATCAAGCCTAGCAGCGACGACACAGAGGAACTCTCAATGAAAGCACCAATGTCGGTGTCAAAACCGGCGGATCTCGGGTAGGGGGTCCCGATCTATGCGTCTTAGGCTAATGGTAACAGGAGGCAAGGGACACAATGTTTACCCAGGTTCGGGCCCTCTTGATGGAGGTAAAACCCTACTTCCTGCTTGATTGATATTGATGATATGAGTAGTACAAGAGTTGATCTACCACGAGATCGTAGAGGCTAAACCCTAGACGCTAGCCTATGATGATTATGATTATGATCGTCCCTCTAAGGACCAAACTCTCCGGTTTATATAGACACCGAAGAGGGCTAGGGTTTACATGGAGTCGGTTAAAAGGAAGGAATATAATATCTGGATCGCCTAGCTTGTCTTCCACGCAAAGGAGGGTCCCATCCGGACACGGGAGGGAGTCTTGAGTCTTGTATCTTCATGCTCCAACAGTCCGGACAAAGTATATAGTCCGGCTGTCCGGATACCCCCTAATTCAGGACTCCCTCACACGCAGCCTCCTCTCTCTCTCTTTTCCCTAAAGCCCAATAAGGCCCATATACTCCCCGGCGAATTCCCGTAACTCACCGGTACTCCGAAAAATACCCGAATCACTCGGAACCTTTCCGATGTCCGAATATAGTCGCCAATATATCGATCTTTACGTCTTGACCATTTCGAGACTCCTCGTCATGTCCCCGATCTCATCTGGGACTCCGAACTACCTTAGGTACATCAAAACACATAAACTCATAATATAACTGTCATCGAACTTTAAGCGTGCGGACCCTACGGGTTCGAGAACTATGTAGACATGGCCGAGACACGTCTCCAGTCAATAACCAATAGAGGAACCTGGATGCTCATATTGTCTCCCACATATTCTACAAAGATCTTTATCGGTCAAACCGCATAACAACATATGTTGTTCCCTTTGTCATCGGTATGTTATTTGCCCGAGATTTGATCGTCGGTATCTCAATACCTAGTTCAATCTCGTTACCAGCAAGTCTGTTTACTCGTTACGTAATGCATCATCCCGTAACTAACTCATTAGCTACATTCCTTGCAAGGCTTATAGTGATGTGCATTACCGAGAGGGCCAGAGATACCTCTCCGACAATCGGAGTGACAAATCCTAATCTCGAAATCGCTAACTCAACAAGTACCTTCGGAGACACCTGTAGAGAACCTTTATAATCACCCAGTTACGTTGTGACGTTTGGTAGCACACAAAGTGTTCCTCCGGTAAGCGGGAGTTACATAATCTCATAGTCATAGGAACATGTATAAGTCATGAAGAAAGCAATAGCAACATACTAAACGATCAAGCGCTAAGCTAACGGAATGGGTCAAGTCAATCACATCATTCTCCTAATGATGTGATCCCGTTAATCAAATGACAACTCATGTCTATGGTTAGGAAACTTAACCATCATTGATTAACGAGCTAGTCAAGTAGAGGCATACTAGCTAGTGACACTATGTTTGTCTATGTATTCACACATGTATTATGTTTCGGTTAATACAATTCTAGCGTGAATAATAAACATTTATCATGAAATAAGGAAATAAATAATAACTTTATTATTGCCTCTAGGGCATATTTCCTTGATCTCCCACTTGCACTAGAGTTAATAATCTAGTTCACACCGCCATGTGATTTAACACCAATATTCATATCAGATATGATTAACACCCATAGTTCACATCATCATGTGACCAACACCCAAAGGGTTTACTAGAGTCAATAATCTAGTTCACATTGCTATGTGATTAACACCCAAAGAGTACTAAGGTGTGATCATGTTTTGCTCGTGAGAGAAGTTTAGTCAACAGATCTCATCACATTGAGCCGTATGTATTTTGCAAAATATTCTATGTCTACAATGCTCTGTACGGAGCTACTCTAGCTAATTGCTCCCACTTCCAATATGTATCCAGATTGAGACTTTTAGAGTCATCTGGATCAGTGTCAAAAACTTGCATCGACGTAACCCTTTACGACGAACCTCTTGTCACCTCCATAATCGAGAAACAGATCCTTATTCCACTAAGGATAATTTTGACCAATGTCCAGTGATCTACTCCTAGATCACTATTGTACTTTTATAGAACCTATGACTGAGGCATAGGGAATGACTTTCATTCTCTTTCTATTTTCTGCCATGGTCGGGATTTGAGACTTACTCAATTTCATACCTTTGCAACACACGCAAGAGCTCTTTCTTTGACTGTTCCATTTTGAACTACTTCAAAATCTTGTCAAGGTATGTACTCATTGAAAATCTTATCAAGCGTCTTGATCTATCTCAATAGATCTTGATGCTCAATATGTAAGTAGCTTTACTGAGGTCTTTCTTTTAAAGAACTCCTTTCAAACACTTATTTATGCTTTCTAGAAAATTTCTACATCATTTCTGATCAACAATATGTCACTCACATATACTTATCAAAAAGGTTGTAGTGCTCCCACTCACTTTATTGTAAATACAGTCTTCACTGCACGTCCGTATAAAACTATATGCTTTGATCAACTTATCAAAGCATATATTCCAACTCCGAGATGCTTGCACCAGTCCATAGATGGATTGCTGGAGCTTGCACATTTTGTTAGCACCTTTAGGATTGACAAAAACCTTCTGGTTGCATCATATACAAGTCTTCTTTAAGAAAACCATTAAGGAATGCAGTTTTGACATCCATTTGCCAGATTTCATAAAATGTGGCAATTGCTAACATGATTCGGACAGACTTAAGCATCGCTATAGTTGAGAAAATCTCAATTTAGTCAACACCTTGAACTTGTCGAAAACCTTTTTCAGACAAGTCGAGCTTTGTAGATAGTAACACTACTATCAACGTCCGTCTTCTTGTTGAAGATCCATTTATTTTCTATGGCTTGCCGATCATCGGGCAAGTCCATCAAAGTCCACACTTTGTTCTCATACATGGATCCTATCTCAGATTTCATGCCCTCCAGCCATTTCGTGGAATCGGGCTCATCATCGCTTCCTCATGGTTCGTAGGTTTATCATGGTCTAGTAACATGACTTCCGAACAGGATTACCATACCACTCAGTGCGGACCGTACACGGAAGACCTACGAGGTTCTGTAGTAACTTGATCTGAAGTTTCATGATCATCATCATTAGCTTCCTCACTAATTGGTGTAGGAATCACTGGAACTAATTTCTGTGATGAACTACTTTCCAATTCGGGAGAAGGTACAATTACCTTATCAAGCTCTACTTTCCTCCCACTCACTTCTTTCGAGAGAAACTCCTTCTCTAGAAAGGATCCATCTTAGCAATGAATATCTTGCTTTCGGATCTGTCATAGAAGGTGTACCCAACAGTTTCCTTTGGGTATTCTATGAAGATGCACTTCTCAATTTGGGTTCGAGCTTATCAGGTTGAAACTTTTTCACATAAGCATCGCAGCCCCAAACTTTTAAAAAATGACAACTTTGGTTTCTTGCCAAACCACAATTCATAAGGCGTCGTCTCAATGGATTATAATGGTACCCTATTTAAAGTGAATGCAGCTGTCTCTAATGCATAACCCCAAAATGATAATGGTAAATCGGTAAGAGACATCATAGATCGCACCATATCTAATAAAGTGTGGTTATGATGTTCGGACACACAATTACGCTATGGTGTTCCAGGTGGCATGAGTTCGTGAAACTATTCCACGTTGTTTTAATTGAAGACCAAACCCGTAACTCAAATATTCGTCTCCATGATCAGATGGCAGAAACTTTATTTTCTTGTTACGATGATCTTCCACTTCACTCTGAAATTCTTTGAACTTTTCAAATATTTCAGACTTATGTTTCATCAAGTAGATATACTCATATCTGCTCAAATCATCTGTGAAGGTCAGAAAATAATGATACCCGCCACGAGCATCAAAACTCATTGGACCACATAAATCGGTATGTATTATTTCCAACAAGTCAAGAGCTTCGTTCCATTGTTCAAGAACGGAGTTTTAGTCATCTTGCCCAAAAGGCATGGTTCATAAGCATCAAATGATTCATAACCAAGTGATTCCAAAATCCATCTTTATGGAGTTTCTTCATGCGCTTTACTCGATATGACCCAAACGGCAGTGCCACAAATAAGTTGCACTATCATTATTAACTTTTCATCTTTTGGCATCAATATTATTAATATGTGTATCACTATGATCGAGATCCAACAAACTATTTTCATTGGGTGTATGACCATTGAAGGTTTTATTCATGTAAGCAGAACAACAATTATTCTCGACTTTAAATGAATAACCATATTGCAATAAACATGATCAAATCATATTCATGCTCAACGCAAAACCCAAAATAACATTTATTTAGGTTTAACACTAATCCCGAAAGTATAGGGAGTGTGCGATGATGATCATATCAATCTTGGAACTACTTCCAACACACATCGTCACTTCACCCTCAACTAGTCTCTGTTTATTCTGTAACTCCTGTTTCGAGTTACTAATCCTAGCAACCAAACAAGTATCAAATACTCAGGGGCTACTATAAACACTAGTAAGGCACACATCAACAACTTGTATATCAAGTATACCCTTGTTCACTTTGCCATCCTTCTTATCCACCAAATATTCAGGGCATTTCCGTTTCCAATGACCATTTCCTTTGCAGTGTAAGCACTCAGTTTCAGGCTTTGGTCCAGCTTTGGGCTTCTTTGCGGGAGTGACAACTTGCTTGTCAATCTAATTGACGTTCCCTTTCTTTCCCTTTGCCCTTTTCTTGAAACTAGTGGTCTTGTCAATCATCAACACTTGATGGTCTTTCTTGATTTCTACCTTCGTTGACTTCAACATCGCGAAGAGCTCGGGAATCGTTTTCGTCATCCTTTGCATACTGTAGTTCATCATGAAGTTCTACTAACTTGGTGATGGTGACTAGAGAACTCTGTCAATCACTTTCTTATCTGGAAGATTAACTCCCACTTGATTCAAGCGATTGTAGTATCCAGACAATCTGAGCACATGCTCACTAGTTGAGCAATTCTCCTCCATCTTTTAGCTATAGAACTTGTTGGAGACTTCATATCTCTCAACTCGGGTATTTTCTTGAAATATTAATTTCAACTCCTGGAACATCTCATATGGCCCATGACGTTCAAAACGTCTTTGAAGTCCCGATTTAAGCTGTTAAGCATGGTGCACTAAACTATCAAGTAGTCATCATATTGAGCTAGCCAAACGTTCATACCGTCTGCATCTGCTCCTGCAATAGGTCCGTCACCTAGCGGTGCATCAAGGACATAATTCTTCTATGCAGCAATGAGGACAATCCTCAGATCACGGATCCAATCCGCATCATTGCTACTAACATCTTTCAACACAGTTTTCTCTAGGAACATATCAAAATAAACATATGAAAGCAACAACGCGAGCTATTGATCTACAACATAATTTGCAAAATACTACCAGGACTAAGTCCATGATAAATTTAAGTTTAATTAATCATATTACTTAAGAACTCCCACTTAGATAGACATCCCCCTAATCATCTAAGTGATCACGTGATCCAAATCAACTAAACCATAACCGATCATCACGTCAAATGGAGTAGTTTTGAATGGTGAACATCACTATGTTGATCATATCTACTATATGATTCACGCTCGACCTTTCGGTCTGAGTGTTCCGAGGCCATATCTTCATATGCTAGGCTCTTCAAGTTTAACCTGAGTATTCTGTGTGTGCAAAACTGGCTTGCACCCATTGTAGATGGACATAGAGCTTATCACATCCGATCATCACGTGGTGTCTGGGCACGACAAACTTTGGCAACGGTGCATACTCAGGGAGAACACTTCTATCTTGAAATTTAGTGAGAGATCATCTTATAATGCTACCGTCAACCAAAGCAAGATAAGATGCATAAAAGATAAACATCACATGCAATCAATATAAGTGATATGATATGGCCATCATCATCTTGTGCCTGTGATCTCCATCTCCGAAGCACCGTCATGATCACCATCATCACCGGCGCGGCACCTTGATCTCCATCGTAGCATCGTTGTTGTCTCGCCAACTATTGCTTCTACGACTATCGCTACCGCTTACTGATAAAGTAAAGCAATTGCAGGGCGATTGCATTACATACAATAAAGCGACAACCATATGGCTCCTGCCAGTTGCCGATAACTCGGTTACAAAACATGATCATCTCATACAATAAAATATAGCATCACGTCTTGACCATATCACATCACAACATGCCCTGCAAAAACAAGTTAGACGTCCTCTACTTTGTTGTTGCAAGTTTTACATGGCTGCTATGGGCTGAGTAAGAACCGTTCTTACCTACGCATCAAAACCACAACGATAGTTCGTCAAGTTAGTGATGTTTTAACATTCTCAAGGACCGGGCGTAGCCACACTCGGTTCAACGAAAGTTGGAGAAACTGACACCCGCTAGCCACCTGTGTGCAAAGCACTTCGGTAGAACCAGTCTCGCGTAAGCGTACACGTAATGTCGGTCCGGGCCGCTTCATCCAACAATACCGCCGAACCAAAGTATGACATGCTGGTAAGCAGTATGACGTGTATCGCCCACAACTCACTTGTGTTCTACTCGTGCATATAACATCTACGCATAAAACCTGGCTCGGATGCCACTGTTGGGGAACGTAGTAATTTCAAAAAAATTCCTACGCACAGGCAAGATCATGGTGATGCATAGCAACGAGAGGGGAGAGTGTGTCCATGTACCCTCGTAGACCGAAAGCGGAAGCGTTAGCACAACGCGGTTGATGTAGTCGTACGTCTTCACGGCCCGACCGATCAAGCACCGAAAGCACGACACCTTCGAGTTCTTGCACACGTTCAGCTCGATGACTTCCCTCGAACTCCGATCTAGCCGAGTGTCGAGGGAGAGTTCCGTCAGCACGACGGCATGGTGACGATGATGATGTTCTACGTCGCAGGGCTTCGCCTAAGCACCGCTACGATATTATCGAGGAGGACTATGGTGAAGGGGGGCACCGCATAGGGCTAAGAGATCAATGATCAATTGTTGTGTGTCCAAGGGGTGCCCCCCTCCCCGTATATAAAGGAGTGGAGGAGGGGGAGAGTCGGGCCTCTCTATGGCGTGCCCTAGGGGAGTCCTACTCCCACCGGGAGTAGGATTCCCCCTTTCCTAGTAGAACTAGGAGCCCTCCATGTAGTAGGAGTAGGAGAAAAGGAAAGGGAAAAGAGAAGAGAAGGAAGGAGGGGGCGCCGCCCCTCCCCCTAGTCCAATTCGGACTAAGCATTGGGGGGCGCGCAGCCTCCCCTCTCTCTTTTCCCTAAAGCCCAATAAGGCCCATATACTCCCCGGCGAATTCACGTAACTCTCCGGTACTCCGAAAAATACCTGAATCACTCGGAACCTTTCCGATGTCCGAATATAGTCGTCCGATATATCAATCTTTACGTCTCAACCATTTCGAGACTCCTCGTCATGTCCCCGATCTCATCTTGGAATCCGAACTACATTTGGTACATCAAAACACATAAACTCATAATATAACCGTCATCGAACTTTAAGCGTGCGGACCCTACGGGTTCGAGAACTATGTAGACATGACCGAGACACGTCTCCGGTCAATAACCAATAGCGGAACCTGGATGCTCATAATGGATCCCACATATTCTATGAAGATCTTTATCGGTCAAACCGCATAACAACATACGTTGTTCCCTTTGTCATCGGTATGTTACTTGCCCGAGATTCGATCGTCAGTATCTCAATACCTAGTTCAATCTCGTTACCGGCAAGTCTCTTTACTCGTTACGTAATGCATCATCCCGTAACTAACTCATTAGCTACATTGCTTGCAAGGCTTATAGTGATGTGCATTACCAAGAGGGCCCAGAGATACCTCTCCGACAATCGGGGTGACAAATCCTAATCTCGAAATACGTCAACTCAACAAGTACCTTCGGAGACACCTGTAGAGCACCTTTATAATCACCCAGTTACGTTGTGGCGTTTGGTAGCACATAAAGTGTTCCTCCGGTAAGCGGGAGTTACATAATCTCATAGTCATAGGAACATGTATAAGTCATGAAGAAAGCAATAGCAACATACTAAACGATCAAGTGCTAAGCTAACGGAATGGGTCAAGTCAATCACATCATTCTCCTAATGATGTGATCCCGTTAATCAAATGACAACTCATGTCTATGGTTACGAAACTTAACCATCTTTGATTAACGAGCTAGTCAGGTAGAGGCATACTAGTGACACTACATTTGTCTATGTATTCACACATGTATTATGTTTCCGGTTAATACAATTCTAGTATGAATAATAAACATTTATCATGAAATAAGGAATAATAACTTTATTATTGCCTCTAGGGCATATTTCCTTCAGTCGGAGACTAAACAAGGCGGTGATACGTCTCCAACGTATCTATAATTTTTGATTGTTACATGCTATTATATTACCCCTTTTGGATGTTTATGGGCTTTATTTTACACATTTATATCATTTTGGGACTAACCTACTAACCGGAGGCCCAGCCCATATTTGCTGTTTTATTGCATGTTTCAGTATTTCGAAGAAAAGGAATATCAAACGGAGTCCAAACGGAATGAAACCTTCGGCATCGTGATTTTTTGGAAGAATATCATCCTGGAGGCTTGGAGATCAAGTCAGAAAATCCTCGAGGAGCCCAGGAGATAAGGCCCCCCCCCCCATAAGGCGTGGCCCCCTGTCTCGTGGACCCCTCGAGCACCTCTCGACCGACTTCTTTCGCCTATATAAGCCTACGTACCCTAAAAACATCGAATATCAAGATAGATCGGGAGTTCCACCGCCACAAGCCTCTATAGCCACCAAAAACCTCTCGGGAGTCCATTCCGGCACCCTGTCAGAGGGGGAATCCATCACCGGTGGCCATCTTCATCATCCTGGCGCTCTCCATGACGAGGAGGGAGTAGTTCACACTCGGGGCTGAGGGTATGTACCAGTAGCTATGTGTTTGATCTCTCTCTCTCTCGTGTTCTCTCTCGTGTTCCCTCTATGGCATGATCTTGATGTATCCCGAGCTTTGCTATTGTAGTTGGATCTTATGATGTTTCTCCCCCTCTACTCTCTTGTGATGAATTGAGTTTCCCCTTTGAAGTTATCTTATAGGATTGAGTCTTTTACGAGAACACTTGATGTATGTCTTGCCGTGCTTATCTGTGGTGACAATGGGATATCATGTGCTACTTGATGTATGTTTTGGTGACCAACTTGCGGGTTCCTCCCATGAACCTATGCATAGGGGTTGGCACACGTTCTTGACTCTCCGGTAGAAACCTTGGGGCACTCTTTGAAGTACTTTGTGTTGGTTAGATGAATCTAAGATTGTGTGATACATATCGTATAATCATGCCCACGGATACTCGAGGTGACAATGGAGTATCTAGGTGACATGAGGGTTTTGGTTGATTTGTGTCTTAAGGTGTTATTCTAGTACGAACTCTTTTATAGATCGATCCAAAAGAATAACTTTGAGGTGGTTTCGTACCCTACCACAATCTCTATGTTTGTTCTCCGCTATTAGTGTCTTTGGAGTGACTCTTTGTTGCATGTTGAGGGATTGTTATATGATCTATCTATGTTATTATTGTTGAGAGAACTTGCACTAGTGAAAGTATGAACCCTAGGCCTTGTTTCCCATCATTGCAATACCGTTTACGCTCACTTTTATCATTAGTTACCTTGTTGTTTCTATATTTTCAGATTACAAAAACCTATATCTACTATCTATTTTGCACTTGTATCACCATCTCTTCGCCGAACTAGTGCACCTATACAATTTACCATTGTATTGGGTGTGTTGGGAACAAGAGAGACTTTTTGTTATTTGGTTGCAGGGTTGTTTGAGAGAGACCATCTTCATCCTACGCCTCCTACGGATTGATAAACCTTAGGTCATCCACTTGAGGGAAATTTTCTACTGCCCTACAAACTTGTGCACTTGCAGGCCCAACAACGTCTACAAGAAGAAGGTTGCGTAGTAGACATCAAGCTCTTTTCTGGCGCCGTTGCCGGGGAGGTTAGTGCTTGAAGGTATATCTTTAGATCTTGCAATTGAATCTTTTTGTTTCTTGTTTTATCACTAGTTTAGTTTATAAAAGAAAACTACAAAAAAATGGAGTTAAGTTTGTCTCATACGCTTCGTCTTTTTAATATCTTTCGTGAGTATGATGGAAAAGAAAATTGTGCTCAAGTGCTAGAAGAAGAATGCATTAAAATGCTTGGTACTAAATCTTTGAATGATGAGCATGATTGCAATGTTGTTAGTATGAATTCCTTGAATATCCATGATGCTAATGATATGCAAGCCCACAAGCTTGGGGAAGCTATGTTTGATGAATATGATATTTTTTGTCCCCCAAGTTTTGATGAGAATATTTATTTTGATGATAGCATGCCTCCTATTTATGATGATTATATTGATGAAAGTGGGTTTGGAAGAGTGTCAACTTTAGAAAGTAGTGATCCCACTATTTTGGAGGATGTTGAATCTTATTGTGATAATTATGAAAGTGGATTTGGAAGAGTGTCAACTTTATTTAGTGATGATTCCACTATTTCGGAAGAGGTTCCAATTGATTATGAGAACAAAGTTGCTATCTATGATGATTATTGTGATGACTTGTATGCTATTAAGAATAATGATAACTATGAAACTTGTCATCATGATTCTAGTTTTCAATTGGATTATGCCTCACATGATAATTATTTCATTGAGTTTGCTCCCACTACCATTCATGAGAAGAATTTTGCTTATGTGGAGAGTAGTAAATTTTCTATGCTTGTAGATCATGAAAAGAATGCTTTAGGTGCTGGTTATATTGTTGACTTCATTCATGATGCTACTGAAAATTATTATGAGGGAGGAATATATGCTTGTAGGAATTGCAATAATGTCAAGTTTCCTCCCTATGTGTTCAAGCTATTCTTGTTTTACTTTCCTATGCTAGTTGATTATTGTTCCCATAAGTTGTTTGCTCACAAAATTCCTATGCATAGGAAGTGGGTTAGACTTAAATGTGCTAGTCATGTGCTTCATGATGCTCCCGTTATGTTTCAATTCTTATCTTTTATGTGAGCATCACTGTCATCATCATGCCTAGCTAGAAAGCCATTAAAGAAAAGCACTTGTTGGGAGACAACACAATATTTATCCTTACTGTTTTTGTGTGTTCACATGATTATTCCACTATAGTAATCATGTTTTATAGATTTTGTTTCAATAAAGTGCCAAGTAAGACCTTTAGGATAGCTTACGGTGATAGTTGTGTTGATCCTGCTGAAAATTAGAAACTTTTGCACCTAGTAATTTAGTTTTGTTCATTCACAGAAACGTGTTCTTGATCTGATTCTTTTTGCTCTGGATTGATACACGAATTTCTTAGGACTTCCTAATTTGGTAGGATTTTTTGAGTTCCAGAAGTATATGTTTGTTATAGATTACTACATACTGTTCTGTTTTTGACAGATTCTGTTTTTTATGTGTTGTTTGCTTATTTTGATGAATCTATGAGTAGCATCGTAGTGTATGAACCATAGATAAGTTGGAGTACAGTAGATATTACACCAATATGAATTTAGAATGAGTTCATTACAGTACCTAAGTGGTGGTTTTATTTTCTTATACTAACGGAGGTTACGAGTTTTCTGTTCAGTTTTGTGTTGTGAAGTTTTCAAGTTTTGGGTAAGGATTCGATGGACTATGGAATAAGGAGTGGCAAGAGCCTAAGCTTGGGGATGCCCAAGGCACCCCAAGGTAATATTCAAAGACAACCAAGAGATGCCCTGGAAGGCATCCCCTCTTTCGTCTTCGTTCATCGGTAACTTTACTTGGAGCTATATTTTTATTCACCACATGATATGTGTTTTGCTTGGAGCGTTATTTTCTTTTGTTAGTATTTGCTTGCTGTTATTTAGAATAATGTTTTGCATCTATATTTTCAATAAAAAAGTCAAGGATAGCCTTTGCCATGCTTATTTTGCTAGTATACATGTTGCTGTTTGAAAACAGAAAGTTTACCGCTGTTGAAAAAATACCCTAGAAAAGTCAGAGAATGATATAATGTTGAAACTTTTGCATAATGAGATCTGATAAATTTATTACAGTGGGAATTTTATTTCATAATTTTTGGAGTTAGGGAAGTATTGTTACTCTTGAATTCTTTACAGACTGTACTGTTTTGACAGACTGCTGTTATGTTTGCATATGTTTGCTTGTTTAATGATTCTATTTGAGGATAGGAGTATTAAACAGAGGCATTTAGTATGCAATGTGGAATAATAATTTTAGTGATTTTTTACAGTAGATAATGATAAGGTTTTGCATTGGTTTATACTAACCTATCTCACGAGTTCTTGTTGAGTTTGGTGTGGATGAAGCTTTTGATAAAAATAGAAACCATGATATGAGAGGAATTAAGAAGACACAAAATTTCAAGCTTGGGGATGCCCAAGGCACCCCAAGATAATATTTCAAGAAGTCTCAAGCATCTAAGCTTGGGGAAGTCCCAAGGCATCCCACCTTTCTTCTTCAACAACTATCGGTTAGTATCGGTTGAACCTAAGTTTTTGCTTCTTCACATGAGTTGTGCTATCCTTGCAATGTCATTTTATTTTGTTTTGCTTGCTGTTTGAATACAATACCAAGATCTGAAATTCCTTAATTTTAGAGAGTCTTCACATAGTTGCACAATTATTTGACTACTCATTGATCTTTACTTATATCTTTCGGAGTAGTTTGTCATTTGCTCTAGTGCATCACTTATATCCTTTAGAGCACGGCGGTGGTTATATTTTGTAGAAATTGCTAGTCTCTCATGCTTCACTTATATTATTTTGAGAGTCTTTTAGAACAGCATGGTATTTGCTATGGTTACAAAGTTGGTCCTAGAATGATGAGCATCCAAGTTGGGTATAATAAAAACTATCATAGGAAGTGAATTGGATGCTATGATCAATTTGATACTTGATAATTGTTTTGAGATATGGAGGTAGTGATATTAAAGTCATGCTAGTTGGGTGATTATGAATTTAAAAAATGCTTGTGTTGAAGTTAGCAAGTCCCGTAGCATGCACGTATGGTTAAAGTTGTGTAACAAATTTGAAACATGAAGTGTACCTGGCTTGTGCATCCTTATGAGTGGCGGTCGGGGACGAGCAATGGTCTTTTCCTACCAATCTATGCCCCTAGGAGCATGCGCTTAGTACTTGGTTTTTGATGACTTCTAAATTTTTGCAGTAAGTGTATGAGTTCTTCTGACTAATGTTGAGTCCATGGATTATACGTACTTTTACCTTTCCGCCTTTGCTAGCCTCTTCGGTACCGTGCATTGCCCTTTCTCACCTTGAGAGTTGGTGCAAACTTCGCTGGTGCATCCAAACCCCGTGATACGATACGCTCTATCACACATAAACCTCCTTATATCTTCCTCAAAACAGCCACCATACCTACCTATTATGGCATTTCCATAGCCATTCCGAGATATATTGGCATGCAACTTTCCACCGTTCCGTTCATCATCATCATGACATACTTTACTTTTGTCGTATTGCCATTACATGATCATGTAGTTGACATTGTATTTGTGGCAAAGCCACCATGCATTATTTCATACATGTCACTCTTGATTCATTGCACCATCCCGGTACACCACTGGAGGCATTCATATAGAGTCATATCTTGCTCTAGTTTCGAGTTGTAATTCATATGTTGTAATAGAAGTGTGATGATCATCATTATTAGAGCATTGCCCAAAGAAAAAAAAGAAAAAAAGGAAGAAAGGCCAAAAGAAAAAAAAAGAAAGGCCCAAAAAAAGAAAAAAGAAAAAAGAAAAAAATAAAAAAAAATAAAAAGGGCAATGTTACTATCTCTTTTTCCACACTTGTGCTTCAAAGTAGCACCTTATTCTTCATGTAGTGGGTCTCATATATTGTGCTTCAAAGTAGCACCATGTTTTTCATATAGTGAGTCTCATAAGTTGTCTTTTTCATACTAGTGGGAATTTTTCATTATAGAACTTGGCTTGTATGTTCCTACAATGGGCTTCCTCAAATGCCCTAGGTCTTCGTGAGCAAGCAAGTTGGATGCACACCCACTAGTTTTATTTTGTTGAGCATTCATTTATTGCTCTAGTGCATCTGTTGCATGACAATCCCTACTCCTCATGTTGACATCAATTGATGGGCATCTCCATAGCCCGTTGATTATCCTCGTCAATGTGAGACTTTCTCCTTTTTTGTCTTCTCCACACAATCCCCATCATCATATTCTATTCCACCCATAGTGCTATATCCATGGCTCACGCTCATGTATTGCATGAAGGTTGAAAAGTTTGAGATTATTTAAGTATGAAACAATTGCTTGGCTTGTCATCGGGGGCATAGAAGTTGGGAACATCTTTGCGTGACGAAAATGAAGCATAGCCTAACTATATGATTTTGTAGGGATGAACTTTCTTTTGCCATGTTATTTTGAGAAGACATGATTGCTTTGATTAGTATGCTTGAAGTGTTACTATTTCTTTTATCAATATGAACTTTTATTTTGAATCATTTGGATCTGAACATTCATGCCACAATAAAGAAAATTACATTGAGAATTATGCTACGTAGCATTCCACATCAAAAATTCTATTTTTATCATTTACCTACTCGAGGACGAGCAGGAATTAAGCTTGGGGATGCTTGATACGTCTCCAATGTATCTATAATTTTTTATTGTTCCTTGCTATTATATTACCCCTTTTGGATGTTTATGGGCTTTATTTTACACATTTATATCATTTTTGGGACTAACCTACTAACCGGAGGCCCATCCCATATTGCTGTTTTATTGCCTGTTTCAGTATTTCGAAGAAAAGGAATATCAAACGGAGTCCAAACGGAATGAAACCTTCCGCACCGTGATTTTTTGGAAGAATATCATCCTGGAGGCTTGGAGATCAAGTCAGAAGATCCTTGAGGATCCCAGGAGATAGGGGCGCCCCCCCCCCCTACAGGGCGCGGCCCCCTGTCTCGTGGACCCCTCGAGCACCTCCCGACCGACTTCTTTCGCCTATATAAGCCTACGTACCCTAAAAACATCGAATATCAAGATAGATCGGGAGTTCCGCCGCCGCAAGCCTCAGAGCCACCAAAACCTCTCGAGTCCGTTCGGCACCACCTGAGGGGGAATCCATCACAGTGGCCATCTTCATCATCCCGGCGCTCTCCATGACGAGGAGGAGTAGTTCACCCTCGGGCTGAGGGTATGTACCGAGAGCTATGTGTTTGATCTCTCTCTCGTGTTCTCTCTCGTGTTCCCTCTATGGCACGATCTTGATGTATCCCGAGCTATGCTATTGTAGTTGGATCTTATGATGTTTCTCCCCCTCTACTCTCTTGTGATGAATTGAGTTTCCCCTTTGAAGTTATCTTATCGGATTGAGTCTTTTATGAGAACACTTGATGTATGTCTTGCCGTGCTTATCTATGGTGACAATGGGATATCATGTGCTACTTGATGTATGTTTTGGTGACCAACTTGCGGGTTCCTCCCATGAACCTATGCATAGGGGTTGGCACATGTTCTTGACTCTCCGGTAGAAACCTTGGGGCACTCTTTGAAGTACTTTGTGTTGGTTGGATGAATTTGAGATTGTGTGATGCATATCGTATAATCATGCCCACGGATACTCGAGGTGACAATGGAGTATCTAGGTGACATTAGGGTTTTGGTTGATTTGTGTCTTAAGGTGTTATTCTAGTACGAACTCTTTTATAGATCGATCCGAAAGAATAACTTTGAGGTGGTTTCATACCCTACCATAATCTCTACGTTTGTTCTCCGCTATTAGTGGCTTTGGAGTGACTCTTTGTTGCATGTTGAGGGATTGTTATATGATCTATCTATGTTATTATTGTTGAGAGAACTTGCACTAGTGAAAGTATGAACCCTAGGCCTTGTTTCCTATCATTGCAATAACGTTTACGGTCACTTTTATCATTAGTTACCTTGCTGTTTTTATATTTTCAGATTACAAAAACCTATATCTACTATCTATTTTGCACTTGTATCACCATCTCTTCGCCGAACTAGTGCACCTATACAATTTACCATTGTATTCGGTGTGTTGGGGACACAAGAGAATTTTTGTTATTTGGTTGCATGGTTGTTTAAGAGAGACCATCTTCATCCTACGCCTCCTACGGATTGATAAACCTTAGGTCATCCAATTGATGGAAATTTGATACTGCCCTACAAACCTGTGCACTTGCAGGCCCAACGACGTCTACAAGAAGAAGGTTGCGTAGTAGACATCAGGCGGCCACGAGGGTGGAGGGCGCGCCCCTACCTCGTGGGCCCTTCAGAGACCTCCTGACCTAATTCCTTCGCCTATATATTCTCTTATACCCCAAAAACATCAAGGAGAGCCACGAAAACACTTTTCCACCGCCGCAACCTTTTGTACCCGTGAGATCCCATCTAGGTGCCTTTTCTGGCATCCTGCCGAAGGGGGATTCGATCATGGAGGGCTTCTACATCAACACCATTACCCTTTCCAATGAAGCGTGAGTAGTTTACCTCAGACCTACGGGTCCATAGCTAGTAGCTAGATGGCTTCTTGTCTCTCTTTGATTCTCAATACCATGTTATCCTCGATGTTCTTGGAGATCTATTCGATGTAATATTCTTTTGCGGTGTGTTTGCCAAGAGCTGATGAATTATGGATTTATGATCAGATTATCTATGAATATTATTTGAGTCTTCTCTGAATTCTTATATGCATGATTTTATATCTTTGCAAGTCTCTTCGAATTATCAGTCTAGTTTGGCCTAATACATTGGTTTTTCTTTGCAATGGGAGAAGTGCTTAGCTTTGGGTTCAATCTTGCGGTGTCCTTTCCCAGTGACAGTAGGGGCAGCAAGGCACGTATTGTATTGTTGCCATTGATGATAAAAAGATGGGGTTTTCATAATATTGCTTGAGTTAATTCCTCTACATCATGTCATCTTACCTAATGCGTTACTCCGTTCTTTATGAACTTAATACTCTAGATGCATGCTGGGTAGCGGTCGATGTGTGGAGTAATAGTAGTAGATGCAGAATCGTTTCGGTCTACTTGACACGGATGTGATGCCTATATTCATGATCATTGCCTTATATATTGTCATAATTATGCACTCTTCTATCAATTGCTCGACAGTAATTTGTTCACCCACCGTAATATTTGCTATCTTAAGAGAAGCCACTAGTGAAACCTATGGCCCCTGGGTCTATTTTACATCATATTAGTTTCCTGTCAACTTGCCAATTTCTGTCGTTGTTCCTTTAATTTGCAATCTTTACTTTCCAATCTATAAACCAAAAATACCAAAAATATTTACTTTACCGTTTATCAATCTCTATCGGATCTCACTTTTGCAAGTAACCGTGAAGGGATTGACAACCCCTTTATCGCGTTGGGTGCAAGTTTGTTGACTGTTTGTGTAGGTATTCGGTGACTTGTGCGTAGTCTCCTACTGGATTGATACCTTGGTTCTCAAACTGAGGGAAATACTTACTCTACTTCACTGCATCACCCTTTCCTCTTCAAGGAAAAAACTAACGCAATCTCAATAGGTAGCAATGCCACGTGTACATCGAAACAGACAACGCACAGACGCAGGCATGCACTCTCCTTGCCCTCCCCTGACCCTCCTGTCGGTGAAACAACCCCCTTTTCATCCCCTTGTACTTGTAGGATCGAAAGTATTTTTAGAGGGGGTGATTTGACTACTTGACCAAATAAAACTTATCATTTTACCAATTTTAGTTGTAGGCAAGTTTTAGCAATTCTACCAAGACAAGTATCACCTTACACATGTAAGTCAAAGAGTTGAGGAGCGGAAAGTAAACACATTGCATATGAAAGAAAAGGAGGGATCGGAGAAATCAAACACAATGAAGACACATTGATGGAGACTCCAACCCACAGAAGGTAACAGCCACGCGAGGCCACAGAGGGCTCCACCCATGAAGGGTCCACGAAGAAGCAACCTTGTCTATTCCACCATGGGTTACGCCCATGAAGGACTAACCTCACTCGGGTAGATCTTCGCAAAGTAGGCGATCTCCTTGGTTCAACTCCACATGATCTTGGAGGCTCCCAAGTGACACCTAACCAATCTAGGAGACACCACTCTCCAAGGTAATAGATGTTGTTGTTGATGATGAACCCCTTGCTTTTGTGGTTCAAAAAATAGTCTCCTCAACACTCAGTTACTCTTCACAGATTTGGCTTGGGTAGGAGAATGGTTGGAGTGGAGAGCAACTTGGGAAGGCTAGAAATCAAGGTTCAAATGGTCGGATTGGAATGCCTTGATCTCAACACAAGTGTAGGTGGCTCTCTCTCAGAAAATGAATGGTGGAAGTGTAGTTTCGTTCTGGTGGCTCTCTCTAAGAGTAGGTGGTAGTGCAGGGGTATAAATAGCCATCACCGAAATCCAACCTTTACAAAATTTATGCACAACTCGGTGAGACCGAATAGAATTCTCAGGGAGATTATACAGTGTAAATTATTCGAATGTTAGGCTTTTCAGTGAGACCGAATGAATCCACTTGGTGAGACTGATTTGCGATGACCTAAGTAGAACCTCGTCTTGGTAGTTCGGATCATTTCAACTCGGCAATTCCGAAGTGAAGTCGATGGGTAGAGAAACTTGGCCACCGCACTTCGGTGAGACTGAATGCCATCAAAGTTGTATCGAGTTTCTAGGGTTTGGCTAGTTGTTCTGTTTTGATTGACTCGCTGGGTCCGGATGTGAGTGTTTTGGAGGGACCGAGTTTGAGTTTAGGGATTTGACAGATTGGAATGTGGGAAAGTGGTTGAGGGTTTTTGGAGCAATTGAGTCATGATCAAAACCTCACCCTCTTTTAATAGTATTGGCTTTCCTACGGACTCAATGTGATCTTTAATCACTTAACTAGAAATGAAGAGTCCATGAGCGTTTGCCAATGTGTTTCCTTAACATTTTGAGGGGTCCACAATCACATGACCTTGCCATGCCAACATTGAACTTTCCTAAAATTTAACTTTGAGTAGGCATTAGTTCAATGTCATATATGTTGTTATTAATTACAAAAATCATCTGAGGATTAGTTGCACTCTGAATCTCGCCCTTTTTGGTAATTGATGACAACATATAGATCAAAGCTTTGACAATGGATACAATCAATGAATAACATCGTCCCTTTGAGATGTACTCCCTTCGTCTCAAAATAAGTGACTCAACTTTTTACTAACTTTGGTATAAAGCTAGTACAAAGTTGAATCACTTACTTTGGGATGGAGGGAGTATGTGATAAGCAAGAGCTCCCCTAAATTTGGAGATTACTTAGAGTTTTGTGTTTGGGTGCAAATGCATAATCGATTAGGATCACGGGGCACTCTTGTTTGCCACCCAACATGACGAAAGCAATTCCAAGTATTGAAGAACTTTTCAATATAGTCAAATAATGCATTATGTAGTATATCAACACATGATTCATGATTTTCTCTCATGTATGATGAACTACCATTTGCACAATATGGTATCCCGCACATAAGTTGACCAGCACTCATGCATTGGCACAACAATTATAAACTGAAAGTATTTTGTGCAATAAATATATCATTAGGATTGCATAGGTTAAAACAACTATTACATATGCACAAAGCATATTAAAGAAAATACCATTTTTGTAGATGTAGTTTAGTACTTTAGCAAAAGCAAAGTCTTCAAGTTTGTTCCACTACAGGTTTCATAATAAATATTTATGATAAATACTTATAATTTATAACAAGAACACTTACAGCAAATTCCATCTCAACAAAAATCCTTGCACGATCAAGATCAGTCCATGCAGAGTGTTTGTTATCCATTTGACTTACCCATCGAATGCATGAAGTGTATACCTCATGATCCATTGCCTTTGCGCAAATTAGTTGCGCTTCTATATTAGTTCCACAAATGTTCAGATACCTTGGTTCATTTTTTATCCATAACATGTAGCAACAACTATATATATCATTATAATTAAGATAATAAATGTCAATCAATAAGAAACAATATTCACTTGCCTGTCAATTTCATCTTCCTCTATTGCTACAACATATTACTTAGAAGATTCTCTCGTAATGTGGTTGGCAAGTTCGACCGCATAGTATCAAGCATTATATTACATTTCAGTTGAACAAAATTAACTTGTCGTTGAATACCTCGGAGGCTCGGACTCAAATAAATCACCAAAGTCAACACGATATGCTCGTGTTATATTGATTTCTTTGTAATGCCCCTCGCTTTCATGTATAAGTCTCATCCAAAATAAATAGTTTGTACCGTATTTGTAACTATCATGATCATGCTCGGTACTTTCAACACTTAGAATCTTTCTTGAATCAGACTCTCTAATTGGCATTTCAAGCATCTAAACCAGCAAGTGAACATTTACCCAAGATAATACCGTTCATGAAAGAAAGATGTAACAATTATAGCGAAGTAACACCTTTACCATCTCTCACACTTATTGTACTTTTCCATTCAATTGTTTCTTGTATTTTGGCTTCATATTTGTCATTAAATTTCCTCTTTGAACCAATTGCATTGTTACAAGTAGAAGTTTCATCTGTAGAGCCAACAACTAATGAATTATAATTTTATTAACATAAGCAACAAACAACAGATTCTAAAAGTATTTACCTTTTGAAGTTGCAACACCATTACTGCGAACAGATACTTGTTTCAATACAACTGAATGTATTTCATTGTCTGGCACAATAAACAAAAATACACATGTACGAACAATGATTTTAAAAGTCAATTGGATACATAATTTAATTGTGCTCACAATACCTGTTGCCTTATTTGACTTCTCAAGCAAGCATGGACTCAAACCTCATTGACTGGAACACATGCAAGTTTTCTTTAATAGTAAGAAATGTTGTCTATAAATTCAATATCTTCTCTAATTATATCATCATTTTTTAAACTCCATTCACAAATTGTTTTAGCATGCCTCAATTTCAATTCTTGAGTTAAACAATGCCGTACCTTCAAATATAAGCCATATTAGAGTACATACATTAGCAACATTTCAAGTTTGAAAATATATCAATGAAAATTTGCCATATGTGGATAAATATCTCTTATATGATCACTCAATTCTCCATTTGATATAGGTTCTAGGCTTGTTGAACGTAAAACTGCACGTTTTTTTGAACAACTTCAAGCTTGTTGACATTTGAAGTACTCTTCATTGATTCTTTAGTCAAAATATGACAAACATATCCAATTGAGTGTGATTTATGTGAAACCATTAACCTTTTAGACTTTTCAGCAATAATATTATCTGGATTCCTCTTAGTGATGCTCCTCTCATAACATAAAACTTTGGAAATTCCTATTTGCCGCTTGCTGCGGCAAGTTTTCGAGCCGACGCACAGGGGAAGATCGACGAGCGTTCGTATGGGCCGGCTCGTTACATGTTTGAGCGACTCCGGTTCTGGCAATCTTCTAGGTGGTTCCCAGCCGGTTTATTCCGGTTTTGGGAACGTTCTAGGAGGTTCATTAACCAATTTTCTTCCTTCTTTATTTTTCCATTTTCTTTTCTCTATTTCCTTTTCTTTCCATCTTATTTATTTTTCTTTTTTTCAAAGATTATTTTCTTTATTTAAAGATGTTCGTGTTTTTTTCAAAATGTTAATAACTTTTAAAAGATTTTACTGTTTCAATTTTTTTGAAACATTACACAAATGTTTTTGTCCTAAAATTTTGTTCCCAAATTTGAATAATGTTCATGAATTACAAAAAATATCAGATTTTCAAAATATGTTCCTATTTATTTTTTTGTTCTCAAATTCAAAAACTGTTCATTATTTTTTTAAAAAAATCGCATATTTGAAAAACTATTCCTCTTTGCCAACTTTTGTTCGGGGTTTAAAAAATTGTTCTGATGTTCAAACAATGATCATATTTTTAAAATTTTGCACTAGTTTTCATAAAATGCGTGATTTTTTTTTCAGATTTAAAAAAATGTTGAGAAGTTAAAACTTCGCCCCTTTTCTAAAATTTTGTTCACAAATTCAAAAAAAATTCATGATATTCCAAAAAAAAATGTGCGAGGTTTCAAACATTGTTCAAGCATTCAATAAAAGTTCCTACCTTCTCAATTTTTGTGCACAGATTCAAAAAATGTTCATGATTTTATAAAATGTTTGCCAATTTGAGAACAAACTTTCCTTTTCCAAAATTTGATCAGAGTTTCAGAAAATTTGTTCACATATCCGAAAAAATGTTTGCTTTTCAATTTTTATTCAGAGTTTCGAAAAATGTTCATGTTTTTTAAAAAAACTTTCCTCCTTTTTACTTTTTTCATTCAACTTCTTTTTTCCTATTTTTCCCCTTCTCTCCATTTTCTTTTTTCTGTTTCTTTTTCTTTCCATCTTATTTGTTTTTCCTCTTTTTTACAAAGTTTTTTTTTCTTTATTTAAAGATGTTGGTGTTTTTTCAAAATGTTAATAACTTTCAAAAGATGTTGGTGTTTCTCACAAATTTTCAAACACAAATGTTCTCGTTCTAAAATTTTGTTCCCGAATATAAATAATGTTCCTATTTAATTTTTTGTTCACAAATTCAAAAAATGTTCGCATATTTGAAAACTATTCCCCTTTTCCAACTTTTCTTCGGGGTTTAAAAAATTGCTCAGATGTCCAGAAAATGTTCATTTTTTAAAAAAAATTTGTACATAATTTTCAAAAAAAATTGATTTTCATAAAAAAAAATTGAAAGCTTGGAAAAAAGTTCGCTTTATGCAAAAAAATTCAGGTTTCAAAAAATGCTGCAAAGTTAAAATTTGCCCCTTTCAAAAAAATTTGTTCACAAATTCAAATATTGTTCGTGATTTTAAAAAAATTGGAACTTTGAAAAAAAATGTTCGGGGTTCCAAACATTGTTCAACCATTCAAGCAAGTTCCTACTTTTCCAATTTTTGTGCACAGATTCAAAAATTGTCCATGATTTTATAAAATGTTTACAAATTTGAATTTTCTAAAATTTGGTCAGTGTTTCAGAGAACGGAGTCTTAGTCATCTTGCCCATGAGGCATGGTTCGCAAGCATCAAGTGATTCATAATCAAGTGATTCCAAAATCCCATCAGCATGGAGTTTCTTCGTGCGCTTTACACCAATATGACCTAAACGGCAGTGCCACAAATAGGTTGCACTATCATTATTAACTTTGCATCTTTTGGCTTCAATATTATGAATATGTGTATTACTATGATCGAGATCCAACAAACCATTTTCGTTGGTGCGTATGACCATAGAAGGTTTTATTCATGTAAACAGAACAACAATTGTTCTCTAACTTAAATGAATAACCGTATTGCAATAAACATGATCAAATCATATTCATGCTCAACGCAAACACCAAATAACACTTATTTAGGTTCAACACAAATCCCGAAAGTATAGGGAGTGTGCGATGATGATCATATCAATCTTGGAACCACTTCCAACACACATCGTCACTTCACCCTTAACTAGTCTCTGTTTATTCTGTAACTCCTGTTTTTGTTACTACTCTTAGCAACCAAACAAGTATCAAATACTCAGGGGCTACTATAAACACTAGTAAGGTACACATCAATAACCTGTATATCAAATATACCCTTGTTCACTTTGCCATCCTTCTTATCCACCAAATATTCAGGGCATTTCCGCTTCCAGTGACCATTTCCTTTGCAGTGTAAGTACTCAATTTCAGGCTTTGGTCCAGCTTGGAGCTTCTTCACGGGAGTGACAACTTGCTTGTCATTCTACTTGAAGTTTCCTTTTCTTTCCCTTTGCCCTTTTCTTGAAACTAGTGGTCTTGTCAATCATCAACACTTGATGCTCTTTCTTGATTTCTACATTCGTCGATTTCAACATCACGAAGAGCTCGGGAACTGTTTTCGTCATCCCTTGCATACTATAGTTCATCATGAAGTTCTAGTGACTTAGTGATGGTGACTAGAGAATTCTGTCAATCACTATCTTATCTAGAAGATTAACTCCCACTTGATTCAAGCGATTGAAGTACCCAGACAATCTGAGCACATGCTCACTAGTTGAGCAATTCTCCTCCATCTTTTAGCTATAGAACTTGTTGGAGACTTCATATCTCTCAACTCGGGTATTTTTGCTTGAAATATTAACTTCATTTCCTGGAACATCTCATATGGTCCATGACGTTCAAAACGTCTTTGAAGTCCCGATTCTAAGTCGTTAAGCATGGTGCACTAAACTATCAAGTAGTCATCATATTGAGCTAGCCAAACGCTCATAACGTGCAGATCCGCTCCTGCAATAGGTCATCACCTAGCGGTGCATTAAGGACATAATACTTCCGTGCAGCAATGAGGATAAACCTCAGATCACGGATCCAATCCGCATCATTGCTACTAACATCTTTCAATACATTTTTCTCTAGGAACATATCAAAATAAACATATGAAAGCAACAACGCAAGCTATTGATCTTACAACATAATTTGCAAAATACTACCAGGACTAAGTTCATGATAAATTTAAAATCAATTAATCATATTACTTAAGAACTCCCACTTAGACAGACATCTCTCTAGTCATCTAAGTGATCACGTGATCCAAAACAACTAAACCATAACCGATCATCATGTGAGATGTAGTTTTCAATGGTGAACATCACTATGTTGATCATATCTACTATATGATTCACGCTCGACCTTTCGGTCTCCGTGCTCCGAGGCCATATCTGCATATGCTAGGCTCGTCAAGTTTAACCTGAGTATTCCGCGTGTGCAAAACTGGCTTGCACCCGTTGTAGATGGACGAGAGCTTATCACACCCGATCATCACGTGGTGTCTGGGCACGACGAACTTTGGCAACGGTGCATACTCAGGGAGAACACTTCTTGATAATTAGTGAGAGATCATCTTAAAATGATATCGTCAATCAAAGCAAGAATAAGATGTATAATAGATAAACATCATATGCAATCAAAATATGTGACATGATATGCCATGATCATCTTGCGCCTTTGATCTCCATCTCCAAAGTACTGTCATGATCTCTATCATCACCGGCACGACACCATGATCTTCATCATCTTGATCTATATCAATGTGTCGTCACATGGTCGTCCCGCCAACTATTGCTCTTGCAACTATTGCTATTGCATAGCGATAAAGTAAAGCAATTATTTGGCACTTGCATCTTATGCAACAGAGAGACAACCATAGGGCTTCTGCCAATTGCCGATAACTTCAACAAAACATGATCATCTCATACAACAACTTATATCTCATCACGTCTTGACCATATCACATCACAACATGCCCTGCAAAAACAAGCTAGACGTCCTCTACTTTGTTGTTGCAAATTTTACGTGGCTGCTACGGGCTTAAGCAAGAACCGTTCTTACCTACGCATCAAAACCACAACGATAGTTCGTCAAGTTAGTGTTGTTTTAACCTTCACAAGGACCGGGCGTAGCCACACTCGGTTCAACTAAAGTTGGAGAAACTGACACCCGCCAGCCACCTGTGTGCAAAGCACGGCGGTAGAACCAGTCTCGCGTAAGCGTACGCGTAATGTCGGTCCAGGCCGCTTCATCCAACAATACCGCCGAACCAAAGTATGACATGATGGTAAGCAGTATGACTTATATCGCCCACAACTCACTTGTGTTCTACTCGTGCATATAACATCAAACCATAAAACCTAGGCTCTGATACCACTGTTGGGGAACGTAGTAATTTCAAAAAAATTCCTACGCACACGCAAGATCATGGTGATGCATAGCAACAAGAGGGGAGAGTGTTGTCTACATACCCTCGTAGACCAAAGCGGAAGCGTTGACGCAATGTAGAGGAATTAGTCGTACGTCTTCCCGGTCCAACCGATCCAAGCACCGTTACTCCGGCACCTTCGAGTTCTTGACACACGTACAGCTCGATGACGCACCCCGGGCTCCGATCCAGCAAAGCTTCGGGGAGGAGTTCCGTCAGCACGACGGCGTGGTGACGATCTTGATGTTCAACCGTCGCAGGGCTTCGCCTAAGCACTGCTACAATATGACCGAGGTGTAATATCGTGGAGGGGGGCATCGCACACGGCTAAGGAACGATCACGAAGATCAACTTGTGTGTCATGGGGTGCCCCCCTGCCCCCGTATATAAAGGAGCAAGGGGAGGAGGGCCGGCCAAGGAGGAGGAGGTGCGCCCAAGGGGGGCAATCCTACTCCAAGTAGGATTCCCCCTTCTTTCCAAGTCCTACTAGGAGAAGGGAAGGAAGGGGAGGAGAAGGAGAAGGAAGGAGAGGGAGGAGAAGAAGGAAAGGGGGGCCGGCCCCCTAGTCCAATTCGGTTTGGGCTAGGGGGCCGCGCGCCCTACCTCCTCTCTTCCACCACTTGGCCCATGAGGCCCATTGCTTCTTCCTCGTATTCCCGTAACTCCCCGGTACCCCCGAAAATACCCAAATCACTCGGAACCTTTCCGAACTCCGAATATAGTCGTCCAATATATCGATCTTTACGTCTCGACCATTTCGAGACTCCTCGTCATGTCCCCAATCTCATCCGGGACTCCGAACTCCTTCGGTACATCAAAACTCATAAACTCATAATATAACTGTCATTGAAACCTTAAGCATGCGGACCCTACGGTTCGAGAACAATGTAGACATGACCAAGACACGTCTCCGGTCAATAACCAATAGCGGGACCTGGATGCCCATATTGGTTCCTACATATTCTACGAAGATCTTTATCGGTCAGACCGCATAACAACATACGTTGTTCCCTTTGTCATCGGTATGTTACTTGCTCGAGATTCGATCGTCGGTATCCAATACCTAGTTCAATCTCGTTACCGGCAAGTCTCTTTACTCATTCCGTAATACATCATCTCGCAACTAACTCATTAGTTGCAATGTTTGCAAGGCTTAAGTGATGTGCATTACCGAGAGGGCCCAGAGATACCTCTCCGACATTCGGAGTGACAAATCCTAATCTCGAAATACGCCAACCCAACAAGTACCTTTGGAGACACCTGAGAGCACCTTTATAATCACCCGATTCGTTGTGACGTTTGGTAGCACACAAAGTGTTCCTCCGGTAAACGGGAGTTGCATAATCTCATAGTCATAGGAACATGTATAAGTCATGAAAGCAATAGCAACATACTAAACGATCGGGTGCTAAGCTAACGGAATGGGTCATGTAAATCAGATCATTCAACTAATGATGTGATCCCGTTTAATCAAATAACAAATCTTTGTCCATGGTTAGGAAACATAACCATCTTCGATTAACAAGCTAGTCAAGTAGAGGCATACTAGTGACACTCTGTTTGTCTATATATTCACACATGTATTATGTTTCCGGTTAATACAATTCTAGCATGAATAATAAACATTTATCATGATATAAGGAAATAAATAATAACTTTATTATTGCCTCTAGGGCATATTTCCTTCAGCAAGGCCAAGCTCCTCACACGCTGCTGCGATCTGAATGAAGCTCTGGTCTTTGCAGATGCCCCCCTGCCGATTCGGGTGAAGCCTCTACCTCCTCCGAGTCCAATGGGTCGACCCATGGATAAATGCACTGTTGGAGTTTACGCTGCTCTGTTGCTTTGTTGCTGTAGTTTGCCAGTAGTCTGCTTATGATGTAGCCTGCCTTTGCGCCTTGCTAGTAGCCTACTTGTAGTAGCTTGTCATGTTGATGTATGACCCCTTGGGGCGTTGTATCTGCTTAGTACTGCACGTTCCTCCCCTCTCTGCTTTGCTTATCGTGTCATGTACCATGTAAGCTCTCATGAGAAACTATGTTATCAAGCTACCGTTTTATGCTCTTATCTCTGCTCTCTTACTTGTCTCCCTAGATGTCTATCTGTGTCCTCATGAGAATTTCTAGTTGGAATGTTAGAGGGCCTGGCGATTCTGACAAATGCACTCTAGTCAAGGATGCTCTCTTGGCTAGTTGATCGTCTGTGGTTTGCCTGTAGGAATCCAAGTTGCAGCAGCTGGACTTCAGGAAGGCGTCCACTTTCCTCCCTCTAGGCCTGAGATCGTTCACTTACATGCCGGCGAATGGATCCTCAGGCAGACTTGTTCTTGCATGGGATGACGGTGTCGTCCAAGGCATGGAGGTGGCCAAGAACCATTTCTGCATCACCACAAAGTTCCAGTGTACAAAGAACAATGACAGTTTCACTCTGTCCACAGTTTATGCACCTTGTGAAAATGAAGACATACCAGCTTTCTTCAAGGCCATGAATGAGGTGTCTCAGATGCTTGCTGGCCCGTGGATTGTTGATATGCCCATGAAAAATCTCAGGGAAGAAGAAATTGGCCTTTGATGGACACTTTCAACTCCTGGCTCCGTCAGATTGCTCTCGATGATGTGGACATTTCAAACCGCGCTTTCACCTGGTCAAACAAAAGGGTGGAGCCAACTCTCGTCAAGCTGGACAGAATCCTTGTCAACGCTGATTGGAACCTGAGCTTCTTGGACACTATGGCTGCTGCTCTTCCTTCAACTACTTCAGACCATGCCTTGGTTGCAGTTGACTTCTGCAGAAAAGCACCAAAGTGCCCTTTCTTCAGGTTTGAAAACCACTGGTTGCACATGCCAGCAGCTCGGGAGTTGGTTAGAACACTTTGGCAGCGAGGCAGCAGGCCATTCGCTGTGGCGTCGTCCCTCCTCAGTTTCAAGTTGAGGAGGCTCCGGGCGGCACTCAGGAAATGGAACAGGTCCACCAAGCCCCTACAACTAACCTTGGACAATTGTAAGCATGTGGTGCAGTTCTTTGATGCGGTGGAAGAGAGAAGGCACCTGTCTACGCTGGAGGCCTCTCTGCGAAAGCACACAAACACTAAGGCGCAACAGCTGATCCTCTGGCAGAACGAGGCTTGGAAGCGGTAAGCTAAGATACGCGACAGATAGGAGGTCCCTAGAAGTTCAACTCATTCAATCTACACAACAGTAAAAAATAGAGTATTCTTGTTAGTTACAACAACATTTGTGCAGACCAAGTTATCCAAAAACACACTACATACCATGCATGCATCATATGTTGTGAGTCCATCTCTTGTTTTCTAACAGGCTGGGATCATAAAATTAATGTGCCTCTTATCATAGTCCATAATCCTAGGGAGATTTGTGTGTCCCCTTGGTACAAATTGGTAATGATTATCAAGATAGAATATCTGCATACACAATGTATATGTTTGGAGAATTATTAAACTTATGTTATCGTAAACAATATGGACATGATAACTCATTTGTAGAAAGAAGTGACATGCATACAAATATATGGGGCTATTTGACTGTGTATTTGTAATAGCATCAAGGAGATAATTCATTGCATACTCACACTAGTTATATTATTCTATGCAATCAGTCCTACACAGAGCTCCCCAATAATCAACAATAATGTAGTCATCTTTAAAAGGTGTCCCCAAATGGCCCATAATAAATATAACACATGCTACCTTAAAGCATGCCTTTTCAGCTTTACTTGATAACTCAATTATATCTCTGGCTAAGAAATTTTCTGCTGCCTTCAAACTGTGAGAATCATTTCCAACCATACCTATATTTGTCTTTAAGAAGTCAATAGAAGCAGTTGTCTGAGCGTCGATACCATGAATATTTGTACGTCCACAAGGAAACCCAAAAACTTTGTGCATATCTAGAGCACAAAATTTGAGTTTCCTATCCTAAGACATCTGAATGCGTTGATCTCTGACATCTGTTGAATTTACCAGAAATGCACTAAACTTTTTAATTGCAGCTAGGTTCAACAACCCATCAAATTTGATTTCACACAACATAAATTTCTTGTATTCAGTGAATCCATTTGGTATAGCATGAACATGATTTATTTCAACATAGATTCAGAGTTACACTTGCCATCCTCATTTTCTCTGCCCAAGTCATCTCCTTCAGTGTAATAATATCTCAAATCTCTTTTACATTTTGCTATACCACTTGCTGAATGACTTGACTTATAGGACATACTTTAGCACTAGAACGTAAATGAAGACAATAAGAATAATAAATAAGTTTATTCCAAATACAAGTGAATTAATATATAAAGTCATTTTCCAGTATAGGAGTAGATATTATTCACAAACTTAAATATATGCTCTTTCTATATGTAGCCTTCTTATTATATTTCTCTATACTTTTCATAAACTTAAGTAACTTTTAATATACATATTTTAATTTTAATATTATTTAAGTATTTAAGAATTTCATATTTCTTCTAAAGGTACAACACAGTACATGTGTGCTATAAGCTTTTCTCTAATTAACTAACATAACTGCGTAAGTTTCAATGTTGAGAACGTGCATACTTTCCAAGTTTTTTACTTTTAATTTCCGATATATACAATCACGTCCTAGATTCGTAAACCTCAGACCTACCATATTATTTATTGTTCTAAGATCCATACCAATTTTTTTGTTCCAACAAAATTGCCTAAGGCGGAGCTTTATGTTGTTCAAGAAAGAGAAAGTGAAACAAAAGAGTTACAGAAGAAGCTATCAAATATCCAACAAAATTATGCTGACAACGTGATTACAAAAACATTGGAAGAACAGCAAACATACAATGGAATACAGGATTGACTAACCTGTGCTGGATAATTGTACGCAATACTTCGCCTTGTGCATTTCAGTCGTTTGCCGACTCTACGTATTTCTGAGCAAATAGCTTCAATCTGTTCTCCTCTACAACGATGCTTCTTGAGCAAGAGTTCTAAAAAAATATTCTAAGAGAAGCAAAGTGTACTTGAAGAGAACAATGAGATGGAATATCAGAATGAACACTTCAAGGACAACAGTAAAGTTTAGTAGCCACTTATTGCGGAAACTGTTCATCGTAATATCTATATCTTAGAAACGGGACCCACAAGAGAACATATAATACTTTAGCTTTACAATGAGAATACAAATATATGAGAAACGATATACGCAATCGAATACAAGAAATGCAGCCACGAATATGCGAATCTTGACGCAGTCAATGGCTCATAGTCCACGTACCCCACACTTGCGTGCCCTAAATCCTCTCCCTGGATTCTACCGAAGCAATACAAAAGATTATTATGTTGGTCCATTTCAAGATTCCATCAAGATAAACATCGAAAAAAGTTTTTCTGGCAAGAAACTAACGACGGGAAATGTTATCATCTTGTAAGCATAATATTAGCTTACTTACAAAATGGTGGTGGAAATTCGAGACGTTGTGGCAGGATGTAATCCGAGCCAAGTACCTGAAAAAAGATACTGTAACATAAGTGAGAAGTAGATTTGGAGATTCGCCGATCTGGAAAGCCATTATGAAAGTTAAGGAGTATTATCTCGCTGGAAGAGGGGTGTCCTGAAATCGGGCAACTTGGCCAGGATGTGGATTGACCCCATTGAGAATAACTCTCCTTTACGGGATAGATTCCCCGAGCTTTACAGCATATGCAATGAACAGGAAATTAATGCGGCCAATTTTAAAAACAATGTTAGCACGGATTTCTTCATGAGACGCTTACACCCTCCGCTGATGGACCAGTGGGGGGATGTCAAGCGGACAGTGGGTTCCTAGACACTATCTAATGAGCGGAACCAAGTAGTCTGGAACCTTGGGAAGAGCAAACGCTTCACAACTAAATCTGTGTATACATACTTGGAAAGGCATCTTGCTGGATGTGATTACAGATGGGTGTGGAAAGCTAAACTTCCTCTTAAGATTCAAATTTTCTTTTGGCAATTATTCCAGGATGCTGTATTGACACGAGATGTCATGAAAAGATGAAACTGGACTGATAACCCGAAATGTTCCTTCTGTATGGATAGAGAAACCTTGCAACATCTGTTCTTCACCTGCCCAGTTGCTAGGGTAGTCTGGAGAACCGTTGGGTGTGTCCTTGGCACGAATATGTGCCCTGACAATTTGTGGCAATATTTCTTCTGGTGCTACATCTTTTTACCTGATGGATCTAAGTTCTATACCTTTGGCCTTGCTGCGATATGCTGGGCTATGTGGAACTGTCGTAATCGGGCTACATTTGAACATAAGAAGTTAAAAACTCCTTTTGATGTGATTTTTTCTGCATGTGGATATCTGAACTATTGGGCAGGCCTGATGGATGGAGCTGATCGAGAGGCGATGGAGCGCGGCGCCAAGATGCTCAAGACCAATGCGGCTACCATGATGAGGATCTGTGCGGCCCCAGCTGAAGCAGCGATGGACTGATGGAGTTGTTGTTGTCCCGCTTTCACCTTCAACAAGTAGTTCTTCCCATTCTGTTAGTGGTTTTATCTTTGCCCCTGCGTGGGCTTTTGCTATCTGCTCATCTTGTGAGCCTTCCCCTTTTTGGAGACTTTATGTTGGTACCATGGTTCGTGCCGGTTAGGATAGTTGGTTTCAGATGGCATTGGGTTTTCGCCCCAATCCGAGTTGCTTGATGACGAGTGCTCACAGTAGGTTTTTCAGTGGTGTCTTGAACTCGCTTTCCCCTTTTCGGTCTCCTTTAAAACTTGGACACTGTATTTCCGTTATGTTAAATAATGGAAAGGGGCTATTGGGGGTCAAAAAAAAAGTTCCATCAAGATGGTGTAATCAGTCAACGAAATGCGGGCGTTGAGAGTCGGGAGCCGGCGGGTGGACCGAGCAGCAGTGCGGCTGATCCTCGTTAAGTCAAGAACCGGTCTTCCCGCGAAAAGAAAAACAAAGTCAATAACCCGGTCTCCAATGGAACCAACGGAGCAGCAAGTTAAGCAGACGGTCTCTGCTTTCCATGACTCTCGATGGTTTGCACGTTAATAATTCTCGTAATACGCGATGGAGCTAGATGGTCACGCCACCTTCGTGTCGCTTTTGCTTGGTTCGGATTTGCCGTGGATTGTAACGCAAAGGCTCGGCCTCGCTTGCAAGCATGCGCCAACACCATCTTCGCACCGCTTCGACGTCTCGCTTTCAGCGTGGCTAAAATTATGCTGTGTGACCATAGAGTGTTACGTTAGACATGGGATTTTCGGAGCATGTACCTTCTTAAAGTACGCGGTTAACTTCGTATCGTGTTTGTTAGAAGGGAGAGAGGAAGATTTGGTGGAATAGTTGTTGTATTGATTGAGCCTTGTGGGCATATATATAGGAGTACAAAGATCAATTTAGAGTACAAGACAAGGCAGGAACAAATCCTAGTCTATCCTATACTTCCTAATAATCCTTATACTCAACATCCCCCGCAGTCACAACGGTAGCGACGCAGACGGTGAGACTGGAGAAGAATCCGAAGGCAAGCCGACGGACACCCCCCATAGTCGTAACGGTCGACACATCGCGGAGTTGTGGCTGGAGTGGCAACTAACGAGGTTGCTCAAGCAAGGCGGTAGCCCTTTGTGCCGTTTGTCGAGGTAGCCGAGAGCGTGTGTGGTGGAGCCGTGGGGTCGACGGCGGCGGTGGGCGACGCAAACCGGATCACATAGACCGGAAAACCAAAAAGTAGACGCCGATCAAAGCGACCGGTGAGGGAGAGAAAACCCGGATCAAAGGATCGGGAAAAAAACTCTCTAGGGCTGCCGGCCAACACGGCCGGCGGACAAACCCTAGGTACGGGCGGCGTGGCCCCCGGCGGCGGTCATGAAGGCCGACCGCCCCAGGGGCGGCGCACAGATGCGGAAGCGGCGGCGGCTAGGGTTTAGGATCGACTTGCGATAGATACCATGTTAGAAGGGAGAGAGGAAGATTTGGTGGAATAGTTGTTGTATTGCTTGAGGCTCGTGGGCATATATATATATATATATAGGAGTACAAAGACCGATGGAGTACAAGACAAGGCAGGAACAAATCCTAATCTATCCTATACTTCCTAATAATCCTTATACTCAACAGTGTTGATCAGGAAATACTGTAACCATTTCTTTCTTATTTATTTTCAAAACAGAGGCAAAAGCTTTACCTCATCTCATTAATAAAGATGCAGGGTAAGAGAAGTTAATGACGAGGTCATTACTCTTTCTTATTGTTTGAGTAGGTAGTGCGTCTGCAGTTTTCTGAGGAAGAAGCGAGTTATATTATTTTAACAGAGTACAGACGCAGACACTCATATATACGCACATTTACTCATCTTTATGAACGCATATATGCACGCACACACTACCAATATGGGAAAATATCTCGTGCTACCAAGGCTCAGGTGCTATCGTGATATAGACTTCTAGGCCGTCGGATTATCAGATCGAACGGTTCCTAGTAACTCTGCAACATTTGCAAAAAAGCCTTCTAGGAGTTGAAAAATTACACATAGGTCTAGCAGATCCAACAACTCCCAGGTGTCGTCCAATCTGAGAATCCAACGGCACGAAGCCCGAATCAGGGTATCACTTTACTCTTGGTAGCACCAGATACTCTCTCCCCATATGAGCACCTCCAAGAACTGAGCCGGGCACATGTAATCGAGCTTCGAAATAAATAATTGAATAACAGTAATAACACACAAATTGGTCACGCGTCTGGCCCCGCCGCCCCGTCGCCCCTAGTCGCGCGCCAGCCTCGCCAAGACCGGCCACGGCTGCGCCAGATAAAGCCGCGCCCGACCCGGCAGCCGCTTAGTTCAGCTCTCGCCGCGCCGCGCCATGCTCGTGGCGCTCGCCGTGCTGCCCCCGTTGTGGGGTTCGAGCTCGCCCGTCGCCCTCCCGCGCGCTGCGAGCTCCCTTGCCCTGATTGCTATGTGTTTAAGGAAATGTCAGGGCGGACATGTGAAAAATGGGTCAGGCTACCGTTGGGCGCATTTGCAGACCCAAATAAAAAAACAGACACGGACGCCCGAACAGGCGATCCAAACGGACAAAAAGCGAACAAAATCGGTATGTCGCCCCGTTGGAGGTGCTCTAACAGTCCGGAAAGCAAATCGTGTTGGATTGCCAGCGAAGGATGTGAAGTCCACCGCCGATTGAACCACGCTCCAGCACTGTGCGATCTGCGAAGGAAGAAACAGAGTCACATCTTCCTAAATTAGGCGGGCAGCCGTGCGCGCTTTACTCGCGATTGCAGTGGCCCGGAAAGGCGGAAACGTTTTGGCCCGTGCTGAGAAGCGTTCACACGCACACGCCGACGGGACACGGCGAGGCCGACGTCACCGCGCGCGGCCGCCGCCAGCAACGGCTCAGACAGAGCCCGCACCTGCCTCTGCCTCAAGGAAGGTGAACACCGCACGCACGCGGCCTCAAAAAAAGGAGAGCCTCCTGCTAAAAAAGAGAGGAAGGAGATCAATCCAGCGATCTGCTTGCTTCTTCCCCGCCCGCCCGCCCGCCCTTATCGAGGATTCCATTCCAGCCCACCCCAAGTCGCCCGCCCACGCAGCCACCATACCCAGCTCGAAAACGAGAGGATCGAGGAGAGGCCAAGGCCGGGGAGAAGAGGATCGAATCAAGGAGAGCTCGCGTCGGGGATTGGAGCTCACGCGAACCAACCATGGTACGCCCTCTTCTCGATCAATTGGACGTTCTCGCAAGCTTGGCCTTTCTTCTTTTAGCAAGTTCCGTGATCACCGTCGGACGGCCGGCGGCGAGGAGAGCAGGAGATTCTCTCGATCGAAGATTGGGGGGCGGCGCTTCGAGCGTCAGGTCGTGTGGCCTGCGTCCACGTCAGGGTAGCGAATATCGCCCATGCTTTCGCCTCTGGGCTCTGGCCCGCCCGCCGTTCTGTGGGCCTTTTTGTCCCGTATCGCCAATTTCCCCCTTCCGCATTCACCTTTTCACCTGTGCTCTTCCGCATGTACGACTACTTACTGGGCGGTAAAGGTGATTATCCGTTTTCCTTTCGGAAAACAGAACAAAAGAGTCGTAGACGCCGCTGGTTTTTAATTTCGGAAACAAAACAATTTTGGATTTTGAGATTTCAAATTTTATTTACCTTCACGAATTTTAGCATAAGTTGGATTTATTTTGAAACCAGTTTGAATCCGCACCGAAACTTCGGGGCTGAACATATTTCAGAGCCCACTGAATCATGTGAAATTTCACTGAAATTTTTAACCTGCGCCGGCAAAATCAACACTGGGCGATCGACCTAAATCTGTGACGTCGGATAAGATTTCTTCCGGCACGGGCAATAATCTTTGATAACCTCGTGCGTTTTAGTCCTCGTGATGTAACAGACGGCTACCAGAGGCCACCTTTCCTTTTCTTTGCGACGAAGAAAGAGGAAGAGGCACCCACGAAATGGAGTCCGCGTTCCGTTTCCTTTTCATAGCCGCGTCGGGGGCGTGCACTCCCATGTAAACGCAACGCCAAGACACATACACATAGCACCAGCTTTCGGCTGGCCGGCCAATACCAGCCAGCAGCATCTTCAGCCGGCACTGACCTCTTCTCCACTTTATTTAGTAGTACAAACACGCACCTAGCTACTACATATTCGACGGCAGATGGACACATGAGGAGCAGTGGAGGGAAACCATCTCCCAGACCAACTCGATTTCGTTTTCGTTCCCGTTCGTCGGCCAACTCGATTGGACCCGACTTTTCTTGGAGCCTCCCCTCCAAGGAAACCAAACCTGAATGCAACAAGCAAGAGCCTACATGGGGCGACGGCGGCGACGGCGAGCGATCCGCCATGTCTCGGTTGCTGCTACCATTCAGTTAGCACCACAACATCATAATTGGAGCCCATATGTAACATCTGACTGTATTAGTAACTGACTGGATGCAGGTTGAATCGGAGGTCGACGCATCGGCGGCAGACACGGCCACGGCCACGGCCAGGGCCTCGGCGGCGGTGCTCACCGCGCCGCTGTCGCTGGAAGGGGGCCTCGCGGCGGAGCTCCAGCCGGCCAACCTCGTGCAGCGGGTGCTCAGCCTCTTCGGGAACGTCAGGCCGGGGGCCGATCTCTCGCACTTCCAGGTAAAAACAAACAAGCACCACTGCTGCTCACTCTCATGTGTGATGTGAGACTCCGATCTCGAGAGCCAAATTTGAATTCACTTGCTACTTTACTTACTCCGAGATTAGTAGGAGCACTAGGTACGTACTATATTACCCTGAATCCGGCATAATTCAGGGGGCTGGGTACTGTACTATAATAATCACTTAATCAGGGCAGGTTGATTTGCTTATGGGAGATTGGAGTAGGTGGGGTTCAGCTAGGCATCAAAAGCAAGTTCAACGAATTCGCGCGAATTTGAAACAAACCAAATGGGGCCCCAAAGCTTGGACTGTACTGTGCATGATTAAACATGGAAGCTTCTCTCATGGTTTAAGAATTAGAGTGATTGAGTCATGCCACTTCATGTGCCAAGATAGTCTTATTAGGGGTTAGTTAGTGGTGTGGAGATCACTCCTACTAATGATTTGGTTAGTCCTTTTCCAGGGACACTAAATCGTCGGTTAGCTCCCAGATTAAATTCATCAAAGTCTGATAGGTGCACTTCACAATCTTAATTTTGTAAGAAAATTTTCTACACTTTAAATGTGCCACATGTTGTTTTGTTATCTTATTCTCTTATTCGTTGAACACTACTCTTTTGTACTCCCTCCGTTCCTAAATATAAGTCTTTTTAGACATTTCAAATGAACTACAACATACGGATGTATAGACCTATTTCAGAGTATATGTTCACTCATTTTGCTCTGTATGTAGTCACTTGTTGGAATGTCTAAAAAGACTTATATTTGGGAACGGAGGGAGTAAGTATCATTTATTTCAAAATTAATATAAATACACAGCAGAGTCCTGTTGCTTCCCTAAAGAAAAGATCTATGTTCACCGTCACCGCATTACTGTTTCACGCAAGATTTTAAGCACACTACTTCACTGATGAAATGACTGACGAGCCTGATCATTTCCAGCTGCCTGCTACATTCAACCTGCCAAAATCGCAGCTCCAGTTGTACGGGGAAATAGTCTACTGCGATGGAGACGACTACCTGAGCAGATGCGGCAAAGGCAAGGACAGCCTCGAGCGGTTCACGGCGGTCGTCGCATGGAGCATCTCGACGACGAGACCGCCCATCTTCGGTTTTGCTCCATACAACCCGGTCCTCGGAGAGACGCACCATGTCTCCAGAGGGTCACTCCATGTCCTTCTTGAGCAGGCAACCCAACTTGTTCAACAACGTGAATGATCATATGGCACTACTTTTCGAAAAAATGGTCATATGACATTAACATTTTCAGGTGTCTCATAAACCCCCGGTGTCCGCGCTTCATGCTACTGATGACGACGGAAACGTTGAGCTTGTCTGGAGCCAACACCCAGTGCCGAAATTTAATGGTAGGCCACCAGATCAACAAATTCCAAGCTCCAGCATAACATTGCTATTCAAGCAAGGATGCAAACTCATCTAAACTCGTGTACCCCTTTCACTTGCTTCACTGAAGGTGCAAGCATAGAGGCAACGGTGCACGGTAAGAGGCAAGTCAGGCTTCCAAAGTTCAATGAGACATACGAGATGGACTGTCCAAACCTGCTCATCAGGCTGCTTCCTGGGCCCTCCGTCGAGTGGTCCGGCACCGTCAGGATCGTCTGCAAGGACTCCGGGCTCGAGGCAGAATTGAGCTACCACAGAAGCAACTCCTTCATGGGAATGGGAGGTGACGGGAGGTGCGTTAAGGGCAAGGTGTTCCATTCATCGAGCCCGCAGGAGACCGTCTTCGAGATCGATGGCTACTGGGATAGGACTGTTTCGCTCAAGGATGTTGAGAGTGGGGAGGTCTTGGTTCTCTATGACGCGAACCTCTCCATCGCTAACCTCGTCACACCGGAGGTTAAAGAAGAAGAGGTGAAATTCTAGTAACTCAGAAGAAAATATATTGCATTTTCTTGTTTATTCAAAAAATAAAACAATTCACACTGTCTGTAGTTGTGATCACTGATGATATGGCATGTCAGTACACTTTCAGTTGAGCATGGCTGAAACTTGCAAAGCAGCACAGGGGTAGTACTCATGAATGATGGTGATAATTTGGCAGGGCTTGTCATCTACCGAGTCGGCGGTCGTCTGGAGCGAAGTCAGCGAGGCTATCCTGGCAAAGGACTGGGAGAAGGCTAGCGAGGCGAAGCGGAAAGTCGAGGGCACGGCTAGGAGCCTTGAAAAGGAGAGGAATGAGAAGGGAGAGGTGTGGATGCCCAAGCACTTCTCATTGTCCCAGGACAAGGATGGGAACTGGGACTGCTGTCCATTAGAGAAATCAGTGCGTCCAGCTCCTATCGTTGTACCTTCTCCTTCTTCATGACACTACATTACATGTAATAACAATGTTAAATCATATAATCAAGCTGACCATTCTTTTTCACATAATCTTTTTTGGATTGTTGGATTTCCATTGATTCTTCAGAGGATATATCCTTATGATTTCTTTCCCTATAAGAGCCCTTGGGATCATAGAATTGTGTTTGCTGGAGTTTGGCCTGGCCAGCAATCCTGTGACCGCTATTCCATAGGAAATACAGTATGGCATGAGCTCAAATCTCATTCATTCTTTCATGTGAGACGTCCAATACATTTTGTCTGTGTCTCTTTCTACTCTCCCCATTTCTCTGAAATTCCTGTGTTATTTTCCAGTGATCCATTCCTAGGCATCATTGCAAAAATTCTTGTGCTTCAAGTCATGTACGAATCCATAAGTCATGACATTCCAGTTATGCATGCATTATTTTCTATTTCTCACATTTTCAGTTTTCTGCTATCCAAAGAGTCCCTTAGTTGCTTCTTTTTCTTCTTTTCTTATTCTCAGATTTCTTGGGATGAGAAATTTCTCTCGAGAATTAGATAGGGCTATTCAATTCAAACTATCTTAACACTACAGAAAAGGAGAAGATTTATCACCCGACAGTGCTAAAGTTCCTATAAGCTATGAATCGTAAAAACAGAGCATACTTTTCCTTATTAATAATGGGATTAATGAGTATACAATTTGTACTAGTAGATTTCATTGTTGGCCTGCATGAAAGAAGCCAATATTTACATCTCCCCCTATTTGCACCACCAGTATACTGTCTAGTTACTGAATACAGGAGGGTTTCAAGTTGCAACTACTGTGAATCTGTCAGAAACTCCTACAAGATCTATGCTTGGATGTACTCTGCTTCGAGCCTCTTCTTCCTTCCACGCCTAAGATCATCCGATCCCTCACGTATTCGAAAGCTCGAAGGCCGGCTCGACATGAAACACTGGCTGGCCTTTCATGGAGAATGATCATTTAAGGAACAAGAGCGCTGCGGGTAGCAGAAACCATAGCTGACCGTATCGCGTGCTCGCCGACGACGGGGTCATCCCCGGCTGGTAGGCGCTTCTCACGCCATTGTCATAGCCCGTCAGGGGCGGCTGGAAGGCACTTCCGACGCCATTGCTGCTAGCCAAGGGTGTCTCGTAGGTGCTTCCGATGCCATTGTTGCCAGTCGGAGGTGTCTGGTAGGCACTTCCGACGCCATTGTTGCCTGTTGGATGCGGCTGGTAGGCACTGCCAGCACCATTGTTACCTGCAGGGGGTGGCTGGTAGACGCTCCCAGCCCCGCTGTTGCCTGTCGGGGGCGGCACGTACGCGCTTCCACCACCATTGTTGTCAGCAGGAGGAGCACCGTTAGCATCAGCAGGCATGTTCAACCTGTAGTGGAACCATGGGTTATCCGTCAAATTCCCAGTATTTCAAAGCACAAAATGTCAGCTGTACATATCATGTTGAAGTTTGGCTCGTCCGAACTACCGAGTTCATTCAGAAGCACATTTCATGTCGAAGTGATTGATTACCCGGCTGGAGGGAGGCAGAAAGCGATGGTGTAGTCGACGGCGTTGCAGGTGAAGAGGCTGCTGCCGTCGTCGTAGGCGTAGCTGTAGGCCCGCGGGCACGCCGACTTGAAGACGGAGGAGTAGGCCGTCGGGCTGCACGTGTCCGGCGTCGCGTAGGCGCCGCTGCAGCAGTACTTGTCCTGCGTGAACGCCTCGCACGCGCTCTGGCATGCCACTGCGCCGCCACCATTGCCGCCGGCCACCTGCAGCTCCTTGGGACATGCTGCAACAATATGGTTGTTTACGTGTCAGAGCATACACTTCACTTGTACAACATGGATGCATAGCTACTTCATAGTTATGCTACGTGCCACGTACAGAGGTTGAGGTCGGCGGCGCAGCCGGTGGCATTGCAGCTGCCCTGCCGCGCCCGCGGGACGGCGACGACGGGCAGGTTGTACCCGTCGACGAGGCTCACGTCATAGAAGTCCTGGTCGGCGGGGCCGCCCTTCCCCAGCGTGATCTCGAAGAGCGTCGCTGGGGGCTTCCCGCCCGTGCCGCCGCACTCCATGTGTCCACCACCGCAGTCGCCGGTCTGGCACGCGACCGCGCCGGCGGCCGCGCCTGAGCCGTCGGTGCTGAAGTTGCACCCCGTGCGTGCCCATATCCGGCCGGACCAACCGGCCGGCGCCGGGATCCGCACGGTCTGCCCCGGGTCGAGCCTGAACCCCGTCGTGGGCAGCTGCGGCGTGCCCGCGCCGGCCATCGTCCCCGGCCAGATTGTGTGGGTGCAGTAGTTGGATATGGTGAAGCTGCAGCTCGCCGTCGAGACGCTGCACCACTGGGCAGCTAGTACCAACAGAACAAGGAGCAAGCATGGCGCGCCGTGATTTCTCGGTGCCTCCATGGTCTTGAGATCTTCTTGATTTCCTTGTCACTTGTTGCATGCAATCCTGTTCGTCATCAAATATATAATAGCGTGCAGGGTTCAAAAATGGAGTTAGTTGCTTGGTGAGATTGCTTTAGCATTTCCCACGGATGGGGTGGCCTCAGAGAGAAGAAATACCTTATGTAAGAATCCAAGTGAAAGCACAAGTGAAAATGCTGCTAGGAGCCTATAAAACAACACTCGTAGGTGTCTATGCCTTAATTTCGCACAAGGTAACTTATTTTTCAGTCTAAACCAATCCTCATTTTACACATATAATGATCACTAGAGCATTGAGTCAGTGTCCAGTACATGTATGTCCCGTGCTCTATCTACCCACTTCCACGAGGCATCAGGCTATGATATGACCATTCCAGTCCACATTGACCAATCTCAAATAAAATAATTTTTTGAAGGGGATCATTCTCAAACTAGAGCATTCAACTATCCCATTTTGGCGCAACTCTGGTGTTCTCTGACATTGCTTTCAGGGGGATGTAAACTGCAAACTTGGCTTTGCGGCAGTAAGAAGTACCACAAGAGAGCAAGGAAGGCATCAATTTCTCACATCCATGGTACAGATTCTACTTACTATGACTAAATCATTTCATCAACATAAATGATATCTTAGGTATTTAAAGAGATGCCAGGTGCTACCCTTGCAGATCCAAAGAACAAAAATGCCGTCTTACCCATCAGTTCAGATAAAGCATAGCTTCCAAGTGGGTGTTACAACAAGAATAACCATCCATGCACAACTACTTTATGCTTCAAATAACCTATGCTGCAGCCTATCAGCATCTGTGTCACAAACTCATGATGCAAATAGTAGATCCTTGAAAGTACCAGTTCGTTTTTTTCGATAAAGGACATTTCATTGAATAGATATATCGAGGTGATACAATCGCATCGAAAGAAACCTCGGCCTCTGCATAGCTAGATGCACACAGCCAAAAAAGTCCAAAGTACCCTAAAAGCAAAAAATAATTCGATACAATGCCAATCAAATAAAACATGTCCAGCCTAAGGAGTGGCAGATCCTATCCGTAGGTCACACCGCCATCCATGTGGGTAGAAAACCTCCCTGGCCGAACGCTCCAGCCGTATAGACGCCATCATAAAAAGGCCCCTGTCCTCCGGCCCCAGGATATACCAAGTACGGAGCCATCGTGTACACACATGAATAACCTGCATAGGAGATGAGACACATTTGTTATTAAAAATCACATCATTCCTGGTAAGCCACAGTGCCCAGCATAAGGCCGCCCTTTGGGGACCCCGACTCATAAGCCGTGATCACCGAATGCACGCGCACAGTGATCCCAGAGATCAATGCTCATTGAACACATAGAAGCTGAATAACAAGAGTCTTACATCCATACATACCATCTTACACAAATTATGACCATTATGGTCCAGTCTTACATAGATAAAGCCACAAGGGCTGAATACCAAATAAATTTAAGCAACGGAAATCTTCGTCGATAAGTAGAACCCATGCTATCTGCCTTAACCCTACATGCATTCTGACTGGGAGCTGTCCTAGTTCGCATGTTCGTCTCCAAAGAAATCTTCTTCGAACTCCTGTTCTTCCATGCCTGGCCAATTAAATAACCAGTGGCAAGCTAATGAGTGCTTTGAATGTACTCGCAAGCAACCCATGTTTTGGTTCAAGATACAACAATGCATGATATAGGTAAATTTTTGCAGAAAGCTAGTTTTTGATGTGCTATGACATGTTCAACAATTGGTAAATCATGCATCATACAATTTCAAGTAACCATAGGGTCTGGTTATAGATATCAACATAAATGGAGTGGGCATCAACCCAACTCAATCATGTCAAGACCTTTGACTTGACCCAAGTAGTTCTTCCCACTTATCCCAACACACACACTGGTTTGTAAACAAGTGGACGTAGCCCAAGAGCGGTTACCCAACTGTCCTTGACCGTGGACACGGCTATTCGAATAGTTTTACACTCTGCAGAGGTTGCACACTTTACCCACAAGATCCGGGGAACTTCCGTGTCAGCCACGACCCGCGGTACCTCAAGTACCCGGGGTAAGCACCCGATCACTATCTTTCCCTATACGACACTAACATGGAGTCCACTCGATTGGTAGTAACCCCCGTGCCCAACATTTCACAACTTAAAATTTGTGGAGCCTTGCTCCCATATTCATCACATACCACTAGCACAGGGTACCAACGGTGTGTCCGGTGCCCCATAAAAATGTTCTTGGCCGCCCTACCTGGCACGACCCCGTCCCGAGAGAGCACAACAACAACTCTCCCATCACTAGTAATGCGGGCTCCAAGCTAGTATCGGCCTAGGTAATCAATAATGCCCTTTCCCATATAAGGGTAGAGTGGTTGCGCATGTAAGGTTGGAATAACGGTCGCAACTTAAACCAATCCGTTTTGAAAACAACATTCACACTTGCCTCGGTACAACACTTCGTCATCAAGTGGTTACCCAACTCATTATCTCCCTCGGGCATAAGTGGCACCCGACAGGGTTTTCGAAAAGTCTTTTGTAAATACTTTGTCTCCATCACCATGCATATTCCCGTCTCATTTGCATAGCCACTACTATAGCATCCTATCTACTCCCACCGGCATAACCCTCATAAGGAGGTAGGGTCATGCACCATGCAAGTATCAACGAGGAAGTAACAGAGGCAACCCATCAAGGTGGTTACCACCTCGTCATGATTCCATTGCAACAATAATATGGTGCTATGTGACATGCATAAAAAGGGTTTCATAGACATGGTCAAAGGGCTGCTTTCCTGGCTCAACAAAGTCTTCTGGGTCTTCAAAGTCTTCTGGTCCAACTTCTTCGTCAGCAACGCAATCTATCGTCGCAAAATAATAACGAGAAAAATAAGGCAATAATAAAACAGAAAAACAACAATGCTCAGAAAAATGTCAACTCATTTTTGTTAAATACTAGGGTTAAAATTAAGAAGGGGAAAATTCTTATTTTTGGATTTGGAGCTACAGGGACAGAGCAATGGATTTTTAAACAAGGATTTAATTGCTCAGATTTGAATTTGAATTTGAACAGTACAGAAAAGTTGGTTGGTCATGTATGAAAACTACACCATTAAATAGGTGGGATTTTTACAAGATTTTAGGAACTGTAATTATTGCATTTGGATGAATATTTAATCCTATGGAATTTTTGCAAGTCTAACAGAAAAGAAAAAGGAAAAGGAGCAATGTGCAATCTGGGCTGAACAACGCAGAAGGCAAAGAGGCCCCGTCCAGGAGGCCCGGCACCATGGTGCAAGCGCCTTGGCCAGTTTAAACCCGACGGGGGGCCCAAAGGCCACGAGAGAGAGAGAGAGAGGCGATGGAGGGGAGAGGCCGACAGGCAGGGCCCGCCTGTCATCCCTAACCCCGAGTCCAGACGGCCGGCGAGCTCACCGGTGACGATGCAGGGCACGGCGAGGTCGGGCGAGGGCATGGCTGGGCTCAGCGTCGTGTCGCCGTTCGGGTGGAGGTGGAGTTGGTCACCGGAGCAGCCTGGTTCTCCGGCGACGAGGTCACGCAGCGGAGGTGCTTCGGGAGTCGGTGGTTCCGGCTGTTCCCGGCTGCAAAAAGAGTGGGGAAAGAGAGGGGAAGGGTCAGTGGTGCCGCGCGGTTCCAGATGAAGAGAGAACGGGGGCGGAGGAGGCCTGTACCACGTGAACGCCGATGAGCCGAGGCAGCGGAGCTCGAGCTCGATCTCGAGCTCGAGCGGCTCTGGAGACAAATGGGTGGTGCGGGAGGTGGATTAGGAGTGTGGGGGGAGTGACAGGGAGTGAGGGAGAGGCTCAGGGTCGCCTTATATAGGCTGGCCGAGGTCCACCGTAGGCACGGCCTACGGGTGCCCGCGAGATCGGCTCGGGTGGCCGTTAGAGAGGGAACGGAGGGCTCAGGGTGTTCGTGGGAGTGGTCTAGGGTGCCAGGGAGAGAGAGGAGAGGAGCGGGACGAGCTGCGGGCGGGCCACAGGAGCGGCGCGAGCATTGGCCGAGCGGGGCGGCGTTCTAGCACGAGCTGCAGGAGAGAGAGGAGGGCGCGGGAGCAAGTGGGCGGCCTGCTGGCATGGCGCGGACGTCGAGGGGCATCGACTAGCGCGCGGGAGAGGCTCGAGGTGGCCGGGAGACGCGGCGTCAACGTCGGGTGCCCTGCCAGGCTCTCCAGAGCATGACTTTGGCCGGCATCCGCGGCTTTCCCGCGTCCGTGCACGTCCACTTGCGTCTGGCAGCTGAAGGGGGCATGGGAAAAAGCCGGGGAGAGCCTTGGTTGCTCTGGAAAGCTGAGAGGAGAGAAGGAGGCTGAGAGAGAGGGAGGAATCTACTGCCCAGAGAAGAAAAATGGGGTTCTCCCCACCTTCATCATTGCTTCCTCGGGCAGCAAGGCACACAGGTGCTAGAGGGGGACTAGGAGGGGTCGTGGCAGAAAGTTGAGCCTACGGAGATTAGTGAAAGAGGTCAAAATGGCATTTTGGAAAAGTGGCAAAAGGTGTTTGATAATGGTTTGGGCAAGTAGATGATTTCCATTTGCCATGAGACTCCACAGGGTGAAATGACACGTATAATTAGGGCCTTCCACCAATTTGGAGCTTATTTGGGCAAAGTTGCCAATGCAACTCTTGTAAACCCTAGAAATTAGCAGAAATGAACTTGTGTAGATCTAGTTGATCAAATAACTTCCCCTTGATGAACCACTTGGTGTGGTGATCTCGCTTGGTCATGTGAACATGCTCACAAAAGCTGAGGTCAAGGAGAGAAAGTTGGTAGTACAAAGTTGTTCAAATTTGATTCTGGCCAGAGAGGGTTTTGGGGCATTTTGGTGAACCAAAATGACCTTGATTGATATGAGGCTTTGCAAGGTGATTGCAATATGCATTTGTGACTTGCTGGATTTTCCTTGGATTTTTATAAAAATATTTACTGTATAAATATTTCAAATCCTTGAAATGGGCAGAAATGGTTTTGGGAGGTTTTGTCCAATATTTTGAACATGACCATGTGTTGAAACTCTTATATATGGAAAATATATGTCCACTGAATTTCCCTGATTGTTGTCCGATATTTTTGAAACAATAAAATAATTTTTCCCTATTAAATACCATTTCTGGCCTTAAGAAAAAGCTTTTAAATAGAATAGGAAAATAACTTTTAAAATTATATTCTTGTGGTTTATGGGAATCCTATATCTAATAGGTTTCAGATATACTCTTTGAAATATTTTCCATACCCCAAATCAAGTACTTGTAGTGCAAACCTCAATTCAAGGGGTTTTGGAATACTATTTTTTGAAAATGCTATTTGGCCAAATTATTTTTGTAAGAGAATACTATATTGTGATATACACATGGCATGATCATTGGGCAGAAGTTTGGGGCAAGGAGATGAAGTACAGAAGGTGGAGTAGTTGACTTTAAAGAGCACTTGAAAATCCACACAGAGAAAACCAATTCCAAAATAAAAGCCAAATAATGCTAAAGTTTTTGTTGGTCCAAATTTTCATGCTTTATTAATGCAAAAGACATGTTACAAAATGCAGGGTGTGACACGCCGCTCCCACAAAAATATGTGCAGAAAATTGTTTATCAATACCCGGCAACCAGTTGCCGAACATGTTCCGTGCACTACGTGGTGGGTATAGATTCGAAGCTACTTGAACTATGGCCCAAATTGCCTGAGCGAACTTGGACTCAAAAAATAAGTGTTTAATAGACTCGTCATGTTGGCAAAAGACACATGTCTTGGAACCATGCCAGTTTCGTCGTGCCAGATTATCTCTAGTTAGGATGACTCCTCTGTTAAGAAACCAGAGGAAAATCTTCACTCTTAGAGGGATTTTGAGCTTCCACAATTTCCTGTTATCAACTGGAACATCACAATGAACCATTGCATCATACATGGATTTGATTGAAAGTTTGCCATTCTGATGCAAGTTCCATCGAAAAATGTCTGGCTCACCTGACAGTTGAATGTCCTCCAGGCGAGTGAGTAATTCATTCTGCGCTGAGGCGAAGGCCAAAAAGGTCCCTACGAAAAGAAATATCAGGGTTTTCTTGTGCTAAAACTTGTTTGATCGTGACGAATTTATGTCTAACAATCCTATACAAGCTCGGATATTGCACCTTTAGTGGGTTGTTCCCTAGCCAGATGTCTTCCCAAAATCGAACCTGAGAACCATCCCTAACTGAGAAGGTCCCAAATTGGAAAAAGAATTCTTGGCCTTCATCACACCACTCCAGAAATGCGAATCCCCAGGTTTCCAATGAACTTGAGAAATGGCATTGGATCCCACATACTTGTTGTGAATAATTTCCTGCCATACTCCATTCTCAGTGAGTAGTTTGTAAACCCACTTGCTGAGAAGAGCAATGTTTTTAATCTCAAGGTCTTGGATTCCCAGCCCACCTTGACTTTTAGGTCTGCATAATACACTTCACCTAGCCAGTCGATATTTCTTGGATTCGTTATCGCATTGCCAAAAAAATCTGGATCTAAAGTAGTCTAGTCGCTGGAGAACCCCTTTCGGTAGGTGGGAGAATGACAACATATATAAAACCATGTTGCTTAGGACTAAATTGATTAAGATCAATCATCCCCCGTAACACAAGAGCTTGGCCTTCCAACTGGCTAAGCGTTTCTCAAGTCTCTCTTCCACATGCTTCCACTCAGCGATAGCTAAGCGCCGATAGTGTATGGGAATACCTAGATATTGAATCGAAAACTGCCCGAGCTGGCATCCAAAAATCTTAGCATACTCAGGTGCTGATTCTGCAGCATCGCCAAAGCAAAAAAAGTTCGCTCTTATGAAAATTAATTTTGAGACCAGAAAGTTCCTCAAAAGCACATAAGAGCAACTTGAGATTGCTTGCCTTATCTAGATCATGATTCATGAATAGAATAGTGTCATCCGCATATTGTAGACTAGATAGACCATCTTCAACCAAGTGTGGAATGACACCACTAATTTGACCGTCCAGCTTAGCCGGCTCAACAAGGGTAGCTAGCATGTCGGCCACAATGTTAAACAAAATAGGAGAAGCGGGGTCCCCTTGGCGAAGCCCCTTCCTTATCTGAAAATAGTTGCCAACGTCATTATTAACTTTTATGGCCACATTGCCTCTAGAGACAAAGTTCTCTACCCAACGACACCATTTTTATGAAAACCCCTTCATGCGCAATGTTTGCAACAAAAAGGGCCACTTAACCTTATCATAGGCTTTTTCAAAATCTATTTTAAGAATGACACCATTCAACTTTTTTCTGCGAAGCTCATGTACAGTTTCGTGCAAGACGACCACTCCATCTAATATGTTGCGGCCTTGCATAAATGTTGTTTGAGTGGGTTTTACGACATGGTCAGCCACCCCATTCAACCGGTTAGTTGCGACCTTCGTAAAGATTTTAAAAATTACATCCAGAAGGCAAATCAGTCGATATTGTTGAATACGACTAGCCTCCTTAATCTTAGGCAAAAGGATAATTTCCCCAAAGTTTAAACGAGAAATGTCAAGGTCTTCAGCATGCAGTTGGTTAAACGACTGAACCAAGTCTGCCTTAATGACGTCCCAAAAACATTGATAGAACTCTGCGGGAAAGCCATCTGGACCCGGAGCCTTGTTGTGTTCCATTTGAAACACCACGGCTCGAATTTCTTACTCAAAGAACGGGGATGTTAGGAATACATTTTCTGCTTCCGTGACTCGAGGAATGTCATGAGTAATGGATTCATCCAGCTGAAGGTCCAAAAAGCTCTTTGTAATACTTAGTAATGAAAGTTCTAAGAGGTACGTCCCCCCTCAATTCGGCCTTCCTCCTGGTCAAGGGCGAATATGTGTATTTCAGTGAGTGCAAAATTTATGATCACATGCAGACAACGGGTAAGTAGCAAAAAACTACAACAATTGCGGTTAGGGTTCCGAAGAATTACCTGCTTATCTTTTTTCCCGTTGGTACCTATGGTTTTGTCTAGTTTTTTCGCAGAAAACACTAGTGATCGATTGGGCTCAAATTGAACCTGATTATAACATGGGTGGCCAGCTGTCAGGGCCAAATGTTACATTTGACCCTTAATAGACAGAGTGCATGTTGACCATTCATTAAGTTAGAAATAGCAACATAGCCACAAAGGAAATTGCTATCGTTTTTAAATACAAATAGTGATTAGTTGGGCACAACAGGTACACTGCCGAGTGATGATTAACATGCAAGAAGTTGAAAGGAAACTAACTTGGATGAATCATGGATGGATCTTGCCGGGTAGGGCCACATGGATGATAAGATCGGGTTGTGTTATATCCAGTAATATTTATGTACCGACTTCCAATGAGTAACACGTAGCAAGGTCTTTTCCGAATGTCCCCATCAAAATAGAAGACCTTCTTCATTATTATCGACCCAAACTTGAAACTTATATCCATGGTTTGTCTCCAATGTGACCTTAGTAATGGATTCTTTGTTTATGAAAAAGCCAAACTTTTGTAGTACATGTGTTCTTGCAAAGCAAGGATTTACCGCGGGAAATAATATCAAAACATAATTTGCCAGAGATAGTATGTTATCAAAGGGAAAGAAATAGTAATACAAAACTTATTTGGTATACAACGATTAAGAGATGGCGTGTTATTGGAAGGACATGAATATATACAAAGAGTTTATTTGTTATGGGTCCCGATAACTGCCACACGTGTGGTGTATCGGGTATTTGTGCCACACGCCTCGGGTGGCATGGACAGCAATCAGCCCACACACCTACGTGTGGGCAAAACAACTAATGCCCACACACCTCTTTTTTCCCTCCTGAACCCTCTCACACGCGTGCGTGTGGGCGAAGTTGATAACGCCCACACGCCCGTATGTCAGGCCTCGTACCCTCCTGGTCCCGCACGCCACGCGTGACGCCCACCGCGCGCCCGCAGTTGCCATGGTCCAGACCCTCGTCCATGTTCGTTTAACTGCAGTTGCCATGTCGTTGAATTACGGTTGCCATGTCGGACAACTGCAGTTACCACGGTTGCTCAACTGCAGTTGCCATGTATGGTCTAATCTAAAGTAGTTGCCATGATTCCATAACTTTAGGAGTTGCCACATACTAACACTAGGCAGTTGAGAGGGTTGTCATGTGCTCACAAGCATGCTAGGGCAGTTGCCATGTAAAAAAGAAGAGTTGTCATCTGCTTACGTGCATGTTAGGGCAGTTGCCATGTACGTGCACGTTGGGGCAGTTGCCATATACCATGCAAAAACACATGGCAACTCGGTAAAAGAGAGTTTGCCATCTGCTTACGTGCACACTAGGCAGTTGCCGTGTACCCTGCAAAAACACATGGCAACTCGGTAAAAAAAGAGAGTTGCCACCTGCTTATAAAGCACACTAGGGGCAGTTGCCATGTGCGCTGCGAAAACACATGGCAACTAGCAGCTTGGGTGTGGGAGAGGAGACGGGCGTGTGGGCGAGATGGCAAATGCCCACACACTAGCCCTTGTGTGTGCGTGCAAAGTGGCGTGTGGCGCGAACTGCTGAACGTCCACACACCGCCCCCTCCGTGTGGTAAAACGGATGTGTGGGTGACCTCTCTCACACACCACACATGCGAGCTGTCCTACGTGGCGTACAAAATCAGCTAATTTGTGCCAAGATTCGTGCAAAAATTACCGGACGGTGATGGAGACGTGTGGGTGAGTTGGCTAATGCCCACACGTGTGGGCGTTAACATTTCCGTTTGTTATTCAAAAATGTGGTGTGCTAATATATAATAGAAGATTTATGAACCAGGTATGAGCATTTTTTCTCATGCAGATATTATGGCGTTGTGCACGGAAATGTAGCAACAATTTGTTTGCGAATACAAGCATTTTTAGAAGAACAGTACTTGCCTAATATAGCAAGAATTTCATGTTTGTCATCATGTATGGCACCTTTCATCCATATGTAGCAATACTATACATGCGCCAAAGAAGCGCGCGCCGCGCCCGTGACCAATTTCGTCTGTATTTTACTGAAATGAGTAGGAAAACAACATGTGTTGTTTTGTTATTTTTGTTGTTCCGGTTTATTCGAATGTATTGTTCTGGGTTACAATTTAGGTACTGTGCACGTTTTAAGTTTGGGTGGATTAATGTTTTTGGTTTATTTAGGTGTTGTTCCGTTTCTCTAGGTTTACTATTCCTGGTCGAGGGAGGAGGAGTCTCAGTGTTTTTAGGTTCTTTTGGCATTTCTTTTGGATTACTGGTCGCATGAATGCGTAGTGTTGACTTACTGTTTTTGTTGTTCCGGTTTATTCGGGTGTATTGCTCGGGCTATAATTCGGTAATTATTTTGATTTATAGTTCGGGTGGGTTAACGTTTTCGGTTTGCTGTTTCGGTTTATCTGGGTTGTTGTTTCGTTTAGCAGTTCTGGGTTTACTCGGATACTGTTTTGTGCAATTGTTGGTGCACTATTACCGATGGCGTGATGTAAAAAATGGACATTAATCTATTGGGAACGTATTTTTCCAATGGGTTAATGTTCGCATAGTATACTATTCTAGATTATTGTTTGTGCCTCGGTAGCAACATCACCAGAAAGGATTAGGAAACGATTGAGACCGCTGCGCATCGGTATTGCGTAGAGTGAAATTATTGTTTTCTAAAAACACTGCTCTCCGGCCAATTGTTGGTGCACTTTACACATCATATATGAAAATATGCCATGCATATTCGTTTCCTGTACCTATTCCATGTGTCATCATACCATGTTTTTTCACTCAAATGTTGTTCTTTTGTAACAGATGTCCAAAAGAAAGAGGGTGATTGCAGATCCTAAGGAGTTCCAACAAAGTACTTAGAAAAGGCATTGATACCTGATAAATCAAATAGCACTCCAGTTCTAGTGGCCACATCACCAGCCCCAAAAAACGCAGCCCCAACTCTAGCACAATACCCCTACTCCACTAGGATCTCACAACAATACTGTGCACTGCATTGCTCTTGTCAGTACCTCTTACCCATTATCACCACACTTACACTCATTGCTATTAGATTATGTAGCATCACCGTGCATGTAGCTTCCTTATTGTGATGCCCTCGATTCAATCGTACACTAATCATGCATGCAAATGTGTACGACCAAGATCAAGGACTCACGGGAAGATATCACATCACAACTCTAGACACAAATTAAAATAATACAAGCTTTATATTACAAGCCAGGGGCCTCGAGGGCTCTAATACAAACGAGTCAACGGGAGCAACAATATCTGAGTACAGACATGAGTTAAACAAGCCTGCCTTAAGAAGGCTAGCACAAAAGCAACATCGATCGAAAAGGTAAGGCCTCCTGTCTGGGAGCCTCCTAACTACTCCTGGTCGTCAACGGTCTCCACGTAGTAGTAGGCATCAGCAGTGGCATCGGCTCCTGGGCTCCAACATCTGGTTGCATCAACCGGAAAGAAAAAGAAAGGGGGAAAAGGGAAGCAAAGCAACCATGAGTACTCATCCAAAGTACTCGCAAGCAAGGATCTACACTACATATGCAACATTATCAAAGGAAGGTTGTATATGTGGACTGGGCTGCAGAAATGCCAGAATAGAGAGAAGGCTTAGTCCTATCGAAGACTAGCATCTTCTGGAAACCACCATCTTGTGGCAAACAGGAGGGAGTAGAGTAGCATAAAGTAAAGTAGTAGTAATGTTATCAACCTCGGCCAGAGATCCTTTCTCGACTCCCTGCGAGAAAGCAATCCTAGAGCCATACTATCCAGTTATCACCTCATCACAATCCAATTCTCATCACAAGTATCTGTTGGGGAACGTAGTAATTTCAAAAATTTCCTACGCACACGCAAGATCATGGTGATGCATAGCAACGAGAGGGGAGAGTGTTGTCTACGTACCCTCGTAGACCGAAGCGGAAGCGTTGACGCAACATAGAGGAAGTAGTCATACGTCCTCCCGGTCCAACTGATCCAAGCACCATTACTCCGGCACCTCCGAGTTCTTGACACACGTACAGCTCGATGACGCACCCCGATCTCCGATCCAGCAGAGGCGCTGGAGGAGTTCCACAAGACGACGGCGTGGTGACGATCTTGATGTTCTCTGTCGAGGGCTTCGCCTAAGCACCGCTACAATATGACCGAGGTGTAATATCGTGGAGGGGGCACCGACACGGCTAAGAAACGATCTCAATGATCAACTTGTGTGTCTAGGGTGCCCCCTGCCCCTCAGATATAAAGGAGGGAGGGAGGAGGAGGCCGGCCTAGGAGGAGGCGCGCCATAGGGGAGTCCTACTCCCACCGGGAGTAGGATTCCCCTTCCTAGTCCAACTAGGATCCTTCCATGTAGTAGGAGTAGGAGACTAGGAAGGGAAGAGAGAAGGGAAGAAAGGAGGGGTGCGGCCCTCCCCTAGTCCAATTCGGACTAGGCCTTGGAAGCGCGGCCTGCCCTAGGCAGCCCTCTCTCTTTCAGCAGGCCCAATAAGGCCCAATACTTCTCCCGGCGAATTCCGTAACTCTCCGGTACTCCGATAAATACCCGAATGACTCGGAACCTTTCCGAACTCCGAATATAGTTGTCCAATATATCGATCTTTACGTCTCGACCATTTCGAGACTCCTCGTCATGTCCCCGATCTCATCCGGGACTCCTAATTTCTTCGGTACATCAAAACTCATAAACTCATAATATAACTGTCATCGAAACCTTAAGCGTGCGGACCCTACGGTTCGAGAACAATGTAGACATGACCGAGACACGTCTCGGTCAATAACCAATAGCGGGACCTGGATGCCCATATTGGTTCCTACATATTCTACGAAGATCTTTATCGGTCAAACCGCACAACAACATACGTTGTTCCCTTTGTCATCGGTATGTTACTTGCCCGAGATTTGATCGTCGGTATCCAATACCTAGTTCAATCTCGCTATCGCAAGTCTCTTTACTCGTTCCGTAATACATCATCTCATAACTAACTCATTAGTTACATGCTTGCAAGGCTTAGGTGATGAGTATTACCGAGAGGGCCCAGAGATACCTCTCCAACAATCGGAGTGACAAATCCTAATCTCGAATTATGCCAACTCAACATGTACCTTCGGAAACACCAGAGAGCACCTTTATAATCACCCGATTACGTTGTGACGTTTGGTAGCACACAAAGTGTTCTTCCGTAAACGGAGTTGCACAATCTCATAGTTGCAGGAACTTTGTATAAGTCATGAAGAAAGCAATAGCAATATACTAAACGATCAAGTGCTAGGCTAATGAGAATGGGTCATGTCAATCACATCATTCTTCTAATGATGTGATCCCACTAATCAAATGACAACACATGTCTATGGTCGGAAACATAACCATCTTTGATTAATGAGCTAGTCAAGTAGAGGCATACTAGTGACTATAGTTTTGTCTATGTATTCACACATGTATTAAGTTTCCGTTAATACAATTCTAGCATGAATAATAAACATTTATCATGATATGAGGAAATAAATAATAACTTTATTATTGCCTCTAGGGCATATTTCCTTCAGTCTCCCACTTGCGCTGATCAATAATCTAGTTCACATCGCCGTGTGATTTAACACCAATATTCATATCTCAGATATGATTAACACCCATAGTTCACATCATCATGTGACCAACATCCAAAGGGTTTACTAGAGTCAATAATCTAGTTCACATCACTATGTGATTAACACCCAAAGAGTACTAAGATGTGATCATGTTTTGCTCGTGAGAGAAGCTTAGTCAACGGGTCTGTCACATTCAGAGCCGTATGTATTTTGCAAATATTTTATGTCCACAATGCTCTGCACGGAGCTACTCTAGCTAATTGCTCCCACTTTCAATATGTATCCAGGTTGAGACTTAGAGTCATCTAGATCAGTGTAAAAGTTTGCATTGATGTAACTTTTACAACAAACTCTTTTATCACCTCCATAATCGAGAAACATCTCCTTAGTCCTTACCAAGGATATTCTTGACCAATGTCCAGTGATCTACTCCTAGATCACTATTGTACTCCTTTGCCAAATTCAGAGCAAAGTATACAATAGGTCTGGTACATAGCATAGCATACTTTATAGAACCTATGACTGAGGCATAGGGAATGACTTTTCATTCTCTTTCTATTTTCTGCTGTGGTCGGGATTTGAGTCATACTCAATTTCATGCCTTTGCAACACAGGCAAGAACTCTTTCTTTGACTGTTCCATTTTGAACTATTTCAAAATCTTGCCAAGGTATGTACTCATTGAAAATCTTATCAAGCGTCTTGATCTATCTCAATAGATCTTGATGCTCAATATGTAAGTAGCTTTACTGAGGTCTCTATTTAAAGAACTCTTTTCAAACACTCCTTTATGCTTTGCAGAATAATTCTACATTATTTCCGATCAACAATATGTCATTCACATATACCTATCAGAAATGCTGTAGTGCTCCCACTCACTTTCTTGTAAATATAGGCTTCACCGTAAGTCAGATAAAACTATATGCTTTGATCAACTCATCAAAGCATATATTCCAACTCGAGATGCTTGCACCAGTCCATAGATGGATCATTTGGAGCATGCACACTTTGTTAGCACCTTTAGGATTGACAAAACCTTCGGTTGTATCATATACAACTCTTCTTTAACAAATCTATTAAGGAATGTAGTTTTGACATCCATTTGCCAAATTTCATAAAATGTGGCAATTGCTAACATGATTCGGACAGACTTTTAAGCATCGATACAAGTGAGAAAATCTCATTGTATTCAACACCTTGAACTTTGTCAAAACCTTTTCGACAAGTCTAGCTTTGTAGATAGTAACACTACTATCAAGATCTGTCTTCCTCTTGAAGATCCATTTATTTAACATGGCTTGTCGATCATCGAGCAAGTCAATCAAAGTCCATACTTTGTTCTCATACACGGATCATATCTCAGATTTCATGGCCTCAAGCCATTTCACGGAATCTGGGCTCATCATCGCTTCCTCATAGTTCGTAGGTTCATCATGGTCTAGTAACATGACTTCGAACATGATTACCGCACTACTCTAGTGCGGACTGTACTTTGGAAGACCTACGAGGTTTTGTAGTAACTTGATCTGAAGTTTCATGATCATCATCATTAGCTTCCTCACTAATTGGTGTAGGAATCACTGGAACTGATTTCCGTGATGAACTACTTTCCAATTCGGGAGAAGGTACAAATTACCTTATCAAGCTCTACTTTCCTCCCACTCACTTCTTTCGAGAGAAACTTCTTCTCTAGAAAGGATCCATCTTAGCAACGAATAACTTGCCTTCGGATCTGTGATAGAAGGTGTACCCAATAGTTACCTTTGGGTATTCTATGAAGACGCACTTCTCCGATTTGGGTTCGAGCTTATCAGGTTGAAACTTTTTCACATAAGCATCGCAGCCCCAAACTTTAAGAAACGACAACTTTTGGTTTCTCGCCAAACCACAGTTCATAAGGCGTCGTCTCAACGGATTTTGATGGTGCCCTATTTAAAGTGAAGGCAGCTGTCTCTAATGCATAACCCCAAAATGATAGTGGTAAATCAGTAAGAGACATCATAGATCGCACCATATCAAATAAAGTGCGGTTACGACGTTCGGACACACCATAACGTTGTGGTGTTCCAGGTGGCGTGAGCTGTGAAACTATTTCACATTATTTTAATTGAAGACCAAACTCGTAACTCAAATATTCGTCTCCGTGATCAGATCACAGAAACTTTATTTTCTTGTTACGATGATTTTTCCACTTCACTCTGAAATTCTTTGAACCTTTCAACTATTTCAGACTTATGTTTCATCAAGTAGATATACCCATATCTGCTTAAATCATCTTGTGAAGGTCAGAAAATAACGATACTTGCCACGAGCCTTCATACTCATTGGTCTACATACATCAGTATGTATTATTTCCAACAAGTCAGTAGCTCGTTCCATTGTTCCGAAGAACGGAGTTTTAGTCGCCCAAAAAGCACGGTTCGCAAACATCAAATGATTCATAACCAAGTGATTCCGAAAATCCATCTTTATGGAGTTTCTTCATGCACTTTACACCGATATGACCCAAACGGCAGTGCCACAAATAAGTTGCACTATCATATTAACTTTGCATCTTTTGGCTTCAATATTACGAATATGTGTATCACACGATCGAGATCCAACAAACCATTTTCATTGGGTGAATGACCATAGAAGGTTTTATTCATGTAAACAGAACAACAATTATTCTCTAACTTACATGAATAACCGTATTGCAATAAACATGATCAAATCATATTCATGCTCAATGTAAACACCAAATAACACTTATTTAGGTTTAACACTAATCCCGAAAGTATAGGGAGTGTGCGATGATGATCATATCAATCTTGGAACTATTTCCAACACACATCATCACTTCACCCGTTAACTAGTCTCTATTAATTCTGCAACTCCCGTTTCGAGTTACTAATCTTAGCAACTGAACCAGTACCAAATACTGAGGGGTTGCTATAAACACTAGTAAAGTACACATCAATAACATGTATATCAAATATACCTTTGTTCACTTTGCCATCCTTCTTATCCGCCAAATACTTGGGGTAGTTCGCTTCAAAGGACCAGTCCCTTTGCAAGTAGAAGCACTTAGTCTCGTGCTTAGGTCCAGACTTGGGCTTCTTCACTTGAGCAGCAACTTGCTTGCCGTTCTTCTTGAAGTTCCCCTTCTTTTCCCTTTGCCCTTTTCTTGAAACTAGTGATCTTGTTAACCATCAACACTTGATGCTCTTTTCTTGATTTCTACCTTCGCCGATCTCAACATCGCGAAGAGCTCAGGAATAACTTTCGTCATCCCTTGCATATTATAGTTCATCACGAAGTTCTAGTAACTTAGTGATGGTGACTAGAGAATTTCATCAATCACTATCTTATCGGAAGATTAACTCCCACTTGATTCAAGCGATTGAAGTACCTGGACAATCTGAGCACATGCTCACTAGTTGAGCGATTCTCCTCCATCTTTTAGCTATAGAACTTGTTGGAGACTTCATATCTCTTAACTCGGTATTTGCTTGAAATATTAACTTCAATTCCTGGAACATCTCATATGGTCCATGACATTCAAAACGTCTTTGAAGTCCCGATTCTAAGCCGTTAAGCATGGTGCACTAAACTATCAAGTAGTCATCATATTGAGCTAGCCAAACGTTCATAACGTCGCAGATCCGCTCCTGCAATAGGTCTATCACCTAGCGGTGCATTAAGGACATAATTCTTTCGTGCAGCAATGAGGATAAACCTCGGATCGCGGATCAAATCCGCATCATTGCTACTAACATTTTTCAACACAATTTTCTAGGAACATATCAAAATAAACATATGAAAGCAACAACGCAAGCTATTGATCTTACAACATAATTTGCAAAATACTACACGGACTAAGTTCATGATAAATTTAAGTTCAATTAATCATATTACTTAAGAACTCCCACTTAGACAGACATCTCTCTAGTCATCTAAGTGATCACGTGATCCAAATCAACTAAACCATAACCGATCATCACGTGAGATGGAGTAGTTTTCAATGGTGAACATCATTATGTTGATCATATCTACTATATGATTCACGCCGACCTTCGGTCCCGTGTTCCGAGGCCATATCTGCATATGCTAGGCTTGTCAAGTTTAACCCGAGTATTCGCTTGTGCAAAACTGGCTTGCACCCGTTGTAGATGGACGAGAGCTTATCACACCCGATCATCACGTGGTGTCCGGGCACGATGAACTTTGGCAACGGTGCATACTCGGGAGAACACTTCTTGATAATTTTAGTGAGAGATCATCTTAAAATGCTACCGTCAATCAAAGCAAGATAAGATGCATAAAGGATAAACATCACATGCAATCAATATAAGTGATATGATATGGCCATCATCATCTTGTGCTTGTGATCTCCATCTCCAAGCACCGTCGTGATCACCATCGCCACCGGCGTGACACCTTGATCTCCATCGTAGCATCGTTGTCGTTACGCCATCTATTGCTTCTACGACTATCGCTACCGCTTAGTGATAAAGTAAAGCAATTATGTATGCTTGCATTTCATACAATAAAGCGACAACCATATGGCTCCAGCCGATTGCCGATAACCGGTTACAAAACATGATCATCTCATACAATAAAATATAGCATCACGTCTTGACCATATCACATCACAACATGCCCTGCAAAAACAAGTTAGACGTCCTCTACTTTGTTGTTGCAAATTTTACGTGGCTGCTACGGGCTTAGCAAGAGCCGTTCTTACCTACGCATCAAAACCACAACGATAGTTTGTCAAATAGACTCCGTTTTAACCTTCACAAGGACCGGGCGTAGTCACACTTTGTTCAACTAAAGTGAGAGAGACAGACACCCGCCAGCCACCTTTAAGCACGAGTGCTCGTAACGGTGAAACCAGTCTCGCGTAAGCGTACGCGTAATGTCGGTCCGGGCCGCTTCATCTCACAATACCGCTGAACCAAAGTATGACATGTTGGTAGGCAGTATGACTTATATCGTCCACAACTCACTTGTGTTCTACTCGTGCATATAACATCAACGCATAAAACCTAGGCTCGGATGCCTTTGTTGGGGAACGAGTAATTTCAAAAATTTCCTACGCACACGCAAGATCATGGTGATGCATAGCAACGAGAGAGGAGAGTGTTGTCTACGCCCTCGTGAGACCGAAGCGAAGCGTTGACGCAACGTAGAGGAAGTAGTCGACGTCCTCCGGTCCAACCGATCCAAGCACCGTTACTCCGGCACCTCCGAGTTCTTGACACACGACAGCTCGATGACGCACCCGATCTCCGATCCAGCAGAGGCGCTGGGAGGAGTTCCGTCAAGACTGACGGCGCAGGACGATCTTGATGTTCTCTGTCGCAGGCTTCGCCTAAGCACCGCTACAATATGACCGAGGTGTAATATCGTGGAGGGGGCACCGCACACGGCTAAGAAACGATCTCAATGATCAACTTGTGTGTCTAGGGTGCCCCTGCCCTCAGATATAAAGGAGGGAGGGAGGAGGAGGCCGGCCTAGGGAGGAGGCGCCATAGGGGGAGTCCTACTCCCACCGGGAGTAGGATTCCCCTTTCCTAGTCCAACTAGGGATCCTTCTATGTAGTAGGAGTAGGAGACTAGGAAGGGAAGAGAGAAGGGAAGAAAGGAGGGGTGCGGCCCCTTCCCCTAGTCCAATTCGGACTAGGCCTTGGGGCACGCGCCTGCCCTAGGCAGCCCTCTCTCTTTCCCGCATGGCCCAATAAGGCCCAATACTTCTCCCGGCGAATTCCCGTAACTCTCGGTACTCCGATAAATACCGAATGACTCGGAACCTTTCCGAACTCGAATATAGTCGTCCAATATATCGATCTTTACGTCTCGACCATTTCGAGACTCCTCGTCATGTCCCCGATCTCATCCGGGACTCGAACTCCTTCGGTACATCAAAACTCATAAACTCATAATATAAGCATCATCGAAACCTTAAGCGTGCGGACCCTACGGTTCGAGAACAATGTAGACATGACCGAGACACGTCTCTGGTCAATAACCAATAGCGGGACCTGGATGCCCATGTTGGTTCCTACATATTCTACGAAGATCTTTATCGGTCAAACCGCACAACAACATACGTTGTTCCCTTTGCCATCGGTATGTTACTTTCCCGAGATTTGATCGTCGGTATCCAATACCTAGTTCAATCTCGTTACCGGCAAGTCTCTTTACTCGTTCCGTAATACATCATCTCATAACTAACTCATTAGTTACATGCTTGCAAGGCTTAGGTGATGAGTATTACCAAGAGGGCCCAGAGATACCTCTCCGACAATCGGAGTGACAAATCCTAATCTCGAATTATGCCAACTCAACATGTACCTTCGGAAACACCTGTAGAGCACCTTTATAATCACCCAGTTACGTTGTGACGTTTGGTAGCACACAAAGTGTTCTTCCGGTAAACGGGAGTTGCACAATCTCATAGTTGCAGGAACTTTGTATAAGTCATGAAGAAAGCAATAGCAGTATACTAAACGATCAAGTGCTAGGCTAATAGAATGGGTCATGTCAATCACATCATTCTTCTAATGATGTGATCCCACTAATCAAATGACAACACATGTCTATGGTCAGGAAACATAACCATCTTTGATTAATGAGCTAGTCAAGTAGAGGCATACTAGTGACTATAGTTTTGTCTATGTATTCACACATGTATTATGTTTCCGGTTAATACAATTCTAGCATGAATAATAAACATTTATCATGATATGAGGAAATAAATAATAACTTTATTATTGCCTCTAGGGCATATTTCCTTCAGTATCCAGTTCTAGTTGTATCGATCGGGATACAACTCCAAGTGTCCGTTACCATAGGACAGGCTATCGATAGATGTTTTCTTCCCTGCAGGGGTGCACCAACTTACCCACCACGCTCGATTAACTCCGGCCGGAAACACTTTCCTGGGTCATGCCTGGCCTCGGCCAAACAATACGCCGCAACCCGACCTAGGCTTAATAGAGAGGTCAGCACGCCGGACTAAACCTATGCCCCCAAGGGTCATGGGCCATCTCCCCAGGAACTCCTGCACGTTGCGTACGCGGCCGGTGAGCAGACCTAGCTACCTCCTTAGAAAAGGCAGGTGCTTACTAGTCCAACCCTGCGCGCGCCGCTCAGTCGCTGACGTCTAATAAGCTTCGGCTGATGTATACGACGCAGAACGCCCATATTATGCCCACATGATGGTTAGTGCTATCAGGCCATAGGCCCCTCGGATCAAATATCCAAATCGTAGTGGATTAGGAACGCGCAGTAACAAGCAGAGACTCATGAAATATGTGACCCCGTTGCCCTGTCTCGAGGACTTGCGGCATGGGCTAAGAATTCCCGGCCACGCCTCGTAATTATCTCGCGGGCACCTTCCAGGTCAACCCGACTCCACATCACTCGCAATTATGCTCGCGAGGGTACCCCTCAGGGTCGACCCGTCTTTAGTAACATGGTTCAGTGTAAAGTCATAGTAATCATAGTAACTGTGCGTCTAAACATCAAGAGGAAAACCCGAGGAATCACCCCCGATGAATTCCACTCGATATAATCATCAAGGTGAACGTAAGAGGAATCACCCCCGAGGTTCACACTTGAGGGGTTGCACGACAGAGTCGTATCGAAAGTGGTTAAGGCGGAATCACCCTCGATGACCACGACCGAATAGCTACACTACAGGGTTTACAACAGAAGTGCTATAGAGGTCTCACCCTCGGCACTTGATAGTAACCCAGTAGTGTCGAGCAACTAAGGGGAAGTGATGTGCGGTGTCGGGGCCTGGTCTTCGATCCCGTTGATCAGGTCTTCGATGATGAAGTAGGGGCAACAAGGACAAGGTGGGGGTTACTGATGGATTACTAACCAACCTATACTAAGCAGTTTAGGATAAGCGGGTAAGGTACAACTGTTGGGGAACGTAGTAATTTCAAAAAAATTCCTACGCACACGCAAGATCATGGTGATGCATAGCAATGAGAGGGGAGAGTGTTGTCTACGTACCCTCGTAGACCGAAGCGGAAGCGATCACAACGTAGAGGAAGTAGTCGTACGTTCTCCTCGCGATCCAACCGATCCAGCGCCGCATACTCCGGCGCCCCGAAGTTCTTGACACACGACAGCTCGGTGACGCTCCTCGGGCTCCGATCCAGCAAAGCTCCGGGGAGAGAGAGTTCCGTCAGCACGATGGCGTGGTGACGATCTTGATGTTCTACCGATGCAGGGCTTCGCCTAAGCACTGCTACGATATGACCGAGGTGGATTATGGTGGAGGGGGGCACCGCACACGGCTAAGGAACGATCTCAAGGATCAACTTGTGTGTCTTAGGGTGCCCCTGCCCCCAGATATAAAGGAGGAGGAGGAGGAGGCCGGCCCTCTCTATGGCGCGCCATGGGGAGTCCTACTCCCACCGGGAGTAGGATTCCCCCTTTCCTAGTCCAACTAGTAGTCCTTCCATGTATTAGGAGTAGGAGAGAAGGAAAGGGAAGAGAGAAGGAGAAGGAAGGAAGGGGGCGCCCCCCTCCCTAGTCCAATTCGGACTAGACAAAGGGGAGGGCGGCGGCCACCCTTTTGGCCCTTTTTCTTCTTTCTCGTATGGCCCATTAAGGCCCAATACGAATTCCCGTAACTCTCCGGTACTCCGAAAAATACCCGAATCACTCGGAACCTTTCCGAACTCCGAATATAGTCGTCCAATATATCGATCTTTACGTCTCGACCATTTCAAGACTCCTCGTCATGTCCCCGATCTCATCCGGGACTCGAACTCCTTCGGTACATCAAAACTCATAAACTCGTAATATAACATCGCCATCGAAACCTTAAGCGTGCGGACCCTACGGTTCGAGAACAATGTAGACATGACCGAGACACGTCTCCGGTCGATAACCAATAGCGGGACCTGGATGCCCATATTGGCTCCTACATATTCTACGAAGATCTTTATCGGTCGACCGCATAACAACATACGCTTGTTCCTTTGTCATCGGTATGTTACTTGCCCGAGATTCGATCGTCGGTATCCAATACCTAGTTCAATCTCGTTATCGGCAAGTCTCTTTACTCGTTCCGTAATACATCATCTCACAGCTAACTCATTAGTTGTAATGCTTGCAAGGCTTAAGTGATGTGCATTACCGAGAGGGCCCAGAGATACCTCTCCGACAATCGGAGTGACAAATCCTAATCTCGAAATACGCCAACCCAACATCTGCCTTTGGAGACACCTGTAGTACTCCTTTATAATCACCCGATTCGTTGTGACGTTTGGTAGTACCAAAGTGTTCCTCCGTAAACGGAGTTGCATAATCTCATAGTTATAGGAACATGTATAAGTCATGGATAAAAGCAATAGCAACATACTAAACGATCGGGTGCTAAGCTAATGGAATGGGTCATGTCAATCAGATCATTCAACTAATGATGTGACCTTGTTAATCAAATAACAACTCCTTGTTCATGGTTAGGAAACATAACCATCTTTGATTAACAAGCTAGTCAAGTAGAGGCATACTAGTGACACTCTGTTTGTCTATATATCCACACATGTATTATGTTTCCGGTTAATACAATTCTAGCATGAATAATAAACATTTATCATGATATAAGGAAATAAATAATAACTTTATTATTGCCTCTAGGGCATATTTCCTTCAGTCTCCCACTTGCACTAGAGTCAATAATCTAGATCACATCACCATGTGATTAACATCGATAGTTCACATCATCATGTGATTAACACCCATAGTTCACATCGCCATGTGACCAACTCCCAAAGGGTTTACTAGATTCAGTAATCTAGTTCACATCGCTATGTGATTAACACCCAAAGAGTACTAAGGTGTGATCATGTTTTGCTTGTGAGAGAATCTTAGTCAACGGGTCTATCATATTCAAAGCCGTATGTATTTTGCAAATATTCTATGTCTACAATGCTCTGCACGGAGCTACTCTAGCTAATTGCTCCCACTTTCAATATGTATCCAGATTAAGACTTAGAGTCATCCAGATCGGTGTCAAAACTTGCATCGATGTAACCCTTTACGACGAACCTTTTGTCACTTCCAGAATCGAGAAACATATCCTTATTCCACTAAGGATAATTTTGACCGTTGTCCAGTGATCTACTCCTAGATCACTATTGTACTCCCTTGCCAAACTCAGTGCAGGGTATACAATAGATCTGGTACACAACATGGCATACTTTATAGAACCTATGGCCAAGGCATATGGAATGACTTTCATTCTCTTTCTATCTTCTGCCGTGGTCGGGTTTTGAGTCTTACTCAATTTCACACCTTGTAACACAGGCAAGAACTCTTTCTTTGACTGTTCCATTTTGAACTACTTCAAAATCTTGTCAAGGTATGTACTCATTGAAAAAACTTATCAAGCGTCTTGATCTATCTCTATAGATCTTGATGCTCAATATGTAAGCAGCTTCACCGAGGTCTTTCTTTGAAAAACTCCTCTTAAACACTCCTTTATGCTTTGCAGAATAATTCTACATTATTTCCGATCTACAATATGTCATTCACATATACTTATCAGAAATGTTGTAGTGCTCCCACTCACTTTCTAGTAAATACAGGCTTCACTACAAGTCTGTATAAACTATATGCTTTGATCAACTTATCAAAGCGTATATTCCAACTCCGAGATGCTTGCACCAGTCCATAGATGCACATTTTGTTAACACCTTTAGGATCGACAAAACCTCTTGGTTGCATCACATACAACTCTTCTTTAATAACTCCATTAAGGAATGCAGTTTTGTTTATCCATTTGCCAGATTTCATAAAATGCGGCAATTGCTAACATAATTCGGACAGACTTTTAAGCATCGATACGAGTGAGAAAATCTCATTGTATTCAACATCTTGAACTTTGTCAAAAACCTTTTTCGACAAGTCTAGCTTTGTAGATAGTAACACTACTATCGTCCGTCTTCCTCTTGAAGATCCATTTATTTTCTATGGCTTGCCGATCATCGGGCAACTCCACCAAAGTCCACACTTTGTTCTCATACATGGATCTCATCTCAGATTTCATGGCCTCAAGCCATTTCGGGGAATCTGGGCTCATCATCGCTTCCTCATAGTTCGTAGGTTCATCATGGTCTAGTTACATGACTTCCAGAACAGGATTACCGTATCACTCTGGTGCGGATCTCACTCTGGTTTACCTACGAGATTCGGTAGTAACTTGATCTGAAGTTACATGATCATCATCATTAGCTTCCTTACTAATTTGTGTAGTAGTCACAGGAACAGATTTCTGTGAGGAACTACTTTCCAATAAGGGAGAAGGTACAATTACCTCATCAAGTTCTACTTTCCTCCCACTCACTTCTTTCGAGAGAAACTCCTTCTCTAGAAAGGATCCATTTATTAGCAACGAATGTTTTGCCTTCGGATCTGTGATAGAAGGTGTACCCAACAATTTCCTTTGGGTATTCTATGAAGACGCACTTCTCCAATTTGGGTTTGAGCTTATCAGGATGAAACTTTTTCACATAAGCATCGCAGCCCCAAACTTTAAGAAACGACAACTTTGGTTTCTTGCTAAACCACAGTTCATATAGTGTCGTCTCAACGGATTTAGATGGTGCCCTATTTAACGTGAATGCAGCTGTCTCTAATGCATGATCCCAAAACGATATTGGTAAATCGGTAAGAAACATCATAGATTGTACTATATTCAATAAAGTACGGTTATGACGTTCGGACACACCATTATGATGTGGTGTTTCAGGTGGCATGAATTTGTGAAACTATTCCACATTGTTTTAATTGAAGACCAAACTCGTAACTCAAATATTTGTCTCCGTGATCAGATCATAGAAACCTTATTTTCTTGTCACGATGATTTTTCCACTTCACTCTGAAATTCTTTGAACCTTTCAACTATTTCAGACTTATGTTTCATCAAGTAGATATACCCATATCTACTCAAATCATCTGTGAAGGTCAGAAAATAACGATACCCGCCGCGAGCCTCAACATTCATCGGACCACATACATCTGTATGTATGATTTCCAACAAATTAGTTGCTCTCTCCATAGTACCGGAGAACGGGGTTTTAGTCATCTTGCCCATGAGGCACGGTTCGCAAGTGCCAAGTGATTCATAATCAAGTGACTCCAAAAGTCCATCAGTATGGAGTTTCTTCATGCGCTTTATACCGATATGACCTAAACGGCAGTGCCACAAATAAGTTGCACTATCATTATCAACTTTGCATCTTTTGGTTTCAATATTATGAATATGTGTATCACTACGATCGAGATCCAATGAACCATTTTCATTGGGTGTGTAACCATATAAGGTTTTATTCATGTAAACAGAACAACAGTTTAATCTTTTACTTAAATGAATAACCGCATTGCAATAAACACGATCAAATCATATTCATGCTCAACGCAAACACCAAATAACACTTATTTAGGTTTAACACTAATCCCGAACGTATAGGGAGTGTGTGATGATGATCATATCAATCTTGGAACTACTTCCAACACTCATCGTCACTTCACCCTCAACTAGTCTCTGTTTATTCTGTAAACTCCTATTTCGAGTTACTAATCTTAGCAACCGAACAAGTATCAAATACTCGGGGCTACTATAAACACTAGTAAGGCACACATCAATAATCTGTATATCAAAATATACCCTTGTTCACTTTGCCATCCTTCTTATCCACCAAATACTTGGGGTAGTTCTGCTTCTAGTGACCAGTCCCTTTGTAGTAGAAGCACTTAGTCTCAGGCTTAGGTCCAGACTTGGGCTTCTTCACTTGAGCAGCAACTTGCTTGCCGTTCTTCTTGAAGTTCCCTTCTATCCCTTTGCCCTTTTCTTGAAACTAGTGGTCTTGTTAACCATCAACACTTGATGTTCTTTCTTGATTTCTACCTTCATCGATTTCATCATCATGAAATACTCGGGAATCATTTTCATCATCCCTTGCATACTATAGTTCATCACGAAGTTCTACTAACTTGGTGATGGTGACTAGAGAATTCTGTCAATCACTATCTTATCTGGAAGATTAACTCCCACTTGATTCAAGCGATTGTAGTACCCAGACAATCTGAGTACATACTCACTAGTTGAGCGATTCTCCTCCATCTTTTAGCTATAGAACTTGTTGGAGACTTCATATCTCTCAACTCGGGTATTTGCTTGAAATATTAACTTCAACTTCCTAGAACATCTCATATGGTCCATGATGTTCAAAACATCATTGAAGTCCCGATACTAAGCCATAAAGCATGGTGCACAAAACTATCAAGTAGTCATCATATTGAGCTAGCCAAACGTTCATAACGTCCGCATCTGTTCCTGCAATAGGTCTGTCACCTAGCGGTGCATTAAGGACATAATTCTTCTGTGCAGCATTGAGGATAAACCTCAGATCACGGATCCAATCCGCATCATTGCTACTAACATTTTTCAACACAATTTTCTCTAGGAACATATCAAAATAAACATATGAAAGCAACAACGCAAGCTATTGATCTTACAACATAATTTGCAAAATACTACCAGGACTAAGTTCATGATAAATTTAAGTTCAATTAATCATATTACTTAAGAACTCCCACTTAGATAGACATCTCTCTAGTCATCTAAGTGATCACGTGATCCAAATCAACTAAACCATAACCGATCATCACGTGAGATCGAGTAGTTTTCAATGGTGAACATCTTATGTTGATCATATCTACTATATGATTCACGCTCGAACTTTCGGTCTCCGTGTTCCGAGGCCATATCTGCATATGCTAGGCTCGTCAAGTATAACTGAGTATTCTGCGTGTGCAAAACTGGCTTGCACCCGTTGTAGATGGACGAGAGCTTATCACACCCGATCATCACGTGGTGTCCGGGCACGATTTAACTTTGGCAACGGTGCATACTCGTGGAGAACACTACTTGATAATTTTAGTGAGAGATCATCTTAAAATGCTACCGTCAATCAAAGCAAGATAAGATGCATAAAGGATAAACATCACATGCAATCAATATAAGTGATATGATATGGCCATCATCATCTTGTGCTTGTGATCTCCATCTCCAAGCACCATCGTGATCACCATCGCCACCGCGCGACACCTTGATCTCCATCGTAGCATCGTTGTCGCCACGCCATCTATTGCTTCTACGACTATCGCTGCCGCTTAGTGATAAAGTAAAGCAATTACAGGCGCTTGCATTTCATACAATAAAGCGACAACCATATGGCTCCAGCCGATTGCCGATAACCGGTTACAAAACATGATCATCTCATACAATAAAATATAGCATCACGTCTTGACCATATCACATCACAACATGCCCTGCAAAAACAAGTTAGACGTCCTCTACTTTGTTGTTGCAAATTTTACGTGGCTGCTACGGGCTTAAGCAAGAACCAATCTCACCCACGCATCAAAACCACAACGATATTTCGTCAAATAGACTCCGCTTTAACCTTCTCAAGGACCGGCGTAGCCACACTCGGTTCAACTAAAGTGAGAGAGCAGACACCCGCCAGCCACCTTTAAGCACGAGTGCTCGAAGCGGTGAAACCAGTCTCGTAAGCGCACGCGTAATGTCGGTCCGGGCCGCTTCATCTCACAATACCACTGAACCAAAGTATGACATTTGGTAGGCAAGATGACTTATATCGTCCACAACTCACTTGTGTTCTACTCGTGCAAAACATCAAACCATAAAAACCTAGGCTCGGATGCCATTGTTGGGGAACGAGTAATTTCAAAAATTTCCTACGCACACGCAAGATCATGGTGATGCATAGAAACGAGAGGGAGAGTGTTGTCTACGCCCTCGAGACCGAAGCGAAGCGATCACAACGTAGAGGAAGTAGTTATACGTTCTCCTCGCGATCCAACCGATCCCAGCGCCGTTACTCGGCGCCTCCGAGTTCTTGACACACGACAGCTCGGTGACGCTCCTCGGGCTCCGATCCAGCAAAGTTCGGAGAGAGAGTTCCACAAGACGACGGCGTGGTGACGATCTTGATGTTCTACCGACGCAGGGCTTCGCCTAAGCACTGCTACGATATGACCGAGGTGGATTATGGTGGAGGGGGGCACCGCACACGGCTAAGGAACGATCTCAAGGATCAACTTGTGTGTCTTAGGGTGCCCCCCTGCCCCCGTATATAAAGGAGGGAGGGAGGAGGAGGCCGGCCCTCTCTATGGCGCGCCATGGGGAGTCCTACTCCCACCGGGAGTAGGATTCCCCCTTTCCTAGTCCAACTAGTAGTCCTTCCATGTATTAGGAGTAGGAGAGAAGGAAAGGGAAGAGAGAAGGAGAAGGAAGGAAGGGGGCGCCCCCCCTCCCTAGTCCAATTCGGACTAGACCAAGGGGAGGGCGGCGGCCACCCTTTGGCCCTTTCTTCTTTCCCGTATGGCCCATTAAGGCCCAATACGAATTCCGTAACTCTCCCAGTACTCGAAAAATACCCAAATCACTCGGAACCTTTCCGAACTCCGAATATAGTTGTCCAATATATCGATCTTTACGTCTCGACCATTTCGAGACTCCTCGTCATGTCTCCGATCTCATCCGGGACTCCGAACTCCTTGGTACATCAAAACTCATAAACTCGAATATAAGCATCATCGAAACCTTAAGCGTGCGGACCCTACGGTTCGAGAACAATGTAGACATAACCGAGACACGTCTCGGTCAATAACCAATAGCGGACCTGGATGCCCATATTGGCTCCTACATATTCTACGAAGATCTTTATCGGTCAGACCGCATAACAACATACGTTTGTTCCCTTTGTCATCGGTATGTTACTTGCCCGAGATTCGATCGTCGGTATCCAATACCTAGTTCAATCTCGTTACCGGCAAGTCTCTTTACTCGTTTCGTAATACATCATCTCACAGCTAACTCATTAGTTTTAATGCTTGCAAGGCTTAAGTGATGTGCATTACCGAGAGGGCCCAGAGATACCTCTCCGACAATCGGAGTGACAAATCCTAATCTCGAAATACGCCAACCCAACATCTGCCTTTGGAGACACCTGTAGTACTCCTTTATAATCACCCAGTTACGTTGTGACGTTTGGTAGTACCCAAAGTGTTCCTCCGATAAACGGGAGTTGCATAATCTCATAGTTATAGGAACATGTATAAGTCATGGATAAAAGCAATAGCAACATACTAAACGATTTGGTGCTAAGCTAATGGAATGGGTCATGTCAATCAGATCATTCAACTAATGATGTGACCTTGTTAATCAAATAACAACTCCTTGTTCATGGTTAGGAAACATAACCATCTTTGATTAACAAGCTAGTCAAGTAGAGGCATACTAGTGACACTCTGTTTGTCTATATATCCACACATGTATTATGTTTCCGGTTAATACAATTCTAGCATGAATAATAAACATTTATCATGATATAAGGAAATAAATAATAACTTTATTATTGCCTCTAGGGCATATTTCCTTCAACAACAGCAGATACAAAAGCAGGCTATGCATCAGAATAGGAGCAAACAATTACAATAGCAAAATCTAATGCAAGCATGATAGAAAGGAAAAGGGCGATATCGGGATGATCAAAGGGGGGGCTTGCCTGGTTGCTCTGGCAAGGAGGGGGCATCGGTGACGTAGTCGATCACAGGGGCGGCATCGGTCTCGTGGTCTACCGGAGAGAAGAGGGGGAAGAAACAATAAGTATAAAGCAAGAAAGTGCATAACAGGACAACAGGCAGAGCTAGACGTGTTCTAACGCGGTGCTACACGATACCGGTGAAGGGGGAAGTCAATCGGGAATGTTTTCCCGGTTCCGGATCTGTGTCAGACAGATGACCGGAGGGGAAATGTTCCATGTTCAGCCTACTAGGGGCATGTGGCAAATGAACGGACCGCGTATTCGGATTTGTCTCGTCGTTCTGAGCAACTTCCATGTAGAAAACATTTTCATCCGAGCTACGGTTCAATTTCTATGAATTTTCAAAGTTTTAAACATTTTCTGAAATTATTAATAATTCAAAATTGAACTTATTGCAAAAGCATGATATCATACTGGTAGCAGCAGTCAAACAACCACTTTGACTGGTCAAACAGATGGTTGGGTCCCACCTGTCATACTCTGTGTGTTAAACAGGGTTCATCTAGACTAAACGAAGGTTAATTAGGAAATGGGCCCCACATGGCAATGACTTACTAATTAATCAAATTAAGTTTATTTAGAAAACAATTTAATTAGCCTAAATAATCAGAAGGGGCCCACATGTCAGCTGCTGGGGCCAGCCCAGTCAGCAAGATTGACCGGTCAACCTGGTTAAGGCGGGGCCAACGGACCACCGGTCAGCGACCCAGCGGGTGGCCCCGGAGTGGCCACGTCGGCGGGCCGGTGCTGGAGTGGCTCCCGCGACCAAGGCAAAGGCGGTGCCCCGCCGGAGTTGGCTGGAGCCGCGCTACAGGGGGCCTCCGGGCCTGCGGCTTAGTCCGTTAGAACGCGGGGGCCAAACCGCGCCGATCTACGGCGGCGGCGCGAGCTAGGGAGGTCGGGGGGTGAGCAGCAGGCGAGCGAGTGCGGGGGAATCGGAGACGGCCGTCGGCGGCAGCGTCGCAGGCGGGGCACGCACCGGGGTGTGGTGGAAGGTTCGGCGGCAGCGCGCAGCAGCAGCGGCTCTGTGAAAGCAAGCGAAGCTTCAGTGGCAGCAAGCGGCGGAAGGGCATGGGAGGCCCGAGCTCGCCGGAAGCGAGCTTGTGGCGGGGGCCGGAGCCACGGCTTCGAGGTGCCAGTAGCCGCAGTGCTCATTTGTATGAAAGGATCGATGCTACGCGACCCTAGTGACCCACCAAACACGGTGACATGCTCGAACGAGCTCGAGGCGCACCAGGGGGTGAGCATGGAGCTCAGCGGCGGCGAGCAGAGCTCGGTCACGTCGGCGACAGTGCAGCAGCTAGTTAGAAGAGCTAGGCGAGCGCCTAGGGGAAGGAGAAGGGGTGCGGGTGCTCACCGAGCGGCGCACGGAGGCCTTTGGGAGCTTAGTAGCGCAGGGGTGCTCGAGGTCGCCGGCGAGCGTCGAAGACAGAGGCGAAAGGGGACGACGGCGATCGGCAGCTGCAGGGGCCCTCGGCCCCAATGGAGGACCCCAGACGACGTGGATGACGACGGCGGAGCGGACGGACAGGGCCGGTGGCCTCGGGGCTGCCGGTGGCCGCGGGATCAACAGAGGTACGACGGCGATGGCGCTCGACAGAGGGGGAGAGGAGAGAGCGTGCAAGAGAGATGGAGGAGAAATATCTGCGGGGGGAGGAGGGGGATCTGACGAGGCCGAGAGATGAGTGGAGGTAGGTGGGGAGGAGGTCGAGGCGTCGAGGGGAGGGGTCGACCTTATCCTCTCCGAGGAGTCGCCGTCAAGGCGGTCCGGCGGGGCTCGCCCCTGTTGCGACCCAGGTCGGGGGAACAGGGGGAGAAGGCGACCCGGGGAGGGAGCTGGGCCGGACCAGCTGGAGTGGGCCAAGGCTCGGGCCAGGCATTGTGAACTTGGCCCAGTGCACATTGGCCTGTGCTCTTTCTCTCTTTTTTTAACTTTTGCTTTATCTTTTACAGAAAGGGGGTTTTGTAATATTTATGGTGCCAAAATGATTTTTGTAAAATATGGGAGTTGTCCACATAAATACAATGCAATTTTGGCACAGCCACAAAAAGTTTGGAAGAAGTTTGAAATAGATGGAATTTGCAAAAACATGGAAAAGCAATTAATTTGCTGAGTTGGCACTTGTTTTAATTTGCTATAGTCCATCTTAGCTTGGAGGTGATGTTGTTTTCCTGAACAATCATTTGTTATGGAATTTTACTAAATGATGGACTATTTTGCGGCAACTTTTGTGCAACCTCAAAATTCACTTGCAAATTGAATTTGATTCCAAAGTGGAATTTCAAATGAGATTTGAATCAAGGGTGACTAAGCACTGTTTGGAAAAGTTATTAGCTTAATCACAGAGGGTTACTGTAGCATGACACTGGGGGTGTTACACTTATCCTCAGTTTGCTCGAAATTATAAGATCTATATTTACTCTTACATAAATGTAGAATAAAATCAATGGTTATGAAGTTCTGGATTGCTCTTGTAAGTACCAATTACTTAGTTGCTCAATTGGATGTATTTAGAAGTAAAATAGTGCTACATACATCCATTTTAGCGACAAATAATTCTGACGGAGGTAGTATTACTGTACTTAATTTGAGAGATAGTTGATTGACTAGCATTACTCTGCATCTTATCTGTCATACCCTCCATTCTCTACCAGTTATTAGATCTACATTTACTCTTACCAAAATGTTGAATAAGGCCAATCCCACTGTACAAGTTGAGGTTTGCATTCCTCTTCAGTACCTTTTGCCTTGTAATGTTGTACTTAATTGATAGCTATTTTATTATGCATCATCACTCTGCATCTGAGCTTCATTATCGTCTATTTCTTCCAATATCATTAGATTTATATTTACTCTTTACAAAATATAAAATAAAGGCAACACTTATGAAGAAGTTTCTTTGGGAAATTTCTTGAATTATCCTTCCATCGACATGAAGAAGGGCTTTGTAGAGCCCGCGCTAACTTGTAAGGTAAGTCTATCCTTCTCAAGCCTTCACGCTTTGTTCTAGTATAGATTTGGACAGGTATCATTTCCTCCACTGTTGTTTACTTTGGTGTTTGCATCAGATTGCATGTTCGCAACAACTGCCAGTTTCGAATAGTAGTTATAAAAACATGTTCATTATTCATACCATCCACATTAATTAGAACAAATCCAATGGTTTTCTTTAGCCCTGCATGTATGCCTGTGTTCTAGATCTCTAATCTGGTGGTGTGGTCAAGCTTCCTAGGCTTGCATCATCTCATTTCCTGCTTTGTCTTAACTAATTTTGCCGATGATACAGGCAATGGCATATTATGTTAATACTATTTTAAAATGTATCCCTAATTTCATCAATATAAAATGGTATGGAATTAGCAGCACAATGACCATCATTGCTTATATATTGTGAAATCCGTTATCTGTCTCCTTGTTTATCTTTCAGAGTAATATCTCTGACACCAGGCAGAACTGTAGGGAAGATAGTGAGCCAAACCCATTGCTGGTACCTATCACTTATATTACAGCAAAGAAGGAAAACCATCTTGAAGAGAGCGAGACGACCCCAAGGTCATGTCTTGATGGAGACAATGAGTTCAAACTACTCACCAGTAGCTGTGACATAATCTCGGTGAAGTTGCTTGCTAAATCAGTTTGACTTCTTCAGCCTCAACTTCAAGCGGAAAGACTTTGTTCAGCTTCTCCAACTTGAAGTCCATTCTCTAACGAAGGTCACAAAGGATACCCATCTGTGCTTTATTGCTAAGAAGCTAGAGCTAGAGGATTTAATGTTCAGAAAAACTGAGGTCTCATCATCTTGTTCAGCTGCTTGCGCTGTAGCTACGGGACAGGGCTAACGTTTCTTGACTGTGTTGAAGTGTTGTCGGTTTTGTATATTATTTATTGGCGCATTTATTTGCACTGGTGGCAACCTTTGAGCCCAGTGTATGTAATATGTGGTCTAGTTGCGCTTTATTATCACTTGTGACGAACTTTGATGCCGAGTGAATGTAATATGCCATAATTTTCTTATCGTTTAGTCTAGGTTTTTTTCTTAATTAGCATGCTCTAATTTAGATCGAAAGCTTAACGGAGCTCAACGGCCCAATACGTTACCGGTCCGTCAGCGGTATATAAAAAGAAATTATGCTACGCAAACAGACCGGCCCATAACTCGCTAATCATATTGGGCCATTAGGAGGCCTAAATGTAAAGTGGTTTCGGTCCTTTAATAGGCCGAGTAAACCATGGGCCTTAGTTGGGACAAAAAATACCATGGACTTTTAACAGGCTTAAAGTAGATTGGGCTTGAATTGTGCCAAACAGTTCACGGGCCGACAGTAGGCCGAAATATACCTCAGACACATGATTGACCCAATTACATAATGGCTGTTGACATGCCAAAATTTATCTTGGGCCTTGGTTGGCTTAATCACATTATGGGTTGTAAGCGGGCCGGATGCAAAGCGGACCCTGTAGATAAATTGCAAAAAGTTTATATGAGTTTGTCTGTTAAAAACCATATCATTTTTGCAGTTCCATATAGCCCAACGTAATGCGCATACTCCTATCCGAATATGTCTCGCAGTATTTTGCTCTACTCCATTTAGCCACGTCCCAAATAACATGTGAATACTATTTGGAGGGGTCATATTAAAGACTATATGAATTGAACGCCATAATAGTTTGGCCAGCGGACAATCGAGAAAGAGGTGTTTAATAGTTTCATCTGGATCACAAAAACAACATCATTGACTACCCTCCCAGTTACACTTTGCCAAGTTATCCTTAGTCAGAATCATCTCCTCGTGAACAAACCACATGAAGACTTTGATTTTTAATGGCAATTTGATCTTCCAAATATGTGTTGATTTCGGAATCGGACCAGAGTCAATTAGTTCTACATACATAGATTTCACTGAGAAGATTCCGTTCATAGTTAGTCTCTAGTGAATACTATCATGCTCATCAGAGAGGTAAACGTCCGTCAACCTTCACACCAGATGTAGCCATGCGTCCCATCGAAGACCAGATACAAGGTCAACAAGTATTTATTACGTAAAATTTGTACCCACGTGCCTTCGGTATCAACAGAATGTCTGTACACCATTTACCGAGCAGACATCTATTCTTTACCTCTAAATTCTCAATCCCGAAACCACCCTGGTACTCCGGCCTACAAATGATATCCTACTTAGTAAGCCTGTATTTCCTCTTTATTTCATCGCGCTGCCAAAAGAATCTTGATTGATAGAAGCCTAACATTTTTCATACCCCTACAGGTACTTTAGAAAAAGACAGAAGGAACATCGGCATACTCGTGAGCACTCAGTTTATCAGTACTAGCCGACCTCGGTATACATAAGCTTACCCTACTAGCAGCTTAGTTTTTTTTTCAAATCCATCTTCAATACACTTCCACTCCTTGTTTGAAAGCTTGAGAGGGTGAATTGGCATGCCTAGATAACTAAAGGCAGGGTACCAAGTTCACATCCGAACAGTCGTTTATAAGCATTTTGTTCATATTTGACTCTCCCAAAACAGAACAATTCGCTTTTGTTAAAATTGATCTTTCTGACGCCGTTGTAATTGTTCAGCATCCGTAAAAACCCTCTTTTCTCTCTATCAATACAAAAACACACGATTCTCGCGCGTGTTCTTGAAAAAGATGTCTGGAATTCCATTTGAGTGGCTGGGTGCTGCTTTTTTCTTTTCATCTTGTTTCTCTTTGAAAGATTTGGCCTTCTGTGTGTGCGTGTGTTCCCCTGTTCGTTGTGTGTTTTGTCGGCAATTCGCCAATTAGCATGTGTTTCCGCGTCCGTACCTACCTTCCTGCTGAATACTAGTATACCAATCTCCGATCAGCATCACGTCGGGTCGGGTTCTCCTCTTCCTTCTGAGATTTCGTCTGCACTTTCTCATCTGAAGACGTTAGTAATTTGAGATTGGTGTTTTATCTTTCAGATATTACAAGTCGAGTGGTGTTTTATCTAGTCAAGACTCATTGGATTTACTTCCTCAACACCGTCGATTAGAGTGCAACCCAAAGCTGAACACGCGATCTTGAAAACAGAAAACCAAAAAAATAAAATTGAAAAGAGTGAGAGGGTCGTATTAGTCGTATAAGTCGAGTTGAGCAATCAATCATCTAGTCTAGCCACAAGTAATGTTTGAGTTCATCCTCTAGTCTAGCCACAAGAAATGTACAGAGTACTACTGAACCATAGTTCAGATTGGCAAGATGGCACTTCTGGAGCTCCGGCTGTGGCTGAAGGAGAGGAAGGATCGCCGCAACCTCCCTGCTGCCCGGCTGCTGGCTGCGGCGGCGGGGGTGCTGCCCTCCCCCTTGCGGTCCTCCCCGAGAGAAGCAGAGTGAGAGTGGTGGTGGCGCAGGACCTTCTGCAGAGCGAGGTACAAGTGCTTGTCGTTGCAGGAGTCCATGGACAGCGACCTTCTCATCGGCTGCTGCACGTCCAACAACTCTTCCCTCCTCGGGTCAATGCGCTCGTCTCCCATGCTCACTATCGTCGAAGGTACGCCGTCGCCATCGCCACCGACGTCGCTCGTTTCGCCCCGGAACGGCGAGTCGATGTCGACGACCGTGTGGTCGGCTTGGAGTTGGAGGACGTTGACGATGTCGATTTGGTTAAGTATAATCTGGGGCTGGGGCTGGCAGGCGGAGCCGGAGATGGCGGCCCTGCATAGCGGGCAGTTGGCGGTGGCGTGGAGCCAGGCGTCGATGCAGTCGATGTGGAAGAGGTGGAGGCAGGGCGGCAGCAGCCGGAGCCTCTCCCCCTCCTGGAACTCGCTGAGGCACACCGCGCACTCGCTCGCCGCCTGGGCCTGCGGTGCCCGCAGCTGCTTGGACTCCCGGTACCGGAGCGTGGGTATCCGGCGTATCGCCGCCTCCTCCAGGCCGCGGCTCGGCTCTGGTGCTGTGGAGTAGACGATATGGTGGTGATGCTGCGTGGTCGTGACGACGTCGTCGTGGTCGCGGCGCCAGGAGGCGAGGCCGCACCGGGTGAGGAAGAGGTAGTAGGTGAGGAGGAGGAGGGAGGTGGCGAGGATGCCGACGACGGCGACGGAGAGGATGACGAAGCTGTTGCCCGCTAAGGGAGCTGCGCCTGGCGCGCCCATGGTGGTTGGTTAAGCGGGATCGATCGCTCGCAGGCTCGCAGCCCGCCCCGGTGATGCTTGGGAGTGAATGCTGCGCTGTGGTGGCGGTGTTGTTTGTTGAAGCCTTGAAGGCGAGGATGACCGAGCATCCTCATATAGTCATATATAAAACATTCCATTGACGAGTGCTTGAGAAGGAATCTGGTAGCGATGGTGCCACTGCCACTGCAACTGCGTCAGTCAGCGACACGCCTGCTGCTGTTAGCGTGTGGTTGCTTGATCTTTCTGGCGGGGAGGAAGGAAGGAGAGTAGACTTCTAGCAGTCGGTGGTCGTGCCATGGGTGGGAAACGAAGCCCGCCAGTCAACACAAATTGAGCATAACAAACAGAAAAAGCGATCCAGACCACACCACGCCCGCTCCAGGCCACCCGGTGTCAGCTGATAAACGTTTGAAAGAGAGAAAGAGCGTGCCTGGATCCACAACCACGTGAAGGGAAAGAACACCACCTACTACAGAGCGCCGCATGCTCATCATCGCCGACCGCGTTCGGTGGAGGCTGGCAAGTAGGCCCATCGGATCATTGCACGCACGATACACCGTGTTTGCCAGCCCTCCGCTGGTCAATGCGGCCACACCACAGTACTCCATTGGTTTAAGAGTATTCCAACCCACCCCAGCCCAAGTGTGACTGTACCATGGATTGCTCGGAAGTCCAAACGAGAGCAGCTAGCAAGCAGCCACGGTCGGATTTGACGGCCTATTTTTTTTCTGCCAAAAAAGACGGCCTAATTACAGACACTAGCAGCAAGTACAGTCAATCTAGATCCATTCGACATGCACTCTCCGTGGGCGCCGCGCTGAATGAAGCCATAAAGCCATGCCTACGAGAAAAGAATTATCAGGGCATCGTGACCCGTAAATTTGCTCGGTCATCCCGCGGTACATCACGGCAACGCATCACGGCAATGCATATGGGCTACACAATGTGTAGACCAACATAGAGTAAATGAACGATTCAGTTGACAAGTTGAGCAAAAAGAAGTAAAACTTATGATCTCCTCTGTCACGTGCAATGGCCACCTTGCGTCCAGCCGACCAACCACATAGCAAAACTTGATGACGAAGGTCTGGATGGCGTACCATCAATACGCCAACGACCTCACATTGCATTGTTGGATGATGTGCATGTCGTAGGGGCACATTGTGTTTTCGCATGTGAAACGAATCATGCACGCGCTGCCAGAAGGAACCCCTCTGCCCCTGCCTATGAAATAAGCGGATACGGCGAACCATGCATCGCACAACGACTCATCCTCCATGAATGAGTACCGCCGCCATCCTTCGTACTCTAAAAAACGACATGGCGTTCGAAAATAAGCTCAATGGCACTTGACCAAACACCTGTTGGGTGTGCTGACCGCCATGACGAATTCGACACGGGGGCGGAGTGTGCGCGCCTACGGAAGGGCCTTGGGTGGATGCCACCGTCATAAAAGGCGAGCAGGCACATTGGTGTTGGTTGCAGAGGTACGGCAATGCTTGTGTGACGACCGGAGAGGAACAGTGACGGCGGCGGAGGAGGACGATGGGGATGCAGAGCAAGGGGGGGGGAGCAGCGGATTGCAAGAAAATGGGACCGGGAGGGGTTTGGGTGGGCCGGGGCGGTCATACGCGAGCGTGGCAGCGGTTCGGACTCCCGCAAAGCCCCCCTAGCTTGCCTCGTTTTGCATGAAAAAGTGCATCCAGACCACTCAGTGGACCAATACAGTCCCGCGTTGCATGGCACAACACATCCGGACGGCGCGGTCCGGAAGATGCGGGTGATTTGAGAGTTTGGGTTGGAGATGCCCTTAGCAAAAGACATGAACAAAGTAAACGTGTAAGCATAATAAAACAAGAAAAGTGCTTGGAATTGTATGAACAAACATTTACCATTCGTATTCTATCAACCATTTGGATTACACAAATCATCAAAAGCCGATCCTCTACCACTCCTTCATCCTTTCCATCACCGACGGAACCACCTCTACCACGACCACCACTCCTACCCCCTCTAGGGTCTCCATTAGTCTCACCTTTACCACGGCCAGCACTCCTACCCCCTCTAGAGCGTCCATTAGCCTCACCTCTACCGCCACCACCAGGAAAACCCCCTCTACCAGCACCGACGTGACTCCTGATAGGATTGCCCTCCTTTGATATTTTTCTTTTCTTAGAGCATGTTCTCACATTGTGTCTCGTATCAACACATCCATCACAATTGTTAGTTTTTGGAGTGTCAATAAAATGCCTGCTACAAATTGCTTCATGCCAATGTATCCAACTAGGTCATCCATATCGCCTCTCAGCCGCTGTCTCCTTCTACCCTTGGGCTCCACCTTGAGCATAGGATCGTGTTGGGGAACATTGCATGGAAAACAAAAAAAATTATATGCACACACAAGATCTATATATGGAGATGCATAACTACGAGAAGGGAGAGTACGTCTTTGTACCCTCGTAGACCATAAAGCGGAAGCGTTTATCAACGTGGTTGATATAGTCGAACACCATCGCGATCCAACCGATCACGTACCGAACGTACGACAACTCCGCGTCCAGCACATGTTTAGCTCGATGACGTCCTCGCCTTCTTGATCCAACAAGACGGGCGAAGTAGTAGCTGAGTTCTGGCAGCACGACGGCGTGGTGACGGTGGTGATGCAACTATCTCCATAGAGCTTCCCCGAGCACTACGAAAATATGACCAAGGACGGACTAGAGGAAGAGGGGCGCCACACACGGCTTGGGGATCGTGGTGTGTCTTGCCCCTCTTCCTCCACACATATATATAAGTGCGGGGGTGGGAGGGAGGGAAGGCGGGCCAGGGTTTTCCCAAGGGGCCGGCGGCCACCTTGGGATCCTACCATTGGTCGTGCCCCCCTTCCTTCTTGGGTACGCGGGAGGAAGGCGGGAGGGGGTGGCGCCCCCCCTTTCCTTTCTTTCATGATGAGGGGAAGACAGGAGGGGCTAGACCTCCCCCTTTCCTTCTCTAGAGCCGGTGGCCTACAGGTGGGGCGAGCCAGCCACTTGTGGGTTGCTGTACATCCCTCTATCCTGCGGTACATCACGGCAACGCATATGGGCTACACAATGTGTAGAGCAACATTGAGTAAATGAATGATTCAGTTGACAAGTTGAGCAAGAAGAAGTAAAACTTATGATCTCCTCTGTCACGTGCAATGGCCACCTTGCGTCCAGCCAACCAACCACGTAGCAAAACTTGGTGACGAAGGTCTGGATGGCGTACCATCAATACGCCAACGACCTCACATTGCATTGTTGGATGATGTGCATCTCGTAGGGGCGCATTGTGTTTTCGTATGTGAAACGAATCATGCACGCGCTGCCAGAAGGAACCCCTCTGCCCCTGCCTATGACATAAGCGGATACGGCCAACCATGCATCGCACAACAACTCATCCTCCATGAATGAGTACCGCCCCGTCCTTCGTACTCTAAAAAAACGACATGGCGTTTGAAAATAAGCTCAGTGGCACTTGACCAAACACTTGTTGGGTGTGCTGACCGCCATGACGAATTCGACACGGGGGCAGAGTGTGCGCGCCTACGAAAGGGCCTTGGGTGGATGACACCGTCATAAAAGGTGAGCAGGCACATTGGTGTTGGTTGCAGAGGTACGGCAATGCTTGTGTGACGGCCGGAGAGGAACAGTGATGGCGGCGGAGGAGGACGGTGGGGATGCAGAGCAAGGGGGGAGCAGCGGATTGCAAGAAAATGGGACCGGGAGGGGTTTGGGTGGGCCAGGACGGTCATACGCGAGCGTGGCAGCGGTTCGGACTCCCGCAAAGCCCCCTGAGGGAGTCCTGGACTAGGGGGTGTCCGGACAGCCGGACTATCATCGTCCGCCAGACTCCAAGACTACGAAGATACAAGATTGAAGACTCCGTCCCGTGTCCGGATGGGACTTTCCTTGGCGTGGAAGGCAAGCTTGGCGATACGGATATGTAGATGTCCTACCATTGTGACCGACTCTGTGTAACCCTAGCCCTCTCTGGTGTCTATATAAACCGGAGGGCTTTAGTCCGTAGGACACAACATCCATTACAACAATCATACCATAGGCTAGCTTCTAGGGTTTAGCCTCCTTGATCTCGTGGTAGATCCACTCTTGTAATACACATCATCAATATTAATCAAGCAGGACGTAGGGTTTTACCTCCATCAAGAGGGCCCGAACCTGGGTAAAACATCGTGTCCCTCGTCTCCTGTTACCATCCGCCTAGACGCACAGTTCGGGACCCCCTACCCGAGATCCGCCGGTTTTGACACCGACACCCCCGCTAGCTTGCCTCGTTTTGCATGAAAAAGTGCGTCCAGACCACTCAGTGCACCAATACAGTCCCGCGTTGCATGGCACAACACATCCGGACGGCACGGTCCGGAAGATGCGGGTGATTTGAGAGTTTGGGTTGGAGATGCCCTTAGCAAAAGACATGAACAAAGTAAACGTGTAAGCATAATAAAACAAGAAAAATGCTTGGAATAGTATGAACAAACATTTACCATTCGTATTCTATCAACCATTTGGATTACACAAATCATCAAAAGCCGATCCTCTACCACTCCTTCATCCTTTCCATCACCGACGGAACCACCTCTACCACGACCACCACTCCTACCCCCTCTAGGGTCTCCATTAGTCTCACCTTTACCACGGCCAGCACTCCTACCCCCTCTAGAGTGTCCATTAGCCTCACCTCTACCACCACCACCAGGAAAACCCCCTCTACCAGCACCAGCGTGACTCCTGATAGGATTGCCCTCCTTTGATATTTTTCTTTTCTTAGAGCATGTTCTCACATTGTGTCTCATATCATCACATCCACCACAATTGTTAGTTTTCGGAGTGTCAATAAAATGCCTGCTACAAATTGCTTCATGCCAATGTATCCAACTAGCCATATCGCCTCTCAGCCGCTGTCTCCTTCTACCCTTGGGCTCCACCTTGAGCATAGGATCGTGTTGGGGAACGTTGCATGGAAAACAAAAAAAATTATATGCACACGCAAGATCTATCTATGGCGATGCATAACTACGAGAAGGGAGAGTACGTCTTTGTACCCTCGTAGACCATAAAGCGGAAGCGTTTATCAACGTGGTTGATATAGTCGAACACCCTCGCGATCCAACCAATCACGTACCGAACGTACGACACCTCCGCGTCTAGCACATGTTTAGCTCGATGACGTCCTCGCCTTCTTGATCCAACAAGATGGGCGAAGTAGTAGCTGAGTTCTGGCAGCACGACGGCGTGGTGACGGTGGTGATGCAACTATCTCCATAGAGCTTCCCCGAGCACTACGAAAATATGACCGAGGACGGACTAGAGGGAGAGGGGCGCCGCACACGGCTTGGGGATCGTGGTGTGTCTTATCCCTCTTCCTCCACACATATATATAAGTGCGGCGGGGGGGAGGAGGGAAGGCGGCCCAGGGTTTCCCCAAGGGGCCGGCAGCCACCTTGGGCTCCTACCATTGGTCGTGCCCCCCTTCCTTCTTGGGCGCGCGGGAGGAAGGAGGGAGGGGGTCGCGCCCGCCCTCCTTTTCCTTTCTTTCATGATGAGGGGAAGACAGGAGGGGCTAGCCCTCCCCCTTTCCTTCTCTAGAGCCGGTGGCCTACTGGTGGTGCGCGCCAGCCACTTGTGGGTTGCTGTGCTCCCCTCTTTTGGCCCATATGGCCCAATAACCTCCCGGGGCCTCCCGGAACCCCTTCCGGTGATCCGATGACGACCCGATACATTCCAAAACCTTTTCGGTGACCAAATAACATCATCCTATATATCAATATTTACCTCAGACCATTTTGGAGCACCTCGTCATGTCCGTGATCTCATCCGGGATTCCGAACAACATTTAGTTATCAACTCACATAACTCATACAATATTATATCATCAACGAATGTTAAGCGTGCGGACCCTACGGGTTCGAGAATGATATAGACATCACTGAGATGCCTCTCCGGTCAATAACCAATCTCGGGACCTAGATGTCCATATTGGTTCCTGCATATTCCACGAAGATCTTTATCGGTCGAACCTTTATGACAACATACGTAATTCCTTTTGTCTGTTGGTATGTTACTTGCCCGAGATTCGATCGTCGATATCTTCATATCTAGTTCAATCTCGTTACCGGCAAGTATCTTTACTCGTTCTGTAATACATCATCTCATAACTAACTCCTTAGTCACTTTGCTTGCAAGCTTCTTGTGATGTGTATTACCGAGAGGGCCCAGAGATACCTCTCCGATACATGGGGTGACAAATCCCAATCTCGTTCCATGCCAACTCAACAGACACCTTCGGAGATACCTGTAGAGCATGTTTATGATCACCCAGTTACGTTGTGACGTTTGATAGCACACAAGGTATTCCTCTGGTATCCGAGAGTTGCATGATCTCATGGTCGAAGAAACATGTATTTGACATTAAGAAAGCAGTAGCAATAAACTAAACGATCATATGCTATGCTAACTATTGGGTCTTGTCCATCACATCATTCTCCTAATGATGTGATCACGCTATCAAATGCCAACTTATTTCTATGGTCAGGAAACCTTAACCATCTTTTGATCAACGAGCTAGTCTAGTAGGGGCTCACTAGGGACACAATATTTGTTAATGTATTCACACATGTATACAATTCTAGCATGAATAATAAACCTTTATCATGAATAAGGAACTATAATAATAAAAACTTCATTATTGCCTCTAGGGCATATTTCCATCAGTCTCCCACTTTGAAAGGATCGATATGGTTGACTAGAGGGGGGGGTGAATAGGCAACTAACAATTTTTAAGCTTTTCTTTCTCAAATTAAACTTTGCAACAAAATAGGTTGTCTAGATATGCAACTAGGTGAGCAACCTATATGATGCAAGAACAACTAGCGCACAAGCAAGCAAGAGATGTAACAATAAGTAAGCTTGCGGAAGTAAAGGCACGGAATAACCAAGAGTGGAGCCGGTGGAGACGAGGATGTGTTACCGGAGTTCCTTCCTTTTAAAGGGAAGTACGTCTCCGTTAGAGCGGTGTGGAGGCACAATGCTCCCCAAGAAGCCACTAGGGCCACCGTATTCTCCTCACGCCCTCACACGATGCGAGATGCCGTGATTCCACTATTGGTGCCCATGAAGGCGGCGACCGAACCTCTACAAGCAAGGTTGGGGCAATCTCCACAACAATCGGAGGCTCCCAACAACAACAACACCACGAAGCTTCACCACAATGGAGTATGGTTTCGAGGTGACCTCAACCATCTAGGGTGCTCAACACCCAAGAGTAACAAGATCCGCAAGGGATAAGTGGGGGGAATCAAATATCCTTGTGGTGGAAGTGTAGATCGGGCCCTTGTCACCCAATCCCGAGCAAATCAAACAAATCAACAAGTTTGATTGGCTAGGGAGAGAGATGGGGCGAAAATGGAGCTTGGAGCAACAATGGAGCTTAGAGGTGGAAGAGGTAATCTACTAGAGGTAGAAGACACCCCTTATATAGTCGTGGGAAAAATCCAACCGTTATCCACATGTTTATCCCGCGACGCACGGTACTACCGCTCCAAGGAGGCGGTACTACCGTGAGGCTGCGCGGTACTACCGTGGGAGACCACGGTACTATCAAGAAGCAGCACTGAGCCGAACTAGCTCAGTATAAGGGCGATACTACGCTGGGCGGTACTATCGCTCCCCTTGCGGTACTACCGCAAGGCGGAGAGTCACGGTTTAGGAAGGCGCGGATGAAATAAATTACATCCGTGCCTACTTCCGCTGAAACTGGGGTGGTGCAAAAACCCGACGCGGTACTACCGCATGCGAGGCGCGGTACTACCGTGGACGGCGCGGATGTAAAAAATTACATCCGCGCCTACTACCGCGATACTGCGGTACTAGGTCGAAGGACCACGGTACTGCGACTCCTAGGGAGCGGTACTACCGTGGGCCCCCGCGGTACTACCGTGCTGGACGAGCGGTACTACCGTGGGGGGCGCGGATGTAAAAAATTACATCCGCCCCTACTACCGCACCGGAGCGGCACAAGGCCAGGGTGCCGCGGTACTACCGCGCCAAGAGGGCGGTACTACCGTGACACGCCGCGGTACTACTGCTTGTACCTGCGGTACTACCGCAAGTACAGCAGTAGTCGCCAGTTTTCTGCACAACCAAGATAACGACGGGTAGCTCCAAGGTGCAAGGAAAGGAGGGACAAGTGTATGTGTGATTCCACCCTACCTTTCTGACGCGGACCCCCTCTTAATAGTACGGCTCTCCTACGACTCAACTCCACCAAAGAGAAACGTAGAACAACGCCGGCTTCAACAGTCTCCGAGGGGCACCGAATCGTCTTGTGCCTAATGATGAAGTATCTGAGGGACTCAAGGCACACGATTAGTCCGCAAAAGCATTGTCATCAATCACCAAAACACTTAGGGATAAATATGCCCTTACAATCTCCCCCTTTTTGGTGGATTGATGACAACACGGGATTTGCACATAGATAAGAAAATTTAGAGCAGGGGCAAACCCCACCTCTCTAGAATATAGACGGGCTCCCCCTAGATGTGTGCACTTTAGATGAATGCTTTGGACTGCATGGCACACAAACTAGGATCAACACCCCCCCTATATTTTAGAGACCAAGGCCTGATCATAAGCATAGCATATCATGATAATAAGCATAGCATAGCATAGCATGAAGGTAGCATAATATAGCACAAACTAGCTAGGATAGATAGAGAGCATATGTCTTACACCATACGAGGTAAAGTAACCAAAGTACGAACGAGAAATCAGCAAATAGTTCAACCAAGAAAAGCAAACACATGCCACACACGACTCGCAAACTCGCAAATCCCTACACTCTCTCCCCCTTTGGCATCGAGACGCCAAAAAGGCAGAGAGGACACCTACACACACGAGGTGGCTCAAGCAAAGAAGTCGTCCCAAGCCTCTTCGTCAGACGCCTCTGCAGCTGGAATGGACTCCTCGACATCCTCCTCAGAATCAGTCCACCTGTATCCTTGCTTCTCCATCCACTCGGTCTCAGGAGTGATGTGCTCCTCAGACCCGCCAGACACATCCTCGCCATAGAGCTGCAAGACCTTGTTGTGCCAGCGACGACTCTCCTTGGACTCCACGTGAGCCCTGTACTGCCCCTTAGCTTGCATGCAGAAAAGAGACTTCATCTTATCCTTCAACTTCTTGGCCCATGATGGCCTAGGGCACTCTGGGAAGGCCTAGCAGCACGGCCCTCAGCAACATCCTCTGCGCCAGCAGCCTCCTCATCAACAGCAGCCCTAGCAGCAGTCGCCTCGGCACGAGTAGTGGTGTTGGCCCAGTTAGACTTGATACGAAGACAAATGGGCTCATGGCGAATCCAGTCTGGAGCCAGGAACTCCTCCTCAGGGTACATCTTCTCCCAAGTATTCGAAATCAGCAGAAACAGGTAGGGCCCATAGATAGGCACCTTGCGGTTGAACACAGCAAACCGAAGCTCACACCACATGATGTGAGAGACATCAAGTGGCTGAGTCTGAGACGAGCGAGCCTCCTGGCAAATAAGCATCATATCCACCATATAGGCATGAACCTTGTCTTTGTCACCAATGCGAGGAAACAGGGAGTTGCGGAAGATGCGGTACATGATATCCAGAAAGGGGTTGAGTACCAAAGTTGTCTTGTCATTGGCGAGCGTCTTCTCAACCATGAATGGGGTGAGCTTGTCCTTGTTGGCAGAATCAGCATTGCCATGGGGACGAACACCGACTGGAGTGTTAAGTCCTTCATCAGGAACCTGAAGCAAATCCATGAACTCCTTCCAGGTAGCAGACAGTTGACGGCCATTGGTCATCCAGGTCATCCTTCTTTCTTCATTGGAGTGAAAGTACACAGAGGCAAAGAACTGACATATGATCTCAGGGTCATAGTCCAGGTGGAAGGTGATCACATGCTCAATGCCAAACTGCTCCACCAAGTCCAGAGCCTCCCCAAAGTAGTCACGGAACTTGTCCTTCCTCATATGGTGCATATCAATCCACTTCACCTCCACATAGGTATTCTGCTTGTTCTTGATGACATCCAAATAGATTTGGGTTTGGGTCTTGTTCCAGAATAGCTCACAGCCTCTGACAGTGGAGCGCGGGTGCACATAGGGGTGAAGCTGCCTGAGACGGACATACTCAGTAGGGGCTATCTCATCCATACCCCTGGCGGGCTCCTTGTGCTTGCTAGCTGTGGTCTTGACATTGCGCTTGGACGCAGATGATCCCTCTGGAACTTCTCCTGGGTTGCGCAGACGCTTGGAGCCAGTGTCACGAATGGGATTGGACCGGCGAGAGCCACCACCTGAGACACACACGCAAAGCACTAAAACAAAAACGCGAATAGGATCAATGCAAAGGCCATAAAACAACACAGGAAACTCATAGGAGGCATACAAGTAAGTTGGCATGCGATAGAAGTGAGCCACGGTAGAATAGCCATTGTCTGCGGTACTAAAGGAATAGTACAGCTCCAGACGCGGTAGTACCGTGCGAGGTCACGGTAGTACCGTGGCTGAAGCAGTAGTAGGCTCTTAGTACCGCATGGGGCGCGGTAGTACCGCTCCCGAGGGGCGGTAGTACCGCGTCGCATCAGATCTAACATGATTTGAATCTGAAAAGAACCACGAAACCATGGCGGTGCTACAGTGATCAGATCTAGCGCAAGACAACAATACAAGTGTAAATCCTATGCAATACCACACTCCTTCATCCTACTCTTGCAGAGATTTAGACTAGGAATCCCAAGAACACACAAGTCTCCCCCAAAACCTAAAAACACCAAATACAATCAAAAGGAGAGGGATTTGGGGAAAAACCTTGGTCCATAGCAAGAGCATGTGGTGGGGAACGATCCCACCGGACGGAATCACGGGAGGGCAGCCGGTGAAGGAGATCCGGCGACGAACGCCGGTTCCGTTTGTGAGCACGGGAGAGGAAGAGACGACATGGAGAGAGAGGACACGAATGGGTATGGGGAGTTAGAACTCCCCCTGCCCGTCCTTATCCCCACGCGCTCGACCCGGCGCGGTAGTACCGCGGGTCATCGCGGTAGTACCGCTCGGGCGGAAGTACCGCGCCGAGGCGGTAGTACCGCTCAACCAGGCAGTAGTAAAAAAATTACTGCCGCGTGCGGACGGTAGTATCGTGCTCCTATCTGCGGTAGTACCGTGGAAGGCCGCGGTAGTACCGTGGCCAACCGCGGTAGTACCGTGAGCTCACGACACCGAAGGTTTCAAACAAGAGAGAAAAAAATGCCTTTGCACGGAAAAAGACACACACACGAAACCACAAGAACAAGCACAGACCAGAGGTACAACAGGAAATCCCCAAGCGACAAAGCCTCTTGAGGAGAGAGGGCGGTGGCCGAAGCCACCTATGTTTGAGTTGGATGGTATGGCACCGCGAAGAATTATCCTTGGGCCCGTGACCAAAACTCGTCTTTGAAGCACAAGTACCATCAAAAATGGCTAATGTGAAAGAGGTGATCTATTTATGCATAATGGGGGGAGGGAGAATTCATTGAGAGAACAACACTCCCCCTATGTCCATGCCTACACCTAAACGAGACAACAAGTTGAGTGTGGTGGGGGGTGCATGGTTTCAAGTCACATTGCTCAAATCAATGATATTTAGCTCATGCCTTAACTCGCGAAATCTTGCTTCATCCAAGGGCTTCGTGAAAATATCTGCAAGGTTATCATGAGTGTTGACATACTTGAGCTCGATCTCCCCTCGCCTAATGTGATCCCGGATGAAGTGATACCGAATCTCAATGTGCTTCGTCTTGAAGTGTTGCACCGGGTTGAGAGAAATCTTGATGGCACTTTCATTATCACACCAAAGAGGCACTTTGTCACAAATGACACCATACTCCTTTAAAGTTTGCCTCATCCATAGGAGTTGAGCACAACAACTACCGGCCGCCACATACTCCGCTTCGGTGGACGAGAGAGACACACAACTTTGCTTCTTGGAAGACCAACTTACCAAAGAGCAACCAAGAAATTGGCACCCTCCGGAAGTGGACTTCCTATCCACTTTGTGATGCGGAGCATCCTTCCATCATCCCCATGGACTCTACATCAACACATCCAACCCCACAAGGACCTATAACTCGAGCACGAGCAAGAGCTCTTGAAACCGAGGTGACATCACTCCTCTCACAATTCCCTTTCGATTCACATGAGACATGGTTACTACCTCAAACGGAAATGATATGCATGCTTAGGTACCAAGGAGTCAACCTAGAAGAAGCTACAGCTCAAGAGGGACATCAAGAGCGAGAGGAGGAGCTGCAGAGTCCAGGGCGAGCGGTACTACCGCTCAAGCCAAGCGGTACTACCGCTGAGCTGAGCCAGGCGGCACTACCGCTCGAGATCCGCCCTACGTCCGCCGAACCCGACAATCTCCAGGAATCGAACGGCGCCAGAGCGGTACTACCGCCCTCCCGAGCGGTACTACCGCTGAAGCACCTCAAGCGGTACTACCGCCCTCCCAAGCGGTACTACCGCTGAAGCACCTCAAGCGGTACTACCGCCCATAGGACCGGTACTATCGCCCTGCCTGCATGCAGCCTTTCGGGCCGAGGCCCATGTACTCGTTTCGCCCCCAACTTACCCCTTGGAGAACCTAGACTATAAATAGACCATCCCCTCATCCTTTCTAGGGTTAGCATTGGATTAGCTCATATTTGTGTGTGAGAGAGCCTTTGCTCATCCACCGGTACTTCTCCACGGAGATCAGGACCTCCGTCTAGGAGAAGATCCACCGGATTCAAGACCCCTATACGGAAGATCCTCGTGGATTCAGGACCTCCTCCGGGAGAAGAACGGCTACCTTTGTATCTTTCCTTTGTTGATTTTGGACCATGTATCACTCGTGCTTCGATGATCTAGACCTTGTGTGATTGATCTCTTGTCGGTTGAGTGTCTCTCTCGTTCTTCCCCGTGATTTCCTCTCGTGCTTCCGCGTGTTTTTCGTGTTTTCCTCCGTAGGATCCCCTCCAAACGTGAAGGATCGTCGAATTAGGGTTCCACCCTACATCATATGGTATCATGAGCCACGTTGATCACATTTTTGGAGCCCCTACCCCGTGATTTCTAGCTTGATTTTGTTGTTTTCGTCCTAAAACCCCGAAAATCCCCACAAAAATAGCCCCAAATTTTTTTGTGATTTGTTGGTTTGATGATGTTTTGTTGATTTTGATCCGTGGATTTGCTTGGTTTCGAGTCGATCTAGCATCCCGCCAAGTTTCACCTCTTTCCATCCACAAAATCCATCGAATTTTGACCCCGAAATCATCCATTTCCGCCCCAAAATCGCGAAACAATTCGAGCAGTCGAGAAAATCCCGACACGAGCGGTACTACCGCCCTACAGAGCGGTACTACCGCTGTGAACCTCAAGCGGTACTACCGCCCCGCGAATGGTACTACCGCCAGGCCCCCTTCCAGCCGAAATAGTCGAAAAATCCCGACACGAGCGGTACTACCGCCCTTCCCAGCGGTACTACCGCCCTGGCCATTTCCAGCTTTCCGAGTTTCACCATTTCCACCATAACTTCCACATCCGGAGTCCGATTTTCGCGTTCTTTAGCTCGTTGAGAAGCTATTGACATTCTCCATCCTCCTAGATAGGCTACAACACCATTGGACACCATCTAAATTTCCGAATATTGGCATCTTTGCCTAGGGCTTTCACCACATCATACGCTATACCTCCTCCACTTTCCGCTACCACCATTGTTGCTTTTGTTCTTTGTGAATTTGAGTTGTGGTTCCCGTGTCCTATTGTGTTTCGGCTATATAGGTACGGTTCGACGTCAACATCACCACCGCTCATCTTCGCCAAGGACTCATCATCGCCAAGGACGGTAACCTCGGCGACATCTTTGTCATCTCTCGCAATTGCATTGATAACCAACATAGCCCATCTTTTGCGTTGCTTACCCATCGAGACTAGCCATTGAGTATTGCCGGCAACGTGGCTTGTGCACATTAGGGATCATACATACCATACCATAGTGGTGCATATCTTGAGATCCACTTGTGTGTCACAAAGTTGTCATCGCATACACAATTGCTATCTTGGTTCGTGAAGTTTGCATAAGAGAAAGAGCCACCCAACCTTTTACGCAAAAGAGAAAGATAAGCAAAGAGCTTATAAGCAAGAACCATAGCATCATACTACATTAAGATTGTCATATAAGATCATCTTGGATCATTGCACCGAAATACCATACATATAGCATACTTGGGATAGAGATCGTTGCATTTTTGCCTAGTAGGTTGTGCACAAGCTCCGTATCCGCCTATTGTGCAATCGTGCTAGCGTCTCTCTAGTATTGTGTAACAAGAGCATTTTCGTGGATTCCACATTTTGGCTCACTTTTGGTTTGCACAATCCCATTTATCTATTTGCGTGTGTGTTTCCGTGTACCACTATATGCTTGGTCTACTTGTTACATTTGCGAATTTGCGAATCTTCTTCAACATTTTTGAGTCAAGCTAACGATTGCAATCAATTTTGTGCCACCATCCTAACCAAGCTCCACCAAAAGCTTTTACTTGTGTAGGTGTGAGAATCGACAAGGATCGGTACCAATAGTGCTATTTCATTGTCCGCATTTGAGTGAACTTGATTCATCTTCAACTTTGGTCAAAGGTACATTGGTATTCATTCTTCTCCTTCTACCACTCACAATTTGCTTGAAATGATGGATAGGCCAAGTTCTTCGACAAATCCACTCTTCATCGAGCAAGACGACGACATGTCATCATACGTCACCAAGAGCCACCTCTTCGGCGCGCAACGAGCTCTCCATCAAGAGCAACAAGCAATGATCGAACGCATCGACAACCTCTCCTCCGACTTGCGACTCTCCGAGAAACGTACACGCGATTACTTCGACAACAAACTCGACGCGCACAAGAAAGAGAACGATGCAAGAATGGACGAGATCCGCGCCTTGTTGGTGAACCGGCGCACTTCTACCTCTTCACACTCAAGACGGAGCCACTCAAGTCGCCACTCCGACGACTCCTCCGACACAAGTACACCGTCATCGAACATTCTTCGCCGAGCCGCGCGTCAAGACCGTCATGCATCTCGCAACCCGCTACACGACAAGAATCTCCAAGAGCAAGTTGATGAAGAAGTTCCTCGTCCTCAATCGAGCCAAATGGCGTTTGCTCAAGCTCAAGAACGACAACGTCTTCGCCACCAACAAGAACAAGAACGAGCGCGCCTACACCAAGAGAAACAAGACGCCGAGGCTCAACGTCTTCAACAACAACAACGAAGCACAAGCTCTTGAGGCGGAACGCGCCTTCAAGCATCAACTCGAGCTCGCCAACCGCAATCGCGAAGGCGCCAATCAAGAAGAAGCACCGTGAAGAAATACAAGAGAGGAACTACCATCCGCGCGCAACGTCAAGCTCCTCAAGCTCATCCTCAAACTCAAGGTCAACAAGAGCAAGTTGATCATGGACTTCCTCCTCGCCAAGAGCAACATGAGGATGATTACCCTCCACGTCAAGAACGTCATCATCACCATCGACCTCAAAACAATGAAGAACATCGCTATGGCAAGCTCAAGTTCACAATGCCCAAGTTCAATGGAACCAATGATCCCGAAGAGTACCTCTCATGGGCATTGAAGGTCGAAAAAATCTTTCGTTTGCATAACTATGAGGAAGAGAAGAAGATCGCTATGGCATCACTTGAGTTCCAATACTATGTGCTCATATGGTGGGAACAAGTCCTTGAGCGCCGACAAGCAAGAGGTGAACCTCCAATCACCACTTGGGCTCAAATGAAGGATGTCATGCGAGTACGTTTTGTGCCAACCTACTACAACCGTGATCTCTTCAAGAAACTACAACTCCTCAAGCAAGGAACAAAGAGTGTTGAAGAATACTACAAGGAAATGGAGATTGCCATGATTCGAGCCAATGTCAAGGAAGATGATGAGCAAACAATGGCACGATTCTTGAATGGACTCAACCATCCCATCAAGAAGATCGCCGACTTCCAACCCTACTCCAACCTCATTGAGCTCGTGCATCAAGCTACAAAGGCGGAACGTCAAGTACAAGATGACTTCAAGTACGCCAAGTACTCCTCCAAGATACACGGCTTCTCCAACAACCAAGCTTCAACAACTACTCCAACTTCGACATCAATCAAGCCTTCTTCAAGCAACGACGACAAGTCAAGTTACAAGAAAACTTCCACAAGTTCAAGTCGCCTTCCTCCTACTACAAGCAACTCCAAGCCGCGTGCTTCATCATCTACTCCAACCGATGAGACCGTCAAGACAAGCTCCTTCAAGTGTTTTACTTGCGGCGGCCAAGGCCACAAGTCCTATGAATGCACCAACAAGCGCACCATGATCCTCAACGACGATGGCACATACGACTCAATGAGTGAAGATGAAATGGAAGCTATTGAGCAAGTGGCCATGCACCGGCGCATCAATGAGGATGAAGATGATCAAGTCTTTTGTGATGAAGATACGAGCCCCGCTCTTGTTGTCTCCAAGGTCTTGACACTTCAACATCAACAAGAAGAAGACCAACGATGCCACATCTTCCACACAAAGGCCGGCATCAATGGACGATCCGTCAAGGTTATCATCGATGGAGGTAGTTGCCACAACTTGGCAAGCGAAGAACTATGCTCCAAGCTCCAATTGGTCAAGAAGAAGCATCCGCAACCCTACAAGGTTCAATGGCTAAGTGACTCCGGCACTATACGAGTTGAGCATACGGTCCAAGTATCATTCAAAATAGGTGCATATGAGGACACTTTGGAGTGTGATGTGGTCCCAATGACCGTTTGCCACCTCCTCCTTGGTCGGCCATGGCAATTTGACCGTGGTGTCTACCACAATGGGCGTACAAACCACTATAGCTTCAAGATGAAAGGCAAAGAATATGTCCTACGACCCATGTCTCCTAGTCAAGTGCTAGCCGACAAACAAGCCACCAACCAAAGAGAGAAGAGTGAGAAAGTGAGCCACCAAAAAGTGAGTGAGAGCCACAAGCCAAATTTGAGCGCCTCTTAGCCTAGAGAAAAACCTCATACTATTAAGCCACCAAACATGAGATGAGAGAAGTGTGTGAGAACCCATCGAGAGTGATGCACTTTGTCCTAGTGTGCAAGGATGGAGCACCACAAACTAACACCACTCATGAGCTACCTTTGGTGTTTCAATCTCTTTTGCAGGAATTTCAAGATGTTTTCCCCGATGAGCTACCTCCGGGTGTACCTCCTCTTCGAGGCATTAAGCATCGAATCGACCTCATCCCCGGAGCGCCACTTCCAAACAAAGCTCCCTACCGTGTCAATCCCGAAGAAACCAAAGAGATTCAATGGCAAGTACAACAACTACTCGACAACGGTCATGTACGTGAAAGCTTAAGCCCTTGTGCCGTGCCCGTTATACTTGTGCCTAAGCCCGATGGAAGTTTCCGCTTGTGCTCCGATTGTAGACCCATAAATGCTATCACCATGCGCTATAGGCATCCCATTCCTCGCTTAGATGATATGCTTGATGAACTTAGTGGAGCCAACTTTTTCTCAAAAATTGATCTTAAAAGTGGCTATTATCAAATCCGCATTCATGAGGGTGATGAATGGAAAACAGCTTTTAAAACCAAATTTGGCTTATATGAGTGGTTGGTTGTGCCTATGGGTTTGTCGGAAGCCCCCGGAACTTTTGTGCGTCTCATGCATCATGTGCTTAGACCTTATATTGGAATCTTTGTTGTGGTTTACTTCAATGATATTCTTGTGTTTAGCAAAACCATGAAAGAGCATCTTGATCATGTTAAGCTTGTTTTGCAAACGCTTCGAAAGGAAAGTCTTTATGCCAACTTGAAAAAATGCACTTTTGGAGTTGACAAAGTGGTTTTCTTGGGTTTCATTGTCTCTTCCAAGGGTGTCAATGTTGATGAATCTAAGATCAACGCAATTAAAACTTGGCCCCAACCCACCAATTTGCAACAAGTGCGAAGTTTCCTTGGTCTTGCAGGTTTTTACCGTCGCTTTGTGAAAAACTTTAGCACTATTGCAGCCCCTTTGCATGCTTTAAGTAAGAAGAATACTCTTTTTGTTTGGGGAACTTTGCAATCAACCGCTTTTGATGAGCTCAAGTCTTTGCTTACTCATGCTCCAATTCTTGCTTTGCCCAATTTTGACAAAACTTTTGAGGTCCATTGTGATGCAAGTGGTACCGGAATTGGCGGAGTTTTAATGCAAGAAAAACGAGTCATTGCTTATTTTAGTGAAAAACTCTCCGGTGCTCAACTTAACTATCCCGTGTATGACAAAGAATTGTATGCTTTAGTGCGTGTGCTAAATGTTTGGGAACATTATCTTAGACCTCATGAGTTTGTCATCCATACCGATCATGAAACGCTTAAGTACTTAAAAGGTCAAACTAAATTGAACAAGCGTCATGCCAAATGGAGTGAATTTATTGAATCTTTTCCATATGTGATCAAGTACATTAAGGGCAAGGAAAATGTAGTTGCTGATGCACTTTCACGAATATGCACGCTTGTCACCCAACTTGAGTTGAATGTTATTGGCTTTGAGCACATAAAAGATTTGTATGCTAGTGATCCATCTTTTCCACCTCATTATGCTAAATGTTTGACGCATACATCTTGGGAACAATATTACCTTAAGGATGGTTATCTTATGAGAGCTAACAAACTTTGCATACCCGAGTCTTCTCTTCGTTTGCTACTTTTGCAAGAGGCTCATGGAGGTGGACTCATGGGACATTTTGGACGCGACAAGACCTTCGCCACGCTCTCCAAGAACTACTTTTGGCCCAAGATGTTTCGAGATGTCTCGCGCTTCACCACCCGATGCTCTACATGCTGCAAAGCTAAGTCAAAAGCTCAATCTCCTGGTCTTTACATGCCTCTTCCTATTCCTTATCAACCTTGGGAAGACATTAGCATGGATTTTGTACTTGGTTTGCCTAGAACTCAAAATGGAAAGGATTCCGTGTTTGTTGTTGTGGACCGATTTTCTAAGATGGCACATTTCATTCCTTGCAACAAGGTAGACGATGCTTCACATATTGCAAATCTCTTTTGTAGGGAAATCTGGCGCCTTCATGGAGTACCGAAGACAATCGTCTCCGACCGCGACGTCAAGTTCTTGAGTTACTTTTGGAAGACTCTATGCGCCAAGCTCGGAATCAAGCTCTTGTTCTCATCCGCATACCATCCTCAAACCGACGGCCAAACAGAGGTGATGAACCGGACTCTCTCCACTCTACTTCGCGTGTTGATCAAGAAGAACATCAAGGAGTGGGAAGCATGTCTACCCATCGCCGAGTACGCCTACAACCCATTGTCCCCATTGGACATTCTACCTCTTCCTCTACAAGAGCGCACCAACCTCGACGCAAGTGCACGTGCAAGCTACATCAAGAAGATGCATGAAGATACAAGACACACCATCGAGCGCCAAGTACAACGACTAACGACCAAGCTCAACATCGACAAGCAACTCATGATCTTCAACATAGGCGATCTCGTGTGGCTACACCTTCGCAAGGAACGCTTCCCCAACGAACGCAAGTCCAAACTTCTACCTCGAGCCGATGGACCCTTCAAGGTGTTAGCACGCTACAACAACAACGCCTACAAGCTCGACATACCAAGCGACAAGTACAACGTGAGCGACACCTTCAACGTCAAAGACCTCTCGCCTTTCCATGGTGATGAAGATCTTGATCCGAGGTCGGATCCTTTCGAAGGGAGGGGATATGATGCGGAGCATCCTTCCATCATCCCCATGGACTCTACATCAACACATCCAACCCCACAAGGACCTATAACTCGAGCATGAGCAAGAGCTATTGAAACCGAGGTGACATCACTCCTCTCACAATTCCCTTTCGATTCACATGAGACATGGTTACTACCTCAAACGGAAATGCTATGCATGCTTAGGTACCAAGGAGTCAACCTAGAAGAAGCTACAGCTCAAGAGGGACATCAAGAGCGAGAGGAGGAGCTGCAGAGTCCAGGGCGAGCGGTACTACCGCTCAAGCCAAGCGGTACTACCGCTGAGCTGAGCCAGGTGGCACTACCGCTCGAGATCCGCCCTACGTCCGCCGAACCCGACAATCTCCAGGAATCGAACGGCGCCAGAGCGGTACTACCACCCTCCCGAGCGGTACTACCGCTGAAGCACCTCAAGCGGTACTACCGCCCTCCCGAGCGGTACTACCGCTGAAGCACCTCAAGCGGTACTACCGCCCATAGGACCGATACTACCGCCCTGCCTGCGTGCAGCGTTTCGGGCCGAGGCCCATGTACTCGTTCCGCCCCCAACTTACCCCTTGGAGAACCTAGACTATAAATAGACCATCCCCTCATCCTTTCTAGGGTTAGCATTGGATTAGCTCATATTTGTGTGTGAGAGAGCCTTTGCTCATCCACCGGTACTTCTCCACGGAGATCAGGACCTCCGTCTAGGAGAAGATCCATCGGATTCAAGACCCCTATCTGGGAAGATCCTCGTGGATTCAAGACCTCCTCCGGAGAAGAACGGCTACCTTTGTATCTTTCCTTTGTTGATTTTGGACCATGTATCACTCGTGCTTCGATGATCTAGACCTTGTGTGATTGATCTCTTGTCGGTTGAGTGTCTCTCTCGTTCTTCCCCGTGATTTCCTCTCGTGCTTCCGCGTGTTCTTCGTGTTTTCCTCCGTAGGATCCCCTCCAAACGTGAAAGATCGACGAATTAGGGTTCCACCCTACATCACTTTGTCTCCCGCCCAATGGGAATCCGTGAAACCTTCAAGCTTGAAGTTTGCCTCTCTTGGGTACTATAAGCCAAAGTTTGGGGTATGAGCCAAATATCGAAAGATTTGCTTGACCGCCACAAAGTGACTTTCCTTTGGTGCGGCTTGAAAACGTGCACACATCCCCACACTCAACATGATATCCGGTCTAGATGCACAAAGGTAAAGCAGGGAGCCAATCATGGAGCGATATACCTTTTGATCCACCGCTTTACCATTAGGATCGATGTCAAGTTGGCACTTGGTAGGCATTGGTGTAGTAGCCGGCTTGACATCACTTAGCTTGAATCTTTTAAGCATGTCTTGAGTGTATTTGGCTTGGTTGATGAAGGTTCCTTCTCTTCTTTGTTTGATGTCGAAACCAAGGAAGAACTTCAACTCTCCCATCGAAGACATCTTAAACTTGGAGGTCATGAGGCGGCAAATTCTTCATTGAAAGCTTTGTTAGGAGAACCAAAATAATATCATCAACATATAGTTGGCATACAAACAACTCCCGTTAACCTTCTTAGTAAAAGAGTGGGGTCGATTAGCCCCACCTCAAATCCACGATCTTGTAACAACTCGGTAAGGTGGTCATACCACGACGTGGGGCTTGTTTAAGGCCATAGAGTGCCTTATCGAGTTGGTACACATGATCCGGAAAGTAGGGATCCTCGAACCCGGGGGGTTGCTTGACATAGACCAACTCATTAATAGGACCATTAAGAAAAGCACTTTTCACATCCATTTGTTGCAACTTAAAGTTGTGATGGGAAGCATAAGCAATCAACAAGCGAATGGATTCAAGACGAGCAACGGAGCAAAGGTTTCACCGTAGTCGATACCCTCGACTTGGGAGTAGCCTTGTGCTACCAATCTCGCCTTGTTGCGAATGATGTTCCCATGAGCATCTTGCTTGTTCTTGAAGATCCACTTGGTTCCAATGACGTTGTGGTTCCCGGATGGTCTTGGCACCAATCTCCACACCTTGTTGTACTCGAAGTTGTTGAGTTCTTCATGCATGGCATTGAGCCAATCCGAGTCTTCGGGCGCCTCATAGACCTTTTGGGGTTCAACACAAGAGACAAACGCGTGATGTTCACAATAGTTTGCCAATTTTCTACGAGTGCTTACCCCCTTTCTTAGGCTTCCAACCACATTCTCCATGAGATGGCCTTGGGTGGTGAGCTTGGAAGCAATCTTCGCGGCACGACGCTCTAATTCCTCCTTGGGTGTGGAAGGAGGAGGGTTGACTTGATCATCTTGAGCGCCGTCTTGAGCTTGTTCTTGATCTTGAGGTTGCTCTTGATCTTGAACTTGCTCGAGGGGGAGAACTTGACCTTGAGCATCATCTAGAGGTTAATCTTGCCCTTGGTCTTGTTCACGAGGTTGAGGGCCTTCACTTTGTTCTTCGGAAGCATGTGGGTCTTGATGAGGTGATGGCTCTACTTGAGTAGAGCATTGTCCTTCTCCTTCGGCCACAAGGGGTTCCTCAATGGGTAGGATTTGACCAATACCCATTCTTCTTATGGCTTGGGGAGGAATTTCATCACCTACATCACAAGTACCACTTTGCTCCACTTGGGAGCCATTATTTTCGTCAAACTCCACGTTACACGTCTCCTCAATGAGTCCGGTGGACTTGTTGAGAACACGGTAAGCATGAGAGTTTGTAGCATAACCAACAAATATGCCCTCATGAGCTCTAGCCTCAAATTTATACAAACGAACACCTTTCTTGAGAATGAAACACTTACAACCGAACACCCGGAAGTACTTGAGGTTGGGCTTGTTGCCGGTGAGAATCTCATAAGGAGTCTTGTTCAAGCCTTTGCGAAGATAGAGCCGATTGGATGCATGACATGCGGTGTTGATGGCTTCGGCCCAAAAGTTGTACGGAGACTTGAACTCCGCCATCATGGTCCTTGCCACATCCATCAACGTCCGGTTCTTCCTCTCCGCAACACCATTTTGTTGAGGGGTATAAGGTGCCGCATATTGATGCTTGATTCCCTCATCACTAAGAAACTCATCCAAGGTGTAGTTCTTGAACTCGGTGCCGTTGTCGCTTCTTATTGTCAAGATCTTTGCATCATGTTGACGTTGAGCTTCATTTGCAAAGTTGATGACGGTTTGTTGGGTCTCACTCTTCCTCTTGAAGAAGTATACCCTAGTGTATCTTGAATAATCATCCACAATCACCAAGCAATACTTTATTCCTCCAAGACTATCAAAAGATGGAGGCCCGAAGAGGTCCATGTGAAGGAGCTCCAAGGGTCTCTTCGAGTAGATGATGGTTGAAGGAGGGTGAGCCTTTTCATGAAGCTTTCCTTCGATACAAGCACTGCAAGCACGATCTTTGGCAAAACTAACATTTGTTAGTCCACGAACATGGTCCCCCTTGAGAAGACTTTGCAAAGATCTCATATTGACGTGGGCTAAACGGCAATGCCAAAGCCATCCCACGTCAACTTTAGCCATTAGGCATGTCGCGGTCTTAGTGGGTCGCTCCGAAAAGTTAACCACATAGAGACCGTTCTCGACATGCCCAACAAAGGCTACTTTAAGAGTCTTGCTCCACAAGAGGGCCACGGTATCAACATCAAAGAATGTAGCAAAGCCCATGAGTGCAAGTTGACGAACGGAAAGTAAATTGAATGCAATGGACTCAACAAGCATGACTTTCTCGATCGTTAGATCATGAGAAATGACAACCTTGCCGAGGCCCAATACCTTAGAATGTGATGCATCACCCCACTCGACATTGGTGGGCATAGATGGAATCTCTTGCACGTCCACCACCAAGTCCTTGCTCCCGGTCATATGATTTGTTGCTCCACTATCGAGCAACCATGATCCCCCACCGGAAGCAAACACCTACACGAGATCAATGCTTGGTTTTAGGTACCCATTTAGTAATGGGTCCTTTGATGTTAGTAACAAGGGTCTTGGGAACCCAAATAGACCATTAAATGTACTCATAAGAAGAACCAACAAATCTAGCATAAACATGTCCATCACTAGCACGGCACAACACATATGAAGGGTTAAAGTCGCCGGCTTTGTTTGAGGAAATGCTTTTGCCCTTTTGGACATCAACTTCCTGCACTTTCTCCTTCTTCTTCTTAGAAGCACCCTCTCCCTCTTTCACGAACGTTTGTTTGAGAGGAGGAGGACGATTGGTCTTGTTGTTCTTCTTCTTCTTCTTGCTCTTGGACTTGGGTGCAAACCCAATTCCTTCTTTGGCCACAACTTCCTTTTGATTGCTGAAAAGGTCGTTGAGGTTCTTCTCACCTTGAATGCAAGTCACGAGGCCTTTCTCAAGTTGGTCCTTCAACTTGGCATTCTCCTCCACAAGATGCACATGCTCACAACAAGGGTTAGTAGCACATGCATTATCAATTAATACCATATGAGGAAAGGTGGCCTTTTCCTTGATTAGCTTAACTTGGAGTTGAGCATGAGACTCTTTGAGGCTAGCATGAGTACCCTTCAAGACCTTGTGGGCCTTGTCAAGTATCTCAAACTCCTCTTTGAGTCTAGCATGATCAACCCCAAGTTTAGCCTTCTCGGAGGTTAGCACACGAGACATGACAAGAGCATGATCAAGATCTTTCTTTAACATAGCATGGTCATCATTGTGTGACTCCTCAAGAGTCAAACGATGCACACGCTCTTCCTCAAGAGCATTAGAGAGATCCGATATCTCATCGGCATAGTCACGACTATGACCTTCCATTTTGGAGATGGTTTCTTCGTGAGCCTCGATCATGTCATTGGCCTCACCAAGTTGTTCCAAGAGAGCAACAAAGTGCTTCTTGGACTTTCCCTTGAGCTTACTCATAAAAGACTCAAATTCATTCACTTCCTCATTAGACTCAACATGTCCATCAACGCAATTCTCCAAGGAGGGATTAGTAATGATGGTGGTTGTGATGTTGGGGGTTACCTTGTTTGAAGCTTTAGCCATGAGGCATCTAGCGGTGATGTTTTCGTTGGGTGACTCAAAGAGAGACACCCGGGGAGTAGCAATGGCAATGGACGCCATGGCCGTTGCTTCTTCATTTTCATCATCATCGTCATCCTCTTGGTATTCTTCTTGAACCACCAACCCACGAGTGGGAGTCTTCTTGGCGAAGTTGTTCTTGTTGGGGAAGGACTTGGCTTTGTCTTTCCGAATGAACTTGCCACCATTGTCTTCCCGCTTCTCGTAAGGACAATCCACAACGAAATGGCTCACATTGCCATAGTTGAAGCAAGTTCTAACTCGTTGCTTGCCCTTGACGCCACTTGAGTTGTTCTTGTTGAAGTTGGGTCTTGAGCTCTTCTTGCTGCAAAATTGTCTTGAAGCAAGGGCCATGTGCTCATGGTAGTCAAACTTGGTGTCTTCGGGGTTGCTTTCCTCATCTTCCACTTCTTCCTCTTCTTCCATAATAACCTTGGCCTTCAAAGCAAGGTTAGGCTTCTTTGCTCTTTGAGAACGGAGCACCGCATTGTCGGCGGTCTTGTCCAAGATGCTCATTGCAACGAACTCATCCAACACTTCACTTGAGGTCATGGTGTGGAAGTCCAGTCGTTGACGAATGACGGAGGACATGGCTTTGTTGTAGGGCATCATGGCCTTGAGGAACTTCCGCTTGATCCAATTGTCATCCGTGTCCTTGCTTCCATGATCTCGAAGTGCCACCGCGAGTTTGGTCACTCTTCGAAAGAGCTCACGAGGTTCTTCATCTTCTTTCATTGCAAACTCATCGGCTTCATCTTGCACCACTTCATATTTGGAGCGTTGAATGCTAGCACTTCCACGATAGAGACCCTCGACACATTTCCATGCTTCTTTAGCCACGACGTGGGGTCGAAGGTGAGGGAGATCTTCGGGAAGGATTGCATCTTGGATGATGAAGAGAGCACTCTCATTGAATTGATTGTCCACGTCTTCTCGAGGGGTGAAGTTTCTTGGGTCATGAGGATAAAAACCTTCTTCAATGATTCTCCAAAGGTTAGTATTCACATGTTTCAAATGACGCTTAAAGCAATAGACCCAATTATCAAAATCTTCATGTTTCTCATATTTAGGAGGTGGACCGGCATGATTCAAATGAGTGGATGGGATTGGCCCTCCATAAACCGGGGGTTCCACATGGGCAAAGATGCCGGTGCCATTTCTACCACTAGTAGAAGGGCTCTTTTCATTGTTAGCTTCCCCCTTGTCGGAGAAAGCATCCGTCACCTTGTTAGTAGGATCACCCACTTTCATAGGCGCGGTAGATAGTTTAAGTCCCTCTAGAAAATCATAAAACATGCTTTTAACCTCGGCCGTCATGGAGGTTTTCAATGTGTCTAGAGCCACATTGAATTCCTCACGAGAGACCGAGGTTCCCCCTTCGGCCGAAGACGAGATGGGATTCACACCGGAGTGTTCCTCCACACCATCGTTGGTGTCAACCATACTCTTCGGACGGCAAAGTCCTTAATAAAGAGACGAGGCTCTGATACCAATTGAAAGGATCGATATGGTTGACTAGAGGGGGGGGGTGAATAGGCAACTAACAATTTTTAAGCTTTTCTTTCTCAAATTAAACTTTGCAACAAAATAGGTTGTCTAGATATGCAACTAGGTGAGCAACCTATATGATGCAAGAACAACTAGCGCACAAGCAAGCAAGAGATGTAACAATAAGTAAGCTTGCGGAAGTAAAGGCACGAAATAACCACGAGTGGAGCCGGTGGAGACGAGGATGTGTTACCGGAGTTCCTTCCTTTTAAAGGGAAGTACGTCTACGTTAGAGCGGTGTGGAGGCACAATGCTCCCCAAGAGCCACTAGGGCCACCGTATTCTCCTCACGCCCTCACACGATGCGAGATGCCGTGATTCCACTATTGGTGCCCTTGAAGGCGGCGACCGAACCTTTACAAGCAAGGTTGGGGCAATCTCCACAACAATCGGAGGCTCCCAACAACAACAACACCACGAAGCTTCACCACAATGGAGTATGGCTTCGAGGTGACCTCAACCGTCTAGGGTGCTCAACACCCAAGAGTAACAAGATCCGCAAGGGATAAGTGGGGGGAATCAAATATCCTTGTGGTGGAAGTGTAGATCGGGCCCTTGTCACCCTATCCCGAGCAAATCAACAAGTTTGATTGGCTAGGGAGAGAGATCGGGCGAAAATGGAGCTTGGAGCAACAATGGAGCTTAGAGGTGGAAGAGGTAATCTACTAGAGGTAGAAGACACCCCTTATATAGTCGTGGGAAAAATCCAACCGTTATCCACATGTTCATCCCGCGACGCACGGTACTACCGCTCCAAGGAGGCGGTACTACCGTGAGGCTGCGCGGTACTACCGTGGGAGACCACGGTACTATCATGACAGCAACCTGAGCCGAACTAGCTCAGATAAGGGCGATACTACCGTTGGCGCGGTACTACTGCTCCCCTTGCGGTACTACCGCAAGGCAGGAGAGTCACGGCCTGGGAAGGGCGCGGATGAAATAAATTACATCCGTGCCTACTTCCGCTGAAACTAGGGTGGTGCAAAAACCCGACGCGGTACTACCGCATGCGAGGCGCGGTACTACCGTGGACGGCGCGGATGTAAAAAATTACATCCGCGCCTACTACCGCGATACTGCGGTACTAGGTCGAAGGACCACGGTACTACGACTCCTAGGGAGCGGTACTACCGTGGGCCCCCGCGGTACTACCGCGCTGGACGAGCGGTACTACCGTGGGGGGCGCGGATGTAAAAAATTACATCCGCCCCTACTACCGCACTGGAGCGGCACAAGGCCAGGGTGCCGCGGTACTACGGCACCAAGAGGGCGGTACTACCATGTCATGCCGCGGTACTACCGCTTGTACCTACGGTACTACCGCAAGTACAATAGTAGTCGCCAGTTTTCTGCACAACCAAGATAACGACGGGTAGCTCCAAGGTGCAAGGAAAGGAGGGACAAGTGTACGTGTGATTCCACCCTACCTTTCCGACGCGGACCCCCTCTTAATAGTACGGCTCTCCTACGACTCAACTCCACCAAAGAGAAACGTAGAACAACACCGGCTTCAACAGTCTCCGAGGGGCACCGAATCGTCTTGTGCCTAATGATGAAGTATCTGAGGGACTCAAGGCACACGATTAGTCCACAAAAGCATTGTCATCAATCACCAAAACACTTAGGGATAAATATGCCCTTACACACTTGCACTAGAGTTAATAATCTAGTTCACATCACCATGTGATTAACACCCATAGTTCACATCGCCATGTGACTAACACCCAAAGAGTTTACTAAAGGCAATAATCTAGTTCACATTGCCATGTGATTAATACCCAAAGAGTACTAAGGTGTGATCATGTTTTGCTTGTGAGAGAGGTTTAGTCAATGGGTCTGCCACATTCAGATCCATATGTATTTTGCAAATTTCTATGTCTATAATGCTCTACATGGAGCTACTCTAGCTAATTTCTCCCACTTTCAATACGTATCTAGTTTGAGACTCAGAGTCATCCGAATCGGTGTCAAAGCTTGCGTTGACGTAACCCTTTACAACGAACTCTGCATCACCTCCATAACCAAGAAACATTTCCTTAGCTCTCTTAGGTACTTAAGGATAATTTTGACCGTTGTCCAGTGATCCACTCTTGGATCACTATTGTATCCCCTTGCCAGACTCATGGCAAGGCACACAACAGGTCTGGTACACAGTATGGCATACTTAATAGAAACTATGGCTGAGGCATAAGGAATGACTTTCATTCTCTCTCTATCTTCTGCCATGGTTAGGCTTTGAGTCTTACTCAACTTCACACCTTGCAACACATGCAGGAACCCTTTCTTTGACTGATCCATTTTGAACTTCTTCAAAACATTGCCAAGGTATGTGGTTTGTGAAAGTCCTATTAAGCGTCTCGATCTATCCCCATAGATCTTGATGCCCAATATGTAAGTAGCTTCGCCGAAGTTTTTCATTGAAAAATTCCTATTCAAGTATCCTTTTATGCTATCCAGAAATTCTATATCATTTGCAATCAGCAATATGTCATCCACATATAATATCAGAAATGCTACAGAGCTCCCACTCACTTTCTTGTAAATACAGGCTTCACCATAAGTTTGTATAGAACCATATGCTTTGATCAAATCATCAAATTGTTTATTCCAACTCCGAGATGCTTGCACCAGTCCATAGATGGATCGCTGGAGCTTGCACACTTTGTTAGCATCTTTAGGATCGACAAAATCTTCTGGTTGCATCATACACAGCTCTTCTTTAAGAAATCCATTAAGGAATGCAGTTTTGACGTCCATTTTCCCGATTTCATAATCATAAAATGCGGCAATTGCTAACATGATTCGAAAAGACTTAAGCATCGCTACAGGTGATAAAGTCTCATCGTAGTCAACCCCTTGAAATTGTCGAAAACCTTTTGCGACAAGTTGAGCTTTGTAGACAGTGACATTACCATCAGCGTCCATCTTCTTCTTGAAGATCCATTTATTCTCAATGGCTTGCCGACATTTTGTTCTCATACATGGATCATATCTCTGATTTCATAGCCTCAAGCTATTTATCTGAATCTGGGCTCATCATAGCTTCTTCATAGTTTGTAGGTTTGCCGTGGTCTAATAACATGACTTCCAGGACAGGATTACCATACCACTCTAGTGCGGAACGTAATCTGGTCGACCTACGAGGTCCAGTAGTAACTTGATTCGAAGTTTCATTATCATCATCATTAGCTTCCTCTCTAGTTGGTGTAGGCATCACGAGAACGGTTTTCTCTGATGTGCTACTTTACAATTCGAGAGAAGGTATAATTACCTCATCAAGTTCTACTTTTCTCCCACTCACTTCTTTCGAGAGAAACTCTTTCTCCAGAAAGGATCCATTCTTGCCAACAAAGATCTTGCCTTCAGATCTGTGGTAGAATGTGTACCCAATAGTTTCCTTAGGGTATCCTATGAATACGCACTTCTCCGATTTGGGTTCGAGCTTATCAGGTTGAAGCCTTTTGACATAAGTGACGCATCCCCAAACTTTAAGAAACAACAGCTTATATTTCTTGCCAAACCACAGTTCATACGATGTCATCTCAACAGATTTAGATGGTTCCCTATTTAACGTGAATGCGGCTGTCTCTAATGCATAACCCCAAAATGATAAAGGCAAATCGGTAAGAGACATCATAGATCACACCATATCTAATAAAGTACGGTTACGACGTTTGGACACACAAGTACGCTGGGGTGTTCCAGGTGGCGTGAGTTGTGAAACAATTCCACATTGTTTTAAATGAAGGCCAAACTTGTAACTCAAATATTCACCTCCATGATCAGATCGTAGAAATTTTATTTTCTTGTTATGATGATTCTCTACTTCACTTTGAAATTCTTTGAACTTTTCAAATGTTTCAGATTTGTGTTTCATTAAGTAGATATATGTACCCATACCTACTCAAATCATTTGTAAAGGTTAGAATATAACGATACCTGCTGCGTGCTTCAATACTCATCGGACCGCATACATGGTATGTATTATTTTCAATAAGTCATTAGCTCGCTCCATTGTTCCAGAGAACGGAGTTTTATTCATCTTTCCCATAAGGCATGGTTCGCAAGTATCAAATGATTCATAATCAAGTGATTCCAAAGGTCCATCCGCATGGAGTTTCTTCATGCGCTTTACTACAATATGACCTAAACGGCAGTGCCACAAATATGTTGTGCTATCATTATCAAATTTTCATCTTTTGGCATCAATATTATGAATATGTGTATCACTAAGATCGAGATTCAACAAGAATCGACCATTCATCAAAGGTGCATGACCATAAAAGATATTACTCTATAAATAGAACAACCATTATGCTCTGACTTAAATGAATAACCATCTCGCAATAAACAAGATCCTGATATAATGTTCATGCTCAACGCTGGAAAAATAACAATTATTGAGGTGTAAAACTAATCGTTTATTCTGCAGCTCCTATTTCGAGTTACAAATATGAGCAACTGAACCAGTACCAAATACCCAGGCGCTACTACAAGCATTAGTAAGGTACACATCAATGACATGTACTCCCTCCATTTTTGTATACAAGGCCACAAACCCATATTACAGGTACCAAGGCAAAAGTAAATGTGTGCTTAAGCCAATATTGCAAGCTAGCTTGTCTCCTTGTTTGTTGTGTTAATTAATGCCTATTTTTCCTGTTCCACCCGCAACAAGCCAATGCTCTCACTCCTTTTGGTTGATTAATGAGGCGCATGCAAGCCAACTTTCTCACATCCACATGCATTCAAGAGATAGTTAATGTTTCCTTTGCTAGTACGAGGCAAACGCCATCAATTTTGCCTCGATTAGTGTTAGCGGCCTTGTATAGCTACAAATTGTAATTTTGATAGTGACTTTGTATATAAAAATGGAGGGAGTATATCAAATATACCTTTGTTCACTTTGCCATCGTTCTTATCCACCAAGTATTTGGGGCAGTTCTGCTTCTAGTGACCATTCGCGTTGCAGTAGAAGCACTCAGTTTCAGGCTTGGGTCCAGCTTTGGGCTTCTTCACGGTAGCGGCAAGTTGCTTGCCATTCTTCTTAAAGTTCCCTTTCTTTCCCTCACCCTTTTTCTTGAAACTAGTGGTCTTGTTAACCATCAACACTTGATGCTCCTTCTTGATTGCTACCTCCGCGGCCTTAAGCATTGCGAAGAGCTCGGGAATCTCGTCATCCCTTGCGTATTATAGTTCATCATGAAGCCTTTATAGCTTGGTGGCAGTGACTGAAGAACTCTGTTAATAACACTCTCAACTGGAAGATCAATTCCCATCACAGTCAAGTGGTTATGATACCTAGATATTTTGAGTATGTGTTCACTGACAAAATTGTTATCCTCCATCTTGCAGCTATAGAACTTGTTGGAGACTTCATATCTCTCAACCTGGGCATTAGCTTGAAATATCAACTTCAGCTCTTGGAACATCTCATATGCTTCATGATGTTCAAATAATCTTTGAAGTCCCACTTCTAAGCCGTAAAGCACGGCACACTGAACTACTGAGTAGTCATCAGATCAATCTGCCAGACGTTCATAACATCTGAAGTAGCTCCTACAGCAGGTCTGTCACCTAGCGGTGCATCAAGGACATAATTCTTCTGTGCAGAAATGAGGATAATCCTCAAGTTACAGAGCCAGTCCGTGTAGTTGCTATCATCATCTTTCAACTTAGCTTTCTCTAGGAACGCATTAAAATTCAGGGGAACGGTAGCATGGGCCATTGATCTACAACATAGATATGCAAAAATATTAAGACTAAGTTCATGATAAATTAAGTTCAATTAATCAAATTACTAAATGAACCCCCACTTGAATTAACATCCCTCATGTTATCTAAGTGATACATGATCCGAATCAACTAACCCATGTCCGATCATCACATGAGATGGGGTAGTCATCAATGGTGAACATCTCTGTGTTGACCATATCTACTATATGACTCACGTTCAACTTTTTGGTCTCTAGTGTTCCGAGACCATGTTTGTACATGCTAGGCTCGTCAAGTTTAACCCAAGTATTCTGCATGTGCAAAACTATCTGACACCCGTTGTATATGAATGTAGAGTCTATTACACCCGATCATCACGAGGTGCTTCGAAACGACAAACTTTGGCAACGGTGCATACTCAGGGAAACACCTTTATATTGAAAATAAGTGAAGGGATCATCTTATAATGCTACCCCAGTCATGATGCTTTCTAAATTCGTGAACTTTTTCAAATATGTAAAAAAGGGAGAGCCGGTTTTGTTTTTACAATCAGTTGCAGATTTGTTTTTTCAAAGAAGCGAAGCGAAAGGAGAAAAGTGCAGGCAAAAACGTGTGGCGTAGCGAGTGTGACTAGCCAGCTGGTGATGGCTATTGGGCCTGGTCCGTCCGTGATCACCCTCTTCCCGAAATCACTAGTTAAGGGCTCTCCCTTGTAAATGTCACTCCCACCACACTAGGTTGCGAGAAGTACCACACTACATGTGTGCCACTTGTCGCAAACTGAGAATTTTCTCTTTTTTTGTAGATTCATTCAAAACATGTTATCTCTTAAACCGTGCTTTCAAATCCCAAACCGTTATTCCCTTAGATTTCTCGCATCTAGTTCTTTCAAACTACATGCCATGTTAATAGGTTTCGACGTACTTTTTTCAAGAAAATACTCAAAAATGGAAGAAAAAAACCAGCTAGAAGCATGGTTTTTTCCCACCTTTTTTACCTTTCTTGTGCCTCCCGCGGAAGCAAATATGTGCCTTCAGGAGAAGCACATTTGTGCCTCTCACGAAAAAAAGGATTTTTCTTCCTTTTCGAGAGACACAACCTCTCATGAAAACAAACCTTCATCTTCATGAGAGGCAAATATGTGCCTCTCGTGCAAGAAGAAAACATGTTTTTCTATTTCTGAGAGGCACACCTGTGGCTCTCGTGGAAGAAAAATATGCATTTCTTTTCCTTTGTGAGAGGTATAGTTGTGCTTCTTGCGTAAGTAAATTTATGCCTCCACAACAAGCAAACATGTGCCTCTCGTGGAATCAAACTCGTGCCTCCGCGAGAAGAAAATATGTGCCTCTCATCGAAGAAAAAAAAACATGTTTTTTGCGTGAAGTCTCGGGAAAATAGAGAAAAGAAATGAATAAAACTAGTGAAAAAACAAAACAAAAACTAGAAATCTTGTGGAAAACTGGCTCTTCTATTGAACAAGGTACTAATTTAACATGGACCGGATGGTGGCTCAGTGGCTAGTAGCGCTACGCTGCAACCAGGTACTCCCATGCGCCCCCCCTTTTTTTTGAGGTGAACTAGGGATTTTATTCAAAAGATAACACAAAAGGAATACAAGTGATGTTCGGTAGGATCCCTAGCCACAAGCGGCGACCAGAAGGGAGAGCTGAAGCAGACTTTGCAATGGCATGAGCTTCAGGATTGGCCTCCCTACACTCATATCTAAAACTAGCACTCACAAAATCTTTCATAGACTCTCTAATTTCACTAATAACTACAGCATAAGATGATAACACATTCTCCCTGGTGTCCGAGACCACTTGCATACAATCAAAACCTATGATCACATGTGAGAGGTTGAGGTCCTTTGCCAGAGCTAAAGCCTCGCTGCATGCAAGTTCTTCCAGATTCGCTGCATCAACCAAACCATCAAAAGTGACAGCCGAGGAGCCCAAATACCTCCCCTCCTTGTCCCTGCTTATCGCCGAGACTGCACCCCTTTTGCCGTTCCGCGAGATTGCACCATCCACATTGATTTTAACTGCCTCCCCCTCTGGCGCCTTCCACCTGTGGGATCGCTGCTGTGGTGGCCGTCCAGCTGCAGGTTTGCTCATAGAGACAATGTCAAGATCCTCTAGGTATCTTTGATAAAACACATAGTGGACAAGGGGCTTTGAAATTCTTTCTCATGGATTGCTCTCCTCCTTGCCTACCAGATGGCCACATGGTGACCAAAACTTTTGCCAACTCCTTCTGTTCCACTGTATCAAACAGCCAAAAGAGCCACAATCTAGGATCATCGGATACATTAGATAGCACATGCTCCACGGTCTCCTCATCACCCAGCGCCCACACACACCTTGCCATCCGGCAGTCAAAAAGTGAGTGTCTCCAAGTATCATTCTCCGCACCACACAAAGAACAAGCTGGCGAGTCCGCCATCTTCCTTCCGTGCCTTGTGGTACCAGTCGGCAAGGACGTATGTGATAGCCTCCATACAAAAATTCTGACTTTTGAGGGGACTTTGACCTTCCATAGCAAGGACCACGACTTCTTCTCTCGAGCTTGATTCGATTGGTCTCCCCTGTGTTCCAGCCAATCTTCCCTTTGAAAGTTGATAGCGTTGATCATCCTGTATGTCGACCGGACCGAGAAAAATCCCTTTCTGTCATAGTGCCATGCCCAGAAATCTGGTTGCCCCCTTTTCTCTAGTATGTTTCTTTTAGTACGTGCGAATGGGCCAGCCCACAACTATAGATGCTTCAAGCAAGATCGAAGGAAGACTCGCTATAAGTGAAATATAGTCTTTGCAGCATGAATGTTGATTAGGTTGGTTTCTGTAAGGAGCTTCTAATCCGCGGTTTAAGCACCGGTTGGCGCTTCTGGCGCTCACAACTCACACGAACCGGGCCGGCCCAGCAACCTGTTCAAAAAGGAAAGGTGCAGAAAAAGTAAACTTCAAATCCAGGGAGACCTAGGATTTGAACTCGCCTCCACAAGAGAGACGGCCTACAGCAATAACCATTGTACCAAACTTGCTCTATTATTCAAACCAAGAAAACAGTGGTAGTTAACCTTTATTTTAATAAAACATTTAATTATTTGACAATAGATTTTTTTTCTGAAAAACAGTTCATTAGTTTTTAAGATAAGTTCACAAAAAAGAAAAAGCTCGTCAATTCCCTAGAATAAGTTCATCAATTTTGAGAAAAAAATTCACAAATCTGGAAAAATTCCGATCATTCAAAAAAATAGAAAAGGTTTATTAAAAATTGAAAACAATTCATTGAATTTGAAAAAAGGTTCATCGAATTTAAAAAAAGTTCATTAAATTTTAAAAACAATCATCGAGTTTGCTAAAAAAGTCCATTATATCTAAAAAAGTTCATAGAATTTGAAAAAAGTTCATCGAATTTGAAAAAAAGTTCATTGAATTTGAAAAAAAGTTCATCAGATTTGATGAAAAAAGTTCACGCATTCCCACAAAAAAAGAATAAAAAGGAATCACGATTTTGAAAAGTTCATACATTTAAGAAAATAAAAAAGAAAAGGAAAAGAGTTGTGTTTTGGGCGTACAAGAAGGAATGTAGCATATCAAGTGTGGTGGGTGAGTTGGTCAGTGCAATCGATGTTCAATCTAGAGATCCTAGGTTCGAATCACTCTGCGTGAAGTGTTCTTTGGGGAATTAAACAGAGAAACGGTAATGGGCCGAGTCCAACTAACGCGCCTGTAGGCGCCCATTTGCAGTAACAGTAGGAACGGGTGCCTACAGCACCAACTAGTGGAATTAATCAGAGGAACATAGAAACAATAACGGACCGAGTCCAACCAGGCGCCCGTTTGAAGAAATAACAGGAACGGGCGCCTATAGCGTCAAATAGGAAACGTCGGTTTTCTGTATACATTCTTGGGCCCTGGTGCAGTTTTGTTATCGGAAAAGATGGTGCACACTTTGAATCATTCTTGGGCCCTGGCCCAAACGCTAGCTCAGGAAAAAGGGGAGAGCAACTAACACAGGAGTACCCTTTGTGGGAGCCCCTCAAGGGTTACTTTGGGTGGGTTGAGACCGCGCGCTCTGAGCCGTCGTCATGTGTCGCGTGCCGGGCGTTCCCTCGGGATTTATTTTATTTTATGTACGCATTTTCGGGCTTTAGGTGGGTTTTCCCCTTTTTTGGCTTCTTGGTTTTTACTGGGTTTTTTCTAAATTTTTTTCCTTTGGTTATATATTTTTCTTTTTGTTTTTCACTAGCTTTTTTTATTCCTTTTTTCTTCATTTTTCCTTCATTTTGTTTATTCTTTTTCTTGCTTTCCATTGTTTTTTCTTTGTTGTCTCTTGGGTTTTCATTGTTTTTAATACACATCTTGGTTACATATCTAATAGATTTTTCTAATACATGTTTAATATTTTCCATGTACAAGATTAAAATTTATTGAATACATGATCAATAGTTTTTCTGTATACATTTAACATTTTTAAATGCTTGATTAGAAAATGAAAATACTATTAATAATTTTCTAATACATTGTCAACATTTTTCTATTCACATTTTACATTTTTTTCTAAATCCTTGATTAATTTTTTTAAATACAAGTATAACATCTTTTTCAATACATGTTCAATATTTTTACTATGCACATTTAAAAATGAAATACTTGATTTTTTAAAATAATACATTAAAAAACTGAATATGTGATCAACATTTTTCTATACACATTTAACACTTTTTTCAATGATTGATTAACATTTTTCAAATACTATTTTAATTTTTTTAAATACATGGTCAACATTTTTATACACGTTCAACATTTTTCAAATACTTGATTAACATTTTGCAAATACATAATTAAATTTTTAATACGTGTCTAATATTTTTTTTTCAAATGCTTGGATTAACATGTTTAAATACATGATAAACTTTTTTCACACACATTACATATATTGTGTATACATTTTTCATATACATGTGAAATATTTTCTCTGTGTACATTTAACATTTTTCAAATGCTTGATTAATATTTGTATGAATCATTTATGTAATTATTTTTGAACTATATTTATTTTGAATATTTGGAAATATAAATGAAAGTAAAAAATAAAAATAAAAAATGTGAAAAAAAAGAGACAGTGGCCTGCTGGCACAGGGCTGTCCCATACCCTTCCGCGACTGCAGGGCGCTTCAGTCGGAAGGTTGTTTTCCTAGAAGCGAGGTATAGCCGCGCCCCATTCACACTGTCCATTTGTGTAATCAACGCTCCTCAGTTTTTTTCTTTTTGTGTAATCAACTTTTTGTAGTGGCGACTGGCGTTGATGTGTTATTGCGTAATCAAATAGTTGATGTGCATCCGGTCAATTCCTCTGTTGCTCCGCCCCTGTTTTAGTGATGTCTCATGCACTGATGCACATGACCAGTGACTAGTGTTGCAAGCAGACTGATTTCAGAGTGCAGAGAATGGGCTCAGTGACCTTTTTTCATTGCCTGAGGGATGTTAATTGTGTGGCACAAAATCTAGCTAAGTATGCTCATGATCCAAAATCTGTTGTAATGTGGGATGGTGATCCCTCTAGCTTTCTTTTGTCTGACATCGTCAATGATGCAACTTTTAGCTAATGTTTGGCTACGTTTCAAGCGGACAGACGCCTATTCCATTGATCAATGAAACCAGACGATGCTCACGAACACAAACAATAAAAGTGTTAGGGTTATAGAGCTAAAAGAATTGCGCCTCAGATCAATGGCAGGAGAACAAATGCACAGAAGCCCTGCAAAAATTGCACAGAAAACTTGAGTAAGCGTGGGAAGAACAAATGTATCAGGTCGCAGTCGTACAACGTTCCGGCGTGGCTCTTTGAGTTTGGCAAAGTACAATGCTAAGGAGCGCCACGGATGTATTCTTAGTAGTGCAAACGTGTGGGGCAAGAAAATTATTGCTTCTTAGTAGTGCGATCTAGTGCATTTCATGAACAAGAAATAAAAGATTAACTAGGCACATGGTTTAAGTGTGCACGTCACGGTCAGTGAGCGGGAGCAGAAACGTGCCGTGTTCATGCTCTTCCTTGTTTGAAACATTTGCTACTGGTTTTGTCTCATTTTCTCTAAACAGCACCAGATTTTTGTCTTGTATAATTAACTAATCTTTTTATGGGGGTTGTAACTAACTGGCCGCATATAGCGTAAACTAAATATTCCTTGCGTGGCCGGACTTTTTTCGAGGTCGAAGGCTGATGTGGGTGACTTTGGACGAAAGTCTTGGTTCAATAGGGTGAGAGGATAGCAACGACAATGCTTCTTGAAGGCGTCTCCAAAGAGCTCACCCACACATCTTCAAGTTTGTGGGCATGCTGGCGGTGAAATTCGTGTTGCCAAATATTGGCGGGGTTGTGAGATTTTTGCATGATTGTTGATTTTCAATCTGTGATGTGCGATTTTTGGCCTAGTTTACCTTGTAACTAAGTAAATTAGGTCATTTTGTATTTATTTTTTTATCTTAATGAAATCGGCAGAGCTCATGCCTTACACGTAAAACGGCAAAGAAGACTACTGCTCAAGCATGAAGGGAAAAAACAAGTAAACTAAGTCCATTTACGCTTCTCTTTATAACTAATTAATTGCAAAGGGTATTCTATTTTTCTTATAGTTGATGTAAATACGGAAAATGAGCTTGTACACGCACACTCCTACGAGGGTGGATGCACAACATTGAGTGGGGCACTGCAACCACGACGCCGACAGCTGTCTCAATGGCGCCTAGTGGCGGCGACATGGTGGGCTGCCGGTGGTGTCTCTCCGGCGGATGCGTGCTCTATGGGTGTCGTTCCTTGATGGAGACGGCACAAGGGGCGGCGCAGTTGTGCCTCGCGGATCTAATGATTCTTTAGGTGGCCATGCGTGGCAAGCGCGGGCTGGGTCTTGTGGCTGGCACAAGAGCCGGTGGCCGATGGCCTGTGCTGGTGCTTCGGTCCCTTCCCATGGGCGTGGAGGTGGGGCAGTGGTTGGTTGGTTGTGACCTTGGTGTTGGGTGGTGGGGACAGGTCTTGATTGATGAGCCGGTGGGGGGTCGGGGTGCCAAAGCGGTGACTCGACGGCCGGAGTTGTCGGCTGCCATGAGAGGCCCTCATTCGTTGTGGCGGTGTTCGTCTTTCCCGGGTGCAGCTGCCGGTAGTTGGCCGACGACATGAGCTTGTCGCCCGAGCAAGAGTTTGACGCGGTACTCTGGCTCAGGGCTGGCTGCTCCTCGAGTGAGACCCAGCCAGATGTTGCCTTGGACCCAGGGTGCTCGGCTCTAGGTCTCCTCCGGTGAGGCCAAGGTCGGTATTTGCGGTTGGTTGGGGGGCATCCTCATGTTATGGCGTCGATGAAGGTCCGTGGTAGTGATGGGTGGGTAAGCGGTGCACAGGTTGTCGTACCGGTGTTACAAGTTGCGAACTTGGCGCCGTTTAGTTTTTTGCTCCGTAATGGCCGTCGGCAGTCATGGGGTCATGTCCCCTGGTCCACCGGGATTGGAGGAAATTGCATGTGTGGGCACCTCTACGGTGGTTGTGATGACCCAAGCTCGGCGGCTGATGTCGGGTTTCTCGTGCCACTATTTGTGCTTTGTGAAGTGGTCGACTGGTGTTGTCCCGGGGAATGGATGTGAGGGCGACGGCCTTGGAAGGCGGTCTGCATGGTTGGCTCTCTGACGGGCACCATGGCAGTGGTGGTGTCTATGTATCTTAGCCATGTGGGCGGCGAGAGCTATAGTGTGGTGGGTGACTTGGGTGTGCTCTGTCTCTGGCAGCAGCAACCCCCATCCGGACCTGGGGATCTATTCTCGTCGTGTGTACCCTAAAGACCTTGTGCTGACTCGGGGGAAGTGTCAAATGAAAGCTCCACGCTTTGTCGCCAACGATGGTGACGCCTGATAACCCACAAGTATAGGGGATCACAACAGTTTTCAAGGGTAGAGTATTCAACCCAAATTTATTGATTCGACACAAGGGGAGCCAAAGAATATTCTCAAGTATTAGCAGCTGAGTTGTCAATTCAACCTGAAAGACTTAATATCTGCAGCAAAGTATTTAGTAGCAAAGTAGTATGGAAGTAACGGTAACGGTGGCAAAAGTAACAGTAGCAGTTTTGTAGTAATCATAACAGTGGCAACAGAGAAGTAACTAAGCAAAGATCAATATGTGAAAAGCTCGTAGGCTATGGATCAATGATGGATAATTATGTTAGATGCAATTCATCATGAAACAGCTATAACATAGGGTGACACAGAACTAGCTCCAGTTTATCAATGTAATGTAGACATGTATTCTGAATATAGTCATACGTGCTTATGGAAAAGAATTTGCATGACATCTTTTGTCCTACCCTCCCGTGGCAGCGGGGTCCTATTGGAAACTAAGGGATATTAAGGCCTCCTTTTAATAGAGTACCGGACCAAAGCATTAACACTTAGTGAATACATAAACTCCTCAAACTACGGTCATCACCGGGAGTGGTCCCGATTATTGTCACTTCGGGGTTGCCGGATGATAACACATAGTAGGTGACTATAGACATGCAAGATAGGATCAAGAACTCACATATATTCAAGAAAACATAATAGGTTCAGATCTAAAATCATGGCACTTGGGCCCTAATGACAAGCATTAAGCATAGCAAAGTCATAGCAACATCAATCTTAGAACAAAATGGATACTAGGGATCAAACCCTAACAAAACTAAGTCGATTACATGGTAAATCTCATCCAACCCATCACCGTCGAGCAAGCCTACGATAGGATTACTCACGCACGGCGGTGAGCATCATGAAATTGGTGGTGGAGGATGGTTGATGATGACGATGTGGACGGATTCCCCTCTCCGGAGCCCCGAACGGACTCCAGATCAGCCCTCCAGAGGAAGATTAGGGCTTGGCGGCGGCTCCGTCTCGTAAAACAAGATGAATCCTTCTCTCTGATTTTTTTCTCCCTGAAAGTGAATATATGGAGTCGGAGTTGAGGTCGGTGGAGTCCCAGGGGGCCCACAAGGCAGGGGGCGCGCCCCAGGGAGGTGGGCGTGCCCTGCACCCTCGTGGACTTGTTGTGGTCCCCCTGATGCTGATTCTTTCGCCAATATTTTTTATTAATTCCAAAACGTGTCTCTGTGGATTTTCAGGTCATTTCGAGAACTTTTATTTCTGCACAAAAATACCACTATGGCAGTTCTACTGAAAACAGCGTCAGTCCGGGTTAGTTCCATTCAAATCATGCAAGTTAGTGTCCAAAACAAGGGAAAAAGTGTTTGGAAAAGTAGATACATTGGAGACGTATCAACTACCCCAAGCTTAAACCTTTGCTTGTCCTCAAGCAATTCAGTTGACAAACTGAAAGTAATAAAGAAAAACTTTTACAAATTCTCTTTGATCTTGTTGTTGAAAATTGATGACCCACAAGTGTAGGGGATCTATTGTAGTCCTTTCGATAAGTAAGAGTGACGAACACAATGAGGAGTAGAAGGAAATGACAAGTGGTTTTTATTAAGGTATTCTCTGCAAGCACTAAAATTATTGGTAATAGATAGTTTTGTGATAAGGTAATTCGTAACAGGTAACAAGTAACAAAAGTAAATAAGGTGCAGCAAGATGGCCCAATCCTTTTTGTAGCAAAGGACAAGCCTAGATAAATTCTTATATGAAGGAAAATGCTCCCGGGGACACATGGGAATTATCGTCAAGCTAGTTTTCACCACGCTCATATGATTCGCATTCGTTACTTTGATAATTTGATATGTGGGTGGACCGGTGCTTGGGTACCTCCCTTTCTTGGACAAGCATCCCACTTATGATTAACCCCTATTGCAAGCATCCGCAACTACAAAATAAGTACTAAGGTAAACCTAACCATAGCATGAAACATATGGATCCAAATCAGCCCCTTACGAAGCAACTCATAAACCAGGGTTTAAGCTTTTGTCACTCTAGCAACCCATCATCTACTTATTACTTCCCAATGCCTTCCTCTAGGCCCAAACAATGGTGAAGTGTCATGTAGTCAATGTTCACATAACACCACTAGAGTAGAGACAACATACATCTCATCAAAACATCGAACGAATACCAAATTCACATGACTACTTATAGCAAGACTTCTCCCATGTCCTCAGGAACAAACGTAAGTACTCACAAATCATATTCATGTTCATAATCAGAGGAGTATTAATATGCATATAGGATCTGAACATATGATCTTCCACCGAGTAAACCAACTAGCATCAACTACAAGGAGTAATCAACACTACTAGCAACCCACAGGTACCAATCTGAGGTTTTGGGACAAAGGTTAGATACAAGAGATGAACTAGGGTTTGAGAGGAGATGGTGTCGTGGTTCTAAGTCTGATAGTAAGTATAGGGGGTACGAATGAGGAGGCAAGGTCCTAGCTACGGTGAGATTGTACGCAAGTGTTTACGAGTTCAGGCCCCTCTCGGAGGAGGTAAAAGCCCTTCGTCTCTGTGCCCTGAGGCGGTCGACTAGATTATGAGAGTGTGTTTTATAGGGGGTGCGAACCCTTGTGCCAGAGGAGGGGGTGGCTTATATAGAGTGCGCCAGGACCCCAGCCATCCCCCGTTACCAAGAGTTCAATGTACATAAAGATGGGGCGTTACTGATAACGCCAGCCATAAAGTGCTTTTAATGATCTTAAAGACTACGAAGTGAACGCCAGACCGTTGCAGTTCTGGTCGACTCCTGGTCTTCGACAGGTCGAGTGATTTCCTGTATGGTCGAATGATATTAAGAGGGAGGGGTACCCGAGTGAGATGACTGGTCGAGTGGATTGCACTCGACGTCTTCAATTGGTACTCCATGCTGCGTCTTGGATGTCTTCGCTTCTAGGGTAGTGCCCTTGGGTAGGGCGTATAGGTCAGGCCTATTACCCTACCCCATGTCTATATAATCATCAGAATCATAGTTGGAGCCGTTATCTGTGATAATCCTGTGAGGAACTCCATATTTGAATATCAACTCCTTGATGAAACTGACGGCAGTGCCTGCTCCAAGGTTTTTGATGGGCCTGGCTTCGATCCACTTGGTGAACTTGTCGACTGGTACGAGTAAATGGGTGAAACAACTCGCGCCGGTCTTTAAGGGCCCAACCATATCCAATCCCCAGACTGCAAACGGCCAGACGAGTGGAATAGTCTTCAGTGCAGATGCAGGCTTGTGGGACATGTTGGAGTAGAACTGGCAACCTGCGCACTTGTCAACTATATCTTTCGCCATCTCATTTGCTCAAGGCCAATAGAATCCCGCTCGGTATGCTTTGGCCACGATGGTCCGAGAGGACGCATGGTGACCACAGTTCCCCGAGTGGATGTTGTTTAGGATCATTCGACCTTCTTCCGGGGTGATGCAGCGTTGAGCTACTCCTGTGACACTTTCTCTGTAAAGCTACCCTTTCATGACAGTGAAAGCTTTCGATCGACGGACTATCTGGCGAGCCTCGTCTTCATCCTTTGGGAGCTCCTTTCTAAGAATGTACGCGATGTACGGTACTGCACAATCGGGCGTGACCACCAAGACTTCCATGATCACGTCGACCATGGCTGGAACCTCGATCTCAGTCGGGTTGGTTGAACTTATCGGTTGCGGGGGCTCTTCCTTGAAGGGATCTTCTTGTACTGACGGGGTATGGAGATGCTCCAAGAACACATTGCTGGGGATAGGTTTCCGAGTGGAACCTATCTTCGCTAGATCATCAGCAGCTTGATTCTTGATTCGTGGTATGTGGTGGAGCTCTAACCCCTCAATCTTCTTCTCTAGCTTTCTCACTGCATTGCAATAACATGTCATCGCGGGACTCCTGACGTCCCATTCCTTCATTAATTTGTTAACCACTAGGTCTAAGTCACCATAAACCATCAAGCGCCGGACGACTAGTGAAATGGCCATACGCAACCCATACAATAGTGCCTCATACTCAGCTTCGTTGTTCGAAGAATCAAAGTGAATCCGGAGGACATAGCTGAGCTTGTCTCCTCATGGGGACAGTAAGACCACTCCTGCACGAGAGCCATTTAACATCTTGGATCCACCAAAGAACATGGTCCAATGTTCCGACTGAATTTGAGTCGGCTGTTGTTGTTCTGTCCACTCTGTGAGGAAATCTGCAACTGATTGAGACTTAATGGCCTTCTTTGCCTAAAATTTGATATCTAAAGGAAGAAGTTCAATCGCCCACTTTGCCACTCGACCAGTTGCATCTTTGTTATTCAGAATCTCTAACAATGGAGCGTCGCTCACGACTGAAATTGAGTGATCACGGAAATAATGCGCAACCTTCTTCGTGGTCAGGTAAATCCCATAAACAAGCTTTTGATAGTGAGGATATGTCTACTTGGATGGGGTTAAGACTTCATAAATGTAATACACGGGGCGCTGAACTTTGAAGGCCTTGCCTTCTTCTTCCCGCTCGACTATGAGCACTGTGCTAACAACTTGTCTCGTGGCTGCAATGTAAAGCAGCAGAGGCTCCTTGCTAACCGGAGCATCAAGCACCGGCTAGGTGGAGAGCAGGGCTTTGAGCTCCTCAAACGCTGCTTCAGCTTCGTCATTCCACTCGAACTTGTCAGACTTCTTCATCACTCGGTAAAGAGGCAGTGCCTTTTCACCGAGGCATGAGATGAATCGGCTCAATGTAACCAAACAACCAGTAAGCTTATGAACGTCATGCACACGCACTGGGCGTTTCATTTGGAGGATTGCGCCAATCTTCTCTGGATTTGCGTCAATCCCTTGTTCGGAAACGAGAAAGCCGAGTAGCTTTCTGCTTGGGACTTCGAATGTGTATTTTGATGGATTGAGCTTGATATCATACCTTCTTAGGTTGGCAAAGGTTTTAGCAAGGTCAGCCAACAGGTCGGAACCTTTGCGTGACTTAACCACTATGTCATCCATGTATGCTTCCACATTCCGACTGATTTGAGTCAGCAAGCACTTCTGAATCATGCGCATGAATGTGGCACCAACATTCTTGAGGCCAAAGGGCATAGTAACATAGCAAAAAACACCCGAACGAGGTGATGAAAGCCGTCTTTATCTCATTGGGTCCATACAGTCGGATCTGATGGTACCCGCAATAAGCGTCCAGGAAGGACAATCGCTCACATCCCACAGTTGAGTCAACTATCTGGTCAATGCGGGGCACAGGAAAATGATCTTTCGGGCAGGCCCGATTGATGTGCTTGAAGTGAATACACATTCGGAGTGATTTATCTTTATTGGGAGCCATAACGACATTGGCGAGCCACTCGGAGTGGTATATCTCGCGGATGAACTCAACGGCCAAGAGCCGAGCCACCTCCTCGCCTATGGCCTTTCTCTTCTCCGTGGCGGACCGACGGAGATGCTCCTTAACGGGTTTTACTTTTGGGTCGACTCGCAAACGGTGCTCAGCCAGCTCCCTGGGTACACCTGGCATGTCAGATGGCTTCCATGCAAAGATGTTCCAGTTCTCACGGAGGAACTGGATGAGCGCTTCTTCCTATTTGCTGTCGAGTGTTGTTGAGATATGGGTCAGAGCAGCATTGGGGTCGGTCGGGTGAACATGAACTGGCTTGGTCTCCCCGGCCGATTGAAATGCGGACTCCGAGGCAGGCCTCTTAGCACGCAGCAAATCACTCGGATCTGCAATTTTCTGTTACTCTTGAAACTCTACTGCTGCCATCTGCTCATCTACTATCTTTGCACCGTCCTGAAGACAGTCTTCTGCTCTTTGACGGTTGCCAGACACCGTTATAATGCCTCTGGGACCAGGTAACTTCATCTTGAGATATACATAACATGGTCGAGCCATAAAGCTAGCATAGGCAGGTCTGGCCAGAATGGCATGATAAGCACTCTGGAAATCCACAACCTCAAACGTCAACTTCTCCTTGCGGAAATTCTTCTCATTGCCGAAAACCACGTCAAGAGTGATCTGGCCGAGTGATTCGGCTTTATTTCCTGGGATGATTCCATGGAACTACATGTTGCTCTCGCTGAGTTTGGACATCAGAATGCCCATTCCTTTGACGGCCTCGGCATACAGAATATTCAGACCACTGCCAGCATCCATCAGAACCTTGGTCAGTTGGGTGCCTCCCACGACTGGGTCGACCACCAGCACTTGCCGCCGAGGGGTAGCTACGCGTGCCGGGTGGTCGGACTAGTCGAATGTAATGGTTTTTTTGACTACTTCAAGTACTTTGGTGTTGCCAGAGCAACCATGTTTACCTCTCTGTTAATGACCTATAGTCGACTTTTGCTCTCAATATCGACAAAAATCACCAAGGTGGCGTTGACATTGGGGTAACCACCATCATCATCCTTATCTTCTTCTTCCTTCTCAGACTCTTTGTCCTTATCACTGGGTTTACTCTCTCGGAAGTTCTGGATTAGGAGTCGACATTGTCGAGTGGTATGCTTGGGGAGAATCAGGTTCCCCTCCTCATCCTTCTTGGTGTGAATATGACCCGGCAAATCCATCACACCGTTTCCTTCCTGGTCCTTCACTTGCTTAGGGATCCAAGGCCCTTTGGGTTTCCCTTTGAACTGTCCTTGATTCAACACTGCTGCCTCAGCAGGACCTGCTGCCTCAGCCTTTCGCTTCTGCTTCCGACTGGAATTTCCTCCTCCGGTGTCCTGGGCGACTGTTTTGTGCTTGGCACTCCTGAGTCTGTTCTCCTCCTCGCCGTTAGCGTACTTGGTGGCAATCTCCATCATCCGAGTCAAAGACATATCTCCAGTCTGACTGAACTTCAGATTGAGCTCTCTGTAGCGAACGCCTTCCTTGAAGGCACATACTGCTTAATGATCTGACACATTCTCCACTGTGTGGTGCAGAGTGATCCATCTCTGGATATAGTCCCTCAGGGTTTCATTCGGTTTCTGCATGCAATGTTGTAGCTCCAGTAAACCAGCAGGTCTCTTGCAAGTGCCCTCGAACGTTCTGGTGAACACTCGGGCTAACTCATCCCAATTCAAAATGCTCCCAGGGGCCAACTGATTCAGCCAAGCCCTGGCAGAACCTTCAAGCATCAGAGGAAGGTGTTTCATGGCCACCTCATTGTTACCGCCACCAATGTGCACAGCCACTCAGTAGTCTTCAAGCCCAGTATCGGGCTTTGACTTTCTCAGAACTTATCGACGATACCGCCACCAAGGTATGAGGAATCTCAGCGGCTCTGATGGCTCTTCCGAAACACTCTGGGCCGGAAACATGGACTCTGCCTCCACTGGGTCTGTCCGCTCCATCCCTTCTCTATATGCTCTGTTCTAGTCGACCAAACCCTACACAAGGACGGACCTTGCGTAGAAGTCGGGCTCTCTAGGATCGACTGGAACTCTGCGGTCATTCCCATACGGACGCCTGTCATCATATCGCCGGGGCACATATGACCCGTCCCTCGGAAGGGGCGAAGGCGCTTGTCGATGGTTGTCGTGGGCGTACTCACGATCATATTCTCCATGAGCTCTTCCCAGGTGTCGATCCTGGCGGTGGTCACGACCTCCATGCCTCAAAGGCAACCTAGGACTGTGTGCTGACTAAACGGTGTCTGCTCTTACTGATCTGCTGTGGATTCGGTTCCGCGACTGGGACACATCGGAGTTCTGGTCTCCTGCTGCTCGGAGCAGCATTCTGATCTGTTCCAAGCCTCTTCCAGCCTCCGAACGGGACGGCTGAATGGACTCCGCAATATGCGCAGCGGCTGCAAGATTCTGAATCGGTGTACGGAATACCTGAGTTTCCGGTGGAAACAATTGTCGTGGATGTCGATTGTACTCAGGGATCAGTCGATGAGCACGCTCGTCGAGAGAATGTTGGAGATTCTCCAGACGAGTGCGCTCAGCCAGAGTGGCCAGGCGCACTGCCTCCAAGGCCCGGGCCTCGGCGATTCCCCTATGATGGTGGTCTGGAGAGCCTCCATGTTGTGGCGATGCAGCTCCTCCCTCTGCTGCGAGCTGAGAGGTTGGGGCTGATACTCTTCATGGTCGAATGACGGGCCGTCGCTTCTACCGCCGTTGCCGCTGCGACGAAAACCAGGCAGACCGCGATGGGAGTCGACCATGAGGACCTCCGCCGTGGGGTCACAACTCCCTCTCTCGGAAAAGGTATCTACGAAATCAGTTGACATGTCGACCGATCCGCAGGGAAATATGTCGGGCTCAATTGCCGCGACTTGGGGGGTGAATGCCTGACGAGCCACCGCGTGTCTCACCCACCGCTGGAGCCAGGAACGCCAAGCAGAGTGAGATGACGACGTGATGACCGACTGGTACGGGGAAGACGGTTGCCGAAGGAGGACGCTGCAGGAACTCCCGCGAAAGTGCGACGAGCCACGAGCCGGGAGGGCTTCGACATCAACGGGGGCCTCCTGGAGCCAGGCGGAGTCGTTGGTGACGAAAGTGAGCGTGCCGAGTCGGAACTCGCGGCCCATAACCAAACCGCCGCCTGGAACCATGTCGATGAAGATCGGAGAAAGTGCAACCTTACCAAAAGTCACTAAGACACTTTGCCCCACGGTGGGCGCCAACTGTCGTGGTTCTAAGTATGACAGTAAGTATAGGGGGTACGAATGAGGAGGCAAGGTGCTAGCTACGGTGAGATTGTACGCAAGTGTTTATGAGTTCAGGCCCCTCTCAGAGGAGGTAAAAGCCCTACGTCTCAGTGCCCTGAGGCGGTAGACTGGATTATGAGAGTGTGTTTTACAGGGGGTGCGAACCCTTGTGCCAGAGGAGGAGGTGGCTTATATAGAGTGCGCCAGGACCCCAGCCATCCCCCGTTACCAAGAGTTCAATGTACATTAAGATGGGGCATTACTGATAACGCCAGCCATAAAGTGCTTTTCATGATCTTAAAGACTACAGAGTGAATGCCTGACCGTTGCAGTTCTGGTCGATTCCTGGTCTTCGACAGGTCGAGTGATTTCCTGTATGGTCGAATGATATTAAGAGGGAGGGGTACCCGAGTGAGATGACTAGTCGAGTGGATTACACTCGACGTCTTCAATTGTTACTCCATGCTGCGTCTTGGATGTCTTCGCTTCTAGGGTAGTGCCCCTGGGTAGGGCGTATAGGTCAGGCCTATGACCCTACCCCAGGTCTATATCATCATCAGTTGGTGCTGGTGAAGATGTTGATGGAGATTGACCCCCTCCCGCTGAGAGGATCGATGGTGATGACGATGGTGATGATTTCCCCCTCCCGGAGGGATGTTTCCCCGGTAGAACAGCTCCGCCGGAGCCCAGATTAGTTCCGCCAAGGTTCCGCCTCGTGGCTGCTGTGTTTCATCCCGAAAGCTTCCTTATGATTTTTTTTAGGGTAAAAGACTTCATATAGCAGAAGATGGCCACCGGAGGCCTGCCAGGTGGCCCACGCGGCATGGGGTGCGCCCCCCACCCTCGTGGAAGGTGGGTGGCCCCCCTCTGGTATTCTCTTTGCTCAGTATTTTTTATTAATTCCAAAAATAACTTCCGTGGAGTTTCATGACTTTTGGAGTTTTGCAGAATAGGTCTCTAATATTTGCTCCTTTTCCAGCCCAGAATTCTAGCTGCCGGCATTCCCCCTCTTCGTGTAAACCTTGTAAAATAAGAGAGAATAGGCATAAGTATTGCGACATAACGAGCAATAACAACCCATAATGCAATAAATATCAATATCAAAGCATGATGCAAAATGGACGTATCAACTCCCCCAAGCTTAGACCTCGCTTGTCCTCAAGCAAAAGTCGATAACGAAAAATATGTCCACATGTTTAGAGATAGAGGTGTCGATAAAATAAAATACGGACATGAGGGCATCATGATCATTCTTATAACAGCAACATATATATATTGTCATATGATTTCTTATGCTCAAGTAATAATCTATCTACAATGCCAAGTATGAATCAGAAACTTCATTGAGAACTAACAAACTATAATCTCAGTCACTGAAGCAATTGCAATTTATCATAACATCGAAAAGAGTCAATATAAGAGCTTTTCAGCAAGTCCATATACTCAACTATCATTTAGTCTTTCACAATTGCTAACACTCACGCAATACTTATGGGTATGGAGTTTTAATTAGACACAAAGAAAGATAGGGGCTTATAGTGTTGCCTCCCAACCTTTTACCTCAAGGGTAATGTCAACAATAATAGTTCATGCTAACTTACATCCAATTGGATATATATATATATCAGGATCTTTCCAACACAAGGTGCTTGTCAAAGGATAAAATGTAAAAAAGGAAAGGTGAAGATCACCATGACTCTTGCATAATGTATAAGACAAGAATAAAAGATAGACCTTCGCAGAGGGAAGCAGAGGTTGTCATGTGCTTTTATGGTTGGATGCACGAAATCTTAATGCAAAAGAACGTCACTTTATATTGCCACTTGTGATATGGACCTTTATTATGCAGTCCGTCGCTTTTATTGCTTCCATGTCACAAGATCGTATAAAGCTTATTTTCTCCACACTAATAAGTCATACATATTTAGAGAGCAATTTTTATTGCATGCAACATGACAACTTACTTGAAGGATCTTACTCAATCCATAGGTAGATATGGTGGACTCTCATGGCAAAACTGGGTTTAAGGATATTTGGAAGCACAAGTAGTATCTATACTTGGTGAAAGAATTTGGCTAGCATGAGAGGGAAAGGCAAGCTCAACATGTTGGATGATCCTTGACAATATACTATATTTTGGATATAAGAAAACATAACCCATTACGTTTTCTTCCTTGTCCAACCTCAACTCTTTAGCATGTCATATTTTAATGAGTGCTCACAATCATAAAGATGTCCAAGATAATATATTTATATGTGAGAACCTCTCTTTATTTATTACTTCCTATTAATTGCAACGATGACCAAAACTATGTTTGCCAACTCTCAACAACTTTTATTCATCATACTCTTAATATGTGAAGTCATTACTCTCCATAAGATCCATATGATCTCTTTATTTCTTTTTTATTCTTTCTATTATTCCCTCTATGTCAAAGTAAGATAATCAAGCCCTTGACTCAACACTAATCTTTATTATATATATAGCTCACGGACTCGATTACATAGAAGGATCATAAGGCAAAACTCAAAACTAAATCATACCAAAACTTTATTCTACTGGATCAAGATATTACTAAAAGGAACGAACTAAGAAAAACGGTAAATATAGGAGTGTGATGGTGATACGATACCGGGGCACCTCCCCCAAGCTTGGTAGTTGCCAAGGGAAGTGCCCATACCCATGTGATTATGTCTCCTTTGCTGGTGAAGAAGGTAGTGGTGATGATGGATAGTCGCACACCGAGCGTACGAGCTCCTCCAATTTGCGGATAATGCCCTTGTGTGCGGTGATATGCTCCTTCAACAAAATATTTTCACGTGTGAGATACTTGTTTTGTATGCGAGCAAACTCAATCATTTTGAAAGCTTCAATATTAGTTGGGGTAAGAAGGTTGTGATGAGGTTGGAGGATGTCTTCTTCTTCTGCCGCCGGAGCTTGATCCTCCATGACCTTGATCCTATCATCCTTGTTGATCTCCCCGGGTTCTTCTCTCTTCAGCTCTATCTTGACAACTCTGACAGAAAACAGCTCGAAACAAACACAGAGGATATTTGCGTGATACGGTGGTCAAAACCTTTGGGAGATTATATAATGAATTTTTATCGTCCAAAAGAAGTATCGTGCAAGAAAACGGAGTCCGGAGAGCACACGAGGTGGCCACGAGGCAGGGGCCGCGCCCAAGGGGGTAGGGCGCGCCCTCCACCCTTGTGGACGCCTCGTGTCCTTACCGGACTACTTCTTATTTTTCCTATTTTCTTAAATATTCCAAAACGGAGAGAAATT